>OZ025295.1:407962894-410362894 GCA_964019185.1 Maratus speculifer | reverse complement strand
TTGTCATAAGATGAATAATTTTCTTCTTTTTAAAGTGGTGGGAATAATGAATTTGAATTTTTAAACCGTAATTTAATGCGACCATTAAGTGGTTAACCCTTTCCGGCACACTGTGCCCGGTCTGTGATACCTAATTTTAATTCTAAACTTGCAAACGGCACCAGTAATATTTTACTAAAATTTTCCTGTTACAATAAAACCTTAAATTAAGGATATCAAAATATCCATAAAATTCGTTTTTGAATTCCGGTGTCAGTCGATAATTTCTCATTTTACTACTGATTTTGCCCGTGCCGGAAAGGGTTAAAGAGTTCTTTAAACTATAATTATAATACATAACTGAAAATGATAGTTGCTTTTCCCTTTTAAAAGCTTTGAAAAAAGAATATTAAAACTTTCCCCATTATGTTTCACATATTGAAAGTAATGTGCAAGTGTTCGGGGATAGTTAAAAAAAATTATTATTATTATTAAAAGAAGCGGTAGGGAGACAGCTTAATGTACTTTTGGAAAATAACAGCAACAAAAAATCGAATCAAACATTAAATCAAAGAAAAAATAAATAACATTCTTTTATTACTTATTATCAAACGTTGCAGATTGCAATTCTTAGGTCTCCATTTTATTTTTTCCTTCAAAATCACTTCTTAAGCATCTATTTTTAAAGGTGTTGTATTAATTCATTGTGTTTACATCTAATAATGACTTATTTATAAAATAAATGAAATTATTTAATTCGTGTATGTATAAAAAAGTTATTGTGCGTTTCAAAATAAAAGTGTATTTTTTTTCAGATTTGGAACATTGTGCCTCAAGAAACGAATTTTATAAAATGCTACAATAAAATTCAAAATGCATTTAAAAGAGACGATAGGTATTTTGACATCGTTTGAAAAGTTTAGGGAAACTTTTAAAAATTGTTTTGACATGATTTTTTTTAAAAATACATTAATTTTATTCGACCAAATATTCAATTTTATCTTTTGTGTGTCTGTGTATAAGTGGCAAATTTGATAGCTAATTTAGTATTATTAAAAGATATAATAATATAAATTAAGACAGACTTAAGTGCATTTTTTTTAAATAAAATTTATCTACAAAAAATTAAAACACTAAAAAACATTTAAAAATACAAAAGCAAACGTTACGCCAAGCTACAGGCAAGGTCTAGTCAGTACAAATAATAATTCATTGCAAAACAAACATTGGAACTAATCAAAACAGTTGCAGTTAGTTATTATTTTTTAGAAAAAAATATTATTCATTTGGGACAGCACAAGCGATCGTAATCAAGTGAACCAACCTTCAATGAGATTTATGCCGTGGTAATTACTACAACCTGATTTTGAAATGCTGACCTTCGCAAACTGCGGGATGTGTTTCTTTTGAACCCAATTTTGGACAATTTTTGAATTTAAATTACCGATTTTTAGAGCACTGATATATTCCCGCAGGCGAATTTCGACAGATTTGCCTGATTCATTAATGTATACCACGGAGTAAGAAACAGGAATGGAAATTAATGCGCATGACTCTTCGAAAATACAAAGTGAAATTTAGGTAAATAATGAGGGGGCTGCGATACGATGTAGGCTGGTTTTTTAGCAGTCTTTCAATATGATTGTATGCTTTTGATGCATATGTTCAAATGAAAAGATATTTTATTTTATTCGTTTATGTCTCATATTGCTATATCATAAAATAAATTAAGATGGGATATAAGTGTTGTGTTGCTCGATGTAAAACAGGCTATAATAGTAAAAAAAAGACGAAGGAAAAAAACTTAAGTTTATTTCGTGCTCCACAAGTGAGTGATGTTTTTAGGCTTTAATATAAAGCTATTTACTTGTAATAATATTTAAATTGAGAATTTTTTATTGCGTATAGATCTTATTTATATGTTTTTTAAATGTTATGTGGAATAATAAAGCACAGACTTTGTTTTGTGTCTAAATACAAACCTATTTAATGTGCAAAAAGACGTGTACATTTTAGAAAAGATTAATTAGCCAAAGATTTTTATAGCATTTGTAAGCAGTATTTATTGCTTCTTTATCCACTGTCTATGGATTAATTAATATTATACAAATTTATTGGTCCATAAAATCAGTGTTCAATTCAGACACTTTTCTCCGGGAGGGACATCAATGGCTCCGGGGGGAAATTGTATTTTTGGACCATTGAAAACACAAAATTTCAAATTTTCCGGGGTGGAGAATATCCCCCTGGGCCACTCCCTTGATTTAACACTGCATAAAATATAAAATGTTTCGATTTCATCTCGCAACTGAAGTTTCCGATTCCTTTTTCTAGAAATTTTACACAAGCTTTAATACATATCTTGAGATACCGATGTTGCGTAAACCGTAAAAAAAATACAGCATAACAGTGTCACCTGTTGAGCGATTTACACCAAAACCTGATCAGCGTCAGTTTAAATAAGGGACTACCTAAATATAAATTTTTATTAAAATCTAAAATCCGTGCGTAGTTCTTGAGATACAGGTGTTGCATAAACCATAAAAAAATGCAGCATAACAGCTCCATCTGTTGAGCGATTTACACCAAGAAACTGATCAGCATCAATTTATATCAGGGGCTACCTAAATCTAAATTTCTATTAGAATCCGTGCGCTTAAGATACAGCTGTTGCGTAAACCGTAAAAAATGAAGCATACCAGCGACATCTGTTGAGCGATTAACACCAAAACTGACCAGCATAAGTTTATATCAGGGACTGCCTATTAGACTATACTATATACATTTACCGTAATTTCGGGTGTATAAGCCGCAGGTCAAACAATTCTTTTTCGACCCAGAATTTTTTAAGAAATAAGTGTAACTATTTAGATCGCCGTAAATATTTATCTTCAATCTCTAAATAAGATTTCTGGGTCCAAAAAGAATTGTTTGATCCGCGGCTTATACACCCGAAATTACGGTATATTACAATCCGTGAATTAGTTCTTGAAATATAGCTGTTGCGTAAATCGTAAAAAATGAGCAGCGCCACCTGTTGAGCGATTTACACCAAAAACGGATCAGCATCAGGGACTACTTATGAGACTATACTGACTATACTATTTACATTTTTATTACAATCCGTGCATTAGTTCTTAAGATATAGCTGTTGCGTAAATCATAAAAAATGCGACATAGCAACGCCACCTGTTTAGCGATTTACGCTAAAAACTAATCAGCAACAATTTATATCAGGGGCTACCTAAATATCAAATTTTACTAAATTCCGTGTACATTTTCTTGAGATGGAGCACCCACAAAATATATTTCACAGACAGATATTTTATAAGAACATGTTTTTTTTTTTTTTTTTTTTTTGAATCTTTGACCCCTAAAACGTGTAAATTCCGTCGAAAACCGGAATTTGAAAATTTATACAAATCTAATAATTTCTTCTTGTAAAGATAGCAGGAAATAAAAAAATAAATTGGTGTTGGTAGAATAAATTTGGTGCTCCCTCAATCTAATCGGACGGGGCGAACCCCCCCCCCCCCCCATTTTCACGCGGGCCTGAATTGTCCAGATGGAGAAGATGAGGATTTAAAAGCAAAAGATCCTGAATGAGATAAGAATAATTGTGATTAATAGATTTATTTTTACTGCTCAGTCACAAATAAAAGATAGAAACAAAGTAAGAAAAAAAACTATGCTTGACTTATTTTAAATGTGTAATCTGGAGGTCCTATAATTTACAAATTTTTTCCCCTCCAAATAATTAAAATAAAAATTTCCTTTAATTGTATATGTACTAATTGCATAAATATCCAGATTTATGAATTATTAAATTGTTCAAAGGTTATAAAAACTATACGAGAAATTAAAATTTACTCCAAAATATTTGATTAATACTTAATTTCTAAGAATCATAAGTCTATTTCTTTGCGATATTCCACTTACTTACAACAGTCATTTTAATCCTCGATATTCAATGTTTTTAAATGGCCTGCCCTTTCGTTTTGGTCAGAATGATCTCATATTTTAAATGGCTTAAAAAAGAAAATGAATCGCCAAATACCTTTAAAAAATATGTATGTTGTGAAGAAAACTTCAATTAACCAGATTTCCATTTTTAAAACTTTCTAAAAATTAAGATTTTTCGTAAGAAATTTTTTAAAAATGACCATTTTTTCCATTGAAAAGCATTGCAGAAGCATCGATCGACAGCTCTGATGCAGACGTATCGCCCCCTATCGTCAAAAGATCCGCATGGCAAAGATCCCAGATCGGGGATCTTTGCCATGCAGATTTTAACCCTATCTGGGTTAAATTCCGACAATTTTTGTAAGGTCATTCACGTAGTTATAATAAACCACGTGATTTCATGAACCGTCACAACGGGTCAGCTGACAATAGCATACGTCTGAACAATATTATTATATATTAATATTGTAAAATATCTTTTCCGGTAGCAGTTAAAAAAAAATCCTTACATATTTTTTTATGCTATAAAATTAAGTTGTTTTGCGTAAATCTGCATTCTGGAAATTAACTTAAATGTGAAAATATTTTTTTCTTAATAAAGATGATTTAAACATCAATAGTGCACACACATAACAATAATGAATGCATAATTGTTGCTTATTAGCAAAATTTTTCTAATACAGAACGTTTGATAATAGAGTTCTTAGTATTACAGAATTTCGAACGATTAAATAAAGAATTATTATTCGGAAATGGGATTGAAATAATAAAAAAAAAGTTTTCAAACTTGACAGTTTTTATAGAAAAAATATATTCTGAAACGGCTTGTTCGTGATTAAATAAAGTTTAATAATGTTTTTAAATGTTATCATGTGCAATGGAATATTTCGATCAAAACTATAATTTTAAAAAGCTATAAATATCCGTTTAAAAATGCATTTTTATTTTCATTTTGAAATAGCAGCACACATACTGTTTGTCCTCAGAGAATTTTCACTTCAAATTTAAAGTTTTTGTACTTAAAATTAAAAAAGGATGTTTAGCAATAACTTTATTTAATCAAAGAATTCATAATAGCTTCTTTTTTATTATATGAAGCTAGACTAAACCCGACAAACAACTAGACCCCAGTTTTAATTTTTTTAGCTTTTTATACATAACAGGATGATGACAGGACTTAAGAAAGAAATGTGTAATTAAAAAGAAATAACATGTGAAACGAAGTAACATCGATCACGAAACCAAAGCATCAGTTAAAAAGTATTATTATGCTAGATTTTTAACTCTTAGCCCATGAAGGCATATGCTTTTTAAAAATCCAAAGTACTGTGCCTAGCCCGCATTTATTTCTGTTATTGAAGGAGATCTAGAACACATTTTAAAGTAATATTTTATTGAGTTAAAATTTTGATTTCTTTTCTTTTTTGTGATGGTTAACCATATTACTTGAAAACAAAATCGCATGATAAAACTTTTCATATATTTCTTTTAATTATATAAAAAGTGGGGGTAAATTGAAATTGTTACAACTCAAGATATTATATGCAGAATTACATTTTTTTTAGATTTAAATAAACAGAAATATCCAAATTTTAATTCTGATTCAGAATTTTTAAAAATATTTATTTTTAAAAAAATGTTTAAAAAAAATTTGAAAAAAAAAATGATGTAACTTTTATTTAAAAAATGACATTTTGAAATATATTTTGGTAAAATGGTACAATCAGTTTGTCTTCCCTTGAAGAATAGATAGATAGATGATGAAAGATGAGAATTTTAAGTCAAGCTATCACGTTTTGATAAAGTTGCAGTTTTATTAAATAATTTTTTATGCGTTTTTCCTTATAAAGACATTAATGCTTATTAAAATCAGGGATGAGATTTCCGCTTTTTTCACACCAGTTAAATCTTAGAGAAAATGCTATATTATTTAATCGGAACATTTTTGCGGCTTAGAAGAACACCATTTTCTCTAAGATTATACTGGTGTCAGAAAAAGCGGAAATCTCATCCCTGTAAAATATTATTCTGTCATGAACATGATTACAAATTGAAAAAGCAAAAAGTTACACAAACATGGAGCAAAACATTTCAGTCATTTGAGATTTATGGTTGCCAGTCCGAGAAATAAAACACATGGACTTGGGAAAAAAACGCAATGTCCGTATGACGTACGGGGAAATCAGGGAAGCGGTTAATAGAATAATTATCCGTATCGCTACACTTACGAAAAAGTTCTTATAGCAAGACACACATTATGGTAAGACTAAGTGGATTGTGGATTAAAACGCAAAAGGAATTTTTGCGAGATGTGTGTCACATTTCTTACATATAGAATATGGAAAGTATTTTAATCGTGATTTATGTATGAGGATGCAAAAGTGATAGCGATAAACCCTTTAACGGACAAAGCATTTTCATTGCTAAGATGTTGAAATAAATTACGACACCGGTAATTTTGAACAAATATATTTGAAAATGAGAAAAAGGGGATTTTTCGCATGCGTAATAAAATGGATTTTTAAAAATTAAAATTCCGGTGTGGTTGTTGCATATCGGAATTAAAATTTTGTGGTTTCGTAGGGAAACCAGTGAACGTTAAAAGGTTAATAAGCTACGACTAAGTTGTTATTAAGACTATAGGCCCCTGTAACAATATTTGTATCCAATTTTGTAAAAATAAACTTCAACATAAAGTTAGCTTTTTCCGGTAAAAGTTACATTTATCACATACTTAATGGTTATTTTTTATATACCATTGATTCAACATATGGGGTTGACACCACTATTTTTAAGCTAAAAAATTCGTAATATTAGTTAAAAAAATTTCACCCTAACTCTTTTATGGACAAAGCATTTTCGTTGCTCAGATGTTGAAATAAATGATTGACACCTGTAACTACGAACAAATATATTTGCATAAAAGACAAAGTTATTTTTCACATACATAATAAAATGGATTTTTTAAAATTAAAATTCTGGTGCCGTTGTTGCATATCGGAATTAAAATTTTGTGGTTTCCTAGAGAAACCAATGAACGTTACAGGGTTAAATAGTATGAAAATTTAATTAAAAAATGATGGTTTTGAAAAACTTTAAGCGGTATATCACTGCAAATTCTTCTTGCCCGTGCGGCGAATCAGTTAAGAGGTAAGAAGGGCACCTGAAATATTTTTTTAGGTTGGTGTAAAAAGGATCTTTCATACCCGAATTACACAAGCAGTCATTGAAACAGACGATATTATTGATTGTAATTCACTTTCTTTTTTTAATTTTTAAACCTTGTCAGTACAATTTGTCGATATTTAATAATAACCAGAATTGACCAAGATTTTCTTATTTAGTATTATTTCTAGACAACAATTAACGTCTGCTAGAAATTTACGGCAAAAAATATTGTTTGGAAAATGTGGTGCCCGGCGTTATCGCGGCGACACTCCCCAAATTTAGGTTATTTCTGAACACTAGCTAAGATCATTAAATTAACCCTCTGGATCCAAAACCACTCAAGACCGCGAGAGATATTTTGAGATATTTTAATTCGTATATCTTAATTCCCACCAGGAAATTAAAACAGCAATATTTGTTTTTAAATAAAACGAAATTAGCTATTGATTTTTTCTGGTGTATAATCTGATTTTCTAAACTACATAATTTCTAGAACGTGTTCTATCATGGGAATTAAAGGATTAAAGATTAAAAGATAATTCAAATAAACATTTTATAAGTCTCTATATTTTTAAAGATTGCTTGCTGAATTCTGTGTCAATTTTGCCAATGGTCTACTTTTTTAAAAGTTCAAATTGGCACCACTTTTCTGAAATGGTAAAATTGTCCGTCATTTCGTCATAATTAATGTGTGATTGAATAAAGGAAATTTCACTGTTTCAAAAAACTGAATCCAATCAAGAAATCTGAATTTTAAAGAAATAGACCACAGGCTACACCAGAGCTCACGCTTATTAGCTTTGTGAAATCAGTAATTTTTATATTAGAATTCGTAATGGGTTTCTGCAGCAAGTGCACGAAAAATGCTATTCCTTTATGTGTTTCTACGAAATTTTTAAGCGAGAATTGTCGTTAGATAAAAGTGGTTTTCAAAAACCGGGCCGAGTGCCAGTGCCGCGACAATGATTTGTGTATAAATAATGATTGTTTTCTAAAAATTAGCATTTTTTAAACGCTGAGTTAAATATATAAGATAATGTAAATATTTTTTTAAAAACTGGAACATTAATGTTGATTATCCAGAAAAATACTATTTATAAAGCGAGAAAAGTATTAAAAAAAGATTATTTTACATTAAAAGTGAAAAAAGATATTACGTCTGTTCATAATAGATTATGAACTCAAATCTGTGGTCAAATTAAACGGTCAAAATGATTAAATAGAACTGCAATAAATGCTACAGCCTTTTTTCCTGTAGGCATGGTATACAAGGATAGCCAAATTCCCACTGAATGAATTTGGTTCTCTTCCTATAGAATATAGCACCTTAATCAAACTCAATTACCTATCTCCGTGTTTAATTATTTCTAGTACATGGCTTCAACTATTTGTTGAATTATCTTGCATTTCATATTATTTATATTACTGATCAATAACTTAAAATAAATTCGAGACGTATAATGCTTTATTTTAATGTAATTTTTGTGTATTTTCTAACTATTAAATTATTTGTTAAATTGCTTTTAAGTTATTCCACTCTATATTACATATTCGAAATAAAGTATTTTAAAAACATTAATGTAAATTCTAAAACATAGCTTGAATTAACATTTTAATAGTAATGTTTCTATATCTTTCTTCACCTTTTTATAACGATCCCATTACATATCAATGAAAAATTATTCTACAAACATAAAAAATGTTGCGGGCAAACAATCTTTTCATTATAATAACTGTAATAAATTTTCAAATGAAACAATATTTCTAATTTAAATATTTCAGCATTAGGAGCTTTGCTGCAAATAATCTCATCAGGAAAAAAATGCACGTCTCAAAATCTTATGTGAAAACGCAATCATTTGATTGTAAATTAGTTTAATTTTTTTGAGTAATGTGGTTAATTGTTTTTTAAGGAATTTTAATTTCACTTTGAATAATTCATTAAACACAGTGCTGCGGAATGACTTCGAATTGAATTTGGTGCATATTAAATTAAATTTAAAAGAAATTAAAATAATTCGAAATGATCTAAGCACATAATTCAGAAATGTACTCGCTGTAAATTAATAAATTACTAAAAATTTTTATTAATAAGCAAAAGGGCTAATAATAATACTAAAAATTCCACATGTATAAATTAAAAAGTATATCAAAATGAAATGAGTTTTTTTTTTTAAAAATATCACCATTAATTTTTTTAATTGCAATTTTATATTATTTAATTGCAAAAAAATGTTTAAACTTAATATTACTAATATTTTAGCATAAAAAAGCGGTCTTTACCCCATATTTTCAATTTATTATATGCAAATAAAAAAGAATCTCTTGAGTGGTTGATATAACATCTTATTAGTTCAATGGGATGTCGATCGGAAATACCGTTTCAGAATGGTCGTGTCTCTCATACACAACAGTGTTGCCAGTCGGCTACTTTTTTAAAATTCGGATTTCTTGATAGGCACAAGTTTTTTTAAATAGTAAAATCCACCTTATTTAGTGATAAGTTATTTAACTTTTCCTCGGGCGGTGTTCTTAAAAAAACCGCTATTTTTAGCTATTTTTACTGCTGGCGCTCAGAAAATCTAATTAAAATGTTCCTCTTATAACATACTCAAAAATAAGCATGCTCGTATTTTGTAATAAATAAGTTTATAAATCCTAGTATCAGTTAATTATTTCAAACGAATCTACTCCTCGCTTGAAAATATTAAGGGGAATTTTATTATTTCAAAAAAGTGGTCAAAATAAATAAATCTGCATTTAAAAAAAGTGGTCCACTGGTAACATTTCGGAGTATGGGAAAACAGGATCACAGAGAAATCATGATAATTCTTTTATAATATTATAGAAGTTAAACTCAACTTTGACCAGCGAAAATGTATGGTTATTGTAATGTTTCCAAATAATACAAATGAGCATTCAACAAAGTATTATACCTAATTTTTTAAACTAATCATGCTTCCACTATTACAAAAAACAGCAAAATTTCGAGAATTAAGTTTCACAGATTTGATGGACACAAACATTTTTAAAATATTTAGTAGTTCTAGTATACGCTACATAAATGTTCCGGTATTAATTATAGGAAAAATCTCTATTTTTTTTAATGTTACTAAACCATTTTTCACTGAAATCAGAGTAATACTCTAGGGTTCGTACGAGTCCTGAAATTTCATAATCAAAAAATTCCTTGGCGCCATTGTTTTCTTTTAGAAAGTCTCTGACTAAATAAGACGAAATTTTGCTCCTTTGAACTATGTGTCTTTTCGTATAAAGAGAAATGCTGGTATTTAACCTTGAAAATAACGGCACTCGTATTCAGCTGAATATACGAGGGGAAGTTTAAAAGTACGTTTTCCCTGACGACTGTGGTCTGTGTTATTTATGAACGTCAAAAAATAGAATGAGTCATGAAAGAGAAGACACGTCGTTATTTTCTACATAATTACCAAGTACATAAAGGGAGACCCGTAAGAAAAAATTCAAAAATTTTATTATTGATTTTAAAGTAATGAATTTTGGTGTACTATTTAAGAATCTTTTTGTAAGGAATAATTAGCAAAAAAATTTCACTTATTATTAAGAAGTATATTTTTATGTCGATTTTTATGAATTTTTTGTGGAAAAATACATTTTTTAAAATTACTACTCCTCATACAATTTTCAATATTTTGGTATTACTAAAATTTCTTACATAGTGTTATAGTATATGGAAACGACCTAGGGAGAGATATTTTTAATTTTCTATTTTAATGAGCTAAAAAAAGGAAACAAATTACGCATGGTAAATTTCCTTAAATTCGTTATAATTTTCATGTTTACCAATTTATGTAAAATTTTCAATAGTATCTCTCCTTACTTTTGTTGCACATTTTTTTAAGATTCTAAAAACATAAACACTTTGTTTCTAAGCCATTTTACCACTGAGCCTTAGTACTTTGAACTTAAGCAAAATATGGAAAAAGTCATTTTCAGGAAAACACATTTTAAATGGCTGCTAGTCCTTTGAACTCTAGTGACTACAATTAAAAAAAGCTCATTTGCTACCTGTTCCAAGTGTCCCCGAGTTCTGAAATTTTGGATGATAATCGCAAATATGTATTTTATCGTTTTCTGAGATAATTTTTTTTTCAACTTTTGATGATTTTGGCCGGAAATGGGGTTCGGGTCTCCCTGAAGATCTTTGGCACACCGCTTGATAAGCCTCAAAAAAGGCCTCTAGAATATCACAGGGATTTGCATACAGAAAAAGTGCTTAACCGCTTCGCGACAGAAAACTTTTACGAAATTTGTAATATTTTGTCACCGGTTTTTAACACTAGAACAGCCGGATTTTGGACATACCTAAAACCGCCGTTTGGTGTCAATTTGACCCCTATGAGAAATTCAAGCCATATTAAAATAAATATATTTTTTAAATGATAAATGAGGTTTAAATTGAAAAATATAACAGTTTTTAAAGGTTTTATAACTTTTTCTTTTTTATTTATTTAGTTTTTAGTCATCGTTTATCCCAATTTTTACATTCTTTTGAAATGACAGTATATAAATGACAATGTATAATTCAAAATATTTTCCTACACAATAGTACACAAATACAATAGATTTAATAATAATAATAATAATAATATATATATATATATATATATATTATATTACACAATAAAATTGATAAGAAAAGAAACAAAAAATAAAATTACAAATAATAGAAATTAGCGTACAACATGTTTCAAAGAGAGAAAATAAAAAACATAATTCCCGAATAAGCATATAAATGTGTTCCAAAGTTATTTAGACATTCGCACAAGTAATACAATATATATGCTTGATGGTGACATCAACACACTTGCCACAAATTGATTTCTGACATCCCTCACAGCTTGCAGAAGTTTTATTTCGGCCCGTGCAATGTTGAAAAGCACATTTCTTTCGCTTCAGGGTCTGTGGTCGATCAGTTGAGGGGAATCTGTTGCGCAGCGCGCCACTTTTCAATTCTTCGACAAGGAAGATGGACATAATGGGGGACATAATGGAAGATAATACCTTGTTTGTTTGCTAGTTTGGGATGTTTTGTGGTTATAGCTACCTTCAGTCTGTAGAGCTGCCAGTAGTAATTTTCAAATTTGATGGTGTTGTGTAGTGGAAGTCGCTCGTAGTAGATCCAAATTCGCCAAATAGAGGCCAAAATTTTCTTCTGTTAGACTCCTGTGTTAGTGACAGAAATGTGACCTTTATCTCGACTGGAAAAGGATTTTTGCGTACCTGGTGGTTGAAAATTATCCAACTTTCGTTCACGGGGACCAATTTTTGATGTTGAAAATGCGATCTACAAAGTTGCTTGCCAACAGATCATGTAAGCATCTCGTCCACTAACAGTTTTTTTTAATAGTCTATTCGCACCAATATTTTGAAAAAGTTAGGGAGTGCTGCATCTAATTTTTCACACCACTAAAATTTAACAGAATATTTTAAAGTATTTAGTTGGCAAATTTTGTTGATTAAACCAAACTGAAATTATTATTCAATTTTTGTGGTGTGAAAAAATTGATGCAGCACCCCCTGACGAGCCGCTACTGCTTCACCTTTGGCACATCTTATAAAAATGTACCTTCCAGATAATTGATAAAATATACTGGTAAGAATAATAAAATTTGTCCTATATGCTTCGACCCCTGTAATACACTTTCTGAGAGTTAATAAATGAAAAAGTACCATAAACTTCACTGGTTAAAGTCAGACATTTTTGGCGCATCGCTTGCATTTCTGACATGAGTACACCTTATTACATATCACATGAAAACAATGAAAAACGTATTTGTTACTAATTATTGAATATGCTTTTCATGGAATCAAGCCGCTGTTTTCGCAAACAATCGAAATTTGGCAAATAATTATACAAAAAATCTTTTTATTACCACGCATAAATATAAAAATAGTATAGTTTAAAGACGAAAATAATTTATCACATTTTATTTTGAAATATGTTTAAAGAAACTATACTGTTTCAAATCATTTTACAAAGATTTTTAACTCTTCTTTGCATAGTGATGCAAATTTATATCATATTTTATTTAACTTTTTAAAAATAAATTAAGTTCTTAGCAACCATTATATTTATATAGAAATATTAATCCTTTAACACTAGAACGCCGGTAATTTTTACGCAAGTTTTATAAAATTTATTTAAAACCAGAAAAATAATTTGAAAGAATTTAGTTTATTTCTTTAGCTCATTTCACTGCAACTTAGATATAACTTATTTTTTGAAGGTTTTTCTGGTTCGAATCAACAGTTAGTCCAGTAATTGGTGTCCAATTGACACTTTCCCGGCGTTCTAGTGTTAAACTTTATTCAGAAATACTTGTACTCAAATGTTGATAACTGTTAAAATAAAGAGGTCTTGTCTCGGATAGCGCCATTAAAATGCGGGACCAAAATGAATACCTGAATTTAAAAAAATGATTGAAGAATCCGTGCATCGAAAATAATACTTTTAAGAATGTAAGTATTTAATTTATTAAATTAGGTCAATCGCAGAATTATGACGGGTAATGTTATTTCACGCCTGATTTTTAAAATTTAGATTCCTTCGTGGCACTACTTTTTTAAAATAGCAAAATTCAGATTGTTTTCATTTTAATGTGAAACGTCAACACTTTAAGGATTTTACCATTCATGGCGTGGCTCCAATCAAGAAACATCAATTTTTAATATGTAGGCATCAAATAACATTATACAACAGATTTTCCGGTTGACATGGGAAATTTCCTTATTTCTGCGGTCGTTTTCGAAGATATGACAGCAGAAATTGAAAAAATGGAAGCAAGGGATTTTTTTCCTTTTTAACGTTCCAAATTTTCTAAATTTCAAAATTTTTATTGCAGGTGAAATTCATTCTACTAAGATGACAGGGGAAATGTTAAAACTTCAATTAAAACTTGTTGAAAAAACAATAGAGACTATTTGTAAAGAATGCGATCTTTCACTATTGATATATTTTAAATTTAACCCTTTAAGGGGCGCCATTTGCAGTCTGCAAACGGTTAATTTTACTGTTCAAATTGCGAACTGGCACCAGTAAATGTTTAGTAACATTTCGATCTCATAATATACGTGTGTGTGTGTGCGTGTGTAGGGGGGGGGGAGACAGCTCTTGATTATTTTCAAATAAATTTGTTCTAAAATTGCGGTGTGAATCAATTATTTCAAAATTTTTGGAGCAGAACTACCTTGATAACCCTGAAAGGGTTAAAAGTGAAATCATTGAATGAAATCAGAGGTTGCAACTTTTTCTTTTATGGAAATTCATGAGTAAAAAGTACGTTCTGCCAAAGAAACGTTGTTATTCAAATTTTACTCCCATCAATTAGCAAATAACCCTTTCACAATATGTCTATAAATATTCAAATTTTTTTACAGAATGCGAATTTTACAGAATGCGCATGTTTTTTTTTAATTCAATTTCTTCTTTTCCATAAAAAAAACTCATACAACAAAATCTCATTTTGAAAAATAAGTTTTTTGACATCTTGCCACATGTAGGTCCCTACACGACGCTGTGTGTACCATCGTTTCCAAGCAAGCGAGGGTTAGCGCTTCCGTCATTTCATTATTTTTATTCTTGTGTTCGGTTCTGTGCAAATTTCACTATTCAACGAAATGAATTGCCTCGGTTTGTATATCAAGGACAAACATGTTTCGTTATTTGATGAAGATTCTGGTCAAAATACCCGATCATACGTTTTTATATAATACGTTAATCTTAGTACTGCACAGCTATCATGTTCCCACTATTATTAGTTTAATTTTAAACAGAATAAAAATCTATTGCTTGAACTAAAAAGTAAAATGTGCTGCACATTAATAGAGAAATGCACTCTAAATACAGAGTCTTCTGATTTATCATACAAACGTTTGCGACTGAGCTCTTTAACTATAAAAACCATTTAGTTAAAATAAGAAAAACGATTTATTTAGGCCGTTAAGACATTTTTACACATGAATAATTCAAGATCATTATTCTTTTAATTTTAATCATGATTCACACAAAGATTTTTGTACAAAATTTACTGCGTTTTCTCGCAATCATCTGACGAGAATCTCATGTTTTTTGTGATCCTCTGACGAAAAAGTGTGATTTTTAGCAATTCAATGACCAAAATCGTCTTTTTTGCGATCATGTGATAAAAATCACATCTTACAGCGATTCTTTCACGAAAGTCGAGACTTTTCATGCGATGCTTTGATAAAATTAGCCTTTCTTTTGCGAACTATTCACGAATTTCGCGTTGTTTCTTAATGTTTCTTAGTCCTGTTGGCGACTGGAATATTTGGGTTTAAGAGCGATTGGCCCCATAAAAATTTTGGGAATCTGCACCTCTAGTCAACACCATTGATTCAAACAATCTTTTTTGACAGTATCGTGACTGAAAAATAAGGATAGTAAAAACAGCAATATGCTCTCATTGTAACAAAACTTCTTTTCATGTGTTTTTATTTTCAGAAAAACAGTTAATATCGTAAAATTTAAGTTTCGATATGGTCTAAATGCAAGGTAGAACCCGTCGAATTTTGACGAAAGAAAACGTTTAAAAAGGAACTGTTTTATTGATTTCTAAACTATTATGTCTAAACTTCTAAAAAAATTTAATGAGATGCAAAAAATAACGGTAAAAAATAGTTGTTCGTTACTCTAAAGTCCAAAGCGCCTTCTATCAGCATTTTTTGAAATTTATCTTTATAATTTATTTTCAAGACAACACTGACATAAAGTATAAATTTCGTGAAAACCGCAGACGAATCGACCAATTTCTCCGTTTTTTATAATTATTTCAAATTTTGGACCCTAAACTTTGATGGCGCCTATCTCCTTCGGAAGACGTTTTGGGACCCTTAGTTTCCCGTTTAATATTATTTGTTTTGATGTGTCACCCCTTAAAGTTTTGCCCAGTAGTTTAGATATATCCTGTATAATATTTGTGCTCTTCAATGTAGCACTTTTATTAAAATAATTTTAAAATTAAGATGAAGAAAATTTTATAATCGGAATACAAGACTAATTATTTCAGTTATGCGAGATTGCTTTGGTACAAAATTAACTACAGCTGTTGTAACTATAATCGTGAATCACAACATTCGTGCATTGAAACCTCTTTAAATTTACGTAATTCTGACTCAATTACGGCATTTATTGAGCAGAGATATTTAAAAGTAACATTCTGTTTCATATATTTTTAATGATCAATATTACTATGACGTTACATCTGTCTACTTTTACTTTAAACATAAAATACGAAGTGGCATTTCGTTCCCGTTGTTGATATCCCAAGTATTGCTCAAAGTATTTTCATGGGATAACTTTTTGGAAGCATCTAGTATGTTTCATGTGGTTTTATGTTACTTATTTATCGAATTATGAAAGAAAGTTCAATAATCAAGTAAAACGCATTTGTGCAATATTATTCATTTTTTAAAAAATCTACTACACGTATTTTGAAGGAACTTGCATTATAAGCAGGGATGAGATTTCCGCTTTTTTGCACACCAGTAAAATCTTAGAGAAAATGCTATGTAAATCGAAGCATTTTCGTGATTTCAAATAACAACATTTTCTTTAAGATTTTACGGGTGTCTAAAAAAGCGGAAATCTCATCCCTAATTATAAGTTAGATAATTTTCCAGGGGTGATTTTAGTATATTGCATATTGCTCTACAATGATGAATTATAGAGTTAGTCAGTTATTTTGAAATAAATTTCTATAGCCACGTAAACCCGATTATGAAAGATTTGTATTTATAAAAATTATTAATAGACGGATTTTGGTGAGATTTACTTCGTTAGTTAGCCAAATTTTCAGCGACGGTTTTTGTAAATTTCATAGGGTTATGTCGTTATATAAGAAAACCTGCTATAAAAAATAAAAGATCCATCTGGATAGGAACACCAGCGAAGCGGACGACGCCTGCTAGTTAAAAATAAAACAAGTAAGAAAAATCATGCACTAAGCATACATTATGAAGCACTTTCCAACACTTTATGAAATCTTTAATAAAACTTCATTATGTAGGGAAATAAGGGCAAATAGCCAAATATAGCTAAATATATATCCCAATACTTTTGAACAGCTTTGTATTTAATCTGTCAATTGATATACGTATTATGTAATGGGAAAATTTAGTTAAGTAAGAAAATGCCTAGTAACTTGAAATTTCTTTTTCAGCAATTTATAATAATAGATGGAAACATACTTGAATACTTTTGTTCAGCCCTGTAGTTTACCTTGTACACGTCAGCATTAAGCTAAAATTTATTTTAAAATAAAAAACTTTTAAAACAACTGAAATTCCATTCTTATAAACTACCATTCATAGGCGTCTATGTACCCAATTTTTGGCGTGACCCTTTAAATCATTTTATACATATTCTGCAAACATTTCTTAGTAAACTGAATGCAATTTAAGAACCACCTTTAAGTAATTTACGCTCATATTCAGTAACGTTGGCGAACTCTTTTGAGTAGCCCTGTATACCAATTATAGCATTTATAAGCATCATATAATGTGCATAGATTTAGTGAAACTTAAACGCTCATATCATAATTAAAATGCATTTAATCCATACGTCAACTATCATCAGATACATATACAGTACTTCGGAAAGAATGTACTATATGAAATCTTTTGTGTGTCCCTGTAAATGCTATGTACTTCATAATATGCAAGACAGTATCGTATAATTCATATAATTTATACTAAGCCTCAGTGACATATGTCATTTTTATTATGCATGAAACAATTTAACATATTGAAAATATGTCGCGCACCATTCTTCCCCTTTACCGTTATGTAATGGGACTTTTTGTGTAACTCTGTAAATGCATAATAGCTTTATTTTCACCGCGTACTTTATAGAATGCATATTTTAGTGCATTTCGTAGATGCATAAAAATTTTTATAAGTTTGACAGTGTGTAACATCTTTAAAATCCCTCTGAAACGTTTTTCCCGCATAGGACGTAATGTAATGAAAACTTTTTGACTCTTCTTGTAAACTAGTTGGATGTGCCAATCCCAAAACTTTCTTCTATCTCATAAATACATTTTAATATAAAAAAATAGTTACTCATTTTAATGTTTTGATAATTTTAATTCAATACCTTACCAACTTTGATTTTCATCTTAAATTTCTGCTTCAATCAATTAATCGGAGTAAAAACGAATTTCCGTCTCTGCACGAGCCGATGGAAATTAGAATGCTAAGCAGATTTTTTTTCAAATTCAGGGAGGACCTACTTGCCTTACCAAAAAATAGTCATATACAAAGTGTTTAGTTCAGTTCTAGAACTAACTTCATACACTTTTATGTGGTGCAATATTCAAAATGGCATAAAATTCGGTATTGCAGCGCCCCCTTCCGGCGGATTTTTTTCAGATTCAAGACGATCCAACTAGCCATAGCCATACACTTACACAAAAAATTTCGTTCAATTCGATGCATAACTTCATGTACTTTTGGTCGGTACAATATTAAAAATGGCACAAAAAACGCGATTGCAGCGCCCCCTTCCAACGGATTTTTTTCAAATTCAGAGAGGACCAACTAGCCATAGTCATACACATACACAAATAATTTGGTTCAATTCGATACAATACTTCATATAATTACTTATTATTACTTCGGTACAATATTGAAAATGGCACATAAATCGCGATTGCAGCGCCCCCTTCTGGCGGATTTTTTTCAAATTCAGGAAGGACTAACTAGCTATAGTCATACACATACATAAAAAATTTGGTTCAATTCGATGCATAACTTCATATACTTTTGTTCGGTACAATATTGAAAATGGCACAAAAATGGCGATTGCAGCGCCCCCTTTCTGCGGATTTTTTTCAAATTCATGGAGGAACAACTAGCCATAGTCATATACATACAGAAAAAATTTGGTTCAATTCGATGCATAATTTCATATACTTTTGGTCGGTACAATATTGAAAATGGCACAAAAATGGTGATTGCAGCGCCCCCTTTCGGTGGATTTATTTCAAATTTAGGGAGGACCAACTAGCCATAGTCATACATACAGAAAAAATTTGGTTCAATTCGATGCATAATTTCATATACTTTTGGTCGGTACAATATTGAAAATGGCACAAAAATCGCGATAGCAGCGCCCCCTTCCGGCGGAATATTTCAAAACTGTAGGAGGAACTGCTTGCCACAGCCAAAAGCATTCACAAAAAATTTGGTTAAATTCTATGCATAACTTCATACTTTTTTTATGGTAGAATGGCAGACATACAGATGGTAGACATACAGACACACAGACACACAGACACACAGACACACAGACACACGGACAGACAGACATTTTGTAAAAACATGTTTTTTGGTATCTCTGACCCCTAAAACGTGTAAATCCGTCGAAAACCGGAAGTCGAAAAAAATTTCGATTACAATACTTTCTTCTATTGAAGATAGAAGAAAGTAATAAACTAATCATCATGGTAGAAACTTCCTGTTCAATAGGGTTTGTGCTGGGGAAAATGTCAATAACGTCCAAAATTTTCAGGGCAATCCGAAGGTATTTACAGGAGTTAGAGCGTGGACAGAGAAACCGAATGCATTAGCGCTTTTCAACTTTGTTAAAAAGTGCTATAAATAAATAAATAAATAAAATCTGCACCAGAAAAAGTATTATGGAAAATACATTAAATAAAAGAGAAAATTCAACTTGGCCTCCTCTGGTTTTTTCGATGTCTAATCAAGCAACCTAACTGTACCTTTAAAGCAGTTAGAGATGACGAAATATAAAAACAAGTTGGAAATTGCACGTGAAACGTAGCAAGTGAGGTGCGTTCGTACGATAACGATGTTTTAAAAATATTTAGATTTTCGTGATATAGTAGAGCGTACTTCGGATACAGTATAGTAGTCCAAATCTTTGTGTTTCTGTAAATATGCAGGAAGTAATTTTCATTACACCTCAGCAACGTATATCTTATTCATAAAATGTGAAATAGTTGAATATAATTAAAACACGCCCCAAACAATGTTTCCCCGTATAGCATTTTGTAGTGGAATACTTTTGTGTGGCCCTGTAATTTAATAATAAAAATTCTTTGCATCACAGATTGTACAGAATGCATATTTTAGTATATTCTTCATAGATTCATGCCAATTCTATTATGTTCGAATGAGTGTAACATCATTAAAATGCATTTGAATTTTTTTTCCCATTGACCGTAATGTAATGGAATACTTTTGATTATCCCTGTAATTGATCTATGCATCCGATTTTCATAAAATTTAAAATGACTCGACAAAATTATGTTATAATTATGTATTTTAAATTTCAAACGATTCGGTTGCGTAGTTTTTTTCGTTGTTATATGTGGACAGACAGACAGACGGACAGACGGACGGACTGAGGGACAACAATAGGTGCTACGCATTTACATAATTACGAACGCACCTAAAAATATTCTTTAGAAATCGACGAAGCCAATGGAAAGAAAAAAAATGTTCACTTTCAACTAAACTCTTGTTAAAGCATTTCAAAAGAATGAATATATTTTAAACGCATTTTATTTTCTTCGCGCATGGATGAATAATGATCTCACTTTTTGAACATGAATAGGAAAAAAATGGGGTGTCATGTTTTATTATTCATTTATTTATCTTTAATACATTTTTAAATTCATTTTCGTTCAACAAAATTTTTATTTTGAGTAGTACAAAAACTGCTGAAAGTTTTATACAGAGGAGTATGTAATTAGCACACCTACGACACTGCACACAAGAAAAAAAAATGTTTTCCACTCTGTCCCTTGTGACACGTGTTTGGATTAGCTGATGACGAGCGGTATTTTTGAAGCTCGAAACACATCCTGTTCAATTTTCTTTTTTATGGTGATTTTACAAAGTTTTTTAGATTATTTATACATCGAGTAATATTTTGAAAATAGTAATTAATTTAAAAGCGAGTACCACAACTGTACACGCGCTTCACAATTACTATACATAAGCTCCAACAGATCAAAAAATTTTTTAAGCTAATCAGATTAGCATGGTTTTAGAGTTTTTGGTATCACAACGGGGGTTAAGGTGCGTACGCTAATTCGTAGTTGGCATAGACCCTTAGTATTCCAAAGAAAAGAAAATGTAAACAAGTTGGAAATTACATGTAAAGCGTAGCAAATGAGGTGCGTTCGTACGATAACGAAGTTTTAAATATTTATATATAAATATTTATGTATTAAATAATAATATATTAATAATATATTAAATATTTATATATTATTTATAAAATATTTTAAATAGACTCTCTTATATCAATCTCATAAAATTGTAAATAGTGAATTACAATTAAAACGCTCATCAAACAATGTTCTCCCTATACCACTGTGTAATGGAATACTTTTGTGGGCCTTGTAAATCAGTAACAAATGTTCTTTGCACCACAAATTATGTAAAAGGTATATTATAATACGTACTTTATAGTTGCATATAAATCTTATTAAGTTCGAATGAGTGTAACACCATTAAAATGCATTTAAAACATTTTCCCCCATTGACCGTAATGTAACGGAATACTTTTGATTATCCCTGTAATTGATCTATGCATCCGATTTTCATAAAATTTAAAATTACCCGACAAAATTATGTTATAATTATGTATTTTAAATTTCAAACGTATAAAATACATTTGAAACTTTTTCCCTATTGACCATAATGTAATTGAATACTTTTGATTGCCCCTGTAATTGACCTATGCACCCGATTATAAAAAAAATTAAATAACTCGACAAAATTATGTAATAATTATGAATTTTAAATTTCAAACGATTAAAATGCATTTGAAACTTTTTTCCCATTGACCGTAATGTAACGGAATACTTTTAATTGCCCCTGTAATTGATCTATGCATCCGATTTTTATAAAATTTGAAATGACTCGACAAAATTATTTATAATTATGTGTTTTAAATTTCAAACGTATAAAATACATTTGAAACTTTTTCCCCGTTGACCATAATGTAATTGAATACTTTTGATTGTCCCTGTAATTGACCTATGCACCCGATTATCAAAAAATTTTAAATAACTCGACAAAATTATGTAATAATTATGTATTTTAAATTTCAAACATATAAAATACATTTGAAACTTTTCCCCCGTTTACCATAATGTAATTGAATACTTTTGATTGTCCATGTAATTGACCTATGCACCTGATTATCAAAAAATTATAAATAACTCGACAAAATTATGTAATAATTATGTATTTTAAATCTCAAACGATTAAAATGCATTTCAAACTTTTTTCCCATTGACCGTAATGTAATGGAATACTTTTGATTGCCCCTGTAATTGGTCTATGTATCCGATTTTTATAAAATTTGAAATGACTCGTCAAAATTATGTAATAATTATGTATTTTAAATTTCAAACGATTCGGTTGGGTAGTTTTTGCGTTGTTATATGAGGACAGACGGACGGACAGACGGACAGACGGATGGACTGAACGACCACTATAGGTGCTACGTATTTACAAAATTACGAACGCACCTAAAAATCAGATATAGTTATCTATAATCCGTAATCTTTGAAGCCCGCGGATATCTTTTTTTACTTTCTTCTATCCTCAATAGTATTGTAATCCAAGTTTTTTTTCAACTTCCGGTTTTCGACGGATTTACACGTTTGAGGGGTCAGAGATTCCAAAAAACATGTTTTTACAAAATGTCTGTCTGTCCGTGTGTCTGTCTGTGTGTAAGTCACCATTCTACCATCAAAAAGTGTATGAAGTTATGCATAGAATTGAACCGAATGTTTTTGGCTGTGGCAAGCAGGTCCTGCTTCAGTTTTGAAAAATTCCGCCGGAAGGGTGCACTGCAATCGCGATTTTTGTGCCATTTTCAATATTGTACCGACCAAAAGTATATGAAGTTATGCATTGAATTGCACCAATTTTTTTGTGTATGTGTATGACTATGGCTAGTTGGTCCTCCCTGGATTTGAAAAAAATTCGTCGGAAGGGGGCGCTGCAATCGCGATTTTTGTGCCATTTTCAATATTGTACCCTCAAAAGTACATGAAGTTATGCATCAAATTGAACGAAATTTTTTGTGTAAGTGTATGGCTATGGCAAGTTGGATCGCCCTGAATCTGAAAATAATCCGCCGGAAGAGGGTGCTGCAATAGCGAATTCTATGGCATTTCAATATTGCACCAGATAAAAGTGTATGAAGTTAGTTCTAGAACTGAACTAAATTTTTTGTATTTGATTATTTTTTGATAAGGCACGTAGGTCCTCCTTGAATTGAAAAAAAATCTGCCTATCATTCTATTGTCCATCGGCTCGTGCAGAGACGGAAATTCGTTTTTACTCCGATTAATTGACTGAAGCAGAAATTTTAAGATGAAAATCAAAGTTGGTATCGTATTAAATTAAAATTATTAAAGCATTAAGATGAGTAACTATTTTTTTTTAAATATTAAAATGTACGTATGAGATAGAAGAAAGTTTTGGGATTGGCGCATCCAACTAGTTTAAAAAATATATAAGATGGTAATTAATGAAAATGACGCACTTTCATTTAAAGAGCAAAAGGAAATGGGGTTTATATTTTAAAGCTAACTTTTAATTAAACAGTTAAGAAAAATCGCGCGTTAAGCATAGATTATGCAGCACTTTCCATTACTTCATGAAATCTTTAACAAAACTTCGTTATTTAGGAAAATAAAATTACTATATATAGCCAAATATTATTTGTGTACTTTTAAACAGCCCTGTATTTGATCTGTCGTTTATATAGTATGTAATGGAAAATTTTATTTTAGCAAGAATATGCCTAGCAGGCTAAAATTTCTATTTCAGCAATTTATACTAATAGCTAGAAACATGCTTAAATACTTTTGTTCAGCCCTGTAGTTTACCTTATTACACGTCAGTATTAAGGTAAAATTTATTTTAAGCTGAAACACTCTTATAACACACTGAAATCACATTTATCATTCATAGGCGTCCATGTATCCAATTCTTCGAGTGGCACTATATATGATTTTATCTACACTCTCTAAACATTTCTTAGTAAATGAAATGCAATTCAGCGTAAAAATGCATAGCTTATTTAAAAAACACCTTTAGGTAATTTACGCTCATATTTTGTAACGTTTACGAGCTCTTTTAGGTAATCCTGTATATAACTAAAACATTTATACACACCATATAACATGCATAAATTTGGTGAAATATAAAAAAGCATTTCATTCATCCATCAACCATCATCGGATACAGTACTTCGGAAAGAATATACTATTTGAAATCTTTTGTATGCCCCTGTAAATGCTATGTACTTCATATTATGCATCGTAAAAATTATATTAAGCATCAGCGACATATAACAATTTTATTATATATGAAATAGTTTAAAATAATTTAAATATATCGTTATTTTTTCACAAATAATTTCTGTTCTCCCAGAAAACGTATTTGTTCTGTGAGTTCATTCCGAGCGTCGAAAAATGAGGAGAAGTTTCCGTTTATATCCAGCACGCATGCGCATTGGGTCTGTTAGTAATAAGTTCGAATTTATTTTTAAAATGAAAAACAAAAATATTCTATTGATTAAAATGTCTAATTTAGTTTTAAAAGACAAAAATGTTTTCGAATTTAAAAATAAATAACAATTACTTTTTTTATTCGTTCAAAAATTCTCACAAATAGAACATCCATGTTTTTTCTCTAACATTCTACGTAATATATTTAAAATTCACATTTTTATACTATATTAATACTAAACGTAAAAAAAACCCAGCCACAGTTTCATTAAAGATGAAATCTTTCCGAGATTAACTGCATAATTAAAAGCTTTTTAACGAAATACACCAACCCACACCATATGAAATGAAGGGTTCTATTTTAACGCACAATCATCATGAGCAGCCGTAGCGCCGTGGATTAGCGTTGGTCTGGTAATCCTGGGGTCCTTGGTTCGATCCCCGCCTCTTCCGCATTGATTTTTTCCAAACTTTTTTCAAGTGACGGATATTTTTCCTCTTTTGACAGAGAAAAAAATAAACAGAAAATCGTCAATATACAGACAATTTCTGGCAGCAGTGCTGCCAGTGCATTTTCTGTGAAAAGACGGAAGTTTTTTTGAGAGTGTGGAGAGTGCTAAAAAGAGCGAAATGAAAATCTAATAATTATTTTTAATAAAAAATAAATAATAATCGTCATTCTGATCCTAGGTTGCAGCATTACAATAAATTGAACGTGCAAATTTCTATAAAATTGTATAGTTTAAACAAATTTCATTTAAAATTTACATTAATTTCTATATTCTATATTAAATAATCGTTTTGCTTTATACTTATTTTTAACAATGTTGTTTTTTATTATTCGATTTCTCATCAATAAAAATATTTATTGATTATTACAACCAGAAAATTTTAGTTGATTAATATGTGAAATAAAAGGCAGTTAAATTAACGCCAGGTAAAGTTATTGATTAAAAACTGTGCTTAAAACAAATGGAATCGAAATGCGCACTTTTGACAATGTGTTTTAGATTATTTTCCTCTTTAGTTGCTTCACCAGAATCACTACTGGACCATCCAGTGGCGTTTTCTTGTTGTATATGATCATATTCAATACTTGGTTTGGCTGATTTATGGCACAAGTAAACCAAAAACCATAATACGGAAGCACCATGCACCAAGTACTCTATGTTGCTTGCGCCTATTTTACATTGGTAGCATGTAAGATGATGCTTAGTTATGTTTTCATCCAAATATTATAGATATCGTTTCTAACATTTGTATGTCTGTTTCGGAAAAGTGTCCAGGTGTGTCAAAATCGAGACATTCTTCTTGGTTACATTTCTGATGTTATGTTAAATGCTTTCAATATATATTTCAAACATCGACGTATTCGGACTTACAAAGCGTAAATCTAGAAGAGCCAATTTACGGAATACCGATCAATTATACGAGTTTTACAGCATCGTTTCCTCCACGAAATATAGATTCTAGTTTCTATAGAGACTTGAGTTTCAATTGCTTTTGGTACAATAACGAGGCAGTTCTTACCTTTACATATTATACAATAAGTGTCAGACAATGAGGTATTGATAAATTTATATAAGGTTTCTTATTTGTCGTACAGTCGGCAGTACATTATTTCATAGTAAATAATGTATTTAAATTCGTCTTTAACAAAAAAAAAAAAAAAAAAAAAAAAAAACAATATATGATCATGTTTGGCACACCCGTTCACGAACAAAAATTTAAGGATAATTAACTATAAAAATGATCATACAGTTAAACAAGTAAGAAAAATCATGCGTTAAGCATAGATTATGAAGCACTTTCCAACGCTTCATGAAACCTTTAACAAAACTTCGTTATTTAGGTAAATAAAGATATAAAGCCAAATATAGCCTAATATGTATTCCAGTACTATTGATCAGCCCTGTATTTGATCTGTCAGCTAATATACATACTATATAATGGGAAAATTTAGTATAGCAAAAAATGCCTAGTAGCTTGAAATTTCTCTTTCAGCAATTTATACTAATAAATGGAAACATGGTTGAATACTTTGTTCAGACTTATAGTTTGCCTGGTACCTTTATTACACATCAGTGTTAAAATAATTTTTTAGCTCACAGGCTATCATAGCCTGAGAGCTTATGTGCCCGTCCGTTCTGTATGTATGTGCGTATGTGCGTATGTGCGTAACGCGATAACTCATGATAAAAATATCGGATCCACTTGAAATTTTGTATGTAGGTATATCCTGACAAGGCGCTTCCCTGATTAGTTTTTGGAGTTCATTCGATATGTATAAGAGGGGGAACGGGGGGCTCATGCCCCCCTTTAGTTGATATAAATGGGATTTTCATGCAGAATTAAGTTTTCGTTCAAAATTTAGATTAGGATCATTCTGATGAGGCGATTCCGTGACTGTTATTAGGTGTTCATTGAATAAGTATAAATAGGGGGACAGGGGTTCTAATGCCCCCCCCTCCCTTAATTTATAGAAATGGGATTTTCATGCAGAATTAAGTTTTCGTTCAAAATTTAGATTAGGATCATTCTGATGAGGCGATTCCGTGACCGTTATTAGGTGTTCATTGAATAAGTATAAATAGGGGGAACAGGGGTTCTAATGCCCCCCCCCCCCGTTAGTTGATATAAATGGGATTTTCATGCAGAATTAAGTTTTCGTTTAAAATTTAGATTAGGATCATTCTGATGAGACGATTCCGTGACTGTTATTAGGTGTTCATTGAATAAGTATAAATAGGGGGAACATGGGCTCTAATTCCCCCCCCCCGTTAGTTGATATAAATGGGATTTTCATGCAGAATTAAGTTTTCGTTCAAAATTTAGATTAGGATCATTCTGATGAGACGATTCCGTGACTGTTATTAGGTGTTCATTGAATAAGTATAAATAGGGGGAACAGGGGTTCTAATCCCCCCCCCCGTTAGTTGATATAAATGGGATTTTCATGCAGAATTAAGTTTTCGTTCAAAATTTAGATTAGGATCATTCTGATGAGACGATTCCGTGACTGTTATTAGGTGTTCATTGAATAAGTATAAATAGGGGGAACAGGGGTTCTAACCCCCCCCCCCCCGTTAGTTGATATAAATGGGATTTTCATGCAGAATTAAGTTTTCGTTCAAAATTTAGATTAGGATCATTCAGATGAGGCAATTCAGTGACTGTTATTAGGTGTTCATTGTATAAGTATAAATAGGGGGAACAGGGGTTCTAATGCCCCCCCCCTTAATTTATATAAATGGGTTTTTCAAGCAGAATTTTCAGATTTCGTTCAAATCTCTGAATAGTTTTGGAAGTTTAATGGTTAAGTATAAAAGAGGGGGATAACTCCTTTTAAATTATATAAATGCTAAATGGGTTTTTATTAAGAATTATCTAATTTGCTCTGAATTTTGGATATAGATTTTTTATATGATAAAGCATGTCTTTGATAGTATAGGAGGTTCAATGATTAAGTATAAAAAAAGAGGAAAGAAGAGAGCTGGTTCCCTTTCTTAATTTTTTAACGGAATTAACCCTTGAAACTATAAGGCTTTAATGTACAATTAGTATTTGTAGCCTGTGAGCTCAATGCCATCAGTTTAACTGGGCAGTATTCTTTATTTTAACTAAAACACTCTTAAAACAACTAAAATCATTTTCTCATAAATTATCATGCACAGGCTCATGTACCCAATTTTTTGTGTGAATCTGTATATCATTTTATCTATATTCTGCAAACATTTCTTAGTAAATTTAATGCAGTTCAGCATAAAAATGCATAATTTATTTAAGAATCACCTTTTAGTAATTTATGCTCATATTTAATACTGTTGGCGAGCTTTTTTGGGTAGCCTTGTATATTAACTATAGCATTTATACACACCATATAATATGCATAAATTTAGTGAAACTTATACGCGCGTATCATAATTAAAATGCATTTCATCTATTTATCGGCTATCATCGGATACATTAACAGTACTTCGGAAATAATGTACTATTTGTAATCCTTTGTGTGTCCCTGTAAATACTATGTACTTTATATTAGGAAAGTATTAAAGGTATTAAGGAAAATTATTTATAATTTATACTAAGCCTCATTGGCATACATCAATTTTATTATACATGAAACAGTTTTATATATTTAAAATATGTCACCCTTTTACTATTATCTAAAGGAATTCTTTTGTGTGGCCATGTAAATGAATAATTGCTACATTTTCACTTTATATTTTATAGAATGCATATTTTAATGCACCTCGTAAAAGCATATAAATTTTAATATGTTTGACAGGGTATAACACCGTTAAATTCATTTTGAAACAATTTTCCCCCCATTGGCCGTAATGTAATGGGAAACTTTTGATTCTCTCTGTAGATAAAGTAATCATGGTAGAAACTTCAATTCGAATAGAGTTCGTGCTAGGGTAAACGTCAATAACGTCCTAAAATTTCATAACAATCCGAGTATATTTACGTGAGTTAGAGCGCAGAAAGACGGCCGGACGGCTAGGCGGACAGACAGACAGACAAACCGAATGCATAAGCATTTTTCAACTTTGTGGGAAAGTTCTAAAAAGGAGCAAAAAGGAAAAAGATTTTCTCCTTTTATTTAACCTTCTAAAACACAGCCTTAGTAGAAAAAAATTATAGTTAACACTTAACTCGCCTTAACTCATAAGTAAAACCTTCAATGTTTGTAGACACTGTTAATTTTTTAAATACATTTCATTACATTTCATATTCTAAGCGTCTCTATATCTGTAAAAATAGTATGAAAACAAATTGAAAGTTAATGAATATTTGTTACATATTTGTAGTTAAACGTTCCATAGTCAAAAAAATTTATTTTTTAATTATTATAGCGAAATTAACAAATGAATGTTGAAAAAAAATTATTGATTTTTTAACATTCACAGAAATAAACATTCACATTTTTTGCAAATATATCCACATTAGTCAAAATAATGACCACTACATTCCGATAACCAAAAAATCAGTGAAAAGCAACCGTTACCATCAAGTAATTTCATTTATGAAACGCAGAAATAATTTATTAATTTTATTCTACAATTTAAGAAATATTCAAATGTTTAGAACTCGTGATTGGCAGCAGCTATTTATTCTCTTCCTATTTTGTATAATTGACAGATTTACCATTTGCGGATCTTCGCATTATCACTACCATAAAACAAATAGTTATATCAAAACTTTCGTATCGTAATAGGGTCCCTTTTGAGAGCGGAAAACTCTTTTCGAAGAAGGACTAAAATTCGACTGCTTTAATAATTCACGGTCAGATGTGATGGTAACTTTTAGTAGAGCTTTTGAATTCGATATTTATAAATTGCGTTTTAAGGATTATCTATAATGTATGAAACATTCTAGAATATCCTAATTCTTTTATGAAACAGGGTTTTTCTTCTTTTCTATACGAAGATAGATAAAAATTGCCTTATAAAGCAAAAAAAAAAAAAGAAAAAAAATCAGCCTCTATTTATATAGATCTGATTTGTGGACACACAATAGCTAACATGCTGCATAATAAAAAAAAGTATTTTATAATGGGTTCTTATTTATCACAAAAATGATAATAATGAAAAATAATGAATAATAATGGAAAATAACTTATGCAGGAGAGGGTTAATGTAGTACAAATTCGTTATAAAAAATGAACGAAATATGAAAATTATATACCATTTAACCATTTCAGGCCGAAGAATTCTTTTCTTAAACTGATGAAAGAATGCTTAAAACGATTTTTTTGGAAAATGAAAGTCAAAAGACTAGCACTTTTATTACAAAAGCAAAATTTTATTAAAATATTTTTGGTGCCATTTGTAGCTTTTGAAGTTTTTAAGTAGATAGATGTTCTAGCGCAGGGCCCTCGAACCTATGGTACACGTGCCACAGTGGCACGCTGAGGCACGTTTTTGGCATGCAGTTAAATGAGGATATAAATGAAGATATAATGGAATTTAACTGCAGAGCTATCTTGAGAAATTGGCAGTTGCTATAAAAGAAAAAAAATCTACATATGACTGTATAATTATTTTCACAAGTGGATAATGTTAAAACTTGAATATAAACTTGTCCGATAAAACCTGTTTACCTTGCATTCTGTTAAATGAACTTTAGTTTAAACCTCAAATTACTTTTTACCCAAAATAAAACATTAGAAATTGAATTTAATCTCATTAAATTTATTTTTATTTTTATTTCTAAAATATATCTATATCCAAATATTACAGTATAATACTGCAATGTATGTTGCCCAATTTTTTAAAATTACAATAAACAATTTTCCGGTAATTTCTTGACATTTTTATTACATTAAATTCATTTTCAAGGTTGCCACGGAGGACTATTTTTTTTAATTTGACATCACTTTTTAAAAACAGAAACATCCTTAACACATTCGTTAGCATCATTTGCAAGAGAAATATACTTCAAAATTTAAATTAGAAGACTACTGGTGGGAACATAAAATAAATATCTTCTTTCATGCAGTCCTATATTTTCTAGATTGCACGTCATGGCCACGAATGGCATTTTTTTAATAAAGTTGGCGCCCGGATGAAAAAAGGTTCGCCAATCCCGGTCTAGCCACTGCCCTTAAAAGCGTTAAAACATATGCCTTATGCATCAATTTTCTTTTACCAATAAAAACTTTATTAGGAAAATTAAGTTTAATTTTCGTTTATAAGGTGCTTTTTTATTGAATATTTATGATAAAGAATAATAATAAAAATAACTTATTAATTAAAGAAAACACTTTTAACGGTCCATATTTTTTTACGAAATTTAGTTATATGCGATATTTAGATGTTGTATCGTTCTTATAACCTATTTAATATAACAAGAACTTACATTGTGATTAATGTTCTAACTAATGTAAAACTTAATAAATTTTCTTTCACTGTTTGTTTTATAATCAAGTTCATGCTCTTTTATTTGACATATATCTTAAAAAGGATTCTGTTAAAGATATTTTTGTCTACAGCTTATTTAATTTTCTTAGTTACAATGGAATTGATAGACTCATTCAATTAAAATGCTATATAATACATTTTTTTGTTTCACACTGTTGTATTACATACAAATTTATTTACCAAGAATACTTTATACAAAACAGCAATGATGATTTATTATGTGCAGTGGCCTTTAAACCTTTTCAAAAGAAAGTTTTTGATCTAAATTTAGCTGTGCAATTAATTAAACGGAACTCAAAATTTATAGTTGAAAAGTTTTTCTTCACTTTGAAAGTTTTCTGAAGTTTTACTTTTAGGAAATGACCGCATCTTTTGTGACATTTTCTTTAAAATAAGTGTAAGGTTACAGTTAAAAGAGTTAATGCTTTTCTTTAAGACTTCTAAATAGCAAACACATTACTATCTCCACTTTGTTCATTTAAGTTACGGAGAAAATGGATGCTTAAATTTAATACTTATTTATAAAGATGTCTTGATTGAGACTCTTTTAGATTGTTTATTTTTATGTAGTTGTATTTTTAAAACTATTCTTTGCTAAGATGAAAATGATTTACTAAGATAAATAAAAACTACAATAAATGTAGCTTAAAAGTAGTATTAAAGAAAAGTGAATTCAAAACGCAGGGTTCGAAGCTTACTCAATCTTTCACATTGGCTAACACTTTTTTCAGAAAAATTGTTTTTTAACAAGCGTAATAAAAATTAAATAATAGTTGCAAATATAGTAAATTTTAAGAATGATGTTAACTTTAAAAACGTTAACGCGATATTTTTTACATTGGTAAAAAGTCCCAAATGGAAATAACGTCAACATACCTGAACTTTAAATATAGTGTGATCATAAATACTGTCAACAAAATAATACAATAAAAGTCGCGATAATGAGCATTCGAACGAACAGTATACACAATGTATCTCACGGTCGGAGTACGGTTATTCAGTTAAAAAGTTACCCCCCCCCCTCTCATCTATAAAAATCTGCATTTCCTTAACCCTCAATGGATCTAATCGACCCAGTTCTATAATACGTTTCATTCGATTCAAACCAGAAAAAATTTCATAACGTAAATTAAATAAAAAACACAAAGTTTTAAGTTAAATAAGTATGTTAAATGGATTTAAATAAAAATTCTGGTGTGATATATTTTAATCAAGCTTGAGTAAAATTTCATCAGGGTATGAAGGTTAATAATTTCAGCGATGATGAAAGTGTCACGATATCTTTGATTAGTTGCGAGACGAACTCTGATTTATGTTTATAACTTTATCAACAAGGATGATATCTTTAACACAAGCACAATGTCATTTAAAAAAGTATTAGACGAACTACAATGCAAGCCACATGCCTTATAGCCCACTGTAAGCCAAAAACATGATCCTCCTAAAGAAAGGAAATAAAATAACTGTTAATATTTAAGGCAATCCTAAAATACACTGGTCATCAACATTAAAGGATAATGAGAAAAAATAGACTCACCAAGTTAATGTTGCAAACAATGTCCAATATAGCAATTATTTATGTTAATTAAATACTATTGAGCATAAAACTGCACTTCCAAGCAAACGTTGGCGACAAAAATATGCAAATTACGTATTCACAATGTGACGTACAATGGACGCATGTTGGAATTTCGGTCTGTAGTGATGTTTAAAGTAAATGCAGTGTCTGATAATGATCGATTCTATTAGTTTGGGCTGAAAGGCATCATTTAAGTGACGTTCAAAAGCGGCGAATAGTCGTTAAAACTGAGGGAGGACAAACATAAATGGAAGCCGCCCAAGATTTGAATGACAAGTATCATATCAAGAATTTCGAGTCGCTTGATCCGTTGATAGACAGACTCAGAAAAGAAGAAGGGCATCCGTTTGGTTGTATGGGGTTTTATGGCACAAAATCCCGTAGGGGATATGCTGCGCCGAAAAAGTATACTAAAAAGAGCAAAAAATGCTAATGAACGATGAAGGAAGCTATCTGGATGGGGGGGGGGGGGGGGGTGCATCCAGATTTAGTTAGACATCGTTAGAAAAATTTTCAAACTTTAGTCAACAGCGTATAAAAGAACATCAATGAAGAATACAGCCTGGATGGGATTCCCATCCAGACATCATAGAGTGTAAAAGTATATTATATGTCGAAATAAGTCCTGCATGTTTCATGAAAAAAAAAAGAGCGCCACATGAGGTGTTTCCCCAATGAGGTTTGTCAAGATAGGTGATGAGAAGGGCATCCGAAAAAGATTTTTTGTCATTGTCGGCTGAAAAAAATTTTGTGTCAGACTCTTGACTCCACAGAAACTCGAATTAACTGTTCTACTGCTACAAGAAAGCTTAACTCTTTGAGCTCTGATGGTAGAATTTCCTATCACACAATTTTAATTCTGAAATGTCACAACGACACCAGAAAATTCGACCAAATTTGTTTGAAAAAGGTTTAACGCATTTTTTTTTCCGTGTACATCATTAATCGTTTTTTTTTCTTTACAAAGTACTGGTGCCAATGTGCCATTTGGAATTTTGAAGAAATTTACCCACCAGAGCTTAAAGGGTTAAGAGGGTGAACTGTATGCAAGAAAACCAACAGTCTGTGTCTCACTTACTCCGACTTTAAAGGGGCCCGTTTGAACTGACGCCGTCGTCATCTTCAATCCATCAAAGGAGACTGGGCTCGAGCGGGATATTTCACAGGCAAGGAAAGCCAAATTGTATGTTTCTTCCTCTATCCGGAATAAAATACGTCTAGAAGGAGTGTTCATACGCCGGAAGTTTAAATAATAATGAACGATCCGGAAGTTCATAAAGTTCCAAAATCAATATCTGTAATGAATGTAACGCTCTCTAATTTGTTAGAGTAATGACTAAAGAACATTTTGATTCATGGTCTCATTTTCATACCAAACTCTACTATAAATGATCAACTGAAAAAGTTGTTTCTTAATTGCAAGAATTTTCTCCAAGGCAACAGTAGTACAGTATCGCAATGGCGTTAGTTCGTTTTCAGTAATGCAGAAGAACTTTTCAGGTGACGGAACATGCTGCTTTAAAATAGAAATTTTAATTCATTGTTTCTTTCGTTCGTTCATTAGAAAAAAATTGGCCAGCACAGCAGGCATAGTCTGTTAGTTTATTATGAAAATATCATGATGATTGATATTTTCCATATTTGCAATAATTTATGTTTTTTTTAAATTATCATTTAGATACTTGGATATTTATATTTAGATATTTTAACTCCATTAGAAATTCATTAGAATATTTTATGTTTTATATTTAGCTCCGCTTAAAATGTGCGAAATAAGGGAATTAAGAAGCAGATAAGCTTACTTTTACTTTCATATGCTCATTAAAAACTATTTTGTTTTTAAACTTTTGTACGGTAAAACATAAAAATTTGTTTATACTTTCCGTGTGTATTGCAGTTTTTTATGAGTATATCAGTAACTATTTCGTAAATGAATTAAGTTGTAAATTTTTTTCAGTTTTGTTATAAGTGAAAAAGGTAAAGAATAGAAGAGAAATTTCGTAGTCTTTGCGAGGAAAAAAAAACACAATTCATTATTGTTGCATCCACTTAACATTTTATGACATGAAATTCTCCTTTAATGTTTCCAAATTTTGAATTAACTATATGAATTAACAACCAAGAAATAAAAGATCTTCTTCAATCCCCATTAACCCATTAACGCCCAAATTATTTTCTTCGCTAAAATTTAAATTTTGTATTTCCCACCACTTTTAAAAGCAAATTAACTTTTATCTAAATTTATCAAGGATTCTGTCTCGTGAAATATGGTATACATTTTTCTTCCTCTTTACTGGTGGGAAAACCGCTTTCTTGCTATTTTTGTAACCGTCCTCAAACGAGGACGCTGGGCGTTAATGGGTTAAAGAAGAAAGCAAAAAGGCGCACTAGGCATTTCCAAAGAACTCTTCTTCGTTAGGCACAAAAAATACGTGCTTCTACTCAGGGCCTGATTACTAACGGGGCACTCTCCCACCAGGAAAAAGAAATAAAGAATTTTTCCTTATTCATGACAGTAATCTTGTATGAAAAGGGCGTTTAAAGAAGACGAAAATTTCTATAATTTGTTTCTGGTGAGAGAGTGCCCCGTTAGTAATCAGGCTCTGCTTCTACTATAAAAGCAGTAGCAACAAGGCTTGTTTTCTTTTATTTAAATTATTTTTTAATTTAATATATTACTGTATTACCATTCTATACCTGCATTCATGACTTATAAAGAGTTTTAAACTATCGAGTTACTGAAGATGAAAATTACGGATAAGTAAGCGATTTAAGTACATTTCTCTTTTTGATATAAAAAGTGATTATTTTTAAAATAAAAAATTATACTAAAGAATTTAAGAAATGCTCTTAGAATTAATATCTTTAAACGATTTTCGAGAAAATAATTTAATCCAAGAAAGCGCGCCATTCACAATTTCCGCTTACTTATTTTAGACATCTAAACGAAAGCATAATAAATCGAAAAATAAAACAAGTGAGAAGGTGCATATGGTAGAAGATTTCTTAAATGAATAATATCGCTTTTTATAAATGATATAACTTTTTTTTCAAATTTTTATATGCATCAAAATAAAAATATAATAAAACTACAAGAAGCGAAAATGTATAACCAGAAGTATAGCATGTTAAATGATTGTCAACTGGAAAAGCTAAATGAATAATGTCTCAAGTTATTGGAAAACCTACCTTGATAGACATCTTGGAAAATATTATTGCTTAAATCTGATAAATGTTTCTGCAGCGCTCGATGATTGGTTCGTTCAAAATATGTTCTACGTTCAGTGTGATTTATGTTGCAAAACGAAATTTATCAAGTCTTCTAATAAAGTCATCTATTTCTCTAAAAATAAATAGATAAATACGAAAACAAATATTTTTGAGATTTTAAAATGCATTTTGAAGAAATGTAATAAACTGTAACAGAACTGTATTCTATATACAATGAAGTAATACGGATTCTATACCAATCAAGGTAAGTTTGACGTTCAAATATAGATAAAATTAAAAGGTTTTACATTTTTAAGCATTATTTCTAAAGAAAGAAAAATAAAAAAAAAACAGAATTCGCGCATAGATTTCAGGATAATGTCTAAAAATAACTAACTGAAGCCAAAAAATGATATTTTTTATGACAAAGATTTGAATTATATTGAATAAGTTCTGTTAAAGACAATATTTTTGAAAGCTTTTGGCGAAATAACTTTTTATTTCACGAGCTCCAAAATTGAAACCTATCTCTTGAAAGAAAAACAAATGACAAATAAAGCATTAATAATAAACATTCTTATTTGAAACTTTTAATATACAATGTAGAAAAGTTTTATTATTAGTTTAGTTTTTGTATTTAATAAAATAGATATTGTAGTCTTTCTGTGTTCACACGCATAATAAAATTTAGCATTTCATTTTCCCAAAAAATAAATAAAAAAAATCGAAATATCTCATGAAATTTTAATACAAGTCGGATTGCTACACTAGCTACTAAATAATACGTACTAAAAATTTTTATTTATTCGTTTTCACAGTTCAAGCCCTGTTGGAAAATACAAGGTGACCAGAAAAAAAACGTAACGAAGACTAGACGTAAGGTCACGGTTGATGTTTTTGTTTTTACTTAATTCTCAGAGTTTTTTTCGCTTATTAACCCATTCGTGCCCACGACCTTTTGCGCAAATTTTATTCGGTTGGCAACACTATTTTTAAAAGAATTAACTTTAGTTCATTAATTACGAAAATGTTTCAATTAAATAAAATAAAGGTTGTTGTTCTTTTTTACCGGTGTCAAAAACAGTGCTACATGCACCTTTTGAAGCGTCCCGAAAAAGGGACGCTAGGCACTAATGGGTTAATCTTTATTATAACTATAATTTTTTTAATAGAAGGGTAAACAAATGATACTTGAACAAATGAAATGTAATTTCATCGCCCGGGGAATCGTGTATGTGGGACTGCTTGCTTGCTTGCTTCAAGTGCCTCATTGAAGCGTTTTCAAAGCAATCAAAAGATTCAAGGAGCTTAGCCATGAAGATCGACCTGTATAAAGGTAAGAAACAGGCTCCGTTAACCGACAATTGATAAAGAAACGAGTGCCCCGAAATCCTCGGGTGTCGATGAGAAAAATAGCGAGTCACACTGCGATTGGACAAAAATCGTTCGACATATAACCAAAGATTAGCTTAATCTTCATCCTTGCAATTTCTCCCCGAAGAAAACAACCGAGCACGGCTTGAAGATACAGGATGCTTCTGAAACGAGCTGCATCCTGAATTCTGACAAAAAGCTTTCCACGGTAGAGCAATCGTACAATCATCAATATGATCGCATTTGGTCAACAATTTCCCAGGTAAATCTTCCAGAGTTCGACATCGTCAAAATCAATCTGTCATCGTGTGGGCAGAAATTTGCTTAACCCCTTCAAGGCGGTGGTATAAAATATATATCTCTTATTTTTTTATTGAGAAATGCCACATCGGCACCAGAATTTTAAAAGATAAATCTAAATTTGATCAATTATGTCAAGAAAAGCATTTATCGTTTTTTAAATAAATTTGTTTTTGAACTCTGGTGTCATTTAATCATTTCAGCATTTTATGAATGGAATGGCTTTGCCCCTCAAAGGGTTAACAGGCAAAACTCCTGTCATTGTCATGGATTCTGGAGTCAAACTGAATAAATATGTGCACCGAAGAGATTCTTGAAAATATGTTTTTTTAGTTGACTCTAGAACGTTTCTGAAAAACACTTTGAACTTTTCAGAGATTCTGATTCTTCTCATGGAGCGAAATCCACATAGACTTGTGTCGGGCCAAATTTTCAGACTTTATCTCCGCTCAAGAATGGCCTCCAAGTTCGTGTGTTTCAATCCTTTGGATTACTGTTTGTGGTCGATTTTAGAAGCAAGAGTTTGTCCAAAATCTTACATGAGTTTGGAATCTCTAAAATGTCCGTTGATTCTAAATGAAAGCTAATCACACTGGCACAGCTGCGGCCAACTGTTGAAAATTTCATGAAACGTTTGAAAATCTGCATCAAAGTATAAGGAAGACACTTTGAAAAAAAGTGATATGTTAATCTTTCGACTACATTGTTGTTCATAAATAAAGCATCTGTTTGTTTAAAAGTTTATGTTTTTTCTTTAAGGTAATCTAGTTAAACCGTTACGTTATTTCTGGCCGCACTGTATAAGAGTTGTTCTTTTGTTGAAAACAATATCTAGTATTCGCATACTAATATTACACATCCCTAATTTTTCTCGTTGAAATCCTTCAAGTAGTTCCGACACAATACGCTCTTTTCCAAAACAGGCATTAACCCTTTTGTTTAATTTTTAACCTTTTGTCATCGGTTTTTTCAAAACCAAAAATTTTCTATCATTGAATCGCAAAAATGCGTTGATTACATAAGGTAAACATGAGGTATACATAAGGTATACTGAAAAATAACTGGTGAGAATGATGAAAGATTCTGAGAATCTTCAGTGGCACGTATATTGGTCGCTCGTCCTCAAGGGAGTTAAGGATCCTTACTCTCCATATACTTGAGGTGTAAGCTTCAAACCTGCGAGAGATGCATTTCTGTGTTAGGACTTTTAATTCGAAGGATTCAACTTGGTGGACTCAAGGACATATTTTATTAAAAAACCCGGTGAAAGTTTCACAGACGATCACTATATTAAACCCCTCTACGTTGAATTTATCTAGGCCTTCAATTGAGAATGCCTAATTACAGGAATATTTACTCATTGTATGTTTACTGTAACTAGGTATTATCATTTTTTAAGATAGGCAATTTGAAGATTAATTTTTCTGGTTTCAATTACTTTTCTAAACTTCATTGATTCTTATTACCGTAAATCGGGGTGAATCGGAACACTTTTAAATTTTAACGTGAAATACCAATTTTTTTAATAATTTTATTTTTTGACTAAAACTTCGGTCTTGTTTTGTTCTTGAAATTAAAAGCAAAAACGAGACATAATTTATTGTGTATATATATCTACAAAAAACACTTTTCAAAAGTCAAAAAAGCCAAGAAAAAAAGGGGGAAGAAAGTTGTATTTGAAAAATGGTCTGTTATCAAATTTCCAAGCTTATATTATGGTATTTATTTAACATTTTCCATTAGAAAATTACTATTTGTAAGTCGATGCTTTTGCATATGTTGATATAAATCATTTTTTCTTGTACTAAATACATTTTAACGTGTTTTGAAAATTCAAATGTTTTAAAATTATGCATGATGAGCTTTCCATATTTTACACTAATTTCTATGTACCCAAATGTGTAATTAAAATTTAAAACTCAAAATTGTTACTCAAGCAGACATTTCCGTACTTAAATATTGGTGTTGAAATTTAAAAGTTTTGTTTAGTTGTAAGAAATCTATAAATAGATTGCTAGCTGGTAATGAGTTAAATATATCTGTCCGTAGTTAAAATCAAAAGTTCTAATTTGTACTTAATACAAATATATTAAGCTTTTCTTTACAAACTTGGGTGCTTAGAAATTTATGTAAAATACGGAAAGATGACGCAAAGCCAATCATGCATAATTTTAAAACATTTGAATTTAATTTTTAAAACACGTTACAATGTATTTAGCACAAGAGAAAAGGATTTATAACAACATATTCAAACGCATTCACTTACAAATAGCAATTTGTTTAATGAAAAGTGTTAAATAAATACCATAATATAAGCTTGGAAATTCGATATCAGACCATTTTTTAAACACAACTTTCATCCTTTTTTTTTCTTGCTTGGCTTCTATAACTTTTGAAAAGTGTTTTTTAGTAGATATCATTTCTTTTTTTTTTTAAGAGATTACACAAAATTTAAATAATCTGTTCACATAAAGTAAAATGAGTTCTCGTAGAACCTCTGCAAGTAGGAAATAAAAAATATAAATGCATCTTAGAGTATTAATCATTTAAAATCAGCGAGAACCAACATCTTTTCTTAAGGGGGTAGTAAGGTTAATTCGAGGGGAAAAAAGCATATTTTCTATCATTTTTTAAGGATACAATTAATATTTATTTATTTGTATAGTTATAGTATAATTATATGTCATTTAAAGAGTATTCTGTGAAATTTTCATTAAGAAATATTAAAAAATGAGCCGATGACAGCGAATCTTCGAAGACGTCCCAAAAAAAAGTTGATTCGTGGTGAACCGCATAACTCATGACTGGATCAACTGAAATTAAAAAACCAAATTAATTTAATTAGGTGATAAGTGTCCTCAGGGAACACAGTCGAGTTTTTTTTTTTTTTTTATTATTGATTTTTCAATTTTTTACAAGGCTCGGAAGTCAAAATGCTGATTTTTCATTAAAAAAATCTGATATTTTGTTTTTTAAAAGTAAGTTAAAATAAAAAAAAATAAAAAAAAACTCGACAGCGTTATCTCGTAATTTATATAAAGAAAGAGTGTGTAAAATTTTAAAAAGATCGGATCAGTAGATTTTGAGCTACAGAGTTCACCGCGAATCAACTTTTTTTTTAAGGACGTCTTCGAAGATTCGCTGTCATCGGCTCATTTTTTAATATTTCTTAATGAAAATTTCACAGTATACTCTTTAAATGACATATAATTATACTATAACTATACAAATAAATAAATATTAATTGTATCCTTACAAAAAATGATAGAAAATATGCTTTTTTCCCCTCGAATTAACCTTACTACCCCCTTAACCCATTAACGCCCAGCGTCTTCTTTTGAGGACGGTTACAAAAACAGCAAGAAAGCGGTTTTCCCACCAGTAAAGAGAAAGATAAATATATATGTTATTTCACGAGACAGAATCCTCGATAAATTTAGATAAAAGTTAATTTGCTTTTAAAAGTGGTGGGAAATACTAAATTTAAATTTTAGCGAAGAAAATAATTCGGGCGTTAATGGGTTAAAGTATCATTCTTCTTCAATTTATATGGTATTTAATTTTGATGAAGAAAGAAAATTTTGTAAAAAAACTGATAGAATAGAAATAAAATATAAATTTATAGTTGGTATTTTAATTAGATATAATACGAAAATCTAGTTTAGTCAGCAAACTTCTCTTTCAGCAATTTGTACCAATACAGGGACACTTGCTTGAATGCATTTGTACAGCCCTGTATTTTATTTGCTACCTTTACATTCACGCTACTATTTAGTTTAAATTTAATCAGACTAAAATATTCTTAGAAGTAGTAAAATTACACTTCCAAAAAGTATCATCCATTAATGGCCATATGTCTAATTTTTTGCGTGGTTCTGTAAATCATTTTATCTGTATTCAGCAAGCTTCATTTAGTATGCTAAATTTAATTCAGCATAAAAATGCATAACTAATTTAAAAACACGAATTAATTTATTCCTAAGAAAATGTAACCAAAAATATTTTGTGATTTGTTTGTATGTTGGGGAACGAAATGCCTGACTTTTACTGTTAAGCTGAAATTTAACTCAGACTAAAATACTCTTAAAACTAGTAAAATCGCACTTTCAGAAATTGTCATTCGTTGACGATCATATATTTTTATTTATTTATTTATTTATTTATTTATTTTGCGAAGTCCTGTAAATCGTTTTATCTGAATTCAGTAAAAATCTCTAAGCATGCTAAATGTAAGTCAGCATAAAATTCAATAACTAATTTAAAAACACAAATTCATTTTTCCTAGAAAAATGAAATTAAAGATACTTTTTGATTTGTTTGTCTGTCCGCGAACGAAATGCCTGACTTTTACTGTTCAACTAAAGTTTAAATAAAATACTCTTAAAACTAGTGAAATCACACTTCCAGAAATTGTCATTCGTTCACAGCCATAAATCTATTTTTTCGCGTGGTTCTGTAAATCGTTTTATGTGTATTCAGTAAACATCTTTTAGCATGCTAAATATAATTCAGCATAAAAAATGCATAACTACAGTCGAGTCTCTATATAACGAAATCCATCGTTCCAGTAAAAATTTCGTTATATAGAGAAATACGATGTATAGAGAATGATGTTAAAAATCGTATTTAATGTGTAAATTTTGAACAAATATTATTTTTGATCTTTTTAATTAAGAATTTGAAATGTTTAAAAGTAACTTTTAACCTAACATTTTATTTCTTAATTATTTAAGTTGTTTCAAAAAAGAGAACAGACATTTATTTAAAAACATAATGAAAAATCAAATAAGGAAGACTTGCATTAATTTCAGACGAACATATCTTTAATTTTTTGTTGTTTTGATTTTTAAATTGTTATGCTCACAAAAAAGGCTCAAATTTTAGCAAGGAATGAAAAATTGTAGTTAACATTTTCCTCCAAGTGAAGGCCTCTCTTATGTGCCTCTCATTGATTCCTCTCTTATATGTGTAACAATCCAATTGACACTGTTTTGAGAAAGATGAGGAAAGGTGTGTGATGGGAGGTGGGATGAATTCGTTGGATTTAAAGAATAAGGAGAGAAAAAAACCTCAGCACTGACGATAAATCAAAAATAAATGATGGAAAATGGATTCCATATGATTTCGAAGCTTTTTTAAAACTGAATAAATTAAGACCAATTTATGAAAAAATTCGTTATAGGGAGATAGATATTTCGCTATATAGAGACTGTTTTTAATGTAATCATGCGTTCCTACTAAAAATTCGTTATATAGAGAAATTCGATGAATGGAGTTTCGTTATAGGGAAACTCGACTGTATTTGTAAATTGTAGAATACAGAAGAATTTTTTTAATTAAAAGTAATATCACGAAGCAGATTATTCATTTTGATCTTTTACAAAATCAGAAAAAAAACCTCTTATTAAAAACTGAAATCGGATGAACTATTGAAATGAGATTTACTCAAGCAAAATTTCCCGAAGTATTATTTTCAATACTTTTTTAATTATTTTTTTTTCTCTGTTAAAATTGTGAAATTCACGTAAATAAAAATGCGGGCAGAAAGATTCTTCAAGAGTAATTTAACTGGAAAATCAAGATCCGATGGGAATAAACAGCGTTGGTTAACACATGTATTTTAATTTTGAAACATATTTTTCCGAATTGAAAATATTTACGGTAATGTTACCAAATTATTTTTTCTTTTGCAATTAACAATTATTTTTACTTTCTTCTATCTTTACAAGAAGAAAGTATTGGATTCATGAAAATTTTCGACTTCCGGTTTTCGACGGATTTATACGTTTTAGAAGGTCCTGAACACGTTTTGACTATTTTTAGAAAATGTCTGTCTGTGAGTCTGTCCGTCTGTCTGTCTGTCTGTCTGTCTGTCCGTCTGTCTGTCTGTGTGCCTGTCTGTATGTGACAAAAAATTTGTGGGCGCTCTATCTCAAGAACTAATGCTCGAAATTTAATAAAATTTTATATTCAGTTAGACCTTGATATGAATTAGTGCCTATTGGTTTTTGGTGAAAATGGGCCTGCAGGTGGCGCTGCTATACTACGTTTTTCATCATTTTCAAGATTGCTATATCTCAAGAACTAATGCACAGAATTTCACCAAACTTCAGATTCTGTGACCCCTTGATATACATAGACGCTGATTAAGTTTTGGTGTAAATTGGCCAGCAGATGGCGCTGCTATGCCACGTTTTTCATGATTTTCATGATAGCTATATCTCAACAACTATCGCACAGAATTTCACCAAACTTCAGATTCTGCGATACCTTGAGATACATAGCTGCTGATAAGGTTTTGGTGTGAACTGCCCTATAGGTGGCGCTGCTATGCTACATTTTGCACGATTTTTGCGATAGCTATATCTCAAGAACTAATGCACAGAACTTTATCAAATTTTAGATTCTGTTACACTAAAATATATAACATAATTAGACGCTGATTACATTTTGGTATTAACCTTGTAACAGGTGGTGCAGCTATGCTGCATTTTGCACGATTTTCCCGATAGCTATATCTCAACAACCAACGCACAGAATTTCATCAAACTTCAGATTTCGTTACAAAATGACATATAACATAATTACACGATGATTACGTTTTGTTATAAATCCTTCAACTGATGGTGCTGCTGTGCTATATTTTACACGGTTTTTTTTAAACTAACTATATCTCAAAAACTATTGCACAGAATTTCATCAAACTTCAGATTCTTTTACACCATAACATAATTAGACGCTTTTTTACGTTTTGGCATAAATTTTCCAAGATATGGTGTTGCTGTGCTACGTTTTGCAAATTTTTTGTTATAACTATATCTCAAGAACTAATGGACGAAATTCTATAAAATTTCAGATTCTGTTAGGTCTTGGCATAAATAGATGCTTATTAGGTTTTAGTATAAATTACCAACATGAGGCAATACTAAGCTCATTTTCTCAGAATATTAATTAAATTTTGCGTTTTAGGCTTTTCGGATACCAGAATCTCATTAGGCTAGGTCAAATGTTCGAGGAAATTCGATAGTGGGTAACTTTGGGGTCACCACATTTTTTTTTTTTTATATTAAAATGTACTTATGAGATAGAAGAAAGTTTTGGGATTGACACATCCAACTAGTTTAATAATGTTTTGTATGTGAAAGACACAGATTTTTTTCATGTCTGAAAAAATTATAAAAATATATTTACTTAAAAGTTCTGCTGTTATCTTGAATTAATTTGAAATAAAAGCGAATGTTTTTTTTTAATCTGTAGAATTAGAACTGTCACAGCGGTCATTTTGGCCGGTGAAAAATTAAAATATTTCGGTTTGAACCAGAATTATGTTTCAGAAATAAGTGTTTCCCGAAGGATAAGTTTAAAGGCTGTCGCAGCTGAATAAGTTAAATAGTCTGGGTGAAAATTCTGGTGTGAAATGTTTTTATAACACTTGGGTAACATTTCGAGTGTTTCTAGCGTTAACCTCTTAACCCCTTGGGGACGAGCGACACGTGCACATGCTACAAAAAATCTTAAGAATCCTTGATTATCCCCATCAGTAAAATTATACTGTAAAAATTTCCATAATGAATCGGAGCATTTTCTCTGTCTAATAAGGCACAAATTTTTGTTTTTAAAAATTGGTGACAAAACATTAAAAATTTCGTTAAAGGCTCCCGTCGCGAAGGGGTTAATAGTCGCTCCAGTGTTGCCAGATGGGCTACTTTTTTTAAACTAAGATTTCTTGATTGGCATCACTTTTTACAAATGATAAAATGTGCCTTATTCAATGACATGATGATTAAGGCGAAAACAAAAGATAATTTACCGTTTCAAAAAAGGTATCTGGTATCATTTTACAGCTCATATTCAAAATATTAGAATAATTGAGAAAAAGTAATAAGAAAAAATTATTTGTCATTTATTTATTTTTTATACTAAGTAAATGCATTTAAATTTCTTATAAATTAAATCTAGAATGTTTAGATAAGATTTTAACATTTATAAAATATAAAATACAGCACAATAAATTAGGTATACAGCTTCCTTAAACACACCAGAATATTAGAATAAACTTTAGATTGGTTCAAAATATTAGAATATTTTATTTTACGCAACAATATTACCTTATGAATATGAAGTAAATGGTAGTTAATATTTTGTAGCATCCCCTTTAGCTTTCATAACAGCGTACAATCGATCTTGCATACTATATACAAGGTGTTTACAAACATTTCTATCAATATTAGCCCAAATAGACTTTATACGTGCCACTAACTCAGTTTTACTTGAAGGAGGATTTTCTTGAAGTTTTTTCTTCATTATACACCATAAGTTTTCGATGGGATTAAGATCTGGTGAATTTGGTGGCCAAGGAAGTACCTTAATGTTGCGTTGGAGGAACCAATTCTTAGTTGACACCGAGGTATGCGGGGACGCTAAATCTTGTTGAAAGATGAAATCATCTTCAAATAAATCTTCTGATGATGGAATCATGTAATATTCTAAAATTTCTTGATATATCAGAGAGTTAACCTTTTCGTAGACGATGCATAACTTTCCAGGTCCTTCTGCACTCATACAACCCCAAACCATGACACTAGCAGCAAATTTTACGGAACGTTTAAGGCATTCTTTATCAAATGCTTCTTGCTTCATTCTCCAAACTCGAATACCTTGATTACCATATGAAACACAAAACATACTTTCATCACTAAATAATATATTTTTCCAATCTTTATTGCTCCATAAACGTCTTGATTTACACCAATTCAATCTTATATGCTTTTGTCTTGCAGTCATGAGAGGTTTTGTTTTCGGTACACGAGATTCAAATTTAAATCTATGGAGACGTCTTAATGTTGTCGATGTAGAAACTTCAACTCCTTCTTCTTTCCATTTTCGGTGCAAGAATCGCACACTTTTAAAACGGTTTTTCTTAACTATACGCTTCAGTTTCCTGTCATCTCTAGCAGATGTTTTTGGTTTTCGGCCACCATTTCGGCGATTATTTTGAAATTTTCCAATTTTTGAATATTGTGTTAGTATTTTGCTAACGCTCGATTGCGAACAATGTAAATAATTCGCTATAAAACATTGATTTTTACCGTGCCGATACAAATCAACCATACGAAGTTTAGTAGATTCAGGAACATCACTCACACGGCCCATTTTAAGACGAAAAAGAAACAAACTGCAAAAAAGAATACCGATTTTAAATAAAATAGTCTGAATTTAATCAATGATGCCACCAGTTAAGAATTGGTAATAATTAAAGGAGAATTAATGTGAAATATTCTAATATTTTGAACCACTTGAATAAATATTCTAATATTTTGACTTTTCAAAATAATTTTTTTTGCAATTAATCTTTTCAAAAATGGTATTAAATTTAAGATAACAAGTAAGTTTAATCAACAATAAGTTCTTAATAAAAATATCGTTTGCATATTTTCATTAAAAGACATTAAATTACCAAACGATATTTTCAATTTCTAAAAAAAAGGTAATTATTCTAATATTTTGAATATGGGCTGTATTTGTCCATTAGCGTTATCATCTGGTATCATTTTATTTGTCATTTTATTAGTGATTTTTTTTTTCAAAAAGTGATGGCAGTAATGAATTTGAATTTTTAAACAGTAATTTAATGCAACCATTAAGGGGTTAATAAACTAAAAGATTTAATGACTTCTTTACAACCTAAAATCGCGAATGTTAATGCAAGATAAAAATTTTAAAAGGAGTATTTTCTTATTGATATAAATTGTGATAAAATCATGAACGGACACAGTCAGTTTAATTTAAGATATAAACACATATGTGGTTTTCTTTTCCCTTTTTTTAATAATTAGAAGTCAAAACAGGATACTAGCAAAAAAAAAAAAATAAATAAATAAAAAGAAAGAAAAAGCAGAATATAAATTTTTAATATGTAATTAAAAGAAAAAGGGAGCTCGGAAATGTATATGCTTTTTTTCTTTCTTTCTTTTTTGTCTTGACGGAAGTTTGAGGTTTCCCTTGAAGAAATTGTTTTTATTAAATTACTTTAACACTTTTGTTAATAATATTTCGTGTGTGCAATTCAGACTAAATAGTTTTAAAAGGATATTTTTCTGTGTTATTTATGCACGAACACTGTTCAAAATGTGTAGCATAAAGTTTTATATTTCTAAGTTGTAAACTAAACTTATTGTAGAAATAAGATAAAACAATATAAAAATTTTTAATTAATGTTCAAAACTTGAGATTAGGATGCGTAAAGAAAAATTGTTTGAAATTAGCACATCCTTTTAAAATGTTTGAATAATAGTTTGAAAGACAGCGGACATTCCTTTTTTCATGAAAATGCCTGCATCAGTTTCTGAGGAATAATTTAAACTTAACAATTTTGGGAAGTTAAAAAAAGAGTTTAGTGTATGTAACAGAATTTATTTATTCTTCTTCAGATTACAGAAGATACTGAGAAATTTAAATGTTGACTAACCGGCATTATTTTGTCACAATAAAACTTTTTGACTTACAGCAAACAAAAAAGGATGTAGGTTCTCGTTTCAAATGCATAACCCTTTCGGCACACGGTGTCCAGTTCTGGCTCGCATAATTTTCATTCCAAACTTACGGTACCATTCGTATTTTAACAAAATTTTGCTTTTACGACAAATCATAAATTAAGTAGCTCTTATTTGTTTAAAAAGTCGTTTGTAAATTCCGGTGTCAGTCCATAATTACTTATTTTAGTAACAGAATTTGTCTGTGCCGCAAAGGGTTAAATATTTTTTAAATGATACTTTTACAAAATAAATCTTCTGTCAGAGAAAGTCTGAATTTTTCCATTTTCTGAAAAAACATAATTTGTTGACCAAACTTTTCTTCAAAGCAAGAAAACACTTTTCCTACTTCAAACATTAAATCATACTTCAAGATAACTCTGCAATAGGTTTCGAGCCGCAAATGCAAACAAAATTGCACGCTTTTAAATTTTGATTTTTTTTTTCTTTTGGATGACATTTCATCAAGTAAAATAATCTGAATAAATTTCAACACCCGTAGGCGAAGGCGTGTGCGAGAAAGATAAAATTCATTCTAAAATATCCGAATATCTCTTACGGAAGAACATTTTCTAACAGATATTTTAACTTTAAAAAATATATGAAAATTTATTCTTTTCCGTGCAGAACCCACAAACGTAAGAATATCTTATCTATACTAATAAAAGAACAAAACGCTCTGTCTGTGTGTGTGTGTGTGTTTGCGATGGTTAGAAAAATCTACAACACGTACGAAGCTCAAAATTTTTTTGAGAGTAGCCCAATACCTCTCCTGATGCACCTGAGGCTCAGAATTTTAATTTTTTGTTTAGTTTCATAGATATTAATTATGAAGCGGAACTCACATCAAAAAGTCGTTTTTTAAATATTCTGAGAAATAAAACGTTTGCACATGCGCAGAAACTGAATTACGCATCTAAACGGAGGAAGAACCTTTCCCAGCTAAAAAAAGTTTACACTTTGTTTGCAAAAAAGTTTAGATTGTACACAATTTGTGCACAAAAAGTGAATATTTTTGAATACTCCGAAAAGTATATACTTTTTGTGAAAAATATTTTCATGTTTTATGCATACAAAAAAGTGAACATTATAAGTTATCAAAACCAGTGCACTTTTTTTCCATAAAATAAATAAATATTCCATGTGTGCAAAAATTGTGCAATTTTTTTTTTTTTTTTTTTTTTTTTTGAAAAAAAAAATCAAAGATTCCAATTTTGCAAATATTATGTACTATTTTTTTATGGATGTGAAAATTAGATTTTTTCATTACAGGGATTATTATTTCCATGCCTGGTGCCTTTTCTAAATTTGTGAAAATTTTCAAAAGTAAACTAATGTTGTATTTAACTTGTATTCAATCGGAAGGAATAAACTGGATTATGTCTTAATAAGCCAAAATAAAATGAGTTAATTAAATTTCAAAATCGTGAGGTTGTGGGCCCTTTCTCAATAAAAGAAAATTCTCAGTTCGATATTAATTTTAAGGTAAACAAATTAAATACATTTTAGTATGCTTATCAAATTTGAAAAAAAACAAATTTAATTATTTAAATTTCAAAATCCAGAAATAGGGGTAATAAACCTCCCCCCCCTCGCTTCATTACCGGAAACTTCCTTGAGATTATCTTATATTTTAAGTTGCTTAAAAATGATAAATTCTACTATCTTTTAACACATTCGCTGCCGCTTACTTGAAGATGTGATGATAGTTAATGCCGCACTGTAGAAGTGGGTTTTTCCCAGAAGCCGATTTATTTTTTATAACAAATAATCAGTGAAAGATTTTCCCGTACCAGCGCGTGACTGGCTATTTGACATCACCTCACATCACGCGCTGGCGCGTGATTGGTCCCTTAACTTTGGCGCCATATCACGCGCTGGCGCGTGATCGGCAGCGAATATGTTAAAAATAAGAAAAATAGAAATTTTGACTGATTATAAATTTTTAAACTGAGGGGAGGGGTAATGGTTTTAGTAAAACCCTCTAACTTTACGAAAATATTTAATTTCTCTTTTATTTTAAATTTCTCGAAAAGACATAATTTTACTATGTTTTTCAAAATCATTCAAAAATAAAATTCAATTGTATTTTAGACTAAATAATATTTAAATCAAACTTAAGGGAGGGGCAATGACTCTCATATCACCTCTTCCCCATAAAAATAATTTAATTTTAAATTACTTGAAATAAACATATTTTATTGGGCATTTCAAAACAAAACAAAACAAAAATAGTTAATTAAATTTCAAAATCCTGTTAAGGGCAAAATGTGCCTACCCCTAGAAAGAATAAATTTTGCTGTGTTTTTCAAAATCGTAGAAAAACAAAATGTAGTTAAATTTAAAAATCGAGAGAGGGTCAAAAGCCATTCTATGCCCCCTTCCCCCATTGCAAAATTTTTAATTTTTTTTTAAGTTACTCGAAAACAATAAATTTGACTACGAATTTCAAAATAAGAGAAAAATAAATTTTAATTAATCAAATTTTAAAAAGAAGGGGGGTGGCGGCAATTGCTCTCACATGCTTTCATCCCCCTATCAGAAAATGTCTTACTTCCTTTTTTATTTTAAATTTCTCAAAAAGAATAAATTTTATGAAGTTTTTCAAAATAAAAAAAAAAATTAAATAATTAAGTTTCAAAATCGAGGAAAGTGAAGTGGACCCCCCCCCCCTCACACACACACACACCTATGTTCACAACACGCGCGCAAACACTCTGCTTTTTCAACAAGCTTACAATTTGCCCTTTTCCCTTACCAGGTATAGCTTACAATTATTATGAAAATTACTTGCGCTTTCAAAAATCAGACGAATCCTTTTTAATAATTATAAATTTATTTATTATTCTTGCATGTACCGCTATAGCGATCTTTCCAACTCTAGGAACCAGAAGCATTAATACTTCTCAACACAGAGATTTGGAGCTGGTGTGTTTACATGTGACGTCACTCGACCGCGAAGCGAGAGAAACGAACGAATACCACCTCGTGTTCCGCCGTTTTTTATTTTTATTATTTCTAATTTAAATTATAGCGTTTATACCAAAGTTAATTTTTCACAAGTATCTCTGTGAAAACTTCAGATGACTCAGTCATTTGTAAGCACAGGCAAACCCTGTGGAATCGATCGGGATCGAAAAAAAATTTCGCCTTTTGCTCCAAGTTTATTAATTTGCAGGGACTTGAAAATCTTTCCGAATTAGATAGCTCTACAAATATAACGTTACATTTTTATAGGAGGTGAGGGAGCTCTGACGAATGATATCGTAAGGTATCACTAGAGGGAGGAGGTGGTTTGGCTTTTGGAATTAATATAATTTTTTATTCTGAAATTTGAAAACAGTACTAAACAAAATGTAAAATATAGAATCTCGCTTTGATTAAAAAATTGAAAATAGTTGGGGGTGAAATGAAAATTTTACGTTACTCATTAATGCATGATTATTGTTTGTAATAACAACCACACATTATTAATTTAATTTTTGATGTTAATTTATTCATTGATATTGATTTAATCACTGATATTAATTTAATTTGCTGATTATTTGACATTTACTACATGCTTAGATTGTTTTTCGAAACAAATGGAAATTCTTATGAAAAGTAAAAATTAATTCCCCCTTAAATTATAAGTGTTTTGTGAGGTAAAAAGATCGTGAGATGGGCATCACAGATTTCATTTTCTTTTTTGCAGATTCTTTTTGATTAAACCTTTATTTTACTTTATGTCATGTTTAGTTTTTATTACTTACTATTTGATAAAATTAGGTTGTTAATAAACATTTTAAAAAAAAGAGTTACACCACAGGTAAGTGACTGTTTGATTAATTAATGCTTCAATTGTAAAAATTTTTTACCTGCAGATTATTTTTTGGTCCTGAAGTATTTGCTGCAGATACTTGGAGAATTTTCTGCTGCTGGGTCGGACAGTAATTTTTAAAAAAGGTTACATTGTTCTCAAAATGGCCACTTTTTATGAATTTTGCAAATGAAAAACAGTTGCTGAGAAATAGTAGCTGTGATTTTTACAAAGACAGTTGCCAAAATTCACAATTTTTTCTGCATTTGATCAATAAAATTTCTGATTTTTATGAAACCGATTGAAGAAAATCGCGATTTTTACAAAGCAATCGACAGAATTGATGATTTTTACAGAGCCAATCAACGGAATTTGCAATTGTTTTCACATGATCAGTAAAATTCGCAATTTTTCTACAGCTGATCAACAAAATTATTGATCTTTTCTTGTTTGACAACAAAAATAAGATTTTTACAAAATGAATCGACAAAATGTGAGATTTTTATGAAGGTGATCGATGGAATTTACGATTTTTTGAGTCTGGTCAACAAAATTATTGATTTTTACATGACCGATCGAGAAAATTCACAATTTTTCTATGCCTGATCAAAAAAATTTGATTTTTTTCGAAACTGATCTACAAAAATTAAAATTTTTAAAAGCAATTGACAAAATTCATGACTTTTACAAAGCCAATCAACGAAATTTGCAATCTTTCTTCACATGATCGGTAAAATATACAATTTTTCTACAACTGATTGATGAAGTGAACAAAAATTATGATTTTTAAGAAATGGGTTGACAAAATATGCGATTTTTATGAAGCCGATCAATGTAGTTTACGATTTTTCGAGTCTGGTCGACGAAATTATCAGTTTTTAAGTAAACGATTGAGAAAATTCACAATTTTTCTTTATTTGATCAATAAAATTTGATTTTTACGAAACTGATTGACGAAAATCGCAATTGTTTTTCACATGATCGGTAAAATTCGCAATTTTTCCCAGCTGATCAACAAAAGTATAGATTTTTTCTTGTTTGACAACAAAAATAAGATTTTTACAAAGTGAATCGACAAAATGTGCGATTTTTATGAAACTGATCGATGGAATTTACCATCGTCTGGTCAACAAAATTATTGATTTTTACAAAGCCGATTAAGAAAATTCGTAATTTTTCTGCACCAATCAACAAAATTTGTGATTTTTACAAAGACAGTTGTCAAAATTCAAAATTTTTTCTGTGTCTGATCAATAAAATTTCTGATTTTTATGAAACTGATTGATGAAAATCGCCATTTTTACAAAGCAAACGACAGAATTCATGATTTTTACCTAGCCAATCGGCAGAATTTGCAATTGTTTTTCACATGATCGGTAAAATTCACAATTTTTCCACAGCTGATCAACAAAATTATCGATTTTTTCTTGTTTGACAACAAAAATAAGACTTTTACAAAATGTGCGATTTTTATGAAGCTGATCGATGAAATTTATGATTTTTCGAGTCTGGTCGACAAAATTATCTACTTTTACAACGCCTATTAAGAAAATTTGCAATTTTTCTGCACCAACAGAGTTTCCCCCAGAGGGTTTCAGGGGGGCGCTCTGCCCCTCCTGCCCTTTAGTTTAAAAACTAGCGCCCTTCTTGCCCCTCATCCAAAAACTAACGCCCTTCTTGCCCCACATTTGAAAAAACGCACCCCGCTAACAACGATTCGAACGCGCTGTAGCGCGTGCAAAAAATCAGCGACGGAACGCAAAATATAGCCTCATTAGCGTCCCGTGTGATGGGTAATTTCTTCAAAAAATAGCTAAAAAAGGGGCAAGTTTCGTTAAAAATCTCTATACAACGACTAATTTCCAGCAAGATTCGCAAAGAAATGGCTAATTTCGTCACAAAAGGCAGATTTCCTCAAAATATCGTGGAAAAACAAAAAATTTCTTCCAAAAATCGCGATAAAACGGAAAATTTTGGCAAATGAGTCTCAAAAAATGGCAACTTTCGTCAAAAAATAACGATAAAACGGCAGATTTCGTCAAGATTTATGAAAAAGACCGGCAAATTTCGTCCAAAAATCGCAATAAAATGGAAACATCTGTGACGAAAATGCCACCACTCAGTGACGTCACATTGTGACTAAGATGTGACTTTCTAAAAAAATTTTCACAGTTCGTCACAATGTTAATGTCAAAGTAGTCACAAATGACACACTTTTCACAAATTGGTCACATTGTGACGTCACAAAGTGGTCACAATGTGACGTCACAAAAAAGCCCTAAAGCGGCCATAACGACTTCACATTTTAGTCACTGTGACTTCATATCGACGTCACGTGACGTCACATCGACAATCGCTGGTCACAAAGTCACAATGTGACTTCACAACGACGTTGCAGTGACGTCACCATGTCTTACGGGAATAGACAAGTTTGCTTGATAACAGAGACAATGTAACTAAAACTAATATTAGTAAAGAAATCGGGCTTAATAGATTATTTACATTATTTTACAGTACAAACACTAACTATTTACAAAATTCGTAACAATATATTCATATCTTTTTAATGACAAATAAAATGATACCAGAATAAAACCAATTACACTGTTTTATAAAACTGGTGGGAATCAAACAATTCTGAACAAAAGCCGTGAAGCTTGCAGCCCGTGCAAGTCTCGGGCGCGACGATTAAGTGGTAAATGCAAACGGATTTATAATTTTCAATGTGATGGACTCACAAGCGATCACAATCAGCTCCAAACGATAGAGATAAATATGACAAAAATTATACTTTAAATAAAAAAAAATTAAATTAAACTTCAGTAAATTAGGCAAAACATTTGAAACAAATTACATTTAAAAAATTTTTCACCTGCTGAGGGTTGTAAAAAATATCGAACATACGCGAAACTTAGAAATAAAAATTAAATAAAGAAATTGCAGTAAAATTTGATCGTCTGCTGTTGCCATTCCCAAAATGACTTTAGTGACAAAGGCACTTTTGTGCTTTATTTGCTTGAGACTCAATCTCGTATTTCTTTGAGCAAATTTTATAATTTCTAAGATTTCTGTTTCTTTTTAGTCTAGAAAACTATGCGCATTTTCATTTATGAAAAAAATGTTCTTAAGCGTGTTAAATGAAATAGATTTTGGGTCTTAATCTTATAAAAAGCATGCTATTGAACCACATGAATGTGAATATAAAATTCTTAATATTTGACAAAAAATTGAATTAATCAATAAATAATAACAACTAGAGTTTTAAAAAGTACAATGCCCGTAAAAAATAAATAGATCAGCCGGATCATTGCTTTTTATCTATAGAAACTTCAAAAACTGATCTATTTTTGTTGTTCAAAGAAACATTAGTCGTATAAACTGTCAATGTAGTATCATCTTTGGCAAGAATTTGGGTGTCGAACAAAGACCTTTTTTCAGTTCTTATGGCCTGTGGAATTTTTCTTCGTCCGCCACTGACTCTGCCTAATATGCTTGATTTCACTGACTTCAGCTTTTCCACAAAGTATAGTAATAGTCTATTGTAATGTTGTACATTTTGTTAACCTTGGAATACACTTGAAGACTATGGAACATCCAGAGTAAGAACAGTATTCACATTTGTCACCACTTCTTTTTATTAGTAACCTTTAAATTATATTATCGTAGATTTTGTAACAAATGTTTGCAATTAAATAATATGATGATTTTTTTTTTTGAATTTATCGATGGTTCAAACAGTACATATCAAAGAGGATTATCAGCGTATGTCATACTCCGCGAGTGTATTTGAAAGTTAAAGAATGATTGTAAGAAATATGGACTGCTGTGACATCTTCTAGATAAAATGTGCATTAAAGGTTACGGGAGCTGTTTTGACCCTTTCGTCGGTTCTAGATATAGTACTGCAATACTTCATAAATTTTGGCCGACTGGAAAATTTGTCACTGGCATCTTTCTGCATTATAGCAAAAGTCAGGGAAACTGAAAGTTATACTCTAAAGATAAACAAATTCATGCGGAATGAAAATTTCAAAACAGCCAAAAACCACGGTTTGGCAGTGCTATTGTTAACTCCTTGTGGATGGCGAATGGTATTATATACCGGGCGTATCAAAACTGACTGCTGGTTTTCGATGTTCAATAACTTGCATTGCATTAATTGAGTACTGATTTATCAAAAATTGGATCTCCAATTATCATTCAGTGCTTTTAGCGCCACCTATTGTTTGTACTTCGAAACAAAATCGAAATTTACAGTAAAAAAATAATTCATGACGTCATAAATAACCCTCCTGCAAGATTGTTTTTAAATATTTGTCATAATTAGCAAGTTATCGAATATTAAAATACATCAGTCATTTTCGGGACACCCTGGCTATTTATAAAACTAGTTATAGTCAAACGCGCCTCATTAGCCACGTTTCACGTTAAGTTTCCGACTTAATTTTTCAGATTATTTTTTTCTTTTTTATATTGGAGACGGGTTAGACGTTGTTCTTAACCATCGCATTAAATTTTTGTTTTTAAATGTTTGAACTGAAGTAATAATTTTGAAAAGGATTATGATATCCTATTAATAATAGATTGAGAGTATCATCGCATGACTTAAGTGTCTCCTTTTTTCGCGCGTTAATGAAATACTCGTGAGGCCTTACGATTACAACTGTGTCAAAAAACTTTTATGGCAACTTTTATACTAAATGGCAGAAAATTTATTTTAGAATTGACCTCTACTTATCGTCAAACATCTGCAGATAAAAGCTGTCTCACACTAATGATAAATAGAAGTTTTCTTATACGTCCATTAAAAACATTTCAAAAATATGCATTTAAATATTTACTTGCTATAAAGGACGTCAAATACTAATAAAAACATTAAAAGATCTTAATAATTTTTACATGTTTCGATTGAATTTACTCAATCATCATCAGAAAAAACAAAATACAACTAAACACAAAGATGGAAAATGACAATAAAAAGCTGTCTCGCACTGTTTAGCTGCACATCGATTTTTTTTTTTTAGCTACCACGTATACCGATTAGTAGTTCGCCCTTCAGCACGAAGTTTACGTCATGAAATAAATATTTAAAAAAATACCTAATTGAATTGGCAATGTGCAGATTGAATATTACAAGATTTACAATAAAATTTTACTGGCAAATATAATAAATTATCATTGGAGCATGGATACTTGTACGTAGTATGGGCAAATCATGATTGGCAAAAAACAAGTTCCCCGTACGTCGTACCGGCAAAACAAGGAAGCGGCTAAATGAAAAGGTGAATTTTGAAAGCATTGTGCCACTGATTTAACATTATGTTGCACTACTTTCTGGTAAACGTTTTGCTAGAAAAGTGGAGTGGTAAATACTTTGAATGAAAAAATTCATCAACCTGGTAATACTGCAACAGATACATGAAGACAAGTACTATTTTTTTTTATAACCACACGGCACAAAATATTTCATTTATCAATTTCTTATTTATTTACTAACTTTTTGGTAAATGGTTGTTGTTTTCAGTCCAAAATAGGCTTTGTGATGTCCGTATTTTATTTTTTCAACTTTTTTAACGTCCGTGATCTTTTATCTTTTCTTCTCCTGTTGCCATTCTCTAGCAGAAGTCAGATTCAAACATCCAGTTCCACATCCCAAATACCCGAATATCTAGCGCAAATCATGATAGGGGGGGGGGGATCAAAAAATGAAACCGGACAAATTCGAAAGGAAAATTAAATAAATAACAAAACACGGACTATTTTTAAAAAGTGAATCAAAGTCTCCGAAAATTACGAAACGACCGTAGCTGTGACGAGTCTATTGTTATTAAACTATCAGCAGACCATTTCCATTGAGTAAACTCGAATCTGAATCCAAAAAACTTGAATCTGAATGTACCATCTCAAATTGATTAGAATTGCATTTTTTAAATGTGTTTTATAAATTGTCATATTATTTGTTTTAATTCTTTAAACCTTTATGTAATGAGAAACATGGGTTTACATAAAATTTTGAAGCGAATATTATCTGTAAAAAGTTCTTTAGTTTTTTTTAAGACTAAAAGTAATTTTTTATCATCGATAGAAATTTCGCTATATTTTTTTTTATAAATCTTTCTTTTTTCTTCTCTAAACATTTCCTCTACATAATTTTGTTCTATGTTTTCTTAAAAATCTTGTTTCATAAATCGCCTTTGACCAATTCAGATGGTTTTTTTAACTCCTATCTATCTTAACTTTGAAGATCAATCACCTTTCTTAAAAACTTTTCTTCAAACGACCAAAAATATTTTTTATATCGTTACTTCAGAAAGTGACAAGTAACTTTTCGATTTAGAAATGTCTTTTGACGTGTTTGGGGATTTATTAGTAATTTATTTTTAAGGTAGTCTTTGGAAAATATTTTATGAGGATTTATTGAAAAGAATTATTTGATGTGAGTACAAGTTAATTTTAGATTTATCCGTAAGAAAGCCTTTAGTTATTGAGATAGAGTTATTGCGATCATCATGAATAATCTCACATAGCAGTGCCACCTATTGAGCGATTTACACCAAAAGTAGTCAGAATCATATTACATCAAGGACTAACGGAATCTGAAATTTTATAAACATCCTTCCATTAGTTCTTGAAATATAGCTGTTGTAGGAATCGTAAAAAAGACAGCATAACCGCACCACTCGTTGTGCGATATACACCAAAACCTAATAAGATCCAGATTATATGAAGGTCTAACTGAATCTGAAGTTTCGTGAAATTTCGTGCATATGTCACATACAGAGTGACAGACAGAGTCACAGACAGACATTTTGTAAAAACGTGTTTTTTTAATTCTCTGACTTCTAAAAAGTGTAAATCCGTCTAAACTGGTATAAACTGTAAACTGGCTTCTGATATAAACTGTAAACTCGTCGTAACTGGCGATTCCAATATTTTCTTCTTGTAAAGATAGAAGAAAGTAAAAAGTACTAAGTCAAATATCGTCTTTAGCTATACTATGCAAAAAAATAATAAAATATAACATAAAATAAATAAAAAATAAATAAAAAATAAATAAATAAAAAGTATTAATGTGAACCCTGAAGTTCTACGCTTCTGTTGTATTAACATCATCAGGCGATTTTTCCTGTGAGATAAATGTATGCGTGTAATTCCTTTTTCCTAGTACTTAATGCAGATTTGTGACTTTTTTTGGTTTTCAATATTGCTTAATATTGCCGACATATATCACGTTCTGTACAAAATGGTACTAGATTTGTTTAGAAAAATATTATTCTCATGCTCCTTATAACCGCCTACATGTAAGTATTCAAAGGCAACGTCCCTGGTTAGGTTATTTACGCCAATATCTAATCAGCAACAACTTTTGTCAACTTATAACTGAATTTGAAGTGTGATGAAAATCCTTGCATTACTTTCAACTATTTCGGAAACCTTGAAAAATATCTGCATACCAGCGCCACTTGTAAGGTGATGTACACCAAATCCTAATAATACATGAATTTTAATCAGATACAAACTGAATCTAACATTTAATGAAAATCCATGCATTAGTCCTTAAAATACATCTATTATGAAATCGCGAAAAATACAGCATAGTAGCGCACCCTGTAGGGTGATTTACACCAAATGCTGAACAACGCTATATCAGGAACTAACTGAATCTGAATTTTTTTTAAAATTTGTGCATTAGTTCTTGAGATAGAGTTATAGCGATAATCATGAATAATGCTGCTCTCTTGAGCGATTTGCCCCAAAAAGTAATCAGTACTGAAATGTATGAAGGAGTAATGAATGTTTTATTAAAATCCGTGCATTAGTTCTTGAAATAGAGCTATGGTGGACATTTTGAACAAAGCAGTATAAAAGTGCTACCTCTTGAGCGATATACACCAAACACTAATCAGTTCCAGTATATATCACTAAATCTGAAGTTTTCTAAATTTTGTGCATTAATTCTAGAGCTAGAGCACCCATAAAATGGTTGTCACATACAGACTCACAGACTGACAAAACGACTGACAAGGAAGGTCTCCATTGGGGGCATACTCAGATTTTTTTGAAAAAAATACGAATTAAACTACTCATGTAGGTAATAAAGGATCAGTGAAAATTAGCGGCGGAATTACATTATTAGATATGTAAAAAAATAAAATAATTCGGAATAATTGGCGTGAAAAGCTGAAAGCGACGCGAGATTTGGCGAGCAGTGCATTTCCGCGCCAAAAGCAGACGATTTTAACGAATCTGAAAATTGATTTTAATTGACTTCACTGTTAAAAATCTGCAACATTTACTGCAACGTCACTCCACTACTTTTATAGAATATCTCTCTTCTGACCAATGAGAATGCTCCATAGCACGGGGAATTAACCGTGTCATACACTGTTAAAAATCTGCTGCATTTTGTTGCAACGCACTCCACCGCTTGTATATAATATCTCTATTCCAATCAATGAGAAAGCTCCATTTCAAGGCCAAGTAACCGTTTTCTATACAAGCAAGGGAGTGCGTTGCAACAAAATGCAGCAGATTTTTAACAGTGTATTTTTCAATTTGGAACAATTTTAATCAATTAAAATTGTGTTTTAAATGATAAAATATATTAGTTTCCTTTTGTTATAAGTACATATAAACGTATATGACAAAATTACACTTAAAGTAAAGTACAAATACAAAAGTAAAATTACTTAAACTAAACTTATTTAAATAAATTGAACATAGAAAGTTTTTTCTTTAAAAAGTATTCGAAGCGTAAAAGCGTATTTTTCAAAATTTCGTTTTTTCGCCAACCGGAGATAAATCGCCAAATAAACGAAATTTTTATTATTTTTTTACGGACGTTATAAGGAGGTTCCGCCGAAATTTTTTTATAAACATATATAACTATATGAGAAGAACATTCTGTAATTTTTTCAGATTTTTCTGAGTATGCCCGTATGGAGACCTTCCTTGTGAGTGCATTACAAGGAGACATTTTCTAAAAGCCATACAGTCTTCTAAAACGTATAAATCCATCGGAAACCGAAAGTAAAATTTTTATACGAATTATACTTTCTCCTAGTAATGGTAGAAGAAAGTAAAAAATCTGTCCTCATTACAATCGTCTACGCCATATTGTGGAATTATTTCATTAGTACCATTTTTTCCAAATTGTAATCGTCAATTTATTTACTACGGAATGTCGGTTATTACATCAAACGAAGATTACTATTATACAATACTGGTAAATATTTTGTGTAAAAAAATTGAGAACTTGGCAATTACAGATATCTCGAAATTAGAAAAGTTATTTTATAACGGTACTGGATGCCAATTTTTTTTCTGTTTCTTTAACCCATTCGTGCCCAGCATCTTTTGCATAAATTTTATTTGGATGGCACCACTATTTTTAGAAGATTTAAATTTAGTTCATTAATCACGAAAATGCATCATTTAAATAAAATAGTTATTGCTTTTGTTTTTTACCGGTGCCAAAAACAGTGCTGAATGCACCTTTTGAAGCGTCCCTAAAAAGGGACGCTAGGCACTAATGGGTTAAAATTAAGTACAATGCGGAAGAGAGGTCATCGTATTTTTTAAACAGACATTTCTGAAATCTAAGCCAATTCATGATGTAATCTTTTCGCTTCAGTGTAATTTTCACCAATATTTTCCTATAAATCTTATTTTATATATCCCCTTTGATCCTTTTTAAAAACTTGTTTTTTTTTTTCTTTCAGTGTCATTATAGCTTTGGAAATATCAATCTTCGTTTTTAAAAATTTTTTCCTCCAAGCCACAAAAAATAGTTATGTCGTTACTGTTAAAAAAATGGCGAAATAAATTTTCTATTTCGATTTGTCGTTTGACGTGATGGAGGCTAGAGGTCTGCACGGGCCCGGGCCTGGCCCGTGGCCCGTACCCGGCCCGGCCCGCGGGCCGGGCCGGGCCGGCGGAATCGTTTCGAATTTTCTAACGGGCCGGGCCGGGCCGGCAGATTTAGAATAGTTTTTTCAACGGGCCGGGCCGGGCCGACAAACAACATAAACGGGCCGGGCCGGGCCGGCAAAAAAATTGAACGGGCCAGACGGGCCGGGCCGGGCCGATAAAAAAAATTTTCGGGCCTGCCGGCCCGTTCTGAAGATTTCAGCAGAAACGATAAAATATGAGCTATTTTCAACGAAAATGGTTTTAACCAGAACAAGTATAAATGTGGCCATGCTAGTTTGACAGCGTCAATATAAAATGCACGTTTATAAAAATGCACAGTGTATCGGCATCGGAGAATTACATTATGTGTAACCCGTTTTAATATGCCGGTCCGAGATCACGCTTGCATTACTTTTCTACATATAGACTGGCCGGACCGGTACTAGACTTAATTATTGGCAGAAAACATGATTTGTAAAATTATTAACAGCGATAAAGAACTTATGTTAGCTTAGTCTTCGGATATATACTTCTTAATGATTTTTAAATTAATTTCTCAATAATGCGAAAGTTTGACACATTTTCTGATTAATTTTAAATTGTAAAAGTATAAAAGTGATAAGCCTAACTATTGAAGGGATTTGGAATCGAATAGCGTTTTTCATTTTTGGTAAATAAAATACTTGTATAACCTTGTTGAGATATAATAGTTTCTCAAATGATTGCAGGTTTTTCTCCCTTCCCTTGCTATTGCTTCCGGAAATTCTATTCAAAACGCTAATTATGACAGTATTTTATTTGTTTGCAGTATTCTTAAATTGCTTGTATCAAAAAATGGATAACGCCATTCGATTATATAGTTTCTGAATAAAGATATCTGCTAATCTTATGCGTTTCTGAGGGAAAAAAATGAATTTAGAAATGTATCAGAAAGGAGCTTCTTTGAATTTAAGAATGAATTTGGATTTGAAATCTATAATAAAATGATATAGAAATATATTTATAAATCTTCTTTTATTAAACAGCTTCAAAATTAACGATGTTTTTAGCTTTCTTTCTTTTTTCTTTTATTCTAAGCCATATTAATTTTTTAATGAATCTTTATTCGAATGTTGAAAGCCTAAGAATCTATGTAATCATTAATGTTGTTAATGTTTATTTGCTGTAAAATATACTATAAAATCATTCCATAGATATGTATGCAGTATTCTTTAAAGGAATCTTAGTTATATGATAAAAATCTGAATTTTTTAGAAATCGTAGAAATTGTAACGGGCCAAAACGGGCCGGGCCGGGCCGGGCCTGTTTTCGCTGATTTTTGTACGGGCCGGGCCTAAAATATAAAAAATTAAACGGGCCGGGCCGGGCCCGGGCCGAACTTTTGAGTTTTACAACGGGCCGGGCCGGGCCGAAATAACTTTCCTACGGGCCGGGCCTGGAAATTCCGGCCCGTGCAGACCTCTAATGGAGGCTTATTAGAAATTTTATTTTAAATTGGTTTTATGAAAAAAAATTATGAGGCTTTATTTTTAAAGTATGATTTAAATGATTAAAAGTTAACTTTAGATTTATCTTTCTTATGCTAAGTGGGGTGTCTTCATAACGATTCTTAAGTTTAAGGGGTTTTCAAATCTAAAATTAGTTACTTTATAGTATCAATAGGCAGAATTAATTATTTTTATGTACAAATGAATCATTTAAGCATGCACAAATGAATTGTTACGAACATCCTTAAATTTTCAAATCAGTTAGTATCGGAAATTAAAAAAAAATGTGTATATATTACAGTGTGATTACAGATCGCACAGACGGTTTCGTTTAATCCCTCATGCAAAATACATTATCATTAACACTTTCCGGCACGAGCAAAATCTGTTAGTAAAATGAGAAATTATCAACTGACACCGGAATTTACAAACGAATTTTTTAGATATTTTTAATTAATTAATTTAGGCTTTTATTATAAAGGCAAAATTCTATTAAAATATAACTGGTGCCGTTTGCAAGATTGGAATTAAAATTAGGTATCCCAGACCGGGCACAGTGTGCCGGAAAGGGTTAAATTAACAAACGAAAATTGTCACTAGAATATTAATCACTCCTTGCAAGTAATTTATAAATGTAATAATTATGAATAAAAGTAAAATGTTGCAAAGCTTAGCATAAATTTAGTTGAGACCTGACTGGTCACCAGAGGCGGCTCTTAATTTAAATGAACAATAGTTTATAGTTAGTGTCTTAATAAATATAAAGAATTTCACTTCACGTGTCAAAATAGATGATGAATATGATGAAATAGGATGAAATATATATATTTTTTGATTTATTGAATCCATTAATTTGTCTTACATAATATTTTTTATATCTGTTTAACCCCTTGCGGCAAGGTGGTATATCTATGAAAGCACCTAATTTTAGTTCCCAAACGCCACATAGGCACCGGAATTTTGGTAAAAAAAAAATAGGCCGGTTTTAAGTATTACATAATAAAAACAATGCATTTCTCCGTCATATGAACCAGAAATTAAAAGTTTTCCAAGTAAATTAAATATGTGAGGATGTAGAAAGGCGAAAGTTTTCTGTTCAAACCTGCCCCATGTAGGGGTGCCTTTGAAGGAGTAAGGAGCACCTTTAAACAAATGAATAAAATTTGAAAATATTGAGAGCTTTCATAAAAAGTTTCAGAAATATAAAATAATATGAATAAAATTAAATAACTATATTTTATTGAAACTAATAATTTATCTATTATTTAACCAAACTTAAATCCATTAAATATCATGTCAAGAATCATTGTTGAAGCAACACAGAGTTATGTTTGGATGTGAAAACTTTTTTGCAATATCCTTGAAAAACATCAATATTATATTTGATGCTTCTGGAAAATTAAAGTTTTTTATTAACTCTTTTTATGAAAAAACCTGACTTAAATTCCGTTTTATCTAGTACAAAAACCAAAACTAATATTTGAGAAAGAGTAAATGAAAGAGTGTAGGCTTTATTAGACAAAACTGCTAAATCATGAATCATTATCGTGTATCCGCGATTCGCAATTATGAAATAAATGAATGCCATCATCAACATAGATTTGAAACTTCCCATCCCTGATACATCCAGAGACTGCAGTACATGTGTGCTGTAAGGAGGGATTGTCAACAGTATAAGACTATGTTCTTTGATATTCTTAATTAAACTCTTTTTACATAGAAAATATTCCCAAAATAATAAAATTTAGGTACATCAACAACGCTTTACTTCATAGTTTTAGATGTTCCATTTTGCGCCAGCTTTTTTGTTTAATCGTGTTTTGTTCAATTATCATTTGAAAACTAACTCTCAATTTAGCGACATTTTAAATTATTTTTAAACCAGAGTTATTTTTAAAATCTTTTTCTACCAACTTAAATAATTAAGCCCCCCCCCCCTCCCCAAAAAAAGAAAAAGAAACGAAACCGATAAATCATCAGATGAGATTTTCCATAGAATGCACCATTTTGTCTCTTACCAAAAAGACAGACATTCAGTTTATGTAGAATATAAAATTAATATCACGCCAAACTCCTGGAACTACCTTTTTAATAAGATTACGATAAGAATTATATTTGATTAATTTTTAAGGATCTATGGGTATGTTACTTTATAACATGGGAAATATCCTGTTTGCGAAAAAGGCCAAGTCATCCCGATTATGAAAAACGAATATACCATGCAATGAAGTTATAAGTCGAAAGCATTAAAATTCTGTTTCTTCTGCAAATTGTCCAAATATATTTTAAAAAAACCATATTCACATAAAAATTAATTAGCTTGAAACATTCGTTGCGTTTCAGGGGAAATGAAATTCAAAGGAGAATGAATGAGGGCATTTTAAAACTTATTTTTAACGTCGAATGTTGACGGGTTTCACCTCGTAATTTATTATTTGTACCTTCTTGGAATATGCAGGAGTTTACAATTCGAGCTTATCAAGAGAACGATTAATACAATATTGGCTTATCCCAATATTTATATAGGGTGTTTCGCTACCAGACCGACAAACTTTGAGGGATGATAGTAGACATAAGGACAAACATTATTAAATAGGAAACCATGGTGCGCAAACGTCTTCTGTAGGAGCTAGGGGCCATTAAAGTTTAAGGTCCAAAAATTCAAACGCTGATAAAAATTAGAAAAAAGGGTCGATATGTTTGCGGTTTTCTCTAAAATCATTCTTTATATCACGATTTTTTATTATTTTTATTTTAAAGGTTAAGTTCTAAAATTGTCAATAGAGGGCGCTTTAGACTTTAGAGTAACGAACAAATACTTTTTGCCGTTCTTTTGGGTTGAAATTATTCTAAAGTTTAGACTTTAACTTAAATTTTAAGCCCAAAATCGGAAATATTGGGATCGGTTAACTAGCGAAAATTTAACTGTGGACCGAGGGGGACATTTTAAACGCTCATAAACATTGGACAAATTAATCGATTTTATTGCGGTTTGCGTGTAGGTCATTCCCCTGGTAATTATTTTATTCAAAATGACGTACAGATGTGGTGTCCTCATTTTTTCATAGAGGGCGCTTCCGACACATCTCCGACATTTCAATGGCATTACTCCTGGGTGTTTTACTACCACACTACCATACTTACAGGAAGTGTTAGGGATGCAAAAGCGACTCGGAATCACACAGGAATGTAACATTGAAAATGTCTTTTTTGCGAGTTATGGGTAAAGCGAAGCTGAGAAAAAAACAACAGAAACAAGCAGAGAAACAGCAACACGTTAATATGACATAAAACAATTTATTTAAAGCTTTTACTAGAAAAGATGGTCGAAATTTTCACCAGATGTAATTCGACATGCTTGACAGCGGCGTCGCATGTAATTCCTCACGCTTTGAATGATTCTTGGAATCTTTGATAGATTTCCGGAAGCTACAGAAATACGAACTGCTAAGTCTTTGACTAATGGTACGGGATTCTCATACAGCAAACTTTTCATGTGATCCCAGCGGAAGTAGCTCATACTTGATAAATCCGGTGATCTGGCAGGCCAATAAAATGAGCCACCACGACCTATCCACCGCTGTCCATACGTTACGTTGAGGTATTGGTGAACATCATTGGTAAAATGTGGAACAGCCCGATCGAGCTGGAACCACATAGAGCTGCGCAACGAGAGAGAAACTCTCACGCGCATTACCGTTCAGCGCCATATACCGCAAGAAAATCGCAGCGACATCTACTGTCGCTGTTAAGTTTTCCGAACATTTTCTGATCTTAATTTCAAACACTTTTTGCAGTAAAACCTTTAAATAAACTTTGTTCTGTCACTTTAACATGTTGCTGTTTCTCTGCTTGTTTCTATTGTTTTTTCTCTGCTTGTTTCTATTGTTTTTTCTCTGCTTTTTTTAAAGGTAACAATCAAAAAAGCAATTTTCAACGTTACATTCCTATTTAATTCCGAGTCGCTTTTGCATCCTTAACACTTCCTGGAAGTATGGTAGTCTGGTAGTAAAACACCCAGAGTAATGTCATTGAAATGTCGGAGATGTGTCGGAAGCGCCCTCTATGAAAAAATGAGGACACCACATCTGTACGTCATTTTGAATAAAATAATTACCAGGGGAATGACCTACACGCAAACCGCAACAAGATCGATTAGTTTGTCCAATGTTTATGAGCGTTTAAAATCTCCCCCTCAGTTTACAGTTAAATTTTTGCTAGTTAACCGATCCCCATGCTTCCGATTTTGGGCTTAAAATTTAAGTTAAAATCTAAACTTTAGAATAATTTCAACCCCATGCACAAAAGAACGACAAAAAGTATTTGTTCGTTACTCTAAAATCTAAAGCGCCCTCTATCGACAATTTTCGAACTTAACCTTCAAAAAAAATCGTGATATAAAGAATGATTTTAGAGAAAACCGCAAACAAATCGACCCTTTTTTCTAATTTTTATCAGTGTTTGAATGTTTGGACCTTAAACTTTAATGGCCCCTAGCTCCTATAGAAGACGTTTGCGCCTCATGGTTTCCTGTTTAATAATGTTTGTCTTTATGTCTACTATCATCCCTCAAAGTTTGTCGGTCTGGAAGCGAAACACCCTGTATCTCCAGTTTAAATGAATCGCCTTATTTCAATCTTCTTTCTGAATTAAATCATTCACAGTGTTTGTTATTCAATAAAATAAATAGCTTAGCAGTCGGTGCAGCATTTTAATTATTTACGACAGATGCAGTTTAAATTTCATTCTGCTAAGACATATGTCAGACAAGATAAGAATTTGCACTTTCGTTTTCCCCATGTCTGAAATGAGATATTGAATTGGGAAAATAAATTTCAGGGATTTAATAATGTCACTCCCCGATCTTTCCAGCATCTCAACTTCCTGCTGAAATAATAGAGGGGTTGTTTCAGAATTAGATAACATAAATGTTTATTATAATTTACCTTGCGTTGTTTTGCATGAATTTGCAGTGTATGGAATGAAAACATAACGAACGATTTAGTCTCTCTCGTTCATGTTAGATTTTAAAAAAAAGGAATGTTAATATGGCACAATAAAAATAGATACTGTGAAATTATTATAAAACTGTGCCGCTGTTTGTATTGACTAATCGACGAAATGTCGTTTCGTTTGTATAAAATCAACATTACAGACAAAAACAAAATACCGTATATTGTCTTGTGTGAGTCGACCCCCTAAATTTCAATTTCAAACGCTGTAAAAAATCAAAAAATCAGTGTATAAGTCGGCTATCTTCTCCAATATTTTACTTCAATTTTGCAGGCCCTGATTATCAACGGAGCACACTCCCACCAGGAAAATGAAACAAACAAACAAACAAATCCAATTCGCCACTTTTGAACACTTCACTCACTTATTGATGCCTTTGAGCGTTAACTAATGGAAATTGATCATTATCATGCATCGTATACACTTTAACCCTTTCCGGCGCAGTATTACCACTACGGTAACATCTAATTTTAATTCCAAACATACAAACGGCACCAATAAAATTTTAGTAAAATTTTACTTTTACAATGACAGCTTAAATTGCGGAGTTCTTAATTTCTAAAAAAGTCTTTTGTAAATTCCGGTGTCAGTCAACAATTTCTCATTTTACGAACAGAACTTGTCTGCGCCCGAAAAGGTTAAACAATACTACAGATCGGAATTTTAACATACGTTCATTGTACACCACATTGTCAATACCTAATTTGGTTATTTCTGCCGTGAACGTATTCACGAAAGGGAAATTTTATACTAGATAATATTTAATTAATATAAATATTTGCTACATTGGTTGCAACATTAAGTTAGTGAGAATAATTTTTCGAATTATTCTTTAATTTTTTCCTTTCACAATGAGGATAGTGTTTTTGGTTTATATGGGCTTCAAGGAATGTAACTGGTATTATAGTTTATCTAGCAATTTCTCCAATGCCATTGTGCTTGTGTTGAAAATACCGGGTGTCCAAAAATGACATTAAACATAACCCTCCTGCAAAAATTTTTTAAAGAGCTGTCACCGTTTGCAAGTTATTGAATTTTAAAATCCATCAGTCATTTTTGGGACACCCGGTATCATCATTATTCGAAAAGTTATAAAAATTAGTGTAACATCTTGCAACTAATCAAAGATTATGTAATATTTTCATCTTTGCTGAAATTGTGAACGGAAATGCAGATTTTGATGGGTGTGGGAGAGCATTATGATTTCATATTTAATGAATACTACTTTTAAGCTACTTTTTTTTAATCTTGTTAGCTTTATCATGGTAAATCATTTCACCTTAGCAAGGAATAGTTTAAAAAATACAGCAGCATAAAAAAGCGCTTAAAAAATCCCGATCAACAAATCTTTTTAACACATTTACAAAACACGTTTTTAACACACAATCTTTTTAACACTTTTTCAACACACCAGCATTAAATTTAAACAATCCATTTTCTTCATTACTTAAATGAACAAAGTGAAGATAGTAATGTGTTTGTTACATAGGAGTCTTAAAAAAAGCATTAAATCTTTTAACTGTAACCTTACCTTTATTTTAAATGAATTATCCCAAAAGATGTGGTTATTTCCTTAAGATGAACTTTCAGAAAACTTTTGAAGAGAAAAAAAAAACTTTTCAACTATAACTTTTGATTTCCCTTTAACTAATTATACAGCTAAATGTAGGTCTGAAACTTTCTTTTAAAAGGATTTAACGTCGTTGCACATAGCAAATCATGATTGCTGTTTTGTATAAAACATTATTGGTAAATAAATTCGTAGGTAATGCTATTGTGTAAATCAAAATAAATTTATTATTTATCATTTTAATTGAATCAGTCCACCAATTCTATTGTAACTAATAAAATTAAATTGGCTGTACACAAAAATACTTTTAAAAGAATCGCTTTTAAGAAGTATGTCAAATAAAGAAGCATGGAATGGATTTCAGTAGCAAAGAAAGAAAGAAAACTATTTAGTTTTACTTTAATTAGAGCACTTGTTTCATGAACAATTTTTTATATAAAAACGAGGAATTTGAATGCTTTATTTAATTAAATGCCATGTGCAGCAATAGCTTTACCAAATAAAACTTCTAATTTTTTCTAAAGTGGTTTAAAAGTTTTTATCAAGAATTATGTAAAATGTAAAAACGCATACGTTGTCTCTTTGGTTATTTCGGTTACAAGCTCTAGATTAGTTTTATTGATTATTTTTTTATTTTACACATTATTGTTCTTTTATTATTATTTCATTTATTTTATTTATAAGACCCCGGTTTAATCGAAGCGTCACATTTTGAATACTATGTAAATCGCAATGCAGCTTGTCATTTTAACCCTGTTATAGAGAACTTTACAAAGTCTTATTATAGCATATAACGACATTTTGTACAAAATATGAACCATAAAAAATAATGTCTGTTTAATTAATCAGTTGTTTTTATTATTATACTTCATTATAAAAATTTAATAACAAAAAGAGCAGGGCATGAACGAAGTGATCGTCTTGCTGAGATTGTAACTAAAGGAAATGTAGGGAAAGTTGAGAAAATAGTTAGAAGTGATTGGTTAATAATAATAGATTAAGTCTTTCTTCATCCATCAATGTCTATATCAGACAGCGGTTGGTTTAAAACATGTACTATTGCAGTTACTATTTTTGGCCACTTCATTATTCGTCAACAACTTTTGAACGTTCCTGCTTGTCTTCTACAACTGTTGTCTTATAAGTAAAAAACGAACATCTTAATAGTTGAATAATGCTGCCATCTAGAAGCATATTTGGAAACAGTTTACTACTAATTTCTGATTTCTCATATCGTCCTACTTATTGACTTCTCCTCGTATTTTTATTTTGTGCAACCCATAATGTATTCGTAGAAACAAAAAGTATCTATTACTCATTCTAACATAAAGTACTACTAATCCGTTTTTAACCAGGGAGCAGGGCTGCCAACTACTACGCCTATTTACAGTCAAATAAAAACATTAGAAACAGAAATTTTAGTAAATAATTAAAAATATGTAGTGTAATACATAACATTGAATATACTTGGAATACATTTTACTAAAATATTTTTGTGGTTTTAAACATGATTATAAGATTTAAATAGGCGTAGAAGTTGGCAGCTCTGAGGGAGTAATCGCATGAGATCTAACTTGCTCAGCGTGCATACCCTTTTTCCAATTGCCACCGCTATTTTTAAAAAGAAATCGTCAACTCACTTTCTTTCAAAATTTATACTAACTGGCTCAGATTAAGTACGGTGACGTTTGTAGTTTGTAATTACTTGTGGCAAAGTATAAACTATCCCTATCTTGAGTATGCGCGATTCCTCCCGGGTTAAATTAATATTGTAACTTGTTATTTTAAAAGTATTTTAAAATACCATCGGGACATAAAGGATCGGTATGAACACAGGTTAGTTATTTAGTTTGAACTGCTTTTAAAATTTATTTAAGATGAATAAAGGGAAAAGATATGTTTACTTTCACAAAACAATAATCGCTGTGATAATAATTTTGTCATGAACTTTTCCCCCTATGCATGACGCGTTGGTTTTGCCAATCATTGAATGTAATTAATAACTATGTCACTTTGTCGCTCTGTGCCGCAGAGCATTTCCATCGCGAGAATATTTAAATGAAAGACTGACACAGGAATTTGATAACAAAATTATTTGTAAATAAGAAAAAGCTATATTTCACACTTATAATAAACCGAGAACTTTTTACCGAAATTCTAGTGCCAATATGGCATTTGGTAATTAAAATTAAGTGGTTTCATAACCATCGTTCCTCAAGGGGTTAATAATAATAAATTAGTATTAAAAGAAGTACTTTTACTTTAGTCGCTCCTTTTTTCAACATAAACGTACTTACACCCTAAACTAAAGACCCTGAACCTTGTGCCTCATCATAGTAGATTCATCGTACGCCTTTCTTAGCATTTTCAAAGTCTCCATTAATATTTTATCTAATCGTTGACAGAATTTAATACTGCAATGTTGTTCAAGAAAAAACATCTTTTTTACGTCGCGGAGCAAGGATAACTAACTTCGGAAGATAACAGCTGCGCGTACAGTTCGGTTACATGTTATGGACTAAACCAACATGCGCAAGTAGGGAACGGTTGGGAGAATACATTTTAGGCGGTTTTACTTTATACACTTGCTGTCTTTGTCAAGAATGGGCGCATTTCCCGAATTTTTTAATCGTATAACTTAAAATCTGAGAAATTTCGTACGCAATCTGAGTATATTTTTGTGAGTTAGAAATTGAATAGGCAGTAGCCAGATAGAAAAAAGTAATTCCTGAACACTTTTCAAATTTGTTAGGAAATATTAAAAAGCTGTAATGTAACAATGAATGTATTTGTTTAAACAATGTAATACATTTATCAATTTCGCTTTAATAATGGTAAAACCAAAGACAGGACGATTGCACAACAATGAATGCGTGTAAATGCCCAACTAAATGAATGAAAAAAAAATCTTAACGGATGTACCATACAACAATGGACAGCTCAAAAAAATCAAGATAGTAAATAGACAAATATTACATTGTTGTAAAAATAATTGTTCAAGGCAGTATATTTATTGATGGATAAATACGAAAAATTTGCAATAGTAAAAATCTTTTAAAAATTAATAATAAATATCCTTTAATGAAAGTTAAATACAAATAAAAGGAACAGCCAGATTAAATTAGTGCATCAGCACCAAACATAATGGCAATGTGTGACGATTTCCGAGGCTTCGAGCACTTGTACGATGCCCGAATAAGAACAGAAGACGGCCGCCAGTTTTCAGTTCATCGCGTGCTTTTAGCTATGAGGAGTGAGTATTTCCGTAACTTATTCTGCAACTCGTCCGTGGAGCAAACTGACATGCTCGTTACAGAGATTCAAGGCTCAACTTTAGAAGTCATCTTGAATTACATCTATACTGGAAAGCTGAATTTTACCAAAAATAACATCAGAGACATTCTTGTAGCAGCTGATTTCTTGGGCATTGAAAAACTTCAAAACATTTGTAAAGCTTTAGCCATCACGAATCTGACATCAACAAATAGTGTTCCTTTGTTTCTTGAAGGAACGAGAGATAGAGATGGTGGAATTTACAAGGCAACTTCTCGTTTCATTCAGGTTAATTTTCAACGAATCTTAAGAAACAAAAATTCAAAATTCGAGGATTTGACGGTGGAGTCTTTAATTTGGCTGCTGTCTTCCGATTCCTTGAATGTTTCGAACGAACGTCAATTGTGGAAGGCTGTAGAGCGCTGGGTTTGTGGATTTCCAGACGAAAGAAAAAAATGGCTCAAAAATTTAATTTCATGCGTGCGTTTTAATGATGCCGACAATGATTTGCGCTCAGAAATTCTTGATCATCCACTTGTTAAGAAAGATCCTTCCTGCATCAAGTTAATAGAAAGTGTATCTAAACTATCAGCAGTTCCGAAACATCGCATCCCCAAAATGTTACATTTCTTTACCAAGACCTTCGTTAACAGATCAGATTATAATGTGGGCATTAAAATTTTCATTACATACGATGAAGATATTGATTACTGGCGATATATCACTTCGAAAATGGTTTGTGCTGATGTTGTTTTGCATGGATCAGGACCGCTTGTCATAATGTTTGATATGGCGACGAATGTGATCCATACTTTTGATATTTTGACGGTGACATGGTCAACTTTAAATCCGCCAAACATATCCCGTTGGAACTACAATGTGGTAAAATCCGAAAGTTATATTTATGTTATGGGAGGAATTTCGCCAGAAATAGAAAGAGATGAGATTGTAACGACATTAGAACGGTATAATTTTGATTCCGAAACATGGGAAATCGCCGCAACTCACCTTGCTTTTGCTGAAAGTGCAGCTGCTACAGTCAACAATGTGATTTACATGGTCGGAATCCGAGATCTCTTCACTGAATGTCTGTCTGCACAAGTTTATGATCCGATCACTGACATCTGGCGTACAATAAGTGCTCCAAAAACTTACCGTCGGCTTTTTGCATTGGCAGCCTATCAAGAGCAACTATTTATTCTGGGTGGACAGAAACATGAAGAGTATTTGAAAACTGTGGAAGTATATGATGCTGACAGAGATACTTGGAAAGACTTTGAAAATTTACCTTTTTCTTCCTTGTTGCCGAAAGCTGTCACAATTAAAGATATACTTTACGTGTTTGATAATCATGCGGGTGATCTATACGATTTCCACTTTCCTCCTGTTCTTTGGGATCATGCAAATCTTAAGTGGCAAGTTGTTGAAGCCTCCTCGCCTTTCTGTGATTTAAACATTTGCCAGTTTTGCACAATCGAACACTCAAGAACCATAATGGAGATGAGAAAAGAAAACAGAGATGCAGGTACTAGGTGGATAAAAAGTCCCTTTTGTACTCATCTAAACACTTAGAAGCCGATAAACTGTGCCATCAAAATTATGCATTTTCCAATAGTTTATACCGAAAACTGATTAATGGTCAATAAATCACTATGAATTGAGATTTCTGTATTTTTTTATACATGAAGTAGTATTTGAAATTTGTTTATATAACATAGTACTAAACAAATATTGATTACATTGATTCTATTGGAGCTTAAAATTGCGCCCATATTGCAAGATTCCAATTAAATATTCTTATTGTCTAAATATTGTTTTTGCATTCGAAACATGTAAAAAATATCCCAAGTACAGACATATTGGTTATATATATAAATACTTATAATACAAAGTCAATATTGCAAATAAATTAACTCAACAACGGAAATTTCGAGACGGAAATGACAAATTATTTCTTGCCATTATCCATGGAAGTCTATAGACACCTAAAATCAAGCATTTAATTGTTAGTTCTCGATTTTGTAAAGAGTGGTACTGCTGGAAATGTATTGTCATGAACGAGGTATGCGAATGTATTTTCTAAGCCAATTTCTACCGTGATGTCCTGCATAACATATGAAAAACAAAGAAGATTCGAACTGAATTTTGTGTGTCGCTGCAGTCGTGCTATGTAATATTTGATTGAACCTAGGTTCTCGTTAGTTATTTAATCGTGTTAATTACCCATGCCAAGAACTTTTCAATGATACAATTTTCAAGAAAGCAGGTCTCCTTTTTTCACTTTTATGTGTGACGTCACGGGAGAAATTAGTCTGTATCTCCTAAATGATTGGATTCAGAGGAATAATTCCTAAAAGTTCTTTTTTTTTAAATCTTCATGGCAAGAACTTTCCCACCAGACCATCATTTACAAAATCAAATCTCATTTTTCTTTTTCTTTGTATATGTTGTCGCGGAGGAAATTGGTCCATATCGTGAGAACAACAGAATTTGGGAGCTTATTTTTTTATTTTAATTTTTTTTTTTTTTTTTTTTTTTTTTTTGTCGTAGAAAAATCTTTTCAACATTATCACTCTTAGTAAAATTCAGAATTAAGGGGGCTTATCTCGAACGAACGAATTCTTATTTTCAACGGGCGCTTCCTGTCCAACAAATAGCGAAATAGTTTGTGGGCGTGTAAGATATATGGCTATTCACACCGGGGGGGTAGAGATCAAAGAGAGCAGGTGACCGATGATATTTTTGGAGCGTTATCGCTTTTAAGAAGTGTTTCGGAACTTGACAAAAAGGTGGGGGTGAGGGGATGAAGTGACCAGAGAATGTTCCCCACCCAGAAAGATGCGAGAGATTCAAAGTTTACCAACAAAATCGGTATTCATATTTAAAAATCTAGATCCACTCATTTGCTCAAAAAATTAAACATTCACAAAGTGAATACAAAAATAGCCGTTCATGAATTTTTAACAGAAAAAAAAATAAATAAATAAATAAATGAATAAAAGTGGGAGGGTGGGGGGTGTAAACATGATTTCAAGTAAAAGGATGACAAGGTATGTTTGAATTGTTAGAACTATTAAATCCGAGACTGTCCGAAAATATTTTTTGCCATCAAAGCCCGAACCCGACACCCAACATTTACAGAAACAAAGTACAAAAAGAATTGCGTATTATTTAAAAGTAGCCCTAAGTGAAATAGATCTCTTTTTAAAAAACTGTTGCACATCTTTCATAATTTTCATGCTTTTGAAAATTAGCTTAAATTAAAAAATTGTCACTGTTCCTAAAAGTTCCACTGCTTTTATAGAAAAGGGAGAAATGCTGATTGATTGCTTTCAATAAAACACCTGCCAGTTTAATATGCATGTCTACAGAATGAGCAGAATGTGTAAAATCACAAACGTTATTTTCATATAAAGAGCGATTACACACGCAGACAATAGAAGATTAAAAAATTGTAAACGTTAATCTAATGCTTACGTACATAAAATAATTATTTATTTCACGTTAGATATGTACAAGAAATAATAATAAAAAAACATTAAAATTAAAAATATCCTTATGACGTCATATTCTGCTTGGCGCCAGCATCAACAGATCGTTAGTCGCGTTCAACCTCAGACGTAAATAATTAATCCTTTCCGGTTCCCACTCCGGGCACACTTCATTTTAATTCCTAACGTGCAATCGGCACCAAGAATTTTTTTAAAAAATTCACTTTTACAATGAAAGCGTTAATTTGGCTATTCTTAATTTCTACAAAAGTCGTTTTTAAATTCCGTTGTCAGTCAATAATTTCTTATTTTATGAGCAGAATTTGCTTGCACCGGAAAGGGTTTAATAGCAGAAGTTTTCTTTCAAAAAACAAAAAAAAATGTTTTACTACTACTAAAAATGAAGAAAATCTATTTCTCTTTCTTTCTAATAAAAATAGCAGTAAAAATAATTAATTTCTAAGGGGATAAAAAGTTATTTTTTGCTTCTATACGAATACAGGGAAAAATAAAATTTCCAATATGAGAAAGAATGAGAATGAGATCGCCCGAATCGTGCCGGGCTTAGGCTCGAACTCTGGCTGTTGGGCTCGGGCTCAGCCCACCTCATCTCTAATAGACAAGAGTGCTTTTCAGAATTGTACAAGAAAATGCTACATTGAGTTGAGTAGATATCTGGGAATGTTATCAAAATTGCTGTCTATTCACTACGTACATTTTAATCCGCAAACTATTTGCTTTAAAAACTAAATCAACACATATCTCCAATTTCCTCGAAACATTCTTATATTTATATTAATCCAAAAAAGTATTCGTTTTTGTTAATCAACCAAGAAATTACATTGTAATTACGAGCACGAATTTAACCATTTTCCTCTTTTGCCCGTACGACATACGGGCATGGCGAATTTTCTTACTTTATCGTTTAAAGCTTTTTGACACCACTGATCTTTTAAAAAGAATTTCATATTATTTAATTGCATAAAATTTCTAGACTACATATTATGAATATTTTAGCTTAAAAAAGTGGTGTTAATTCATATTTTCAATTTATTGTGTATAATAACAAAGAATCAATTAAGTGGAAAATTTTTGTTTTATTACAAAGAAAGATTAACAATAGAATCAATCCAACAAATTGTTAACAATTTGCACATTACCCTTCTTTCCGCTTGCTAAGTAAAAAATGTTTTTCCTTACATAAATGCAGCAAGTGGTACACGGATGTTATCTCAAAGTTCATACGACATTTTATATCTTCGTGAACATTCTTTTGCAGAACATAAATATTTTCAGAACTCAGTTATTACACAAAATGAAATTTCGCTTTTTATTTGAACGAAAATCGAAAAAGAAAAAGGAAAAAAAATTGCAATATGTATTTATTAAACGTTTATTCAATACGTAATTCTAAAACTAATCATCCATACTATAAATGAAATTCTGTAATTCTCAACTAACTCCATGTTATTATGTGATTTACAGTTAGCATTTTCAAAATCTGCAGTAATAAACAAAAAATGGGAACATTTAAATATATCATTATGACCAGGATATTGATTTTCAAAAGAAATATCTTTTTTTTTCCCCTGAAAGATAAATGCCATTAGTTTGTCTGACTGAGAATTTATAAAATTACTTGATATTACTATTTTATAATACTGTTGATATTATTATAATGTTATTACTTGATATTACTTAAATGAAAACGATTAGAACGAGTATTAAAAACGATGTATTAAATAGTACTTCTATTGAAAATGAGAATAATAACAGTATTCTTTTTTAATTACTCGTTTGCATTTCGCTATTTTTAATTTTTTTTTAAATTGGATATCACAGAAAGATATATAAAAGGCTGCTTACGTGCTTTAACAATAATGGTTGCAGATGTTTCTTGCAGGATTTTTAATTACTATTTAAATATTCAAAAAATGTTCTGAAACAACAACAAAAAATTAATTTTAAAAAACTCAATCAAAATTGGCAAATATACCCAGTTTGAAATTAACACGAAATATCCCATATATGAAATATTTTTTAATATATTGAAATTTAAATGTGAAATTCGAAATAGACGCTGCTATTGCTTGAACATAAGTTTGCGATTATTTCCACTTTACCATCTTACGCAGTTCATGTAAAATTAAGTAATAATGATTAAAATAAATTGCTGAAAAACTAAACGCTTTTGTTCCTGCAATTAAAGGGTTTTTTCTTAATGTATTTTTGAGAAAAAAAATCGAATGCATATTAATTTTTTTTATCTTATCTACATAGTAGTTCGGATATCTTTCCTCGCGATAAAGGTACAGTACTTTTGACAAAATGCTTAATAAAACAATTTTTTTCCTGAAGTGCTGCAATGAATCAGTACGGCAAAACGAAGACATACCGGAAATCAGATTTTTGTGTGCAGTGCTTTAACCCTTTCCGGCACACTGTGCCCGGTCTGGGATACTTAACTTTAATTCCAAACTTGCAAACGGCAACAGTAATATTTTAGTAAAATTTTGCTTTTAAAATAAAAGCTTAAATTAAGGAATTCAAAGTATTTAAAAAATTCGTTTGTGAATTCCGGTGTCAGTCGATTTTTGCCCGTGCCGGAACGGGTTAATATTTGACTTTTGAAAATAAATAAAAGTATCATACAAGGAAATAACGCAAAATACTTGGTTCGCATATCCTGCTCATATAAAATCTTATTTAAGATTTTATTTATGCAATTTTAGTCCTTGAAATGTCGCATAACTGACGGATTTCTATAAATATTCATGTTTGATTTAAATATCTTATAAAAAAGGCAGATTAACATAGGCAGAAGGCGTATGGGTGGATTCAAAGTAGTGTGTATAAATAATGACAGGAACGAATGGAAAGGAGATATGGGTAGCGGAAACTGATATTAAGGCAATATTCTTTATCAATGCTACTAATTAGTTAATATTATGAATTACTAATTATCGAATTCCTCATTTACTAACAGGCAAATATTAATATTACATTGTTAATCATTAGAAAACTATTTCGATATTGGTTACTTTTTCACCACTGTGACAATAAAAGAACACATGCAGTATTTGCTGAAAAAAGTATGGTGCTGAGCATAATAAATCATTGTTACTTTCAGTATTTTCATATTCATAAATCTAGTGATGAACAATCATATCGCTAATTGTTGGAGATAAGAAAAGCTATGCATTAAAAATAAAATCAGAAATTAATTTCTAGGTGTTTTGTAAATGAACCAGAAGACTCCGAATCACTACACATTTTCATTGTTTTATGTTGCCCAGCATCATTGTCTATCGTATTTTATCTGATTTTATGTATCAATATGTATGTGATGAGGTAAATTTATTACTTGTGAAAGATAACTTCAGTAGAGAAATAGTCATTTATTATCCAGCCATTTCTTTTTCTAACGGTATTTAGTATTTATTCATTTCAGAAATTTGGTTTATTTATTTATTTGAATAACATACATCCGACTTGTGTGCTCGACATGGAAGCTTGCTTATAAGACATCGTCAATATGCAAGGACGAGATAGCACAAGGAAATTTACAACACATGAGAAATACAACCAGGAGCTCCACACAAAGTGTGTGTGCAATGGAGCCAGTGGGAATCAAACCACAACCTCCAGGTTACCAGAGCGGCATCTTAACCACTCGGCAACGGAGGCCCTCAGAAAGTTGGTAAAAGACCGTTTAGATATTTCATCTATTTCTTAGATTTAATGTGTTCAAGATAGTATTATAGATCTTTCGATTTAGATAATAGATGTTTATAATTATATTAGCTCAAGTTTTTACTTTTAATAGCATCACATGAAAAGGGATGCTTAGTGTATTATATAGCAGAGCAAATATTAGTGCAAGAGCTGTTTTATTAAAAAGTAGAAAGCCTTACGAAAAAAATGTAAGTTGCAGTTACAAGCAGACTAATTATAGCGATTTCTATTACTAGAAAATGATGCGAAATTTTTCATAAACCTTATCTGTATAATTATTCTAATGCTTGCTCTGTTTTAACACTTTCAACAATTGATCAAAGATGTTTTTAAAATTTAAATAAAACAAACTTATTTTGTAATTTTTTTGTATTTTATTCATTTTAGAATAGAACATAGCTGCCAACTTTTACACATTTTTCCTATCACAAAAAAATTATAGTAAATACTGCCCTGTTTAATCGTCGCAATTAAACAAATGGAAAATATCTGTACAATTTAAGTGGTAGCAAAAATGCTTAAAAATTGGCCACTATGGTAGAAAATAACCCCCCCCCCTCCTCAAAAAAAGGCAACATTAAACTGATATTTAATTTTTTTTAATAACTGATATTTTAATTAAACTGATAGTGTAAGTTATAGATTTGGAATTGTACTCCTCAAAAGTCACATTTACATGGAAGATCACTCATTTAGAGAATATTCTGTTATTATATCAATTTTTTAATTGCTTAAAAAGCGTATAGGAAACAGAGTGAAAAAATGTTGAAGCCGGGTCAGTGGTATAGCGCACCGAAGTTCTACCAGATGAACCATTTGGAACGATACAAGCAGCCTGGCAATTCTCATTACATATGTTGACAAGGCTACAATCACATCATAAGATTAAGTATAACTTTTTTTTCTCGTGAGCCACCAGCTTTTAGGCAAACACGAAACTAATAAAAAATATGAAATTGAATAAAGCTACTTAATTATTGGAATTTTTTCTATAAAAATTTTTGCACGCCTTGCATTCAATATTATTTCAAATTTTTTATTGCTTGACTCTTTAATGGACATTTTCATGCCTAAGATGTTGAAATAAATAAATGACACTGGTAATTGCGAACAAATACATTTGTAAATAAGAAACAGTGATTTTTCACATACCTAATAAAATTGATTTGCTTAAATTAAAATTCCGTGGCATTCTTGAATATTGGAATTAAAATTATGTGGTTTCGCAGAGAAACCAGTGAACGTTAAAGCATTAAAAGGCGTATAACCAACAGTGTGAAAAACAATCCGAAATCGGGACTTACAAATCTGAAATAATATTGTATGCACGGCGTGAGAAATTTTCGACAGAAAAATTTCCAGTACATGACTGCAAGTCCCTGGCTTTATAGATATCAGTATTATAATAAAGAACATTTTTCTTCATTGAATTGAAACATATCGGTGATAAACACTTTCAGGCGCAGTGTGTCCCGCCTGGACACACGTAATTTTAAATTCCAAACTTGTAGTTGGCAACAATAATATTTTAATAAAATCTTGCTTTTACAATGAAAGCTTAAATTAAGGAATTCATGATTTCTTCAAAAATCGTTTGTAAATTTCGGCTACAATCGATAATTTCTAAAGAACATTTTTCTTAATTGGATTGAAGCACATCGGTGATTAAAGAGACCTAGATTTTCTCTAAGATAACAGTGGGGTGCAAAAAGCCAAAGACTTGGCAAGTCTGCCAGTAAATATGTATATTTATTATTCTGTTATTGGTCTTCGTTGAGAGACAAGCACAAGAAACAGATTTGTTAGCTTTTTGCTAACAACGATTGAACGAGTGATGCATTTCTCAACGAAATTACATCTCTAATATCATATAGTTCAAGTGACAATTAACTGCATTCGGGATAAATTCCATTTTCAATCACAGATTGAAATTTATTTTTATAATTTTACACACGGCCAAAGTAATGAAGCTTTCTTTTATGAGTTTATTTAAAAAAAAATACTAATACCATAAAATTTAAGTTGCAAATCATAGTTACAATAAACTGAATGCAAGAATAACTCTTCCGGATCTATAGCTGTTTCTCTCATGTATCTAAGCTAACCCATGCGGGTACTTAGGTAAAGGCAAAAGGGAAAGAGATAGTTGACTTTTGTTAATCATTGTTTTCTGTGGATATTTCTCACTTCTGTTCACGCGTTGAGTGCCTCGGTGGCTGTCAGTGTAAAACTAAAAAAATTATACTCTTCTAAAAATAATTATTCGGATAGTATAATCGTCTAATAAATATAACTTAAGTCAATTTGAAATACATTTTAAGTAATTATTTTAAACCATCTGTATATCTATACCAGTTCAAGTTTTAATTTCAGTAATTTTACATGTAAAGGACTCTTGATGTGTTATATAATAGAGAAAATATAAATATGAAGCTCTTTTAATAAAAGCACTTTTGATATAAATTTGAAAGCCGTACGAAAAATTGCAAGTTAAAATTATGAACAGAATAATTATAACGGTTTTTATAACAAGAAAAATATGTAAAACTATCTATAAAGTTTAGTTGTATAATTATTCCAATACCTGGAAACTAACTCTAACTCTTTCAGCATTTGATCGGAGATGTAAGCAATAAATTTGGAATTGTATTTTTTTAAAAAGTCACACTGACTGAGGCATTACTGTTCTAGAAAATGTTGTGTCATTATTGAGGTGTTATTGGCCTATATTGAGTGACAAGGACAAGAAACCTCAGCTTTTCGCTAACAGACTGAATGAGTCATGTATTTCTCAATGTCGCTATTTTTCTAAAATCACATCGTTCGAGTGGCAGTTAATTGCATTCGGGTAGTAATTCCATTTTCTGTCACAGATTGAAATTGATTTTTATAATTTTACTCACGGCCACAGTAATCGAGCTTTCTTTCATGAATTTATGTGAAAAAAAATACACAATTAATACCATAAAAATGAATTTACATGTTACATTTATAAAAAAATGAATTCACAGTAGTGCGTTTCCATATCGTAAATTGTTTGCTTCACGTAACTAAGCGATTCCATTCGGACATTTAGGCAAATGCAAAAGAGAAAACTATATTTAGGTCCTTAACCCTTTCCGGTACACTGTGTCCGGCCTGGAATACCTAATTTTAATTCCAAACTTGCAAACGGTACCAGTATTATTTTAGTAAAATTTTGCTTATACAATAAAAGCTTAAATTAAGGAATTCAAAATATTTAAAAAATTCGTTTGTGAATTCCGGTGTCAGTCGATAATTTCTCATTTTAGTACAAATTTTGCCCGTGCCGGAAAGGGTTAAAGTGATTGTGTAACGTGAATATTTCACACTTCGTTATAAGCATTGAGTGCACGGTGATTGACAGCATTAAACTATAAAAATTATATTGCTTTAAAAGTAATTATTCAGATAGTATAATTGTGTAATAATTATAAGTTAAGTAAATTTTTAATGCATTTTCAGTAATTTAAAAAAATATAATTATTTATTTTTATCTCGTATTTTAGTCTGTCAGTCACCGGCTATTGGTGCAGCCTAAACGGAAAGTTCAGTTTCAGTCACCTGTGACTGATATGGCACTCAACGTGTTGATAAACTTTTAATATAATTAATTGAATTCATCAAACCGTTGTTAAGAGGCAGATTTTATAAGAGTCAGGCAGAAATGGGGTTCGTTATAATCCAGTATAGCAGTGCCACCTATTGAGAGATATACATCAAAACCTAATCAGATCTAGTTTATATCAAGGTCAAAAAGAATCTAAAGTTTTATGAAATTCAAGTGCATTAGTTCTTGAGGTCGAGCGCCCACAAAAATTTTTATCACATGCACAGAGACAGACATTTTGTAAAAGCATGTTTTTCGGGTTTTCTGACTCCTAAAATGTGTAAATCAGTCGAAAACCGGATTTAGAAAATTTTCCCGAAGCCAATACTTTTTTCTTGTAAAAAAAAGAAGAACGTAAAAAATGTGACATATAGAGAATAAGTTATAGTCTAATGTATAATTAATTGTATGTTTTGTTACCATATTTTCCATTTCCACAATGGATTGAAGTAAGCCCTATGTCTTAGCATGGCCATTAGCCAATACTCTGTCAAATGTCTGTTAAAAGGTAGGTTTCATACTATAAAATACAATTATCAAGCTACACTTTGACCCTCAGACTACTGAAATAGGGTCACCAAAAAGACTTTTTCTTTCATTCGATGCAAAATTAGCTATTTTTCGGCAGCGCTGAGGGTGAGCCATTCAACTAATGAGTTAATTCAGTTAATAATGAGATGAGTAGTACTACACAAGCTAAATCCCAAAACTGTGGCTGACCCCCAGCGATCTATGAGGTCTTAAATATGGCGTTTTTCCACTTTCCGCGACAAAGTTTGACGAACCACGCCCGGTGTCACTGAAGGTCAGCCTTGAAATTTACAAAATATTTCAATTTAGCTACTAAATGTAATGTTATAATCACAAAAATAACTTTGGCAGTGAGATAATAGAATACAGAAAGATGTCGATTCGAAAAAAAATACTGGGTTGTGACCCGTTTTAGAAATTTTTGTGGGTTACAAATATTTTTTGGAGGGAAAAACAAAATATACATATCTTCTAAAATCGTTAGAAGAAACCACCAAAAATTTTTCGGCAAAATTAAAAATAGTGTGTATAATGACCCTCCTTTTCTGCCTCACTCTTATAAAATCTGCCTCTTAAATACAACCTTATTTTTTAATTAATTTTCACCACGCATTTAATAATTCTTGCATTACTTTAAATGTAGCGTAAAGTAAAGAGTAAAACTTGAGTGACATGCACGGACTTGTAGGTAAAGAGGTATGTAATGCATTATTTGAAATGCATTCACTGTCATACAGTAAGTGCTTGCACAGGCAAGAGAAAATGGTGAATCAGAACACAAAATTTCGACACTTAAGGCTCTTCATACTGAAACTGATATACTAGAGGAAACAAGGAAACATCTTGTGTTGTAAAATTACCAACTCTGTTATGAAAAGTACAAGTACTGAGACACCAAGGAACTGTGCTGTATTCTATATATATTTTTGCGGAAAAAAAGAAGTCCGTTGAGTCTCATTGCCTTTTGTCGTACAGTAATGCATTCTACCTATCGGCAATGCTAATTATTTTCCACGGTCTTGTTTGTAAGGAGTATCTACAGGCTGATCCTGATCTTCTATCCCCAGATAAATACGATTCGCTTTTTGGAGCAGGTAGCAAGGGAAAAGGCTGTCTGGAGGTTCAGTAGAATGGCAACGGAATCCAAAAACTGCTTTCGAACATGTGTCATGTTTTTGTTCAAGAACATATATCACATTGTCATATCCATATCCTTTTAATAAACTCAGATGTACAAGCATATGCAGAACATAGGCCATGAATGTCAACCTATGCAGATGTCTCTTATTTATTCATCCATTCGAGACCAGAATCTTTTACATAATTTTATTTGGTTGACACTCCTTTTTTCCATACAATTAAAATTAGTTTAAGAAACAAGTGAATATTTTAATTAAATAAGAAAATTTTTACCTTTCTTTTGTAATGGTGGTTCTTTTTTAAACAATCGATAGAAGCAGGTTTTAATAGTACATGTAACCACCCGTGGTCCTGAAGGGGTTATTTCTTAAAAGATTAAGTACAATAGATTCTCTATTTCTACTTTTTCCTTGTCTCATCCACATGAAAATAGTATGCATTAAAATGCAAAACAAGATTTCAGTTTTCTGTCACGCACATGACTTTTGAACTGTTTATCCAATTGATAATGTTAATAATCATAAATATTTAATATATATGTTAATAATCAAAATAAAATAAAATATTAACAAATATATAATTTTCACAACGTTATATGTTCATGAATGTTGGTCTTTCATTTTTTTTCATTAAAATTTACTTATGTAATAATGCCAAAAATAAAAGTTCATTTGTATCTATGTGCGATAGATGGAGTTCTTTTTCAATATGGCGTCTGTAAGCTACCAGAAATTTCATGGTATCATCGAAAAATGAACTCATTGCACATTTGTGAATTCAAAAATGTATACATCATCAAGTCGCCAGAGTAAAACCAAAAGCCCTAATTTTGACTTCTGGCTCAACGACTATTATGGAAATGTTTCTTACAAAATTTATAATAAATTTACAGTAAAAGAATAAGAAAAGGCGAAATTTTTGAGCGTGTTTTTTTTTATTTTAACTACTTAACTGATCAATATCTTTCAAAGAACTTTCAAACAATGTCAATTTTTTCATCATGTCTTTTACAGAATTTTTAATCTGTTTTCACCAGTTTTTCAGAACAGAAATTCTTTTCTAAATTAATCAGAAATGTACTCTGATTAGATAATAGAAAATTAACAATAGCATTTTACTGGTGGTAGTCAAAAATTTCGATTGGAGTATGGAGGCCCGTACATGGTACGGGCAAATTATGGTTTGCAAAAATAAGTTGCTCGTACGATGAACGGGAAAACGTGAAAGCGCTTAAAGAATACGTTTTTTAAATTTCTACACGAAATTTAAAATTCCGAGGAAAAATTATTAAGAGCATAACATAAAAACTTTGTCGAAACTCCGAGAATATATATTTCAAGAAAATTTAGACATAACGTTTTTGTTTATGAAAATAGCTATGCTAATAGAAATGGTTTAAAAGTTTTAGTTTGAGGTAGGGCAGAACTGATAGTACAACACAAACAATAATCTATCTGCTGATACATCATCACAGTATTGTATTTAATTTTGTAAATTTTTATTAAAAAGAAAAAAAAAAATCATTTCTTAAAAATTCTGATCCCTGTCAATATTCTCAGAACGTTGATGATAACGTCATTGCGTGTATGGATAGAATTTTATGAAATTTTGACGGAAGATAAGTGCATGTAAACAAAGTATTTTGTTCATGAAAGAAGTAATAATAACTATATAGCTTTGTATGTTTTTTCATGGTACAATGGCGAGACTCTCATACACAGAGACAGATAGACATTTCGTATACACATATTTTTGGTGATCTGTGACTCCCAAAACGTGTAAATTCGTAAAAAAAATTGAAAAAAAAATTAGATTACAATACATTTTTTTATAGAAGAAGTTAAAAATAGATGTGCGGAAATTTCTTCTTTGCACAAACTTTTAAGGAATCATTAGTTATCTCTCAGAAGTCTCAAATAATGAGTTTTATTTTGCCTTCCCAAAACCTATTAATTTTTTAATTTGCTTCACCTCAATGTAATGAAATTTCTGAAGTTTAGCATAATAATAATTTTCCAGGAAATTAGGTTCATATGCTTAGTTTTGCAATATTGGATTTCTTTAAAAAATGTTTATCGGAATCTAATAAAAACACTGAAGTATTTTACCTGAAGTTACATTGAATGTCAAAAAGATGTTTTAGGCGGAAAATCGAATTTTTTGTTTTTGCATAGTTATGCTTTTTAACTTTACTTTTAAGTACAAAAAGGTGATTTTATCTGTTTACCTCAGGAATAATTTTCTTTAAAAAAAGGGAATATCTGCTTAGTGAGATATCTTGATTATTTTTTTTACGGGATCTTGAGATAAGATCAAAAACTTTGTTGTGATAATTTCTTTTTCTAATTTAATTTAAGTTATCCGAACACCTTTAAAACGTAATTTGCGATCAAAATATCGATTTTTCCTTTATTAAAATCGATTCTTTTATCTGTCGAATTCTGTGTAAATTGTGTCTCTATCTTAATTATTACAGGTGCTATCAGGTTTTTTGCTGCATCATACTTTGATCAGACATCTTGCTGTTCTTTAATCATCGAATTTCGAATCGTTTGGAATCGATCGAATCATCGAATCGTTTGTTTGAAAACTGGATCTTATTTTCTTTGAAAAATGTATTGTTATTGGCACAATTTTTATTGTTTTTCAAACAATTTTTAGTTATATTAAAAAATATATGTATGTCCTTCACGTACAGACATTATAAAAGATAATTCTGTCTGTACTTAAATTAATACAAACATCTCAGCATTTGTTTCATGTTGTATTATTTAAAAGAATTAAAACTTTCATAAATCAATGAATACAACAATAAAATATAAATACAAAACAAATTTAAATCATATGCACAAAATATACACGTACACCACTAAAATAGTCACATTTAACCTTCCGTCTACCAGACAAAACACCCATTTATCTACGGCAACACCTAATTTTAATTCCAAACTTGCAAATGGCACCAGTAATATTTTAATATAATTTTGCTTTTACAATGAAAGCTTAAATTAAGGAATTCGTAATATCTAGACAAGTCCTTTATAAATGCCGGTGTCAATCGACAATTTCTCATTTTACCATTGACACCAGAAATATTGCTGTCGGGTCCAATGGACCCGTCTGGTAGACGGAAGGTTAAAAAAGATAATTTAACCCCTTGAGGAGTTGTGATGCCGCTTTGCACCACCTAGTCTGTGGCATCACCTCGTTTGAATCTCTAATTCCCACATTGGCACCAGAATATTTGAATGAAAAATTCTCTTTTATTGTGTATGCGAAAATATGAATTATATTGTTTACAAAAATTTTTTTCTTTTGAATATTTGTGTCAGTTAAATATTTTAACATTCTACAAATACAAATACCTTGCCCCTGAAAGGAATAAAATAGTGCTTTTTCGCTGTTAACTCTTGGTGCGGTACGAATACAAAACTATCACTTTTAATAAATATTAAAATTTTATTTAAACTACTAATTACTATTTTTCATATATATAGGATTTTTGATATTGTTAGGGAATATTCTAAATACACACACACACACACACACATATATATATATAAATCTAATGTAGTTACCATTACGTAAGTCACGTAAAATGCATTGATGTGTGCATCTTTTCCTTTCAAAATCCTATTATTTTCTAAATGTTCTTCCAAACAATGTCATGAAACTTTTAAATTTTCCCATAATAATAATAATTTCCCCGGTAATTTTCCTTTAATCTTTGAAGTCCGGGTATATCCCTTGTTTTCTTTAAAAGAGCGGCATTCTGTAATCTATAAAAACATTTTACTAGAATATTCTTTAAATTTGAAGCCTCTTTCATAATCGACGATCTCGATTTTTCGACACACTTTTAATTCTGTGGGTGTCAAACGGTAGATTATTTAATATAAATTAAAAAGAGAAGTCATTATTACGTATCATTTTAAACCATTTCTATAGATGGAATGGATTTCTATGATGGGTTAAGGATACAAATTTTAAAGGGTATAGTCGGGTTTCATATTAAAATATGCCCTTGAGTCAACCACATCGAGTCCTACATGGATCGATAGCCCATAAAACGAAATTCATTTCTCCCGAGTTTTATGTTTGTATCTCAAGTCTACGGGGGGTAATGACCCTAAATGCCTGCTCTGGAAAAGTGCGTATTGTGGCGAAATTACTAAGCAAATTTCAACGAAAAAAATAACGGATGTAAAAAACTACCATACTAATGTTTGACAAATTTTTTAGATTTTTTTAAACAAAAGATCAAGTTTTCTACTATTTTCCCTGTTTTTAAATGAACATTTTAATTAAAAATAAACTGAAATTTCTGAGTGACCACCTTAATTTTTTTGCATGAAATACTATGAGGCATAATGCATATTCACTATCAATTTCGCAAAATCATATTCCGGCAGAATTGTGGGGCGTTTCTTGGACAAATTTCATGGCTTCTTTTCCAATCTCATATATTAATTCACACGGTATTTTTAAAAGAATGTGTGAAATTTGTCCGAAACATGCCCCACATTTCCGCCATTTGTCCTTTTTTTAATATGATGCCCCTACGTAGAAAGTTGAAATCGATAGTGAATATGCATCATGTCTCATAGTATTTCATGCAAAAAAATTAAGGTGGTCACTCAGAAATTTCAGTTTATTTTTAATTAAAATGTACATTTAAAAACAGGAAAATTTTTTAAAAACTTGTTCTTTTGTTTAAAAAAAATCTGAAAAAATTGTCAAACACTCGTACGGCGGTTTTTTACATCCCTTATTTTTTTCGTTGAAATTTGCTTAGTAGTTTCGTCACAATGCGCTCTTTTTCGAAACAGGCATTTAGTGCCATTACCCCCCCCCCCCCCCATCAGTAGCGGTTCGTCAGGGAGTGCTGCATCAATTTTTTCACACCACTAAAACTTAACAGAATCTTTTATGTTATTTATTCGACAATTTGTGTTGATTAAACTAAACTGGAATCACTATAAAATTTTAGCGGTGTGAAAAAATTGATGCAGCACCCCCTGACGAGCCGCTACTGCCCCCCATGGTCTTAAGATACAAACTTAAAACTGGGGAGAAATGAATATCTGAGGGCTATCGATCTATGTAGGACTCGATGTAGTTGACTCAAGGGCATATTTTACCAAGAAACCCGGCTATACCCTTTACTGTTTTTTTTTAATTTAATAATATATTACAGAGTCGAGAAATGTTTTCTTTAAGATAATCATTATTACTGTAATTAGAACACAGAAAACGCAGCCGTCATCCATCCTTCCTATGGAACCGCCTGCAGAATGAGAAAAATGTATGGAACGAAGTTTCTTCCTTACACAAACTTCTAAAGAATTATTACATAAATATTAGACAATTCCTTTAATGAGCGCAGTTTCTCTTCCAAACAGTGTATTCGTATATGTCCAGAAGCGTAAAATTTCTTCTCCAAATTTCTCTTGAATTTCACTAGAATAATAATTTTCTTGGAAATTCGATTCATATACTTATTAGATTTAGGATGTCGGACCTTGAGAGATGTCCTTTAAGATATTTTTTTCTGCTTCAGAAATAGAAAAAAATACAGAAAAATGTCTGTGTAATATGATTTATTGCAATTTACTAGTTTTCATTATTTTCATGCGATGCTGGAAATGCTTGAAATTTTCTTAAAACTTAATTGGAAATGCTGATATTTTAAATAAACGATTTTTTTTTATCTTTTACCGTTACTTATTCAAAGATAATTCTATGTTGAAGTTTTAAATTTTTGCAAATGATGTAAGTAACAAAAATGTCAAACTTTCTACTGTTCAACTATCTTTATTTGAGCAGAGGTGAGAGCAAAATTGAATTATTTTCCTTAAACTGAGCTTCAGATCTATACTTGGTCAATAGTCAATAATTTATTTTGTGCTATGTGGATACAATTACATTATACCGTTATTGGACCAATTTTGCGAAATCTGACTTCTGACTGACATTTTATTCAGGAATTCCAAATTTACACCAGAATGTTTTTAGAGAATTTTGCTTTATTTAATTTAGAGATTTAATATTAATACGCAAAACAGTTCTAATTTTCTTGGTGGTAATTTCGAATTGCTGAAAAAATCGCCAATAATGAACCTTTTCTTCAAAGCCGCGCGAAGACTCCCAAAATTGAAATACACAATAGTTTATAGCTGGTAAAAACTGTTAAAGAATTATTTTTTAGACCCAGAAATGCCCATAAATGAGTTTTTCTTTCAAAAACCTAGTCGATTTTTAATTTTATTCGCCACTTTTTCATGAAATTGTTTCAATTTTGCTGCAATATAATTTTTTTAGGCAATTAGATTGACATGTTTAGCTTCAGGAATATCTGTCTTTTATTTTTATTTGTTTATAGGAATAAAATAAAACCATTAAAGGCTGTACTTTAATTTATTTTCAAAGAATATATTTTTGCAATATTTTTAATACTGTATTCAGAAGTAACTGAGCACAATTTTTTTTTATCCCAAATAAATCATTGGGTTTTACGTAATTATTAATATTTTTATGCGGAACTGTTTGATTATATCTTTCATCAATTTAATGGCTTATTACAGATCATTATTATTACCTCATTAGGATAATCCGCCAAAAAATAAGTTTGTTATTATTTTTTATTTGTTTTTCGAATAGTAACCAAACAAAAGATAATTTCTAAATTTAACTCTTGTTATATTTTAAAAGGTATCATGCATTAAAATATCGCAAATATAGTAATTTTTTTTCGGATAAAGAACTCGTCAAACAAGAGTTTATCAAATTTGTTAGCAATGCATAAAAAAGAAATGATCGAATAAATAATGTTTAAATAATGTTCGCGTTTAAATAATTTTAACTTTATTGGTGATTCTTGTCCTGTATTCGAAATGCATCTTTTCGCTCGTAGGTATACTAAATGGTGTAAGACACAAATTTCGACTTTTAACATCTATGTGATTTTTACAGCTGGATTTCTTGTCCGCTTCATTCCAGAATGAATAAAGAAAATTTTGTTAACTGGAAACTGTACTCTACGGGTGCATTACAAATAAGTATCATGTGCATTTTCTCAATTGAACCACTATGCATGGAATTGCATATGGTCCTTGTGTTATGATATTTCACACCATTTTTTATGAAACATTGCAATTAGAAGTATTTGTGTATAGGAAAAATTGAAAAAATGGCTATTATTTCCATCTGTATTAATTGTCATCTATAATGCAATCTATATAGTTTAAGAGCTTAAAATCGAAAGTCTACAGATTTATTACTTTTATGAAATGCGTACTTTTTGTTTAAATTTCTTCCTTTTACCCAATCAGATGACACATATTCCCTTGAAATCATTTAAATTTCAATGAAGAAAACATTACAATAATGATCTTGCAGATTATCTCTTCTGTTAAGCCGCCTGCAAAATTACAAAACAAATTCATTGTTTAAGCTCGCTCTAAATTTTAAGAATTATTACTAAGTTCTAGAAAACCCCATTAATAAATTTATGTTTTCCTTATAAAATCCTATAATTTTGTAAAGTTTCTTCTCCACGATGTCATGAAACTTTAAAATGTAACTATAATGTTAATTTTCCGGGTACTGAGGCTCGTACATATAGTTTAAGAATATGGATCTTTTCTTCTTATATGTTTATCGTATGAAAAATAAAACTCTAAAGGATTTTCGATAAAATTTAATTCAGCGTGTAATAGAGATTGAAACAAGAAATATGAAATTTATAAAAATTTTTGTTATGTGTTTTTCTCCTGAATGAATGCATAAGAATAAGGTTATTAATAATTGTACACAGATATGTGTGTAGCATGAATTATAAGATATTGTTATTGTTACAATATCTATACATCAGTAAAATTAATATCTAAGACGAAAATACGTGCTATGACAGGTTTACAAAAAATCGAAATTTAAAAGGCTGAAAAGAACTAAAAATGATCAGAGAAGTTCAAAACTGAAATTTATTTGGAATTATTACTAACAGAAACTTAACAGTTTTTATGGCTTTTGTTTTAGAGACATATAGGCGTGTCTAGAACTGTTTTCAGTGCATTCGAAATTTAAAAACTGACAAAAGCAAAAACAGAAAAACAATGCAGTTTAATCAAAATGTGGGTTAATTGGTAATTTTTACCGAAAAATTTTCGCTTTCCCTTTATACTGAGATTGAGACATTCATCTAAGAAGGTTTCAATGGGTGAAAATGGCGTCATAATAAAAATGAAATGAGTATTTACTTTCATAAAACTAAATATGTTACCCTGAATGCGTCTTAAGAGGCATAATTTACTGGATTTAGGCAACATATAGATTGGAACCTGAAGTGAATGTCCAGATACAAAACTGTAACTAGCAAGCGTGACATTAAGTTTGGAACTACAGGTATTAACTCCTTGAGGACGAGCGACACATATAGGTGCCGCAAAAGAACTTCAGAATCCTTGTTTATCCCCCACCAGTAAAATTTTACTGAAAATTTGCCATGTCTATTCGAGGCATTTTTCTCGATTTAAAAAGACACAAATTTCTGTTTTTAAAAACCGGTTGCAAAACAATTAAAATTTCGTAAAAGGCTCCCGTCTCGAAGGGCATAATAATGTATGTTATGTTAAAATACTAATAATATAGTGAACATGAATGTGAAAGGTATGAATGTAAATTTTTCAACCAATAGAAATGGCGACGTAATTTTTTGATTTTGTTAAAAAAAATAAATACTTTATAATGGCCTAATTTTCGTAGATTTTCCCTTACCTAATACCAAACGTCACAGATTCAATGAATTCCATAATTTCAAATTGCATATTATTAATTACGCATAGGAAAAAAGTTTAGTTTTTGAATAATTTGAAAAGTTGAGATAAAACTTTAGTTAAACATAATATATATTGTTTTAAGATAATACTATATTGCAAGCCAACATATGAAATTTTTAAAAATGTTATACATTATATTAATATGTTTATTAAAAGTTTCGAATCTAAAATGGTTTTCTATTTTTACTGTGTTTTCTTAGACGTCATGGTAATACCAAATTGAGTGAGATACTATATAATAGCCTAACATAACCTCCTTTTCAAAAAACTGCTGGAAAACTGTTCTAACTTTGTTCCTTAATATGATACTTATGAATTATGGATATAGCTAGCATCTCTTTTCCTGAGCGACAAAAGTTTTGAAATAACTCTGCCTTTTGTTAAACTTATATTCGAAGTTTAATGAAAATTAATAATATATTTTTTGAAGAAAGAATGCTTATTGGATTCTGATATTTCTAGAACTTTAATTAAACAGTGACTAGATATATTTTATACCTTTTTTTCCTTTCCAGGCTATATTTTCTGGAATATAGAATAATTCTTTATTATTTTTTTAACACAAAAGCGAGATGCAATATGCGAATATTATATTAGATTTTGTATTGAAAAGATTAAATTCGGATGCCGTAAAAGTTTCAGCATCATAGTTTTAAGATAGATAGATAGTGATGACACTATCTTAAAAATATGACACTGATTATACATGCCTTTTACATGAAGGAAACTGTACATTTTGTATAAAGAGTATAAATAAGAAAATTTGTCAATGGTTGTAGTTTTCTGTATAGACAAAAACCAATGCCTGAAATTAAGGTACATTTAAATATTATAAAGTAACAAACGGGCATTAATATGATGCCCGTTTGTTTCTTTTTAAATTTATTTTAGTGTTTGTCAAAATATAGATAAAGTATCAACATAGTGATAAAAGAAAAAAATACTTTTATGAAGTAATTTTAGTAAAAAAGAAAAACATATCATGCCAATATGTTAATCTATACCAACATTATAAAAGAATAACATTTTTTTGTTGCATTGTAAAGGGTAATCTCTAGAATTACTGAATCGATTTAATAAGTAATCGATGATGGTGGTTAAAAGTAAGAACTGGTAGCGGAATATCCCGCATCATACACCGCCGGAATACACCCGGACACCCGGAATACACTGCCGGCTATTGTTGGTGCCACTACCTCCAGGGTGGTAAAGGAGCATTAAAAGTTGTAAAATTGCCCTTTTTGCCAAGAGATTCAAAATAAAATTGAGCATTGTCAGTACATTTTCGATACAAATAGTTTCTAAAAAAATTAAAAATTTAAAAAAGAGTGAAATGAGAAACCGATCAAAATTATAATTTTCATAGAATTTCACAGACTGGCTGGCCGCATCTAGCCATTTTGCGATCTAGCTCACAACATTTACGCAAATGCCGTTTCCCGATCTTATAAATCTGTTTGAAAGGAAGTTGGCCATTTCTTGAGATAAACGATTTCGAGCTTAGTCCGTAGCTTATACACATAGCAATTAATTGTAGTTTAAAGTGTAGTAAGTTGTGTTTTGCCGTTTTAAGGTGAAACTCCACTTCTTTCAATAAAATGTTTCGATTTTTTTGTCTCAATTATCGCCTTTAACCCTTTCCGGCACACTGTGCACGGTCTAGGATACCTAATTTTAATTCCAAACTTGCAAAACGGTACCAATATTTTAGTAAAATTTTGCTTTCACAATAAAAGCTTAAATTAAGGAATTCAAAATATCTAAAAAATTCGCTTGTGAATTCCGGTGCCAGTCGATAATTTCTCATTTTACTAACAGATTTTTCTCGTGCAGGAAAGGGTTAAGTTATTTGTGTTCTTATAATATCTTACAATCATTGAATCGCACTAGCCTGACAACAGCGTTTTATGCAGAATTTTATGATCGAAGTTTATTGCGTTTTTAAAAAAATGCCCAAAGAAACTCTTTTAAAACCGTCTAAGATCCCTTTTTTAAAAAAATCAAAACAATGTTTTCCAAACTTTGTGATTCTTTTTTTGGCCTATTTAATTCAGCCTTTTTCATCACAAAGAAAAGTAATCGTTTTTGAAAGAACTAAAACTTCTGAAAAGCACTGATTTGATTGATTTTCACGGAAAGGTTCAAATGTTTAACAGCCCCACCAGTGGCCGCGAGGTTCTGCCCTCGAAACTGGTAGATGGTAATGTTCTGGGTTCGAACCCAATCACGACCATCGTCCTAACTGTTCGGAGTTTTCAGTGGTTTCTTTTAACCTTGGATTTCCTTGCGTAAGGGTTCCATTGGGTTAGGATACCATAGAAAGATCCCTCACGGAGGGAATCCCACCTATTAGGGCCTATATCCCAAGCATAGATAATTGACCTTCATAAGCAAAACCAAAAACCAAATCAAAGGTTCAACTTTTTTGTTCAAATGACTTTTTATGAAAAATGAGCGCATTAAACAAGTCTTAACCCTTTACGGCACACTGTGCCCGGTCTGGGATACCTAATTTTAATTCGAAACTTGCAAACGGCACCAGTAATATTTTGGTAAAATTTTGCTTTTACAATAAAAGCTTAAATTAAGGATTTCAAAGTATATAAGAAATTCGTTTGTGAATCCCGGTGCCAGTCGAAAATTTCTCATTTTATAACAAATTTTGCCCGTACCGGAAAGGGTTAATATAAACACCATATAACGGAACAACTTTTCTTAACCCTTTAACGATCAAAGCATTTTCATTGCTAAGATGTCGAAATAAATGAATTACACCGGTAATTGAAAACAGATATATTTCTAAGTAAGAAAACGTGATTTTTAACATGCATAATAAAAGGAATATTTTTAGATAAAAATACCGGTGTCAATGTTGCATATCGGAATTAAAATTTTGTGGTTTCGTGGCGAAACCAATGAACGTTAAAGGGTTAAGTGATTATTTAGTTCCGGATAGTATGAACGGAGTAAAAGGATCACCCGAGTGAAAGTTAACGACACATACTTGCTGTACTCCTCGTCTAGCAAGTCGGGGAGTAATAGGGGAGCAAAGCGGGAAGTTCATAATTTTTACCAACAAAACTTTTATAATATGTATAAATATAAAGCAAAAAATGGCAAAATGATTTCACTTTTTTTCTGTAATTGAAAAAAAAAAAATTAAAGTTTACGTGAATATTATGATAAAAAATAAAACCATTGTTCGAAACTTTTGAAAGAAAAATCAACTCTTAAAGAAAACTCATTTCATTTACCAAAAAATAATCCTTATTTCTTTCTTAAAATCTGCTGCTAGTTGACAAATATTTAAAAGTTTTATAATCTTAATTTATTAGTTCTTTTTAAAAAATAGCTTATTTAAATTTTACAAAATGCTTAAATAAGTTTTGTTTCGTTCTATGTTTTTAAAATAAAAACTATTAAAATGTTGGTACTTTAAATTCTATAATTTAGATTCTTTATAAAACTGCTCTTTGTTGAATGCATCTTTTATTAATTCCTTCCTAGAATTAATTTTTAATAGGGAGTTGTAGGCGCAAAATTGAATCTTTTTTGTTAGGAGATTTTTTCTCCCACATGCATAAAAGACACAACAGTTGTTCAAACTTTGTTTATGATTAAAATACTCATGAATTATTGATAGATTATCTGTTTTTACGTAAGTAAAGTTTGGAAATAGTTTGGCATCTTATATTTATATGAAAATTTTAATGGTCGATAACATGTTTGTAAAAAGAGAACATTTCTGATACTGGTATAATATTAATTTATTTTATTTACAAATTACTTTTTTAAAAGTACTGTCGGCTCTCTTTAATTCGAACTTGTCGGGACACCAAGAAATGTTCGAATCGTGGAAAAAATGAAATGAAGACATCTATATACTAATAAAATAACAAATCGCTCTGTCTGCGTGTGTGTGTGTGTCTGCGATGGCTAGCAAAATCTACGGCACGTACAAGGCTCAAAATTTTTATGAGAGTGCCTGATTGACCTGAAGCTCAGAAATTTAATATAGTGATTAATTTCAGATATATTAATTGCGAAGTGGAACTCACTTTTATAAAAAAGCCATTTTTTAATGTTCGGGGAAAGAAATCGTTTGCACATGCGCACAAACTCTTTTATGCACCTGAACGAAAGAAGAAGCATTTCTCGGCGTTTATTTCGGTTTTTGGATTATTTTTAAAAAATCCAAATCAACCAAACTGCTCGACGCAGTTAAACTTAACAGACATATTTCCAAAGATCGTACTTTTAGGTCTAAAATGCTATTATTAATTCGAAATAATGTTGGAGTTAACCCTTTAAAAAGAAATATTCTAAAAGAGTCGTTTTTCCCGAAACCATTTTTCTCCCTTTTGTCAATGTTCTTCTAGGACATATTTTTTAAGACATAAACAAACAAAATAAAAGATCTTAAAGTTGAAACTTTCTTCTAAAGGATGGTGTAATGGTTTTAAAATATTTGGATTTTAAATCTTTCAAACACACTGGCAAAAGCAGGTCATTTTGCGACTCGCAGAGAGAATATTTTTTTTCCATGCTAAAATTATATTAAAGTGCATATTTCAACTCAATCTTTTAAAATCTTCTCAATAGACCAAATTTATACTCCCTACAAAAAATTCGACACGTTCGGACGGATAGAAATGTTTTTTACAAAATAAAATGTGCGAAAATTTTCATGAAATCAATAAAAAGTAGATCGTTTTCATTGCGGTTTTGATTTAGCAAAAGGCAATCATATAGGTACCGGTAAACAAAAAAACATATTATTTAAGCTTAAAAGTATTCTTATAATCTATGACGCAATCGGCTTTTAAAATATAAGATTTAACCCTTTCAAATACACCGGCAAAAGGAGGCACTTTGGGACTCACGTATAGAATATTTTTACTAAGCTAAAAGTATCTAAGAGTACATATTTCAGCACAATCTTCTAAAAGCATCTCAATAGACCAAATTTACACCTTCTTGAAAATTTTTGAAACGTTCGGAAGAGTAGAAATGATTTTTACAAATTAAAAAGTGCGAAAAATTTGACGAAATAAATAAAAACCAGATCGTTTCATTGCGGTTTTTCCTTTGCAGGGCGCAATTCTATATAAGACCTGAGAAACCGAAAATATTTTCTTAAAGTTAAAACATTTTCATAATCTATGTTGCAATGTTTTAAAAAAAATATGAGACTTAACCCGTTCAAATACACCGACAAACACAAATCATATCCCGGCTCATGGAGAATACATTTTGCTACGCTAAAAGTAACTAAATGTCCGTATTTCAGCACAATCTTTTTAGAGCTTTTCAATAAACCAGATTTACATTTCTTACAAAAATTTAGTAGCTTTCGTATGGATAGAATTATTATTATTATTATTATTATTATTATTTTTTTTTTTTTTTTTGCAAAATAAAATATGTGAATTTTTTTTTTACAAATTCAATAAAAACATTTGTGTTTCGTCGCGGTTTCGTTCGCTTTCGGTACGCATAGTTTCCAAAAAAATCAAATCACATAGAAAATAAAATGCCAAACAGCAGGTGCTTTCACTTCAACAACTTTTCGCAATTTTTCCATTTAAAAATATAAATTTGGACAAAATGGACTTAAAGATATAGAATCATAGAAACCTGGGTTTAACATTTAGAAAACTAATAACACATTGGAAAACTGAATAACAATCACGGGCCCGGGAAACGCCGTTCAGGTCAGCTAGTATATAATAACCGATCTTAACAGAACCATTAAAGCACCTAGAAGTATAAAAATCGTGTGAGCAGAGCTGCCAACTTTTACGCCTATTTAAATCTTATAAACATGTTTCGAACCACAAAAATGTTTTGATAAAATGTATACCAAATATATTCAATGTTATGTATTACAGAACATATTCTTAATTATTTACTAAACTTTCTGTTTCTAAAGTGTTTATTTGACTGTAATAATTTGACTGATAATTCTGTATAGAGTTTCGCAAATTTCCACTCAAACTTGAATGACATAATGTTTTAATTAAATGCACACATTCACGCTCCTAATACTGCTCTTTATTGGAACGAGTTCGTCGAGGAGATCAAATAGAAAATGAAGATCGTTATTGGTCAGCCTACTTCAGTAATTATTCCCTAGTGAGCTGATTCACAGAGTGAAGATGATATTGGTTGGATGCCTCCTTGATAAACTCTCCAAATGCGGTAAGAATACTCAAGTTGTGAATATAATAAGGAAATGTTTATTAACTGTACGCAGTGGTTTCTTCGTTATAAAATTAATAGGAAAGAAAGGTTTAAAATGATAATAATTCATAGAAGTTTGATATTGGTTTAGAAACCTTATAATAACTTCAAAATATTGCTTATTTTAAAGCCGCATTAGCATTAAAATATCTTAATTTTATTTTATATTTCAAAACCATATTAAAATATTTTGAAAAAATTACTTAAAAATATTTAAAATATATTATGAGAAATATTTAAATAAATCATAACTTAACCTCCTCTGTCTTGTGACAAATACACTGCTCAAAACAATTAAAGGATATTGTAGTTTTAGGTGGATTTTGTATCTGGGAAACTTTTTAGCTGATTGATACATGGTCGACAAACATAGTAGGTTATATGAGAATAAATTACACATGTTTGGCAGAAAAAAATGCATTTTATTGCGCATTTGTGTACAAAAGGAAAAAAACACAATTTGTGCATATGAGAAAAAAAGAATAAGAAAAGGTGTTTTCTTCAAAGAAAATCATTTTCAGTAGGGGGTATGGTTTCTACGGGCGGCCAGCAACGATGAACACCTTTGAGGCATGGACTCAATGAGGCTATTAATGACGAGTTCGGGTATTCTGCCCCACTCTTCCAGAAGAGCTCTTTCCAGTTCTTGGAGAGTTTGTGGGGGTTGTTGGCGGCCAGAAACTCGTCTTCCTAGAGCGTCCCAAACGTGCTCGATTGGATTCATGTCTGGAGAACACGCTGGCCATTCCATTCGAACGATTCCTTCCTCGAAAAGGAAATCCTTCACCAGGTTTGCACGATGTGGCCTGCAGTTATCGTCCATTAAAATGAAGTTATCTCCGATTGCTGCAGAGTAAGGGACTACAATAGGTCTGAGGATCTCATCCCTATATCGGCGACCAGTCAGAGCTCCATCTCGAATGATGTAGAGGTCAGTGCGCCCGTCGATGGAGAGCCACCATACACCAACACTCCTCCACCGCCAAATCTGACACTTTCGTGCACGAACGCAGGATTATTCCTACTGCCACGGCCCCTCCAGATGAAAATACGCCTATTATCCGGATGCACAGAAAAACGGGACTCGTCAGAAAACAGAATATTGCTCCATTCATTTCTCCTCCAGTTGACATGTTCGGTTGCCCACTCCCTGCGGTCGCGACGATGCCTTGATATTAATCTAACACATACCATCGGTCGGCGAGCATACAGACCTACTGCATGGAGCCGGTTTCGGACAGTCTGAGTTGAAATCGTGGTGCCTGTAGCCGAGTGAAGGTGTTGTTTCAGAAGAGTAGCGTTCATGTTTCGGTGTCTCCGAGCTGTTAAGGCTAAATACCGATCTTCATTGGGCGTTGTTGCCCGTCTGCGACCTTGCCCTGATCTTCGGCCTGCACATCCACTCTCCAAAAAACGGTTCCAGATCCTGGAAATGCCACTTTGTCACACTCCAATGGCTTGCGCTACTTCGGCTTGAGTTTGGCCCCGTTCTAACCTACCAACAATTCTCCAAGCTTCTGAATCTGTCAAATGACTTCGCTGAGCCATCGTACTCATCGAAACAAAGCAATCACTGAATGCCGATCATCCTTGTCTTCATTCTCTTTTATCCAGTTGAAAGTCAAATTTCATTCGCTGCCGCTGAAGCGACGTTTTTGACGTCGAACTCAAAATTTGCATACTCCACAGTTTGAAAACCAGAAAATTTTGCATTTGTGATTCTCTTCTTCTATTTTCGGCAAAAAAAATTTCGTTTATATCTCTATTTTATATAAAACTTCAAATATCCTTTAATTGTTTTGAGCAGTGTATGACTTGGGGCTACAAAAATTTGTTTAAAATTATTATAAAACATCTCCAAAGAAGTATTAGTCCATGAATCATGCTTACAATATGCACACATTTAATTAATAGAATGCACACATTTAATTACGCATTTCTGCTATCAATGAAATTGTACAGAGATTTTCCATTCGTAATTAAACGTAAGATTTAGACGATTAAATAATACAATATTCACTATAAAATTTTTGTGGTGGGAAAAATGTGTAAAAGTTGGTAACTATGTATAAAAGCAATTTCAATAATTCTTGAACCTTTTAAATTAATTTAACCATTTCCCGAACAGGCAAAATCTGTTGAAAAATGAGAAATTATCGACTGACACCGGAATTCGCAAACGAACTTTTTAGATATTTTGAAACGCTTAAGCTAAGCTTTTGTTGTTAAAGCAACATTTTACTAAAATATTATTGGTTCCATATGCATTTTTGAAATTAAAATTAGCTATCCCAGACCGGGCGCAGTGGGCCGGAAAGGGTTAAAAAGTGTTCTTTAACGTCTCCTAAAGGCGATATCAGGACGAAGGAGGATAAATCAAAAACAATTTATTTTGTAATGAAAGTATGAAATTATTACAGATCCCCAATTTTTTTTGCGTCCTTTAAATGTGTGAAAAGGAATTCTTGAGGAGCAACACTAGTCACAAAAAAGACCCGGATGATAATTTAAAGTCTATGGGAGCGTTCTTTTCAAATATTTCGTTCGAATTTTAAAATTTTTCATGATTTTTTTTTTTTTTTTGAATAGGATGGCAAAAAGATGATCATTAAGACGATCATTAAGATGTCTCGATCAGGACGATCATTAAGACATCTCGATTAGGACGATCATGAAGACGATCCACAATCGGTCTAGTTTTTACTTTTTCAATTTTGGTTTCAGTTTTAAAAAATAAATAAATTTCAAAACCAGTTCTGAAATCTTTTTATATATAAGCAAAATCGAAAAAGTAAAATCTAGGCCGGTCGTGGAACATCCTCAGCTATTCTACGCAAAAAATCATGTAAACATATTAAAATTTAAACGAGATATTTAAAAAGAACGCTCTCATAGTCTTTACATTATCATCCGGGTCTTTTTCTGTGACTAGTGTTGCGCCTTAAGAATTCCTTTTCACGTAAACTTTGAAAATATAACTTTAAAAATTCCCACATTTTGCGCTACCCCAAAGCCCTTCAATGTTTTAATCATGAACTCGACTGTCAGGTTCTATAAAATTTTACTCGTGATTAAAATTAACTTGATTGTATCTCTTCTTTCCAAGTTCTATTGTACAAAAATTTACAGCTCCTTCCTCTATTTTCAGCAAATTCTAAACTTTCATAATTATAAGACGCAAATGACACAGCAACATTTCAATCATGTCGCAAAAAATGAATACTTTGAAACTATTGTGGAATGAATCGAGGGAAAGGCCACAGTTATAATAAAGTCAAAACAATGGTGGGCGATTTATCTCTGGTGCCGGAATCCCTTGCGGCGCGGCGGTTTCATAGATATACCACTTAATTTTAATTCCCAAACGCCACATTGGCACCGGAATTTTGTTTTAAAAAATTACGGTTTATAGAACGTGTGTAATATAGCTTTTTTCTTATTTACAAATAAAGTTGTTTTCAAATTCCGGTGTCAGTCATTAATTTCGACACTTAAGCAATGAATTTGTCCCGCGCTGCAAAGGGTTAACAGAAGAGATTTATTGGATGTTTATTGATTCTATGCCTAATAAATAAATTTCAGAAACCTGAATTTATATTTAACTTATTACTTTATTCACCGTATTACCTTATTATTAACTTTACTACTTTTTACTTGTTTTGTAAAAATACTAAAATCTTTATAAATCTTAACATCTTACCTCGGGTTGGGTTATCTACGCTTTTATTTGGTGTATCTCGTTTTAATTCTAACCATTCAGAAAATATCCATTTGCACGAAAATAATAACATTTAATGGACGAACGAACATAAATACTAATATATATATATATATATATATATATATATATATATATATATATATATATATATATATATATATATATATATATATATATATATATATATATATATATATATTTACATCACAATTCATAAATGCGTACAGTCGTACGTCTCGTTTCAAGAAAAATCATAGAACAACAAAAATATAAATCAAAATAGAATACAAAAAAATCGTATTACCGTAATTTCGCACGCATCAGCTAAGATAAGTCGATTTCCTCCCAGAATTTATTTTAAATAAAATGTGATTTCCTTTTGCTAGGCATTCATTTCACTTCTTTTTTATAGTAAAATTTCCGGTCTGAAAAAGACTTAACTGAGCCGTGGCGTATACGCGCGAAATTACGGTAATTCTCACAGCTTTCAAAATGTTTCTACGCCAAGAAGTTTCACAGTTAAGAGTCTGAAACCATAACTTTACTTATTTATATTTATGATATTTAGCATTTGGCATTATTTCGGATTTTGCGTAGAGAGCTTGATTTTTTATTTTTATTTATTTATTTATTTATTTATTTTTGCGAATTATCGATGATTTTGTATCTTTAAAAATCCTTAAAAATACGCTTAAGGGTGTATTTCCATTCAAACTGCTTAAAAGTAAATTTTCCGATTTACTTTTAAATTCATCTTTTGCTCTCAAATGCATCAAATTGGCAAATTGTCTTATTTAGAAAGCACACAAGGTGCCATGATGGTCGACTTTTTGATAAATGCAGAAAATATTGCAAAAAAAGCAATCAAAAACGGCATTTTGAACCGATTTTTCCGAAGCGGGAGGTCTGTGGACGAAAAAATAGGTCATACTATGAAGGTAATTGTTTATAAATCAAATTCTAATGAATTGAGCGTAAAACGACATAACACGGCATCTTATATTATATTATATTGATTGATATTTTTATTACGAAATAAATTCTTTTAAATTTATGCTACGATTTATTTAAATATTTCTGTTAATATATATTTAAGTTATTTAGATTTTTTAAAATATAATATATACGTTAAGAAATAAAATCCACGCCGAAATTAGTAATATATAAACTGTTTAAAAAAAAAAACGGATGATTTTACGGAAATTGTACTGGTAATCGTGACGCGAGTACAATTCACTGTTTTTTAACAGAAAATTTTCCGTTTTTTTTTTTAAATATTCTGAAATTTACGAGAATTTTTCAGTTAAAAACAATGAATTGTACTCGCGTCACGATTACCAGTACAATTTCCGTAAAATCATCCGTTTTTTAAAACAGTGTTGATGCCAACATCCCTGGTCAAAGACTGGCCTGCTCAAATCGGAAATAATATAGAGGAAAATGTTAATTATTTCTATGAGGTACGTTTTTCCTTTTCATTTTGAAATTTTTAGTTAAATAAATTTTTCTGTTGAAAACATATTCATTTTGGATCAAAATCCGGAATGATTAAGTCATGTTCACCTTCATGGTAATAAGATATAACTGAAAATAAATTGATAATTATTTTTAAAAAATACTAAGAAAAAATCGCTTTGTAAACATCAATTTATTTTCCGCTAACAATCACCACCAGAAAGCGCGCAAGTTTTATGAGTTTCTCTTGGCTTTATAAGGATGCTCTCAACTGCTTTGCTCTATTAGTTCAAAAGCTTTTGGCACATTCACAAATTCAATTTACATAAAAATATAAGAATTTATATTATAAAAAACATTTTGCTTCTAAGACGTTGTATTATAACAAAAACATTTAAAATATATTAAAACATTTTTATTTACATGTTTCAACTCATTATTAATCCTCAGAATGTAAATAGAAAAATGTAAATTACAAATTACAATGAACCTGAATAACGGAATAAAGAATTATTGAAAATAAATAAAATAAATTAAATGTATCAATGCGCTTTTTGGTTTGATATTGTCCTTGGTCTATTTAAAAAATTATTGAAAATGAACTAAATGAACTTACTAGTGTTATTTTTTAAATGTATACTTATTTTTCCATTTTTTGATCAGTAAGTTAGCTATCGAGTTATAAGCATTTTCGATCACATGATCACGCCTTTCCCCCCCTTTAGGCGACTGATTTTTCTACTTTCGTCGGGAAATGCAATTTAGAACACGGAATTTGACGGCCTGTTCTAAAAAAAACTATGGCGTTTAGAAAAAAACGAGGGGGGGGGGAATAAGTGCGATTAGACAGTTTCTGAACAACAACCGCTAGTTTCATGTATTTCCGAACAAAAACAAATTAAAACTCATATCACAAAATTGCCCCTTTTGATTTAAGTATACCCTTAACCTTCCTACCTTGAATGGGTCTAATGCACCCATAACTATAATTTGTTTTATACGATTCGAACCAGAATTTTTTGCATAAAGAAAATTAAATACTAGATTTAGAGGAATAAGTCAATTAAATATATTAAAATATTCTAAATAAAAATTCTGGTGTGAAATGTTTTTATCAAGATGGAGTACAATTTGAACAGGGTAGGAAGGTTAAAGGAAAGGTTTACAGTAATATACTATTTTCATGTATATTCAGCTTTAAAGATCCTGAAACATGTGATTGATAACAACATGTTTATAAATGGTATGAAATTTGTTCCAGAATAAAATTGAAATAAGATATCTTACTTGTATCTGTGGTAGTCAGTGTAAATTACAAATGTATAAGAAATACCGTTGGAATTAGGAGTATGTTAATGAATTAGACCTGCGGACATTATTTACAGAAGAAAGTTATGAAATCATATAAAAAAAAGTCTACTTTTAAATAATGCAATTAAACTTAATTAGGGAACCACTTACATATCAAAGTGAACCTAAATCAACATGTTACTTAACCCCTTAATGGTCGCATTAAATTACGGTTTAAAAATTCAAATTTATTATTCCCACTACTTTTTTGGAAAAGAATATTCATCTTATTTAATACCAAGTAAAAATGATATCGGATTAAAACCAATTACACTATTTTATAAAACTGGTGGGAATCAAACAATTCTAAATAAAAGCTCTAAAACTTACAGCCCGTGAATGTCTCTGGCGCGACGATTAAATGTTTAAAACCATTTCCGGCACGCTCAAAATCTGTTAGTAAAATGAGAAATTACCTACTGACACCAGAATTCACAAACGATTTTTTTTTAAATATTTTGAATTCCTTAATTTAAGCTTTTATTGTAAGAGCAAAATTTCGCTAAAATATTATTGGTGCCTTTCCAACAGGGTTCGCACACTCCTTATATTTCGTAAGGACTCTGGCACCACTATTGATGATGAGAAAATTTATTTAATTTTTTAGAAACAGAATTCGAAAACACCCCCTCGATTCACATTTTTCATTTTTCGCATTATTTTTCTACAGTGAAATACATTGAAAATATAGCAAAAAATAGTGGTAGAGTTGTGCAAACCCTGTTCAAGTTTGGAATTAAAATTAGGCATCCCTGACCGGGCAGAATGTGATGGTAAGGGTTAAAAAGCCATATGCTTTTTATTGAGGATTCCGGTTATACTAATACTGTATTATAGAAAAACGACACTGAATCGATTAAAAAAAAATTATCAACTAATAAACTGAGTTTTCAAATACGCTGGATTATATGATATCATTTTTTTAGACGTTAGTACTTAACTCTTTAACGTTCATTGGTTTCGCCACAAAAACCACAAAATTTTAATTCCGATATGCAACACTGACACCGGTATTTTCATCTAAAAATATCCCTTTTATTATGTATGTGAAAAATCACGATTTGTTATTTAGAAATATATTTGTTCTTAATTACCGGTGTCATTTATTTATTTCGCCATCTTAGCAATGAAAATGCTTTGATCGTTAAAAGGTTAAAAGTAGATTGGAATGAAATTTTCCTCATTAAGTCAAGACGCATGCTCACCAAATGTAGTACAAAATGAGATTTTCAATAAGTATGAATAAATAAGGTTTAAATATATTGCAGGAAATAAATAAATACACACATAATTTACCACTTCGCCGGCATCAAAATCACACGTATAAAACGTACAAAAGATCACAAGTATAAAAGATTTTTTTTTGTACATTAATAATTTGATTGATATAAATTTAAAAAAAACTTTAAGAAACGATAGATTAGCAGACGAAACAATGTCCTTTGTCAGTGCGAGATAAGTGATAACTTCACGCACCGTAAAAAAATATATGTAACGTTACACTGTAAAACTGGTCTCCAATTTTATGCAGTAATTTAAGTTGGCATAACTGCTTTTATGTTATCATATATATTATAAAGCAGAAGTTCTGAAACTTCCAAACGGGTGTTTTCAAAAACTACCCGATGGATCTTTTTGCAGATTATATCATTCGATAGGAAATATTTTTGCGGAGGTTTATGATACAAATATACAGGGATAACTCTGATTTTTCGTACTAAATTTCGTATTTTTCGGTTTTTTTTGACGGAAGGGTTGCAACAACTAATTTTTTGGCGATAATTATATTTCAAAAAAGAAATGAAATGCTTTCTCTAATGGAAAATAATATAAACATTTCGAAAAAAAAAAACCCTGTAAATTCATTGATTTAAAATAAATAATGATAAAAAGAAAAAAATCCGTTTAATGCAAAATAATATTATGAAAGGAAAATATTTATCTTTAACGAAAAAAAAGAATATTTATAATATTTAAAAAGTATCTCAATGTGAAAGAAAGCTTTGAAGTGACACAATATTTGGCTATTTATTTCTTTCGAACCAGATTAAAAGAAAACAACATATAAAAAATTTCATTAGGTAAAACATAAGTATTTTTTTCTTTCTTTTTTTAAAAATATTTTTAAATCTAATTTTCCCGTTATGTGTTTTACAGAAGAAACTCGCAGAATTATTTAAAAAAAAAAAAAAAAAAGGCTCTAATTGTTATTTGTATGTTGTTTGTTCAATCGGGGTTTCAATCTACTTTTGTCGCCAATCAATGCGATTCTAAACCAAACGAAAGCACAAGACGGAGCGATGTTCGCAACACCTACCCTAATTTCCTGCGTATAATCCGCGGATCGAACAAACATTTTTCGACCCAGAAATTTTATTAAATAAAATATAACTTTTCAGATCGCCGTAAATATTTGCCTTCATTTACAAAATAAAATTTCTGGGTCGAAAAAGTATTGTTTGATCCGCGGATTATAGGCAGGAAATAAGGGTAATTTTTTTTTCTCCCTCTGTCTTTTAATGAGTGAGAGCATTTTTAGGAAAGCATTTTACATTTAACTTAAATACATATATAGCAGTTAATACCACAAAAATGAATAATATTTAAATTTTAGGGTAAATGTTTTTCCACATACATAGATATTGTAAAATAATTTAACTGCAACTTTAAAAATTTTTCTGGCACAGATATCTCCTATGCACTACGTTGGGGCGATTTGTCTCTTACGCCAATACCATATATACATCTGGGTAATTAATTGACGCCAAAGTGTCATTATTTTGCTTGATATGGCAACCCGGATGTTATTGTCTATTTATTAATAAATTGTCTATTTACAATTTTTTTCTTTTTTTTTCCAATTATATAAACTATTTTAATCTAGGCACATTTGTCATACATGTGCCACATTTGCGCGACTGCAATAAAATGGCGATTTTATGCCTTACTTGGTAACCTGGCTGTTGTTTATTTATTAATAAATTTTTATTTTATTTTATTTTATTTTTTAAAGGATATAAATAGTTTTGTTTTATAATTATTAACTAAACTTTTTAAAATTTATTGTTATTTTCTATTTAAAATAACAGAAAATAATTGTAAACTCTATATGTAACTGGTATTTGAAAACAAAATTTTCTCCAAATCGGCATGAGAAGAAAAAAAAACTCGCCAATGTGGTGCGTATATGTCATGTATACATTTTTTCACTATACTACAGTATTTAAACATGATGTATAAATAACGATTATTGTTTTTTCTAAACATGTTTGGCACAGATATTATATACACATTGAGGTATCTGACTATCGCCAAAACGGTGTTATTTTGCCTGATATGGTAACCCAGCAATAGGGTTTTCTGTATTAATAAATTGTTTATTCACTGTCAATTTCTTTTTAGAAATTCTATAAATTGTTTTGTGCTATAGTAACTTTTTTTATTTATTAATATTTTCGTTTTAAAATAACGAAAATAATTTTTTTAAATGCACATTTCTTCGCTATTCTAAAACGAGGATTTTGCCGCATTGGTATTGGAAGGAAATCTTGCAAATCCGGGTTTGTGCCGGAGTTTTTTGTGAAATATGATATTTTCAAATGTAAATTGAGTGCTACTTGATTAACACGTCGGCCAGTTTCGCCAAACTATTCAAATTTATATAAATTCATTTTAAATAACGAAAGAACAATAAACATAAATATAAAATACAAATTAAAAGTCGAATTAAAAAGCACTTATGACGTAAAAAAAATACGTGTATCACGTGTAATATCAATTGCTATCATACTTACGATCATCGATTATTGACATTTATTCCTATAATCTGCTATTAATTTTTTTCTCGATAGAATAATCAAGTAGTACCGTCGTACATTGTACAAACTCCAGTTAATATTACAAAAATAGAGCTAAATAACTAAATTTAGGTGCAAATGCACACTCCCATGTTGTAAGAAAGAGGCACAAATGTTATATATGCACCACGTTGGGGTGATACATTTCTGGCGCCACTACGGAAACTTCGTTTTCAAATGACAAATACATTTCTATTTTCTATTTTACTTTTCTATGTATAGAGCATAACATTTTGTATCATTTTAAAATGTAAATGAAAGTAAATAAATAGTTCATTAATAAATTAAAAACAAAGTTGGATTACCATAAGAGGCATAAAATATTCATTTTATTTCAACCACGCCAACGTAATGCGTATATGACATCTGTATCACAAAATGAATTTCACACATTCAAAAAACATTCACCGTATTTTTCTAAGGAAAACTTTATTTAACTTTATTTATTCTGCTGCATTCCAGAAACGGAACACTAATAGATTTGTCAAGAGCAGATGTACGTTGCGAAATACAATATAATATTGATAAAGGATGTATTGAGGTTTCCACAGATACCCATATTCTCAAGTTGACAGGTTTAGAGTTCAAAAACTATCAAATGAAAATGAATCATTTGAAAATTGTTTAAATTCAATGGTCAATCTCTGCGATCATAATGCTCGCTATTTTAGAAGTATGGTGAATAGACAATATTTAAATTGCTCTTTTCATAATTGCCTCATTTATCTATTAAACTCTAGGATAAATGGTCAACTGAAATATTTTTTTCTTAAAAGCCCAAATTTTATCGAATGCATAAGCTGATACAACAACATAATATTTTTTTATCATTTTACTATATTTTGGCGTCAACGGGCCTTGATTCCATTGTTGTTGTTTTTATTTTTGGCTCAGTTTTGTTTTTTTTTAGCTCGCTGAGTTTTGCACTGATAAAGAATCTCGACAGTAGATTCGAAACAGCTGTTTGCTAACTTTTAATGCATTTTTGGTGCATTTATAATCGTTGGTTTTTTCTATCTTTAAATACAATGGCGTTTTGTATGATTTTCAGAAATGTGAAAGAGCATTCGAGGTGAAGTTGCTTTAAAAAACACAATCTTATTCAATATTTTGTTTGATTCATGTTTTGTTTTAAAAAATAGACCAGCGCAGCGGGCTTAGCCTGCTAGTACATTAATAAATCACAGGTTAGTGTATTGTAGTGTTTAACTTATCTGGATTAGCACAAGTTACATTGGTTAAATTACTCAAATTAAATTAATGGCTAGATTGCCACAAATTTTATAGAGTAACGTTACATTAATCTATTACATAAATCGATGTTCACCAAAACGAATCAGCACCAGTATTTTTCAGGGACTAAGGGACTAAACGAATATAGATTTTTATTAAATTCCGCGCATTAGTTCTTGAGATAGAGCACCCACAAAGTTTGTGTAGCATGCAGGCAGACAAACTAACAGAATTATAGAGAGATAGGTTGAAAGAACATGTTTTTTGGTGTCTCTGAACCCGAAAGCGTATAAATCTGTCGAATACGGGAATTAAAAAAAATTACGAATTCAATACCTTTTCCCTGTAAAAACATGAGAAAGTAAATACAACAAGTTAGAAATTGCACGTCAACCGTGACAAATGAGGTGCGTTCGTCTTATAACTGTTTTTATAAATATTCAGATTTTGATGCATCAGCTGCTAAACTCGTGTGTAAAAAAGCATGAATGGAAAATAATGATACGATTATATAGCTTAAATTCAGTAATACGAAAATAATAATACTCCATCTTAAATAGTACGTAAACAATATGTCAAACCTAGAATTATTGCCTATTACGGTATATCACTGAATTGATTACGTATGATAGAATTTAGTAGAATGAAGACAGCTTTTATTATTGTCTTTCAAAGTTCTCATTCGATTTTCATAAAATTTGAACTGACTCAACAAAACTCTCCAAGAATTACATAAATAAAATTTCAAACTAGTATTTATTTTGTAAATTTGCTCTGTTTTATGCGGGCAGACAACAGACCAGATTACGAATGTAAATGCATTATATTTATATAAATACGATATTTCATATAGACCATAACGTAATAAAATATTTTTGTGTGGCTCTGTAAATTAACTATGAATGTTAGTACTTTATTTTCAATACCGAGCATGGCATAGTAAATCTCAATAACATATCTCAATTACAAAGCAATCCAACTGTATTAACGCTTGATCACTTACAGACAAACCAAATTCTTAAAAATTTCCAACTGTGTTGTAAAGCATTAAAATGCTTGTCTGATTAAATTTGAATTTCAGAAAATTATATACTATAGACGGTAGCACATTTTAATTCTTTTGTACGGCGGTGTATTTTACCTACTATCTTTACATACATATATGCCACTATTCAGCTAAAATTTAATTAAGACTGAAATGCGCTTAAATCTAGTCAAATCACACTTCTAGAGATTATCTTCCATCGGCAGTCATGTAAATTCAGTCATCTATTAATTCTTTGCGTGACCCTGTATATCATTTTTCTACATTCTGTAAAATTGAACGCAGGTAAACGTATCTACGTTTACTAAACGCAGTTCAGAATAAAAATACATAACCTATTTAAAAACCACCTTTAAGCTACTTTCTTTCATATAAACTGCGCAGTTTCTGCTATGTTACCCTGTATATCAGTGATTCCCAACGTGGGACGCACGCCCCACAGGAGATAATTTGGCTTTCGAGGGGTGCCATTTGAGAATTCTATGAAATTCAGTCAGCCCCTTGTGATCCTAAAAAAATACTAACTACATTTGTTTTACTCACATGAAGCAACAAATAATATTAAAAATCATTTTACAATATACATTTTCCGGTTTAAAACTTAAAAAAAATATATTTCAATTTGATTTTCGATAGAATAAAAAATCAAGCCACTATCGCCACTCAATGTACGTTTGATCAACCAATTGAAACACGTCTTATTAGAGATTTTGATTTTAGGATCCTACAGTGAATATCTTAATCTGGCTGATAGTTAATAATAGAACATTTTAGCCGTTCTAGGAAAGAATTACTATAATAATTCAGAGGGAACGTCCCTTCATTCCGGCCGTTTACGTTTTCTGATTATATGTTCGATGACTTCTTTGGTTGTTTTCTGTTCTTAAATGGTTTAGATCCCGTTCTTGTTTTTATGTATAGATTAACGATAGATTCGTTGATTTAAAGCAAATGGGTTTTCCATTATGGGTCATGCAGCCAATGTTAGTATATTTATCTGATGTTTCAACACCATACAGAGAAGAAATCGCTGAAATTCAAAACGATGAGACAATTAGATGTCTATTCAATATAAAAGGCAATATGGCGTGGCTTTGTGCTGAGACTGAAACTAAATATCCTAATTCAACACAATTTGCAAGAAAAATATTATTATCCTTCCCATCTTCATACTTTTCTGAATGTGGTTTTAGTGCAGTAAACGATTTACTACTAAAAAAAAGAAATCGACTAGACATCACTAAACGAGGATATTTGAAATTAAATCTAACAAAATTAGTGCCTGATATAAAATCTCTTTGCAGCCAACATCAAGCACAAGGATCTCATTAATTTTATTCTATTCATCTTAAATGTTATAATTTGAATTTATTTTATTATATAGTTTATTTATTTATTTATTTTCACTGTCAGCAATTAAAATGACAGAAACATAATCAAGAAAAATCCAATTAAAGTTATTTGTGGGTCGAATTTCATTATTAAATATTTGAAGATCTAATTTGCTTTTTTTCATTGCTGCATATTATTATTACTAATATTAGATCGGGAAGCGGCTGCACAAACCACCACCTTATCGAGTTCATGACTGAAATTCATGAACTAGTTAAAACTCGATTCGCATATCAAAATGCAACTGGTCTACCAAGTCATATTTTAGTGGAAAACACCTGCAAACCCGATTTTAGTGGCTGACAAGTAGAGGCTAGCAGTCCTCTACGTTTTCACACTTTTGACAGCAGTAAAGCACTATGATAAACTTACAAATCAATCACTAAAATCGGGTCTTCAGTGGTTTCCACCAAGATATGATTTGGCAGACCAGTTGCATTTTAATATACGAATCGAGTTTTGTCTAATGCTGAAACTTCAACAATCATGTCTATGAGGTGATGGTTCGTGCAGCCGCTTCCTGGTCTATATTATTAACGATTGCTTTCTGAATAAATTTCTTTCGTTTATGTTCATTTTTTCATGACCTTTCTTTTACATGTTTACGTTTTCTTTTCCATTCCATTTTTAAATGTTTTTTTTTCACCTTTTTAAATGGAACAACATCTTAATTTTTATGTAATAAGAATTATTTTTCAGAGAGAGGGGAGGGGGCTCATCATGGTTATAGGTATGATTTGGTGGGGCATGGCCTGAAAAAGGTTGGGAAACACTGCTGTAACTAAAAAACTAGCTAAACTAAAAAACTCATATCGCTACAAAAAATGCACTTTTGAAAATTATTTCTAATACGACTACAGTATTAGCAGCTTCCGCTGGTCGATTTCTTTAAAAGAATCTTGAATCAAACGAAATGCATTTAGTAAAGATTTAAAAAAAAAATACCTAATGAAACAGCCAGAATTGTTCGTATAATCTCACATTATTCGTTTAAAATTCGATATTGACAAAATAATAGTCAAAATAGCTGTAAAATGAGTATGTTAATCACTATATCAAATCAAAAAATGATCTTCTTGCAATCAACTCTATTATAAAATATTTCGGCTACAGTTTAGTATCCGAAATCTTGTGTATACCTCTGTAAATACTATGCACCTTCTATGATACAGGATGTACCTCATAGTAAACATCAGCAATTTATATTACTTTTATTAGAAGTGGAATAATTTATCATGATTAAAATACAAGGGAAATAAAGTTTCAACATACAGTATTATGTAACGAAATTCTTTTGTGTGGCCCTGTAAATGAATAATAGACACTTTTTGCACCGGCTATTGTATCAGAGTGTATATTTTAGTACACTTCAGTAAATACATATGAGTTTCATTTTGTTTGAGAGGTTATTACGCCATTAAAATGTACTTAACCCTTTCCGGCACACTGTGCCCGGTCTGGGATACCTAATTTTAATTCCAAACTTGCAAACGGCACCAGTAATATTTTAGTAAAATTTTGCTTTTACATTAAGAGATTAAATTAAGGAATTCAAAATATTTAAAAAATTCGTTTTTGAATCCCGGTGTTAATCGATAATTTCTCATTTTAGCACCGATTTTGCCCGTGCCGGAAAGGGTTAAACAGTTTTTCCTATCCGCCGAAATCCAACGAAAAAAATTTGACCATCCCTGTAATTAAACTATACATCCGACATTCATAAAATTTGAAATGACTCGACAAAATTTTTGTAATAAATATTTATTTAAAATTTCAATGCATTTAGTTGGCTAGTTTTTGCTCTTTTATATGCGAACGGACAGACGAACTGAACGACAACTACAGGCTAATAATAATACTTGCTAGTAATATTACGAACGCACCTAAAACCGCCATCTTTTCTTTACTTGACTTGCTGTCACTGAAAACAGCAAGATTTCACGAATTAACAATTTGCAAGATCAGTTTCCGGGAAATAGAGGCAAACATTTATTCTAATCCACATTTAAATTATACTTTTTCCGGTGAATTTTAAAATGAAAATTTTTACTACACAAAATTGATTTGTGTAGAAATCGAATATAATTATAGGCTAACCAGCATCAATATTTTATCAATTAGCCACTTAATTGATCGATATTTTTCAAAAAAAAAAAAAAAAAAAAAACTTTCAAATAATGTATTTGTAGCATTTTAATTCCTTTATCACTGTTTTTTCAAAACAGAAATTTTTGCCTATTTGAAATAGAAAATTACTCGGATTAAATAATACAAAACTCTGTAATTCAGATAACCATAATTTATAAAAGAACATTTTAATAATAAATTTTGCTTTATTTCAAATTTACTAAATAAAAAATATACATTTCGAAGCATATATATTTCCATGGACATTAGAAAATGAAAAGATAAATACAGGGACAGCAAAGGACTGCTGCATAATGTCAACAATAACGAACAAAATCTTTTATAAAAACACGACGCTGTTGTATTTAGAACAATCCACGAGAGGAAGAAATGGTAAAAAATAATGAATTTATGCATTCATTTTTTTTCAGTATTAGACGGTCTTTTTTTAACACTTTCTAACAGTTGAAAAGTGTTCATGCTTTCGGTTTGTAAGTAAGCGGTCTAACTCTCGAAAATATATTCAGATATCCATGAAATTTTTTGATGTTATCGATATTTACCCTAGCACGAAGCTTATTGAATATGAAGTTCCTACCATGATTAGTTTATTTACAGGGATAGACAAAAGTTTTCCGTTACATGATGGCGACGGGAAAAAAGCGTTTCAAGTGAATTTTAAAGGTGTTACACCCTGTCAAACATATTCAAACTTATCTGCATTTGCGAAGTGCGTTAAAATATGCAGTGAAAATAATAGTTATTATTAATGTACAGCGTCACATAAAATAATTCCTTCACACATCAATAAAGGGGGGTTTGTTTGCTACATATTTTAATTATGTTAAACGTTTTCATATATAATAAATATTTTATACTCCACTGAGGCTTAATATTTCACGAATAATTTAAAGTTCATAGCATTTACAGGGACACAGAAAAGATTTCAAATAGTATATTCTATACGAATTATTGTGTATTATCGATCATGAATGATGGATGGGTGAAATGCATTTTTAATTACGATATACTCTTTTAAGTTTCACTAAATGTATGCACATTATATGGTGTGTATAAATCATATCATATGCAAAATTACACAAATGAGCTCGTAAAGATTACTAAATATGATCGTATTTTATTTAAAGGTGATTTTTTTCATATAAGTTATGCATTTTTACGTTCAACTGCTTTTGGTTTACTAAGAAATGTTTGTAGAATCTAGATAAAATGACTTATAGGTTCACGCAATGAATTGAATACATGGTCATCGATGGATGATAATTTCTGAAAGGTAAGGATAATTGCTTTTAAATGCTGGTTCCGAAGCTTTTCGAGCTTCGAATGAAGCGGGGCCTTGCCAATGTGGGTCATGAAAGCCTTTAGCGAAAGCAGGGAGGCGAATTAACAAGAAGACGTCTACTTTGTAATGAGTGTACTATTAATGATTGTCCGTTTATCCCTAACTAATTGGGACCGATAACTATTCTATTTAACAAAAATTCGGAATAGGCGGATTTCATTAATAATTACGTATCGATTTGTTAAACTTTACATTAACTGTGGACCACATCTGCAAGTGTCAGCATTATATAATGTTGGTCCACTCGTGATGAACTGGTTCAGTCAAGGTCACCTATGACGATTCATCTGTCCTTCTCCCTCCCGCGTATCAATAATCGTTACCAAGATAATTGCTTTTTTGCTGCCACAGAATACTGGCGTATAGATTCCGTGTTTTCGCCAACGTTGACAAATGACTTTGAAACTCGCCTCTCGGTCAATATATCCTCCAGAGGAATTCGATGAACTGTGTTTGCTTATTGCAAATTTATTATGATAAATTGTGGTTCCGTGAGTATTGAGTTGCTACTTTAATAAATCACTGCGCGTTCTTTATTTATGTTCGTAGTCTTTGGCGTCAACTGTTAAACATTAAACATGGCATATAACGAAGTTATTCTTCGTGTACTTTAAAAGAAAAAAGTTGGTGCATTAAAAAGAACGGACAAGAGAAAGTGCTACTAAATTTCATTCGAATAATGTATCGGAAGAAAAATCGCTTTCAAGTTTAAAAAAATATATATTCTACTTTTAAGTAAGAAAAATTTAAATATGTTTTAATTTTTCCTGTTTTTAAGTTTAGAAAATCGGCATGTTTTCTGAAATTTGTTTAAAAATAGACGGATTTGAGTAATAGCGGGACTCTATAGTATTATACATTTTTCGAGATTCTTCGTAAACTTTTCCAGGGTAGTTGTCCATTTTTTGACCACTTAATATTATATTCCTAAATGCTAGACTGAAAAGCTTTTGTTGCATTTATGATTTGCTTATTTTGAAATACATTTATTTGCAATTTCTGGTAGCACTCACTCACCGCAGCATTTTACGAATTGTTGGTCGGTTGCGTTTATGACGGCCAATTATCAACGCGTGGATATGGAACCTAAGGGGGCGTTGTCCTCCGTGAGGGTCTTACTAAGGGAGCTTAAACCCGTATTTATGCAAATAAAAAAAATCCAAAATTCGAGAAAAAACACGATATGCTCCGACCGCTTAAGCGAACGCCCGCTATTTGATTCGAACACAGCACCTGCCGTCTACCAGTATCGAGGGCAAAATTTCTCGGCTACTGGTGAGACTTACCTTGCCCATAAAAGTTTTAAGACAGGTTCCTCCAATATTTGAACTTTAGTAAAATATTCACAAGATTTAAAAACGGCTACAAATGTAACTAGTATGCTTAAAGGTTATATAAAACTTAAGGCATTTCATTTTTAATTCAAAACTCATTTGCCGTTATCACAGTTTTATTTTCTAGATCTTTTATAGAATAAATTTTCATTAATTATTTAAATATATTCAATTTTGAGATGTAACGATTTTAAAAGAAAATTATTGTTTAAAGGAATACATTATCATTAACAGGTGTTTTTTAGCCTAAGTTTAATCATTTTGAGATCAAATCTAAATAGGAAAAGAAAGTTATGAACCTTTTAATACCAAGAAGAAATTTATTTGATTTCTTTTAAAATAGGATTAATCTTAATAGAAAAATTGTGGATAAGTTACGACACATTTTTTGCTCAATTTAGTCCAGATATATTTTTTAGTTAGAAGAATTATTTATTTAACTTATTTATTGTACACCTACTTAGCGTATATACATAAACAAACATCCTATGCCAATCTTCGTTTCTCTATCCCATTTAAAACATACACAGTTTGAAAATTTTTTTTTAAACGAACATTAAAAAAAAAATTCTATTTTAGTTTTGATCCAAATTTTCTAAAGTTTAGGGACTTTCCAAGTCAGAGAAATCTATTTGCGTCAGAAATTCTTCGTATACTGAACGCATTGCATGAAATATTGATTGATGTTTTTTATTTTAGTAAGAAATATCGATATTCGACAGCAACATTTTTCAATGCTTTATTAAGGAATATTTATACTGGAAACATATGGTGCGTGCTACACACTGGATGAAAGATTCATTGTGACATTTTGAATTAAATGTTTTTGGTAAAGTTCTGCAAATATTTTAAACTGTGAAATTTTTGAAAATGAATTTTAATTTCCGTAACTTGAAAAAAATTGAAAATATTTTTACTTTTTATATAAAGTAATTTTATGTTACTGCAAATAGAAATTTTATTAATTCATGTTCACTTAGTTTGTTTATGTACTAATTTTTTAGATAGGACTTTTTATTGGTAATAGAAATTGCATTAAACAAGAATATCATTAAGAGTTGTTATTTAGATTTAAAATGCCTAGGTGCATACAGTATGACACCCGTGTGTTGGGTAATTATTCTTTTCTTTAAACAATAATAAGTTTGATTTCGAAACTTTTACATTAATACTAGAACATACAACTAGTTGTACATATTGCTAGAATATTGCGTTCAAGAAAAAAGTTAAACGAATTTATTTTTAAGATGCATAAAGCTTATTACATATGTCTTTCTTGTTGTTGCTTTACAACAAACCGAACATGTATAATAATTCAAATTTAAAGCTTTTTTTTGTCAGTTTGATGTTTCTTTTTGACTTTTATCAATTTTTTCACATTCCATTAACCCTTACCGGGGCGGTCAAATTCCGCTAGTAAAAGAAGAAATTATCAACTGACACTGGAATTTAGAAACAGATTTTTGAGAAATGAAAAATCCTATAATTTAAGCTTTGATTGTAAAATCAAAATTTTATTAAAATATTATTGGGGCCATTTGCAAATTTGGAATTAAAATTGGGTATGCCGGACTGGGCACAGTGTAAATTCTGTCAGTAGAATTAGAAATTATCGACTGACACCGAAATTTAGAAACAATTTTTTTAGCAATTAAGAACCCCTTAATTTTAGGTTTCAATGTAAAAGCAAAAATTTATTAAAATATTACTGGGGCCATTTGCAAATTAGGAATTGAAATTGGGGATGCCGGACTAAGCACAGTGTGCCGGAAAGGGTTAAAAGGCATATTATTAACTCGAGAGGTGACTCTCCCTCAACATGAATGTTTTGAGTAATGTCCATCATGCCCAGTACTTCAGACACCACTCATATCTTACAATTTATATGGTTATCTTTTATCGCATATTATTCGGCCATTAGATGGGGGGAAGAAAATGAGTTTAATGAGGGCATTGGGAGCATCCATTTACGAGACTATACTAGTAAACAGTGAGAACCACCTCTAGAGTGCGAAGGGTTAAACATCGTTATTTAGGCTAAAAAATATTTTGTGGAATACGTCTTCCTTTTGTGTTAGTCCTTAAACCGTGTTTATTTTAAAACTTTCCAGCCGCGTCGAAGATTTCTTTATTTAGACATGCATAGTTTTTATCAACGTAGCACATCTTTAAGTAGTATTATATTTTAGCAGCTTCGTTTCAAGAAAGTTTTTACATTTTATTCCATATATATATATATATTTTATTCCATGTATAGTAAAATAAGAAATCCTAAATTTTATCACCGAGCCATTCTTTCAGAGATGGTTCAACCTCAGTGTTCCCGATTAGTAGGGTATGCAACGTTCCCAAGTTTGAACAACACTATTTTCGAATTTAATAATTGGCGTAAAATGCAGAATTAACTGAATCGCGCAGGTTTTTGATAAAATGAAGAAAATATTATTATCGCGATAGAACGATGTTCAAAAGTACTGCATATCACCCTTAATTGCTCAGAATAATTTTAGGGTTATTTAATTTGTGAATTATAAATTTAAAAAGAGTTTTTAACCCAGGAGTTTCAATAATGGTGAAACTCGTCTGAGAAAATACTCCATCCGACGCTACAGAAAGAGGCACATTCTTCTTCATTTACGAAAGTACAATGCAACAATGAACAATAAAGACAAAAACCTTTTTTGAACTCCACATGGTTTCAAAAGTATTCTCTATCCTCAGATATCATTCATGTCCGAGATTTAAAGACATATTTAGAAAAATAAAATATTTACTGTCACTGGCTTTCGAAAATACATCCGACTGATTTTACAGTGCAATAATTAGTTATCTTAAACTGAAACGTCTATTTTCATGTCGCTATATCCATTCTAAAATTAAAGAAAAAAAAAATCAGCAGTGTAGCTGTATTTATGCATGTCAGAGGAACGAAATAACATTAATTTTAATGGTAATGTAACTAACTAATACAGTTTGTCTGCAAAGTCAGGGTGTTGAACATAAAAATGTTTACTTTTCAAGGAATAGCCTCCATAAAAACCTTACATTCTGAGTTGAGCAAATAGATGAATGCTTTTAAAAAAGTTATCAAAAAATTTCCGAAAATCAGAGGATCAAAATATATTTTGTTTTCACAAATTCTTTACGATACTTTTAGTCAGCGGTTTTTTCATGAAAACTTTTGAGTCATTGTTGAGCGGATGCATATGATTGTTATTACTATTTTCTTTTTTATATAGGCAAGCTCGACACACGACTATTATCTAATTTCATTTTCCGCCACTTTTTTTAAAAATATATTTTACCTATACTTTGCAAACATTTGCAAGGGAAAAGTACTACAAAATATATTTTAAAAAATAGTGATGCGAACAGAATATAAAATTAGTCATTTGTGGCAGCCCTGTATAGGAAGTTAAATTTTCAACAAATTGTACATCAAAGACAAATAAACTATACTTTTGTTCACTTTAGAAAAATATAGAGTCAATTTTGTGCGTTTGATTTTTTTTTTTAAATTAAAAAAAAAAAATTATTCGCATTTGTTTTAAGGCATAAGCAGCAACACCCGTATGAAATTTCTGGCACTAAAATACCGAAAGTTCCATGATATCTTTGACGCATACGAAGCCTTAAGTTTGAATGTCCAATACATTTCCACTTATTGATGGAAGTGCTGAAGAACAGTTCTCAACTCGGCTATGATCTTAACGATTGTAGTAAAATTGGTATTATTTAATTATTCTGTCGAACAAAACACTATCGCTAAAATGTAATATTAAATGCCAATAATGGCTAGCCGAACATGTCACATTCACTTGAAATTAAACAAGTTACTTGCATTTGTTACGTCTGTAAGTGATTGTTAATTCGACGTTTTATTTGTATTTTTATTAATTAATTTCCTATTTTGTTAGTTAAAAAATAAATTCTGTCAATTTGTATAGAGTGGCGATTTATATAGTTTAGCAAAACTGTTCGACGGGATAGCCAAGTAGTGCCGTAAATCTTGACATACTATGTGCTATACTGTATATTGTACTGCTATAAAATTATATATACTGTATATGTATATATAATTTTATAGATCCTAAAAAATCTTGCACAAAACGTTTTCGGATAGTTTTTTGACTATTTATGGGAAACGTTTAAAATGTGTTTTCAATTGTGTTGTGCGTTTTTTAATACGTTTCATAAGACACGACCTTTCACAATATTAAACGGCAGAGTTCTGTTACATTATTTAAAAAAAATGAATGGTTTTCATTATCTATATTTGATGCATAGTTTCTCAACAAGGATTCCTTAATTATTTTGTATTATTGTAGCAAACAATGTACATTATCAAACTGATAAAAATCATACATGACTGAAAGATTAAAACAAAGTCATAAAAATCGGTAAATTGAGCTATAGTTTTAAAACATATTTTTTTCATTTTGTTTTCAGCATCTTCGAGGATATAAAAATCGAAATTTTTTTATTGGTATGGTTGACAAAAAGTACTTTTTAACAGGCGATCCCTTTAGTACATTTCAACGTATTAAAAATCGGCAATATATCATATCTGCCTTCAAAACTATAAGTTTACCTTTAAAAAAGAAATACTTTAAGTAATTGCATTTACATATATTCTGTATGCATACATATATTCTTAATGATATTTTTATTTTATCATATTTTATTTATTTTCGTAAGCACGGATGCTTATTGTTAGCGCATTTTTAAGAATAATATACATTTTTGTTTTCGAAAAGTTTAAATCCTGTATATATAATTTTAGTGTAAAAAAATTTAAAAAAGATAATGACAAAATTCAAAGTACCATAACGCAGTGAATACTGGGCGTAAAAAGTGGAATTTTTTCGTACATTTATTTCGGAGCACGGAGGAAGTATTCTAAAAATAACATACAATGGGCACGCATCTTTGCCTTATTTCCAATAACCTTGTAACTTATACTGCCTACATTCTGTCACAAAGGTCTTTTTATTTTTATTATTATTTTTATTTATTTTTTATTTTTTTAAAGAGTGGGTTTCAACGGCAGAGTTCTGTTACAGTATTAAAAAAAATGAATGGTTTTCATTATCTATATTTGATGCACAGTTTCTCAACAAGGATTCCTTAATTATTTTCTATTATTGTAGCAAACAATGCACATTTGTGACGGTGCACTCATGCTGGGTGTCATTTGTCACGTTATATGCAGACATACTCATTAATTTAGGTTAAAACAACACAGTTTATTAAAATGATAAGGGCTAAAGGAAAGTGGAGCAAGTCTATAATTTCACTCACTGAGAACACTATGAAAAGCTAAATCATACTCACAGGCTTTGGTCTAGCTCAGTCGGGGCACCGTCTAGCACTTGACACTATTTCCTGGCTGATCTACTAAACAAATCTTAATTTCACAGCCCGTGGTTGTGGATATTTCTTTATTTGCTCAAATAATCAAAACGGAACGATTCTAAACTTTCTTACCAAGGCCGAATCTTTAATCCACTATCTGAACTCCTTTTCGCTTTACTGGAGGCCGTAGCTATTCTCTAATCGTCAGCACCTTACTAAAAAATCATCAACTTCGTTGTCCAATGGCGGAACACACACAGAGGCTGCTGGCTGCTGGCTACTGCCAGGAACACACAGACGCTGGCTGCTGGCTAAGGCCAGAAACACACAGACGCTGGCTGCTGGCTAAGGCCAGAAACACACACACCACAAACTCACACTCAAGCTTTTATACGCGACACACTGAGATACTTCTCATTAACATAATACTAATAACCGCGAGCTAACTGCGGAATTCGAAAGAGCACACACACTCTAGAAAGTTAAAGTAAAAAAGAGGATAGATGTCACTTTTACGCCTACAAAATGTTAAATTATTGACGTCACGATCTCAGAAACACTAGAGTGCCTTTATGACTAAAGGTCACTCCCTCACAACCCCCCCTCGAACTCCGCAGAGAAAAAGGGCTGGGCTAAATGCATGCCCAGAACTTTTTCTTGTTATAAATTTAGAGCCGTAATAAAACACAGTGATGGGTGAAATTCAACGCCGAAACATAACTTTTAAAATATTAACTTTAACCCATCACAACCAAAAAAAAAAACTCAGTTTGCCTCAAATATTCATATATTCAATCCAATCATTCTTCTATCTTACAAATAGCCTCCGTAAAACTTCCAAAAATTCGTAAAACTTTCAAAACTAATTACTTCTTCTCTCAAAACAACCCACTCCACTAGGAGTGCTAAAATTTCTCAAAACACTAACCTTCCGAAATTTTCCTCAATATTGCAATGCAACTATAACTTTACCCAAAAATTTCTCCATAACTTTTAACATACTAGAATTCGCACCAAGTCCAAAAAACCCAATGCGCAAAAATTTTCCTCATCCAGATTCCGACTTCATCTAAAATTACATTTACTTCATACTAAAATAACTCTGCTACTACGTAATACCTACAAACCCATTAGCCAATGAACTAACTCCCAAAATTCTTCAGAACTTAACTCCACTTGAACAATAATTGGGGCACATACGTACAGCGGCATATCGCTGTGCTTATGCAACAATCAAAAAATATCAAAAATTTACAAAATGACGTCATCAATCTCTTCATCTGTATTAACTAAAAGAAAAATAGCAGAATCAATACATAACAAAAGGTATACTTCCCTGCAAGAAAATCACATTAACATTCAATTTTAATACAATACAATTTCAAATTCAAATGCAGCTTAAAACTTCGCAACTTGCGGAAACCATTCCCAACTAAAGTACAAAACGCAACTCATAAAACACGAACGATAAGAAGAAAGTTAATTCATTAAATGTTAGTATCAGAGATAGAAACGCGTGTCAAGGACTTCTTGACCGCAAAACACGTGCGCGCCTGAACCGCGGCGCGCACGTGTTTGCCTCTGCTTTCTATTCCTTCACATTGCTACCACATAGATGCACTCTAATAGAAATTTAATAAAGTACATTATCACCCAATCATAGAGACGATTCGCTGCTGGCAGGCTTCATACTGCAAGATGGCTTTCTCCTCCTGTCCCAGAAGGCTTGTACGAAGGATCTCTCGTCATCAGAACTGTACGGTGACGCCACAGTTGACTGTCGTGCCTGCAGCCTGGTTCGGAATGGATGCCGCGGGACACTTGTAGGTTCCGCTCGACGACTCTGCTCTGGCCGGTTTGCTGGGGTCACTCCATGGCGAGATTCACACTGTTGATGCCGGTAATCTGAGCGTTGTCTCCTCTTTCTAGATGCACCCGAAGTTACCGAAGATCCTAGGCCACGTTTCTCCCCGGACCTACGTTGTTTCTTGTTAGGCAAAGATTCGGCATTTAAAGTTCGCTTAACAGTTTTACGAGTGTCCAAACGAAATCTTTTCTGGGGATTAATCACTGAAGATGGTGAACTATTAGTTAATTTATGCTTGTGAGGTTGTTGTCTAATAGATGGAGGAACTGGACAATTTATAATTTTTTGTCTTTTATGACACACAGAGTCCGATGTATTTGACACAGTTCTCTTATTTTTATTATACTTTGCTCTCGGATTGCTAGGCTTTCGACTTTCAATAACAGTCTTTGGAGCTGTTTGACCAAATTTTCTTCTTGAATATTGATGAAAAGAATTAGACGAAGAAGTGCTGGACTCGGGACACTCATTGGATCGGGAATTTCGCGAAACACCACTCGACATATGAGAACCTTCACTACCATTTTCTCTAAACTTATACACTCTAACCTGATCCAGATTAACAGTCATTCTTTCACCATTGACATCAACAAACAAATTATTATTTCGAACTTCCAAAACCTCGAACGGACCTACAAACTTCGGACCAAACTTAGCTACTCTCTTTTGACGACTTGAACTTAACCAATGCTTTTCTACTAACACAAAATCTCCAACCTTCACTTCTAACTCCCTTCTACGCATATTATAATACTGAGCTTGCTTTTCTTGCGCTTTTCCCATTTGAACCTGAGCTTCCTTAACCAACCTCTCAATATCCTGACACATGTACTGACTTTCTGCATCTGACACCATAACTAACCTTTGGAATGGAGTAATAACTTTTCTACCCAAAAACAATTCAGCAGGCGTTTTCCCCGTTGACTCGTGAACTGCCGTACGAAGTGCATACGCAAAATGCTGAAGAAACTGGTCCCAATTTGCATGATGAGAACCAACATAAGAAGAAATCATTTGAATTAATGTACGATTTACACGTTCAGCCATATTAGACTGAGGACGATACGGAACAGTAAAAGAATGATCGATCTCCAGCTTTTCACACAGGGCCTTAAATATATCAGAAATGAAACAAGGGCCATGATCACTCACTACCCTAATTGGTGCACCATATTTAGAAATATAATTCTCAAAAAATGCATCGGCAACTGCAGGTGCAGAAGCCTTCCTGAGGGGGACTAACTCTACCCATTTACTAAAATAATCAACTATAACTAGTACAAATCTATATCTTTTAGGATTAGACAATGGATAAGGACCGATTAAATCTACACCTACACATTCATTAGGAAAATCTACTTTAATAGGAATTAATTTGCCAGCTGGACTTACATTTTTATAATTATAACGTTGGCATGTGCTACAGCTGGAGACATAAGCGCGCGCTGCTTCCCGCATTTTAGGAAAGTAGCAGGATTCACAAATTCGAGCATAAGTTTTCCTGATTCCTAAGTGACCTGCTAATGGATTATCATGAAATTCTTTCAAGATGGCCTTACGAAGACTAGCCGGAATAAAAACTCTTAATTCTCCACGTGAATTTACAATTTTAGAATAAAAAAGAAGACCATCGATAAGCTTAAAAGATTGGGACCACTTCTCAAACATAGGCACATCTGCGCTCGGGACATCATCAGGATTTTCCAAATATCGATACAAGCTACCAAATTCTTCATCTTGCTTCTGTTCCCTTATTAACTGCTCTCGTGACCTTAACACCAACGACGACAATGCACAACACTTAACTTCCTCCGTGACCTCTAAACCACCATGCGGGTTTCGTGACAAAGCATCCGCTACCGCATTCTCCTTGCCAGCCCTATGTTCTATAACAACATTATACTCTGCTAACTTCAAACACCACCTGACCATACGAGACGACAACCCCTTTCCATTAGTTAACTTTGTCAAAGCTGAATGGTCCGTAATGACTTTAACCGGTATATTAGTGAAAAAACAACGAAATTTATTCAAAGCCCAAATTACTGCAAGACACTCCCTTTCCGTAATCGAATAATTCCTTTCCGCCGCATTTAAAACTCTTGACGCAAACGCTATAGGTCGACCTTTCTGTGCTAACATCGCTCCAACCCCCACTGCACTCGCATCGCAATACACTTCAAACTGAGACGAATAATCGGGGTGAGCCAAAACAGGAGGGGAAACTACTGCCTCTTTTAATAATTCAAACGATCTCTGAGCTGCTGATGACCATACAAACTTAACCCTTTTCCTTTTTAAATTATACAACGGTTCACATAACTCCGAAAAACGTGGAATGAACTTGGCAAACCAAGCCACCATCCCTAAAAATGTCGCCACTTCCTTACTATTTTTGGGGGGATTCATTGACGTAATTGCCTCAATTTTCTCATTATCTATATTAATACCATCACGCGTAATTTTAACTCCTAAATACTTTATCTCTTTTCTCAAAAATTTACATTTTTCTAACTTAACCGTTAACCCAGCATCTCTTAACAACGTAAATACTTCCCTCAATAATCTTAAATGCTCTTCGAAAGTAGCTGCCATTATAATTATGTCGTCCAGATAGACCAAGACACCCTTATCAAGCAAAGGTTTAAGGATATTATTCATGGCCTTCTGAAACGTTGCCGGCGCTCCCGATAAACCAAAACTCATTCTCTTAAAAGCAAAACAACCGTCCCGAGTAATAAACGCAGTCTTAGGTATGTCCTCCGGCTTCATTGCAATCTGAAAATAACCCGACGTAAGATCTAACGTTGACATATAATTCGTACTCGTTATATTAGCCAAAATGTCGTCAATTACTGGAATAGGATACTGAGGGTATTGCGTTATCGCATTTAACTTTCTATAATCTACTGCAAACCTATATGCCTCTGGATTATCTAAACTTTTCCCATTATTTTTACGACATAACACTACTGGAGATGCAAAAGGCGACTCAATTGGCATTATAATATCGTCCGCTAACATTTTTTGAATATGATAATCAATTATATCTTGTTTAACTTTATCATAACGATATGGTTTACTAGCAACAGGTGCTTTTAAACCAGTATCAATCTCATGCCACGCAACATGCGTTAAACCCGGTTTATCAGAAAAAACCTCTCCAAATTCATTTAAAAACTTATTAAATTCCTCCCTCTCCATTTCACTTAACCCCGACTCCTCCAAATTAACTGACACTAAAACAGGCTCTTTCTTACTCACATTCTCATCATTATTCACGATTAACGACTTTTTAAAGAAATCCAAACTAATTCCTCTATCCCTCATATAATCCACACCAACTATACAATGCACTGTTAATCCATCCAACACACAAAACTCCCAACATGTCTTAACCGAACGAATTTCAACTTCCAATTCCACTGAACCTTTATTATCGCAAGCTACTCCCTGTGCTGACTGAACCACCAGACTTGACCTCTTCAACTTCTTATACGAAAAATATTTCCGATAACAATCAAAAGAAATGAACGACTTATCTGCCCCTGTATCGAAGACACTTTTAACGACAATACCATCTAACACAATTAACACTTCAGGTAACTCAACCGGATTAATAGTAATTTTATTCAAACACACCGAAGATATTTCCGACCTCTGAACACATTTGTTTTGCATTGACCTATTTTCAACATTCTCATCCGAAGTTAATCTCCTTACTTGCGAAGAAACATTCCTGTCCCGTACTCCCCCACTACGATCATAACCACTATTCTGTCTATTTCCATGCATATTTCTCTCACCACTTCTAAAATTATTAGCACCACCACCATTCCTATTACCATTACTCGTATTCGACATATTACGACCAAAACCATCACTTCTATTACGCACATTACTATCCGGAAATCGCTGCCCCCCTCTCACAAAATTACGTTCCCCCTCATTTCTCAAATTACTATCCGTGACAGGTCTCTGCCGAGGGTTACGCAAATCCCGTTGATCCGAGCTATGCCGAGACTCATACTTCGATAATATCTGGTGCATTTCTGCAAAATTCTTCGGTGCTCTAACTTCAATAAAGTCCTGTATATTTGGATTAAAAAGAGGAAAGACAATGTCCAACAATTCCTCAAATGTAATATCTAAATCTAATTTATTTTTTAGTTCCAGCTTACGAAGATAAAATTTTGACGCCGACTCATATATATTCTGCTTATTACAATAGAACTCTTTTCTCAAAATACTTTTATCTTTAACGGGAGGAAATGCCTTCTTTAACTCAATTACAGTTTGTTCAAATCTTTTCGCTTCCTCAGTAATCAAAAACTTTCCTATATTTTCTAACCACAAAAGTGCTTCGCCCTTTAACGAGCATTTAAGCACTACGTACCTGTTTTTTTCAGGTATATTATTGAACAAAATATAATCATCTAATTTCACTAAAAATTCACTAATATCACCCTCACCGGTGAAATACACCCGTGGCAGAATCTCAAAATGTCCGACATTTCGTTGGGCGCCATTTGTGACGGTGCACTCATGCTGGGTGTCATTTGTCACGTTATATGCAGACATACTCATTAATTTAGGTTAAAACAACACAGTTTATTAAAATGATAAGGGCTAAAGGAAAGTGGAGCAAGTCTATAATTTCACTCACTGAGAACACTATGAAAAGCTAAATCATACTCACAGGCTTTGGTCTAGCTCAGTCGGGGCACCGTCTAGCACTTGACACTATTTCCTGGCTGATCTACTAAACAAATCTTAATTTCACAGCCCGTGGCTGTGGATATTTCTTTATTTGCTCAAATAATCAAAACGGAACGATTCTAAACTTTCTTACCAAGGCCGAATCTTTAATCCACTATCTGAACTCCTTTTCGCTTTACTGGAGGCCGTAGCTATTCTCTAATCGTCAGCACCTTACTAAACAATCATCAACTTCGTTGTCCAATGGCGGAACACACACAGAGGCTGCTGGCTGCTGGCTACTGCCAGGAACACACAGACGCTGGCTGCTGGCTACGGCCAGAAACACACAGACGCTGGCTGCTGGCTAAGGCCAGAAACACACACACCACAAACTCACACTCAAGCTTTTATACGCGACACACTGAGATACTTCTCATTAACATAATACTAATAACCGCGAGCTAACTGCGGAATTCGAAAGAGCACACACACTCTAGAAAGTTAAAGTAAAAGAGAGGATAGATGTCACTTTTACGCCTACAAAATGTTAAATTATTGACGTCACGATCTCAGAAACACTAGAGTGCCTTTATGACTAAAGGTCACTCCCTCACACATTATCAAACTGATAAAAATCATACATGACTGAAAGATTAAAACAAGTTGAATGTAGATTCTGCCATTGCAGAATTCAGTTTCGCTTCCAATTAAAAAATAATCGATACAGGTCTTTTAGAAGGGCGACCCCGTTTAGAATGCAATGAACTAACTTCATTTTTCTTGTGATTATCAATATAATAGCAAACAGAACGGCGTGAAATACCCAATTGAATAGCAATTTCTCTCTGAGACATTGGAATTGCGTAATAATAAAGAGATACAATTTGACGTGCTACTTCTTCATTGACTAGATTCATCAAAAACGGGTTTTTTCTTTAGTTTAAACGCTTTTTTATAGACTTTGAGTAAAACGGAATGCAATTTAACAATAAAACGAATGGAATCCAGTCGAATTCGACGAATGAAATGTTTAAAAGACCCGATCGATTTGGTTTTTAAAAAAAGCAAAAGTAATTACATTATTTAATCAACATATAATAAATATATTTACAAAGTAAATGTCAAATTTGCCAGTTACAATTTTGCATTCAAATATTCGCACATCTACAGTTAAAGTTGTAATATGAGTGCCGGCGAAATCCAGAAATTTTATTTTATATGCACTCACAGAAAAATAGCTTTATTTAAAAAAAAGAAAAAAAAAGTAATATTGGGTACTACTAGGTTAACTCATCGACCAAAAAATTATCGCCAAACTATAAGATTAAATGCCAATAATGGATGATCGTGAATGTCACATTCAATGACATTAAATACGATTCATGTGTTTAAAATGTCATTAAGTGATTTTTATTTCGACTTTTTATTAATATTTTTATTAATATTTTACTAATTATTTATTTTTTCATTATTTAAAATAAAAATTATGTCAATATGTATAATTTGGCGAAATTGGTCGACGGGATAACAGAGTAGTACCTAATATCGTTATGAGTAAAAATACGATGTTTTAAATAGTGACGTCATTTTCTCTTCAAATGTTCTTTAAAAGTTACTGTTTATGAAAAAGGCATCCATAATAATATTGTAATTCTCTTTTATCTAGTTGCTGAATGACATAATTTTCCTCATTTGAAATTTCTCTCATTTTGATTTAGGCATCAATTTTTATCATATATTATTTTCTGTCATTTTTTTTACATTATTAATATTATTTCTCAGTAAATATATTTTTTTAACTCAATTAGTGCATAATTATACGCAATCATTTTAGAAAATAAATTTTTATTATCGAGAGAAAAGCTAAACTGTGTTGCCACCATTTTGAAGAAATGTCATGAAAAAGCTTTTAAAATTAAAAATAAAATATAAAAATGGAAATAAATTAAAAAATAATTAAAATGGGCACAACTACAAATAAATAGCTTTCATTAAAAAAAATAATTATCAAAATCGGTTTACTAGAAAATTCAGGGCTGATGACACGACATTTTTAGCTTGTCTGAAAGAAATAGCATCGGATGCTAAAAAATCCTGTCACGTCTAGTTTAAGAAATATTTTCTTTACTGGATTACATAATTTTGGTATTAATATTAAAAAAATATAAAAAATGGCTAATTTTTGCCACTTTTTTATAGTTATTTGGATGAGTCCAATCTTATAATGGACCAACAGTAATCTCTTAACATGTTTTCATCCTAAAATCCCTGATGTCGTTCTTCAAAAACCTTTAAATCTTGGTGAGAACTTTCCCCTTGTTCGTCACTCATATTTCCTAAGTTTTCAGGTAAAAAACTCAGATGCGAATGCAAGAAATGAATCTTTAATGACATGTTTACTCCCATCTGTTGAAAATATTTCAATAAATCGGTAACAATTTCTTTGTAATTTTCACTTTTTTTTATTTCCCAAACAGTGTTGCCAGTAGGCTACTTTTTTAAAATTCAAATTTGTTGACTCGCACCACTTTTTTGAAACAGTAAAAGTCTCTTTGTTTTCATTTTAAATAATGTAGCATTAAATAAGACGCATTTTACCATTTCAAAGAAGTGGTGCCAGATAAGAATCTGAATTTAAAAAAAGTAGCCCATTTGGCAACACTGTTCCCAAAAATTCTTCCACAACTATTTTGATGACTTCCAAGCAAATTTTTCATAGACAGATAAAAGGCTTTCAAACTAAGAATCTTTCATAATTTTACGAATCTGTGGGCTAACAAATATCCCTTCTTTCAGTTTTGCCTCTGTAATGCTTGGAAAGATTTTTTGGAAGTACCAGAAAGCATTACTGTCAAGCGCCTTCACAAAATTTTTCATGAGTCCCAATTTAATGCGTAAAGGGTGTAGAGTAATGTTATTTGGATCTTCCAATAGCTCGTGTTTCATGTTCATTTTTCCTGGAATATACTCTTTCCGAATTGGCCATTCTTTTCTTACATAATGATGTTGTTTTGCTTGGCTGTCCTTAAAACGAAAGAAAAAAGAGTATTTTGAGTAACCACCCTGCAATTCCAATAACAAACCGATGACTTTGAGAACATCGCACACTTTTCATTGCTGTTGTTTATACTTTATTAAATTAATTAAAGTACACATCGTTTCATAACTCTCTTTACAATCCACTGCATGTCCTATTGGTATAGACGGCTTCTTATTTCCATTATGTAATAAAACAGCTTTTAGACTACATTTCGAAGAGTCTACGAATAAGCGCCACTCTGTTTTATCATAGTTTTGATTTATTGCTTCAAAAAATCCCGGAATATCAATACAAACACCATATTCACCTTCTTTTTTGAAAAATTCTGAATAAATTTCGCTTTTGTTTCTAGACAACGTAACTTTTGTGTTTGGTGTTAATAAGTTCCATTGTTGTAGGCGAGAACCAAGAAGCTCTGCTTTAGATTTTGATAATTGTAAATCTCTTATAAGATCATTTAATTCGGCTTGGTTTATTAAATGGGGAGTCTTTTCTTGAAGAGAGGACTCGTCAGAATCATTAGAAATCGATTTGGATTCAACATCACTTTCATTGTCACCTCCTAGTATATTTACACTCGAATTACCGGGACAAACTGGTAGATTTTTTGAGTGTAAAATGGGCTTAGTAATAGACGGATCTTCGGTATGTTTTTTCGGCAAATTTTGCCTTATTTTTTGTAATATATCCCACTGTCTTCGTAACACAAAAGTAACAATCATTTTCATGATTATTAGGTTCTCTTCAAAGCTTTCCATTGGTGAACCAAATGGAAGGTGTGCGTTTTTACCACTGGAATAAAACGATTCTATAGCTTTCGCAAAACACACGAGGCACCCACTTTTTATCGTGATTTGCAAGAGGAAATCCAAAATAATGAAGATATGCACTTTTTTAACAAATCTACAACAATCTTCTTCTTTTTTTTTTAACATAAATTTCCCACAAACATACTAAAACGATGAGAACTTTGTTTACACTTTCTACTCGACATTGTAATTTAATCCGAAACAAAATATTTGTTGTTTGAAGCGAACGAATGAACATTAAACTGTCGTCAACACATTGGGTAGTTAAAAAAACAATAGACTGTAGAAAAAAAACTGTGACGTGATAGAATATTTCTGCTGACACTTTTAGGTTTAAGGAAGCTAGACTAATACATTTACATACATTTTTTGGGGGGGTATACAAAAAAAGTTGAAATTTGTAAACTAGTGATCAATTCCATAATGTGATGTCTGCAAGCATGTGACGAATGCTCTTTTTTTTAAACTTTTGCTGTGTCGCAACATACACAGCAGAATTATAATCAATGTTTCAGCTGGTAATGTGGAAGCATTTTGCTCAAACATTATCTGCTATTGCCCAGTTTTGGATGGTTTCAACGATAGTTTCTGCCTGAGATTTTAAACTTTTGTTTTTAAATATGAGCCTTTTGTTTTTAAATATATTTTTAAAGATGAAATTTGTATTCTGTGACATACCATACGAGTACGTATCAATTTATCATTGCCTATACATTAAAAACTTTCCCCTCATTGAGCTACCTCTAAATATTGTTCAAATGTATTGATATTTTGCCTGATTTATTTTTTCATAAAAAAGAACAAATTTAGAGGGTGAGAAGATTACATTTTGAAACTTCAAAAACAAGCTCATCCTAATATACATACACATATAGAGGCAGTAATATGTATGAGATAACATGGAATAGGCCACTCTTTTTATATCGCCATAAGGGGGCTTAGAAACAGGGGTCCACTAAAATTGCATTCAGAACGTCACGGAAAAACGTAAGCAACTGACACTCGGCGCGTGTTGAAGCTGACTTCTATCTGTATGGTGATTTCATTGCGACGAGCAATCGCTTAAAAAAAAAAAAGTCTCATTCTTTTTTATATATACCCTGTAGAGCAGTTAAAATTTACAGCAACAGAAATTAATAACAAGATTAATTAAACAGAAATTAATAACACATTAGACATGCTGAAATACACAGTAATTATGTTATTTAAAATCAATTTAAGAATTTGAATTGTGTGCAAAATGACATAAAACATACAGTATATAACATTATTGAAGAAGAGTATGTTTTATAATAAAAGATCAATACGACCTTGATAGAGTCATACAATACTTTCAAATCCTTTCCTATACTGGCAAACTATACAATTTGTTTCCTATACTGGCAAACAAATAAAAGCTACTGATACACTCAATTTTTACATGAGTCTTAAGTTTGTGAAATCTGCTGGAAAAAGAATAAACTTTTATGCCATTTTGAAAGTTGAAGCATCTCTTTGAAATTGCTCTTCCGTAAGAAATATTCGGGCATTTTAAAATGAAATTTATCTACCCCTCGCACACTCCCTGCGGCTAGGGATGTCGACATTTATTCAGGTCGTTTTGGTTGGGAAAATTTCATTCAGAAAAATCAAATTTTAAGACTCGAATATTTTCGTTTGCGTTTGCAGGACAGGCACAGGCGATTATTTTTTAAATCTTATTCGCACCATTTTTTTAACCTCTTCAGACCCGAGGTACACAAATGTGACCTCCATTCTTTTCCTTATAAAAACTAAACTGTTCGAATTTTTTGCATTTTTACTTTACTTCTATATAGCTGAATGTTTTTTGCTTTAAAACAAAGCCAATAAATGTTAGCACCGATCAATTTTACCTCATAAAATATATACACTGGTGTCCAAAAGTTAAGCATAATTGGTAATTATGTAATTATTTTTAAGTAATGAAAGAAATATGAATCGGAATGTACTGAAACTCCAGGTGTGTAAACAAAATAGTACGCGTCACATATTTTCGCGAAGAGTTTTCCCCGAAATCGAACAGGGGACCGTCAACAAATTGAAAAAGAACGAAGATCTTTTGGATAACCCTGTCAAAACGAATGTAGCAAAAGCGTTCAAACTGCACATTATGATTAATTGGCTTATTGTAATGTACTGTGTTAATTTTTACAAGGATAGAATGTATACTCGTAGAGAAATTAAGGTTTTTATAAAAACAGTCCTAAATTTTTCCAAGTTTTTTGCTTATAATTTGCAGAGTTCTTATTATAAAATAATGTTCTTTTCTGAAAATATGACAAACATCATTGTACACAATACCCTGTCATCAGAATTTAAAAATAATCAAAATTGTATGAAAAATGAGTATGTTTAGTAAATAATTTTTCATTGCGCATGCGTCAACGATATCAAAATGTCATTTGCATATTGTGTTAGCTAAATGTATAGAGCAACTTCTGTAAAAGTTTCAAAAACATAGCTTGAAAATTCTGAAAATGGGAGCCTATAGAATCAACTCAAAATCCTTTATTCCCTAAATGAAGCAAAAAGATGAGGGGCTGTATCCATATTCCATTGTTTAGTGCCTACACAATATTGCACGTACAACTATATTTAGGTAAAACCCCTGATTTTTTTGCTTCCTTTAAGAATAACGGATTTTGAGTTGATTCTATAGGCTCCCATTTTCAGAATTTTCAAGCTATGTTTTTGAAACTTTTTACAGAAGTTGCTCTATACATTTAGCTAACACAATATGCAAATGACATTTTGATATCGTTGACGCATGCGCAATGAAAAATTATTTACTAAACATACTCATTTTTCATACAATTTTGATTATTTTTAAATTCTGATGACAAGGTATTGTGTACAATGATGTTTGTCATATTTTCAGAAAAGAACATTATTTTATAATAAGAACTCTGCAAATTATAAGCAAAAAACTTGGAAAAATTTAGGACTGTTTTTATAAAAACCTTAATTTCTCTACGAGTATACATGCTATCCTTGTAAAAATTTACACAGTACATTACAATAAGCCAATTAATCATAATGTGCAGTTTGAACGCTTTTGCTACATTAGTTTTGACAGGGTTATCCAAAAGATCTTCGTTCTTTTTCAATTTGTTGACGGTCCCCTGTTCGATTTCGGGGAAAACTCTTCGCGAAAATATGTGACGCGTACTATTTTGCTTACACACCTGGAGTTTCAGCACATTCCGATTCATATTTCTTTCATTACTTAAAAATAATTACTTAATTACCAATTATGCTTAACTTTTGGACACCAGTGTACTATTTTCACCCGAATTCCAAAAATACCTTCGGCTATTTCCATGAGTACTTGTAGTGTAAGTCACAGGCTACGATTTTTGGTACCAGTATTTTAGTACGAAAAAATGTGATTTATTTTATCGGCACATTCTCATTAATTGAATAAGGCCAAGCAGACTTTTCGAAAATAACGGTGGCAAACAAGCATAGCAATTATAAAGTAATGTGACTTACACTACAAAACCCATGGAACTAGCCTTTCAAGACTTTGTGGCCAAGAAATTAAGAAATATTCCTGATTGTTTAACTCAAATGCTTTGAAATAAAAAAATTTGAGGATTTGCTGATCATTTACTTGTTTAAAGACCTTAACTTTGTTATTGCTTAAATTTATATTACTGAAAGTTAAACTGATGTGTTAAGGGGATTAGTACTTTTACATCCACATTTGTAAACCTAAATTACCAGTCCCTTAAAGTACTGATTTCATAAAAATGACTTTTTCTGTCACCTATGGTATCATTTCGATTATGCAAAATCAATAAATATATATTTGTAGAGTTATTTTATGCTTAGGTCTGAAGCGGTTAAGCAGAAATATTTATATATATTTTGTTAACATTTGCAGGAGAAATGTACTACGAAATGTATTCTCTTTTAATTGTGAGTGTGAACAGAATTTAAAGAAAAAAAAAAAGTAGTCGTTTGTGGCAGCCTTGTGTTTGTTGCCCTAAATCTAATCTAGAGCTAGCCTGAAATTTAACTACAGTTTCAAAACGGAAAAGAGTTTTCTTAACCTTTTGATTACAGACTAGACTGCCAACTATTTTCTTACTCACTTGTACTACGATTTGAAAAAACTTTCATTGTAGTAGATTGCTCGTGAAATTATCCTAGTACATAAGTCTATAACAGAGATTTTTTCAGAAAGTGGTGCGGACAGAATATAGAATAGTCGCTGGGACGACATATGTCCAAGCCCCGTAATCGAAAAGTTAAAAGAAAAAGCTTTTTTTTTCTTTGAAAATGAAAGAGACTGCACATTTATTCTGAAAAGGAGAGGACTTATCTTGTAAAATGCAATGTTTAATGCATTTCAAAGAAGAATTCCTCTTTTTACTTATTCATCATACGTAATATAAAGTATATTTTTCAGTCGTTTTGAAAATCGATTTTTTAAATAGATTTACACGCTTTAGACACCGGAGATTCAGGAAAACATACTTTAGAAAAAAAATACTGTCCGTCTGTCTGTGTGACTGTAAATGGTTTTTTCCCCTAAAAAATTGAGATAGAGTCGTGAAAATTGTTATGTACTTAGTATGTAATAATAGAAAGAAAGATTTTTAATAAAAACAGGCGAAAAAAAATAACGTAAGACTAAAATCCACTTTCAAAGAAATTGTAACTAAAAAAGTAAAAAGAATGAATCAGAAATTTCATTTTAATCCTATAAATTGGATGGTTTTATTTCAACCATGATAAGAATTTTTATTTTGTAGTAAAAGAAAAACATAAATGAAATCAAAGTTTTGAATAGTTTTAAAAAGATTATTTTGGATTTACTTTGTTACATGTTTTTCATTACATGCATTAAAATTTAATTTTCTTTTAATTAAAGATTAAGAATTTAATATTTATTTTCATTATATTTATATTTATTGTCATTATCATCATTTATATTTATTGTCTTATATTTGTATTTGGTATGAACCCTGAGCATTTCTTTATTTCTAATAAGAATATAATACAATTTGTTATTTTGTCAGGGATACTGTTGCCATTTGACCCATGACCAAATGTTTCATTTTTTAACTAAACAATATTACGAATTATACAAGCACAAAATAGTTATAGATCTTTTGCTTTTAAGGGAAGCGTAAGCTCAAGTTTTGAACATAGAACCAGTATATCAATGGCAAATCCCTGATGAGACAGGGCCCGAAACTTGCGTGGTTTTTAAATTAAAATTCGGGTTCAGACGTGTTTGAAACCAAGATGACATTTCGAATTATTTTCATATAAGGAAAAGGGGGGAAACTGTCACAAACAGTTTGAAAAATTAAAAATGGACTCTATGTTTTTTTTATAATGCTTTACAATCTTCTAAAAATGAGTTTGAAAGGGAATGATAATGTTTATTGTGGAATATATAAACTTCATTATTTCGTAAATTTAGTTTGAAATATCTAATACTACTTTTAGATTATTTTTTTTTAATTTCATTTTTTCATGTTATAGAGGTAGGTGCATTTGACATCTACTAACATTTTAAAAATTCGTTATTTTATGTAAGAGCTTAAAATATAGTACTACATAAATTTAGTCACAAGTAAATCCGAAGGGCTTTAAGAAATTAGATCGAATGATAAAAAAAATTACATTGAAGGAAATAAAGACATGTTACAAAAAAAAAAAAAAAAAATTCTTACATGAAAGTGAAAAGAATATCAAACGATAAAATATCCCTTTTTCTTCTACTTTAGTGAATATTATCAAAAATTAAACAACATGTTTAAAAACATTTATAATTTTTACAAATATAAAAACCCAATTTCATACTAGCCCTATGAATAAATGAAATAAATACATTAAACTTCAAATTCTTGAAATTTATTCACTAAGAAATTTCAAAAATTACAACGACTACTCGAAAAAAAAAAACTGAAAATTTCCGCATAACACTGAAAAAAATGCGTATGTTAATTCATTATTATTACCCTTCCTTCCCCTCGTTCGCATTGGCATGTTTTTATAAAATATTTTTTTCGTTATTATTGACACTATGCAAAAGTCCTTTGTTGTCGCTATATTTATCTTTTTGTCTCCTAATGTGATGGAAGTTTTTTGTTATTTTGTTTAGTAAATTTTAAATAAAATGAAATCTATTATTGTACTATTCAACTGTACATTAAGAAATTCGGAAATTCTAGAACGTTTTCTACTATGGAAAATAATGTTGACCGATTTATCGTTAGATCCTATTGATGGGCGGTGGTATATATTATATCCCACTTAATTATAATCACGTTCTGAACCAGAAAAGCGTCATTAATTTTTCTTTTGTATATTTAGTGTGTGTGTGTGTGTGGGGGGGGGGGGCAAACGTTAGAAAAATTACTTTTTCTTAACTTAAAACGAAAATTTTCAAAATTTTCTGTATGAATTCAAAATTAGGGTTAAAATAAGTTAAAATAATTAGGCTCTCTTTATAAAATATTCACAATATGGGATAAACAAATGAAGAAAATCATGGGTTGTTACACAATTTTCTACGAGAAAGACAGACGAGGGGACATCTAGAAAACAGAAATTCTTTATTTGATAAAATGTCAAACTGGTTAGCCTATATTATATGCGATTTCTACAAAATTCCATTTTGTGTACTGAAAAATATAAAAATCTTTATTTTAAATAACACCGGAAAAAGTATGGTATAAATTTAAAAAAGAATAAGTATTTGTTGGTAATTCGTTGAATTTTTCCCGAATTGTTCTTCGTTCTTGAAATCTTGCTATCTTTGGTGGCAGCAAGTAAAATAAAGAAAAGTTAACCTTCTAAAATTTTATACCCTTGGTAATGAGTCGTCAATGTTCATCCCCATAAAGTGGGGATGCACAACCTGTGGCCCTCGGGCCAAACTCATACCACTAATTTTATGCAGAATAATTTTCCATATAAGAATGCCAGAAACTTTGCTATGAAATAAAGCAAACGTCACTTTTCAAATATTCTGGTGGCAAACGATTTTCTGGCAAAAAGGTTGTGCATCACTACCATAAACAGTCATTTTATTGATGAATGTTTTTTTAACGTTGCTGGTGTGTCTTCAGCACCCACTCCTATCCAATGATTGGCAGAAGAATGCCCATCCTTCAGTTGTTGTACATTCTTAAAAATATTTATTTAATCGTTTCCGGCACACTGTGCCCGGTCTGTGATACCTAATTTTAATTCCAAACTTGCAAACGGCACCAGTAATATTTTGGTAAAATTTTGCTTTTACAATAAAAGCTTAAATTAAGGAATTCAAAATATTTTAAAAATTCGTTTGTGAATTCCGGTGTCAGTCGATAATTTCTCATTTTCGTACAGATTTTGCCCGTGCTGGAAAGGGTTAACCCATGATAAAAAAAGATAGAATTCAAATATTCATGTTATAATGACGCGTAACAACTCGCGTTACTCAGCAGAGTATAATTCTTTCGGATTCCTGGTAAACTTCTACTTCTTCTGGAAATTTGAGTCAAATTTTATAAAAATAACTCACACAGGAATGATGATTTAAATCAGTTTAGCTTTATTACTTCACGTTTTTTTTCTTTGCATCTTTTAAACTTATTTCATAATCAAATTTCTGATTTAAACTGAAACATATTTCTTTAATAGCCGTCAAAAGGACGGCTCATAACAATTTAATTGTTTAATATTTTTGAAAGAAAAACTTTCAAATAATGATTATTTTTTTTTCATCTTTTACAGCATTTTTATTCTTTTTTGTCATTGTTTTATCAAAACCGAAATTTTTGCCTAATTGAATCAGAAATATGTTCGGATTATACAATGCAAAATTTACAAAAAATATATAGTGGTGAGAATAATAAGTTAAGAGTGTGCATGGTACGGGCAAATCATGATTGGCAAAAACACGATGCCCGTATGATGTACAGTAGAGGCAAATCAGAGAAGCGATTATTAACCCATTAACGCCCGAATTATTTTCTTCGCTAAAATTTAATTTTGTATTTCCCACCACTTTTAAAAGCAAATTAACTTTTATTTAAATTTATCAAGGATTCTGTCTCGTGAAATAAGGTATAAATTTTTCTTCTTCTTTACTGGTGGGAAAACCGCTTTCTTGCCGTTTTTGTACCCGTCCTCAAACGAGGACGCTGGGCGTTAATGGGTTAATAGTCTCTGATGTTTGTAACGACAAAGATTCTTTTTTCTTGTCCATGGATGATTCATAAACTTTATGTTTTCTGAAGTCATTGTGCTTTAACAAAATAGATCTTCCATAAATCTGATGTATCCTCTGCTATCTAGTGATGTTTGCTTATCAAGTACATAGTTCAAAGTTTATGAGAAAATGGTTTATTTGTTACTGCATTTCCAAATAGTTTTATAGTATAATAAGTAAAAAGTATTGTGCAAACAAAAAAGTTCGGTTTCTTTATTAAAAGATCTCTTAACTCATTAACCTTTTCCGGCACGGGCAAAATCTGTTAGTAAGATGAGAAATTATCGTCTGACACCGGAATTCGCAAACGATTTTTTTTATAGATATTTTGAACCCCCCCCCCCCCCCTTCCAACTTAAGCCTTTATTGTAAAAGCAAAATTTTTCTAAAATATTATTGGTGCTGAATGCAAGTTTGGAATTAAAATTAGGTATCCCAATGTGCCGGAAAGGGTTAACGCCCAGGGGCATATTTCTTAATCACTAGTTTAATGGCAAGAAAATGCGTTTCGCACAGGTCAATATGAAGACAAATATACACCATCTTTCACGAGACAAATTCCTTGATGAAATAAGATAAAATTAATATGTAAATTAGTTTGTATAAGATAAATTTCTTTTTATTTTAACTGTAATTATATTAAGTACAAATAAGTATTTCATTTTAAAAGTATATTTCTCGAGTCCTCCAATTATTCTTTCTTCAATAGTGTAAAAATAAAAAATAAAAAACTGTAGTCTGGGAAACAGTATCTGGTATTTTGTGAAAATTTTAGAATTATCCTTTCTATAAGTTTTCATTTTATGCGGAGGATCTGGAATTTTTTTTAAGGGAAATAAAAACAGGCAGTAATATTTTTCCATTACTACATTATGTTTCTTAAAATGGTGAAGCTCTATTTTCTGTTTTTAAAAGATGTATGTTTTAAGGATCGCCAAGTCTCAAATGCCTTTAGGAGAGTTGCCAAGTCTCCGGATTTTTAAATATCACTATTATTTGAGAGAAAATGCTGTTCTTTTAAATCTGTCAAATGTTCCGATTAAATAAAAGAAGATTTTCAGAATTCAATTTTGGTATCCAAAAAGCCGGAGACTTAGCAAATCTGTTTTAGAAATTTTATTCATAAATAGGATATTTAAAATTGCTTTGGTCACAGAAAATGAGAATAATATCGTTTATCGCCGGAGAATGGTAGAAAAATTACGATTGGAATACAATTGATAACGGATTGACAATCATTTAGAAGAACATTTCATAGTTCTTTTGAGCCCAAAACGAAGCGTTGTCCCATAAATATGTATTCATTAGTAAATAGTGCAATATAGTTTACTTTATAAAATTCACTTTACAACTGAACTGATTTTTTTTATTACGTACAGTAAATTGAAAAAATGGGAGAGAAATCACTTTTTGAAGCTAAAACATTTACATTATTTAGTCTTAACACATCTGCCGTTAAATAGTATGAAATTGTACTAAAAATATTTAGTGGTGTCAAAAAGCTTTAACCCTTTCGGGAATACCTAGTAATTCCAAACTTCCAAATTTGGAATTACTCGACCAAGTTTGCAATCGACACCATTAATACTTTAATAAAATTTTGCTTTTACAATGAAAGCTTAAATTTGAGGATTCTTACCTTCTTAAAAAGTTGATTCTAAATTCCGAAGGCATCGATACTCTTTTTTACTATCAGAATTTACCTGAGCCGGAAAGGGTTAAATTGTGAATCAAGCAGACTCTTTTTGCCCGTACAATGTACGGGCAAAAAGAGCCACACGTATACGTGCCGTAAAAAGGCTTAAGCGACTGTACAAATACAATGTTATCAGATTTTTGGCAATTTTGGACCCCACATTCCCCCTTCCAATACTATACATTATCATCCCTCTGAAAAAAAAGAGGAGCCATTATTGATTAACTGATATCTTTTCTTCGTGATCGATATCACTTCGTTTGACGCGATACTTTTCTTTCTTGTCAAAATATTTCATTCATTAAGATTTATTCATTTCTTTAAAAAGCCTAAAATAACTGCATAAATATCCAGGTACACACATAAAGTTTGATTATTTATTTTGTTTGAATTGAAGGGGCATATTACAAGTTTCTTAAAAACAAACGCATATCGAAAGTTTTCTTTTGAGGTACTAAATGGAAATATTCAGTTTAGAAGAAGAGATGTCATACTTCATGAAAATGAAGTACGACATCATGGCATCATCGCAGTATATCTTACTAACGCATCGTCGGTGTGATATACTGGGAAACGTAATTAGCCGGACCATGCAACTTTCTTCTATTGTTCTATTATCCGATTCCGATGTTCATGGACCGTTGCAGGCGTTCTTGGAGATGACAATTTCTCACCACAGGAACGGGCTTAGGTGGCCGGCTGTGTAGGCCCATACGGAACAGTGCACGCTGCACTTATGTGTTGAGAAATAGTCTGAGTCTCCACTATTGTAGCCGTTGGTGATTTCGGCTGTTGCAGCTTTTTGGTCACGATGAATTTTTTGTAATAATCTCCGCTCTCCCCTGGAATCAATTCACCGCTGGGCGAAGACTTGCTGTTTCACCATTCATACGTCACTTTCAACACTTGCTGAAAACGACTGCACTTGAACAGTGCGCTAAACGTGTCGTTTCCGATATCAACGTTTCCAGACGTCAAGCCATAACGATTTGACCTTTAACAAAGCCTGATAAATCTGTTGTTTTTTCTCATTATGTCGCTAATTACGCCATGTTTTGCAATACAATACACGGGAGCTTTATATACTCCAATATTAGCTGTTCACGCATCGTAGTTTTGTTTTTGGCCGAGTTCATTGTTATAGGTAGAGGGTAGTCATAATGTAACGGCTCTTCGGTGTATATTAAAATCCATCTAACTTCAGAGAAAAATGTTAGTTATGTTAACCCTTTGAGGTCCAAAATATTTGTATTCTTAAAATTCTAAAATGACTGATTGGCACCAGAATTTAAAAACAAATTTATTCCAAAATCGATAAAGGCTTTTCTTTACGTATTTCATGTAATGAAATTTTTTATTTCAAACTTCACTTGCAATGTGACAGTTCGCAATTAAAATTAAGTGGAATATATCTTTTCCCATCGCCCTTCAAGGGTTAAACCTCAGTTGCATGGTTATAATTATCTACTTTCAATAAAGAGCTAGTCACAAAGTTTCGATTAGGTTTGCAAAGTTTGCAAATAACAAAATTTGAATTGTGAAGAAGGTAGGAGAAACAAATGAGGCTTTTGTGTGGCGGGTATTCTTCAATATTTACAAGCCTTTCTCATAACTACGTCTTCATTCGAACTCTGAAATGTTAACTGTAATGATAGATTTACAATTTCATGTTTTCTGATTAAATTTTTTTTAATTGAATAATATTTATTTTTTTCGTTTATTTTAAGAACATATATGCACCGACACATTAAGATAATTCATGACGTTCTGTGATTTTAAAACTTTATATTTGTAAAATGATTCCTTTCGCCCCAACAACGCTAATTTTTTATAAATGTTTAGTTTCACACGAAGTATCAAGTGCGACGCCCATAACGTTAGCTGACTGAAAAATAGTCATTTCGCCGCTATAATATTATAATATTCCTTATTACTTTTCATGCTGTCATATGAAGCAGCATGTTTATTTATCTTACTAATTATCCTTCTGATCGATAGCTTTCTAAAAATATTTTAATTCTAATTAGGATTCTTGATACCTTTTCTGGTACCAGTCTATTTTATTTAATTGTTTTGTGGCAAAAAATTAATTTATTTGTGAATATCTTCATGTTAACGTTATCAGGGTTCGTGCGCATCCAAGATTTTAGGCATTTTAGCACGAGAAATTTCGCAAAGTTATAGTCTCTATATCTGAAAATAGATTTCGCTCACTTTAGATAAGGGGAATATTGGCTCACGAAAATTCTAGTAAAAAGTACTTGAAAATCTTTAAAGATTTACACCCCTTGCTTATGTAGAACACATATCAATTAAAAATAAGAGAGTTCGTAAAATCATTCGTTCGTTCGTTAGTAGAGTTAGTATTAGTGTTTTCTGAATGAAAAAAATAAAATATTGCAATTCGGAAATAGTTACAACCGGAAAAAAGGATCAATTTAAAGCCATACGATGTAAACTGAATGCTTATTCATCTTAATTAATCGCAGAACTGTGAGATTAAATATAGCGATCATTATTATTCAGAAATAATGATACCAAATCAATAAGCGTATCTTTACCTCTCTGCTGTAATATAATAAAAAAAATATATGTTTTTAAGAAACATAACATAGCAAATTGTTAAAATGAAATTTACTAAAGATAATAACTTTACTCTGTGGTTATGAATGGCATTGTGACAATGAAAATTTTGTTTTGTTATTTGATAGTGTTTATGTAAAATATTTTCTAAAGTCACTTGATCATCAATAAGCGCCTCTTTACCTCTCTGCTTGAATTTAATAAAAAAATGTATTTCTTTAAAAAATAATCGCATAAAATCTAGATGTTTTATAAAAAAACTAGCTGACCCGCCCGGCGTTGCCCGGGTCCGTATTAACAATATTAAACGAACTTGAAATTTGTATGATTTTATCATTAACTGGAAGCATGCAGAAATGAATTGTCTGAAATACGTCGCAGCTGACTTTGTGAAAAATCGGTTTTAAAAACAACAACTAATATTAAACTCTAAAAATATTTAAAATGAGCAATGAGAAACACGGGAGGGAACATGTATCCAACGATTGCGTTAGTTTCGTGTTAAAGTGTTGATATTTACCCGTAAAAATGACTGTTAAATCACGTAACTAATTATTTTTTCGCATAGAAATCCCAAGTGAGATATTTTGAATTTCAAACTAATTATATCACTTTTAAATCCGACTATACCGTGAATGAAATCGATACGCGATGATAAAAGATTGGTATATAGTATTATAATTTCAGTGCCATTTAACAAAAGTGTATATTTTTAATCAAAGCATGTGTAATGTTGACTCTGTGGACAAATTCCTAACCGTAAACTTTTGTACCGTAACCATAATCTGTCTGTAAATTAACTGCGACTGAACAGTACCCTACCGTAACTTAAATATAACACAAATGTAACCTAGTCGTCACTTTGAAATATCAATATAGAAGCATCATTTAAGATTTGTCTTGAAAAGTTAACATTCTTTCGTTAATGTCTTAAAATCGTCTGCACTCTGAAATCTAGATTTTAGACTAATATTTGTTATTTAAGTTTTCGCGCATGATTTTAAAAGAATGTTTTCATAAATATATTTTATATATTGACATAGAGTTATTAATATGTTGTTAAATCATAAACATTTTTTCATCTACGTTATAAAGTATTAAAAAGATCTGAAAAAAAAAGAAAACTTTTAATAATACAATTTTTAGTTCAAATCAAGTGTTTTCAATATTTTATTTAATTTTATTTTGACATTTAATTATTTCGAATTTATCAATTTCAATTATTTTAAAAGCAAACACTTTTTAAAAATAAATAATAGAATAGAAAAAAGACCATTTTAAAAAATTACTATTTCTTCGTAGAATATGCTTCAGCTGTAATTCATTTCTTTCAATTCGTCTTATTAATACAAAATCCCTTCCACATGCTTTTGTTTGGGACATTAAAATTTGAGCGATAAATGGTTTTATATTGCAACCCTTTTTTCGGTTTACTTCACCACCACCTATCTTTTTCCTCCATGGTTTACAACCGCTGTGATAAGAAATCTTCATTTAAACTGACAGTTTGCCAGTCTATGAATTTTAAAGGCCTGTTTCAGCTTTTTTAATTATTTATGAGAAAATTTTATGCAACCAACCAACCATAACTAAATGAAGGGAAAAAAAGAAAAAAAAAGGCGATTTTTTATGAGAGTGATCTTTGGAATTTAATTAATTACTCAGTTGATAAATAGAATTTCGAAATTCTGAAACTCAGGTGCATCAGGAGAGATTTGGGGCTATTCTCAAAAAAATTTTGAGCCTCGTACATGCTGTAGATTTTGCTAGCCATCGCAGACACACACACACGCAGACAGACAGAGCGTTTTGTTCTTTTATTAATATAGATTTAAACTGTTTTTTGCAGTGCCAAGTTAAATTGGTGTCAATACTGAGGAGGTTAAAATCTATAGTAATAAAAGAACAAAACGCTCTGTCTGTCTGTGTGTGTGTGTCTGTGTGTCTGCGATGGCTAGCAAAATCTACAGCACGTACAAAGCTCAAAATTTTTTTGAGAGTAGCCCAATATCTCTCCTGATGCACCTGAGCTTCAGAATTTCAAAATTCCAATTATTAACTGAGTAATTAATTAAAATCAAGAGGTCACTCTCATAAAAAATCATCTTTTTCCCAATTTCTTTCTCTTTCGTTTGTTTACGGTTGGTTGGTTGTGTAAAAATTTTCGCAGAAGTAATAAGAAAGCTGAGACAGAATTAAAGAAACCCATGGAGGAATAAGATAAGTAGAGGTGAAGTAAGCCTCAAAAAAGGTTTGCGATATGAAACCATTTATCGCTCAAATTTAATGTGGCAAACAAAAGGACGTGGAAGGGATTTTGTATTATAAGACGAATTGAAAGAAATGAATTACAATTGAAGCATATTTCAAGAGGAAATAGCAAATTTTTAAACTGGTCTTTGTTCTATTATTATTTATTAGAATAAATATTCGCTTTTAAAATGAAGGAAATTGGAAAATTAGCAATAATTAAATATCAAATTAAAATCAAATAAGATATTAAAAACATTTGATACGAACTAAAAATTGTATAACTAAAAGTTTCCTTCATTAATGTAATTTTAAATACTTTATAACGTAGATGAAAAATGTTTATGACTTAATAATTGCATGTAAATAAATATTTAAAATATAATGACGAAAACATTCTTTTAAAATCATGTATGAAAATTTAAGTAATAAATATTAATCTAAAATATAAATTTCTGACTGCAGACGATTTTAATGTACTAACAAAATAATGTTATATTTTCAAGGAAAACGTTAAAATAATTTACTATATTGATATTTAAAATACATATGATAAAATAATTAATAAATTTTTACCGGTGAAGCGATAAATTAGTTCTTTTTCAAAAAAACGAGAGAAAAAAAATACGGTTTTAAACCTGTTTCAATTGATAGACGTGTCAAAGCACGTGCTTTTGTTGGTACTTAATTGACTTAATGTAGGGTTAGATTTTAAGCATCATCTCCAGAGATAATACTTCCACTCTATTAATTTCTTTTTACTCTATAAAAGAAACCAATTTGAGATTTTGATATTTCAAAAGTGACTGTTTTTTTTCCCAAAGACCTTTAAAATTCATAGACTGGCAAAGATTTTTTAACATAGCTGTTACGTCAGACCGTGTGTACTTCGTACATTAGAATGTATTTGTGGTTGGCTATGTTGCAGTTAATATAGGTATATGTATATATGAGGCTTCTTTAGCAGTTTTTCTTAAATCATCGATTAAATTTGAATGTATTTATTTAAGTTAAAATTTTATTAATACTTTAATTTGTTTTTAAAACAAAAATGAAATGTCTCTTTGACGTACAATTGTTCGAATAGGCAGACGATTCATACACAGTAATAAATTATCAAATAGCAAAATAAATTATATATCAAAAATAGTCACTAAAAGAATAGTAGCAAAACATAATGTTTAGGCGTATTAACACATAACCCGATCCCAACCAAAAAAAAAACAGACCGTACTCCGATCCAAGCAAGACAAAAATTCCATGAGCATAAACCGGACCCGAACCTAAAAATTCCATTTGAAAAAAAAACTATGGATTTGTAATCTGACCCCACAAAACGAATCCCACAAAAATATTCAAATGAATCATACCCCAATCCGATCAAGGAAAAATAATGTTCGTGTATATGCAACCCGACCCGAATCTAAAATTTTTCTCTGAAAAAACCCGAAAAATGACCAGAACGAAACCTGAAATCGATAAAAATATTCCAAAGAACTATAACCCGATAAGAGCAAGACAAAATAATTTCCGTGAACATAAACCTGACTCGAACCTAAAAAATTCCATTTGGAAAAAAACCTGAAATTTTATGCAAACTACATCTGAATCCGATCAAAATATTCGAAAAAGCCATAACCGGATTCGAATAAGAAAATAATTTCCGTGGACATGAAACCGATCCGAACCTAAAATTCCATTTGAAAAAAAAAATACCTGAAATTTGAATCGAACCAAATATGAACCTGAAAAAAATATTCCACAGAACCGTACCCGGATCTGAACAAGACAAAAAAAATTCCATGAACATGAACCCAATCCGAACCTAAAAAAATTAACTAAATCTGAATCTGACAAAAATATTCCAGAGAAGCATATCCTTATTCGAACAATGCAGAATAATTTCCGTTGATGGCAACCCAACCTGAACCTAAAAATTCCATTAAAAAATCAGAAATCTGAATTGAACGACATCTGAACCCAAAAAAAATATTCCAAAGACCCAAAACCGGATCCGAGCAAGACAAAATAATTTCCCTGGACATGAATCCGACCAGAACCTTAAAAATCAATTTAAAAAAATACCTGAAATCTGAATCGAACCAAATCTGAATCCGACGAAAATATTCCAAATAACTATAACCAGATATGAACAAGACAATATAATTTCCATGGACATAAACCCAATCAAAACCAAAAAATTTGTAAAAGAAAAAAAAAAAATCCGGAAATTTGAACCTAACAAAAATATTTCAGTGAAGTATAACCTCATTGGAACTAGGTAAAATAATTTCCATATAAGTACAACCCGACCCGAACTTAAAAATCCCATTTGAAGGAAAAAAAAACCCCACGAAATCTGAATTGAACCGAATCTAAATTGAACAAAAATATTCCAAACAACCATAACCGTATCCGAAGAAGACAAAATAATTTCCATGAACATGAATCCAATCCCTACCTAAAATTCGGATGTTCTACAAAACATAATGCGTTCCGTAGCGGTGGAAAGTGAAACTAAGTACTCAGCGCGAGATGGTTAAGACATTTCGTTTATAGTTAGTGTTAAATTAGAACTTGGTTACGGTTAGGTAACAGTTAGGTTACAATTACGTGCCGGTGACCCCTTTGTTATATTTATTTTCCGGTTAGGTTACATTTAGGTCATGGTTAAGCTACAGTTAGGTTAAAATTAAGTTGCGGTTAGGTTGTGGTTAGATTATGAGTAGGTTATGATTAGGTGACGGCCAGGTTACATTTATGGTATATTTAAGTTACAGTTAGGTTACTGTTAAGATACAGCTAGATTACAGACAAGTTATGATTCTGATACAATTAGGTTACGGTTAGGATTTTGTTCACAGAATGAACATTACGCATGTTTGATAAAAAATATACACCTATTTTTGTAAAATGGCTCTGAAATTATAATACTATATACTAATCTTTTAGCTAATCATCGAGAATCGATTTCATTCACGGTATAGTCGGATTTAAGAGTGGTATATAATTACTTTGAAATTCAAAATATTTCACTTGGAATATCTATGTGAAAAAAGTATTTAGTTAAGTCACTTAACAGTAATGTTAAGGATAAATATCAACACTTTAGCACGAAAATCACGCAATCGTTGGACACATATTACCTCCTGCGTTTCCCATTGCAGTCATTTTGGGTATTTTTACAGCTAAATATTAGTTTTTTTTAAACTAATTTTTGATGCAGTCAGGGGGCACGTATTTAATATAATGTACACTGTAAAAAAAAAATGACCCTGTTGCTGCATCGTCACTCCCCCGCTTTTATAGGGTATATCTCTTTTGACCTATGAGAATGCTCCATAATAGGCTCCATAAGTGATCATTTTCTATAAAAGCGGTGGAGTGACGATGCAGCAAAAGGGTCAAATTTTTAACAATGTATTTACACATGTTTCGAGTTAAAGATAAAATCATAAAAATTTCAAGTTCGTTTAACATTATTATTACCGACCCGGGCAACGCCGGGCGGGTCAGCTAGTTAAAAATAAAACTTTAAAATTTTGTCGAAAAAATTCAATTGGAATTTGGTTTCGGAATCGTAGCGCCAGTAAATTATTTCAAGAATCTTAATTTCCGCGTATTATGCCATCACTGTTTCAAATTATTGATTTTTTCTTTAATATTTAAAAATAAGCCTTTGCAATAGCTGCATTTTATCGTAGAATTTCTAATATTTTCTGTGATTAAATAATGAGAAATAAATGAGTATAAAAACAGTTTTATAGTTTTGTGCGTCAAAGGAACTCCACGAAACAAATGTATTGTTACTGAATTGATAAAGAAAGAGAAATATTACATTCTGCAAATTGATATCGTCACTATGCAAAGGCATCGCTGTGCTGGAAAGTTTTAGTAACCTTTATTTTAACCCATTAGTGCCTAGCGTCCCATTTTTGTGACAGTTTTAAAAAAAATCCAGTAAGCGCACTTCATACTAGTAAAAAGGACTATAAATAAATACTTTCTTTCTCGAGACGAAGTCCTTGATAATTTAAGATGAAAGTTATTCTTACTTCAAAAGTGGTGGGAAAATGCGAAATTTGAATTTTAACGAAGAAAATAATTCAGGCACTAATGGATTAAACCATTTTTCGTAAAACTTTTTTATGTCTGCCCTCTAATAGCAATACGCTTCTTTACATTCACCGTTAGCTTGTCATTGTTTTTACTATTATTGTTTACTATGGGTGTTCACCATCTCCTGATTCCTTGGCAGATATCCTGACACGTATACAGTATTTATTGGTTATTTATCAGACTTTTAAGTATCATATATATCAACAATATTTTCTAAAATTATTCTACTTCTTTTTTAAAGTTACATAAGCAGGGGTTGCAGTATAAAGGGTTGATTTCATCGTTTTTACCCGTTATCACATAAAAACGTTTTCTTTGTTTTTTCCGGGATTAATTTATAAATGCAACGTTTCTGAAGGAAAAAGAAATAAAAATACAATATTTAAATGATTATAATAAAATAAATATTTTTCCTTCTAAAATTAGAATAACAATGGCAGTTTTTTTATTTTTATTGGTTGCTAAGCAGTCAATTTACTTTATAGTAAAGCTTCTCCAAAATCTAGTAGAAAAAATCATTGAAATTACTTCAGTAGTTATCGATAAAAAATCTACGAATGTCAACTGTTTTGCATGTTATTTTGTAGCTGGAGATTTTATTCTGAAATTTCCAGACGAGGAAACTCATCGGTACCATTAGTTTCTTACAGAAAATCTTTCCTTGATCCCTTCAAGGATGTAAATTCATTTTTAGACCACTTTATTTTAATTTCTAAATGACACATTGACTATTGAATTGAAAAATATCCTTTTATCAAGTATGTAAACAACTCAGTATTATTGTCAAAATTTATTAAGTATAAATTTCGACAATTTTGCTCGTGCAAATTTTCGCTTCCTAATGTACTGTAAATATTTATCAGTGATTTATATTTTGTGGATCTTTAAAACTGAGCTCAACATTGTGCTTGATACAATAATTCACTATTTATATATAGTATTTATATTTTTATTCTAATGGTGAAAGCTTCATCAATTGTTTCGCAACATCATAATGATTTACTGATTTTAGTAGATCTGACTGCGTGTTGTTTTTGCTTTGGCTGCTTTCTTTATCTGCAGCGTTGGTGAATGAAGCGGGAATTTTCTACCAGAGCATTACAGTACAATGCTATTTTTTGGTTGTTTCTTCGGTCAGCTGATCTAGTGTGTGAACACAAGCGTTTGGTTATTTTGAAATGAAATTTGGTGTAAATTCTGGTGCCATTCGCTCCTGATAGGGTTAAATAAAGCGAAAATCGGGCCTTTAGGCTATATATGTATTTTTTATATTTAAAATAATGCTTAAACCTGACCTGGAAAATAACGATATCCGTTGGAATACTGGCTTATTATCGTCAGCCTAAAACTTTGGTTTAAGAAAAACATTTCTTTTACGGACTGATGTTGAACATTTTTCTTCAACATTACGAAGATTTTAATTTTTGTATTAATATGTCTTAAAATTCTAATATACTTGTCTACGATAATCTTGCGAAATAATTTTTTATTCAAAATACTTTTGTCCTTTCCGTAACATATTGAAATCTTTTCTCATTTTATTTGTTGATTTTGAATTCCACTAAAAACAAAACTATTGCATTTTCTTTTGTTCGCACGCTCCCTCCCTTAGATCCTGCTACTTTATACCCAGCCACTTTAACCCTCCAACGGACAAAGCATTTTCATTGCTAAAATGTTGAAATAAAAGAATGACACCGGTAACTGCGAACGCATATATTTGTAAATAAAAAAAAAGTTAGTGATTTTTCGCATACATAATTAAATGGATTTTTTCAAATTAAAATTCTGATGTCGTTGTTGCGTACTGTAATTAAAATTTAGGGTTTCGTAGAGAAACCAATGAACGTTAAAGGATTAACCTCTTCAATCCTGATGCCACCTGTACGAGATACCAAAAAACTACCTTTAAATGAATTTATATGTGTCTAGAATTGTTAAAATCACTTCTAAGCATTTTTAATAAAGCTGTGCAGATCATTAAGCGCTCATATGTAGGCTGATACATCTTGAAGATGTTTTATGGTAATTTTAAACAGGTTTTCGTGGTTCCTAGTAATATTTTTCTCTGGGCTGATAATGTTAACCCCTTCAGCAGTATGTTAAATTACGGTTAAAAAATTCAGATTGATTATTGCCACCACTTTTTTTGTAAAAGAAATATTCAATTTATTAAAGGACAAGCAAAAAAAAAAAAAGTAGCAGAATAAAGCTAATTTTACAATTTTTTTTCAAACTGGTAGGAATCAAAAAATTTCGAATAAATGTCGCGAGTTAGTATTACGGAAGCGAGAATTAAGGGGTAATACTTTTATTCACTCTAAACGATACTGCGTCATATTGAGTACTACTTTATATATTGTATACAATATTGGATGTAACAAATAAAATTTCTAATCATGTATTATTTTCGAAAAAGGGACAAATTAAAAAATATATACTATTGGTCCGCGATATGCAATTACTTTTCATCAACAATTAAAGTGTCGACACCAAAAATCAACGTAAGCCAGACGTAAAAACGACGCAGATGTATCATAGCACGTTTCAATATTGACAGGGGTCGTAGCATATAGGACAAATTGTATTGATCCTCCCAGTATCTATTATCTTTATAATATATTCTTATCTCATAAAAAAGGATCATTATCGATAAATGATTCTGGTACTAACAATAAAATTTGTCCTGTATGCTCCGATCCATGTATTGATAATGTCTGCTGCAATTTTTTTTAACTTCAAAATATCGTACATTTTTAATTTTTAGATCATCTTGCAACTAAAAAGAAGAATTTTTTAAATGTAATTCGTTTGCATATCAGTATTCGTTAGCATATCAATTTATTTTAGCAATATTAATTTTCTTGTAATTTTAAAACCATTTTTTAACCATGTCGACTGAAGTACTCCATTTCTACAGCAAGTAAAGAGAAAAGAGTAATACTATATTAGTATATCTTTTTGCTGCCGTTTTCTCGTCTCATCTGCTATAAAAATATTATTTTAATGTGATATCGTAAATGTGCGTCTTCGTTAATAAGTGTAGTAAGAACGCTAGGAACACAAGATATGTCATATACTGATTGACAATACTTAGCGAAGCGAACTATCCTGGAAAAGTCTGGTCCACATAATTTAATCAAACATGTTTTTAGGCAAGGACAGTAATCATAAAAGAGGATTGAAAAAATCCCAAGAGACTGCTAAATTAATAAACCAGACTTTTATAATTTGTTTTTTTAATTCTTTGATACCATAAAAATTAAACAGCTAATTATTTGGACAAAAATTGATTGGCATGTACCGTAGTCATCCATCTGGTAACGCTTGCGTTGACGTAACTAAGCATTTCCGTACGGAAGCTTAGAAAAATTCTAAAGATGAAGATCTGCTAGCAACGAGCTTAACTAATTCCTTTTGGTTTTTTAAAATTATGTCCGTCCGTTCGTCAAATAAAAAGCGTATTAACCACTTAATCGTCGCGCCCGAGACATTCACGGGCTTCCAACTTCAGGACTTTTTTTCAGAATTGTTTAATTCCCAACACTTTTACAAAAACATTTGTTAATAGAGGCGTGTTTTCTGCCTTGCAAATAATGAATTTACATAATGTTGTCCGTTTTTTGTTTTCAGTTGAAAAACATTTTATATGAGATGCGCACACTGCGATTATTGTTTGGTGTATAAACTTGAGAAAGCTATTTCGAAAACAAATCTATCAGTGACTTTTAGAAAAAGGTCTGAGGGGGAGGCGAATCACAACTGTTTTAAAACCAGATATCGCAAAAACATACTGCTGTGGATGAGTAAAAATAGCTAAAATTTGCAAGTAATCATTGTATATCTATACTTACCTATTCTTTTAATCCCTACTTCTTTTTTATTATCACTTTCCAACAAAGATGAAAAGTGCTTATGCATACGGTTTGTCTGGCCGTCTGTCCGCGCTCTAACTCTCGTAAATAGATTCGGATTGCCATGACATTTTTGGACGTTATTGAGGATTAACCTAGCACGAACCCTATTGAAAATGAAGTTTCTACCACCATTAGTTTATTTACAGGGACAGTCAAAAGTTTTCCATTACATTACGGTCTCTGGTAAAAAATCGTTTTAAAGGAATATTAAAGATGCTGCACCCGGTCAAACATGTTAAAATTTATATGCATCTACGAGGCTGACTAAAATATGCATTCCATAAAGTATGTGGTGAAAATACAACTATCATTCATTCACAGGGACACACAAAATAGTTCCATTACATAATGGTAAAGAGGGGAATGGTGTGCGACATATTTTCAATATATTAAACTGTTCCAGGGTTCGCACAGTTCTACCATTAAATTTTAAGAATATTTTCGAAGTGTTTCACTGCAGAAAAATGTCGCAGAATCTGTGAATGAAGGTGGGGATTACAAATGTTGTGGTTAAAAAATTAAATGTAAATTTTCTTATTTTTAATAGTGGTGCCAGAGTCCTTGGAAATTCGAAGGAGTGTGCGAACCTTGCTGTTCCCTATATAATAAAACTGATGTATGTCACTGAGACTTAGTATAAATTATACGAATTATACGTTACTTTTTTGCATAACAATGAACATAGCGTTTACAAAGACACACAAAATATTTAAAATAGGATATTCTTTCCGAAATACTGTATATCTAATCGATATGGCTGATGGATGGATGAAATGCATTTTAATTATGATATGCGCTTTTAAATTTCATTAAATCTATGCACATTATATGATGAGCGTAAATGCTATAGTTGATAAACAGGGCTACCCAAAAGAGTTCGCCAACGTTACTGAATATGAGCGTAAATTGCTTAAATGTGTTTCTTAAACTAATTTATGCATTTTTACGCTGAACTGCATTCAGTTTTCTAAGAAATGTTTACAGAATACAGATGAAATGATATACAAGACCACGCAAAGAATTGGGCACATGAACGCCTATGAATGATAATTTATTAGAATGTGATTTCAGTTGTTTTAAGAATGTTTTCGTTCAAAATAACTTTTTGCTTATTACTGATGTGTAAGAAAGGTAAACTACAAGTGTGAACAAAAGTATTCAAGTATATTTTCATCTATTATTACAAATTGCTGAAAAAGAAATTTCAAGCTACTAGGCATTTTCTTTTTAAACTAATTTTTCCCATTATAAAGTATTTATAACAACTGACAAATCAAATACAGTGCTGTTCAAAAGTATTGGAATACATATTTCTTTATATTTTGCTATATACCCTTATTTTCCTAAATAACGACGTTTTGTTAAAGATTTCATGAAGTGTTAGAAAGTGCTTCATAATCTAAGCTTAACGCATGATTTTTCTTACTTGTTTTATAATGACGAACGGAAATTTGCTCACCTATAATTAATGAAATATTTTACTAGCTCTCATAAAAGCCTTATACAAATCAATTATCCTCATCCAATCAATAAGTTAACTATAAAATTTAATTTATATAAGTACAGTCGGCTCTCCTTAATTCGAAATCGGATATTTCGAACTAAACATGAAAATTTTAATACCAGAATAACGTTAAAATTTTTATTAATTCGAACTCATTTTCTCTTGACTTCGTTTAATTCTAACTAATGAAACTCCAATTTTTAATTTTTCCTTACTTTCTCTAGGACCCCTTGAAATAACTTTCTTTCTTTCATTTAAGTCATGATTGTTCTGAACAAGTATGCATATAATCTCCTGCACTTCATATTCGCTTTTTGCAGTGTCCATCAATGAAACCTCGACCTCGTCTTCTTTTGTGCTTAGTTCATTCATCCTGAGAGTTTGAATTACTCACGTTTTATTTAAATATGCATTTCATTGAAAAAAGCCAACTCGGATCCATATGGCTGACAAGAGTCTGAACAAACTAACATCGCATCATTCTAAATACATACATGCAGAAATGCGAATATTTAATTTGTATCTTTTTTGAAACGTCATTTCAGCAGCAGAACAGGATTTGCATACGACTATCCAGGATATCAGGTTCCTGGCACTCTCTGTGATAGGACATTCTAAAGCATCGGACGGGACACTCCTTTTTGAGTGGTTTTCAAACAAGAGCTTCGTACAATACTGACTGCCTAACCAGTTAAGAAATCAATATTTTAATAAAAAAACTTTTAAAAAATGGCTATTTTTGCGTCTTTTACAGAAATTTATTTATTTATTTTTTTTATCACCAATTTTTGAAAACAGAATTTTTTGAATAATTGAAACAAGAAAATGCTTGCATTAAATAATACAAAATTTACACAAAGAAATTAGTGGTGTAAATCACAATTTGAAATTATTTGCCAAACGTGATACGGAGACATCATGATTGGGAAAATATCTTGCCCTTATACGGGCAAATCGGAAATGTGGTTAGCTTCACTTTTTAGCTGAATATTATTACCTCATTAACTGAATAATTTATTCTGTACAGAAAAGTCCAAGCTCATCCTTTTCCCTTATTCTCCATTTGGAGTACAGCTGCTTCCCTCTTCCTGCACTTAGTGTTCTAAATTTGTGTGTGTTCAGATATTTTAGCTTTCCGTTATTGAAGCTAGTGACCTGATGTGGTTCTCAGCCCTTTTTATTAGCATCGTGGTTTGCATGACACGAGAGCCCCTCTTCAGTTTGTGGTGTGATAAATTTGTTCTCCTGTCATAAATTTAAGTGTCCCATCATAAAATTCATGGGTGGTCCCCTCTAAATTCCTTCCAAGAGTCCTGTGTTGTTTTTATCGTCCTTTTTTGTTAGTTACATTTGGGGATAATTATAATTGTTTTCACAATCGGATTTTTGATCGAATCATCTATAAATGACACCAGTTTTATATTACAGAAATAATAATATCATGTATATCCTTTAAATGTTTTTCAGCAATTATTTTTAATGTAAGAAATTTTTCATGTGACTGCTGCTCTTTATGGCAGTTGAATCAAAAACACAGATAAAGTATAAGGGAAATTGCTAGTGTACCAAGTGCTAAACTAAAAGAGTTATGTCTCGAGTAAAATCATGTTATGGAATAAAATTCAAGAAAGTGTGCGGTAATCAGCTGTTGTCAACATTGAAGACTTCAATTGTTAGAAAACAATTGAAAAACAATAGAACAATCTCCTGCTTGAATGTGCTTCTGCTGCTAATGGAAAACTATTCAAGCTGTGATATATATACCATGGACGAATTCTGACATTTTTACAAAGTGACATACAACAAAACAATAGCTAGGATAAGAATAACATGTCAAGGAGATAAACTAAATAAAGTGTATCTTACTTTTCTGTTCGGTGACTCAGACATATAAAAAAAGTTACAGTTACTACTCATAGATAAATTATACAATCAGCGATATTTAAAAAACGACAAAAAGAGTTGGTGACCGGCAGCTTTTCATTCAATTTTGGTTCAAAAATTCGACCAGTGAGTGGGAAAAGATTCGCACCAAGTATTACTTCTTGTAGAAAACTGTCGTGTGCATCTGAAATAAGATAACAAAGGGCTGAAAGAAATTGAAGTTGAATGTTTACCTCCAAATTCGATCAGTGTCTCTGAGCTTATAGATAGAAATCCTTAACAACGCAATCTGAATTTAGTACGACAAAAACTTTCACCAAATGGAACACGACAGCAACCCTTCTTGCTGCGAGCGTCGTCTTATTACAGTCCTCCTCGCTATACGCATGCTTATCGCCGCGTCGGTCGGAGAGTGTTACACAAATGACTATTGCAAATTGTTTTCGCAGAGCAGGTTTTGGAATTAGCTGAGACATCATTGATACAGAGCGACCGAGCACCTTGAGGTTGAAGACGATCGGCTAAGCACACCGAAAATTATTGAAGAAGATTTTGTTGATTTCGATACAAATATCATCAAAGATGTAGTCATTTGTGAGCTTTGGAAGTTGGGAGGACATCATCACCGATGTAACTGCGACTAGCAAAGTGGATGAATAGAAAGAAGATGAAACTGAGCTCACAGTATAACACCCATTTTCCAAAGTTACGGAGGCGTTCAATTTTATCAGGTCATATGCATCGTCACTGAACGAAGGGTCGTCGAGTAGCGAGGTTTATAATCATTATAATAGGGTAGTAAACATTACGTTAATGGCAAGGCTGTATGCCAAAATTGATAGCTACCCTGCCAAAAAGTATTAAGTCATTATTGAATTTAATAAAGTTTAACGTTTTTCTTTATTATATTGACTTTTTTTAACCTGGGAGGACGAGCGCAGGGCCTAAAAGACCCGGAGTACGTGTGTTTTTTTACAACTGCAACCACTAATTTTTTTAAAGTAATCTTCAATTTCTTTTATTGCAAAATTTGTAAGAATTGTCTCCGTCTTAATAAAGTGACTGTTATAATTTAATTTTATTGGTGGTAATGTTAGAACAATTCATACCCTCGTTAAGCACGCGTTCTGTCGGGTTAATATCCGCTGTTCACTATTTGTTTTGTTTAGCTAACAAAGATTTCAATTTTGCAAACACGAGTCTTAGTTAACATGGTCGGCAAAAAGATTTGATATTGCTGTCCTCCATTTTATGTATTGTACGTAATAACTGTAACTTTAATAATTTTTAAAAAATTTTGACTTACAGCAATAGCATTTCTTTGAAATTCCAATAGATCCGGCGGAGGTCGCACGAAACGTCACCTTAATGCGTTCACGACTGAAATTTTAAGATTATTTAAAACACGAATCGCATATTAAAATCAACCGGTCTGTCAAATCATATCTTGGTGGAAATCATCAGCTCTCCCGTTGTTTTTTTTTTTTTTTTTTTTTTTTTTTTTTTTTTTTTTTTTTTTGCTCCCAATCCTCCATGTTTTCATACTTTTGAGTGCAGAAGATGCTAAATTTATTAGAAAACGCTTAAATTCAGGTCTTTAGATGGTTTCCACCAAGATATTACTTGGCAGATGCCATGTTACTTTTTAATATGCTAATTGAATTTTAACTAATCTTAAAATTTTAGCCATTAAATCGATGAGGTGATGGCTTGTTCAACCGCCCTTCGGTATCATAGCTTTCGAGATTTCCTGCTCGAACAATCAGTTACGTGATTTGTCGATTTCCGCCACTGCATTGGCTCTGCGAAACGAAACGATGTTTTTTCCACTCAGACCCTTTCTCAAACCTTTATCACACGAATTGCAGCAGAAATATGGAATCCAGCTTTTGTCCTAGTGTTTCTAGCCTTCGTTAAAGCAGTATGAATAGGCTTTTTTATCGTAGGCAATATAGAACACATTTGTTTACTAAATATCTCCTCTCTGCAAATATAACAAATATTGCCGGGATTATTCACACGTTTTTGAGATATTTTGTTATAAAACATTTGTAGTTTTTTTACTTTTAGCACATATATTATTTAGAATACAGAAGAGAGCGCTAAAGTACGATATTTGGACATTTAGTACATTTGATGCCAACTAACAAAGAAAATATGAACATTGCCAAGTTAAATGAGTGTAGAATCGTAAAACCTGAAAGATATGAGGTATCGTAAAAACTTAAACTAATAAATTATTTATACTTATCAAATCGTATTTAGCACGAATATACAATGAGAAATTAGTTAAAATTACTTCGGATATTTTTGCATTGTAGACTAGTGTCATCAATGTAAGTAAGAGATTTATATTTTTTAAACTGAAAACACCTTCACAAACGATGTTTATTTTTCTTTTATTCCGTAGTGCAGTTGAACCCCGATTATCCGAATCCCGGATATCCAAAAATCCGAAAGACACCGAAAGACTTAAAATTCCTTCTTTTTAAACGTGAAAATATCATTGTCAATATTATTTTTACCGATGTTCAATGCCACCTTTCAACATATTTTAATTTATGATTACTATTTTATTAGTAAATTTCAGACCTAAAGAATTCGGAAGAATCTTTAATAGGTTGAAATATGTTTTAATATATTATTTGCTTTAAAAATAAGAAGCAAAATAAGTAAAAAACAGAACTTTGAAAGGTGTTATTGTTCACTGGTAAAAATAGTGTTAAAAAGGCATGTTTTTTTTTAATAAAATAAATAAACCGAATCGATTTACTTATTTTCGTTTCTTGCGTAATTTTGAGCACTGTTTTTTATAGATACTTCATTATTTTGCAAAATATTGTGTGATTTTCTTTTGTTTTTCAACTGTGCATCGTTTCAATGCTGATTTATCATGGCACTTTTTAAATAACAACACATCTGATGCTGTTGCATCAATTCTTCATGGATAGAATAGCACATAAATTCTTCAATAAAATTTCCCTGTTTCCGAAATTTGCATGGGTTATTTTTCGTCAAAAAAAAAAAAAAAAAAAACTTTTGGAGCAACTTAATGCATCGATCGCTATTATTTATAAATAAGTAACCGAAAATTGATAAAAATACCTTTCACCTTCTTGTTGATACTGTAATTAACGTTGAATAGCATCATTTTATTACAATCTGATTTATAAGGTACAGAGATAAAAGAAAATGGTCTACTGGAAAGGAAGATTTTTTTTTCTTCATCTGGAATTTCGCACAATTATGATTAATGTACTAGAAGAAGTCTGTTAATACATTAAAAGAGATATATATGTATCATAAATGTATCTTACCTGTGTATACAGGTAAGATACATTTATTTGTTCATATGAATTAATTAATATTTCACACCACAAACATTTCAAAGAAAATTTTTCTAGTAATGTATCAGTTCTACATTTTACGAACAGTTTCGAGACTTTCTGTAGGTCTATCAAGAAACGACTGCATTTTTCTGGCAGTTAATACAGTAAAACCTCGAAATAACGGACACCTCGGGAACGCAGAAATTGTCCGCTATTGGAAAAACCTCACATATTCAAAAACCACTAAGAAATGCTTAATATTTTATTAATTTACTTTTATATGTCCTAAAGCCTCTATTATGTAATTAATCAGAAATTAAAATTATTTTTAGTCAATAAGATTGAAATAAATTTGTGCACACTTTTATCCATTGTTTATTATATTCTCGTGAAATAATCTGTTACAAAAGTTTACTTCTGCTTGTGATTACATGTAATTTGTTTTTCTATGTGACGTTATTGGACATTGTAGAGTTCCGGGCGTGAAAGAAAGGATTGCACTTTTTGACCTTTAAAAGCATAAAATCTCAAAATATTCTTGGGTGACATTTCAATGCTCTGGGAGATATTCCTCCCGGGCAACAACCTGAATTTAACACTGAACGTGGGGGGGGGGGGGGGATTTTTTCTAGCTTTTTATCTACATTTATCTGTGATCACAAAATTTGTGACACATTGTCCTGATAAATTCGGAGGCATTTTTGCTTTTCTTTTAATTTTTTTTCTTTTTAAAACATATTTTTTCACCCTTTATTGCCGAATAAAATGTCCGTTATTCGGAGGTTAAACATACAAAAATTTAGGTTTTGGAAGTGGGGATTGGAAAACTGTCCGTTAAATAGAAGTGTCCGCTGTTCGGGAGTGTCCGTTATGGAGGTTTCATTGTATTTAATTTAATGTATGTCCGTGAGAGCCGTTCGACCGTCTGTACTGAAGACCCGGATCATGGCGCAACGCAAACACTATTTGTAGAAATTCTTACTTTTAAATAATAGCATTTGTATTACGTAATGTTCGTATTTTTTAATCTCGAAATTCTCCAATAAAATAAGATGAATTTTACTATTCGAAAGTAATGTTATTCAACCTTTTTCGGCACGGTTAAATTCTGTTCGTATTAAATGACTGACACCTGAATTTAAAAACGATTTATTTAGAAATTAAAAATGCCCTAATTTATGCTTCCATTGAAAAAGGAAAATTTTAGTAAAATATTCTTTATGCCATTTACATGTTTACAATTAAAATTAGTTGTGCTCAGAGCGGGCACAGTGTCCGGAAAGGGTTAAGTGCACCCAGCTAGAATTCAAAAGTCCCAGCTAGTTTCCAAAAAAGTGTCAAAAATGTGCATTAAAACTGAGCGTATTTGGCATTTATTTCTGTTTATGCATAAAAAGTACAAGCGAATTGTGCACAATTACCTAAATTGTTCAATTTTTATACACAGAGGTGGCACATACGCTCAGATTTATTTTTTTACTCTTTTTTTCATACTTAAATTGTGCACATTTAATTGGAGTTAAAAACAAAAACAGTGCAAAATTCAGCTTGTTTACTAATTTGAAAACGCAAAAATACACTTAACTGTACATAAATTAGTTAAAAGGTGCACTAGAATACCTATAAAAACTTTAAAAATACAATTAAAGTCCTTTAAAATGTTCAAAAGTTCAGAACGTTTTCAACCGCAAACTTACTCGGTCTTCGTCAGTGAGAGAAACTACAAAATGACAGCTCTTACTGCTGGCGTCCTCAGGCTCGTCCGGAACTGTCCATTTTTACATCGAGGGAGGAAGGACTTACTTAAAAGGTGCACTAGAATATCTATAAAAACTTTAAAAATACATTTAAAGTCCTTTAAAATGTTCAAAAGTTCAGAACGTTTTCAACCGCAAACTTACTCGGTCTTCGTCAGTGAGAGAAACTACAAAATGACAGCTCTTACTGCTGGCGTTCTCAGGCTCGTCCGGAACAGTCCATTTTTACATCGAGGGAGGAAGGACTATTCATTTTGTCCCGTTCTCTTCACTCCCCGTCCTTCCTCCCTCGATATAAAAATGGACTGTTCCGGACGAGCCTGAGAACGCCAACAGTAAGAGCTGTCATTTTGTAGTTTCTCTCACTGACGAAGACCGAGTAAGTTTGCGGTTGAAAACGTTCTGAACTTTTGAACATTTTAAAGGACTTTAAATGTATTTTTAAAGTTCTTATAGGTATTCTAGTGCACCTTTTAACTAATTTATGTACAGTTAAGTGTATTTTTGCGTTTTCAAATTAAATTGTGCACTTTTTTTGCACAATAAGAGGTTCCAAATAAGCTCAGATTTTGTGCACTTTTTGCATACCTAAATTGTGCAAATTTTATGCACAGAGGTGCCAAATACGTTCAGACATTGTGCACTTTTTTATATGCATAAAATATGAAAATATTTTGCCCAAAAAGTGCATACTTTTCGGAGTATTCAAAAGTATTCACCTTTTTTGAACAAATTGTGTACAATTTAAACTTTTTTGCAAATAAAGTGTAAACATTTTTTAGCTGGGTAGCCACCCATACCAACTAAGATAGATAACGATCACTTCACACATACACTTAAATCCAACGTTTCTTACCGGAAAAAAGGCTAAGGAAGCTGCATAATAACCACTTTCTACTTGCCTACGATTCCGAAAAGAAGAGACCATATACAAAAGACGATTTTATAAAAATCGAATTGAATTACGAAATGTCATGCCGATTTTTAATGCCAAACGTCATTATCGTCGATTGTATTGCAGACAATTTTTCTTGATTTAATAGCTGTTAAATAAGAAACTATAGTTTTAATCTTGTAACAAAATAAATATCCTCTCATTGCAATAAATATTAAAAATACTAAAATGCAAGTTTGATTTTACAAAAAACAATTTGATTTTTTTAAACCTTTAAAACGTTCAAATGCATAAGTTATATACATTTGAGGGAAATTTAAATTCTGAATTTAGCGTTTTCAATTATTTTTCTCATACTTAGCATATAATATACCATCCTTTACGCGTAGGTAGGTTTTGAGTAATTTTTAAACTGTTATTTTAAATCAAAATTAATCTAACCAAAATTAAGTGTTTTTTACACTTTTTTTCGAAATTCAGCCTTATTGCGACAGTAGTAAAATTTGAATTTATTTATTTTTGTTGCCCCTAATCTCCATCCAAGAGACATTCTTTTCCGCATAGGTAGGTTTCGACACTGTAAAAAAAATCGATCTACTCTAACGACATTAGGCCTCTTTTGTCTTTGCATCATTCTCGTTTTTATTGAGTCATAATTTTTGTTTCACTTCAGTGCTAAAAATAAGGAACCAAATTTATTATCTTCGCCATACTAGTAAAAATTTTAGTGTAGAATTTGCCTTATTTAATCAGAGCATTTTTTCGATTTAATAAGGCACAAATTTCTGTTTTTAAAAATCTGTGACAAAAGATTAAAAATTTTGTAAAAGGCTCCCATAGAGAAGAGGTTAAGAAAGGATTAGCCCTCATTACCCTTTTTTATAAACCAACAAACCCCCCAAATTAATCAGGGAAGCACCTTCTCACAATGCACCAGAAAAAAATATTGAAGAAAATCGTATATTTCTATCAAGAGCTATCCAGTTTCGTGCATGCATATATGCATTTTAAATATGTATGTAGTGTACGTACAGAAACTACGGGTGCATTAGCTCTATAGCTCTGACAGTATGTGAGCTAAAAAGTGCATGAAGCTCAGCTCACGTTCAACTCTTTCAAAATCTTTTACTGTTTCATGTTTTTTAATCACAGTAAAACATCAGACATTCTGTCATAAAATAAGGCGATCGACAAAACATTTTTAAAAACATTAAGTAAAAAATTATTAAATTCTAGTAGCGATAATATATTCCGCCAGGATTGGTACGAATGTTTAGAGAATATAAAACTTTCTTTATAGAAATAATGGTATTGCATGTAAAGAAGAAATGTAAGCATCTCTATCCAGCCTGTTTGCAAAATTTCTAATATGTTTTCTTGTGGAATCTTTGAATACTTTACTTGTTAAATGATTGATTAAATAATGTAATCTTACAAATAAAATACTGGCTTTACTAAATAAATACTGGCTTTAAAAAATAAATAAATAAATAAATAAATAAATAAATAAATAAAAATAAATAAATAAATAAAAATAAATAAATAAATAAAAATAAAATAAAATAAAATAAAAATAAAATACAATGGAATAAACTAATACAACACCATTAATTAGATTTTCATTTCAAAATCAAGATTCAACTGCAACAAAAAGTTTTAAGTAATATATTATATATATATTTTAAATTAATAACAATTTTTTTCAATGGTGAATTCAATTACATGCACATAATATTATTTTTTTATAACTGTTAAACTAATTTGATGAGTGATTTAGTCTTAATCAAGTCTTTTTAGAAAATATTTTTATATAAAATTTATCAAATGTGGAAATTTGATCTTCATTATTACAATATAATTCGTTAATATGGAGAAAATATCATTATCCTAGATTGGCTTCACTGTAATATTTTGTCATGTTACGTTTTTTTAAATAGACATGATTGTTTGTTATAAAAGTAAAAATAATAATAATTAACAGATACCGGAATAAGTATTAAAAAATCTTTTTCAGATTAAATATTTCTAGGCCATAAGGCATACACATGTAAACAGCTTTAAAATTCTTGAAATCATGCTGTCCTCGCTGGCAACATGATAAAGTACTAGAAGAAACCGAGAAGTAGGTGTTTCACGCTCTGACAACGCAGTTGCCGCGACGGCACTGGATATTTTGCGCTAAATGAAACAATAAAATATATTTAACCTTTTAGCTGCGAAAATAAATCATTGAAAAAATTTTTACTAAAGTACAGGCATTCATGAATTATTTTTACGTATCAATCAAACATATACTTAAAATAAAAGAACAAATAAATATTATACAATAAAAGAAATCTGAATTTAAATTATACGCGTGAAATTGTAACGGTTTCATTGTGCTAAACTTTTTATTTCTTATAATAAAGACGTCTACTGACTAAATGAACTCTATATGATAAACTCGTTAATAATATCGAATAGTGCAGCACAGGGGTGCAAAAATCTACGCGCCAGCAGACGGTTTCTCACCACCAATTTAGTTCGTTATTTTTCGTCTATTATTTCGTGTAAAATTCTTTTAAGAATGCTATTCAATTTTCAACGAAGAAAATTTTGAAATTTAAGTTGTGAGAGACTGCCCGTTGGCACCAAGATATTTGCAACCGTGGTCCACATATTGAAAAGACCCGCTTTTTTCTACATTTTTAATAACATTAATTGCAAACCGTTCCAAAAAATTATAACTCGCTATTGACTGACCATGTACTAAGTTTATTTTAGTTGTGTTTAATTATAACCACACAATCGACGTTTTTAAGTGCGTTCGTATTATATAAATAAGTGGAACATTAGGACGTCGGCTGTTTTGTTCATTTTTCTGTCTTTCTATTAAAAACTATCCAACCGAATACTTCAAAATTTAATGTATAAAATCGTTGCAGAATAACTTCAATTCATTTAAAAAGTTTTGAAAATCAAGTACAAATTAAAAAAGATATCAATGAAAGATTTCTTCCTTCTATTATAGCCTATATTACATCATTCGTTCAATCACATCCAATGATAGGTCATGGTCCTTGGTGATTCAAGATGGGGTTCTTTTCCTTCCGTATTGTTCAATTTAATCATTAGGATCGTAGTAAATTTTACATTCATGTATGAATTAATCTCTTTGACCACGATTTTCAAACCTTCTTAAGTCAGAACGCACCTCTGGGTTAGATTTTAATGTTTGGCAGCTACCCAATGTTTAGCTGTAAAATCTTTTCATAAAAAATTTTACGATTTTTTTAACCATTTGGAAAATGGTTGTTTCTTTTATTCGAGAACATATATATTCGAAGCGTATCTGAATGCTTGTGATGTCCGAATTTTATTCGTTTTCTGATTGGTCCCGGAATATTTATGTTTAATATATGGCGTATGAAATATATGACTTTAATTACGTAATCCACGTTTTCATATACTTTTTTTTTTTGTGGGGGGCGGTCAAGAAAAACATACAATAATCTAACTATTTTCCTTTTACCTTAAACAGGATAGGAATAGTTTTGTTGCCATGATAGCAAAAAAAAGAGGAATTAAAAACTGCAAAAAATTATATCTCAAAAAACAATTTGAGATGCAGCTTTCAAACAAATTGCATTTAAAAGTGTTTTTTTTTCTATGTAAAACTGAGAATAAACATTTCCTTAGGTGTAAAACTGAAAATAAGCAATGTTCAGATGTTTAAAAATTTGTCACTCCGAAAATTGTAAAACTGAAATTTCATTTAAAATTTGTTTATAATAGGTCCAGGAATATTAATGTTTAATTATGTTTAATGCTTAAGTCAGGGATGGTATACTTTTGGCATGCGTACCACATGGATTACAGTATTTGATTACAGAAAAAAACCTTGTTTAATGACAAAAGTGCATTAATTTAAAAAGAAAAAATATATAGTTCTCAAGAAATGGTGGAATTTTATTATCACAAAATTTATTTAAAAAAAATTCCCCAATAGATTGCGATTTATTATATGAAATCAAGGAACGCAGAGGCATTTTTCTTTGGTAATATTATTTCCCAATTGTAATCTTCGCCTTATTTAACTGCAGAATTCTGCAACTGCAAATTAGCGTATAAAATAACCACCGTATAGAAATGATTTCAATTCCAAGTATTTTCAAAAAATAGTCAAAATAAGATTTGTGCTAAGTTAAACAGACCCAATCTAAATTAAAAAGACTCCGACAGAAATCGGCGATTTCTACCACTAAATTGTAATAACATTTTCACCGTATTTAACTGTTTCCCTTATTACCCTGGTCATCTCGGGATCGTATACGGTACAAATAGTAATTATTTTCCCGAAATAACTCGGAATATAGAGCTTCGCATCGCTATTTTAAATTTTATAATATATTTCCCCTTGCAAATGTTGACAAGCTGCATTTCAAAGATTTTGATTTTAAGAAAGTGGTGCGAGGTGGAGTTAAAAAATACGTAATTCAAAATAATAAAATAAAAAATAGGGAGATTTTTTTGCAGTTTCTTAAAAAAAATGGTAAGGGAATCGGTTATTGACAGATATTCGTGTGATTTAATAAGGCAAAAGATACTATTCAAATATAGAGGGGGAAATCAAACATTTAGATCTGAAAGTTATCCTCCTTGATTAATCCTTTCATTACCAAGGTACTTGTATTCGGAAAAAAGAATAACCCCAGTATTTACACGAAAATTTATTTGTAAACAAATAAAAGTATCTTTTCATGTTTTCATAAAAGAGAAATTTTCATAGAAAAGGGTATAGCGGGTTTCTTATTAAAATACACCCTTGAGTCAACCACATCGAGTCCTACATGGATCGATAACTCATAAAAAGAAATTCATTTCTCCCCAGTTTTAAGTTTGTATCTCAAGACCATGGGGGGGGTAATGGCCCTAAATGCCTGTTTTTGAAAAGAGCGCATTGTGCCGAAACGACTTAGCAGATTTCAGCGAAAAATATAAGGGATGTAAAAAAAAACACCATACGAATGTTCGACAATTTTTTTCAGATTTTTTCTAAACAAAAGAACAGGTTTTCTAACATTTTTCCTGTTTTTAAATGTACATTTTAATTAAAAATAAACTGAAATTTCTGAGTGACCACTTTAATTTTTTTGCATGAAATACTATGAGACATGATGCATATTCACTATCGATTTCAACTTTCTACGTATGGTGCATCATATTAAAAAAAGGGCAAAATCATATTCCGGCGATATTGTGGGGCGTGTCTCGGACAAATTTCACGCCTTCTTTTCAAATCTCACATATTTATTCTCACGGTATGTTTAAAAATGAAAAGTACACTGCTCAAAACAATTAAAGGATATTTGAAGTTTTATATAAAATAAAGATATAAACGAAAATTTTTTTGCCGAAAATAGAAGAAGAGAATCCCAAATGCAAATTTTTCTGGTTTTCAAACTGTAGAGTGCAAATTTTGAGTTCGACGTCAAAAACGTCGCTTCAGCGGCAGCGAATGAAATTTGACTTTCAACTGGATAAAAGAGAATGAAGACAAGGATGATCGGCATTCAGTGATTGCTTTGTTTCGATGAGTACAATGTCTCAGCGAAGTCATTTGACAGATTCAGAAGCTTGGAGAATTGTTGGTAGGTTAGAAGGGGGCCAAACTCAAGCCGAAGTAGCGCAAGCCATTGGAGTGTCACAAAGTGTCATTTCCAGGATCTGGAATCGTTTTTTGGAGAGTGGATGTGCAGGCCAAAGACAGGGCAAGGTCGTAGACGGGCTACAACGCCCTATGAAGATCGGTATTTAGCGTTAACAGCTCGGAGACACCGAAATATGAACGCTACTCTTCTCCAACAACACCTTCGCTCGGCTACAGGCACCACGATTTCAACTCAGACGGTCCGAAACCGGCTCCATGCTGTAGGTATGTATGCTCGCCGACCGATGGTATGTGTTAGATTAACATCAAGGCATCGTCGCAACCGTAGGGAGTGGGCAACTGAGCATGTCAACAGGAGGAGAAATGAATGGAGCAATATTCTGTTTTCTGACGAGACCCATTTTTCTGTGCATCCGGATAATAGGCGTATTTTCATCTGGAGAGACCGTGGCAGTAGGAATAATCCTGCGTTCGTGCACGAAAGTGTCAGATTTGGCAGTGGAGGAGTGTTGTTGTATGGTGGCATCTCCATTGACGGGCGCACTGACCTCTACATCATTCGAGATGGAGCTCTGACTGGTCGCCGATATAGGGATGAGATCCTCAGACCTATTGTAGTCCCTTACGCTGCAGCAATCGGAGATAACTTCATTTTAATGGACGATAACTGCAGGCCACATCGTGCAAACCTGGTGGAGGATTTCCTTTTCGAGCAAGGAATCGTTCGAATGGAATGGCCAGCGTGTTCTCCAGACATGAATCCAATCGAGCACGTTTGGGACGCTCTAGGAAGACGAGTTTCTGGCCGCCAACAACCCCCACAAACTCTCCAAGAACTGGAAAGAGCTCTTCTGGAAGAGTGGGGCAGAATACCCCAACTCGTCATTAATAGCCTCATTGAGTCCATGCCTCAAAGGTGTTCAAAGTTGCTGGCCGCCCGTGGAAACCATACCCCCTACTGAAAATGATTTTCTTTGAAGAAAACACCTTTTCTTATTCTTTTTTTCTCATATGCACAAGTTGTGGTTTTTTGCTTTTGTACACAATGCGCAATAAAATGCATTTTTTTCTGCCAAACATGTGTAATTTATTCTCATATAACCTACTATGTCTGTCGACCATGTATCAATCATCTAAAAAGTTTCCCAGATACAAAATCCACCTAAAACTGCAATATCCTTTAATTGTTTTGAGCAGTGTATTTATCAGTATTCATAGTATATGTTTAAACATTAAAATAACACAAATGAATAAATAATAAAGTTAATCACCTAGCAAGTTGGAACTAAAATATTACTTTTGAGATCTATAAACCGTCTTTTGGCTACGGCGGGCAAACAAACTGTCAAACAGCTTCAAAAACTTTAAACCATACGTTTACAGGTGTCATCATTGATAGTTTTCTTCAAATAATAAAATATATAATAAGTAGGTAAAAGTTGCGATGTTCACATCTGCCCCAGTTCACTCTGCCCTGAGTGAACACGATAATGTCTAAACGACATTTCTTTTTAAGCCACCATACGTCGAATACGCGAACCCCTGTCACAAGAAATGCGTTGATTTTCATCAAATCCCACCGAGAGATTCAATATATTCTAAACCATTTTCATTGAATATAAAAGAAACATCTCGCAAATAGAACACAGTGCAAGTGCTCAGTATCGTTGCGAGGCCGTCACCGCTTTCGAGGTAATGGGTCCAGTTTCAAAACGGGGGGTTCAGCAGTGAAATCCAAGCATTTTACGTGCGTTATTAAATTTAAGCAAAATATGTTGCGGTTCAAAAGGATGGGGATATGAAATTATTTTTATTATTATATATTAGTTTTTTTTTTTTTTTTTTTTTTGCTGTATTTAGATATTGTCATCAGTGTATTGTTAATTTGTCAAAATTACTTTCTTTATAAACTAGGGATCTCTCACATTTATCGTCCTTGGAAGAGCTAGACGAATTTTGGATCAATATTGAGATACAGTTCTGGTGCTCTTTCTTCAAAGTTTTAAACTTATGTATGTTTGAGGCTCACAGTTAAATTTCCCCACTAACAATGATGCAAGCGAAAACCCTTTTGCTAACATACTAAAATCCTGTTCTGTAACATATAAAAATTATATATATATATATATATATTTAAACAGAACGTGTACACTAGTATTCGGAAAGTCGAATGGAGTTGCTAAAATTTTTATAATGCTATTTGAGAATCCAGTAGTCATGCGATGACATTTACAAGTTAAGGTAAAAATTAATGGAGATTTTTTTTTAATTTCTCGTTTTCTTTTCAATTAATTAACTACTCTTTTTCACTTGATTGTTGCTTGCTTACCGGACCCATTTTAGGTGCGTTTATAACTATAAATATACGTAGTGCCTATACTCATAGTCTGGTTCGCCTGTCCAAACAAACAAACAAACAAACAAAAAAAAAAACAAAAAAAAAAAATAAACCGCATTAAAAAAAAACAGCATTAAATAAAAAAAACAGCATTAAATATCTCCAAACATTTAAAATTTAATATATGTAATCATTACAGAATTTTGCTGAATCCTTTCAAATTTTATGAAAATGAAATCGAAACTGAAAACATATTAATGAAAGTTTTCTTCATTTTATTAAATCCTATAGTAAGTGATATTTCAATGATATGTGTTTAATCACTTAGTTTGTGTCATGAAATAAGAGGAAGATTTTCTTTATGTAAGAGTGGTAAATACTTTGACTGAGAAAATTCAACAACTTGGTAATACTGCGACAAATAATTAAAAACAAGTACTTATTTTTAAACTATACTGACAAATGATCGCGTTTATAATTCTTTTCTTTAAAACATTTTATTTTTTTAAAACTCCATGTACTGAGAAATACAGGCTGACATCTCACTTTTTAATCGGAATTTATCTGTAATAATTTCTTTCAGTTTATTTTAAGTCTAAAAGTAATGTTTATGATACATAGAATTTTTCTCGATCTTTTCGTAAAAACTTTTTTTAAATCTCTTTGAACATTTCCCCTATATAATTTTCCTCTAGGTATTTTTATAAATCTTGTTTTATAGATCGCCTTTGATTAGTTTAGAAATGCTTTTCTTTTCTTTTTTTTTTTTTTTTTTTCTACTTAGAAGTTATGTTAACTTTGAAAGATCAATCACCTTTTCTTAAAATCTTTCCGTCAAGCGACTAAAAAAAGTTATGTCAATACCTCAGAAGGTGACAAATAACTTTACAATTTGGACGTGTTGGAGATTTATTTGTAATTTATTTTTGGATTGGACCTTGAAAACATTTTGTGGGGATTTATTGAAATAAATATTTGATGTGATTAAAAGTTAATTTTAGATTTATCTCTACGGATTTATTTATTGAACAACAAGCATCTGATTTGTGGGCTTGACGTCAAAGCAATATACAGGGACGAGGTAGCAGAAGGAAATTTTAGCACTCGAGCGAAGTACAATCGGGAGTTCCGCACAAAGGGGTGTTTAGTGGAGCTGTCGGGCATTGAACCCACAACCTTATACGCTCGCAAGCGATTAGCGGTGTGATTTCTTAATAAAAATGACCACAGAGCCCCCGTGCAGATGGCGTTTCTCAATTTCAAACTGGCTACTTTGTGGTAGTCAAAGGCATTTGAGTTATCTGAATCATCAAATAAGAGGAATATTTTGCTTTACTTGGAGTTAAATTGAAAATTCTAACAAAAAAGTTTGATTTCTTTTTCTTAAAATATATTTTTCTGTAGGAGTATTGCTTAAAAAACAAATACAGTTTGTAATCTATAATTTTCACATATCTATTTGTCTTTATAGTTCAATACAGTTGGAATATATATTTTTACATTTAAAAAAATGGAATGGATTAAAAACATATACGAATGCTGAAAATTATGCTTTTGCATGTGCCTTATGATTAATTCGAATGACAAAACATTCCAAATTGATGGAATTCGCGGGGGCTATTTTTAAAAATCACTACAATCGAAATCGTCTTCCATTTTTCGGTAAACGCACAAAAGTTTTCCGTAAAATTTTATTAAAGAGGGCGCTTTCTGCTGAATTTTTAAAAGAAGAAAAAAAAAGAACCACTACTATTGTAAAATATTTTTACTATTAAAAAAGGAGATTACTATTACAAAATAGTAATAAGTATTTTGTAGTAAAAAAAAATCTAAAATTTGGAAATGCAGCTACAATTACATAAAAAAAGCAAAGTCATTTTATAACTACATTGAGAGCAAAAATTGTCATTTTTGAACATTTTATATATTTTTTCTTTTTTTTTATTTCCTTCTGTTTCTGTAAAACTTCATGCAATAAAAAAAGGTGATCCTATTTTTGAAGCGACTTGTGCAAATGTAATCTTTCATAAAATCACATCATCGTATCGTTTTGCAATCGATTTAACCTCTTTCTATATTTTCTTATAAATCTTATTCTATAAATCACCTTTGATCCTTTTAAAAACACAATTCTTTTTTCTCGAAGATATTACAGCTTATCAATCTTCGTTTTCCCTCCTTCAAACCACTAAAAATAATAGTTATGAGATTAGCGGAAAAAAATGACAAAATAACTTTGAATTTCGATTTTCCGTTTGATGGGTTGAGAATTTCTTTGTAATTTAATTTTAAATTCGTTTTTTGAAAAACATTTTACGAAGATTTATTAAAAAATGATTTTAATGGTTAAAGGCAGGCTTAAATTCCTATTATATTAAAGAAGGATGTTATTATAAAGACTTCCAATTAATGTGATTTTGAAATCTAAAATTAGTTATATTTTATGAATATGATGGGCAACAGAAATGTTTTCAATATTTAAATGAAACTCACATGCTCACATGCTCAAAACTACCAACATTTGTATTTCTTTTAAATCAATTACTACCAGAAATATGACAAAATCCTTCATGATCCACAAAATCCATCATTTCTGCCAATGCCCAATTTGCGATGCGTTCCTAATTACTGTTTAAATACGTCATTCCATACGTTTGTTTGTCCACATGTAACAACGCAGAAACTACCCAACCGAATTATTTGAAGTTTGAAATATATGGATGTCACATGATTTTGTCGAGTCATTTGAAATTTTAAGAAAATCGGATCTGTAGTTCTGTTACAAGACAACAAAAGTATTCCGTTACAGTGCGGTCAATTGGACAAAATAGTTTCAAGTACATTTTAACCCTTTCCGACACACTGTGCCCAGTCTGGGATACCTATTTTTAATGCCAAACTTGCAAACGGCACCAAAAATATTTTTGTAACATTTTGCTTTTACAATAAAAGCTTAAATTAGGTGTTTCAAAATATAAAAAAATTCGTTTTTGAATTCCGGTGTCAGTCGATAGTTTCTCATTTTTCTAACAGATTTTGCCCGTGCTGGAAAGGGTTAAGGATGTAACACTCTTTTGAGTATAATAAAATGGATATGCATCAGTGAAGTGTATACTTAAATATACATTCTGTAAAATCTAGGGTGCAAATAATGTCTATTATTCATTTACAGTGCCAAGCAAAACTATTCCTTTACATAACGGTACAAAGGGTATCATTTGGGGGTGCGTTTTAATTATATTAAACTATTTCACATTTCATGAAATTAATACACGTTATTTACTTTATTCCGAGTTACTTTCCGTATAATAAAAAGCAGATAGTATTTACAGGAACACACAAAAGATTTCGGAAATTCTACTGTATCCGAAGTACTATTACACCTAGACCTGAATATTTTAAAAACCTTGTTAAAGTACGAACGCACCTCATTTGCTACGTTTGACGTGCGATTTCCAGCTTGTTTATTTCAATTTTACACGCAATATATGAAATTTCCAGATGCTCTGATTCAGCAACTATGTTATGAATATATTTTTTTCACATTTTTTGTGAACACAAAAAATCACTCAAAAAATGCTACAAAGTTGTAGTAAAAAGCATAATTTTTGTCTGAAGAAGAAAAAAGTGAGTAAGTGCGATCGCAGATAGCACAAAGGGTTTATTTTAATGTTTCTTTCAAAACTACTTATCATTCCATTAATAAATTCAAATTGTTAATCTATAGAAGGCAAATAAATTGAATTTAAAAATAATTATAAAATTAAATTAAAAAGGTTAAAAAAATTATTTAAATAATATCCAACAATCCAAATTTCTTGAAAATCCGAAGTAAAAAAAATTGCTGAGAAATAAAAAATAAATTTAAAATTTTTAAAAATGAAAAAAAAAGAAAGTTTAAACGACATTTAAAAAGCTAGAATATTAATAAATCGCCATAGTTTCAAAATAGAAAGAAAACGGAATTCCAAAAAAATATTATGAATGTTAATGATAAAAATATATACCCTAAAATACCGTTAATCCGTATCTCGATCAAACGCCTTCCTCTAACTTTATAAAAGATTTTCAAAAAATCCCGAGAAATCGTCCTTCCCCCTTAAAGATTGTTGAAAATACGTAAGTTATATCAAAATGCATCTAAAAACAGAAAATACGTTAAAGAACATCGGGAAAAAAGGGAAATGTTATCTAACGTCACGTTTGAGGTTAATGTTTTTTTTACGTATATAAGTAGCATAAACCAGTAATGTACAACCTTTTTACCAGAAAATCGTTTGCCACCGGAATATTTGAAAAGTGTTGTTTCTTTTCTTTAATAGCAAAGTTTCTGTCATTACTATAAGCAAAATTATTCTGCATAAGAATTGTGGTATAACTGTGGCCCGCGGGCCAAAGGTTGTGCACCTCTGGCATAAACCCTTAAAGTGCTAAAAATACGAAATTCTTTTTAATTTAATCCATCTGATTATGTAAAGCATCGAATCTTCCAGCATTGGGCATCGAAGTAAGAGCCTTCTGATTACTAATGAGATGCTTTACCTTCAAACTATGATGTCTACACGGAAAACGTTGAAATTTAGGTTCTTTTTTTGTATTTTAAATCGCATGAAATTTGAAGTCAATGGCTAATTTGTCCGAACTCGCGTGAATATAATTTCTTTGTTATAGAGATATACCATAGTGTATCGGAAATGAAGTGCATTGCATTCATAGGTCATTCAGAGAAATGAAAAATATTGCATTACATTAAAATCTATGAAACAGAAAATCGTTTACAATGAATTTTTATAACATTACACTATTTCAAATATATTGAAATTGATATGAAAGTACTATGCTTCACAATAAATGCTGACTGTCAAATATAATCTGCATAACATTTATCATTGATATACAGGAACCCATAAATCTGTATCGTCAATTGAGCAATATTTGCCGGAACTATGCTTTCAGTTGTGATATGAGATTTTCAATGTGAAGAAGTTTTTTTGCCAATTAATTGGTGTGTATGAATTAGACTACGCAGTGCTGTGCAAAAAAAAAATCAAAATATTTTCCATTTTTTTGTTGGAAATTTATGAAAGAAGACTAACTGAATATGTTCTATGATAAAAAGTTTATTAAATCCAATAGATTTTTTAAATTACCAGATTTTAAAAGATGATGATCATGATGATCCTGACACATGACATGAGACATGATGATCTTGTTGGAGTTTATGAAATATACTATATTTCTATACTTCTATCTTACTATATTTCTACTATATGAAATATACTATATATTACAGAAGATGGGGACTTAAATTATTTCATAGGCATGACTGGGAGAAAGCTTGGTATTAGAAAAGAGGAGCATGAATTTGATATTAAATTTTGACGTACTAACAATGCCTTATCTAGAACATATTTAATTGAGAGGATAAAAATATTGTTTAGTGAAATCAAATTATGTTTCATATCTAATTGTTGCCGTAAGTCTATTATAAGAGAGTCCATTGAAATTTATACGCGTAAAAATTTTGTTTCCAATGATACTGTTTCTTTTATTATTACACTATTCTTTTATTATTATACTATTTCTTTTATTATTAGTTATGGTTGGAATTAATGAATAAATTCCTCGTGAGAGCTGGAAAGGGATGAACCATGTTGGAAATTCTTTTAGATCATGGTCTACTTTATTTTAATTTTTTACAATAGAGCGCGTGACTTTTGTTTTTTGTTGTTTATATCTCATTGTCGCGTGTCATTTGTATTGACCGTGAAATATTTTGAAATTTACTTTTTATTTTTATTATGATTATGGATCTTATTAGACGGATCCGAAACATGTCAATGTCATTTACTTTTAATTATTATAACATCTTTCTTAAGTAAAATAAAATTTTTATTAAAGTGAATATGTTTTATATGTACAAATCGGTTGATATTATACAAAGATTCACAAAATAATTTGAATTATCTCCCCACGGTATCGACGGTAACTGTGGAAATTGAGATTCCGTTTCATGCGTTATCTAATATGTCGATCATATTTCTACTTGTTAACCCTTTCCGGCACAGAAAAATTCTGTTCGTAAAATGGTGAAATGAGTGACGGACACCGTATGTATAAATGACTTTTTAGAAATAAGGGGCTTGTTACTTTAAACAGTCATTGTAAATGAAATGTTTTTTCTAAACTAATCTTGGTGCCGATCGTAAGTTAGTAATTAAAATTACAATGTTAAAAAAAATGGTTTTACAGAAATTGTACTGATGCTCTCGACGTTAGTAAATTTCACTGGATTTTAACGGGAAAACTCCCATTAATTTTAGAAAATATTTACAACAACAACAAAAAAAGGAAAACATTTTGGTATTTACAGAAATTTTTCCGTTAAAAAGTTGTGAATTATACTGATTACCAGTACAATCGTCCATTTATTTATATATTTTTGCAATGTAGCGGATCTCTACATAAGCCACTGTTTCTGAATAAGTTAGGAGTAGGGATGAGATTTCCGCTTTTTTGCACACCAGTAAAATCTTAGAGAAAATGCTATATTATTTATTCGGAATATTTTTGCGATTTAAGCGAACAAAAATTTCTCTAAGATTATACCGGTGTCCAAAAAAAGCGGAAATCTCATCCCTGGTTAGGAGGTAAAGTTTTGTTTCAATATTCCGAATATGTTAAAAAATGAGACATAATTTATGCTTGTCGCATTATTATTATTATTATTATTATTATTATTATTTTTTTTTTACTGTCAGTGCTTTACAAAAAATGTATCAAGAAACTAATACACCACTTTAAAACTTATGTAAAACTTTTGAATATTGATTTTTCCCTTGAACTAAACAGTTAAAATTTTACACACTCAATTTTAGATGCTTATACTCTTACATAAATTTTTATACCTTTAAGAAAATTGAAATTTCTATTTGGATCAGCTCTTCCGTAAGAAGTATTGGGATATTTTAAAATGAATTCAATCTACCTCGCACACACCTTGCAGCTACCGGGTCTGCATTTATTTTACTTGTGAAAATTTGTCATTAAAAAAAAATCAAATATTAAAATGTGAATATTTTGAGTTTGCGTTTGCTGCTCAGAATCTATTCTAGACATATTTTGAAATTTGATTTAATAGTAGGAAAAGTATTTTTATGATTTGGAAAAAAAAATCTTTTATTTTTTCAATCAGTTTTACAGAAACATCGACATAAGAAGGAAAATTTGTACTAATATACGAATGAAAACACACAGTAATCTGTCATAAAAGAATATATTTTTTTTTGTAGATTTATCAGTCAGGTGTTTAAAAAGGTTCTCTTTATTATGTGTGATTCATAAACTATAAGGATAAAACGTACAGTGTACGTTAAATTATGATTCTTTCTGCAAGATTATTGAATAGATTTATGAATAAAGGAATGAAGACATCTAATATATATTAAGCTAATGTACGTGGCACAAAAATCGCGATTATTTATTAATTGTTTAATGGCAACATCGAAATGAAACCCATCTTTTGGGTTAGCATACAAAATCCTTTGTTATGATTTGTGCTGTGGTAAATTGGATTTATTTTTCTTTTGTTCCTTCGCTGCAATTATGGGGCTTCAAAATATCAATATTTATTCTTTTCTGTTCTTTTCACTTAAAAAAATAAATGTCATGAATTTTAAACTATTCAATTTCAAATTATTCAAGTTATGTATTATAAATGGAATGAGTGAAAGGATTATATTAATATTTTAAATAATTAATGAAATACGAAATGTCACTGATACAATATTTGGCGATTTATTATCTGCACCGGGCTTGCATAAAAATACTAATTTCTTGATTTATCAACACAGATGTTGGCGAGTTATTTTTGTGATGCCAATTTGACGAAAATTCCGTTTTCAAATACCACTTACATACATATTTTTAAACCAATTCTTATCTTGTTAAAAAGGAAATAATAATTTAACAAAAAGTTTAGTTAATAATTATAGAATAAAACTATTTATATCATACTAAAAAAGTGAATAAAAGCAAACAAACAGTTTATTAATCAATAAATGGCCGGGTTACCATGTGAGGCACATATAATTGCCATGATGTTGCAACCGTGCCAATGTGGTGCGCATATGGCATCTGTGTCTATTTCTGAAGCAGAATCTTCTATGTGGCAAAAAAATGAGCAATTAAAATTAATTATGAATAAAAGCAATATGATTTAATTCTTATTATACATTCAAGGGAGACCAAACTGGTCGCCAAGGGCGGCTAGTATAAAAAATGAGTATAAAATGTTAGAATAAAAATGAATGTGAATGGGCGTGGCATCCCAGTCGTGTCTTCCCTTAATTTTTAAGACTTCTGCTTTCATTAGTCATAGTCCTTTCTAGACTTTTCCACTGTTTATATTTACTTACTGTAAGGTGTTATTTAAATGGAAAAAAGTTCCTATCAGCTTTCACTTTTATACTTCATTAAATCTTTTTCTTGCTGTGGATAGTATTAGCAATTTTTTACACATTTTTTTATTCAATTTTACACATTTTCTTATCCCACATTACGTTTTCCAGAATAAATTTACATTTTCTTTAATATACAGGTTTCGTACGTTTCAAGCACTTTTGTAGGATGATATTTGCTTATTTAATACCACAAGCTCTATCTTGAGATACAGCAACCCGTAACTTATTAAATTTCTGATGCTGAAACACCAAAATCTGCCAAATCCTTTGGTGCGTATGAACTCTGACTTTTCCTTATGCATATTTATAGTCCAGAGAAATTTTTGGATACATCGTAAACTGAATTATTCCGTTGTAAAACACCGTTTCCATACTGACCCCCGTTCGGGAATTTCGAAGAAATTTACCCACCAGAAATCAAAGGATTAATAAATTTATTCTCATGATTCATGATATAATTCATTACAAATTATAGCACATATTTTCAAAATCGTACACCGTAAATAAAAAAAAATACTAATAGATAAATTAAACAGAGTTTCATTGTGTCATTAGAAGTCAAAAGCTCTGTTCGCGAAAATCGGTGACAGATGATGCAACCGATGTAAAATGAAAATACGTCATTATCATTCATGTTTACCTCTTAAACCCTTGAGAACGAGCGACACGTATAAAAAGGCTTAAAAATCCTTGTTTGCCCGCACCAGTATAATTTTATTGTAAAATTTGCGTTATTTAATCGGGACATTTTCTAGATTTAATAAAGCAGAAATATTTGTTTATAAAAACCGTTGCAAAACATTAAAAATTTCATAGAAGACTATCGTCGCGAAGGGGTTAACACTGGAACGCCCGGAAATTTCACTCAAGTTTGATATTAATATTTTCACCTGAATATTTATTCAAAATTATTTATTTAGTTTATTTAAGATAAATCTGCGCGCATTATATTAAATTATTTCAAGAAAAACTTTCTGATTCGAATTGAAATTTAATCACACAGTTCGAGTCCTATCGACTCCTACCGGGTGTACTAGTGTTACTAGACCACTCTTGAACATTGAGACAAGCACGACATCTGTCGAAGTCCTAATATTGAAATGTATGTACGATTACTTAAATTTAGACACCAGTACTCTATAACTGTTTTCTATGATTTATTTCACCCCTTAACTTCTTTTCCGAACAAAATTCGGGCAAGAACACTTGCCATACTTCGTAATTAAAAGCTTTTCGATACGACTAGTTTCTAGCTGTGAATTTACTTTTATTAATTATCAAATATTTTTAGATGTAATAAGACTTAGTAGATTTAGTAAAATTTTAGTATGTATAAAGTGGTGGTCAACACCTATTTTTAATTTATGTTGTTAAAAACACGTAAAGGTTAATTTAAGATTTAATAGAGTTTTTAGATGAAAATTACAATTTTTCGGAGAGTTAAATAACTTAGAGAGCTAAAAAAATTATATGTCAAGCTCTTGTACAGTTTCATCAAACACATGAGTTAAAATATATACAAACATTTGATAAAAGTTAGTTACATGTAATGAAAGACTAAAAAAATTAGAGTGAAATTAATGTAAATGGGCGTGGCTTCCTAGACGTGTATTCCTAAAATATTAAGACTGCTGTTTTCATTAGTTATAGCATGGTCCAACGAGATCTAAAGGCCTGTCTATTTGAGATTATTCTATGAAGTCTCCCGCCAGAAGACTCTGATAGTTAATCTGACCATTCGTGCAAACCCTGAACCAAAACAATGACCACTTGTGTAAATCAAGGCTACCTTATCATAATATCAAGGCTTGTCATTCGCCAAGTTTCCCTTGACCGCAGTACAGGGGGGGCTGAGACTACATGATTTTCCCGCTGGTAGCGCCACCCAATGTGAGAATTCCATTTCCATTTTTCCCTATGGGATTATTAGCAGTAGTATGCACCAGGCGGCGTTACTTATGAGACAAAGTCATATAATAAGTTGGCAATTATCGGGACAATTTCAACAATAGATTTTCTCCTGAATGCGAGGCCTTGATATTATGATAAGGGGGCCTTGGTGTAAACATGTGCACAGAACAGAAAGCAGCTTACTTAATGCTAATTTGGGCAGGGTTTCTGTCACGTGGACTCACACGTGGTCAAGGAAATGGTTCAGGGTTTGAAGCTGAATCCAGCTTCACTTTTTCGGCGGTTTTTTGCGAAATGGCTCGGCTGGTAGTATATAGTCGGCTATGGTTATAGTTACTTCTAATCTTTTCAACATTTTGTATTGATCTACTATAGGTGTTATTTAAATGGAAAAAAATTCCTATCAACTTTCATATTTATATTGCATTAAATTGTTTCTAGCAGTGAATAATGTAGCAATTTTTCACATATTTCTTTAGCATTAGGCGTGCACACCGATGTATACTATACTATGCGTAACAATTCAAAAACTATGTTTATTTCTTTTTTTTTCATCAGTTAATTTTACTGTAGCATTTCAGAACAAATTTACTTTTTTTCTGTATGTATAGGGTTTGTATGATTCAAGGACTTTTTACCAGAACATTGGTAAATTTTAAACTTCAGATACAGAATCCAGTAATTTATGAAATTTATGCTACTAAAACACCAAACATCTCCCGAATATCTTAATGCGTACGAACGCTTTGAAAGGCTTTGAAATCACCCACTCGTGGGCAGCCAACCTTTCGGTATAGGAACTTAATACCCACGAGGGGAAACATCCATCCAAACAACCCTAACCCATTTATTCAAAACTTAATATATATATATATATATACAATTAATTCACAATAGGTTACCCTATTTTTTCACGGCGAGCCTGGTATTATACATTTCATAGATGCTTAATCGTAAATATATATACATGAATACATTTAGACAAATATGGGAATAACTGACAATTTCCAATTTAAATTAGAATTTGAATAGATAAATATAGTTAATAAAAGTTAATTGAGGATTTTTTTTCTCTAAAAATAACTTAGAATTGGAAATCGTGAGTACTGACAAATGATGCGAATAATTCAATATGCTGATTACAGAATTTCATACAAACTAAAAATTGAAGCTATGTACGTTAAATTGTCGACAGATATATGTTAAATTTCAACTTACGTGAGAGTCTATAGTTAAATGTCTTTGTAAATACAAGAAAACAGTCTATTCAATTGATTGTAATTGTCTTTTAATTTTGTGAAATTTTTTGGTTTAAATAAAGTTTGCAGGAGATTTTGTCTAAGCGCTTTTCGCCTATCAACGGGAAGGAATAGTTCAGCAAAGAGCATTTTTCATATAGGTAATGTATTGGATCACCAATATCGTATATAAAGTCTGGGTCCACTTTATTTATGATTTTATATGTGAATCGTCCCTTGGTGGAAGAGGACCATAGTGACTGCCAGTCTTTTCGCATTTTATCTTGTAAGAGACGTTTTACTAGTGTTGTTGGATAGTTTATTTGCGTTATTGAAATTGCTGCCTTGGCCAAGGAGTCTGCTCTCTCGTTACCAGTTGTACCAATATGTGCTTTGATCCATTGTACTGTTACCAATTTATTAGGGTTTGACATTACAATTCATATATGTTCACCATTAACGTTTCATTATGTACTATGTATAACAAAAAGGTCTCCAAAACCATTTAATTAACACTAGAACCAGTAGCGTAGCTATGTTTTTTGGCGCCCGGGGCCAGCAAGAAATTTTGCGCCCCCACCCCAATATAGATATATAACAATTTCTCTCAATTTGGCGCCCCTAGACCTCGGCGCCCGGGGCGGACGCCCCCCTTGCCCCCCCTTAGCTACGCCACTGACTAGAACTAACGTGAGCCCTGATTTTGGAGGCTGCCATATAAATGTTTTTCTGTTCAAACCAGAAACTTGATTACGAAATACATTTAAACAATACAAAGAAGGAAAATAGTAAATAACAGAGTCAAACTGTTTAAAATAAAAATTCTGGTGTCAAATATTTTATAAAAACATGATTTAAATTTCCGGTAGGTCTAGTTATACTGATTTCTGATAAAGAAAAATAATTTATATAATAGGTGTACACTTTACTTTTGTACTGTAATACAGTAGAATCCCGCTAATTCGGACCCCGATAATCCGGATCTCCGGATAATTCGGATTGGTTTGGTCATTTTTTTTCAAGTTTGAGAAGCGATTGGCCCATTTCCATAACATTAACTTGTTCAATCGTCGTATTCTAAATAAAAAAAACTTTTTCTGACATGTTTTCGGAATAATTAAGCAAAGTAAACATTATTACTGTCTGCAAATATTCAATAAGTTTAACATAAAGGTGATTTTCTGTTAGTATATTATATTTTATTTCATTTTTTTCTAATTCTCCGGATAATCCGGATTGGGTCCGGACCCAATTAATCCGAATTATCGGGATTTTACTGTAGTTACAAATATTTCTGAATTTAAAAAATATACATTTGTACTAGAAAAAGTATAAAATATAAATATAAACTGAAATCATATCACAGCGCACTTTTCCGACCAAAAGATTTTCCACTAATGATGAAGCTAAGTTACTTATATGTAGCTTGGAAGTATTACATAAAGGAATGTGACAATGTGTTGCGCTTACTGCTTTTTAAACATAATTTTTCCTACTAGATAGTTCCAATCATATTACTCCTTTCATCAGATTTACTTATCAAGAATAACACTGAAACACTGTGCCACAACAAATATTAATTAGTAGGGTGGAGCGAAAAAAATTTTTTTTTGAAAATCAAAAACAGGTAGGTGCCAAAAGTTGCCTTTATACTAGTACATCAACTGTGTGAAACTTTACCGCTGAAAAAAAATGGCTTGAGTCTGCGCTTTTGCTCCAAAAATCGAAATTTTGGGTAAAATTTGTCATTTTTTCAAAAAAATTTAAAAATTCCTACAGAGTTGGTTAGTATTTAAAAGTGTTGCTTAGATCTTTATATTTATCTGCTTAACATATTTAAACTATAAAACAATATCTGTAGTCTCTATAATTGGAGCAAATCTGACAACTTTTTGTGAAAAATCAGCGTTAACCTCTCTATTGGAGCATACAACGAAATGTTGTTTTGAATGCATTTCTTACCTAGTTGCTTTCAAAACTACTGTGTATATAACTCATAGAGGTGGTTGCATTATCCCACACGTCTCAACCATCCAATCATCTAGGCCCAGTGTTTTATTTATGTATTGAATTGTTATTTTTTTTTTCCGGAAGACGAGTATAAGTTTTCTATATATCAAAGTAATTTATCTCTTCTTTATATTCACTGACTTTGGATGATTTGGATCATGCTGGTGTGACCTGCTGCACGTATACCATGTATAACAGAAGAGAAGCTGAGCAATGCATTGGGTATGTTCTTAATTGAACCTATTCAGTAGATCTTCATTAAAATTTCATGCAATTAGTACATTATGATTGGATGTTTTGTTATCACAGCATTCTTTCAATCAATTACATTTTATATGCAATGATTTGCCTAAAAATTGATTGTATGAATTTAATTTCTAGTATGTCATCATTTATTGAACCTACTACACTAAATATATCCTGAGACGCTAGCTGTTTAATATTATAACGATTGTCACAGAGGATTGCAAACAAAATTTGCAAAAACTACTTGTTGTAAAACAACAATATTTCTAAAGAAGTTTTAGTATGCTTTATGTCGTTTCCTGTGTTGTTCCGTAGTCTAGTAATTTTTAATAAGATTTTAGATCTATTATTTAGGTGTGTAGTACATTTGGTATAAAACATCCCGCGGTTTAAACTTGGATTATACATTTTGTGAGTGAACATATAAACGCTGATTGATAATCTGTGCTTATATAAAGCGGAAAATTTTATTAACTTTATGTCTTGTGTGTGAGATGTTTTATTCCCCATTCTTTCTGAGAAATAGCTTTCCTTATGAATTAGCGTTGCAAACTCCGACAGAAATTTTTAGTCTGTTCTGAGTATCTTTTTCTCAATTTGAGAAAATAATTTTTCAAAATTATTCTCTATTTTATAAAAAAAATTGCAATAGGAAGTGAATAGTACGCAGACAAAAATTTTCCTTATTGATCCGGTGAATCCATGTAGCTTAGAACGTTTTATATCGACTTCTCAAATAATTGACGCAGAGAAAATTCACTGGAGTTGAAGAAGCGATTGATTCAATATTATACACAATTCTAAGTTTACCCCATGCAAAATGGTTCACAGTGACAAATAAAATTCTCCTAATTTTAAATGAGCACTTATAGTCGATTAGAATCCGTACATTCCCTCATAAAGTACTATGCATTATAAATTTATGCCCAGGACATTTCACCATCAAATGTTGTCCGCGTTAATAGGAAACTACCTAGATACGAAAACACTTAGAAAACGGCATAAAACTAATGCAAAAGAAAAAGTTATTTACAACAGCGGTTGCTTTACACATGGAAAACAAATTTTCATTGCAATTCTCTCTGACGATCACCATCACATGAAACAGCTCGCTTCACAAGATATAAAAAATGCCAAAGTAGAATAAATGATGGCATACTTATAGTTGAAATATCTGAAATCATCTTTGAAGCAAATCATTACGTAAAAAAAAATGCAATTGACTGAAAAAATGTTGTGGTAACAGAACTTCCAATCACTATTCATCAACTGAAGTTAGATAAATATAATAGATGGCCGAATAGATTCCTTTAATAATATTCCCGTGCATTACTCTGCTTGTCATTTTTTTGTATAAACTGTAAAAATATACATGAAGATAGTTACAGCAGCATGTGGATGCAAAGAACAGATAAACAAGGTGGAAGCATCGAAAACATGCCAAATTTTTATAAAGAAAATCACAAATCAATGTATAAATAAAACACTGTACTAAGATGATCGAATAGTTGGGCCGGATGGTATAGGAAATATAGCCACCTCCACGACGCATGTCCAAGGTAGTTTTGAAAACAAGAGCTGTATTAAAAACAATAATTCGTTGTATGACCCAATAGAGTGGTAATGCTGTTTTCTTACTAAAAGTTGTCTGTTTTGCTACAGCTATAGGGAATAAACATATTGTTTTATAGTTTAAATATGCTAAGCAGATAACTATAAAGGTCTAAGCAACACTTTTAAATACTAACCAGTTCTGTAGGAATTTTTTAATTTTTTTGAAAAAATGTCAAAAAATGACAAATTTTACCCAAAATTTCGATTTTTGGAGCAAAAGCGCAGACTCAAGCTATTTTTTTTCAACGGTAAAATTTCACACAGTTGATGTAACAATGATAATGATGATGATGTAACATGATGTAAAGGCAACTTTTGGCACCTACCCGTTTTTGATTTTCAAAAAAAAAAAGTTTTTAGCTCCACCCTATTAATTAGTGAAAAGAATTTAATTTAATCCAGTGTAAATGAGTTCTTTTGTTGTTTGTTGACTAAACTCTGTTTTTTAAACTGTACGTAATAAATAAAACCCGAATTCCTCTTCTAGAATAGCTATTTCGTTATATATTTAATTTCAATTCAATAATCATTTGTTCCAGTTTTTCATGTTCTTTGTGTATGTAATTTTTCTGCCTACATTCTGGAGATGACTCGATGAAAAGGCGTTGAAGTGTGTCAATTTTTAATTATTTTAAATGTTTTTATTAATAAAGTAACGTCTTAGAAGAAATTTTTTTATTTATAATATAAGTTCTTATATTTTAGTTGTTGAATATACATTATTATTAGTGCGATATAAAAAAATCCGTTTAATAGTTAAGCTAAATTTTATGTTAAGAATGTCTTCCAATTAATTAATATTAATTTTGTTTTCTTTTAATGAACTATACACATAGAAGATTGGAATCTTCCGTTTCCCCGCTAAATCAAGTATTTACAATTCTCTCAATTAAGTGAAATGTTTCTTCGTTCTATGTTTATTTTATATACATAAAAATCTGCATGTAATTGAACCAAAAAAGGATAAAAAAAATGTTGACACCCATGCATATTTTATATAATAAGATATTTTTAGTAATTTTTAGATCTTCATACGGTAAATTCTGTCTCAATCAAAATTGCCTTCTACAGTTTCAGAATATCTTAGACAGCATTCCCAGGGTTGCCACATGCGATTATTTTTTATTTTTTTTCTAACAGCACTTTTTCTTAACGTAAATAATTAACAGACACTTTGCCAACAATTGCAAGAAAATTTAAAATTTACATGAGAAAAATACTGGTGTGAACAAAATATAAAAATAGTCGCTTGTGGCAGCCCTGCAATCCGCCGTTGACAAAGTTTACTGAATTGAAAGTTCTTTGCTTAGGAGATACTTTAAAATCTTTTAGCATTAAATAGATATGCTGTCTCACACAGGATCGGTGTTAGACGATTTTATAGCAGTTTTTAACTTCTTTATTTAATTGAAAATTTGGCTCAAAAAACTGTGGTTGTATGCCTGATAAAGAAATAAAATAACAACTAATTATAAACATCAATTCTACATAAAAAGCATATACAGTGAAACCTCCAAATAAGGGACACCCATGGGACCGCAACTTTCGTCCCTTAAATAGAGGTGTCCCTTATTCAGAGTTCCTTACATAGTGAAACCTTCAAATAAGGGACATCTTTGGGACTGCAACTTTTGTCCCTTAAATAGAGGTGTCCCTTATTCGGAGTGTCCTTTATTTGGAGGTTTCACTGTAGATAGAACAGTCTATAATTATACAATATATATTTTTTTAACTCTTAACCCCTTTGGGACAAGCGTCTTTTACCGAATTTTTATTGCACAACGAAACTTTCACTTTCCTAGTCCAAAAGGAGCGTCTATTGTATTGTATCGCATCTATTGATTGCATGAATGAAAATAACATTTTTACAATTGTATTTGTATGACAATTTTGAAAATCATAAAATCCTGAAATGGCAGATTGAACATCATGACATTAGCGTCTCCTTTTTCCTGGTCAGCTTGAATTCTGTTATTTTTAAACGCTGTTTTAAGCAGTAAAATGCAGTGGTTCTTATCTTCATTGGCTATAAATTTGCCGTGATGATTAATTTTTATTGATAAAAATTATTTTTTGTCCTGTCGTTTCATTAACATTTTTCGTACCACACTAAACTATCAAAAATGCGCCGGTAATGTTTTCGCTAACGAATTTGATTAAAAAGTGGTTATAGTTAATTAATCGATTTAATAATTATTGATCAATTCTATTTGTATAACATTACTCTGTTAAAATATGTTTTAAAACTAATTTTGCAGTCATATCCTATTATGAAAGAAAATTAATCAAGAATAAAGTTAATTCAGACCATCCTACAATTTAACGATGATCATGAAAATTTTAGGTATAGAAATCTTACAATAATAATAATATTATTAAAGACTGTATTTGTCACGCACGATACATTTGTGGTCAAACTGCCAGTGAATTTATCGGGCTCGACTATTAGAGGATTAACATTAAGGGTGCTAATAAATGGAACAAAAACTTAGGATATGTTAACAGTTATACTAAACTTAAAATTTTATAAAAGATAAGAATAATACTAAAATAAATATTCAATGATGTAAATATTTGTAGTTTATAATAAGGTATTATTTATTTATGCTAAGCTAATGCTGAGCAAATGCGCAGCTGTCCCATGAGTTTTGTATTACTAGTCTAAAAAATAAATAAATAAATAAAAAAAAAATGAAAAACTTTTTTTTAACTTTTGATGCCCATGTGTACAGCTTACTTTTTAGCTAAAGGCGAAGTTTTAAAGCAAACTGCTAACGAATTTTTTTTAACTATCAAAAGGTAGATGTGGTAGAAAAATGGAATAAATCGTCGTACGGATACATTTACTTAAATATGCACCTAAAGCCAAAAAACTGCCAAAAAACTACTAGCCAAAAAACTACATTTACTTAAATATGCACCTAGCGCCAAAAAACTGTCATGCATATAAAAAGCTTTAAAAAACGTACAATTTACGAGAAAAACGTTCAGTTCGGCAATACTACCTTTAGACTGCCCTTCTTAAAAATTTCACTTCTCATTTTTTCATAAATAGGTACATTTTGTTTCCACAATTAGTAATGAAATGAAATTCTTTTTTGGAATGGAAGACGAAAAATCATTTTCTGTGAAGTTAAAAAAGGCATCATTTTCAGAAAGCTGTAGCATTTCAAGTAATGGGTTCAGAAAAGCGTTTTTATTATAAAATTTGTAAGGAATTTAATGTTTGTAACCAAGAATGGCGAACAAAAATTTTATACTTTTCGAGTTATAGGTAAAAACTCAAAAAGTCCAAAAATGTCGTTGTTTTTTGGCTCTATAAAGTTTAGGGAACATTTTGTTGGAAAACACTTAATTCTCCTTATTACTATCCTCATAAATAATTTAGAACATAAAATCTTCTAGTAGAATTTTTGCATTTATCGATCGTTTTTTCTCACAATTTGACTGCACTAAATTTGAAGTGTAAGAAAATAATTCTAAACTTATAATGTGAGAGGAAATTAACATCGGAAAGAATGGGTTTACGATAACAATCCTTTGAACTTAAAATAAGCTATTTTTAATTGGATCTCAACAAAGGCTAAACTGCGCAAAAATTTATTCCTGTAATTTCGCGCAGATAAGCCGCAGCTCAAACATTTCATTTTCGACCCATAAAATCCATTCAGTAATTTAAGATAAATAAATATCGCGATACAAAATGTTGCATTTTATTTTTTAAAATTTCTGGGTCGAAAGAGAATTGTTTGAGCTGCGGCTTATCTACGCGAAATTACGGTAAGTCCTTACTACTTTTTATTTCTAGATTAATTAATTAAATTAATTCTTCTGCAAATAATTGAATTAATCCCTAAAATTCTAATCGAAAATAATTCCTATTTATTTTTCTTTCGTTTCATAATGTTAAGTTTATTTTCAATAGAAATATTTTAAAGGTAGCTAAACATTTTTGAGACTGCATTACATGAAAAAAAAAATAATGCTATCTGGAAATTACAGTAAAACCTCTAAATAACGGACACCTCAGGAACGCAGAAATTGTCCGCTATTCGGATGTGTCCGCTATTGGGAAAATCTCAGAGATTCAAAAACCGCTAAGAAATGTTTTCGCTAGAAGATAAAACCGCTTAATGTTTTATTGATTTACTTTTATTTGTCCTAAAACCTCTATTATATTATTAATCAGAATTTTAAATTACAGTAAAACCTCTAAATAACGGACACCTCGGGAACGCAGAAATTGTCCGCTATTCGGAGGTGTCCGCTATTGGGAAAATCTCAGAGATTCAAAAACCGCTAAGAAATGTTTCCGCTAGAAGATGAAACCGCTTAATGTTTCATTGATTTACTTTTATTTGTCCTAAAACCTCTATTATATTATTAATCAGAATTTTAAATTACAGTAAAACCTCTAAATAACGGACACCTCGGGAACGCAGAAATTGTCCGCTATTCGGAGGTGTCCGCTATTGGGAAAATCTCAGAGATTCAAAAACCGCTAAGAAATGTTTCCGCTAGAAGATGAAACCGCTTAATGTTTCATTGATTTACTTTTATTTGTCCTAAAACCTCTATAATATTATTAATCAGAATTTTAAATTATTTTTAAGCAATAAAATTGAAATAAAATTGTGCACACTTTTATCCGGTGTTTATTATATTATTCTGAAAAAAAAATCTGTTACCCAAAAGTTTATTTTTGCTTGCGATTACATGTAATATATTTTTCTCTGTGATGTTATTGGACATTGCAGAGTTCAGGGCGAGGAAGGAGGGATTGCACTTTTTGATCTTTAAAAGCAAAAAATCTCAAAATGTTCTTGGATGACATTTCAATAATCTGGGATATTATTTCTCCCGGGCAATCCGCTGAATTTAGCACTGAACGTTGGGGGGGGGAGGGGACTTTCCCCAGCTCTTTATCTACATTTAACTGTGATCACAAAATTTGTGACATGTTGTCCTAATAAATTCAGAGGCTTTTTTACTTTTTTTTCATTTTTTTCTGTATAAAAAATACTTTTTCATCCTTTATTGCCGAATAAAGTGTCCGCTATTCTGAATGTCCGTTATTCAGAGGTTAAACATACAAAAATGTAAGTTTTGGAAGTGGGGATTAGAAAGCTGTCCGTTAAATAGAGGTGTCCGCTTTTCGGGAGAGTCCGTTATAGAGGTTTTACTGTATAATGATTTGTTTTATCACTTATTTATCTAATAGTTACAAATTATTAGATTCACTATCAAATCTAATAGTTTTAAACTCGATAAATGAACATTCTTATTTCTATAAAGTTCTTAAATTGTGTGCATCATTAAAATACATTTTGACCTTTTAGAATGCATATAAAAATATAACTAGAAAAATACGTGTGGCACTCGGGGACTGCCGCAGTAAAGCTATTGCATAGCATTTTTTATCAACTTATGCAATTATAATTATTTATTTATTTTTTATTTATGCAGTTTTTTGTCTTTGATATTAATTCAAGTTACACATTTTGAGCGTGATGACCGATAACAATTTTTTTTTCTTTTATTGAATAAATGAGAAGTTAATATCGTTTAAAATATTTTTATTATCTTACAATACATGTAGGTTAATCAGGAATTTTTATCACTGAAACTATACGTTTATGGTAGCTGAAATAAAAACATAAGTTTGAGACTTGATATTCTCAAAATATCTGAAAAATACCGCGTCAATGTCTGCCGAAGTCTACCGAAGGATACCGTGCCGAAGTCTGCCAAACTGAAGCGACGTTAGCCGGAATGTTAGGTTTTTTTCTGGTTACGGAATTTCTAGATTCTTTCGCCGCGCTCAAAGACAGCGATAAAAGCTATGCAATACCTTAATAAATTACCAAACAAAATATGGCCGTGCTACGAAAATTAGATCGCGAGTTATAAGCATTTTAAATTTTCCGAACCTCACCGTGGGGTGTCTCCTGTCACCAAAAATACCACTGTCTCATAATAAATTACCAAACAAAATTTGGCCGCAATACGAAAATTAGATCACGAGTTATAAGCATTTTAAATTTTCCGAACCTCACTGTGGGGGTCTCCTGTCACCAAAAATTAACACTGTTTCATAATAAATTACCAAACAAAATTTGGCCGCAATATGAAAATTAGATCACGAGTTATAAGCATTTTAAATTTTTCGACCCTCACCATGGGGGATCTCCTGTCCCCAAAAATTAACACTGTGTCATAATAAATTACCAAACAAAATTTGGCCGCAATACGAAAATTAGATCACGAGTTATAAGCATTTTAAATTTTTCGACCCTCACCATGGGGGATCTCCTGTCCCCAAAAATTAACACTGTCTCATAATAAATTACCAAACGAAATTTGGCCGCGCTACGAAAATTAGACCGCGAGTAATAAACATTTTAAATTTTTAGACCCTCACCGTGGGGGGTCTCCTGTCACCAAAAATCAACACTCTCTCATAATAAATCATCAAACAAAATTTGGCCGCGCTACGAAAATTAGATCGCGAGTTATAAGCACTTTAAAATTTTCGACCGTCACCATGGGGGATCTCCTGTCACCAAAAATTAAGATTGTCTCATAATAAATTACCAAACAAAATTTGGTTGCGCTACAAAAATTAGATCGCGATTTAGAAGCATTTTAAATTTTTCGACCCTCACCGTGGGGGGTCTCCTGTCACCAAAAATTAACACTGTCTCATAATAAATTACTAAACAAAATTTGGCCGCGCTACGAAAATTAGATCGCGAGTTATAAGCACTTTAAATTTTTCGACCCTCACCATGGGGGATGTCCTGTCACCAAAAATTAAGACTGTCTCATAATAAATTACCAAACAAAATTTGGCCACGCTACGAAAATTAGATCGCGAGTTATAAGCATTTTAAATTTTTCAACCCTCACCGTGGGATGGGGTCTCCTGTCACCAAAAATTAACACTGTGTCATAATAAATTACCAAACAAAATTTGGTTGCGCTACAAAAATTAGATCGCGATTTAGAAGCATTTTAAATTTTTCGACCCTCACCGTGGGGGGTCTCCTGTCACCAAAAATTAACACTGTCTCATAATAAATTACCAAACAAAATTTGGCCGCAATATGAAAATTAGATCACGAGTTATAAGCATTTTAAATTTTTCGACCCTCACCATGGGGGATCTCCTGTCCCCAAAAATTAACACTGTGTCATAATAAATTACCAAACAAAATTTGGTTGCGCTTCAAAAATTAGATCGCGATTTAGAAGCATTTTAAATTTTTCGACCCTCACCGTGGGGGTCTCCTGTCACCAAAAATTAACACTGTCTCATAATAAATTACTAAACAAAATTTGGCCGCGCTACGAAAATTAGATCGCGAGTTATAAGCACTTTAAATTTTTCGACCCTCACCATGGGGGATGTCCTGTCACCAAAAATTAAGACTGTATCATAATAAATTACCAAACAAAATTTGGCCACGCTACGAAAATTAGATCGCGAGTTATAAGCATTTTAAATTTTTCGACCCTCACCATGGGATGGGGTCTCCTGTCACCAAAAATTAACACTGTCTCATAATAAATTACCAAACAAATTTTGGCCACGCTACGAAAATTAGATCGCGAGTTATAAGCATTTTAAATTTTTCGACCCTCACCGTGGGGGGGGGGTCTCCTGTCACCAAAAATTTTACTGTCTCATAATAAATTACCGAACAAAATTTGGCCGCGCTACGAAAATTAGATCGCGAGTTATAAGCATTTTAAATTTTTCGACTCTCATCGTGGGGGTTTCCTGTCACCAAAAATTAACACTATCTCATAATAAATTACCAAACAAAATTTGACTGCTCTACGAAAATTAGATCGCGAGTTATAAGCATTTTAAATTTTTCGATCCTCTCCAATGGGCGGGTCTCCGATCACCAAAAGCTACATTATCCTACCTTTTTTTTATCATAAGACGATTCTTTCTATACACATTAGGACACACACTATATCAGGAATTTTTATTATTGAAACTATAGATTTATAGTAACTGAAATAAGAAACATAAGTTTGAGACTTCATATCCTCTAAATATCTGAAAAATACCGCGTCAATGTCTGCCGAAGTCTACCGAAGGATACCATGCCGAAGTCTGCCGAAATGAAACGACGTTAGCCGAGTGTTAGGTTTTTTTTTCGTTACGGAATTTCTACATTTTTCTCGTTACGGAATTTCTACATTCGGTCGCCGCGCTCAAAGCCCGCGATAAAAGCTATGCAATAGCTTTAAAAAAAAGTAGCATTAATTTTCAGTATGCTAACTGATGGCATTCTGGCTGGAACGTGATTAATTTTTTAAATGTCACATATTATGTACAGATTTTTTTATGGCTGCATCTTTTAATAATCATGCATCTTTTAACCCTTTCCGTCGCAGACAAATTCTGTTCTTAAAATGAGAAATTGTTGACTGACACCGGAATTTACAAAAGACTTTTTTAGGAATTAAGAATTCCCTGATTTAAGCTGTCATTGTAAAAGTAAAATTTTACTAAAATATTATTGGTGCCTCTTGTAAGTTTTGAATTAAAATTAGGTGTTGCCGGAGTGGTAACACTGCGCCGGAAAGGGTTAAATGACGATGTATTTAGCGATAAAAAAATTGTTTTTTAATAATTTTAACGCTTTGAATTGATATGATAATAATGAAAATTACGAATCTAGAACATTATCAATATACACGTAGTTCTCTACAGTTCTTTGAGGTCGAGTATGAATTACTGAATTTCTTTGGATTTTTAGTGTATGAATTCAAAAACACTCGGGAAACATCTTTGCATTAATAAATGTATTATTAAAAATGAATTCCAGTTGTAGCTATGTTTGTTTACGGGTATATAATAAACATATACAACATATAATAAATAAAAAAAAAAACTCAGGAAATACGTAATTGGTTTTTTGCAATTGCAGAGACGGAGAGTTCTAAATTTATATGGATAAATAAAGAATTAAAATTTAATGAATGTTATATATATATATATTTACAAATAATATATTTTTATTCGCTTAAAAACATAACAACTCAATGTGTTTTAAATTAACCCTTTCCGGCACAATGTGTCCACTTCGGATACACATAAATTTAATTCCAAACTTGTAAATAATACTAAGAATATTTTACTATGATTTTTCTTTTATAATGAAAGTTTGAATTGAAATATTATGGACAAGCTACATGGATACGATCCGCAAAAAGGCTTAAGAATGGTTGCTTACCCTCACCAGTAAAAGTTGCCTTATTTAATCGGAGCATTTTCTAAATTTAATAAGACACAAATTTCTGCTTTTAAAAACCTATAACAAAACATAAAAAAAGTTCGCCAAAGCTTCCCGTTGTAAAGGTGTTAAGACCATTTTTGATTTCTAAAAAAATAGTTTGTGAATTCCGGTGTCAGTCAATAATTTATCATTTTTACGAACAAAATTTGCCCGTGTCAGAAAGGGTTAAATATTTTTAAAGATGAAAACAATTTCTATGAAATTTTAGTAAAATTATTTTTTAAATTAGATTACCCGAAAGGATAGCCATCGTATCTTATGGACAGATGCGTGCAAAGTTGAAATGTTCTAAGTTTGTGCTTGTTAATGAAATCGCATTTGTATTCCATTTGTTCTAATCAATTCGTTTATACAGAAAAATAGATACCAGTTACGTGACTTCCTTTTACTTTCTATATTAATCTACTAAACTTTTCTGGTTGCAAAGTTTAAAAAAACATTTTTATTAATCGAATTTTGAATAACAAATAAGTGGGGACTTACACAGGGGGTTTTGTTTAATATTTCTTTCAGAACAACTTATTCTTTAATTAATAAATACAATTATCAATTTATAATGATTAAATTCTAACATGGATTTTAAAGTATCAACAAATTTAATTTAAAAATAATTATAAAAGGAAGTTATTTATTTTAATCTAATTAAAAATCTTCAAATCATTTAAATAAAATCCAAACTTCTATTTTTTTTTATTTGAAATTAAAAAAAATAATGAAAATATGAATAAAATTTTAAGTTTCTAAAAGCGAAAAAGATATTTAAAATTAAATTTTGAAATACATCGCAAAGTTTTTCGATTTGAAAAAAAATGTAATTGCAAAAAATGGTAAGAATTTTAGATAATTGAAATTCTAAAAATAAATCACTTAAATTGGCCAAAAATACGGTATTTACTTTTATTTCATCTATCTTAATAATTCTCAAGTTCCACCATAGGGGCACGAAATGAAAATCTTTGTGTTTCTAGCAAGATACTGAACTATGACGAAAACGACGTAAAACACGAAAAATGTTGAAGTTAAATTTCTCTTTTAAAATTTAAATCCAAAAATGAAGGGATGATATTGTTAAAACTGAATTAACCCATTAATGCCTGAATTATTTTCTTCGTTAAAATTCAAATTTTGCATTTTCCCACCACTTTTAAAGCAGAAATAACTTTTATCTTAATTTATCGAGAACTTTGTCTCCAGAAATAAAGTTCTATCCTCCTTTTTACTGGTGTCAAATGCGCTCACTTGAATATTTTAAAACTGTCCCAAAAATGGGACGCTAGGCACTAATGGGTTAATTAAAATAATAAACTTTATAAAATTTTATTATTTCGTCGTTTGAGATGAGATATTCAGCTGTAAGTAGGCAAAATTCGAAATCTCTGGCTTATTTATTTTTCCTGTACGGACTCTGTAACAGATGGATTACTGTGGACAAAGACGAAGATGAACGAAACCCTAAAGACCGCATCGTTAAAAATAAATTAAAAACAAAACATTTATTAATAAAAAAATAGAAATAAATGTAAAGTTTAATTAAAAAAACATTTTATTAGAAATTTTTATTGAAACTTGCACGTGCGATTAAAAGTTGTGACGCGAATCAAAATGATGATTATTATTTACTAGATCCTAAAAAAGTTTTTTTCATTTTCATTACGTTCTTTTTAACACTTTCCAATAAAGTTGAAAAGTGTTTATGCATTCGGTTTATTTGTCCATCAGTCCACGCCCTAACTACCGTAAATACAGGGTAAATGTAAGCTCTAAGCCAAACCTTTAAGATCTGATAGTAAATATCAAGACAAACAATATTAAATAGGAAACTAAGGGTGCCAAACGTCTTCTAAAGGAGATAGGTTCCATTAAAGTTTAGGGTCCAAACTTTCAAATAATCTTAAAAAACGAAAAAAATTGGTCGATTTGTTTACGGTTTTCGCTAAAACTATTCTTTATACCAGTGTTTTCTTGAAAATAAATTTTAAAGATAAAACAACAAAAAAAAATCCAATAGAGGTCCCGTTAGACTTTGGTGTAACGAACTATAGTAACGTACCGCTATTTTTTGTATCTCAAAATGTGTATCGTTGGGAGTGATTAACACACCACACAACTCATTGAATTAAAATCGGATGATAATGTTAAGTCTGTGGGAACACTATTATCAAATATATCGAGCAAACACTAATATTTTATATGTTTTTTTTTTTTTTCTTTTCACAGGATAGCTGAGGACTATCTACAACTGGGTTAGTTTTTACTTTTTCGATTTTGGTTATATATTTTTTAAATATTATGATAGTTTCAATTTCACAAGCGGTCCAAACCGGTTCTAAAACTTTTTTTTTTTAAATCTGAAACCAAAATAGAAAAAGTAAAAACTAGGCCGTTGTAGATCGTTCTCATCTCTCCTATGCAAAAGAAAAAAAAAAAAAAAAAAAAAAAAAACATATAAAAATATTAATATTTGAGCTAAGATACTTGAAAAAATGCCCCCTTAGACTTAGTATTATCATCCGGGTTTTTTTCGGTAACTAGTCTGACGTCTTAAGTAGAGCAAACTGAACTGCGCTAAAAATTAAAAATTTAAAACTCTCCCCTCCTCCTAAACAGAGACTTGAACACAGAAAAATTTCTGAGAACAGAACAGGAATTTTCAAACGCAAACCGATATTTTCTTAAGAAAAATCTCTGTTTAAATAATCAAGCGCGTTTAATGTAAGACTTTTTCCCTCGAAAAATACTGATTTCCACGAAATGTAGTAACCCTGTTATATATCATTATTTCCAGCGTATAATCCGAGGGTCAAACAATTCTTTTTGGACCCAGATTTTTAAAAAAAATGTACCCTGTTATATTGCCGTAAATATTTCTGTTCAATCACTAAATAATATTTCTGGGTCCGAAAAGAATTGTTTGATCCGCGGATTATACGCGGGAATTACGGTAATGCCATTTCGTGCCTATAAGTTGAAATATTTTTTTATGGAACTATCAATAAAGAGGATCCTTTATTGGTATTTCCCTTAACCCTTCGTGTTTCAGTGTTGCATTACATGGAACGCCTAATTTCAGACTACATTGGCACCTTATATCTGAACATAACAAATAGGAAATTTTTCCAATCAGACAACTAGCAGTTATTTTCTTTCACAAAACTGACAGCTAGCATCATGTGTGAAACATTCTAACATAGGATTTAAAAAAAATGATATTTTGCGGGGCAACGTTAAAAAACCCAATAAAAGAATATGCGCTTCAGGCATAGGGAAATACCGAAAATTTAAATATCTATCATTGGATATTATCCTTCCCACATTATTACTTAAACTCAATTAAGTTTTTTTAATAGACTAATTGAATAGAAATTATTAAAAATTGCTATCAGATCAAACCGGCAAAAGATTTACACTTAATGTTGAATCTTTAATGTGTTGAGCTCGACGGTAATACTGATTACAATTAATACTGACTACAATTAATACTGAACTTACTTAAATGCTTATAAAAATGTTTTTTCTTAAACGATTTTTATTTTTATACTTACTTCATTAAAATTAACAAATGTAAATGACTTAAAACGCAATTAAAAATGTTCATTAACTACAGCTAAAACGGAATCAAAAATATGAAAAAAAAAATCTAGAATTTAATAAATAATTTGTGCTTAATGTTAAATTACAATTTTCAGCTGTTATCAGCAGTAAATAAAAATAAATTTTTAAATAATTAAATCTTTCATGGAGATCAAACTAATTTTCATTTTTCAAGATATCAATAAAGCACAGAATAAAAGGTGATGTCCATAAAAATAAACTTAGGTGTTTTCAAATTAAAATTAAATTTTAAAGTTCCTATAAATATCAATGAGTGTTAGAAATTTTTCTTTATAGTACGTAAAAACTTTTTTGAAAGCCTTTTTATTATATTTAGATATGAATGATATATACATATATTTATATAAAAATAAGGATTTATCTCGTTTTAGGAAATTTATTTTATCTCGCGTTAATAGTTTTTATCAATAAAAATGTTATTATTTCTACAATTAGAATATGATTTTAAAATAAGCTGATGAAAACTTTGTGCTAATTTAAACTTAATTGTTCATTTCTTTTTTAACTATCAGAACACAACCAAGCTTTAGCGCATATTTAAAATATTAAATATTTACCGCATATTTATCTGTAGCATTTACATTTTTATGGTTGTGTAACTTGAAAAGCTGCTTATGATATCCAAAACTGAAGTATTCAAAAAACAGATGACATTTTGAAAATTAAAATGTCATTCATGATATTTTTATTAATGCATTTATATTGAATTGTAGTTGGATATCTATTTCCTGGCATAAACATATTAAAAATTTTTGTTTCTGGATCTTTGAACTGAAAATAATGTTTCATAATTTTTAATATTAACGATGTTCATCAGTTCCGTAATTATGTTTCTTAGATTAAAATTTAAAAAATGTTAGAGAATTGAAATTAAGTAATTGCTGAGAAATGCAACTAAAATGTGATCCAATATATTTGAAACTACTATTTATTCAGAGTAATTAACAACTGGTATTTAAACTATTTATAATATTAATATATTTTTTAATCTGGCATTTTGGTTTTATTCAAAATTTTAACATAATTGTTTGTTTTTAGTATGTTTCGTTTAAATATGTATTTCATGGCGTTAAATAAGTTTAAATTTTAAAGTGTTTGAAAATATTAAATAAACACAGAATTATCTGCAGGTAATGTAGCATTCATGTGTTACTTATGTGCATTTTAATGAAAAACAGAGCTTTGATAACGCTGTACAACATTGAAATGGTCTCAGAAGTCAAAGCGAGGTTCTATTAAGTTAAAATAGTATTGTAAATAAGATAATAGGTTGGAAAATAATTAGAAATAATATATTCATGGCAAATAATGAGAATTATAGTCCTTATGTGACAGATGATCAGATGTGACACATGATGCATTGTAGATTAATAATTAATAAGACATTAATAAAATAAAAAAAATTAGTTAATAAGATAAAATAAATTGGTGTTATACAAAAAAATTATTTTATCAAATAATTTAAATAAATATATATAAAAAATACGTTTTACATAAAATTTCGAAATCAAAACGCGTGCGTTTATTATATTTAGAACTTCCAGAAAATACCAAAAAGCAGGCAGCTCGGCGTATTAGTTTCGTTTTCATCGAATTATTATTAAAAAGATGTTTTATTATTGCAAGTACTGCGAATTATTCACTTCGAATAAATCTCGCAGTTAAAGAAACTAAGTTCACGAAGCAAATTCATCTTCTTCTTAAGCTGCATAGCGTTAGATAAAGTACTTGAATCTTTGTTACGGCACGCAGGAAGGATTTTTTGTTATTCTTCTCTGTTTGTCCTCTGTTATCTGAAGGATTATCCGCTATGTTTTCCTTTACAAATAAATATGTTGAAAGGTATGTGGTGAACGAAATAACTTAGAAGAAAGATAAAAACGAATTCAAGAAGTCAGTATATAATAGTATATTTCATGTCTTTAAAATGCGTAAACGAAGTTTAAATAGGGTAAGACATGCATAAATTATTTCAGCTAATTTAAAAAGTGGTAATTGTTTTGTACACAGTGATATTATGTCATAGTTTGTTTAACATTATGAAGTTGGGAAACAGAATTATTTATTGTTATACTTAAATAAGCCTTTGAATCATTTTCTAAAGTTTTAAAGTTTTTACGACATTATTTTTCACAGGATTATTCAAAAGATATTAGTTTTTCTTCAATTTGTGGACTCTCGCCTATGAGATTTCCGAAAAAAAAATCTTCGCGAAAATATATGACATCTACTATGCTATATACACACCTTGCGTTTCATGATTATTTCTCATGTATTTTTCTAGATATTTACTAAAAAGTCTAAAATCGCAAGTGACCTGTCATCATTGGCCACATAGTATAGCAGATAGTTAGAAAAGCTCGAATCAGTTGTTTTAAAAATATTTTTAACCTTCCTACCCTGTTAATTTTTTACTCAATCTTGATTAAAACATTTCACACCAGAATTGTTATTTAGAACATTTTAATATATTTAATTGATTTATATTGGGTGATCTTTTATTTAACTTTTTTTGATGAAAAGAGTTCTGGTTCGAATCGTATAAAACAAATTATAGTTATGTGTCGATTAGACCCATTCAGGGTAGGAAGGTTAAGACAGTCATTAAACTACGAACGCCTCAAGCATTCACACGAGAACAATGCAATCTTTTCACAATGGCCTTGGGTTAATTAACCCCTTCGCGACGTGAGCCTTTTATGAAATTTTTAATGCTTTTCCACCGGTTTGTTAAAACAGAAATTTGTGCCTTATCGAATCAAGAAAATGCTCCGATTAAACAAGGCAAAATTCACAGTAAAATTTTACTGGGTAGAATAAGCATGAATTCTTAAAACTTTTTGCGGTACGTATACGTGTCACTTTCCCAAGGGGTTAAAAATAAGATATCTTTTCAATATAAGATATATCAGATACTAAACGTAGGGTTATGACATCCTATAGAGGAAGGATCTTATTAAAGGTGCAATTTTATTGAAAATTCTCGAGATAAACTCAGAAGTGGAAATACATTTTTCTTAGAAGATTTGAAAAAAATCATTGATATTTCATTCTTTGACTGGGGGTTTTTTTAGGATGAATACACAAATCGTATTTATCTGCTATGCATTCACGTTTTAATAATGCGTTTCGAATAAAGTATATTTGCAATAGTTTTGAACATTTCTTCTGGAAGCAATTATTTAAAATTGCACCATATGTTACATTTCGCATTGTAAAAGACATCTTATTAAAGTAGGAACATATTTTAAGGATGAAGAATAAAAATATATTACAAAATGTAATGATAACAAAAGTAAATCTAGAGACACAAAACAAAAACCCTCTCCAAATAAGACAGACTTTGATAGGAATTAATCATGTTGAAGACGTTTACTTTAACTTTTGAGAATGTTTATAGATGTTCCACACCAGGATATTTAAATTAGAGTTAATGCCGGTGATATTTAACATTTTATTGCAAAATTGTATAGAATTCGAATATAGCTTTCAGATGCAGTATTTGCTTAACAGAGTGTGATAACATATTAAAATAAGTTTAGAGTTTCATACAGTCCTTTTCCCTGTTTTCCCTACAAATAGTGTTTGTAAGATAACAATGATAAAGTATGTATATAAACAGGGGTGCAAAAATCTAGGCGCCAGCAGGCAGTTTCTCACCACAAAATTTATTTCGTTTTTCTCCGTCTAATATTTCGTGTAAAATTCCTGCTAGAATGCTATTAAATTTTGAGCGAAAAAAACTTTAAAATTTTAGTGGTGAGAGACTACCCTCTGGCGCCTAGATTTTTGCACCCCTGTATATAAATGTAAACTTGATATACTTGATAATTTATTCAACTCACAAAATACGACCACGCAACAGATATTTTTGCTGATATTTGCAACTCACAAATACAATCAAAATACTGCTTTTTTAAAATAGAAAATAAAGCATTTTTCAATCCTTTTTTAAAAAATCATAATACGGAACCTTAATAGTTTCAAAATACCAGTTAAAAATTTAAAAAAAATCCTTTATTAATCCCTTTATGACCGCACTAAATTACGGTTTAAATATTCAAATTCATTGTTGCACCACTTTTTTGAAAAAAAAAAATCTTATTTAATGGGCAAGTAACATGATACCAGAATAAAACCAATTGCACTATTTTTTTAAACTGGTGGGAATCAAGCAATTCTGAATAAAAGACTTGAAGCTTGCAGCCCGTGAATGTCTCGGGCGCCAAAATTAACAAGTTAACCGCTTCCAAGATTTGCCCGTATGCCATGCGAGCAATGAGCTTATTCCAATCATGATTTATTATTCTCACAAATAAATTTTTATTGTAATTTTTGCATTATTTAATTCGAGAAATTTTTCTATATCAATTGGGCAAAAATTTCTGTTTTGAAAAACCGGTGTTAAAAGATTAAAAATTCTGTAAAAGACATATAAAAAAATAGTCATTATTTAAAAGATTTTTTGTAAATATTGACTAGTTAAGTGGTTAAGAACTAATGGATTAATGACTGTTTTAATCTAACGAGTTTTCAGTCATTTGCGAACTAAAAGGAAAAATACATGTTTTATATTATATTTTCATAAAAAAGTTAAACATTTATAGATGACTTAAAATTCCCCACTATCTGATAGCGACTCAATCAAAAGATCAGCCTTCAAACAAAAATATGCAGTAATATGTATGTGGTAACGTGGAACTGGTCACACAATTCGCCACAAGGGGGCTTAGGGATAAGGGTACAGAAAGATTACTCTCAGAATGACGCAGAAAACGTACCGCAATTTTCAACGTATAATCCGCAGAAGAAACAATTCTTTTTCAACCCAGAATTTTTTTTTTTTTTTTTTATATATAATGCAATTTTTTCTGATGTCAGTAAATATTTGACTTCAATAACTAAATAAAATTTCTGGGTCTAAAAAAATTGTTTGATCCGCGGACTATATGCTGGAAAAAAGTAAACGAAAAAGTAAGCACTTTGTGCCTGTAGAAGCTGACATCTGCCTCTATCGAACCAACCTAGAACTTGCACGCTGCGATCGTCGTTCAGGCCAATCATGATTTATTATTCTTACCAATAAATTTGTTTATTAGTTGAGATTGATTAGTTAAGTTGTTTAACCCTTTAACGTTCATTGGTTTCGCCACGAAACCACAAAATTTTAATTCCGATACCCAACACTGACACCGGTATTTTTATCTAAAAATATCCCTTTTATTTTGTATGTGAAAAATCACGTTTTCTTATTTACAGATATATTTGTTCTTAATTACCGGTGTCAATCATTTATTTCGACATCTTAGCAGTGAAAATGCTATGATCGTTAAAGGGTTAACGAAAGCATTTTATTTAATTTTCAGATAGATTTTTACTCCTAGATAATATATTCTTTTAAAAATAGAAATATATTCCTGTATGTAAATGCTACAAGTCATTCTAGTAATTATAAAGTTCTGAAAAATAAAAGTAAAGAAGTATATAGTTTTCCTTACCGTGCTTACATTTCCATCTTAAAAAAATAATCTTTTCCAGATGAAAGAATCCTAATCTCGTAATTAAAATGAAAAAACTTTTCTCCGAACTTATCATCAAGACTTAGCAACCTAAATTACAGAAACATCTGTTGTTTCTGTGGAAAAATTGATTTTGTACATACATGCGATTAAACATTCAAAGAAAAAAATATATATAACGTTATTGGTATGAGAATAATCATTAAGAAATTATACCATTTTAAAATTACAGATTTTCACAATGCATTATAAAATATCGATGTAAATATATATTTAAAATAAAAGAACAAATAAATATTTTACAGTAAAATAAAAATCTATTTAAGCTTCAAATATTTTTCTATATTTATATATTTAAACTACAGCTGTTTTTATTATACAGGAAAACCCCGATTATTCGGATTAATTGGGACCAGACCCAATCCGGATTATCCGGAGAATGAAAAAAAGTGAAATAAAATAAAATATACACCTTTATGTTTAACTTATTGTTTACTTACAGACAGTAAAAATGTTTATACTTTGTTATAAAAAAGTTTGTAATATTTTGCTGTGCCAGTTTTTTATACCTTCTGCGAGCCGTACGATCACGCATGCACTTGAGCATAAGTAGTTCTTTGGGTATAGTTTAAATAAGAGTTAATTGAAAAAAAATAAGGTATGCCTCTGAAAAAATTTCAGAAAAAAGTTTTTTTTTTTTTTAAATTTAGAATATGAGAATGAAACAAGTTAATGTTATGGAAATTAGCCAAAACGCTTCTGAAACTTGAAAAAAAAAAAAAAAAAAAAATTGACGAAACCGATCCGGATTAACGGGGTCCGAATTTGCGGGGTTCTACTGTAATCTCATTTAACTATTCATTTAATCTATACTAATATTATAAAGAGGAAAGATTTGATTGTTTGTTTGTTTGTTTGAATTGAATAGGCTTCGAAACTACTCGACGGATTTGAAAAATTCTTTCACCGTTGGAAAGCTACACTATTTCCGGTGAACATAGGCTAATTTTTAATTGATTTATTCAAATATTTTTCTTAATAATTCAAAATTTCATTAATTTTCATACAGAATCAATTAAAATTTTTCCGATAAAAAATAACCATTTTTCTTTCCCGTTGCCAAGAAAATGTAATCTGGAATAATAATAATAAAAATTAATTAATTCAATTAGTAATTATGGAACAAAACAATCTGTATAATTTTAAAATAGAAAAGAAAAATAATGAAATAGTTTACTGATAAATAAACGACTATTACATTACTGGATTACCACGTGAGGCATATAATCGCAATTTTGTTGTAATCGTGCCAACGTGATCCGTAGATGATATCTGCATCTAAATAATTTTGGCAATATCATTGTTTATATAATTTGTTTACATTATTTGGCAATATTACATTATTTGGCAATACTTGATCTCCCATCGACCAAAAAACTCTCGCCAAAGTATAAGGTTAAATGTCAATAATGGATGATCGTAAATGTCACATTCTTTTGACATTAAATATGTTTTACATAATTGTTACGTCGTCAACTAATTTTAATTCGATGTTTTATCTCAATTTCTATTAATATTTTAGTAATTTATTAATTCTTTGGTTATTTAAAATAAAAATTATATCCATTTGTATAATTTGGCGAAATTGATCGACGGAATAATCAAATGGTACCAATTGTTTGTTTACACTCTATCTGAATATTTAGGTTCATAGAATTAGCGTACTTATCGAGTCTCCGCCAAGTCATATGCCAAGCAGTCATTAAATCTGCGTTTTAGCCTTACTATTATATCTTTTTCATCTGCAGTTACTTTACCATCACTAAAAAAGGGTACTTCTAGGTTATCCCGTCGACCAATTTTGCCAAATTATACAAATCACCAAACTAATAGCCAAACTATACATGTTGACATAATTTTTATTTTAAATAACGTAAAAACAAATAATTAGTAGAATATTAATAAAAATATTAATAAAAAGTCGAAATAAAAATCACTTAATGACATTTTAAACACGCGAATCGCATTTAATGTCATTGAATGTGACATTCACGATCATCCATTATTGGCATTTAATCTTATAGTTTGGCGATAATATTTTGGTCGACGGGATAACCTAGAAGTACCTAAAAAAGAAATATTTTGAATGTGAAGGAAAAATCATTATCATGAAAAAATACTTGCAATTAATTTATCATTCATTCTAATAATAAAAAAAAAAAACGATACTACTAGGTCATCCCGTCGACCAAAAAATTATCGCCAAACTATCAGATTAGATGCTAATAATGGATGATCGTGAATGTCACATTCAATGACATTAAAGACGATTCACGTGTTTAAAATGTCATTAAATGATTTTTATTTCGTCTTTTTATTAAAATTTTTCTTAATATTTTACTAATTATTTGTTTGTTTAGTGCATATTTTAGTGCATTTTTCATGCTTAATTGAATGGTACTAAGCAAGTTCTTTTAAATCCAGTACTTGGTGAGATACTTCACATTTTCCTAATTTGGCGTTGTCTTCGGCGCAAAAACCTGAGATTTTGAATCCTTATCTATATCTATATCTATATCTATATATATATATATATAAATCTCTCCTTTATAGGAAGTTCATCGGATGGTCTAATTACCATATCTCAGAAGCAAATTCAGGTAGAAGCAATTCAAGTGGAACTCAAGATAAAAAACCTACTAAAAAATTTTTAATTACTTTAGTACTTTTGTAATTTGTCAGTTATTTAGTCATTTTAGAGGTATTTTGTCGCTAAAATGAACTTTGAACTGACCAATGTAAGATTACATAAATCAGACAAAAATTGTGGGTATTTGATTCGATATTAAGATTGTTTATTTAACCTTCCGTCTACCAGACAAAACACCCATTTATCTACATTAAATATTGCTGTCGGGTCCAATGGACCCGTCTGGTAGACGGAAGGTTAAATATATTTCGTTTGATTCAAGAATATTTTAGAGAAACTGACCAGCGTAGCGTGCGGAGGCTGCTAGTTAAAAATATTTTTAGAAAATTGAAAGATTTTTCTGTCCCGAAACCCTTTAAGGTTCCTTAGAATGACAAGAGTGTATGTCACATCTTCAGCTTTTAATCTCTCGAGCAGATAATTATACAAAATTACGTCAAAAATTCAGCAAAATATAAATTACAAACCTATATTATCTTTAAAGTCTGAAACTATATTTAAAGTAAATCTAGCAAATCCTTCGATTACCACATAGTGATAACATTTCCACGTCTTTGAACACCAGTATTTTATTTTTGAAAAATTATTTTATTAACATTTTTACTATTTAAGAGAATAACATTGATTTTAAGATTAAACTGGTATGCAAAAATACGGAAATATCTTACTGAATGTTTGAGCATAAATTTAGGGGTTAATATACAGGGTGTTTCGCTACCTAACCTACAAACTTTCAGAAGGTGCAGAAGGCACAAAGACAACTCGGATTCACGTCCAAAATGCCGTAGTTCCGAGTTATGATACAAAACAATTTTGCCAGTGGACTACTTTTTTTTAAATTCAGATTTCTTGATCGGCATCACTTTTTAAAAATAATAAACTACTCCTTTTTCAATAACATATTAATTAATGCGAAACTAAGGGAAATTTTATAATTTCAAAAAAACTAATGCCGATTAAAAAATCTGAATAAAAAAAAAAGTAGTCCACTGGCAGCACCGGTAAAACGAATCAGAGAAAAAAGACCAGAAACACATTAATGGGTAAGTTAGATGGCCTCCTAAGGGACACCTACCCTATTCTCTAGGCTACTCCCAGCACTCATCTATGGGGGCACCTAGATGGGCACCAGCCTTGTGCCAGCTAGGCTGATGTGCCCTGGTCATACGAGCTCTGGCCTGGTGCACCAGCTTTGGGCTGATGTCCAGAATAAATCTCTACGACCAGCGGGATGCATTAATGAGACATAAACATTTCATTGAAAGGTTGTACTTGCAGAAGGTGGTCGAAATTATGACCTGAAGACACTTGAGATATAACTAACACGGAAATAGAAAAACCGTGACATGGAAATAAGGAAAACAGCGTACAGTTTCAAGAATTTGCTCAAAAACATAAACAGCATCCATGTGTATAACCTAGGTATTAGTTCTTGATATGCAGTCCGCGTGAAATTTCCAATCCGCGTAGCAGAGTGATAAAATTTTAAGGATTCTGTGACCCCTGCATTATAAAAGTTCATTTTTTTCATTGCAGAAACCACGCCTCTATTCAAAAATGTTTTACAATAAAAAAAAAGAATTTTCGATTATAGTCTAAAATATGCTAATATTTTTAATGTCCATGTATATTTCGCAAATTTTTTAGTTTATTTTTATGCTCGCTATAATAAGTAGTTACTGTAGAGAATTAGTTGAATTAAACAAACATTTATTCCAAATTACTTTTACCCACAAACAGCTAGTTACTTATTAAATATGAGTTAATGGATATAAATTTAATATACTTTTTCAATTTAACACACTTAATTTTAAAAAAACCAAGAGTAACTAACTACTCAAGAGCATTTATGTATGTACGTTCATAAGATCTTTGGGGCTGTGTATATATAACATATCTCGAACTCACCCTTCCGCCGTAATAGTATCGTTATCAATGTCTAAAAGTTTTTTATTTATTTATTTTTTTATTTTTTGAGGGATATACGAAAAATTGTTACTTTTTTTTGCATACTTTATTGATACACATGAAGAGAAGTCAATAAAATGTAACTTTGTGTATGAAATAAATTTATATCAAATAGTATTTATAAGAAATTGTTACTGTTTAAAAATATTTCATAATAGCTTTTTGCTACATAATGCATATGTCTTCTTGAACTTCCTGCTCAAGAAGAGGAGGGGGATTAATAGAAATAAATTACCAATACTACTGATAAAAAATATTATTTAATTTTTTCTTTTATTTGTTAGTAAACACATTTCAAATAAACTTTACATAGGGTTTATCGAACAGTGTTTATGTATACATACACATATAAAGAACAATAAAAATATCAAACGTTCGGAATATTACATATTCTGGAATTAAATAATTGTTGATAATTTAGTGATTTTAAATATATCATTGTATTTTGGTTAAAAAAATAACAAATTAGAAAAAAACTCTTTTTTCTTGCAAATATGATTTTATACAAAAGAGAAAATTTCGGTTAGATCAAAAATGATATCGATATCAAAAGACAAACCTTCCTCCCCCTAGAGATATCTTACGATATCATACACCAGACTCTCTCTGCCTGTCCTAAATTAGTAATCATATTCTTGCACAGCCCCTTTCTTCTATTGCATTTTACTAACCTTCTGAATTGAAATGCTTAGCTTTTAAAAACATTTAAAAAATATAAAACAAATTAAAACGACGGAGGTCAGTTTTAATGGACATAATTAGCTGTTTAATTTTTACGGTATTAAAGGATTTTCGAGAGAGGGAAAAAAAAAAACCTTATACTAGTTTATCAATTTTGCAGTCTCTAAGGCCTTTTTTGATTCTCATTAACGAGTTCTGTTCTTGCCTAAAAACATGTTTGACTGAATTATGCTGATCAGAGTTTTCCAGGATAGTCGCTCGGCTGAGTGTGTCAATCAGAGTATGACATATCTTGCGTGCCTAGCGTTCTTACTACAATATTTAACGAAGTCGCAGATTTATGATGTCACTTTAGAATATATTTTTATACCGCATGAGATTTTTGGCACAGCACGTTGAAGATGTTTGTCATGATGCACGTTTCGCTAGGCGCAATGACATTTTTTGGCTTTTTTGAGAAAAGGGCAACAAAAGGATATAATAATCTACTATTGCTATTCTCCTTTTACCCTCAACATAAATTCATTATCTGAGTTGCAATCGTATATGGAATGGTTTTAAAAACTATAAGAAAATGTGTGTTTCAAAAATAAATTGATATGCATTTTTCAAACGAATTACAGTTAAAAAATACTTCTTCTTCCATGCAAGACAATCTAAAAAGTAAAAATGTGCGTTATTTAGAAGTTTGAAAAATTGCGACAGCTATTATCAATATTGAATCGTGCTATGACGTCATTTTACTGCTGGCTTATCTTTAGGAACGTCATTCTTTGTGGCGAGACTTTAATTATTGCTCAAAAGAAATATATTGCGGAATAATAGTATTTTTTTTAAATAAAACTGCGCATACTGCGAAAATAACAGATGTTTGGAAATTGTGTTTGTTACTTCCAATATTGTACTGAAAATATGAAGTAGTATTTAATATGACGCATTAGTGTTTAGCGTGACTAAAAGTATTTAAATTAAAGAGGTTAGATATAAAGGGGCAGGAACGAAGGGAGGGTGCGTCAGGAGCAAATGAGAAGCAATTTCAGTATGTTACTGAAAGGACAAAAATATTTTAAATATAAGTGATTTCGATAGATTATCATAGACAGGTATAAGAGCATTTAAAGTTACATTAATAAAAAGTTAAAATATTCAGAATGTTGAAGAAAAATGTTTAGCATCATTACGTAAAAGAAATTGTTTTCTTAAACATAGGTTTTATGATGATAATAATAATCCAGTTTCGTACGGACTTTCCAAATCAAATGTCAATAATATTTTATATAAATATAAATATAGATTAAGCCTTTCGCGACGGAAGCGTTTTAAAAAAATGTAATGCTTTGTCACCAGTTTTTAAAAACAGAAATTTGTGCCTTATTAAATCTGGAAAATACTCCGATTAAAGAAAGCTAATTTTACAGTAACATTTTATTGATGGAAATAAACAAGGATTCTTAAGCCTTTTTTCCGGCACGTATACGTAACATGCCGTTCGTCTCCAAGGGGTTAAACGCTCGTAATTTTGCTTTATTTTAGAAAATATTTTCTACAAGAAACTATTGGTAGTGACGAATTTCCCGGTCGGGAAATTCCAAAAACCGTAGACATCTCCAATTACAAAATGACACGCAAATCAGTTGACATTCTTGCATATTTTATTATTGATAGATTGATAATTTCACTGCTTATTTGAACTAGTTTATTGCAGGAGCTAAGTTATAAAAAAATTCAGTGCTTTAGAAACCAATAAAAATAAAAAAACGTAATTGATATTTTGATTTTAGAAGAAAAATCTTTATTTTTAATTACGATTTTTAAATTAATTACGAAAAAAACAAAGAAAACGTTGTGTGATTACATTTTGATCGCTTGTGGTGTTTTAAAATTAAAAAATTCTTTTTCAACAGAGTAGAAATTTTGTAAATTTCTACTCTAAGATATCTAATAATACTCATTTTCTTAAATATAATAAATTAATTTAATTTTAAAGTATCAACTATTAATAACTGTGAATTTGATGAAAGGGGGCTGCGTAAGTCTCGTAGTCAGCTTTATATTACTTACTTTCTATTTCGACTGTTTTTTTTCACATTTTTCTACAGATTGTCTTATGATTGATGGCATTTTTTCTTTAACCGTCTGGTTTAGCAATCAAATGTTTAGCAGTAAAAAAAAAAAAAAAATATATATATGGGGTCTCGTGAAATTTTTTAGTACCAAAAATGACAAAATTTATTAAAAAAAAAATGTACATCAGGGACCGTTCAAGTATTACGTAAGCACTAAAGGGGGAGAGAGGGGTCCAGAGTCTGCTTATTTTTTCTGACAAGGGGCAGGGGGGAGGTCACGACAATTCTTACGTAAGCATTAAACAATGAAGCAATTGCCGTTCAAATTCAACAAGCAAACAAAGTATGATGGGGAAAGAGCATTCTACAGTCCGTTTGAAATTCGCGTTTATTTTCGATTTTATCCTTTGCTTATCCATCGGCAGTCGCGTGACCCGCATCACCCACTCGCCCTTTGTCTTCATTGTTGTCTGTTAAGTTGTGTGCCAAGTCTCATATAATTTACAGAAACTATATACATTACAAGACTCGAAAAACAGAGGAACCGGTGTGGCTGGGTTCTGTTGCCAGTAGGGATGCACCGGATACTGATTTTGCCGGATATCGGATACCGGATATCTGGTATCCGATTTGCCTGTCGGATTCGGATATCCGGTATAGAATATGTTTTTAGTTATGGTGAATGTTTGTTTATTTCTTTATGCAATGCCATCTCAAATAATAAATTGCAAACATATTTCACACACCATTGCAACTTTTAAACGTATTGGAATATAATTTACAGAAACTATATATCTTTGACTATCAGGGCTTGAAATTCAGGTTTTCCCAGGAAGAGAGAGTTTTCCTCATAACATTTGTAAATGCAAGGGTGTTAAACTATATGAGAAGGAAGAAAAAAAAAACTATTATTTTTTACATGCCATTTAAATATTTAATTTATACCAGCGTGACAAAGTTCCATTAAAATAATTTAAATCAACAACTCAAGATAATTATTCAATATATCTATTTTAATTAAAACAAACGAAAAGAATCAAGCCTTATATATATCATATCTATTTTTCAATTTTCACTCAGTGTTATGAACAATTAATAATTGAGTTACTAAATGAATATTTTAATTTAGATTTTATTCGATTTTGTGTGGTTTAGGATCTTTTGTAAGTTACACTTTTTTATTTTATTTATTTATTTATTTATTTATTTATTTATTTATTTTAATCTGATAGGCATTCACTTTTAATTTACTTGCAAGATTATTGCATTTAGATGATTGTATTGTCAATATCCTGCGGTGATTGCATACCACTTAATGGAATTATCGTCAGTACTGTAATTTCTGACATTTTAGCTAATTGAATTATGTTCTTCTATGCAATAGAATTTTAAACCCATATGAAATTCTGAAAAGGGCATAATCAGTAGGTTTCTTCTATTCCATGAGAAGTGGTTTATTTAAAAAGGTCAAGTCCTAATTTCTGTGAACTATGCCCATAAACTATTTATTGTTTCTAAATGTGTTTCCTTAAAGTTTGCCTTTTTTTCAATCATTTGGAAGGCGGTTGATGTTATCGGTTGAGAATGGACCTTGTTGTGTCTGCATTTTATTTTGTTTATTATTGGTCCAGGAAATCCATGACATATGTGACTCTTATTACATGAGTCATGTTTTGATCATCATAAAAAAAATGTTTTTACTGATTTTCATTAACTCAATGGGAAACATTTAAACATCTTGCTTTGGACAATGGATGTCCTCATTTTATTTATTTATTTATTTATTATTTTTTTTTTTACGAAATTCTTTAAATTTAGAAGAATTTTTATTTGAATAGGAAATAAATGTCATTTTTAATAAAGAAGAAAATAAAAAGTTACAAAATGGGCAAATGCAAATTATCAGATATGGGAAAAAAAACTAATCCAAACAGAAACATCGTATGAAAGACTATCGTTTAGATGAAAAAAAAAGTATGATTATCAAGCCCATTGATTACAAAATATGCGATGATTTCGAAAAATGAAAAAAAATCTAATGCTGAACCATTGATTGTAAAAAAAAAAAAAAAAAAAACACGTTTTTTTCCAATGTGCAATACAAGATCTAATCTCATTTTGTTTAATGCTGATTCCAGGCTAATTAGATAGAGCTCAGACTCTAGTGACCATTACTGTCCTTTTAGAAATTTCTTGTTTCGGCAAAAGAGACAAAATAAATTAGAAAATAAAATTCACAAAATACGGAAATCGGTCATAGAAAAAATATTGCTGATTTTGTCCACCATGGCAAAAATAAATTTTAAAAAATAGTCAATCGGTCTGAAAAAATTTTAAGTTTGAGGGAACTTTTGCAGTGGGAAAATTTAGAGAAATTCATCACTCATTTACAGTAAAATATTGTGAAATTTATTAGCCTGTCACAAGCAAATATCATGAAAATCATCAGCAGGTAACAGAGAAAAAACACAAATTTTTCAGCTGGACACATGAAAATAATTATTAATTTCAGCAGAATGTCACTAAAACAAAAAGGGAAATTTTCCAATCAGTCGCAGAATAAAATAGCTAAATTTGTCACATTCAGTTGAGAGAAAAAAATTGTGAAATTTGGCAATCGGTCTCGAGAAAAAAGTTGCAAAAGTTTGCGAGGCGAGCAAGCGAGAAAATTGTGAGAAAAATTGCAAAGTTTTTCAATCAAATGCAAAAAAAAATCATGAATTTTGTATAATTGGCGTAAGAGAAAACTGTGAGATCTGCCAATTGATAGCGGAAAATATCACAAAAATAGTCAGTCAGTCCTGAGATTTGATCGTTATTTAACAAAAGAAACAAAAAAATTCAAAAAGGGATTTTTTTTTTTTTTTTTTTTTTTTTTTTTTTTGTAACAGGAATGTCTTGGCCATAAGATTTTTTTAAGGCATGAATCCAGCCATCCCATGCCAAAGTTCAAGCCCTGTATGTGTATATTAATAATATTGAATAAAAAATGTACTTCAAACATTTAAATATTCTGCTTACTTGTCAATGAAACGCTGATAATGGCTAATAATTACAATGAAATGCTGATAATTGCTAATAATTTGTACAATGAAATGCAGATAATTTATAGAACAAATTTTACACATTTATCAATATGTTTATTTTATAATTGTAAAATAATTTCACAAAGAAATACATAGCTTCCATTTATAATGTAAACATAAAAAGGCTTACGAATATACCAACGGTTGAAGAGTTATTTCCAAACATGGGTTTACTTAATGATTTTTTTCATGTTTTAATTATTTAATACTGTTTTACCTTAAGCTAATTTAATTTTACTTTAAGTTAAATCACATTCAAATTTATAAGCAAAAAAAAAAAAAAAACTTTTAAATATTTATAATGAAATCACGAAAATAACTAGTTGGATGCACCAATCCCAAAACTCTCTTCTATTCCATATATCTGAATGTTTCAAAAAATATTTGCAAATACAGTCGAGTCTCTATATAACGAAATCCATCGGTCAGTCAAAAAATTCGTTGAATAGAAAACGGCAAAAATTTTGTACTTTAAAAGAAAGCATTATGCTTATCCCAAAGGAGTTTTTATGCAGGTGCAGTAGAAGATAACACCAGCATAGGCGACGTTTAGTAACAATTCTTCATTCAAATGATCTCTCACAACAAAAAATATTCCAAGTAACCACAAACAACAAACATAAACTCTAAAAGTAATGAGAGTTAGTTTAGATATATGAAAACCTGCTGAAAAAAATAACCTTTTCTGCAATTGCCCCCTCACCCCTGCCTTATTGCTGACTTACTATCCAAACCAAGAAATAAACACCAGTTTCAAGACGATAATGGAATAGTTTTATCTTTTAGGATGCTTTGTGATTATTGCAAATCGTTCCAATAGCAAGCAAATGTTTCACTCTTTTCCAAGAACGCAAGCTCACCTTGGCGAAAACAAAGTCAAGTAAAACCATGCAAAAATAATGTTTTTTTTTTTTTTGGGGGGGGGGGGGGGTTGAATGCCTTTTTTTAGACATAAGGAATAAGGTAGAGGATGCTATGTTGCTATGACTTATAAACGAGAAATTAATGAAAAAAATTCTCTCTACAAATAATTTGAAGCGTTTTCAGAACATACAAAAGAACATTTTTGAAAAAATTCGTTAAATGGAGATGTATATTTTGCTATATGTAGATTATTTTTAATGTAATCATGAAAAAAAAATTGACCGTTCCTACAACAAATTCGTTAAATAGAGGAATTCGCTGGATAGAGTTTCGTTGTAGAGAGAGTCAATTGTATTAATACTACTTCAATATTGTTAGTTCAGTACTATACCAACTTTTATTTCCATCTAGAATTTTTGCTGCACTCAGTTAATTAGATTAAGAATGAGTTAATCTCAATCATGATATTTATTAAAATCAATATTCTTTTCTGTTCTGCTACACATCAATCAGTTGTTTGCAAATAGCCAATTTTAGAAAGATACGAAGTTCATATCGCTGCACGAACCGCCAATTCTCTGTAAGGATTATGAAAAATCAAAATTATTTTACAAAAATCATTATTACAGTACCATCTTTAGGCAAACTATTTTCAAATTGAAGGAAGACCAGACAGTCATTCCCAGAAATGTATCCAAAGAAATTTGGTTCAATTTTATGCATAACTTCATACAGTATTTGATGGTAGAACAATGGAAATGGCACAAAAATTGCAATTACAGCATAGCCTTACAGCGAAATGTTTCCATACTGAAGAAGAATCTGCTGGTTACAGTCAAAAATATGCACAAAATATTTGGATCATTCTATGCATAACTTCATACACTTTTTGATAGTATGATGGCGACACTGGGACAGACAGATGTTTTGAATAAACATGCTTTTAGGGATATTTGATCCCTAAAACATGGAAATTCGTCAAAAAAATTGATTACAATAATTTCTTCTTTGAAAGATAGAAGAAATTAAAAATAGGTTTCTTTAGTTGTGTAACTTAAAAACCAATTAACCCATTGTTTAAATTAAAAGAAAGAAAGGAAATGAGTAAAATCACAGTTTATTAAACAACTTCAAATTTTATGAAGATAGAAAACCAACGTTTAGAAATGCATGTAAGGTAGCAAACAGCTGTTTCTATTACCATTCGCTCCCGTAATAGACATATAGTAAGATTGTGCTTCCCTGTCGCTTTGCTCAGCTTAGCCTTTTCTAGCATGCTGAGTCTTATACTGATGAAAAATCTCGATAGTAGATTCGAAACGGCTGTTTTCTGTTCTTTTCATGCATTATTTGTGCATTTCTCAATGTTGGTTTTTTATCTTTATACATTTTTGCACAAAAGCTTCATTTGCTATTTTGACTTCAAATTTTGTTTTACAATCTGAAAGTAGATACAATTTTCTAAAAGATTTAAACGTAAAATTTTAAATTTGTTACAGAGTTTAAATATAAATAGTTGGAAAGCTGGCAATTCTTTAAACTTTTGAGAATTACCTTTTATTCATCGATAGGGAACTTATAATAATTTTTCATCTTTTGCATTATAAACAAAAGTTTTTCGCATTGTTTGGGATCAAACGATTACTGTTATTAATATATATTTGGTTTGTTGCACTCTGCCGGATATCCGATCGGATATCCGATAGAGAAGTCGGATATCCGGTGATTGTGATTCGGATATCCGATGATATTTCGGATATTGAAAAATCAGCCGGATATGCCGGATATCGGATATTGGCCGGATATCCGTTGCATCCCTAGTTAAAATGGTCTTTCTGTAAGTCGACAAAAGATGCAGTCAACAGAGCTCGGAAAACCTGAATCACATCACTGTTTTTTCTTGTCTTTGTTTTGTGAACGTTCATTGGTTTCGCTACGAAACCACAAAATTTTAATTCCGATATGCAACACTGACACCGGTATTTTTATCTAGAAATATCCCTTTTATTATGTAAGTGAAAAATCACGTTTTTTTTTTTTATTTAGAAATATATCTGTTCTTAATTACCGGTGTCACTCATTTATTTCGACATCTTAGCAATGAAAATGCTATGATCGTTAAAGGGTTAACCAATCATGTCTTCATGTTTCGAACATAAAAACCTCTTAAAAGTGTCTGTCAACCGATCCATTCCTAAACTCATCACACACCGTATTACTTAAGAGACCACTCGATTCGCTCAAAAAAAACCCGGATGATAATGTTAAGTTGATGGGGACTGTTGATCTTTGCTAATATATCCCTCAAATTTTATTATTTTTACGTAGTTTTTTATTGTATTGGATAGTTGAGGACGATCTACATCTGGACTAATTTTTACTTTTAAGATTTAGGTAATATTTTTCAAATATTATGATAGTTTAAACTTCAGAACCGGTTTCAACTGGTTCTGACAGTTAATTTTTTTTTATTCGAAACCAAAATAGAGAAAGTATAAAGAATTCGAGCGAGATATTTCAACGCATTTCTAGACTTAATATTATCATCCGGGTCTATTTGAGCGAGTCGAGTGGCCTCTTAAAAAAATAAAAATAAAGTAAAAAATGCTGATACCGGTAAAATTATTGTGAAATCAATTTGTATAAAAAAAATTATTTTCGTGTTTTCTAAGGTGATTGCAATGATCTGTACTTATTCATGTTACCCAAGTTGTTCACATGTGACTTGGAAGTGACAGAGATAATTTAATTAGAAGAGGTAATTTAATATATAGTTCCTTATTTTTTGTTTTCATTAAATCTTAAGTAACGTTCATCTACATTGTAATTCTATATTTATAAAACGGAATTACTCAATTTGTGGAAGTTACCGGCTTCTGTTTTTTAACGAAGTTACAGTTTTCAGATAGAATTATTACAGAAAACTCAAAAATGCAGTTTAGCAGCGACATTTGTCGGGTGATTTACACCAAAAAATATGAAACGTCAACTCATGTGAAGGATTTACTGAATCTGAAGTTTGATGAAAATCGGTACATTAGTTATGAAGACGAAGTTATTGCGGAGATCGTAAAAAAATGCTGCATAGAAGTGCCAGTGATTGAGCGATTTACACCAAAATGTAGAAAGCGTCAATTTACCGAATATGAAGCTAACTGAATGTGAAGTTAATAGAATATCCGTGTTTAATTCTTGAGATGGAGTTATTATGGATATTGTGAAAAATACTGCATACATGCGTCATCTCTTGATCAATTTACATCAAAAAACACTCAGTAGCAATTTATATCAAGAAATAGTCGAACATAGTTTTTTATTAAACTCCGTGCATTTATTCTTGAGATAGAGCACGCACAATATATATGTCACATACAAACAGTCATAGACTCACATCCTCACAGACAGACATTTTTTAAAATCATGTTTTTCGGGTTTTGTAAATTTTCACGAATCTAGTACTTTTTATTTTGTAAAGACAGAAAAAAATAAAAGGAGAATCCAGATTAATAATTCTTTTTGGTCAACTGATGCTTTTGCTTTGAAATTAGTATTACTTCGTCTGATGTGATTTCTTTTTCTTTTTTCTTTCTTTCTGTCTTTTCTTTGTGTGTGTGTGTCTCATTCAATGGCGTTACGTTTGACTCATATAGATCATGCCATATCAAAAACTAACTGCATGCATACTTGCAGATACTGCATGAATATAAACAATCGCACCAAACTTTTTGATTATTAAGCTTTATTTAATCACGGGAAAATATTACAAATTATGCGATTAAATAAAGCTGTTGCTAAACATTTAAAAAAAAATATTGGATACAAAAATTTCTAATTTGAAATAGTGATGCCATATTCCATGGAAATTTCTAAGGAGCATGAGCTTTTTGAGTAATTAATTTGCACTTCTATTTAAAAACGAAATATAAATGTATTTTGTCAACAGATTTTTGGTAATTTTATTTTAAATTTTATTTATGTTTTTGATAGAAAAATAACATAATAGTTTAAAACTGTATTAAACTTTTATTTAAACAGATGGAAAAGTCATTTAAAAAACATTTTTTATATGAAAACGGTCATATGATCAAAACAAAATTTTCATTATCACAATGTAATTTTTGAATAATAATTTCTGTTAGAATTTAAGTTAATTTTTGTTTTGTTTGTTAATTTTATTTTGTTGTTTTATTCGAACACAAAATTGAGAGAACTCTAAGAACTCTATAAACTACCTCTAAGAACTTTCTAAGAACTCTATAAACTACCAAACGCGTTGCATTAAAAGAGTTGTTAAATAACAAATGTATATGAGCTTATCGACGCCCGCTTACAGTTGCCGTGATGTTCGTGCATTGTAAATGTTAAAATTGTAACTATTGAGAAAAGGTAATTCTTTTCCTTTCCAGAGCTCCAACCGGTCTATCTATATTATAAAAGCCAAACGTATGTGTGCGTAACACATACGTCATTTTGCGAATAGCAACACTTTAAAATTTGAAATGATATTTCAGTTTTCCAATCTTTGCTACTGCAAATTTTAAACATATCCCACATTTTCATTTTTTATTTCATTTACATTTCATTTCATAGAGAAAAAAAATGTTCTTTTAAATGCAATTTGTCTGAAAACTGTATCTTTATTTGTTTTTGAGATATAATTTTTTTTTGTAGTTTTTAACACTATTTTTATAAACGTGGCAACAAAAGTACATCATTTCTATTAAAAGTAAAGAAAAAAAAGCCGGAGATTAAAAAGTGAAAATTTTTGAAATTAAAATAAAACCTATCTTTAAAATATCGTCTGTTATAAAACCTGGTGAATTTTAATTTTCATTCACACTTTCAAAATTCCAAATTTTCATTTACACTTAAAAGAATATAAACAGTTTAGTGTCTGTTTCCAGCGAAAAGCAATCGAGATTTCAGATTTTGAATTTAAATGATTTTAAACTGATAAAATTTAAATACCATAAAAAAGTGAATACAGATATCAGAAGTGCATAACTGGTGTGCAAAATTTAAGGACGGCGTCCCAAAATGCCAATTTTTAACCCTTTCCGGCACGGGCAAAATCTGTACTTAAATGAGAAATTATCGACTGCCACCGGAATTCACAAACAATTTTTTTTAATATTCTGAATTCCTTAATTTAAGCTTTTATTGTAAAAGCAAAATTTTATCTAAATATTACTGGTGCCGTTTGCAAGTTTTGAATTAAAATTAGGTATCCCAGACCGGGCACAGTGTGCCGGAAAGGGTTAAGGGATTTTCAAGCGATAATTTTCACGCGAATATTCAAAAGGAAATAATATAATTGGAATAACTACTATCCCTGCATAACAGCTAGTCCATATAACCTCTCATTCAGGTCACACATGGTCACAAGAGTCACAGTCACTACGGTGAAACAAAAAAATAGGAAATTCCATACGTCTCTTTTACAAATCTCAAATGACTACTATATGTGACTCCGTTGTCAGGTCACTGCGACTGCTGCTTTGTGACGAGTCACCAGGTGACTTTACAGTGTCGTTTTATTGAGACTCTCGTGTGATTGTCATTTGGAGTCTCAATTTCAAAGTCATTGTGAATGTTGCATTATGATAAATCACCAAACAATGTCCCATTAAAGTCACCTGGTGAGTTTTCACCACTTTTCACAGTGGTTACTTCACAGTAGGGTCTCTGTTACCATTTGAAAAAGTCTTGTGTCAGAAAGTCACCATGTGACTTTAATGTGTCATTATCTAGTTATTTATAATAATGCAACATTCACAATGACTTTGAAATTTAGCCTCCAAATGACAATCATAGGAGATTCTCAATAAAACGACACTGTAAAGTCACCTGGTAACCCGTCACAAAGCAGCAGTCGCAGTGACCTGACAGTGGAGTCACATATAGTGGTCATTTGAGACTTGTAAAAGAGACGTATGAAATTTTTTCTATTTTTTGTTTCGCCGCAGTGACTCTGACTCTTGTGACTATGTGTGACCTGAATGAGATGTTATATGAACTAGCTGTTATGCAGGGAAAGTAATTATTCGAATTATATTACTTCCTGTGGAATATAAGCGTGAAAATTATCACTTGAAAATCCCTTCGTCCTTAAATTTGGCACACCATTGTACGTAAATTTTGATATCGGGAAAAATGATATCGGGTTTTAATTTCACATGGAAAAATTCTATGATTGAGTCAAAGTGGAATAAATTTTGCTCTTTTTCATTTTAAAATACCAAGCATAAGAGCCTTAATTGATAACTTTGTCATAATAACAGATCTTTATTATATTTAACTACTTACATTACGATTAACGTTTAATTTTAATAATTTCTAAGACTGAGTGTTATGGAAATAGTATTTCATTAATTTTAGGTTAAATATCATTTGTTAAGAATTTAACTTACCAATTTAAGATGCGTTTTTTATTGCAATGTTTTTTTAATAAACGTTTGTAATGTTTTTTTGTACATATTGTAATGTTTTTTTAATTGCAATGTGTATTTTATTGCAATTTTATTGCAGTTTCTTCTAAAATATTTTCTTTCGTCGAAATTCGACGAGTTATACCTTTTTTTTTTGGTTTTCTTTTTAAATAAGTAATTGTTTTTTAAATATCAGCGGTATGTTTCTGTAACAATTCCGAGGAAATTACGGCTGGTATGTTTCTACGAGATTTATAAATAAAAAATTTCTTTAAAGAAAAGTGGCATTTGAAAAGCGGACCAAGTTAAAGCTCTGCATTTCGATTAATTTGTGGACTACAGATTTGCAGAAAAAATTGATATTTAACCCTTTTAACGGGCATTGCTAAGATGTTGAAATAAATGATTAGGAACCGGTATTGGGAACCGGTAATTGGGAACCGGAAATAGGAAAAAATGATTTTTCACATACGTAATAAAATGGATTGTTTTTAATTAAAATTCCAGTGTCGATGTTTTATATAGGAATTAAAATTTTGTAGTTTCATAGAGAAACCAATGAACGATAAATGGTTAACACTACCGTAATTTCACGCATATACGCCGAGGCTCAGCTAAATATTTTTCAGACCGGAAATTTTATTGTACAAAAGAGGTCGGACAAATGCTAAGCGAAAGCAAGTCGCATTTTATTTCAAATTAATTCTGGGAAGAAATTGACTTATCTGACTTGTGGCGGATACGCCCAAAACTACGTAACTTGTCAAGCTGATACCGGAAAAGTTTGTTTACCGTAATTTCCGGCGTATAATCCGCGGATCAAACAATCATTTTCCGACCCAGAAATTTTGCAAAAAGAAATGTAACTTCTTCAATCGCCGTAAATATTCTTTGTTCAATCACTAAATGAAGTTTCTGGGCCAAAAAGAATTGTGTGATCCGCGGATTTTACGCCGGAAATTACCGCACTCTATTTATATATTTTAATATATTTCGATCTTAAACTGTTTAGAGCAAATCACTCGTGTACAATTCGTGTAATTATGCTGTTCTCTGTGGCAGTAGGAAAGATAAATAACGAAAAGATGTTAACCTGCAACATTCGACGTTTCAACTGAATTGCCATAAATATCCAAGGAAATGAATAATATTTTATGCTTTATTTAATGAGAGACATCTAGCGATCACATACACTAAAAAGTATCCTTTTAAAAATTCCGGTGTGATTTTGAAACTTAGAATTGGAAATGAGACAGGCAAACCCTTTTTCACATCTGTAGCATTAGCTGCATATTTATTTCCCAAAAACATGTGTTACAAACAGAAATGACGCCTTCCTGTGTATAATGACTTTAAACTTTTTAAAAAGTAAATTTCCGATCTAAATTTAACTGTACATTTAATTAAATAGAAATTAAAAGTTATAGTTGAAACGTTTTTTCACTTGAAGTGTTTTCTGAGTTTTTCCCCTCAGGAAATGGCTGCTTCTTTTGCAATAATTCATGAAATTGAAGAAGTGTACGTTGACAGATGAGAAATTTAATACATGTCTGTCTCGGTCCTCGCAGTGGGCGGAAAATCCATGCTGTGTCACGTCGTTTTGTCGCACCCGAGAATGCGGACACGTCACCAACTTCTTCATTCTCAATTTAGCCATAGGCGATAGCTTGATGGCCTGCCTGTGCATCCCCTTCGATTTCGTCTCCAACCTGCTGCTCCAGTACCGGCCCTTTGGGGCCGCCATGTGTGTCCTCGTGTCTGTGTTCGTCAGTGCTTACACCCTCGTCGCCATTAGTATAGACAGGTACATCTTTAATAAACAATTTTATATTACTTGGGAGAGGTGGAACAAAAAATTAAAAAACAAATATTATTGACGTGTTAATATATGTAGCTCGGTTAATATGTGCGAAGATCAGTTTCTGTAATCAACATTTCACTGAACTTCCTAATAGGTTAGAAGCATATCAAATAAGAAAAATCATGCGTTAAACATAGATTATGAAACACTGTCCAACACTTCTTAAAATCTTTAACAAAACTTCGTTATGAAAAAGTTATTAAATGTATTAGATTTTTAAGTCACAAGATTTTAAGAACTTCATTTTTTATATAAGTATTTGAATAAACAGTTTTATTTTACTTGAGAGAGGTGTAATAAAAAATACAAAAAACGAATATTTTTGACATGTTTCGAACCGTAATCATAAAAATAATTTAAACTAGCAAAAGCCATGCTTTGTTTGGATTCGCGAAGCATTATTTTATAAAACAGATATTTGAAAGTAACAATATTTTTTTTATTATTATTTTTGCATCTTTATTAAACAAAAACGTTATTTTATGTTTTGGCGCATTTTAATTTTTTATTTATGATGTAAAACTGGCATAATAAGATATTTTCGAAGCAAACTTTTACAATTTTTTTTTTTAATTTTCAACTAAAAGCTCTTTTAAAGATGTTTTTACAATTTCAAGTAGCCACTGGTGTTTTCTAATTGTTTAAAATATGCATGTTTCCAATCTTTGTAATCAACATCCGATAATCTTTGATAGCTATTTTAGAATAATATATTTGAAGAAAGCTTGAAGAAAGTTACTTCTTCAAAATCTTATTTTCTGGAAAAAACATTTGAAATCTGCTTTCGTTGATACTATGAAATTTTAACTGTAAAACATTTTATTTTAATTTCTTCGTTTTTATACATGTTAGCGTATGAGAATTGCTGTAATTCTCTCCGCGTGGGAGAACTTTTTACTTTCTGTGAATAGCAACTCAATTAATGGAATTACTTTTTAACGAAGCGCTCTCTCATTCTCGCAGTGACGTTTTCACGAATAATTATTATTGTGTTTGCGAACTTATTAAAGTCTTATTTTTCTATAAAATCCTTCTGATTAATGAGTCGATATTATTTAGCCACAATACGACCTTCGCAAAAATATTTATAAAGAGCTTGAACCAACAACTTCACGCAGATCTTTTAATTTTTCATTTATATAACAAATTTAAGAATTAATTTTATTTGTTTACAATTATTTCGTTGCCAATTTACAAAAAAAAAAAAAAAAAAAAAAAAAAAAAAAAAAAAAAATCCATAATACAATTCTTTTAAACTGTTTAAGTGTCATCTGTGCAAACGATTTTGCGGGATAATGAAAACATGTTTTATTTAATAAATTAATCATAATTCTATCTATAATTATTTACTCCATGATTTAAACTTTTTTTTCTGAAAATATACGCGTTTCATTTTTTATTTATTTGCTAAAATGCGTCCGTATTGGAAATGCATGTAAAATAAATTAATTAAAATAATAATTTTTTAAACGTTTTACTGTAAAAAAAATTATATTCTGCAAATCTACAGATCATAATTTATTTTTGTGTTTAATTTGAAGTTAAAATATTGAATAGTTTTTTTGTAAAGCGTACGACAAATTGTAATTTGAGTGGACTAGTAGAGGATTCGCTTCGCTCATCCTAATTACAAATCGTTTCACAGTCAATACAAACGGCACCCGACGATGAGATGTAAACAAAAACTACCTGATCTATTCTAAAAACAATCAATTAAAAATAGGCCATGATCAAAAATTAACTTCGAACTTTGTTCATCCTATTCAAGCTTTCACGAGGAATTTATTCATACACTCTAATCATTACTTTGGAATAATAAAAGAAAAATTATTATCGCAAACAAAATTTTTACGCGCATAAATTTCAATGGACTCCCTTATGAGCGATTTATGACAACAATTTGATTTTTAATTTTTTGTAACACCTCTCTCAAGTAATATAAAATTGTTTATTAAAATTGTTTATATAAAAAGTGAAGATTTTAAAATCTTGGGATTTAAAAATACAATAGATTTAATAACTTTTTTTATGACAGGTACATCGCTATTTTGCATCCTCTGAGACCCAGGATGACGAGGCTACAGGCAAAGCTCATCATTTTCATAGTATGGATTGTGGCATTGATCACACCTCTACCGACAGCTGTGATGTCCAGCTTAGAAGTCCATCCGTCTTCGGTCGACAGCAACGATACTGTGCGGTACGTGTGTATGGAGATGTGTGAAAGTCAGGATAAGCGGTACCAGTACAGCATGCCGCTGATGGTGCTTCAGTACTTCTTCCCCCTGACTGTACTGCTGTTCACGTACAGCAGGATAGGGGTGGTCGTGTGGGGAAACAAACCTCCCGGGGAAGCGGAAGATGGAAGGGACAAGAGGTTAGCAGCGTCCAAAAGAAAAGTAAGTGTGATATTTGATTTACACGCACAAAATTGTTCTGTGGTTTTCTTTTAAATTCTGTAATCATTCTGATTCTGGGTAAAGATGATTTCATTTATAGACATAAAAGTCTCCTACATGCTTTATGGTTAAATTTTGAAATGTTAAAATTTCAAATATATGAATACACTTATACAATAGTTTTTAGTATAAGTTGGTATCATAATTTATGTTAAGAATAACTTATTTTGAATATTTCGAGATGAAATGCGATACATAATAGTTTTAGTCTTAGTTTCATATTATATTCTTAGTTCTTAAGGCTTTATTTTAAAATATAGCCAATGTATTCATTAATGAAAAAGTTTTTTTTAATATTTAGGTGATTTCAGTAACAATATTTTGAGAAATAACATTAATAATAACTAATTTCTGTGATTTACGTCTTTACTGATTTCTAATATGTATATTTTTGTAAAAACTGACACATATTTCAATTTTTGTGCATATTCTTAAAAGCAAATCAATTCCTGATCTTGAAAGATGATACATTCATAACTACAAAATTCCTTGCAGGGGGATAATTTCTCCTCTTTCCTTAAGTCCTACAAACGTTACCTCTTGCTTAGATTAATTACCTCTTGATCTTGCTCAAGATTAGAAATTTCAAGAGTTATTGTTTTGCTGAAAATCTCGAATCATTTCTCTCCCAGTTCATAATCCTTTAAACATAACGTTCAAAATGAATTTTCCCAACTTGAAGTTTATTTAAGTATACAGTAAATCTTATTCCTTAGACGTCATATATCCTCGACGTATATTCTTAAATTATTCACTTCTGTGTGAATCAGTGGAATTTAACTTGCTCTAGAGTCTAAGCTTCTAGAACTATATATTATGTGAATTCCTTAAGTTGAAACATCGGCCAATGTTTTAAAGGATGAATTAACACTAGAACCACCGGCTATTTTATAAAAAAAATATATGAAAAGTGTTTGACACCAGAATTTTTATTGAAAACTGTTTAACTTACTTAATTAACTTAGTTTTGTGTTTCACATATTTAATAAATCTCGTGAAGAAATTTCTGCTTTGAACCGGCCGTTTTCAGTTTGGCAGGTTATATGTGGCGGTTATATGTTAATGCATGTTAAATTTATAGTAATATTTTAATTGACGTTCGAAGTATCTTATACAAAATGAATGAAAAATATAAAAACTAAATTAAAGATTTTGTGATTCCGATGTTACTTTTCATGAAGAAGTCTGAACTATTTTTAAGCAATAATTATGAATTATCTTTTTATTTACAAATGTGTCCATGATTTCTTTTCAAATGTAGCTCAAGTTTGTAAATTTCAGTGCTGCAAACTGATTAAAAAACGCCAATAAGCAATTATATATTGTATATTATATATTTTATTATTAAGCATGTTTTATTATTAAGCAATTTTACTATTAAGCGTATTTTATTATTAAGCAGTTATACATCGCAATTATGTATGTTATACATTCATTGTATTTTTATGAGTTATTCTGTATTTTATTATTTTGACTTTCAATAATAGCAATATCACACAGTGATTCTATGCTAAAATATGAATAGGTTTAATCACGTGGTTAGATATATATAGAGAGAGCAGTGCATATCACATGACATTTTACTCTAATATGTTGAAAATCTGTAGGACATACAAATAGAAAAAAACATTGATAAAAGAAATATCGAAGTACTATTCCTGAGACATCCTTGAACATCTAGCTCTATGCCATTTGTTTATAAATGTAACCATTATACCAAATGCGAAACTTTTTATAAGCTAATTATTCATTACAATGTTTTTCATGAGTAACATAAATTAAATTAGTGTTATCAGGCTTCATACGTATCATTAACGGCACCTTTCATGAGAATTTTTGTAAATTTAAGTTTAACTAACTTAATGAAAAAGAAACAGCCTGTCTTCAGTTATAGCAGCCACTACTATATGAATGTTTTGGGGCTAAAACACCTACAGTGCGCTAAATCAATTAATGCGTAGGAAGCTTGGTTATAGTTGTTGCTTTGAAGAAAGAAATTGTTTTCAAGGATATTTCCTTGAAGAAATAGACAGGAGTTGGGATCTAGTACCGTATATACGGTGTTATCCGTTGTATAACCATGTTTTTTTTACGATTACATCATTGTCTACACAAAATGCGTGCCTCTTTTGGTCAATCGCGTCTTGCTAACAGCGAAAAATGTATCTGGATCTCGATCATAATTTTATTGTTGAAATTCAGCAGTCTAGCAGTCGCTATGGCAACCAGAGCCTGATTACTAACGGGGCACTCTCTCACCAGAAAAAATTTATAGAAATTTCCGTCTTCTTTAAACGCCCTTTTCATACAAGATTACTGTCATGAATAAGGAAAAATTCTTTATTTCTTTTTCCTGGTGGGAGAGTGCCCCGTTAGTAATCAGGCCCTGATGGCAACCATGGACCTTTGGTCTCGAAATTGTGGTTTAAAAATCTTTTTCAAGAAATATATTTGAAAAACCCAAAACGTCCAAAAATTTAACAATATTCCTTAATTCACATATCATCTGATTACTCCTCTTTGGAAGCAGTTTTTAACCACTTAATGGTCGCATTAAATTACAGTTTAAAAATTCAAATTTATTATTCCCACCCCTTAAAATATATATATATATATATATATTGATCTTATTTAATAACAAGTAAAACGATACCAGAATAAAACCAATGACACTATATTATAAAACTGGTGGGAATCAAGGAAGTCTGAATAAAAAACGTGAAGCTTGCAGCCCATGAATGTCTCGGGCGCAACGATTAAGTGGTTAAGGAAAAATACTTAATTTCCTTCAGGATGAACACACTAATCAGAAATATCTAAATAAATTCTGAGTTCCTTGACGTTGTTCAGCTCGACTTACTGATATGAATGTGCTTTTTATACTTTTCTGTTTTAATAAAAAGACCAACTATGAGTAGAACATGACTTAATGTTACTTTTTCTATTTTTAACCCTGTTGTAGATGGCCTCACTCAATATGCTCGATAAGTACACTGCCAGAAAATTGACTCTTTGTAAAATTTTATTTTGCCTTGTAATGAGACGTATTATCCTTGTTACATATGTGTTGTTTGCATTATTATTCCACTTACACAGTTTGGGATTAGTAATTATTGATTTTTTTTTTTTACAGTATCCTTCGTACGATAATTTGTTCTTTTTCGAGGGATAGGATAGCCGATAGCTAATAACATAGATCCATTAGCTACATTCTAATATTAGTGAGTCGCGAAATTTTTCTTTACTTAAAAGTGAGTCGCTTACCAATAAAGGTTGGGAACAGCTGTTTTAAGGGATTGATCGCGTGTTTTGCTGTCATGTTTGCTGGAAACAGCAACAGCAACAGTTGTCTATGAATATTTCCCTCTCTTCACTTTTAAAGCTATGGTCCATTTCTTGATCGTTAGATTCGTGATTATCCACGTCTTTTGAGTAGAATCATATAGTGTAGGTAATGTTTTAATTGATTTAGAAAAACGAGGTTTTAAATATATTCCTAGAATTCGCAGCTTTCCTTTAGATAAAAAAAAAAAAAAAAAAAAAAAAAAAAAAAAAAAAAAAAAAAAAAAACATTTTCTACTATTATTTCAAATAATAAAAAAAAAAATTCTGGTAAATTCCATTAAGATGATTCCACTAGAAGTCTACAATAAAAATTATCGTTTTAAAATAGTGATAATAAAACGTGAACATTTTAGGAACACTTCGAGCCCTGTATTCCAATAACTTTTAGGTGAAACTTTCCAGTATAATTTATGTTACACGCAACTAAAACTAAAATTCGTTCTTTATTTGATTTACTGCCTGAACATTTGAAAGAAAAAATCCGGTCTTATGGATATCAAATATGTCCGATTCTTGAAAATTGCTCAAAATTGAACGCATTCAAACTGTTGTAAAAATTGTGAAAATTTCCTTAGCAACACTTCCTTCTTTGACGCACACTTTAACGCTAGAAGTGTCATGAGGGGTCATTTTAACTTCTACAAAACTATTTGAACCAAAAAAAAAATTATAAGATATGTTAACTGCGTGTCTCACGAAAATAGGCTAATTAAATAAGTTAAATATTTTTTAAAAAAAATTCTGTTTTGCAATACGTATTATAAAATTTTAGTAACATTGCACACAGTTCTAGAGTTAACACTTTTAGGGTCAAAGCATTTTCAATACTAAAGTGTGAAAATAAATGAATGGCACCAGAATTTACATACAAATATATTTGGAAATGAGGAAAAAATGTTTCGCTTACACAATAAATAGAAAATACTTTACGAAACTTGTACTTTTCCGCACCTAGCCGGTTTCCGGCTAGGCATTTTGAATTATCACCAAGAAATTTTAATTGTTACTTTTGCTTTGTAAGACAACTGGCATTCCATAATAAAACAAGAGAAAATTTTGAATAAGATTTTTTATATATGAGTTCAGTATTTCTAATAAAATGACCGCCAGATACAGCCACAGAGTACGGACAGAGCCTCAACTCGGCTTGAAAAGAACGCCCTCAGTGGATCACTTAAAAACTAAACCATCGCCTTGGCCATTTTTATCCTCGTGATTTCTGTTTAACTGTAACCATATTCTCGCTTGGCACTTCTTGTTGAATGCTGATTTGATTATCTTTGCACACGTGCTTATGCTATTTGATCTTAGATTTCCGCTCTTATATTGATTCGTTATTATTACTGTTATTGTTCTTGAACTTTCAAGTTTAAATTATTAGGTCTTTATGTTAAGAAGAGACACGTGTTGTTTGCAAGGCGAATACGTCAAAGTTATTTCATATTAAAATAATTCTTTCATAAATTTCAAAGCAAGAAGCAGCAACCGTCGCTGTATTTTTTTTTCTTTTTTCCCTTATCATTTGTCGCCAAGGAAGCGATATTTCGCCAAATTAACAACCTCTCTTATGTTATGATCGTAGTTTCAGAGTCATCCGCTCGTATCGCTACTGTCTATGCGTTATCCCATGTTAAACAAGTTGCCATTACAGTGTATGAAAGTTGATTCTCTGTTCCGTACTCTGTGGATACAGCAACACTAATCACGGTTGGGATTAAGCATTAAATGGCCTCACAAACTTATTAAAAAGCCTAAAAGGTTTAAATTTTTCCAACGAATCTGAAGAAGCTGAAATTTCTTTGAAATATATATTATCGATTAAAGCAATAACATTCTTTACTCTGTTAAGTTTCCTATTCAAATTTTTTTCCCTTTTTTTCTTGTTTGGATATTTTTCATACTTCAAACAAGAAAAAAAAGTAGATACCTGGTAGCCAGAAGTTATCTAATACATAAAAATTAAAATTTGTCTGTCTGTCTGTAATTCTATCCAAATTTACAGTTTAAAGCCAAAATTGTGAAACATTATGTACATGTGTATTAAAATACGGCCAAGCTAACTAAAGCAATCCGGGTTCAAAATAAGTCATAATTGATTTTAAATTAATAAAAAAATTCCAATTTAAAAACAATTTTCTCTCAAATTAAAAAATTTTTCGCACATGCCAATAATCAAAAATCTACAAAAGAATTCTAACTACAACATTTACTTTTCTATTGCAAGATTTCCATGTGAAAAAGGAAAACGAGATAAATAAATAATCTGACGAACAAAAGTATATAACATGTAAAAATAAGTTGTTGTTGCGGGAGACTGGAAACATAATGGACGTCAGCAGGTGAATATAAAATGTCATATGAGTTTGTAAAAACGTATTATAACATAATAAAATCTGATTGTAGAAATATTGGCATATTTTACTGTTTTGAGTTCTTCTGAATAGTTTTCGTGATTTTTATTTTTTTTCTCTATATACCGTAATTTCGGGTGTATAAGCCGCCGATCAAACATTTTTTTTTTTTTTTTTTTTGACCCAGAATTTTTTAACACTAGAACGCCCGGAAATTCTACTCAAGTTTGAAAATAATATTTCTCACCAGAATTTTTATTCAAAATTATTTAATTGATTTATTTAACGTAAATTTGCGTGGATTAGATTTAAATTATTTCAAGAAAATTTTTCTGGTTCGAATTGAAATTTAGTTACATGATTGGAGTCGAATCGACTCCATCCGGGCGTTCTAGTGTTAAGAAACAAAATTAGCTAGTTAGATCGCCGTAAATATTTGTCTTCGATCACTAAATAAGACTTCTGGGTCTAAAAAGAATTGTTTGATCCGCGGCTTATACACTCGAAATTATGGTATATATGTCTCTCTGTATATGTGTATATTATGCATGTATGTCAGAATTTCTAGAAAGATTTTTGGTATTTTTTAAAAAATCTTTTTATTGCTCTAATGGTGATTTGACATAATCTCTTTCATAATTTTGTGTTCGTTTGCGCCTGTTACATAAATTTATGCATTTTTATAAAGGGTGTTCATTTGATTCACTAGTTTAACACTTCGACTGTTTTTTTTTTCATTGTTTGTTCTATACTGTGTATTTAATTTTGACATTTATTTCTTTTAAAAAAGTATTTATCCTTTATATGAATTGATTTTTTTAACTGTAAAAGTGTGACGCATTTCATGTCAACATTTCAGAATATTTTTATTCATTCAATAACATCGCTTGGTCATTACTTTATTTTGATTAAATAAGGAAGCAATCACGTAAAATATGCTGAATGTAAGTGAAGTTTTTCAAATTAAAACTACAGCAAATTTACATCATAAAACCGATTTTAACCTTACTTCTGCCATATTTCAACTTTTTATTCTCTCCGGCACAGTGGTCGTACTCCGAGCACACTTAATTTTAATTTCAAACATGTCAATGTCACCAAGAATATTTTAATAAAATTTCACTTTTTCGACGCAACCTTAAATTAATCCCTTTACTGGTTTGCCCGAACGGCGTTAGGGCAAGACGAATTTGCTTATTTCATCATTTCAAGCTTCTTGACACCACTACTATTTTTAAGAAAATTTTCATCCTTTTGAAAGGCGGAAATGTTTAGATTAAGTTTTACGAATATTTTATTTAAATAATAGCGATGTGAGTCCGCTGTTTTTAATTTATTGAGCGGATAAGAATTAACCAATTAAGGGGTTAAAGATTTCTTGATAAATTTTCGCTTTTAACCCTTTCCGGCACACTGTGCCCGGTCTGGGATAGATAATTTTAATTCCAAACTTGCAAACGCCACCAGTAATATTTTACTAAAATTTTGCTTTTACAATAAAAGCTTAAATTAAGGATTTCAAAATATCTAAAAAATTCGTTTGTGAATTGCGATGTCAGTCGATAATTTTTCACTTTATAACAGATTTTTTCGTGCCGGAAAGGGTTAACATGTAAGCTTAAATTAAGGATTTCTTAATTTCTAAAAAAGTCGTTTGTAATTTCCGGTGTCAGTCAATAATTTCTCATTTCATGAACAGAATTTGTCCATGACGGAAAAAAGTTAATGAACGCTTATGGTTTTTCATGATTCAAACCTGAAAGTTTATTTTATCTAATAGTAGCTAAAGTACCCGGCGTTGACTTCTTGTTTGAACCGAAACATATTCACGTAGTAGTCGTCAAAATGACGGCTTACCGTAGGTGTAGTGTTAAAACCGTTTGACTCATGAAAATATATAGTATGAATAAAGTTAATTAGTATCTGTTAAATCATAAAAAAACATGCAAACTTTTTCATACAACAGAACGAGGGGAAAGGGGGCATGTTTTTGCACCATAAAAGTCCTACATACATAAATCTAATTTTTAAGCATAATGAATCTTTTTTTTTTCTTTTATAAAGTTTTTCTTAACAGTATTAAATATCAAATAAAAACAGAGTTATAAATATTTACCAAATTAGAAACATTTATAACAAGAAATTATATATATATATGCATATAATGAAGAAATAATTGTCTTATTCTATTAAAATAATATATAATATATAAGAAAGCAAAATAAAGAAATATATAATTTTAATAAAGGATGTCAAATACTAATAAAAATGCTAAAGATCTTAATAATTTTTACATGTTTCGATTGAATTTACTCAATCATCATCAGAAAAACAAAATACAAATAAACACAAAGATGGTTTTTTTTTTCCATCTTTGTGTTTATTTGTATTTTGTTTTTCTGATGATGATTGAGTAAATTCAATCGAAACATGTAAAAATTATTAAGATCTTTAATGTTTTTATTAGTATTTGACGTCCTTTATAGCAATTAAATATTTTAATGCATATTTTTGAAATGTTTTTAATGGACACATAAGAAAACTACTATTTATAATTAAAGAAAAAGAGTTTTTCATTCCAACAAAAAACGCATTTCTTGAAACATCTTTAGAAAAAAATGCGAAGTATTTTATGAAAGTTTAGTTTTGTCTCTCAATCCTGAGAAATTTTTAACCCAGATTTTTTTCTTTAATGAAGATAAGCAATTACATGATCAATAAAAACGGTATTAAAAACTGGCAAAAGTTAATAAAATCGTTGCAAACTTTTTTGCAAGGCTAAATTCAAAATATTCATAACAAAACAAAAATGAAATTGACCCAAACTAGCTAAATAAACTAAAAAAGGAAATGAATATGTTCTTCAAAGTTAAAATAATTAATTAAACATTTTAAACTATTATTTAGTTTCATTGATACAGTGTAACATACTTAAAATTCCTCACAAACAAGTTTCCCCGTACCTTATTATGCAATATCTTTCTTTTATGTTCCCTTATGAAAAATGAATACTTTGTGGCCTATATTCTACCGAAAGCCATTTAAGTGTACTTCATAAATATATTTAAATGTTGCACTTGATTTTTTTTAATTGAGCGCAAAGTAACAGAAAACTTTTGACTGGAAATAAATTATCATACATTTACGCACACAATTTAGATTTTTAATAGAGATCGCTCTTACGATAAGTGAAGAGTTAGCCATAAGAGAGTCAACCCACGGACATTCCATCACAGATAGAAAAATTGAAGACAATAACACTAGAATGCCGGGAAAGTGTCAATTTGATACCAATCACAGACGAAATTGTCGATTCGAACCAGAAAAATATTCAAGAATTAAGTTATGTATAGGTGTCAATGAACTGAGTTAAATAAATAAACTACATAATTTCAAATTATTTTTCTGATTTTAAATATATTTTATAAAATTCATGTCAAATTTCCCGGCTTTCTAGTGTTAAAACTTTTTTGCAATGATGAAAATAACTCCTTTACACTAAATCTTTAACGCGAGATAAAAACAGAATTGATATTTTTATCTCACGTTTTAACCATTTAACTGATCAATATTTTAGAAATAAACCTTTCAAAAAATGCCAATTTTTTTATACTTTTACAAAATTTTTAATCTTTTGTCACCAGTTTTTCAAAACAGAAATTTTTTGCTAATTGAATCGAAAAAGGTGCTCGTATTAAATTATGCAAAATTTACAATAAAAATTTACTAGTGAGAATAATAAATCATGATTTGAAATCACCGGCCCGCACTTGGTACCGGCAAATCAGGTTTGGCAAAAACACATTGCTCTTATGACGCAGGAGCAAATCAGGGGAGTGTTTAAAATACAGCGAAAAAGTTTAAGAATAAGCAATTCTGCTTCGAAAATTCATGAGTGCTTTTATTTCAAACTATTTTTTTTTTATTTTTTTGACTCATCAAATAAAAATATAATCAAGGTATTATCCTTTATTGCATAGAATATTCAAAATCTTAGTATTTAAAAATTTGGATTTGCGAAATACTTAAAAGCATCATTAACACATTTTAATTATCGCATTTTTTTAAAAAATAATTTTGCTGTGAAATATTATGATAAAACTGAACTGAAATTTCCGGTAGTTCCAGTGTTAAAACATTTGTATTATCAAGGTCACATATAATATAATATAACGCATCAATACATATGTAAGGTATTTTCAACCTAATAGTTTTGTTTTTAGAAAGAATTTTCTAAACTTTTTTCAGGAAAAATACATCATAGCCATTTAAGTTAGATGGTTTTAAGTAATGCAGAAATATTGAGATTTCCATCAAATATATTAGTTATAAAGTAAGATAGACTCACCATATCAATGTATAATTCTTTAGAAAAGGATTGTATTGGAAGGCTTGCCTCAATCAATGTACGCAAATGTCGACCTGGTGCTTCAGGTTCCCTTAACCCTTAACGCGCAGTGTTGCCGGGTCGGCAACACCTAAAGCTCCCTCTGTTTAGAGACACAAAAACTCCGTGAATATTTCAAAAACTACTCTAATGGCTACTTTAAATCTTTCTTATGAGTTCTAGATGGCAGCACCACAGAAATCAAGCTCTACTGTTTTTCAATAATAAGTAAAATGTTTTACTGTAATACGCGCTTCACAGCAATGTTCTTCTCACTGCGCTTATCAATGCTTTACTTATGGGAGGTGACCACTTCGGCAACAGCTGTCTAATTAAAAAGGTTAGTGCAATCTTTACAAAACAATACCTGTGTACTCCTCTAGGCCTAAATAGATTGTCTAATTTTTTTTTTCTTTAAATTCCAACTTTAACGAGTAGTGCGCCGGAGAGGGTTAACCCCTTCACGACGGAGACTTTTACGATTTTTTTTTATGTTTTTCACCAGTTTTTAAAAACAGAAATTTGTGTATTATAAAATCGAAAGAAGGATCTGATTAAATTAAGGCAAATTTTACAGAACTTTTTGCAACACGTATACATGTCTCTCACCCCACGAGATCAATTGGAAATTTGAGTCAATTTTTTAAAAAATATACCTCATACCAGAGTTTTGACAGTTTAACGCTATTACTTAACGTTTTTCTTCTTCAATGAATCAAATTTTTGGATTGAAACGCAACATGTTCATTTGATATCCCAAAATCACGGCTTGCGTAAGTATTTTTGTTAGTTAAGTGGTTTTGGAAATCTTTTATTTTACGCAGTACGTAATAAAAGGTTAATGTTAATATCAGGGTTCGTACACATTAAGAGATTCGGGAGATGTTTGGTGTTTTAGTAACAGAAATTTTAATGATTACTGGTTGCTATATCTGAAGTTAAAAAATTGTTTTATTACATAAAGCAAATATTGTCTTACGAAAATTCTGGTTAAACATCCTTGGAGCTTATAAACCTTGTACATACCACAAAAAATGTAAATTTAATCTGTAAAGCTACAGTAAAATGTACTGATGAACAAAAATTTAAATATGCATAGTTGCTGAATAATTATGCATAGTACAGTATACATAGGTATGAATGCCTAAAGTTAAAGAAAGATGTGAAAAACTGCTATATAGTATCCACTGCAAGAAAGAAATTAATACAATTTAAATGTGTAAGTTGATAGAAACTTTTTCTATTTATATAACACCAAGAGCAGATGAATAGAAACATTCGGAAGGACTACAAATAAGTATAACTATTGAAAACAGCAGTCTTAAAAGTTAAGGAAAGACACGACTAAGACATTCACTATAATTCTCCAGCATTTTTTACTCTTTTATTATATGTAACTAAATTTTATCAAGTGTTTATTTATCGAATTACACCGGAATTCACAAATGTTTTTTTTTTTTTTTTTTTTTTTTTTATAGATATTTCGAAACCTTAATTAAAGTTATCTTAAAAACAAAATTCTACTAAAATATAATTGGTGCCGTTTGCGAGTTTGGAATTAAAATTAGGTATCCCAGACCGGGCACGTGACGGAAAGAATTAATTCATGTTTTTGATGAAATTGTATAAGAGCTTTACATATAAGTTTTCCAGCTGTCTAAGGTATTTAACTCTCCGAAAAATTGTAGTTTTCAAAAAAAAAAAAAAAAAAAAAAACTATAAAAAATAGAGAAATAGTAGATAATATCAGACTTGAGTATTTCCTGGCATTCTAATGTTAAGGGGTAAGTGTACGTTGATTATACATTGATTTTTTTAATTTTTATATTAATACTTTCTTCTTTTCATTTACGGTGTGAGACTTTGAAAATGTGTGATATAATTTGAAATGATACTATTTTTATACTATCAAACATGAGGATAAATTTATTAATATTTTGACCTTTCGTGGGTAAATTTCTTCGAAATTCCCAAATGTCACAATGGCAACAGCGCTTTAAAAAGAAAAAAATTCAGCTTATGATGCAATCAAAAATTGCACTGGACATAAATATGCATAAGGAAAGGTCAGAATTCATACGCATCAAAGGATTTGGCAGATTTTGGTGTCTAAATATCAGAAATCGCATAAGGTACGGGTTTCTATATCTGAAAATAGAACTTGTGTTATTAAATAAGCAAATATTATTGTAAGAAACACTTTGGCGCGTCCTGTATATACAAAAAAATGTAAATTTATTCTATGAAGCTACCGTAATATGGGGTGATGGAAAAGAATATATGCAAAATTAAATAAAGAAAGGTGTGAAAAATTGGTAAATTGTCCACTGCAAGAAAAAAATTCAAGAAATATAAATGGGAAAGTTAATAGGAACTTTTCTCCATTTAAATAACACCTTAAAATAAGTAAATATAAACAGTGCAAAAGTCTAGAACGCATGACTAAGTCTAGAACTAATGAACGCAGAAGTCTTAAAAGTTAAGGGAAGACAAGAGCCGGATGCCACGCCCATTCACATTAATTCTATTCTAAAAGGAAAACACGAGCCGGACGCCACGCCCATTCAGATTAATTTTACTCTAACATTTTATACTCATTTATTATATGTCACTTATATTTATCGAAGTGTTTGTTATATTTTAATTTGTATGTTTGATAAAACTGTGCAAGTACTTCACATCTAACTTTCTCAGCAGTGCAAATTTTGCAGCCATAAAAAAAATTGTAGTTTTTGCTAAAAACTCCATTCATTCCTAAAGTACTTGAGTGATTTCTATGAAAAATCTTTTTAGGTGATAGAGTGTAAATACAAGATCATAAACGGTAAACAGTTGAAAAAAATAATCATATTCAGTAATTTTTCTGAAAAATGGAAAACACTGAAAGAAATTCTGAAACATTGCCTTTACTTTGTGAGGGAGTGACCTTTGTAATAAAGGCACTCTAGCATTTTTGAGATCGTGACGTCAATGATTTAACATGTGTAAGCGTGAAAGCGACATCTATCCTTTCTTTTACTTTAACTTTCTAGTGCGTGTGTGTCTTTCTCGGTTTCTACAGTTATGTCGCGGTTAGAAGTAATATGTAAATTTGTAGTATCTCAGTTTGCAGCATATAAAAGCTTGGAGTTTGAGTGTGTGAGTGTGTCTAGCGGCGTAAGCCGACAAGTAGGTGGTGATGATAAGCAGCGGATAGATCCAGATCGAGTTATATCAAGTATTATTGAGCTTTCAGTGAGTTGACAAGGAGTTTTGGAAGTCGATTCGAGAAGTTTGCCTTTGGTAAGAGTTAATATTAACTACGTTGAAAATTTCAAAGTTAATAAAGAGTATATATACAGCCACGGGCTGTCTAATAAAGTTTTATCTAGCAGTCTAGCTGAGGTTTAAGTGAGAAGTAATCCGGAGTGCCCCGATTGAGTTAGTGCCGGAGCTGTGAGTATGAGTTTAATCTTTTAGAATTGTTACCAGTTATTAAAATTAAAGAACTGCTCCACTGCCCTTGAGCCCTAACCGTTTTAAATAAACTGGTTTTATCTTATATTATATCTGGTTTTATCTTATGTCTGCATTCAACACCCAGTACGAGCACACATCGTTACAACTTTAATATCCACTAGTTTTAGGCTTAAAAAACTGTCTGTCATACCTTGTGAGCATAATCAAGTAAATGTAGATTCCAAATTTCATGAAAATTAATCAGGTAGTTTACCGTTGGATTGATCAATTTTTTTTTTATTAACCCTTGACAATCACATGTTTTTTTTTGAGAATATAAATTAAAAATAGGGGTTGAACATCACTTTTTACATACTTAAATGTTTGTCTTACTAAATCTAAAAATATCTGGCAATCAATAAAAATAAAGTCACTGTTACAAATTATTGTTATCGATAAGGTTTTAATAGCGAAGCGAGCAAAGTGTACTTGCCCGAATCTCGTTCGGAATAAAATTTCAGAGGTGAAAGAAATCATAAAAATCTCCTATAGAATGCTGGTTTCAGTACCGCAACTTTGACAGACGCCGTATTTCTTTGGGTGAACGGATTAATGAGTTTGAACTTTATATCGGTTACAGCCTCATCCGCAACCGATTTTCAAGAATGGAGCCAATAACTACACGGACAAATGTAATATTTTGTTTAATTTTAATGTTTATATTTTCTGATTTCTGTTTACAGTGTAAGACTTTCAAAATATTGGATATAATTTGTAATGCATCATATCATCAGCTATGAGGATAAATTTATTACCCATATTTCTTAGCTCTGGTGGGTGAATTTCTTAGAAATTTCCAAATGTCATATTGGCAACAGTATCTTACAAAGAAAAGTTTGGTTTATGACACATACGAAAAAATGTATTATATTTCTTCTGATAAATTTCGTGGAATAATCTGGTGCTATTGTGACATTTCCGATTTGAAATTAAGTAGCAAAAAATTCAACTATCAGAGTTCAAAGGTTTAAATAATAAAACTATTTCATGTCTAACATTGTTTGTAATAATTGAGGTTTTTTTTTTTTTTTTTTTTTTTTTTTTTTTTTTTTTTTTACAAAATATTTAATTTTGAATTTAGAACCAAGACCTCGCATGATGTATGTGAACTCCGAGTTTTATTTTTCTGATAATTAGTCGACTTATTATCTAAAAACGCATAGAATATGCATCCCTTTTTCCCTGAAAACCAGAAAGTAGCCAGCACAGGCTCAGTTCGCTGCAATCCTTGTTATCTGTTGTTAATAACGCATCTGTTAATCTGTTAATAACACATTTACTTCTATTTAAAGTGGTTAACAGTAGAATTTTAAAATTTTCATTTGTTTGTGACAAATAAAATTTATTTTTGAAAATGAAGTGTGTACCATATACATCTTCTTTAGAGGGGCACTCGAAAGAATTCCGTTACATGACGATCTACAAGGGAAAACTTTAGCGAAATATTTGGATGATGTTACTCTATGTTAAACATAATATATATCACTATAAGTAAAAGAATCCGCTCTATATATTATTAATCGTTCATTTACAGGAACACAAAGGAATTTCATTACAGTATCGCCTATGATCTATAATTTCTAGAAGTGTATTTTAAGTTGTCGCACGCATATTAACTCTTTCGGGGGCAAGGTTCGAAAGCTATTCCAAAAATGCTGAAATAAGTGATTGATACCAGGAATAAGAAACAAATTTATTTCAAAACAAGCAAAAGTTTTTGTTCGCGTATTTTTTAAAAAGAAATTTTTAATTCCAATATTATGGTGCCAATGTAGCATTTAGAAATTAAAATTAGGTGGTTAAAAATGAACCACCGTCATCGAAGGGGATTTCAAGGATATTACTTTTTTTGATAGTTCGATAAATCATAAACAGAGAAGCAGAAAAGTATTGTCATTCATTACCCCCCCCCCCTTAAAGGTGGTGATTTCGCGATGACTTCGCATAATTTTAATCCCCGATTGCCGCATTGGCATCTGAATTTTTTAAAGAAAATTTCAGTGTTATAAATTACGTGATTCGAGAAAAAAAAAAAAAATTCTCAAAATTAAATTTTCTTGTACTTACTGGTGTAAATTAATTGTTTTAACATTTCATGAATACAAGTGTTAACGAAAATTGCTGAATGAAAACTTTCAGCAGTGTGGAAGTAAATTTAACCTTCATTTTATAGTGTGCTAATCAGGTCGTTCTTCATCATACCTTATCTTACAGAAGGAAAAAAACCCTTTTTATAAAAATATTTATTTTTTCTGGATAGGGAATATCTAAATCCACTTTCGGAGGCTGAAGGATGGTGGTACTGAAAAGTGAGGAGAGAACGGCGGCACAGTCTCCCGCTACCACCAGTATTGCCAGTGGATTATTATTTTTTTTCAATTCAGATCTTTTATTTAGCATCACTTTTTAAAAATGGCAAAGTTATCCTTATACCCTTAATTAAACTGTCATAAAATAAAAATAAAAATAAAAAATAGGATGCCCGTCAAGAAATCTGAATTTAAAAAAGTAGCTTACTGAACGTGCTGGTCACTCATTCCAGCTGAGCTTGAAATGTCCTTTTCCTTCTACTGTGTTCGTCGAAATTTAAATAATATTTTATGAAATAAGTATAATCCAAATTAACTTTCATTTTATAAAATGGATATTATGTAGGACTGAATATCAATAGGACTGAAACTGTTACTTAGTTTTACCAAATTTTAAACCATACTGGACATAAACAAACTATCTTAGATGCTAGCGAAGGAAATATTTATTTGCCATTGCATCAATTTATTTATAAAATGGACACAGTACTTCATATCTGATTTATGCACGCATTTTTTTAATTCCTGCATTTATTATAGGAAAGCTTACAAATTAAAATAAAGAAATCTTAATACGTCATTTGATATTTCAATTCAGTTCCTTTTTACTTTAGTTATTCACGGAAATGTTTGTTTTACGCTTTTCGTGTAAGAGGGTGTTTTTCCTCCAGAATTTAATTAAAAGCGGTTTCAAACAGGAACATTTAATGGATAACTCGGAAACGCTGTTACCTTTTCATTAGATCAATTGCACATTGTTTCAAAACAAACAGAATAGGTCCAAAACCTTATTATTATTTGATTTTTTTAAGCGCATATCCCAATACTTACTTCAGTGATAATGTATCTGTTCTAAAAGAAGTCCTTAAGTAACTAACAATAGTTGTAAGCATAATGCATTAAAAGAGCTCACATATAAGCGCATTTTTTTTATAGAACTGATGAAGCAATTTCATTTATATATATATATAGTTTTGACACCAGCTAAAATTGTTAATTGATCTTTGAATAATAAATAAAAACAAAAAGTGCAATGCTTCATTCATTCAATTTTGATCCCCATTTTCTCTATTTTCGTACGCCACACACTTATATTAAGAGTGTTCTTGCAACTAGGGTCATAAAAGAAAAGAAATGGAGCTAAATTATTACGTGACTATCAAAATTAAAGAATATTAATGATAAAAGCAATAAGAAATGAAATTTTTACCTGGTTCAAAGTTACCCAGCCATTCAGTATACCTTTACACCATGTGATAAATATCGTAAAATAATTCATTTTTAAAAGTAATATAATTAGGACAACTTTGAATGCCCAAAAATGTTTTGAGATATGTAGACTCCTAATTTTCGTATCCCAACATCACTATATTTATGTAATTTATATTTTAACAAATAGTATGCATAAGAAAAGTGGAAAAGAGACCCCTGAATGTTTAGAAATAAAGAACTGGTTGCTGTTCATATGAAACTAAAAATGCAGTGAAAAACAATTTCCTCGATTTTAACTCAGTAATATATCTATAGTAATATATACTAGTATGAGTATTATTGATATAAACAATAAAATATGTAGCATGTATGAAATGAGAAATTTCAGTAGCTGCATCCCGATTAATGCCTTTAAATGAATTTTATGTATTTTACATATATTTGTGGAAATATTTACATGTCATATCTAATGCACCCTTACGGCATTTATATAAAATATGCGTGCAAATGTGTGGAATTTTCGACAGTAGCACCTATAATCAGTATATTATAAGCACAAATTTAACTTTGAGCTATTCAAAGTTGCATTGAAAATAAGGGAAAATTGACAGTGTCTTCTTATTTTACATTTTAATAAATTAATAATTATAAAATAGTAACACATTTTCAACATTTAGATAATTATATATGTTACACATGAGTATACTGATGCAAACAATAAAAATTTTAATGGATTACAATAACTTTAAAACAACAAAATTAACTTAAAAACACTACTTCGAAAAAATTGTTGGAAACATAATGTCACTAATTCATTTTCTAAAATGAAGAGTAAAAACCCCAGTTTAGAACCTTGGTAGCAGAGCGCAGTTCTGGAATCTATTTAGTCTTTTGGAGTCATAAAATATTGGAAATTAGAACGTGCTGCAAAGTTATACCACATGGTTCAAAGTTATAGCCTGAATGACTTTATTGTATTTTTATTTCTTGTAACAAAACCTTTTGAAAGTTTACTTATTAAGTACTTGACTTATGAATATTTTAGAAAAAATAACTTTCAAATAATGTTTGTTTTTCATGTCTTTTACGAAATTTTTAATTTTTTAACTTCGATTATTCAAAACAGAAAATTTTACCTAATTGAAGAATTGGATATAAATACCGTTCCACCATTTAATTATAAGATAAAAATTACATAGATATTACATAATTTTCAGCGATAAAAATAGACAAGATTACATTTAGAAAACCAATATACCTTTAATTAATGCAGGCTGCCCTATATTATTTACAATAATAAACAATATGAATCATAGTTCGTAGTAAATTTTATTACTTAATAGTCGCTAAATATTAAAAGTTTCAAAACGTTAAAACTTTACCAAGATAGTAAAAAGGCTACTCTTTCAGGTAACTATCAGCCATCATCAGAGGAACTATTCTGACTTGAAAGATATACGCTGTTTATATATCAAGGGTTAAACCAATTAACGACAAAAAATAGGGAAGGAAGGAAGACGTAGGATGGTTGCTATAGAAATCGTAAAAAAACCAGGAAAAACAGAAGGTGATTTGGAGAAGAATTTCGTGTAGAAAATATAAAATGTGAAAAATATAAAAATCTGTATTATAACATTCACCGGAAAAGTATGCTGCAAATATGCAATATACTCCTATTAAATATTTCATTAAAATAAAATGAAGAATTTTGATCTCGGTCTATAATCGTGATATCTTGCTGTATTTAAGCGACAGCAAGTCAAATAAAGAAAAGAAGATACTTTCAAAATTTTTATTCACGTAGCAGGAGTTTTGTAAACGCGTTTGCTTAAATTCGTCTTATTGACGAGTGTTTCTTTTGCACGTTGGTAGTATGTCTTCGATAATCAGACTTCACTTACCTAGTTCGAGCAGCGCCTTCACATCTGCTATGACTAATAGAATCGCTATTGCCATGGCTGCCAACTACTACGCCTATTTAAAGTCAAATAAATATGTTAGAAACAGAAATTTTAGTAAATGATTAACAATATTTGCTGTAATTGATTTCATTGAATATATTTGGCATACATTTTACTTAAACATTTTTGTGGTTCCAAACATGTTTATATGATTTAAATAGGCGTAGAAGTTGTCAGCTCTGGTATTGCTAATTTTCTGTGTATTTTTTTAAAATCATTCTTTGACACATGGATTAAAATGTCATCTTTCACATATTGATGATGTTATGAAGCGTAACAACATTATACTCAGGAAAGTGGATTTTTTTCTGGTTGCTTGATAGTTAATATTTTATCGGAAATGTAAAATTACTTTTAGGAAATGAGTGTTGAACCCTTTCCGGCGCGGACAAATTCTGTTAGTAAAATGAGAAATTATCGACTGACACCGGAATTTACAAACGACTGTTTAAGAAATCAAGAACTCCTTAATTTAAGCTTTTATTATAAAAGCAAGATCTTATTAAATATTATTGGTGCAAATTCCAAGTTTGGAATTAAAATTAGGTGTGTCCAGCCTGGACACACTGCGCACGAAAGGGTTACAAAAAACAGAGGCAACAATCTCAACTAAAAAAAAAGAAACGGAGGAATGGCAACATTGCTTCTCAGTAGTTTAAGTTGTCAAATTTAATTTAGACAATTTTGTGTTTTTATTCATCATTGTTGGCCGAGTTTAATCGAAGACAAGTTTTTGTGCAATATTATGGAAAATATGCAAGCATTAAGTTTTGGTGAAATCTAAAATCTATGTTCACCGGTTAATGTTCAAGAGTTATGGCATAATATAAAAAAATATATAAAAAAATAGCATGTCTCCGTCCGAGACAGACGATTTTAAATCGGGGCCCGGCAGAGCGAGAAACGTTTTGTATCATCGGAGCCTCCCGTTACCAAAGATATACAGTAGAAAAAAATGGCATAATATTTTTAAAAAAATTTTCAAAAGTAATTATCATTTTTGAAACTACTCTTTACATAGAAATTTTAAATTTAATATTATCAAAAGAAATGTTTATTATCAAATAAAAATATAATTTATACTTATAACAATTCTCAAATTTTTTTCTCTTTTGATAACAAAATCTTAGTGGTATTTAAATTAATCTTTAGCAGTAACATTACGCTTGAATTTCTTGAATATACGTGAATTTTTTCACATTGCTTCTAAGCGTAAAACTAACTTAGTGAAAAATGTCCAAGCCGGGGATCGAACCCGGAACCCTTGGAAATGCGCTTAAAATACTCTACCACTCAAGCTACGAGGCCGATGCCGGGCTCAGCATTTTTCACTTCTAAATGAAATGTGAAAAAAATTCGCGTTTTAAAATATTCTTATGTGTATGTTAATGAAGTGTGTTTCATGAATAAATACGTGAAATTTCTAGAAATTACTATTTATCTGCGGAATTATCGAACAAAATTTATAAATTTTGTAATAAAGGTGCACATTTTTTACTATAACTAATTTCATCCTTATAACAATCTTTCCGGATTGGTGCGACGCAGAAAATAATCGTAAATTAAAAATTTTAAAGTTCAATGCTTTTACAGTAAAAAGAGGAAATACTGCTCTATTGTTTTCAACGGGCCTTGATTAATAAGGGGGTCATCAATTTTTTTTTTCGAATCAATTTTTTAATTATGTAAGTACGTAGCACCTATAGTAGTCGTTCAGTCTGTCTATCCGTCCGTTCGTCCTTCCGTCACATATAACAGCGCAAAACCTACCCAACCGACTCGTTTAAAAAATAAAATATACAATTATTGCATAACTTTGTCGAGTCATTTCAAATTTTATGAAAATCGGATGCATAGATCAATTACAGGGACAATCAAAAGTATTCAGCTACATTACGGTCAATAAGAAAAAAAGGTTCAAATGCATTTTAATTGTTTGAAATTTTAAATACATAATTACTACATAATTTTTTTGAGTCATTTCAAATTTTATGAAAATCGGATGCATAGACACAGGGACAGTCAAAAGTATTCCTTTACACTGCGGTCAATGGGGGAAAATTTTTCAAATGCATTTTAATGGTGTTACACCCATTCAAACATAATAAAATTGATATGTATCCGTAAAGTACATATTATAATATACATTTTGCATAATCTGTGGTGCAAAGAACATTTGTTATTAATTTACAAAGCCACACAAAAGTATTCCATTATATAACGGTATAGGAACAACATTGTTTGGCGCGCATTTTAATTGTAATTAATATTTACAATTGTATGAGATTGAAATATGTGAGAGATATTTTTAAGACTTCGTTGTCGTATGAACGCATCTCATTTTCTACACTTCACGTGAAATTTCTGACTTGTTTTAAAATAAGGATGCTGCAAAAGCACGTTTATTTATTTATTTTTATTTATTTATTTATTTTTATTTTAACGCTTATTTAGTCAAACCCCACTCATTGTCAAAATTATTCCTCATGCAGTTACTCCTTACGTTGTTCTCTTCTTAAAGAAACAATGAAAAGGAATAAAACTACCGATTTTGAGTAATCTAGACTTCATAAGGCAAAATTTTGGAACATTAAAAAAAATCTAAAACATAATCTTAACCAATACTTTATTTTGGGCTAGCTGACCCGTCCGGCCTTGCCCGGTCCATATTAACAATGTTAAATGAACTTGAAATTTGTATGATTTTATCATTAACTCGAAGCATGCAGAAATGCATTGTCTGAAATACGTGGCAGGTGACTGTGTGAAAAATCGGTTTAAAAAACAACAACTAATATTAAGCTCTAAAAATACTTAAAATGAGCAATGAGAAACGCAGGAGGGAACATGTATCCAACGATTGCGTTATTTTCGTGTTAAAGTGTTGATATAATTTACCCGTAAAAATCACTGTTAAGTCACGTAACTAATTATTTTTTCCCATAGAAATCTCAAGTGAAATATTTTGAATTTCAAACTAATTATATCATTCCTAAATCCGACTATACCGTGAATGAAATCGATACCCGATGATAAAAGGTTGGTATATAGTATTATAATTTCAGAGCCATTTAACAAACGTAAGTGTATATTTTTAATGAAAACATTCGTAATGTTCACTCTGTGGACAAATTCCTAACCCTAAACTTTTTTACCGTAACCATAACCTGTCTGTAACCTAACTGCTACTTAACAGTACCCTACCGTAACTTAAATATAACATAAATGTAACCTAGCTGTCACTTTATTGTAACCTATCCTTATTCTAACCATAACATAAATGCAATTTAACTTTAACCTAACTTAACCGTGACCTAACTGTAAATTAAACATAAACGGGAAATTAAACAGAATCAGAGACTTACCGTAATGTAATTGCAACTTAAATGTTACCTAACCATATATTAGGTTCATGACCATGGAAATTATTTTGTCTTGTTTGGATCTGGTTATGATTCATTAAGAATATTTTCGTCGGGTTCAGATTTTGTTCAATTCAGATTTTGGGTATTTTTTGAAGTTGAATTTTAATGTTCGGGTCGGATTCATGTCTATGGAAAATTATTTTGCCTTGCTCGGATCCAGTTATGGTTCTGTGGAATATTTTTGTTGGGAAAAGATTTGGTTCAATTCAGATTTCGGCTTTTCCTTCAAATGGAATTTTTGGGTTCGGGTTTTCTTGCGTTTTCACGGAAATCATTCTGTTTTGTTCGAATAAGAACATGCTTCACTGGAATATATTTTTTTTTTCAAGTTCAGATTTGGTTCAGTTCAGATTTCGTGATTTTTTCAAAGAATTTTTTTAGGTTCATATTCGGTTCATGTGTATGGAAATTTTTTGTCTTATTCGGATACGGTTACGGTTCTTTGGAATATTTTTTATCAGATTCAGATTTGGTTCGATTCAAATTTCAGGTATTTTTTCAAATAGAATTTTTAGGTTCGGATCTCGTTCATGTCCACGGAAATTATTTTATCATTCTCAAATCCACTTATGATTCTTTCGAATATTTTGGTCGGATTCAGATGTGGTTTGGGTCAAAGGGCATAGCCGGATAAGCATTGAAAACATGCCTTTCAATCAAACTTCTTGATTTTTTCCCATGTGTGGCTACTGATCTGACAATGTATATCCCCTATTTTCACTTCATAAATATCGATATATTATGAAATAAAAATGTTTTTTCAATTTTTTAAAAACTTTTTTTCTCAAAAACTATTGAACTGAATTACTTGCAATTATTTGAGTTTATGGGCATCGAAGATGCAAAATTGGGATTTTTTGTATAATTTTCTGATTGTAATAAGTGTGTTAAAAAGCGATTTAAAATTTTGCAAAAATAAAAATAATATCTTATAGTTTTCCGAAAATTACCATTTTCTTGTAAAAAGTACCTTATATGTGCCCAAATATTATATAAAAATACCAAAAGTTTGCGTTAGGTACTACATAAACAAAAATGTGTATAAAATTATTAAAATTCATTTATAGGCGTTATTTGGGGCGGAGCTTCGACATCCAAAGAATTTTTTGGAACAATGTCAACAGACGATGTGGCAACTGATGTATTTTAGATTCCATTAAGCGTATAGGCTATAATTTTCAAAACTGTCGATATTCTTTCGCTATTGAAAACTGATGTTTTGTGTCGGAGACAACAGAGTTCACTTGGAAAACAACACATTCTTCAATATCGAAATGATTTTTATTATTTTTATTTAAACATTTTTGACCACTTTTAATGAAGGATAATAAGTAGTAACATTATTAATATTATTATTATTTGTATTGCGCTGAAATTAATATGGGTGTTATATAGCTAGAATTAAAACATAATGAGCTCTTTTAAATATGACATACTATCTAGAATGTGTGGTAATAGACAATTTTTATTCAAGACTAGCTGACCCGCCCGGCGTTGCCCGGGTCCGTATTAACAATATTAAACGAACTTGAAATTTTTATGATTTTATCATTAACTGGAAGCATGCAGAAATGCATTGTCTGAAATACGTCGCAGCTTACTTTGTGAAAAATCCGTTTTAAAAACAACTAATATTAAGCTCTAAAAATACTTAAAATGCGCAATGAGAAACACGGGAAGGAACATGTATCCAACGATTGCGTTATTTTCGTGTTAAATTGTTGATATTTACCCATAAAAATCACTGTTAAATCACGTAACTAATTATTTTTTTCGCATAGAAATCCCAAGTGAAATATTTTGAATTTCAAACTAATTACAGTTGAGTCTCTCTATAACGAAACTCCATACATCGTATTTCTCTATATAACGAATTTTTAGTAGGAACGGTTCCCTTTTCGCATGATTACATTAAAAACAGTCTCTATATAGCGAAATAGCTATCTCCATGTAACGAATTTTTTCATAAATTGGTCTTAATTTACTCAGTTTTAAAAGGTTATCATATGGAATAAATTTTCCATCACTTATTTTTGATTTATCGTCAGTGCTGAGTTTTTTTTTTTTTTTTTTTTTTTTTTTAAATATTACTTCTTTTATTGTTCTTTAAATCCAACGAATTCATCCCATTTCCCACACACCTTTCCACATCTTTCTCAAAACAGAGTCAATTGGATTGATGCACATGTAAGAGAGGAATCAATGAGAGGCACATAAGAGAGGTTTTCAAATGGAGGAAAATGTTATCTACAATATTTCATTCTTTGCTAAAATTGAGCTTTTTTTTAGAGCGTAACAATTTTAAAATCAAAACAACAAAAAATCACAGATTTCTTCGTCTGAAATTAATCCAAGTCTTCCTTATTTGATTTTCATTAAGCTTTCAATTAAATGTCTGTTCTCTCTTTTGAAACAGCTTAAATAATTAAGAAATAAAATATTAGGTTAATATTTACCTTTAAACATTTCAAATTATTAATTCAAAAGATCAAAAATAATATTTGTTCAAATTTCACACATTAAACACGATTTTTAACATCATTCTCTATGCATCAAATTTCTCTAAATAACGAATTTTTTACTGGAACAGTGGATTTCGTTATATAAAGACTCGACTGCATATCACTCTTAAATCCGACTATACCGTGAATGAAATCGATACGCGATGATAAAAGATTGGTATATAGTATTATAATTTCAGAGCCATTTAACAAAAGTGCATATTTTTAATCAAAGCATGCGTAAGGTTGACTCTGTGGACAAATTCCTGACCGTTAACTTTTGTACCGTAACCGTAATCTGTGTGTAACCTAACTGCGACTTAACAGTATCCTACCGTAACTTAAATATAACATAAATGTAACTTAGCCGTCACTTTATTGTAACCTATTCTTATTCTAACCATCACATAAATGCAATTTAACTTTAACCTAACTTTAAATTAACCGTGATCTAACTGTAACCTAACGTGAAATTAAATAAAATCAAAGACTTACCGTAATGTAATTGCAACCTAATCGCAACCCAAATGTTACCTAACCATTTATTGAGTTCATGTCCATGGAAATTATTTTGTCTTGTTCGGATCTGGTTATGATTCATTAGAATATTTTCGCCGGGTTCAGATTTGGTTCGATTCAGGTTTCAGGTATTTTTTGAAATTCGATTTAAATGTTCGAGACGGATTCATGTCCATGGAAATTATTTTGCCTTGCTCGGATCTAGTTATGTTTCTGTGAAATATTTTTGTCGGAAACAGATTTGATTCAATTCAGATTTCGGCGTTATCTTCAAATGGAATTTTTTGGGTTCAGGTCTTCCTGTGTGTCCACGGAAATTATTCTGTCTAATTCGAATAAAGACATGCTTCACTGGAATATTTTTGTCAAGTTCAGACTTGGTTTAATTCAGATTTCGGTTTTTTCTTCAAATGTAATTTTTGGATTCGCGTTTTCTTGCGTGTTCAAGGACATTATTCTGCCTTGTTCGAATAAATACATGCTTCACTGGAATATTTTTATCAAGTTCATTTCAGATTTCGAGATTTTTTCAAAGAAATTTTTTAGGTTCAGATTCGGTTCATGTGCATGGAAATTTTGTCTTATTCGGATCCTGTTACGGTTCTTTGGAATATTTTTTTCAGGTTCAGATTTGGTTCGATTCAAATTTCAGGTTTTTATTCAAATAGAATTTTTAGGTTCGAATCTCGTTCATGTCCACGAAAATTATTTTATCATACTCGAGTCCGGTTATGATTCTTCCTAATATTTTGATCGGATTCCGATGTGGTTTGAGTCAAATTTCAGGTTTTTTCAAATCGGATTTTTTAGGTTCGAGTCGGGTTTATGTCCATGGAAATTATTTCGTCATGCTCGTATCGGGTTATAGCTCTTTGGAATATTTTTATCGGGTTCAGATTTGGTTCAATTCAGATTTCGGGTTTTTTTTCAAATGGAACTTTTGGGTTCGGGTCTTCTTGCGTGTTCACGAAAATTATTCTGTATTGTTCGAATAAGGAGATGCTTCACTGGAATATTTTTGCCAAGTTAAAAAATGTAACCCTAAAATCCGCTACATTAAGTCCAAATAAGCACCAACAAAACCATGTGCTTTGACACGCCGATCAATTCAAACTGGTTTAAACCCGTATTTGTTTGTTTATTACCTTTTAAACTATTATTGAATAGATGACTAAAATTTCTTTTAAAAAATAACGTTTTGTGCCATTATTGTCTGTAATACACGATCGGAATGCATAAAAGATACAAATATGTGAATCATAGGCAAGAATTATGTGATTATTTTTATCATATGACTTTGAAATATCAATATAGAAGCATCATTTAAGATTTTGCTTGAAAAGTTAACTTTATTTCGTTAATATTTTAAAATCGTCTGCACTCTGAAATCTAGATTTTAGAGTAATATTTGTTATTTAAGTTTTCACACATGATTTTAAAAGAATGTTTTTATAATTTTTTTTTTTTTTTTATATATTGGCATAGAATTATTAATATGTTGTTAAATCATAAACATTTTTCATCTACGTTATAAAGTATTAAAAAGTTCTGAAAAAAAAGAAAACTTTTAGTAATACAATTTGTTGTTCAAATCAAATGTTTTCAATATTTTATTTAATTTTATTTTGACATTTAACCGATTAACGCCCAAATTATTTTCTTTGTTAAAATTTATATTTTGTATTTCCCACCACTTTTAAAATCAAATTAACTTTTATCTAAATTTATCGAGAATTCTGTCTCATAAAAGAAGGTATATATTTATCTTCCTCTTTACTGGTGGGAAAACCGCTTTCTTGCTTTTTTTGCAACCGTCCTCAAAAGAGGACGCTGGGCGTTAATGGGTTAATTATTTCGAATTTATCAATTTCAATTATTTTAAAAGCAAATATTTTTTTAATAAATAATATAATAGGAAAAAGACCATTTTAAAAAATTCGTAGAAAATTTTCTTCGTAAAATATGCTTCAGCTGTAATTCATTTCTTTCAATTCGTCTTATTAATACAAAATCCCTTCCACATGCTTTTGTTTGGGACATTAAAACTTGAGCGATAAATGGTTTAATATTGCAACCCTTTTTTCGGTTTACTTCACCACCACCTATCTTTTTCCTCCATGGTTTACAACCGCTGTGATAAAAAATCATCATTTAAACTAACAGTTTGCCAGTCTATGAATTTTAAAGGTCTGTTCCAGCTTTTAAAATTATTTCAGCGAAACTTTTATGCAACCAACCAACCATAACTAAATGAGAGGAAAAAAAGAAGAAAAAAGGCGATTTTTTATGAGAGTGATCTTTGGAATTTAATTAATTACTCAGTTAATAAATAGAATTTCGAAATTCTGAAGCTCAGGTGCATCAGGAGAGATTTGGGGCTACTCTCAAAAAAATTTTGGGCCTCGTACATGCTGTAGATTTTGTTAGCCATCGCAGACACACACACACACACACACAGACAGAGCGTTTTGTTCTTTTATTAATATAGATACTATCAATGCTACTAGCAATTTTTGTTTATTCCAATGGACGATTTCTATGCCTGTTTAAATCGAAGATAAATATTAGCGAAAGGTACATAATTTGACTTAAAAGAAAACTGACAACATTGGATGATATTTTGGTCTAAGAAATATATTTCTGTAATTTTGAACCGTTTAATATTTGATGAGGTTTGATGAGATCCAAAATCACAGTGGAAAAATTACCAGGCGATAAAAATATTGTAAAGACATAAATATTTTTTTGCGAATGTATTATAAACTCATATGCAAATATATAGTCGTGTTCAGTGCTTTCTCACTGAAGTAATCTCACTTTCAAGAACAGTGACTTTTATGGGGAAAAACAGCTGACACATTTATTATTTTATACACAAAGAGAGGGGTGCTAAAATCTAGGCGCCAGCAGGCAGTTTCTCACCCAAAATTTATTTCGTTTTTCTTCCTTGTTTAGATCGGGTTATGCTTCTTTTGAACATTTTTGCGGGATTCAAATTTGGTTCGGGTCAGTTATCAAATCCATAGTTTTTTTCAAAGAGAATTTTTAGTTTCGGGTCGAGTTTATACCCACGGAAATTTTGTCTATCACGGATCGGAGTGTTTTTCTGGTTGGGATCGGGTTATGTTTAAATTAGTCTGAACATTAAGGCTATAATCAGATTTGCTACTATTCTTTTTATGGCTATTTCTGATAAATAATTTACTTTGCTACTTGATAATTTATTATGGTGCATGAATCGTTTACGGATTCAAACAATTCTACCCCAAACAGCTACTTTATTTTTGTTTTAAAAACAAATTAAAGCCATATTACAATTTTAAATTGAAAAGAACACATTTAAATTTAATCAATGATTAAAAAAATAAACTCCTAGAAAAGTATTGTATAATTTTTTTTACTGGCGCATAGCTAATGACTCATACATTCTACTGTTCGAAATGCCAAAAATCTGCGTACAACCATACAGTAATAAAGAAATTAATAGAGTGGCAGTATAATATCTTGGGGTGACGCCAAAAATGTTACTGTAAAATTTGCTACATTAAGTCCAAATAAGCACCAACAAAACCATGTGCTTTGACACTCCGATCAATTCAAACTGGTTTAAACCCGTATGTCTTTTTTTTTGTTTTTTAGCTGCAAAACTGTTATTGAATAGATGACTAAAATTTCTTTTAAAAAATAACGTTTTGTGCCATTATTGGCTGTAATACACGATCGGAATGCATAAAAGATATAAATAGATCAATCATAGGCAAGAATTATTTCATTATTTTTATCATATGACTTTGAAATATCAATATAGAAGCATCATTTAAGATTTTGTTTAAAAAGTTAAAATTCTTTCGTTAATGTCTTAAAATCGTCTGCACTCTGAAATTTAGATTTCAGATTAATATTTGTTATTTAAGTTTTCATGCATGATTTTAAAAGAATATTTTTATCAATATATTTTATATATTTACATGGAATTATTAATATATTGTTAAATCATAAACATTTTTCATCTACGTTATAAAGTATTAAAAAGTTCTGAAAAAAAAACTTTTAGTAATACAATTTTTAGTTCAAATCAAATGTTTTCAATATTTTATTTAATTTTATTTTTACATTTAATTTTTTCGAATTTACCAATTCTAATTATTTTAAAAGCAAACATTTTTTAAAATAAATAATATAATAGAAAAAAACACATTTAAAAAAATTATTATTTCTTCGTAAAATATGCTTCAGCTGTAATTCATTTCTTTCAATTCGTCTTATTAATACAAAATTCTTTCCTCGTGTTTTTGTTCCAGACATTAAAATTTCAGCGATAAATGGTTTCATATTACAAACCTTTTTTTCGGATTACTTCACCTCCACCTATCTTTTTCCTCCATGGCGTACAGCGGCTGTGATTTAAAAAAATCCTCATTTAAACTGACAGTTTGCCAGTCTATGAATTTTAAAGGTCTGTCCCAGCTATTTAAATTATTTCTGCGAAAATTTTATGCAACCAACCAACCATAAGTAAATGAAAGGGAAAAGTGAAAAAAGGCGATTTTTATGAGAGTGAGCTTTGGAATTTAATTAATAACTCAGTTAATAAATAGAATTTTGAAATTCTGAGCTTCAGGTGCATCAGGAGAGATATTGGGCTACTCTCATAAAAATTTTGAGCTTCGTACGTCCCATAGATTTTGCTATCCATCGCAGACACACATACAGACACACACACACACACAGACAGACAGAGCGTTTTGTTCTTTTATTAGTATACTAGCTGTCCTGCCCGACGTTGCCCGGGCCCGTGATGTTATTCAGTTTTCAAATGTGTTATTTGCTTTCTAAATGACCCTTAAATTAAACTCAAATTTCTATGATTTTATATCTTTAAGTCCATTAGTCCATTTTGTCAAAATTTATATTTTTAAATCCGAAAAATCGCGAAAAGATATTGAATTGAAAGCACATGATGTTTGGTATTTTGTTTTCTATGTAATTTGATTTTTTGGAAACTATGCGAACCGAAAGCGAACGAAACCGCGACGAAACACTCAGGTTTTTACTGAATTCGTAAAACTTTTCACACATTTTATTTTGTAAAAAAAGAATTCTATCCATACGAAAGTTGCAAAATTTTTGAAAGTAATGTAAATCTGGTTTATTGAAAGGCTCTAAAAAAATTGTGCTAAAATTTTGGCATCTAGTTACTTTTAGCCGGGATGTAATTCGTGTTTGTCGGTGTATTTCAACGGGTTAAATCTCATATTTTTTTAAACAAATTGCAGCATAAATTATGAGAATATTTTAGCTTTAAGAAAATATTTTCGGTTTGTCAGGACATATATAGAATTGCACCCTGCAAAGGCAAAACCGCAATGAAACGATCTGGTTTTTATTGATTTCATCAGATTCTTCGAACTTTTTATTTTGTAAAAATTATTTCTACTCGTCCGAACGTTTTAAAATTTTTTAAGAAGGTGTAAATTTGATCTATTGAGATGCTTTTAAAAGTTTGGGCTGAAATATGTAACCTTAGATAATTTTAGCGTAGAAAAAATATTCTATTTGTAAGTCGCAAAGTGCCTCCTTTTGTAGGTGTATTTGAAAGCAGTAGCGGCTCGTCAGGGAGTGCTGCATCCGATTTTTCACACCACTAAAATTTAACAGAATCTTTCATATTATTTATTCGACAAGCTTTCATGATTAAATAAAACAGAAATAACCATACAATTTTACTGGTGTGAATAAATTGATGCAGCACCCCCTGACCAGCCGCTACTGTTTGAAAGGGTTAAATCTTATATTTTAAAAACCGATTGCATCATAGATTATAAAAATGTTTTTAAGCTTAAAGAATATGTTTTTTGTTTACCGGTACCTATAGGATTGAGTTTTGCTAAGTGAAAACCGCAATGAAAACGATCTGTTTTTTATTGATTTCATCAAATTTTTCGCACATTTTATTTTGTAAAAAATATTTCTATCCGTCCGAACGTGTCGAATTTTTTGTAGGGAGTATAAATTTGGTCAATTGAAAAGATTTTAAAAGATTGAGTTGAAATATGCACGTTAAGATAATTTTAGCATGGAAAAAATATCCTCTCTGTGAGTCGCAAAATGACCTTCTTTTGCCAGTGTATTTGAAAGGGTTAAAATCCAAATATATTAAAACCAATTACACCATCTGTTAGAAGAAAGTTTCAACTTTAAGATCTCCTTTTTGGTTTGTTTATATCTTTAAAATTACGCCCTGGAGGGGCATTGACAAAAGGGAGAAAATAGTTTTGGAAAAAACCGACCATTTTTGAATATTTGTTTTCAAATGGTTAACTGCAACATTTTTTCGAATCGATTATTGTTTGAGACCAAAAAATATGATCTTTCGAAATATGTCTCTTAAGTTTAACTACGTCGAGCAGTTTGGTTGATTTGGATTTAAACAAAATGATCCAAAAACAGAAATAAACGGGGGGGAAAGGTTCTTCCTCCGTTTAGATGCGTAATTCAGTTTCTGCGCATGTGCAAACGTTTTATTTCTCAGAATATTTAAAAAACGACTTTTTGATGTGAGTTCCGCTTCATAATTAATATCTATGAAACTAAACAAAAAATTAAAATTCTGAGCCTCAGGTGCATCAGGAGAGGTATTGGGCTACTCTCAAAAAAATTTTGAGCTTCGTACCTGTTGTAGATTTTGCTAACCATCGCAAACACACACACACACAGACAGAGCGTTTTGTTCTTTTATTAGTATAGATAAGATATTCTGACGTTTGTGGGTTCTGCACGGAAAAGAATAAATTTTCATATATTTTTTAAAGTTAAAATATCTGTTAGAAAATGTTCTTCCGTAAGAGATATTCGGATATTTTAGAATGAATTTTATCTTTCTCGCACACGCCTTCGGCTACGGGTGTTGAAATTTATTCAGATTATTTTACTTGATGAAATGTTATCCAAAAGAAAATAAAAATAAAAATTTAAAAGCGTGCAATTTTGTTTGCATTTGCTGCTCGAAACCTATTGCAGAGTTATCTTGAAGTATGATTTAAAGTTTGAAGTAGGAAAAGTGTTTTCTTGCTTTGAAGAAAAGTTTGGTCAACAAATTATGTTTTTTCAGAAAATGGAAAAATTCAGACTTTCTCTGACAGAAGATTTATTTTGTAAAAGTACCATTTAAAAAATATTTAACCCTTTGCGGCACAGACAAATTCTGTTAGTAAAATAAGTAATTATTGACTGACACCGGAATTTACAAACGACTTTTTAAACAAATAAGAGCTACTTAATTTATGATTTGCCGTAAAAGCAAAATTTTGTTAAAATACGAATGGTACCGTAAGTTTGGAATGAAAATTATGCGAGCCAGAACTGGGCACCGTGTGCCGAAAGGGTTATGCATTTGAAACGAGAACCTACATCCTTTTTTGTTTGCTGTAAGTCAAAAAGTTTTATTGTGACAAAATAATGCCGGTTAGTCAACATTTAAATTTCTCAGTATCTTCTGTAATCTAAAGAAGAATAAATAAATTCTGTTACATACACTAAACTCTTTTTTTAACTTTCCAACATTGTTAAGTTTAAATTATTCCTCAGAAACTGATGCAGGCATTTTCATGGAAAAAGGAATGTCCGCTGTCTTTCAAACTATTATTCAAACATTTTAAAAGGATGTGCCAATTTCAAACAATTTTTCTTTACGCATCCTAATCTCAAGTTTTGAACATTAATTAAAAATTTTTATATTGTTTTATCTTATTTCTACAATAAGTTTAGTTTACAACTTAGAAATATAAAACTTTATGCTACACATTTTGAACAGTGTTCGTGCATAAATAACACAGAAAAATATCCTTTTAAAACTATTTAGTCTGAATTGCACACACGAAATATTATTAACAAAAGTGTTAAAGTAATTTAATAAAAACAATTTCTTCAAGGGAAACCTCAAACTTCCGTCAAGACAAAAAAGAAAGAAAGAAAAAAAGCATATACATTTCCGAGCTCCCTTTTTCTTTTAATTACATATTAAAAATTTATATTCTGCTTTTTCTTTTTTTTTTTTTTTTTTTTTTTTTTTTTGCTAGTATCCTGTTTTGACTTCTAATTATTAAAAAAAGGGAAAAGAAAACCACATATGTGTTTATATCTTAAATTAAACTGACTGTGTCCGTTCATGATTTTATCACAATTTATATCAATAAGAAAATACTCCTTTTAAAATTTTTATCTTGCATTAACATTCGCGATTTTAGGTTGTAAAGAAGTCATTAAATCTTTTAGTTTATTAACCCCTTAATGGTTGCATTAAATTACGGTTTAAAAATTCAAATTCATTACTGCCATCACTTTTTGAAAAAAAAATCACTAATAAAATGACAAATAAAATGATACCAGATGATAACGCTAATGGACAAATACAGCCCATATTCAAAATATTAGAATAATTACCTTTTTTTTAGAAATTGAAAATATCGTTTGGTAATTTAATGTCTTTTAATGAAAATATGCAAACGATATTTTTATTAAGAACTTATTGTTGATTAAACTTACTTGTTATCTTAAATTTAATACCATTTTTGAAAAGATTAATTGCAAAAAAAATTATTTTGAAAAGTCAAAATATTAGAATATTTATTCAAGTGGTTCAAAATATTAGAATATTTCACATTAATTCTCCTTTAATTATTACCAATTCTTAACTGGTGGCATCATTGATTAAATTCAGACTATTTTATTATCGGTATTCTTTTTTGCAGTTTGTTTCTTTTTCGTCTTAAAATGGGCCGTGTGAGTGATGTTCCTGAATCTACTAAACTTCGTATGGTTGATTTGTATCGGCACGGTAAAAATCAATGTTTTATAGCGAATTATTTGCATTGTTCGCAATCGAGCGTTAGCAAAATACTAACACAATATTCAAAAATTGGAAAATTTCAAAAAAATCGCCGAAATGGTGGCCGAAAACCAAAAACATCTGCTAGAGATGACAGGAAACTGAAGCGTATAGTTAAGAAAAACCGTTTTAAAAGTGTGCGATTCTTGCACCGAAAATGGAAAGAAGAAGGAGTTGAAGTTTCTACATCGACAACATTAAGACGTCTCCATAGATTTAAATTTGAATCTCGTGTACCGAAAACAAAACCTCTCATGACTGCAAGACAAAAGCATATAAGATTGAATTGGTGTAAATCAAGACGTTTATGGAGCAATAAAGATTGGAAAAATATATTATTTAGTGATGAAAGTATGTTTTGTGTTTCATATGGTAATCAAGGTATTCGAGTTTGGAGAATGAAGCAAGAAGCATTTGATAAAGAATGCCTTAAACGTTCCGTAAAATTTGCTGCTAGTGTCATGGTTTGGGGTTGTATGAGTGCAGAAGGACCTGGAAAGTTATGCATCGTCTACGAAAAGGTTAACTCTCTGATATATCAAGAAATTTTAGAATATTACATGATTCCATCATCAGAAGATTTATTTGAAGATGATTTCATCTTTCAACAAGATTTAGCGTCCCCGCATACCTCGGTGTCAACTAAGAATTGGTTCCTCCAACGCAACATTAAGGTACTTCCTTGGCCACCAAATTCACCAGATCTTAATCCCATCGAAAACTTATGGTGTATAATGAAGAAAAAACTTCAAGAAAATCCTCCTTCAAGTAAAACTGAGTTAGTGGCACGTATAAAGTCTATTTGGGCTAATATTGATAGAAATGTTTGTAAACACCTTGTATATAGTATGCAAGATCGATTGTACGCTGTTATGAAAGCTAAAGGGGATACTACAAAATATTAACTACCATTTACTTCATATTCATAAGGTAATATTGTTGCGTAAAATAAAATATTCTAATATTTTGAACCAATCTAAATTTTATTCTAATATTCTGGTGTGTTTAAGGAAGCTGTATACCTAATTTATTGTGCTGTATTTTATATTTTATAAATGTTAAAATCTTATCTAAACATTCCAGATTTAATTTATAAGAAATTTAAATGCATTTACTTAGTATAAAAAATAAATAAATGACAAATAATTTTTTCTTATTACTTTTTCTCAATTATTCTAATATTTTGAATATGAGCTGTAAAATGATTCCAGATACCTTTTTTGAAACGGTAAATTATCTTTTGTTTTCGCCTTAATCATCATGTCATTGAATAGGGCACATTTTACCATTTGTAAAAAGTGATGCCAATCAAGAAATCTTAGTTTAAAAAAAGTAGCCCATCTGGCAACACTGGAGCGACTATTAACCCCTTCGCGACGGGAGCCTTTAACGAAATTTTTAATGTTTTGTCACCAATTTTTAAAAACAAAAATTTGTGCCTTATTAGACAGAGAAAATGCTCCGATTCATTATGGAAATTTTTACAGTATAATTTTACTGATGGGGATAATCAAGGATTCTTAAGATTTTTTGTAGCATGTGTACGTGTCGCTCGTCCCCAAGGGGTTAAGAGGTTAACGCTAGAAACACTCGAAATGTTACCCAAGTGTTATAAAAACATTTCACACCAGAATTTTCACCCAGACTATTTAACTTATTCAGCTGCGACAGCCTTTAAACTTATCCTTCGGGAAACACTTATTTCTGAAACATAATTCTGGTTCAAACCGAAATATTTTAATTTTTCACTGGCCAAAATGACCGCTGTGACAGTTCTAATTCTACAGATTAAAAAAAAACATTCGCTTTTATTTCAAATTAATTCAAGATAACAGCAGAACTTTTAAGCAAATATATTTTTATAATTTTTTCAGACATGAAAAAAATCTGTGTCTTTCACATACAAAACATTATTAAACTAGTTGGATGTGTCAATCCCAAAACTTTCTTCTATCTCATAAGTACATTTTAATATAAAAAAAAAAAATGTGGTGACCCCAAAGTTACCCACTATCGAATTTCCTCGAACATTTGACCTAGCCTAATGAGATTCTGGTATCCGAAAAGCCTAAAACGCAAAATTTAATTAATATTCTGAGAAAATGAGCTTAGTATTGCCTCATGTTGGTAATTTATACTAAAACCTAATAAGCATCTATTTATGCCAAGACCTAACAGAATCTGAAATTTTATAGAATTTCGTCCATTAGTTCTTGAGATATAGTTATAACAAAAAATTTGCAAAACGTAGCACAGCCAGAGCCTGATTACTAACGGGGCACTCTCTCACTAGAAAAAAATTATAGAAATTTTCGTCTTCTTTAAACGCTCTTTTCATACAAGATTACTGGCATGAATAAGGAAAAATTCTTTATTTCTTTTTCCTGGTGGGAGAGTGCCCCGTTAGTAATCAGGCCCTGAGCACAGCAACACCATATCTTGGAAAATTTATGCCAAAACGTAAAAAAGCGTCTAATTTTGTTATGGTGTAAAAGAATCTGAAATTTGATGAAATTCTGTGCAATAGTTTTTGAGATATAGTTAGTTTAAAAAAAACCGTGTAAAATATAGCACAGCAGCACCATCAGTTGAAGGATTTATAACAAAACGTAATCATCGTGTAATTATGTTATATGTCATTTTGTAACGAAATCTGAAGTTTGATGAAATTCTGTGCGTTGGTTGTTGAGATATAGCTATCGGGAAAATCGTGCACCTGTTACAAGGTTAAAACCAAAATGTAATCAGCGTCTAATTATGTTATATATTTTAGTGTAACAGAATCTAAAATTTGATAATAAAGATAATAAAGATAATAAAGATTTGATAATTGATTTAATAAAGTTCTGTGCATTAGTTCTTGAGATATAGCTATCGCAAAAATCGTGCAAAATGTAGCATAGCAGCGCCACCTATAGGGCAGTTCACACCAAAACCTTATCAGCAGCTATGTATCTCAAGGTATCGCAGAATCTGAAGTTTGGTGAAATTCTGTGCGATAGTTGTTGAGATATAGCTATCATGAAAATCATGAAAAAACGTGGCATAGCAGCGCCATCTGCTGGCCAATTTACACCAAAACTTAATCAGCGTCTATGTATATCAAGGGGTCACAGAATCTGAAGTTTGGTGAAATTCTGTGCATTAGTTCTTGAGATATAGCAATCTTGAAAATGATGAAAAACGTAGTATAGCAGCGCCACCTGCAGGCCAATTTTCACCAAAAACCAATAGGCACTAATTCATATCAAGGTCTAACTGAATATAAAATTTTATTAAATTTCGAGCATTAGTTCTTGAGATAGAGCGCCCACAAATTTTTTGTCACATACAGACAGGCACACAGACAGACAGACAGACGGACAGACAGACAGACAGACAGACGGACAGACTCACAGACAGACATTTTCTAAAAATAGTCAAAACGTGTTCAGGACCTTCTAAAACGTATAAATCCGTCGAAAACCGGAAGTCGAAAATTTTCATGAATCCAATACTTTCTTCTTGTAAAGATAGAAGAAAGTAAAAATAATTGTTAATTGCAAAAGAAAAAATAATTTGGTAACATTACCGTAAATATTTTCAATTCGGAAAAATATGTTTCAAAATTAAAATACATGTGTTAACCAACGCTGTTTATTCCCATCGGATCTTGATTTTCCAGTTAAATTACTCTTGAAGAATCTTTCTGCCCGCATTTTTATTTACGTGAATTTCACAATTTTAACAGAGAAAAAAAAATAATTAAAAAAATATTGAAAATAATATTTCGGGAAATTTTGCTTGAGTAAATCTCATTTCAATAGTTCATCCGATTTCAGTTTTTAATAAGAGGGTTTTTTTCTGATTTTGTAAAAGATCAAAATGAATAATCTGCTTCGTGATATTACTTTTAATTAAAAAAATTCTTCTGTATTCTACAATTTACAAATACAGTCGAGTTTCCCTTTAACGAAACTCCATACATCGAATTTCTCTATATAACGAATTTTTAGTAGGAACGCATGATTACATTAAAAATAGTCTCTATATAGCGAAATATCTATCTCCCTATAACGAATTTTTTCATAAATTGGTCTTAATTTATTCAGTTTTAAAAAAGCTTGGAATCCATTTTCCATCATTTATTTTTGATTTATCGTCAGTGCTGAGGTTTTTTTCTCTCCTTATTCTTTAAATCCAACGAATTCATCCCACCTCCCATCACACACCTTTCCTCATCTTTCTCAAAACAGTGTCAATTGGATTGTTACACATATAAGAGAGGAATCAATGAGAGGCACATAAGAGAGGCCTTCACTTGGAGGAAAATGTTAACTACAATTTTTCATTCCTTGCTAAAATTTGAGCCTTTTTTGTGAGCATAACAATTTAAAAATCAAAACAACAAAAAATTAAAGATATGTTCGTCTGAAATTAATGCAAGTCTTCCTTATTTGATTTTTCATTATGTTTTTAAATAAATGTCTGTTCTCTTTTTTGAAACAACTTAAATAATTAAGAAATAAAATGTTAGGTTAAAAGTTACTTTTAAACATTTCAAATTCTTAATTAAAAAGATCAAAAATAATATTTGTTCAAAATTTACACATTAAATACGATGTTTAACATAATTCTCTATACATCGAATTTCTCTGTATAACGAAATTTTTACTGGAACGATGGATTTCGTTATATAGAGACTCGACTGTAGTTATGCATTTTTTATGCTGAATTATATTTAGCATGCTAAAAGATGTTTACTGAATACACATAAAACGATTTACAGAACCACGCGAAAAAATAGATTTATGGCTGTGAACGAATGACAATTTCTGGAAGTGTGATTTCACTAGTTTTAAGAGTATTTTATTTAAACTTTAGTTGAACAGTAAAAGTCAGGCATTTCGTTCGCGGACAGACAAACAAATCAAAAAGTATCTTTAATTTTATTTTTCTAGGAAAAATGAATTTGTGTTTTTAAATTAGTTATTGAATTTTATGCTGACTTACATTTAGCATGCTTAGAGATTTTTACTGAATTCAGATAAAACGATTTACAGGACTTCGCAAAATAAATAAATAAATAAATAAATAAATAAAAATATATGATCGTCAACGAATGACAATTTCTGAAAGTGCGATTTTACTAGTTTTAAGAGTATTTTAGTCTGAGTTAAATTTCAGCTTAACAGTAAAAGTCAGGCATTTCGTTCCCCAACATACAAACAAATCACAAAATATTTTTGGTTACATTTTCTTAGGAATAAATTAATTCGTGTTTTTAAATTAGTTATGCATTTTTATGCTGAATTAAATTTAGCATACTAAATGAAGCTTACTGAATACAGATAAAATGATTTACAGAACCACGCAAAAAATTAGACATATGGCCATTAATGGATGATACTTTTTGGAAGTGTAATTTTACTACTTCTAAGAATATTTTAGTCTGATTAAATTTAAACTAAATAGTAGTGTGAATGTAAAGGTAGCAAATAAAATACAGGGCTGTACAAATGCATTCAAGCAAGTGTCCCTGTATTGGTACAAATTGCTGAAAGAGAAGTTTGCTGACTAAACTAGATTTTCGTATTATATCTAATTAAAATACCAACTATAAATTTATATTTTATTTCTATTCTATCAGTTTTTTTACAAAATTTTCTTTCTTCATCAAAATTAAATACCATATGAATTGAAGAAGAATGATACTTTAACCCATTAACGCCCGAATTATTTTCTTCGTTAAAATTTAAATTTAGTATTTCCCACCACTTTTAAAAGCAAATTAACTTTTATCTAAATTTATCGAGGATTCTGTCTCGTGAAATAACATATATATTTATCTTTCTCTTTACTGGTGGGAAAACCGCTTTCTTGCTGTTTTTGTAACCGTCCTCAAAAGAAGACGCTGGGCGTTAATGGGTTAAGGGGGTAGTAAGGTTAATTCGAGGGGGAAAAAAGCATATTTTCTATCATTTTTTGTAAGGATACAATTAATATTTATTTATTTGTATAATTATAGTATAATTATATGTCATTTAAAGAGTATTCTGTGAAATTTTCATTAAGAAATATTAAAAAATGAGCCGATGACAGCGAATCTTCGAAGACGTCCTTAAAAAAAAAGTTGATTCGCGGTGAACTCTGTAGCTCAAAATCTACGGATCCGATCTTTTTAAAATTTTACACACTCTTTCTTTATATAAATTACGAAATAACGCTGTCGAGTTTTTTTTATTTTTTTTTATTTTAACTTACTTTTAAAAAACAAAATATCAGATTTTTTTAATGAAAAATCAGCATTTTGACTTCCGAGCCTTGTAAAAAATTGAAAAATCAATAATAAAAAAAAAACTCGACTGTGTTCCCTGAGGACACTTATCACCTAATTAAATTAATTTGGTTTTTTAATTTCAGTTGATCCAGTCATGAGTTATGCGGTTCACCACGAATCAACTTTTTTTTGGGACGTCTTCGAAGATTCGCTGTCATCGGCTCATTTTTTAATATTTCTTAATGAAAATTTCACAGAATACTCTTTAAATGACATATAATTATACTATAACTATACAAATAAATAAATGTTAATTGTATCCTTAAAAAAATGATAGAAAATATGCTTTTTTCCCCTCGAATTAACCTTACTACCCCCTTAAGAAAAGATGTTGGTTCTCGCTGATTTTAAATGATTAATACTCTAAGATGCATTTATATTTTTTATTTCCTACTTGCAGAGGTTCTACGAGAACTCATTTTACTTTATGTGAACAGATTATTTAAATTTTGTGTAATCTCTTAAAAAAAAAAAGAAATGATATCTACTAAAAAACACTTTTCAAAAGTTATAGAAGCCAAGCAAGAAAAAAAAAGGATGAAAGTTGTGTTTAAAAAATGGTCTGATATCGAATTTCCAAGCTTATATTATGGTATTTATTTAACACTTTTCATTAAACAAATTGCTATTTGTAAGTGAATGCGTTTGAATATGTTGTTATAAATCATTTTCTCTTGTGCTAAATACATTGTAACGTGTTTTAAAAATTAAATTCAAATGTTTTAAAATTATGCATGATTGGCTTTGCGTCATCTTTCCGTATTTTACATAAATTTCTAAGCACCCAAGTTTGTAAAGAAAAGCTTAATATATTTGTATTAAGTACAAATTAGAACTTTTGATTTTAACTACGGACAGATATATTTAACTCATTACCAGCTAGCAATCTATTTATAGATTTCTTACAACTAAACAAAACTTTTAAATTTCAACACCAATATTTAAGTACGGAAATGTCTGCTTGAGTAACAATTTTGAGTTTTAAATTTTAATTACACATTTGGGTACATAGAAATTAGTGTAAAATATGGAAAGCTCATCATGCATAATTTTAAAACATTTGAATTTTCAAAACACGTTAAAATGTATTTAGTACAAGAAAAAATGATTTATATCAACATATGCAAAAGCATCGACTTACAAATAGTAATTTTCTAATGGAAAATGTTAAATAAATACCATAATATAAGCTTGGAAATTTGATAACAGACCATTTTTCAAATACAACTTTCTTCCCCCTTTTTTTCTTGGCTTTTTTGACTTTTGAAAAGTGTTTTTTGTAGATATATATACACAATAAATTATGTCTCGTTTTTGCTTTTAATTTCAAGAACAAAACAAGACCGAAGTTTTAGTCAAAAAATAAAATTATTAAAAAAAATTGGTATTTCACGTTAAAATTTAAAAGTGTTCCGATTCACCCCGATTTACGGTAATAAGAATCAATGAAGTTTAGAAAAGTAATTGAAACCAGAAAAATTAATCTTCAAATTGCCTATCTTAAAAAATGATAATACCAAGTTACAGTAAACATACAATGAGTAAATGTTCCTGTAATTAGGCATTCTCAATTGAAGGCCTAGATAAATTCAACGTAGAGGGGTTTAATATAGTGATAGTCTGTGAAACTTTCACCGGGTTTTTTAATAAAATATGTCCTTGAGTCCACCAAGTTGAATCCTTCGAATTAAAAGTCCTAACACAGAAATGCATCTCTCGCAGGTTTGAAGCTTACACCTCAAGTATATGGAGAGTAAGGATCCTTAACTCCCTTGAGGACGAGCGACCAATATACGTGCCACTGAAGATTCTCAGAATCTTTCATCATTCTCACCAGTTATTTTTCAGTATACCTTATGTATACCTCATGTTTACCTTATGTAATCAACGCATTTTTGCGATTCAATGATAGAAAATTTTTGGTTTTGAAAAAACCGATGACAAAAGGTTAAAAATTAAACAAAAGGGTTAATGCCTGTTTTGGAAAAGAGCGTATTGTGTCGGAACTACTTGAAGGATTTCAACGAGAAAAATTAGGGATGTGTAATATTAGTATGCGAATACTAGATATTGTTTTCAACAAAAGAACAACTCTTATACAGTGCGGCCAGAAATAACGTAACGGTTTAACTAGATTACCTTAAAGAAAAAACATAAACTTTTAAACAAACAGATGCTTTATTTATGAACAACAATGTAGTCGAAAGATTAACATATCACTTTTTTTCAAAGTGTCTTCCTTATACTTTGATGCAGATTTTCAAACGTTTCATGAAATTTTCAACAGTTGGCCGCAGCTGTGCCAGTGTGATTAGCTTTCATTTAGAATCAACGGACATTTTAGAGATTCCAAACTCATGTAAGATTTTGGACAAACTCTTGCTTCTAAAATCGACCACAAACAGTAATCCAAAGGATTGAAACACACGAACTTGGAGGCCATTCTTGAGCGGAGATAAAGTCTGAAAATTTGGCCCGACACAAGTCTATGTGGATTTCGCTCCATGAGAAGAATCAGAATCTCTGAAAAGTTCAAAGTGTTTTTCAGAAACGTTCTAGAGTCAACTAAAAAAACATATTTTCAAGAATCTCTTCGGTGCACATATTTATTCAGTTTGACTCCAGAATCCATGACAATGACAGGAGTTTTGCCTGTTAACCCTTTGAGGGGCAAAGCCATTCCATTCATAAAATGCTGAAATGATTAAATGACACCAGAGTTCAAAAACAAATTTATTTAAAAAACGATAAATGCTTTTCTTGACATAATTGATCAAATTTAGATTTTTCTTTTAAAATTCTGGTGCATTTCTCAATAAAAAAATAAGAGATATATATTTTATACCACCGCCTTGAAGGGGTTAAGCAAATTTCTGCCCACACGATGACAGATGGATTTTGACGATGTCGAACTCTGGAAGATTTACCTGGGAAATTGTTGACCAAATGCGATCATATTGATGATTGTACGATTGCTCTACCGTGGAAAGCTTTTTGTCAGAATTCAGGATGCAGCTCGTTTCAGAAGCATCCTGTATCTTCAAGCCGTGCTCGGTTGTTTTCTTCGGGGAGAAATTGCAAGGATGAAGATTAAGCTAATCTTTGGTTATATGTCGAACGATTTTTGTCCAATCGCAGTGTGACTCGCTATTTTTCTCATCGACACCCGAGGATTTCGGGGCACTCGTTTCTTTATCAATTGTCGGTTAACGGAGCCTGTTTCTTACCTTTATACAGGTCGATCTCCATGGCTAAGCTCCTTGAATCTTTTGATTGCTTTGAAAACGCTTCAATGAGGCACTTGAAGCAAGCAAGCAAGCAGTCCCACATACACGATTCCCCGGGCGATGAAATTACATTTCATTTGTTCAAGTATCATTTGTTTACCCTTCTATTAAAAAAATTATAGTTATAATAAAGATTAACCCATTAGTGCCTAGCGTCCCTTTTTCGGGACGCTTCAAAAGGTGCATGTAGCACTGTTTTTGACACCGGTAAAAAAGAACAACAACCTTTATTTTATTTAATTGAAACATTTTCGTAATTAATGAACTAAAGTTAATTCTTTTAAAAATAGTGTTGCCAACCGAATAAAATTTGCGCAAAAGATCGTGGGCATGAATGGGTTAATAAGCGAAAAAAACTCTGAGAATTAAGTAAAAACAAAAACATCAACCGTGACCTTACGTCTAGTCTTCGTTACGTTTTTTTTCTGGTCACCTTGTATTTTCCAACAGGGCTTGAACTGTGAAAACGAATAAATAAAAATTTTTAGTACGTATTATTTAGTAGCTAGTCTAGCAATCCGACTTGTATTAAAATTTCATGAGATATTTCGATTTTTTTTATTTATTTTTTGGGAAAATGAAATGTTAAATTTTATTATGCGTGTGAACACAGAAAGACTACAATATCTATTTTATTAAATACAAAAACTAAACTAATAATAAAACTTTTCTACATTGTATATTAAAAGTTTCAAATAAGAATGTTTATTATTAATGCTTTATTTGTCATTTGTTTTTCTTTCAAGAGATAGGTTTCAATTTTGGAGCTCGTGAAATAAAAAGTTATTTCGCCAAAAGCTTTCAAAAATATTGTCTTTAACAGAACTTATTCAATATAATTCAAATCTTTGTCATAAAAAATATCATTTTTTGGCTTCAGTTAGTTATTTTTAGACATTATCCTGAAATCTATGCGCGAATTCTGTTTTTTTTTTTTTTTTTTCTTTCTTTAGAAATAATGCTTAAAAATGTAAAACCTTTTAATTTTATCTATATTTGAACGTCAAACTTACCTTGATTGGTATAGAATCCGTATTACTTCATTGTATATAGAATACAGTTCTGTTACAGTTTATTACATTTCTTCAAAATGCATTTTAAAATCTCAAAAATATTTGTTTTCGTATTTATCTATTTATTTTTAGAGAAATAGATGACTTTATTAGAAGACTTGATAAATTTCGTTTTGCAACATAAATCACACTGAACGTAGAACATATTTTGAACGAACCAATCATCGAGCGCTGCAGAAACATTTATCAGATTTAAGCAATAATATTTTCCAAGATGTCTATCAAGGTAGGTTTTCCAATAACTTGAGACATTATTCATTTAGCTTTTCCAGTTGACAATCATTTAACATGCTATACTTCTGGTTATACATTTTCGCTTCTTGTAGTTTTATTATATTTTTATTTTGATGCATATAAAAATTTGAAAAAAAAGTTATATCATTTATAAAAAGCGATATTATTCATTTAAGAAATCTTCTACCATATGCACCTTCTCACTTGTTTTATTTTTCGATTTATTATGCTTTCGTTTAGATGTCTAAAATAAGTAAGCGGAAATTGTGAATGGCGCGCTTTCTTGGATTAAATTATTTTCTCGAAAATCGTTTCAAGATATTAATTCTAAGAGCATTTCTTAAATTCTTTAGTATAATTTTTTATTTTAAAAATAATCACTTTTTATATCAAAAAGAGAAATGTACTTAAATCGCTTACTTATCCGTAATTTTCATCTTCAGTAACTCGATAGTTTAAAACTCTTTATAAGTCATGAATGCAGGTATAGAATGGTAATACAGTAATATATTAAATTAAAAAATAATTTAAATAAAAGAAAACAAGCCTTGTTGCTACTGCTTTTATAGTAGAAGCAGACCTGATTACTAACGGGGCACTCTCTCACCAGAAAAAATTTATAGAAATTTTCGTCTTCTTTAAACTCCCTTTTCATACAAGATTACTGTCATGAATAAGGAAAAATTCTTTATTTCTTTTTCCTGGTGGGAGAGTGCCCCGTTAGTAATCAGGCCCTGAGTAGAAGCACGTATTTTTTGTGCCTAACGAAGAAGAGTTCTTTGGAAATGCCTAGTGCGCCTTTTTGCTTTCTTCTTTAACCCATTAACGCCCAGCGTCCTCGTTTGAGGACGGTTACAAAAATAGCAAGAAAGCGGTTTTCCCACCAGTAAAGAGGAAGAAAAATGTATACCATATTTCACGAGACAGAATCCTTGATAAATTTAGATAAAAGTTAATTTGCTTTTAAAAGTGGTGGGAAATACAAAATTTAAATTTTAGCGAAGAAAATAATTTGGGCGTTAATGGGTTAATGGGGATTGAAGAAGATCTTTTATTTCTTGGTTGTTAATTCATATAGTTAATTCAAAATTTGGAAACATTAAAGGAGAATTTCATGTCATAAAATGTTAAGTGGATGCAACAATAATGAATTGTGTTTTTTTTCCTCGCAAAGACTACGAAATTTCTCTTCTATTCTTTACCTTTTTCACTTATAACAAAACTGAAAAAAATTTACAACTTAATTCATTTACGAAATAGTTACTGATATACTCATAAAAAACTGCAATACACACGGAAAGTATAAACAAATTTTTATGTTTTACCGTACAAAAGTTTAAAAACAAAATAGTTTTTAATGAGCATATGAAAGTAAAAGTAAGCTTATCTGCTTCTTAATTCCCTTATTTCGCACATTTTAAGCGGAGCTAAATATAAAACATAAAATATTCTAATGAATTTCTAATGGAGTTAAAATATCTAAATATAAATATCCAAGTATCTAAATGATAATTTAAAAAAAAACATAAATTATTGCAAATATGGAAAATATCAATCATCATGATATTTTCATAATAAACTAACAGACTATGCCTGCTGTGCTGGCCAATTTTTTTCTAATGAACGAACAAAAGAAACAATGAATTAAAATTTCTATTTTAAAGCAGCATGTTCCGTCACCTGAAAAGTTCTTCTGCATTACTGAAAACGAACTAACGCCATTGCGATACTGTACTACTGTTGCCTTGGAGAAAATTCTTGCAATTAAGAAACAACTTTTTCAGTTGATCATTTATAGTAGAGTTTGGTATGAAAATGAGACCATGAATCAAAATGTTCTTTAGTCATTACTCTAACAAATTAGAGAGCGTTACATTCATTACAGATATTGATTTTGGAACTTTATGAACTTCCGGATCGTTCATTATTATTTAAACTTCCGGCGTATGAACACTCCTTCTAGACGTATTTTATTCCGGATAGAGGAAGAAACATACAATTTGGCTTTCCTTGCCTGTGAAATATCCCGCTCGAGCCCAGTCTCCTTTGATGGATTGAAGATGACGACGGCGTCAGTTCAAACGGGCCCCTTTAAAGTCGGAGTAAGTGAGACACAGACTGTTGGTTTTCTTGCATACAGTTCACCCTCTTAACCCTTTAAGCTCTGGTGGGTAAATTTCTTCAAAATTCCAAATGGCACATTGGCACCAGTACTTTGTAAAGAAAAAAAAACGATTAATGATGTACACGGAAAAAAAAAATGCGTTAAACCTTTTTCAAACAAATTTGGTCGAATTATCTGGTGTCGTTGTGACATTTCAGAATTAAAATTGTGTGATAGGAAATTCTACCATCAGAGCTCAAAGAGTTAAGCTTTTTTGTAGCAGTAGAACAGTTAATTCGAGTTTCTGTGGAGTCAAGAGTCTGACACAAAATTTTTTTCAGCCGACAATGACAAAAAATCTTTTTCGGATGCCCTTCTCATCACCTATCTTGACAAACCTCATTGGGGAAACACCTCATGCGGCGCTCTTTTTTTTTTTTCATAAAACATGCAGGACTTATTTCGACATATAATATACTTTTACACTCTATGATGTCTGGATGGGAATCCCATCCAGGCTGTATTCTTCATTGATGTTCTTTTATACGCTGTTGACTAAAGTTTGAAACTTTTTCTAACGATGTCTAACTAAATCTGGATGCACCCCCCCCCCCCATCCAGATAGCTTCCTTCTTCGTTCATTAGCATTTTTTGCTCTTTTTAGTATACTTTTTCGGCGCAGCATATCCCCTACGTGATTTTGTGCCATAAAACCCCATACAACCAAACGGATGCCCTTCTTCTTTTCTGAGTCTGTCTATCAACGGATCAAGCGACTCGAAATTCTTGATATGATACTTGTCATTCAAATCTTAGGCGGCTTCGATTTATGTTTGTCCTCCCTCAGTTTTAACGACTATTCGCCGCTTTTGAACGTCACTTAAATGATGCCTTTCAGCCCAAACTAATAGAATCGATCATTATCAGACACTGTATTTACTTTAAACATCACTACAGACCGAAATTCCAACATGCGTCCATTGTACGTCACATTGTGAATACGTAATTTGCATATTTTTGTCGCCAACGTTTGCTTGGAAGTGCAGTTTTATGCTCAATAGTATTTAATTAACATAAATAATTGCTATATTGGACATTGTTTGCAACATTAACTTGGTGAGTCTATTTTTTCTCATTATCCTTTAATGTTGATGACCAGTGTATTTTAGGATTGCCTTAAATATTAACAGTTATTTTATTTCCTTTCTTTAGGAGGATCATGTTTTTGGCTTACAGTGGGCTATAAGGCATGTGGCTTGTATTGTAGTTCGTCTAATACTTTTTTAAATGACATTGTGCTTGTGTTAAAGATATCATCCTTGTTGATAAAGTTATAAACATAAATCAGAGTTCGTCTCGCAACTAATCAAAGATATCGTGACACTTTCATCATCGCTGAAATTATTAACCTTCATACCCTGATGAAATTTTACTCAAGCTTGATTAAAATATATCACACCAGAATTTTTATTTAAATCCATTTAACATACTTATTTAACTTAAAACTTTGTGTTTTTTATTTAATTTACGTTATGAAATTTTTTCTGGTTTGAATCGAATGAAACGTATTATAGAACTGGGTCGATTAGATCCATTGAGGGTTAAGGAAATGCAGATTTTTATAGATGAGAGGGGGGGGGGGGTAACTTTTTAACTGAATAACCGTACTCCGACCGTGAGATACATTGTGTATACTGTTCGTTCGAATGCTCATTATCGCGACTTTTATTGTATTATTTTGTTGACAGTATTTATGATCGCACTATATTTAAAGTTCAGGTATGTTGACGTTATTTCCATTTGGGACTTTTTACCAATGTAAAAAATATCGCGTTAACGTTTTTAAAGTTAACATCATTCTTAAAATTTACTATATTTGCAACTATTATTTAATTTTTATTACGCTTGTTAAAAAACAATTTTTCTGAAAAAAGTGTTAGCCAATGTGAAAGATTGAGTAAGCTTCGAACCCTGCGTTTCGAATTCACTTTTCTTTAATACTACTTTTAAGCTACATTTATTGTAGTTTTTATTTATCTTAGTAAATCATTTTCATCTTAGCAAAGAATAGTTTTAAAAATACAACTACATAAAAATAAACAATCTAAAAGAGTCTCAATCAAGACATCTTTATAAATAAGTATTAAATTTAAGCATCCATTTTCTCCGTAACTTAAATGAACAAAGTGGAGATAGTAATGTGTTTGCTATTTAGAAGTCTTAAAGAAAAGCATTAACTCTTTTAACTGTAACCTTACACTTATTTTAAAGAAAATGTCACAAAAGATGCGGTCATTTCCTAAAAGTAAAACTTCAGAAAACTTTCAAAGTGAAGAAAAACTTTTCAACTATAAATTTTGAGTTCCGTTTAATTAATTGCACAGCTAAATTTAGATCGAAAACTTTCTTTTGAAAAGGTTTAAAGGCACATAATAAATCATCATTGCTGTTTTGTATAAAGTATTCTTGGTAAATAAATTTGTATGTAATACAACAGTGTGAAACAAAAAAATGTATTATATAGCATTTTAATTGAATGAGTCTATCAATTCCATTGTAACTAAGAAAATTAAATAAGCTGTAGACAAAAATATCTTTAACAGAATCCTTTTTAAGATATATGTCAAATAAAAGAGCATGAACTTGATTATAAAACAAACAGGGAAAGAAAATTTATTAAGTTTTACATTAGTTAGAACATTAATCACAATGTAAGTTCTTGTTATATTAAATAGGTTATAAGAACGATACAACATCTAAATATCGCATATAACTAAATTTCGTAAAAAATATGGACCGTTAAAAGTGTTTTCTTTAATTAATAAGTTATTTTTATTATTATTCTTCATCATAAGTATTCAATAAAAAAGCACCTTATAAACGAAAATTAAACTTAATTTTCCTAATAAAGTTTTTATTGGTAAAAGAAAATTGATGCATAAGGCATATGTTTTAACGCTTTTAAGGGCAGTGGCTAGACCGGGATTGGCGAACCTTTTTTCATCCGGGCGCCAACTTTATTCAAAAAATGCCATTCGTGGCCATGACGTGCAATCTAGAAAATATAGGACTGCATAAAAGAAGATATTTATATTATGTTCCCACCAGTAGTCTTCTAATTTAAAATTTGAAGTATATTTCTCTTGCAAATGATGCTAACGAATGTGTTAAGGATGTTTCTGTTTTTAAAAAGTGATGTCAAATTAAAAAAAATAGTCCTCCGTGGCAACCTTAAAAATGAATTTAATGTAATAAAAATGTCAAGAAATTACCGGAAAATTATTTATTGTAATTTTAAAAAATTGGGCAACATACATTGCAGTATTATACTGTAATATTTGGATATAGATATATTTTAGAAATAAAAATAAAAATAAATTTAATGAGATTAAATTCAATTTCTAATGTTTTATTTTGTGTAAAAAGTAATTTGAGGTTTAAACTAAAGTTCATTTAACAGAATGCAAGGTAAACAGGTTTTATCGGACAAGTTTATATTCAAGTTTTAACATTATCCACTTGTGAAAATAATTATACAGTCATATATAGATTTTTTTTTCTTTTATAGCAACTGCCAATTTCTCAAGATAGCTCTGCAGTTAAATTCCATTATATCTTCATTTATATCCTCATTTAACTGCATGCCAAAAACGTGCCTCAGCGTGCCACTCATCGCACGTGTACCATAGGTTCGAGGGCCCTGCGCTAGAACATCTATCTACTTAAAAACTTCAAAAGCTACAAATGGCACCAAAAATATTTTAATAAAATTTTGCTTTTGTAATAAAAGTGCTAGTCTTTTGACTTTCATTTTCCAAAAAAATCGTTCTAAGCATTCTTTCATCAGTTTAAGAAAAGAATTCTTCGGCCTGAAATGGTTAAATGGTATATAATTTTCATATTTCGTTCATTTTTTATAACGAATTTGTACTACATTAACCCTCTCCTGCATAAGTTATTTTCCATTATTATTCATTATTTTTCATTATTATCATTTTTGTGATAAATAAGAACCCATTATAAAATACTTTTTTTTATTATGCTGCATGTTAGCTATTGTGTGTCCACAAATCAGATCTATATAAATAGAGGCTGATTTTTTTTTCTTTTTTTTTTTTGCTTTATAAGGCAATTTTTATCTATCTTCGTATAGAAAAGAAGAAAAATCCTGTTTCATAAAAGAATTAGGATATTCTAGAATGTTTCATACATTATAGATAATCCTTAAAACGCAATTTATAAATATCGAATTCAAAAGCTCTACTAAAAGCTACCATCACATCTGACCGTGAATTATTAAAGCAGTCGAATTTTAGTCCTTCTTCGAAAAGAGTTTTCCGCTCCTCAAAAGGGACCCTATTACGATACGAAAGTTTTGATATAACTATTTGTTTTATGGTAGTGATGATGCGAAGATCCGCAAATGGTAAATCTGTCAATTATACAAAATAGGAAGAGAATAAATAGCTGCTGCCAATCACGAGTTCTAAACATTTGAATATTTCTTAAATTGTAGAATAAAATTAATAAATTATTTCTGCGTTTCATAAATGAAATTACTTGATGGTAACGGTTGCTTTTCACTAATGTTTTGGTTATCGGAATGTAGTGGTCATTATTTTGACTAATATGGATATATTTGCAAAAAATGTGAATGTTTATTTCTGTGAATGTTAAAAAATCAATAATTTTTTTTCAACATTCATTTGTTAATTTCGCTATAATAATTAAAAAATAAATTTTTTTGACTATGGAACGTTTAACTACAAATATGTAACAAATATTCATTAACTTTCAATTTGTTTTCATACTATTTTTACAGATATAGAGACGCTTAGAATATGAAATGTAATGAAATGTATTTAAAAAATTAACAGTGTCTACAAACATTGAAGGTTTTACTTATGAGTTAAGGCGAGCTAAGTGTTAACTATAATTTTTTTCTACTAAGGCTGTGTTTTAGAAGGTTAAATAAAAGGAGAAGATCTTTTTCCTTTTTGCTCCTTTTTAGAACTTTCCCACAAAGTTGAAAAATGCTTATGCATTCGGTTTGTCTGTCTGTCTGTCCGCCTGGCCGTCCGGCCGTCTTTCTGCGCTCTAACTCACGTAAATATACTCGGATTGTTATGAAATTTTAGGACGTTATTGACGTTTACCCTAGCACGAACTCTATTCGAATTGAAGTTTCTACCATGATTACTTTATCTACAGAGAGAATCAAAAGTTTCCCATTACATTACGGACAATGGGGAAAAATTGTTTCAAAATGAATTTAACGGTGTTATACCCTGTCAAACATATTAAAATTTATATGCTTTTACGAGGTGCATTAAAATATGCATTCTATAAAATATAAAGTGAAAATGTAGCAATTATTCATTTACATGGCCACACAAAAGAATTCCTTTAGATAATAGTAAAAGGGTGACATATTTTAAATATATAAAACTGTCTCATGTATAATAAAATTGATGTATGCCAATGAGGCTTAGTATAAATTATACGGTACTGCCTTTCCTAATATAAAGTACATAGTATTTACAGGGACACACAAAGGATTACAAATAGTACATTATTTCCGAAGTACTGTTAATGTATCCGATGATAGCCGATAAATAGATGAAATGCATTTTAATTATGATACGCGCGTATAAGTTTCACTAAATTTATGCATATTATATGGTGTGTATAAATGCTATAGTTAATATACAAGGCTACCCAAAAAAGCTCGCCAACATTATTGAATATGAGCATAAATTACTAAAAGGTGATTCTCAAATAAATTATGCATTTTTATGCTGAACTGCATTAAATTTACTAAGAAATGTTTGCAGAATATAGATAAAATGATATACAGGGTCACGCAAAGAATTGGGTACTTGAGCCTGTGCATGATAATTTATGAGAAAATGATTTCAGTTGTTTTAAGAGTGTTTTAGTTTAAAAAAATTATTTTAACACTGATGTGTAATAAAGGTACCAGGCAAACTATAAGTCTGAACAAAGTATTCAACCATGTTTCCATCTATTAGTATAAATTGCTGAAAGAGAAATTTCAAGCTACTAGGCATTTTTTGCTATACTAAATTTTCCCATTATATAGTATGTATATTAGCTGACAGATCAAATACAGGGCTGATCAATAGTACTGGAATACATATTAGGCTATATTTGGCTTTATATCTTTATTTACCTAAATAACGAAGTTTTGTTAAAGGTTTCATGAAGCGTTGGAAAGTGCTTTATAATCTATGCTTAACGCATGATTTTTCTTACTTGTTTAACTGTATGATCATTTTTATAGTTAATTATCCTTAAATTTTTGTTCGTGAACGGGTGTGCCAAACATGATCATATATATATATATATTTTTTTTTTCCCGTTAAAGACGAATTTAAATACATTATTTACTATGAAATAATGTACTGCCGACTGTACGACAAATAAGAAACCTAATATAAATTTATCAATACCTCATTGTCTGACACTTATTGTATAATATGTAAAGGTAAGAACTGCCTCGTTATTGTACCAAAAGCAATTGAAACTCAAGTCTCTATAGAAACTAGAATCTATATTTCGTGGAGGAAACGATGCTGTAAAACTCTTATAATTGATCGGTATTCCGTAAATTGGCTCTGCTAGATTTACGCTTTGTAAGTCCGAATGCGTCGATGTTTGAAATATATATTGAAAGCATTTAACATAACATCAGAAATGTAACCAAGAAGAATGTCTCGATTTTGACACACCTGGACACTTTTCCGAAACAGACATACAAGTGTAAGAAACGATATCTATAATATTTGGATGAAAACATAACTAAGCATCATCACACATGCTATCAATGTGAAATAGGCGCAAGCAACATAGAATACTTGGTGCATGGTGCTTCCGTATTATGGTTTTTGGCTTACTTGTGCCATAAATCAGCCAAAATTAAAAACCAAGTATTGAATATGATCATCTACTACAAGAAAACGCCACAGGATGGTCCAGTAGTGATTCTGGTGAAGCAACCAAAGAGGAAAATAATCTAAAACACATTGTCAAAAGTGTCTGAAATTGTATGTTTTTTTTTGTTGTTGTTGTTGTTATTTATTATTTCCAATATTTCATATATTGAAATAATAGCCTTAATAAGCTCCATTCATCTTAATTTTGCATTTACTGTTGATTATTTAGACTAAAACTAATGACAATAGTGTTTATGTTCATGAACATACACGGTATTTACTTAAATATATATTTTATTTTCTGATCAATTATTGAACTTTTATTCAAGATACTATTATTTTCTTATTTGTTATGAAGTATACTAATGAAAAAAATGTATGCCACATCTAGATGCTGATGGGCGAAAAATATCCCTTATCAGCCCACATCCTTTTACTTTTTGGCAACTTTGGAGGCTTCCTGCCCAATTGTACGATAGTTGTGACAGAGTGAATTTTTTTCTGAACTTTTAGCTTTTCAATGAAATCGCATTTCGATTCCATTTGTTTTAAGCACAATTTTAAATCAATAACTGTACATGGCGATATTATACCTGCCTTTTATTTGATATATTAATCAACTAAAATTTTCTGGTTGAAGTAATCAATAAATATTTTTATTGATGAGAAATCGAATAATAAAAAAAAACATCGTTAAAAATAAATATAAAACAAAACGATTATTTAATATACAATATAGAAATTAATATAAATTTTAAATGAAATTTGTTTAAACTATACAATTTTATAGAAATTTGCACGTTCAATTTATTGTAATGCTGCAACTTAGGATCAGAATGACGATTATTATTTATTATTTCGTAAAAATAGTTATTAGATTTTCATTTCGCTCTTTTTAGCATTCTCCAACAAAGTTTAAAAGTGCTTATGTATTCGGTTTGTCTGTCCGTCTGTCCGCGACCTAACCCTTGTAAATACACTCGGATTGTCCTGAAATTTCTGAACGATATTGATGTTTGCCCTAGCGCGAACACCTCTTACAAATGACGTTTTTAGCGTGATTAGTTTATTTACAGAGACAGCCAAATGTTCTTCTTTATATTATGGCTTTTGGGAAAAAATCGTCTCAAAATATTTTTGAAGATGTTACACCTGTTAAACATATTAAATATATATGAATTTATGAGGTGCACTAAAATATGCATTCTGTAAAATATGCGGTGAAAAAATAGCTATTATTCATTTACAGGAGCAGGCAAAAGAATTTTTTACATTATCTTAAAAGCGGAAATTGTATGCGATATATTTTAATTATTTTAAACTATTTCATATATAATAAAATTGTTATATGTCGCTGATGCTTAATATAATTTTTACGATACACTCATGCATAATAAGAAGTACATAGCATTTACAGGGACGCACAAAAGATTTCAAATAGTATATTCTTTCCGAAGTACTGTATCCGATGATGGTTGATGGATGAATGAAATTCTTTTTTAAATTTCACCAAATTTATGCATGTTATATGGTGAGTATAAATGTTTTAGTTATATACAAGATTACCTAAAAGAGCTCGCAAACGTTACTAAATATGAGCGTAAATTACCTAAAGGTGTTTTTTAAATAAGCTATGCATTTTTACGCTGAATTGCATTCCATTTACTAAGAAATGTTTGCAGAGTGTAGATAAAATCATATATAGTGCCACTCGAAGAATTGGATACATGGATGCCTATGAATGAAAAATGTGATTTCATTGTGTTATAAGAGTGTTTCAGCTTAAAATAAATTTTACCTTAATACTGACGTGTAATAAAGGTACAAGGTAAACTATAGGGCTGAACAAAAGTATTGAAGTATGTTTCTAGCTATTAGTATAAATTGCTGAAATAGAAATTTTAGCCTGCTAAGCATGTTCTTGCTAAAATAAAATTTTCCATTACATAGTATATAACCGACAGATCAAATACAGGGCTGTTTAAAAGTACACAAATACATATTTGGCTATATATAGTAACTTTATTTCCCTAAATAACGAAGTTTTGTTAAAGATTTCATGAAGTAATGGAAAGTGCTGCATAATCTATGCTAAATGCGCGATTTTTCTTAATTGTTTAATTTAAAATTAGCTTTAAAATATAAACCCCATTTCCTTGTGCTCTTTAAATGAAAGTGCGTCATTTTCATTAATTACCATCTTATATATTTTTTAAACTAGTTGGATGTGCCAATCCCAAAACGTGCGTCTATCTCATACGTACATTTTAATAATTAAAAAAATAGTTACTCATTTTAATGCTTTAATAATTTTAATTCAATACGATACCAACTTTGATTTTCATCTTAAAATTTCTGCTTCAATAAATTAAACGGAGTAAAAACGAATTTCATATAGTAAACGGGAGTTCAAAGGATTAATAATATTGTAAAAAATTTCCAACAATGCTGCAGTCTATATATCGATGCTTATGATATGAACGCATTCGCTAAAAAGATGACAAAATTTTATTTAGCTTAAAGTCTGGGCTACTCCAGCGCCGTGAAAATGTTGAAATCATGACTCTCGAAAATGTTGCGGTATCTTCTAAATAATTTTTAGGCTACTCATTTAACCCCTTGCGGCGCGGTGGTATACCTATGAAACCACTTACTTTTAAATCCGAAACGGGAATAAGAGTGGCACCCGAATTTTTGTAAAAAATTTTACGGTTTTTTGATTGCGTGAAATATAGCTTTTTCATATTCACGAATAAAGTTGTTTTTAAATTCTGGTATCAGTCATTAATTTCAACACTTAAACAATGAGTTTACTCTGCGCCGCAAAGGGTTAAAACAGGGGTGCAAAAATCTAGGCGACAGAAGGTAGTCTCTCACCACTAAAATTTTAAAGTTTTTTTCCGTCGAAATTTAATAGCATTCTAGCAGGAATTTTACACGAAATATTAGACGGAGAAAAACGAAATAAATTTTGTGGTGAGAAACTGCCTGCTGGCCCCTAGATTTTTGCACCCCTGGGTTAAAATAACTAAAAATCAACTTATTTTTCTAATTAATTAAAGATTAAGTACATTTTAAATTATTCAATCAAATATTAACCATTTGATTACTGTTCTAGTCTGGAGACTATTTGTAAATAGAACTTTACACAAGCAAATTCTTTATAGTAAATTTCTCTTAAAAAATACTACGATTCCAAAAGGGTACTTACTGTCTGTAGTTACAATTAGTGTCAGCTTTCTAAGCAATATATATTTTTTGAAACTGTGCAAGCTGCATTGTATGACGCCGATCTTAATCTTGCAAACTGTTCTTCAGTTCGTGTCGAGCCTTCAAACAAATATTTTCCCCATTCAAACATCATTAACGTTATTAATTAAAGTATACTGACTCAGTTTTTGGATGCTTTAACCCCTTAATAATCGCATTAAATTACGGTTTAAAAATTTAAATTCATTATTGCCACCACTTTTTGAAAAAATTTATTCATCTCATTTAATGGCAAATCACATGGTATTAAAATAAAACCAATTACTGTAATTTAAATAGCTAGTAGCAATCAAACAATTTTGAATAAAACGCGTGAAGCTTGCAGCCCGTGAATGTCTCTGGCGCACAGATTAAGTAGTTAAGAAAGATTAAATATTTAGATTATTTTTATGCAATGAATCCTTGTTTACGAGACACCTTTTAAAAATTAATAAACTCAGAATTGTATAAAACGCACCAGTCATTAAAAGTGTTTTTTTAAATTTCTCTAACTTTGTATGTGTAATCATTAAACAAATTTGGAAAACATCTCGTTACTAATAAAAATATTGACACTTTTATTAAACAATATTTTATGAAGCTGAAAATTTGATCGTTATTATCTTCAAAATTTTCGAATATTTTTCGTAAATTCAGTTAATAACTTAACCTGCTCGTTAACTTATTTTAATTAATTAAGAAGACAATTGACGAGAGTAAATTCAGTATAAAAGAATTTCCAGAATTTGAATTTCCAGAATGCATAATTATTTAGTGTAACAAAAATGTTTTTAATGGACAACGAAATATCTTGCTTTCAGTTATAATCATCCTTAAAAAAGATTTAAGAGTCATACCTTAGTTTTTCTTATTTTTATAGTGATGTTGTGTCAAACTAATTTCCCTTATACCTGAAAAATTATTTAAGTAAAAAAAGTTCCGTCTTATTTTATTTTATCTAAAGAACAATGACAAAAGATACAAGATCGCTCAATGAAAAAAATAATGTAAAAATAAAAATAGTTTTTTAAAAAAAACTCTAATTTATGAACATTCCATGTTCAGCTTGAAATTTACATCTAATTTTCGAGCCTTTCGGTTCCGAATTGTTTTACAGTGTTTAGAAATAATTACTTTTACGAGCTATCCGTACTGAATAATTACTATTTAACGAATATTTCATTGTCTGAAAGATAACGCATGTTTTTGTTTTGCGTACTATTCAATTCATGTGACAATAGGCTAAGGAAGAATTTTTGGAGGTGTTTAGAAAATATTGTATTACAATAAGATTTAACTAATATTACAACATTCGAATACATTTTGAGCTTTATTATACACAACTCTTTTAGTTAAGAAATCTTTGTTTCAAATTTGAAGAGTGAAATATATGTTTAAAGTAAAAGAATCGAAAAAGGCGCAAGGAGAATTAAGCAAATAACAATAATAATTATTATTATTACTAAATGCCTAATCATAAATGAGGTCATATAGTAAATGCAGTGACATATACTAACATTACTACATGTAAATAGTAGCAAAAGTATTTCTTAAAACAAAGTAATACTCCGTTATAAGCCATGTACTATTAATATTACACCAGACCCAAAGGGTTAAATTACACTTTAAGCTTTTTTCGAAAACATTTTATTGTATTACATTGATCTGAAGTAGACGCAGAGCTTGACTATGAAAAATTCAGTGCTTTTTTCATGTTTAGTACAAAGCACAAACAATTGAATTTATTCAAATACACAATTTTTGCTATATAAGAATGAAAAAAAGATGAACCATTATTTCAGCTATTCTTTTGGGATTTCCAATAGTACTTCTGAACGAGTCGGAAATTGCACGTCAAGCGTAGAGAATGGGGCGAGTTCGTATTAAAACGAAGTTAAAAAAATATTTAGATCTTGGTGTTATTGTATACGGTATTTTAGAGATAGCACAGTAAGCGAAATCTTTGGTGTATCCCTGTAAATAGTATCTGATTTTTATTTATAAATAGGGCATAACTTATAATTTTCAGTTACGTATGCCAATTTCATTAAATATTAAATAGTTTAATACAACTAAAACGCGTTCCTATTAATGTTCCCCCTGTAACAATATGTAATGGGATACTTTTGTGTGCCCCTGTAAATGAATAACAAATTTCACAGTTATTTGGTCTACATTAGCGAGCGTTTATGGGTGTATCATGGCATCCATTGTTCTTTCATCTCTCATAAAACCATATCTTTAACAGCAAATACTGAGCGATTAAATACCAGCATCAGACGGGAAAATGTTTTAAGATTAACATATTAATTTAAGCTGTAAAAATATTTTTATATATTGACATCGGAAAAACACCTCTGACCTTGATTTTTTATAATTCTTGAATATTGCGAGAAAGTGGGTGCAAAATATTTTAAAAAAATCCATCATTAGAAACAAGCGAGAAAGAAAATCACGAGCCAAATATAGATTATGAAGCACTTTTCAACGCTTTTAGAATCTTTAACCCTCGAATGTATCAATTTTTTGTCCATTCTATCGGAAATTCTGCCCTTTTTTAACGCTAGGAGAGTTGCTAGGAGAGCAAAATTGCGACAGCAGCGACACTTATATAGTCCACTAGAGTAGATATCTCCTAAAGGCAGTGGTATACTGTAAGGATTGAAATTCATTTCCTTCAGCTATGAGCGGGATTGTAGGAAACTTTGAAGCGGTCGTGTGCATTATAAGGTTAAACAAAACTTCATAATTTATATAGTCGGATGTGTCAATCTCAAAATTTTCATCTGATACATGTCAATACTTCAAAATTTGCTAGCACAGTGCCAAAATTAAATGACAATCTATGCCCTTCTTGAGGATTGTAAAAAGTATGAAATTCCGTGTATTTTTACTTGAAATAAGACAGTTACGGATTTCGGGGAAAATGCCGCGTAGTAGCTCCTGTAGTTCGATTTTTACCAAAACATAACCAGCAAAAATATTTATCAAGTTATTACTGAATCTGATGTTACATGAAAATTCGTGTATTAATTCATGAGATTGCAGAAATCTTCGAAAATTCAGCATAGCAGCACGACTTGTTGTGTGATGTACACTAAAACTAATCAGCATGAATGTATATCAAGGACTATCTGCAGGGATGAGATTTCCGCTTTTTTTGAACACCAGTAAAATTATAGAGAAAATGCGCTGTTATTTAATCGGAACATTTTTGCGATTTAAGAGATTAACATTTTCATTAAAATTATACTGGTGTGCAAAAAAGCGGAAATCTCATCCCTGTATCTGATTATCAATTTTTATATAATTCTGTTCATTAGTTCTCGAGGTAGAGCCCCCAAAAAGTTTATGTCGCATACAAACAAATAGACATTTTGTGGAAACATGTTTTTTGGAATCTCTCACCTCTAAAACGAAATTGAAAAAAAACCAGAATGTGAAAATTTCCAAGAATTCTATACTTTCTTATTGGAAAGATAGAAAAAAGAGCTAGGGTAGAAAGAATGAAAAAGAAAAATTTTAGAAAACCATAACATACCGCAATTTCTGGCTTATAATCCGAGGATTAAACAATTCTTTTTGGACTCAGAAATCTTATTTAGCGATTGAACACAAATATTTACGGCAATCTAAGACGTTACATTTTTTTTTTTTTTTTTTTTTTTTAAATTTCTGTTTTGGAAAATGATTGTTTGATCCGCGGATTATACGCCGGATTTCACGGTTTTCGAAAGCCAGTTTTCAATAATTACAGTACAAAGCCGAAAAGGTACCCTTTGACTGGAAATCAGTCTAGAAATTATTATTTTAGAAAGCATTAAAGATCTATAACATCGATTAACAGAGTTTATTCATACGCTAATAAACTAGTTAAAAAAAGTTTGTTTCCGAAAATTAGTGCTACTAAAAGAGTGTTATATATATATATATATATATATATATATATATATATATATATATATATATATATATATATATATATATATATATATATATATATTAATCTTGAAAATTTCTTGTTTTTCAAAGATAAATGATGCTTCTCGAAATCGTAGGTTGCACGAAAAAGATTGCCCTCTATTTTTGTTCATAGTATAACATTACATTTTAATTGATTGAGAAACATTTTTCTTTTCTCAATGTTTACGATGTTTCGCTTATCAAATGAATCGTCAAAAATTTTCGACAAATATTTATAATCTATTAAAAAACTTGCTTATGCTTTTAAGTCATGAAACTTAATAATAATTTACTAATAAAAGCTTTTCTCCTTGAGCGAGCAGAAATTTACCAAACAACTTGTATCGTGAGTACATGATTAGGGATGTCAAACGAACAAGATTTGAAGCCAGGCAGAAATAAACCCCTGTTTGTTTCTTAGTGGCACCCATTCATTTTTAACTCTGTGTTTTAATGTAATCTAGAGAAATATGAACAGGAGAAAAATGATTCAGGGTGTTAATTCAAAACAATCCTCGCTTTTGCCTTAGGAATAACTTTTAAACAGTAGTTTCTGTTATCGAATTTCATTTTAAAAACTAAAAAGTTTTTATAAACTTTTTAGTTTTTAAAATGAAAATAAACATAGTGAATCAAAATAAAATAATCCTGTTAGAAAGAAACTGTTAAAAATTTTGTTTGAATATATGGACTTGCACTGTACAGTGGCGGACCTAATTATAAGTAAATAAGTAATTATAAGGCATCTACCAAATTTTACATAGACCTAAAAAAACGATATGAAGTTTAAAATTGCATTAAATAGAATATGCAAAAACATAAATTTACTCTGTTGTCATGCATTATTATTTTATAATAATAATATTTTCATACTATTTAATGATAAAACTTAAAAACATAATGGACAAAATTATAAGACACCCAATCTTTTTTTTCGAAATACAGTGACCAACAAAATTAGCAGACATTAATGGTTTAAAAGAAAATCCTGTAACATGGCTATTCAATATTTAGTGGAGCTGCCATTGTTTTTTATAACATAAAATATGTGATTTGGCACGAAATCTATCAATTTTAACAAAACACAGGATAAACAGGACAAGGATAACACAGGACAGTTCTTCCCAAGCACATTTTATAGCCTTCTTTAGGTCTTTGACTCATGTAAACATCTTGCCTTTTCGGCAAACCTCACGAGCTAAAATTCTCACAAGTTTTCGATCGGATTTAAGCAGGGCCTGATTACTAACGGGGCACTCTCCCACCAGGAAAAAGAAATAAAGAATTTTTCCTTATTCATGACAGTAATCTTGTATGAAAAGGGCGTTTAAAGAAGACGAAAATTTCTATAAATTGTTTCTGGTGAGAGAGTGCCCCGTTAGTAATCAGGCTCTGGATTTAAGTCTAGGAAGCGAGAAGGACACGGAAGAACACTGATAGTTAGCACTGAAAGCCTCTTTTTTGTTACGTGTGATACATGAATCGACGCGTTATCGTGCTGGAAAGTGCAGTTTTTGCTAAAAGAAGTTAGCCGTATATGGCTAATTGCCCTGGAAACATATGGTTGTAGCAAGAAGATTCTTATGTTTTTCGGAATTCATTCTTGAATGAACAAAAATGATATCGCTTTTCTCTTGAGCCGAAAAATCACCTCCAACCATTACTGAGCCTCCAACCATTTGACGGCTCATCTATACATCAGGAGACTTCCGTAAGTCATGCCACTCATATTGAAATCTGTCAGGACCATACTGGTTACAGTTTTTTTTTTCACCAGAAAATACCATCCAGTACTATTTGGAGGCACAGGCCATAGTTTTTTTTTAGCGAAGTTTAAATGATCCATTTTGTACCGCCTTTGAAGTGATGTTTCTTTTTTCAATTTTTTTTAATTTCACATGGGAAGCAACACCCTGCAATTGGTTCTCCTTGAATAATTCAGTTTCAAAGTATTTTTAATGCATTTAGTGGTCATCTTATTCTGTGTAGCAAGGAAAAGCAAGAAGCAAGTCCAGATCAGTTAATCACTGATCCATCAATCTCTCTTTTCGGAACATTTAAAATTGACATGTAGAGCGTTTAATAACTTTTGAGATATCATTAACTCAAGCGCAAATGCCTTTTAATTTCCAACTTTCGCAAATTTCACTTTCTTTAATTCTATACCACGTGCATGTTTGAAAAATTGTGTTATGAATTAAAGGAGAAGACATATAATGCATTGTCAATCAGTTTCAAGTGAAGTAACTGAGGTGGTTGTCATAAGATGGCTGCCGTCTTTTTCTTAATCGGATCCAAAATTTCTAATTACCGCATATGAAAAATTCCACCAGAAAGCTTAAACAGAAAATTTCTTCTTTTTTTTAGCCTTAATGATGGAAAATTTCTCTCACAAATCTGGTAAAAAAATTATGTTTATATTTACTAGTATTTCTTGACACTAACAGAATATTGATTTGGTTGTCACAATGTGGCAGAACTATTACTGCCAAATTAAACTTCTACCGGTAAAAGTGAATATCGACTTTTACTATTATTTTCTACCCAGGTCAAAATTAGTGCTGGTATTTGTTTGCTAGACAAGCATTACTTGCTATATCCCAGCAAGTAAAATAGCACAAACTACCATTACATATTTGCTGGTTCTAGCAGAATTACCAGCATACCATGGTGTGTTTTGGTCCACTTTGCTGTTTGACCAGCATACATAATCTAGCACGTGTTGCTTGAATATGTTGCTGGCCTAGCAACAATTAAGACCATCACTTGCTAGTATTTTCTGCAGCTTAGCATTATTTTTTTACCATGATTTGCTTTAAAATTTTGCTTTTCTAGCATCAGCTGCTAGTTAAAAAAAAACGCAGGTGCTGCCATCTATTGACAACACTGCAAGCGTTTACGGATATTGGTGGAAGAAACTGAATCGCCCTTTTCCACTCCTGAGGGTTGAACTCGCTACCTGTGGTTTACCAGACGCGCGCGCTACTTACTTTGCCAGCGGGGACCCGTCAATAGACGCCTGTTACTGCTAGTGATTGTTGACGAAGCTAATTCTAATATGCGCTATTATTATTACAAGGTTAAGAGTGAATTTGTCGATGCAACTATTTCCTCAAATTTTCAAAGAATAAAATTAAGATATTGTTAATTTATTCTACAAATAATTAATGGGTAATTAGAATATTATTATATTAATATAAATCAAGAAATAAATAATTATGAAATGTATTTTTCATAGAATAAATTTCAGGTAAATACTGTTTAAGATGAGGGATTTTAAAACTATAATGCATATTGGAAAGAAGAGAGGAATCAATTATACATATTTTAAAATCGATTGTTACAAACATATTTCTTAAAAAAAAAATGCTTCTTGAATATTGAATTTCAAATGACTAAATTTTGTTTTTTACCGAATTTGAAAAATACATTTATTATTTTTTAATAACTTAAGTTAATTGGCACAAGCAAAATTGAAAGCTAATAATTTTATGATGGGGGAAGACGCGTATTCCCGATATCCTCAATGGAAATTAATTTTCATTTTGTTTTAGATTTATGTTTTAAAATTTTATTTCAATCCGGTGGAAGAAGGAAGTTTTGAATTTACGTTGTATTAGCCCGAAGAGAAGATCTAAAGCCTCTTGATTTTTAAATTTAAAAAACATATTTTTTCCCCTTATTTTAATAACACATAAAATTTTACTTTTGAAGTAACTTAAAAGAACTAAATACTATGAGAAATTGACGGTGATTTTCTTCCATTTCATGAAGGGAGGGGGGAGGGAGCCTATAAAAATTAATTGTTATTATTTTTTGTTAAGTTTGTGTGTTAAAGCATTATCTCAACGAGCTCAAAAGGCAGTGTTTTATTCACATGGTGGTGCATAGCTATTCTTCTGCTTGCCCAGCTTTTTAAATTCAATAAACAAAATTTTATTTTCATCCTATTCTTAAAGAAATAGTAAATTTATAATTTTCATGTAAGTTAAAATAATTCAACACTAAGAAAAAGATGAGTTAGAAAATCAGTTAAAAGGTTAGTTAATGTTCCGTTAGGAGAGGAGAAAAGTTACTTTATAAATCCGCTATAAAAATAAGTTCTTTGTTCGGTTTTTTTTAATTTAATTTTTTTTTTGTTTATAAGTTAAAAATTAATCTCAAATCGGTGGTTTAAGGTAATCATAAATTTAAGTGGTGATAACAATCCTTCTCCAGTATTTTTAATTTTGATGAACGAATTTTTTTTCTGTAATTTTCAAAAATATGTGTACATATTTTACAAACATCGAATATGCACTTATATTATGCAAAGAATGTGACCAGTTTCTGAAACATAAAATATGCTCTGATATGAAAGCATAAAAAATTCAGATAGTTTTCACCAAAAAATATGCTTTTGCAATATTAAAAAATATCTACTCTTTATGAATTTATTGTATACAATCTCCCATTTTTTGAAAAATTGTGCAGAATATTGCTTATAAAATTAGATTCTGTTATTCTAGCAGAAATTCATAACCAACAAATAATTTTTTGCTGCTATTCTTGTTTAGTGAATTGGAATATTTTATTGGCACATGGTGCGTCATGCTGTTTTCCTAGCATATCATTTTAGCAAGCATTAAAAAGCATGTAATGCTAAAGCATATAATATTCCTACCTCTCCATGCTTTGGATGAAGGTTAAATAGAAAACAAGCATTAAAAGCTTATACATAGCATGTCATGCTATTTCTCCCTAAACTGGCAGCATAGCATATTATGCTGGCAAGCATAAAAATCATATTATAGCATGTAAAGGTGCCTAACTGTGCATGCTTGGAAATAGCTTAAATAGCACATAAGCAAAAGATGCTTGTACATAGCTTGTCATGCTATTTCTCTCTAAATTTGCTGCATAGCATATTATGCTGGAAAGCATAAAATAGCATATTATAGCATGTTAAGGTACCTACCTCTGCATGCTTTGGAAAAAGCTTAATCAGCAAATAAGCGTAAGATGCTTGTACATAGCTTGCCATGCTATTATTTTGTAGGCTAGCTATATAGCATGTGATGCTGGCTAGCAATTTAAAGCATATAACAGCAGGGATATCTAGCAGACAAAGCAAAATCTAGCAATAACTAGCAAATTTTTGTTGCTGGTACTAGCATGAATTTTGACCTGGGTATTGAAATTTTTCACTAATGAGGTGTATAAATAAAGCGAAAGAATAAGTTAATACATAAATTTACTGGTGGGCGTTTTCTGACATGGTAATAAACCCTTTGTGAGAGCGGTTACAGTTGAAGCTTCATTATTTTTACGATGTGCCAGTTCCTCTTTCTTAATAATTTCGTTGTTTGTAAATGCTTGAAATCGGTTATCGTCTGCTTTAGTTAACTGCTGACGTCATAGTAAGGAGCAGAAAATTTGCATATTGTTTATTATTTTTGAAAAAAAAGCAGGTGTTTCAATTGAAATGTTAGGGTGTCTTATAATATTGTCCATAGTATTTTTAATCTTTTTTTAGTAAACTCTATAAAAATATTAATTCTGTTAAAGAATTACATGTAAATTTATGTTTTAGTTGCATTTGATAGATCATTTTTAAGCTCTGAATCTTTTTTTTATTGTATGTCAAATTAGGTAGGTGTCTTATAATTATGTCCACTACTGTAGTTTAAACCTAAACTTTATTCTACACAATAGCCAGCCAATTATTTAAAGTAATATTTTATTTCTAACAACAAAACAGTTTCATTGTCATTCGCACGAAAAGTACAACATATTCCTGTAATTTCCTCCCGTCCGCGCCACAGAGTACGGACAGAACCTCAACTCGGCTTGAAAAGAGCGCCCTCAGTGGATCACTTAAATACTAAACCATCGCGTTGGCGATTTTTATCCCCGTGATTTCTATTTAACTGTAACCATATTCTGGCTTGGCACTTCTTGCTGAATGCTGATTTGATTATATTTGCACACGTGCTTATGCTATTTGATATTAGATTTCAGCGCTTATATTGATTCGTAATTATTACTGTTATTGTTCTTGAATTTTCAAGTTTAAATTATTAGGTCGTTATGTTAAGAAGAGACACATGCATTGTTTGCAAGACGAATACGTCAAAGTTATATCATATTAAAATAATTCTTTCATAATATTCAAAACAAGAAGCAGCAAGCCGTCGCTGTATTTTTTTTATTCTTTTTTCCCTTATCATTTGTCGCCAAGGAAGCGATGTTTCGCCGAATTAGCAACCACTCTTATGTTATGATCGTGGTTCCAGAGTGGTCCGCTCGTGTCGCTACTGTCTATGCGCAATCCCATGTTAAACATGTTGCCATTACAGTGTATGAAAGTTGATTCTCTGTTCCGTACTCTGTGGTCCGCGCGACCTTGATTGATATGACCACACCTTTAATCTTGCAACTACCTCTCCTATTCTAATTAAGACACTTTATACAAGCTTTGCCTAAGGCATGCTAGAGTTGCAAACTGTGATAGTTTTAACCTTTTAACGATCATAGCATTTTCATTGCTAAGATGTCGAAATAAATGAATGACACCGGTAATTAAAAACAAATATATTTCTAAATAAGAAAACGTGATTTTTCACATACAAAATAAAAGGGCTATTTTTAGATAAAAATACCGGTGTCAGTGCTGCGTATCGGAATTAAAATTTTGTGGTTTCGTGGCGAAACCAATGAACGTTAAAGGGTTAACAGGACTTATTCATCTAAGCTTCCGGACGAGGAAGCTTAGCGACACGAATACAGCTAAAGAAATTGCTGAACTAGACAACTCTACAATGTATCAAATTTTACAGTTATAATTTGGTTTTATATTTTTGCGGTGTGGATGTTACATTTAAATGAATTTGTGAAAGACAGTTTCATTAATTTGGCTGTATCACAGGATTTCTACCATTGTTGTGCTTGAGTAACAATAACAGTTACAGTCTGAAATAATCTTCAATAAAAGGTGAACAACAAAAAGAAAACAATTCTATCAACTTATCTAAATACTTCCTCTTGCAATATGTTCTAATTTGTTTTCTAGCAAAATGTGAGTTTTACATATTATAGTCCATTTTCATGCGTTTCGCTTAGTTTGGATAATCTTATGAAAAGAATCCACTTACATAAATATTACTTATAATTTTGAATAATGTGACACAAAAGATAAATTAATTTATTGAAATAAATACATTTCAATGCATAGAATAGGTACAATGAAAATTATATTTTTAACAGCGAATTAGGAAATTCGTCTCGTCATAATAATAGCACACTGGAAACATATCCCGAAATTTTAAAAGGACTTAGAAAATATTACTAAAGCAAACCGCAATACCTTAATGAAGCATGAATCTAATCTTGTGAAGAGTAACTAATTACATTACTCAACATGGAAAAGGAAAGCAATTTGGTATGTAAGCATTTGGTTAATTTTCGCCCCCGTCTATATCATGGGCTGAGGCATATCTGCCAATATCTTCCGCTTTTTTGACCCGGAAAAATTTTACAGTTAATTTTAGTATTTGAAATCATCGTAATCAGCCGATTTAATAAAGCAAAAATTTCTATTAATTTTTTTCGGGTCCAAAAATCAGAAAAGTTGGCAGCTATGGCTGAGATGTCTTCCGGTATTTCCCGTGTTCGTTTTATTTCCGGGCTGAGATTTTATTGCTGGAAAAATGTTCTGAATCAAGAAAAATTTAAGTGACATTTCCATGCGAAATCTCGATGTTGGATATTATTATCGATGTTGATTTTAGGCGCTAATTGTGGGATATTACAAAATTTTCACATTAAAAAAATTATTGTTGATCAAAATTTTATGTACATATGTTATTTCAAATATTATTTGTAAAAAATTGGAAAAATGAAAAATTTAATCAATTGAAACCTCCTACGATTAATGAATATTTGCGTCAGAAAATATATATATATATTAACCCATTAATGCCCAACTTACTTTCTTCATTAAAAATGAAATTTTGGGTTTCCCACCACTTTTAAAAGATGAATAGCTTTTATCTTAATTTATTGAGGAATTTGTCTCGTGAAATTTAGTGCTTATTATATTATTTTTACTGGTGTGAAAAGTGCTTTTTTGCCTTTTTTGTAATCGTCCCTAAAAAGGGACGCTAGGCACTAGTGGATTAATGTTTACTTTTCTAACATCGGAGTTAAAAAATAAGGGTCGTAAAATTGCTTTTCCTTGTTTTCAAACAAAATTTTTGAAATTTCCAGCGGGAATTCAGCATTACAGAAACACAATTACCTACACCTCTAAGCATTACACATTAATTTCTATGTTGTAAAAAACATAACTGCCAATGTGTATGGATTTTTTCAGTCACTAAAATTTTATAAAAAAAATCACCTAAAACAAACGCCGGAATCGATCGATTACCAACGATAAAACAATACAAAAATTTGTATATAAATTTAGTGGTGGGAAAAATCCGTACAAGTTAGCAGCTATGAAGTAAACAACATTAAAACACAGAACTCTCCCGTGATGGTTTTACACAAACACGAATTTGTTTTATAACATCTTTTTTATCGCCTTAATAAAAACCAATTACACATTTTATTTAGAAACTTTTTAATTATTCAATTTCTCTAAAAAAAAAAAAAAAAAAAAAAATGAGTACATTTTTACGGTTTTTCGAAATAATAAGCAATTTTTAAGGGGTTAAAGAGTCGATTCTAATTTTATTAATGAACTAGTCGATAAACTCCCATTAGGGACAGTATACTTTTAGTATAGACAGGAACATTTATGTATAGAAATATGAAGACGGAGGGCGCTTAATCTTCCGAATTATGAAGAATAACTAGATTTATAAGAAGCTGCAATGAACAAAAAATTTTGAAAAGAATCTGTTGGAGATATTCAGGAATTGTTAATTTCAAAAGTGCTCTAAACAAGGTAAGAATTATGACTATATTGATGAAATAGTTCTACTATTCATTTTCAATTTGAACCGCTTTTAAAATTTTATTATGATTAATATTTAGTTGTTTCTTTTGTTAAAAATTTCCGACAGTAAAATTTAACATCTTTATTTTGTATCCTGACGACGTTTGTAGAAACGAATGAAACATTGATAATTTTTAAGTGTATTGTAAATATATTCTTTTTTATAAGTGTACCATTTAGTAATTGTATTTATTTTAATACATATTTTTAGTAAAACTTATTCTTCTACGATAAATACTCACCAAAAAAGGCTACTTTTTACTATTACGATATTTTGGAATTTCCGGTAATGAAAACACATATATAATTTTTAGTATCAGAAAGCTATGAAATTATATTGAGATCAAAGATAATACCTCGAGGAATTTTGCTTATGAAAGAGTGGAAATTTTAATCTTGCACTCTTGAGGGCATAGTGAAAAAAAGTCGTATAATAATGTAAAGTATGTATTTTTTAAATTTGATAGCAGGAATATTTCATCAATATAATTTTCCCCACAGACACTCGAGTTAAGGCCGTAAGCTGGTTTCGTCACGGCCAAAAGGAGTTAAGGCCATTTGTACAGAAACAATGCTGTACCGCAAGTGAGCCGCCGCTAATTGCGGCAGTCATCGCCGAACCGTTAAAGGCTCGGCGATGACAGAACTGTTGCATTTACTTTGCCGGTAAACTCTTAATGGTCGGTTTCGGGCAAAAAAGCAATGGCCCTCCAACATCTAGAAAGCAGAGGGCTAATATAAACTGACCAGCATTTTTATTTTATGAGAGAAAATGTATATATTTTTGGTCTTTATTTCTTTCAAAAATTACTGTCTGAGTTAAAAATTAGTCTGAGTTTTAATAAGGAGAGATTTATATACGAGATATAATTTAAGAGATTTATATTTAAAACAATAAAATAGATGACATATTTTATTTAGTTTGAAAATATTTATATAAAAAACAAAAATTGTGCTCAAAATGTATACAGAATTCCAAGTTTTTTCTTCACCGGCACACTGTTGCATTCATTATTTATAAAAAAAAAAGTTGGAAAAAAATGAATAAATATTTAAAATATAGTAAAATAATTTAAAATAAATATTAAAATAGAAAAACGCTTTTAGATTGTCCCTAAAGCAGTCCATGTCCACACCCCCCCTCCTCCCAATTTCTCCGTCATGCAAAACTTTAGCATACATGCATAAAATAATTTTTAATCGTACATGCATAATTTATTTCTAAAATTGTCGATTTCTGTATTTCTAAAGTTGGCTTAGAAATACAATTAGTTTCACATTTTTTTTTCTATGTAAGATCATTCTAAAATTTGAAAAATGGTGTTATTAGAAAAAAAAGAAAGAATGTATTTTGATTTATTTGCATCTGCAAGTGCGGATAGCTTTGCATGGATATATTTCAGTGGTCATACTGGAAATAATGAATATATTATTCAATTTATATTGATTTTAACAGCCAAAATAAACAGAACACAAATTTTTAAGAAATTTTAAGAAAATTTTTAAGAAATTTAAGATTTAAATACAGTAAGATGCATTCATTGGAAATGCATATTATACAAAATATTTACAAGATATTTACTGATAAATGTGAATTTTTTAATATATGTATTTTTTAATTCTATAAAAAAGGTATTTGTTGCAAACAAAATGGATGAAATGGCATTTAAATTGTTTCAACAAGAATTTTTTGCTGCATGCGAGTCAGTAAAGAAAAAAGAAAAAAAGGGGGGAGCATATAAACTGTTTCTAAAACGTAAATTTTTAATATGATTGTCAAATATATATGCATTTTAAATAAAATTCCGGGGGGGGGGAATTTAAAATTCTGATTCAAAGGCAAAAAAATTCCCTGTATCTGTTAAATTCCTAACATTTATATGTATTTATTTGCTTTATTATATTTTTACTAAAAAAAATACAGATAAAGTCATCTATTGTTTTTCATATGTCGGATAACCGTCCCTTTCAAACAAAACTCATTAAAGATCAAAACACCATGTCGCCACAATAAACGATCCGACGGGTAACCGCAAAAAAGTGGTCAGATCTGTTTGGGCCTTAGGAGAATACATGCTCTCCTTCAAGTCAACAAGTACGGGGGGAATTTTCCAAGAATTTTGGACGGTGTGCTGATAAGCAGATCATTTCAGTTAGACCGTCACATAAGGGAGAGAAAGCGTGTTTAACGAATGCTACCTTCAATTTGGATATTTTACCACAATATAGGTATGTTTTATTATGCTTATTCATTGAAGAATTATTAATTTATAATTCATTATAACCTCTTGAGTTTTTTTTGCATCGACATTACGATTGTTTGTTTCCGGAAACCTAATAGAAAGATAGGAAACATATTCATTTTTAAGGAATACGTTTTTAAAAATGCAGTTGTATTTTAACAAATATAAAATAATATTTACTTTATACTCCGCTATTCATCGCTTATTCGTTATTTTATAGTTTTGTATAAATTAGGAAAAGCAGCTAATTTAAAATTATATACTTTTAATAATTTTTTAAAAGTTTGAAAGTTAATCATATTTTCATATAACAATTGTTGTTTTCTACTGTGCATGTCATTAAAAATATTGCAAAAAATAAAATAGTTTAATTTAAATAAAGTTTACATTGATTCTTGAAAATTTATTTTTCTTTTCATATATTAGAAGTGAGAAAGAGCGATTTCATGTGTCTTGTATAAAATAGTGCAAAATACCATTTCATAGATGTTTCTTTAACTTAAAAAAATTCTTTTTTGTAGAGGTTTGTTGAATTATTTTAGATAAAATAGCTATCGGTTTCATTTTAGATTCTTAAAATAGCTTCTTTAACGTTGTAAGTAACATGACTTTGAATGATGGTTTTTTCTTTTTTTTATTTTGAGCGAAAAAAATTAACAATTTTTCATCGAAAATATTTCATTCATTAAACAATTAAATAAAATTGTCAGATCATTCAAAATTTTGATACATTTTCAATTACTGTAAATAATTCTCAGCTAATATGAAAAAATTAAAATAATATATTTTTAAATAGCAAATATTATTGTTATGTATATATATGTATATATATATACAGGGGTGCAAAAATCTAGGCGCCAGCAGGCAGTTTCTCACCACAAAACTTATTTCGTTTTTCTTCGTCTAATATTTCGTGTAAAATTCCTGCTAGAATGCTATTAAATTTTGAGCAAAAAAAACTTTAAAATTTTAGTGGTGAGAGATTACCCTCTGGCGCCTGGATTTTTGCACCCCTGTATATATATATATATATATATATATATATATTTGTAATGTTTGATTATTAAATTATTCGAATAAAATCTAAATGAAAATTCTTTTGTATATTAAAATGATGCAAAAAATATTCGACAGGTTTCATAATAATTCTTTAATGAATAAATATAATATATTGGTGACAGCCATTAACAGGCTACTTCAGTCAAGCAAAACGATTCGTTCGGTAATATTAATCCTATAGAAGAAATCAATAAAGATATATCTGTTACATTTTAATATTTTGAAACGATATTTTTCCTATCAGATAGCTGAAATTAATCTGTACAAAGGCCGTTTTTTACTTTTTCTATTTTGTTTGCAGATATTTTTAATGGGAATGTTTTTACTTTCGGAACCGGTTACGAAAGTGAAAGCATCCTCAGAAAAAATCTACAATAAAAATCGAAAAAAAAAAATTGCCTACGAATCGATCTCAGCAATCTAATGCAACAGATAATAAACAAAATAAAATAAAATAAATAAATAATTTAAAAGTATTCGAATGCAACCGAGATATCTTTCTAAATTCCTTCTGTAGGATCGGCATTATTTATTGGGTCTTTTCGCTTGGCTGAAGTAGCCTCTTAAGTCTAAAAACCAATGAAAATAAAAGAAAAAAAAAACATAAACCATTTAACTTAATACATGCATCACTAGCATAAATTCAAAATTTGTTCTATAAAAAATGTTTGAGGGAAGATTGTTTAAATTATAAAATGTTTTTGCATAAAAAACAATATATTATTAATCATTAGGTACACTTTTCAAAAAAGTTATAAATTTACTTATCTTCAAATTTTTCAAAAATTTCCAAAACTTATAAGTTGAAAATGAATTTATTTGTTTATTATTTAACTATATGCTTTAAAAATTATTTTTAATTGCATTACATGTAAATTTTTAAAGCATATAATTAAATAATAAAGGCTATTTCCATGAGTACTTGTAGTGTAAGTCACAGGCTACGATTTTTGGCTACCAGTATTTTAGTACGAAAAAAAAGTGATTTATTTTATCGGCACATTCTCATTAATTGAATAAGGCCAAGCAGACTTTTCGAAAATAACGGTGGCAAACAAGCATAGCAATTATAAGATAATGTGACTTACACTACAAAACCCATGGAACTAGCCTAAACAAATAAATTCATTTTCAACTTATGTGCTTTGGAAATTTTTGAAAATTTTGAAAATAAGTAAATTTTTAACTTTTTTGAAAAGTGCACATAAGGTTTATTAGTATATTTGTTTTACATGCAAAGACAGTTTATCATTTAAATAATCTTCCAGCAAATATTTTTTATAGAACAAATTTTGAATTCATGTTTAAATATTAATTCTTACAAACACAAATGGCTGGGTGAGGGGATCTCCTGGCCAGCCTTTATTTTTAATGGCCTTTAAAAGAATAATTGTGGCCAGTTTGTGGCTGTCTGATATTTTTGATAAAAACGTTAATGGCACATTTGTGGGCAACTTCTTTTATTCATATCTTGCGGCCGCATTCTTGCCGGCGGGACAGTTTTTTGACGGAGCCGTTACGGCCAAAGATGGCGGGCCGTTATCAAACACTTTGGGCCACCGCTAACGACGCCTCTAGTGGCCTACCAGTTATGTGTTTGTTGGGATACTTTCCTTAACCTAAAAGTGTCAACAGAAATATCACGTCACAATTTTCGTTCTGCAGTCATTTGTTTTTTTTAACTATCCAACGTGGTGACGACAGTTTAATGTTCATTGGTACGCTTCAAACAACAACTATTTTGTTCCGGATTGAATTAAAATGTCGAGTAAGAAAGTGTAAATTAAGTTCTGATCGTTTTTGCTATGTTTGTGGACAGTTTATATTAAAAAAAAGAAGATCCATTGTATATTCGTTAAAAAGTGCATATCTTCATTATTTCGGATTTCCTGTTGCAAACCAAGATAAAAAGTGCGTGTCTCATGTGTTTTGCAAATGCTGTAGAATCGTTTTACTCCAGTGGTCATCAGGAGAAAACGTACACCTTCCATTTGGTTCACCAACACTATGGAGAAAAACTAGAAATCATGAAAATGATTGTTACATTTGTGTTACGATGATAATGGGATATAATACAAAAAATAAGGCGAGCATTATATATACCGAAGTTCCGTCTGTTACTAAGCGAATTTTACACTCGAAAGATCTACCACGTCCAGTTTGTCCCTGTAATTCAAGTGTAAATATACTAGGAGATGAAAGGACAATGAAAGTGATGTTGAATTCAAATCGATCTAGTGATTCTGACGAGTTCTCTCTTCAAGAAAACACTCCATATTTAATTAACCAAGCCGAATTAAATGATCTTATAAGAGATTTACTACTAGCAAAATCTAAAGCAGAGCTTCTTGGTTCTCGCCTACAACAAGGAAGTCATTCAAAATTGTTGTGGAAGAAATTTTGGGAAATAAATAAGTGAAAATTACAATGAAATTGTTGCCGATTTATTGAAAAATGTTTAACAGATGGGAGTAAACATGTCATTAAAGAATAATTCCCTGCAGTCGCATTTGAGTCTTTTAGCTGAAAATTTAGGACATGTGAGTGACGAACAAGGACAACGTTACCACCAAGATTTAAAGATTCTTGAAGAACGACATCAGGGATTTTGGGATGAAAACAAGCTAGGGGATTACTGTTGGCCAGAGATGTTGATAAGAGAAACTGATCCAATTAACTATAAAAAAAGGCAAAAATTAGCCATTTTTGATTTTTTTAAATATTAATACCAAAATTATGTAATCCAGTTAACTAAATAAATATTTCTTAAACCAGACGTGACACAAGTTTTTTAATTATTTTTTCTATATAACTCTATTTAAATAAACAATAAATTAACAACTTTCAGCCGGGGTATAAAAACCGTGTAAACTAGTGACATCGGCATTTTTTTTCTTTTAATATTGATCAGTTGAGGTTGATTCCGTGAAAACTTGTCATGTCTGTCACATAGAATGATTTTTGGCTACCAGTATTTTAGACCTCAAAAATGTGACTTATTTTACCGGAGAAATCTCATCAGTTGAATAGGGCAAAGAAAACTTTTCGAAAAACAAAAAGGTGGCGAACAAGCATAAGAATTTTTAGCTGTGCGACAGACATGACAAGTTTTCATGGAATTAACCTGAAACCCTTGGGGACGAGCGACAAGTATACGTGCCGCAAAAAGGCTTAACCCTTAAATGCATATTGTATCATTTTCGATACCATAAGTGTTCCCGGTTTATTGGGGATTTTACTCACATATTTCGTATTCTCACCAGAAATTTAAAAGAGCAATTTTCACTTTACTTAAGGACAGACCATTCGTAATTAAATAAAGAAAAATTTACTATTTAGATTTTTCTGGTATGAATTCTCATTCTTTGAATTGCGCATTTTTTGGAACGCGTTCTATCCTATGCTTTAAAGGATTAAGCATCCATGTTTATCCCAATAGTAAAATTTTACTGTAAAATTTACCTTATTTAACCGGAGCCTTTTTTTGGTTTAAGAAAGTACAATTTTCTGTTTAAAAAAATCGGTGACAAAACATTAAAATTTTCGTAAAAGGCTCCTGTCCCGAATAGATTGAGTTTTTAACACTACAACTACCGTGAGCCGTCATTTTGATGGCTACAATATGAATATGTTTCCGTTCAAACCAGAAATTTGATTATGAAATTAGTAAAAGATGCAACGAAGAAAAACACTAAATAACAAAGGTAAATTGTTCTAAAATTTTACTCAAATTCCCAATAGCTCTATTACTGGTAGTAATATTATATGATCACACATGCCAACTTCCGGCTTTTTCTATGTTAAAGAATGTACTTCGAACTAGAAATTTATTAGCAAATAACGTCAAGTAAATTTTAATTGAGACTTGAAGTTAATACATGATACATTAAATTTAATGAATTTTTCGTTTCAAAACATGCTTTTCGGAAAGTTGGAGGTTGCAAGTGTATATGATATTTTTATGTTTAAATGTAATTATTTTAATGAGAAATACTATATTTAAATTACATGAAAAGCGGCTAAGTTTGACTAATGACAACACAACAATGTCTAAAATAACAGTCTAAATTTTGTCAACTCAAATCATTGGAGAGCTATGTTTCCTGTTGGCCGATTTCTTTTGATTGTAGATTACAGTCCCCTTTCTTTGGAAAAAGTATTTCTTTAAAGAAAGTTTGCTAGTTTGGCTTCCATTTTTATTCAGAAATTCCGAGTTCAGACAAATAATATATAGTCTTTTATGCTTTATTTAATGGTAGATATTTAGCAACTATATAAAAATAAAATTCTCCTTTAAAAATTATTGTATGAATTTGAAATTTCGGATTGTAATTTGAGGCGAAACTGATAACCCTGCTTCAGACAAATATTAGAATTTCTAAGAAGTAGAAGTTTACAGGGAATCAGAAAGAATTATTAGATCCACCATACTGAAAATGCTGTTGAGAAATAAGTGTGTTACGCAGAATCATAAAACCAATATTTAAAATCTAATTTTTATATCATGTGTTAAACTATAATTTTTATCTAACTTGAAATACTCAGTAACACGCTTTCTGTCAATCATCGCGGAGACAAAAGTGCTCAAAACACACCAGTAAAGTATGCCACTTAATTTTAATTCCCAAACACCACATTGGCACCAGAATTTGATTAAAGAAGATTACGGCTTATTGAATGCGTGAAACATAACATTTTATTATTTATAAATAAAGTTGTTTTCAAATTCCGGCGTCAGTCATTTATTTCAATATTTAAGCAATGAATTTGCCCTGCTCCGCAAAGGGTTAAAAAAAAGACAAATTTTTTTTTATTTGACTTTCTGTCAATCATCGCGGAGATAAGAGTAAGTCAAAACACACCAGTAACATTCATAAGAAACACTCTTCAATAAAAAGACTTTTCCGCATGTGTGTATTTAGGGACCGAGTGAAACACTTATCAAATTAACTCTTTGCGGGGCGTTGGTTTCATAGATATACCACTTAATTTTAATTCCCAAACGCAACATTGGAACCAGAATATGGTTAAAGAAGATTACGGCTTATTGAATGCGTGAAACATTTGCATTTTATTATTTATAAATAAAGTTGGTTTCAAATTCCGGTGTCAGTCATTTATTTCAATACCTAAGCAATGAATTTGCCCTGCTCCGCAAAGGGTTAAAAAAGACATATTTTCTTTATTTGACTTCCTGATATCGAAAACAGCAAGATTTTATAATACAATAACTTAAAATTAACATACAACAAACGTACGCAAACACTTATTCTTTTTCACATGTATACCATAATTTTTCCAGTGTTAATTGAAATAAAGATTTTTTAATTAACACCGGAATTTTGTAGTGCACAAAATTGATTTGTTTGACATTGTTGGACGTAGGGAAAAGTCGGATAAAACCGAGATCCTACTATTTTTTTTCTGTGCACTATATGAACAAAACAGTAAAATTTTGTATTAAACTGATAAATTGATTCCTTGCGAAATAAAAAAACATTCATTCAGTCGCGAACAATTGAAATTGAGATCATAACAACACTTTTTTAGAAGTATGCAAGGTCTCGATTTTGTCCGACCAGGTCGGACAAAATAAATAAAAGCACATTATAGCTTTTCAATAATATTATTTATTAAAGGAAAATTGACATAGAATGATAATCTATATCAAATCTGTATAAAATATAAACGAGTTAAGTTATTCTTTAAGAGTTGAAAGTGAAATCTAAAAAATTTACATTGCTGCATGCTTCATGTGCACACCGTTAGCAATGAATGCACTATATCCAGCTCACCTTAGGTTTAGATTATATAAGCCGTTGCAAAATATGCATGCTTCACTTTCATCTTCCTCCTCGTTTGATGTCAAGGGTTTTTTTTCGTTGGATTGTTCTTATTCACATCAGTTTTTTTTTTCTTTTCTGTAATCATGGAAAGTTTTCGCATCAGGGTTAAGTTCTTCTTCTGGTTTCTTCCTTCCTTTCATTTTCTTCTTGTTCAGTGCTAATTTGTAAGGGATTCAAATAAGGATAGATGTGGGAATACAAATGAATAAAAACAGTATTCTATATAACAACTTAATTTACATCCCATTTTTTGTATAGTTTTTAAATACTTATAGATCGCCAAACAATGCATAAACAATTTAATTATATTTCAATCACGTAAATAAATGAGTTGTCCAAAACCGGAAACTTTCTGGCTATGTCCGACCATATGTATCCCGGTTTTGTCCAACCATGCCATTTTGATGGAATGTTTCTCAAGCGTTGTTCAGATAACTCGTAGTCAGCAATACAAAACGTTAAAATAACGAGTAAATAATAAACTATCATATTCTATACTTACCTAAACTAAATATTTAGTTATTTAAGATTTGCAACGCAATTTTCCAGACGTCGAATTTTTAAATTTTCACGTAAAATCTTTTAAAAATTGCGAAATGAATTTGTTTAAACAACTTCTGCTAACTGGGAACTGGCAGGTCTCTCGCCTAGAAGTAATTCTAAAAGTTTTGGCTAGATGCCACCATAAATCAAGCCATAGAAGCCTAATTCCCGGTTTTGTCCAAATTTCCCCTAAGGTAGGCATTGATAGTGATCAAATGAAGAAATTTTTGTTTTCTAGATGTCTTCTCGTATGTCTTTGTCGTTGAAAATTATGTAACAACCCATGATTTTTTTTTTCATTTGCTAATATATCTTGTGAAATGTTATAACGAGAACTAAATTATTTTAACTTATTTTAAACCTTTGAGGGGAAAGACATTTGCGTTTCTGTAAATACGAATTCATACTGAAAATTTTGTAAATTTCATTTTAATTTTTTAAACGGAGAGGAATTTTTCACCCCTCTATTAGATATACATAAAAATAATTAAAAATTTCTGGTGTGAAACTCGATTAATATTAAGTGGGATATAATATATCCTACCGCCCTTCAAGGAGTCTAAAGATAAAGCGGTCAACCCTGTTATTCCCAAAGTAGAAATTCTGTAAATCAGATAATCTTAATTTACCCTTGAATACTTCAGTAGTAAATTTCGCTTTATTTAAAATTTACTAAATTAAAAATTAAAAAACAGTTTTCGTAGCATGTATACTTCCATCACATTAGGAGACAAAAAGATAAATACAGGGACAACAAAAGACTTTTGCATAGTGTCAATAATAATGAAAAAAAAATATTTTATAAAAACATACCAATGCTGTGATTAGAACGAGAGGAAGAAAGGGTAATGAATAATGAAATAATCTATGCATTTTTTCAGTGTTATGCGGAAATTTAGCGTATTTTCTTTTTCGTGTAGCCATTATAATTTTTAAAATTTCTTAGAGAATAAATTTCAAGTTGAAGTTTTATTGTAATTTATTTTTTCATTTATTCATAGGGTTAGTATAAAATTGGGTTCTTATTTTTATAAAAATTATAAATGTTTTTAAACATGTTATTGAATTTTTGGTAATGATCACTAAAGTAGAAGAAAAAAGGATATTTTATTGTTTAAAATTTTTTTCACTTCTATGTATGAATATATATAAATGTATATATATATTGTAACATGTCTTTATTTCCTTCAATGTAAAATTATTATTTTTTTATCACACGATCTAATTTCCCAAAGCCCTTCGGGTTTACTTGTGACTAGGTAATTTATATAGTACTATATTTTAAGATCTTACAAAAAATAACGAATTTTTAAAATGTTAGTCGATGTCAGACCACTATAACGTGATAAAATAAAATTCAGTTTAAAAAAAAAAATAATCAAAAAGTAGTATTCAGTATATGAAGGAAATTAACTAAATAATGAATGTTATATATTCCATGAAAAACATTATAATTCTCTTTCAAACTCATTTTTAGAAGATCGTAAACCATTTTAAAACACTTAAGAGTCCATTTTTTATTTTTCAAACTGTTTGTGACAGTTTTCCCCCTTTTCTTTAAATGCAAAATATTCGAAATGTCATCATGAGTTCAAGCTCGTCCGAACCCGAAGTTTAATTTAAAAATCCCGCAAGGTTCGGGGTCTTTGGTATTTGGGTTCTATGTTCAAAACTTAAGCTTACGCTTCCCCTAAAAATGCTAGTTTTATTACTATTTTGTGCTTATAATTTATAATATTGTTTAATTAAAAAATGAAACATTTGGTTATCGATCAAATGGCGACAGTATCCCTGACAAAATACCAAATTGCATTTTATTCTTATTAGAAATACAGACATGTCCAGGGTAAAGGAAAGTTATATTCATACCAAATACAAGACAACAGAATATGAATTGAATAGAATTATAAAATTATTAACCTTTAATTAAAACGAAATTAAATTTTAATACATGAAATGAAAAACACGTAACAAAGTAAATCCAAAATAATCTTTTTAAAACTATTCAAAACTTTGATTTCATTTATGTTTTTCTTTTACTACAAAATAAAAATTCTTATCATGGGTTAACTAAAACCATTAAGTTTATAAGATTAAAATGAAATTTCTGGTTAATCCTTTTTATTTTTTTTAGTTACAATTTCTTTGAAAGTGGATTTTATTCTTATTTTTTCGCCTATTTTTATTAAATATTTTTCTTTCCATTATTTCATACTAAGTACACCCCAAATTTCACGTCTCTATTTCATTTTTTTTGGAAAAAAAAGCGGTTACAATCACACAGACAGACAAACGGACGGTAATTGTTTTTTTCTAAAATGTTTTTGGAAATCTCTAGCGTCTAAAGCGTGTAAATCGATTAAAAAAATCAATTTTCAAAACGATTGAAAAATTTACTTTATATTACGTATGATGGATAAGTAAAAAAGGGAATTCTTGTTTGAAATGCATTTTAAATTGCCTTTTACAAAATAAGTCTTCTTCTGTCAGAAAAAAATGTGTAGTCATTTTCTGAAAAAAAGGAAAAAAATAAACGTTCCTTTTAAATAAGAAAATACTTTTCCAGCTTGAAACTTAAATCAAATTTTAGGATAACTCTAGAATAAATTTAGAGCAACGAACGTAAACGAAAATATTCGAGTTTTAAAATATGATTTTTCTGACTGAAAATTTCCCAACCAAAACTATCCGAATAAATGTCGACATCCATAGCAGCAAGGAGTGTGCGAGAGGCAGATAAAATTCATTTCTAAAATATTCCTTGCGGAAGAGCAATTTCAACGAGATATTTCAACTTTCTAAATGATATAAAAGTTTATTCCTTTTCGTGTAGAATCCAGAAAAGTAAGAGGTTGTAAAAAAGTAACAGTCATTTAAAATTGAGTGCATGAGTAACTTTTATTTCTTTGCCTGTATAAAAAAGGGTATTCAAAATTATGCCTTAGCGTTTCAAAGATTTTTTTTAAAGCATTTTTTTTTTACCGACGGATCCAGTGACTTTTTCTTCGGGGGGGGGGGGATATCGAATGATATATAACCAAGACAGCCCCTGTTTGGGGCCCTTGCAGTTAATTATTTAATGAATATGGAATAATTAATGGGAATATACTATAGACTCTCGATTATCCGACGTCCAATTAATCGACACACTCGGTTAATCAGCCCTCTTATATAATCTCACTTTCCGCTGAATAAAGCTTATTTCTACATATTGTGACGCAGCCTCGGCAACGTTGCATGGCAATCCAAGAATATTTACGTATGTTACAGCAAAGAAAGGCAGACAGACATACAAAGCTAATTCATTAACTCTTTTAAACTTACGTTGGAAAGTATTAAAAATACAATTATTTTTTAGTGCTTCAAAGGGATAAAACAAAAGCCAAAAAGTACGCATGCATACATAAAAATTTCAAGGGTGATTTCAAAAGTTCACGAAATGAATCACAAATGTCAGTGAGAGCAAATAATCTGAATAACATCAAAAAAGTAGCCTAAGCGGCACGTAAAAATACGAGAATTAAGCGATTAACCCCTTAACTGGTTAATTCTTTTCCGTTCAATAAATTAAAAATAGCGTACTCCCACCACTATTATTTAAATAAAATATTCGTAAAATTTAGTTTAACCATTACCTTTCTAATCTATGCCTTTCAATAGTATGAAAATTTATTTAAAAATAATAGTGGTGGCAAACGCTTTAAATGATAATATAAGCAAATTCCCCTTGCCCGAACGCCGATCGGGCAAACCAGTAAAGGGGTTAAAGGCAAACTGCTGTGATTACTTATTGTAAATGTTTTTTATTTAAAAATATTGTAGTACGTGAAACTGAATTTATTTAAAGAAGGTTAAATTTTATTTAATTTACATATTCAGTATGGGATTAAATTAAACATATTTCAAACAACCATCAGAGCTCAAAGGGTTAAGAAGATGAAAATGAATTTACTTTGCGGACTTAGTTTGTTTGACCAAGGGATTTATTCAAAGTGAATAATTCGGAGTTCTTGTTACAATAAAATATCTTTTTAATAATAATTCGATGACAATGAAACTAATACTCAGAGTTGCCTGGTATTTTCTGGAGCCTGTTCTAAATATAAAAATCATGTTTTGATTTAGAAAATTTATGCAAAACGCATTATTAACTTAATATTTATTTAAATTATTTTATTAAATATTTTTTTTCTTTTATATAAGACAAATTTATTTGTCTCATTCAAGATTAAAATTGCAGTAGATTAGCAGTTGGTTGGCAACCTCGAACAATGGTGTTATACATGAAAAGGTTTGTTTGTTTGTATTTATGTCGGCCAATTATCAACACTGTGCGCTATAGGTCCTAAGGGGTGAGATGTCCTCCGTGGGGGTCTTTATAAGGGAACCTAACTCGTATTTACGCAAGGTTATTCATGAAAAGGAAGAGACAGATTATACAGGGTGTTTCATAAAAGATGGCACAAAATTATTAAAGGCAATAGTACTCATGCAAACAAACAACTTTAATCAAATAATGCATTGCCGAAAATAAAACCCAAAAATGGTAGTGTATTTGGAAACTGTAAAAGGTTAAAGCTTCATTCATAGTACGAGTTATCAGAACATAGAACGAGTTATATTGTTGGGGTCAATCTTGGTATCTACTATCGCTCAGAGAAATTGTAACCCTACTTATTGTTTTTCGTTTGCTTCATGCGGTTGTCTCTAGGGGAAACTCCGCATAAAATCTTTTGTTGTGAATAAAACAAGTAATTTAATTGGTCGAATTTTATATTTAAATAAAATGTTAGTCTATTGCTTCTTGTAATAAACATTTGTAACCTTTCCCGGAGGTAAAACCTTTCGACTGCTGATAAATATTATTTGGCATTGTAAAAAATGATACGTTAAGCATAAATTATAAAACACTTTCCAACACTTCCGGAAATCTTTAACAAAACTTCGTTATCGAGAGAAATAGGGCGTTACTGTCTATGTTAAGAATGCCTTCTTGGTTTTGCCAGTTTTGCCAGCCAATTTTGTCACTTGGTTGCTGTTGGCTTTTTTTGTTGTTGGTATTGACAGGCGATTTTTTATTATTGAGATGTAGAACGTTTTCTGAACCGAAATATGTCGGTAATAACTAAATCCTCAGAATGAGAGTAGTAATAATTAATATTTCTTTATGTAAATAAAGGGACCGTTCAAATATTACGTAAGCACTAAAGGGGAGGGGGGGATCCAGAGTCTGCTTATTTCTTCTGACAAGGGGGAGGGGGGGTCACGACAGTTCTTATGTAAACATTAAACAACGAAGAAACTGCAGTTCAAATTCAACAAGCAAACAAAGTATGATGGGGAAAGAGCGTTCTACAGTCCATTCGAAATTCGCCGTTTATTTTCGATTTTATCCTTTGTTTATCCATCGGCAGTCGCGTGACCCCGTATCTCCCACTCGCCCTTTGTCTTCATTGTTGTCTGTTAAGTTGTGTGCCAAGTCAAGTACATTGCATGACTAGAGAAACACAGGAACCGGTGTGGCTGGGTTCTATTGCCAGGGTAACTGGTCAGTTGACTTTGTTTTAGGTAAGTCCGGTATTTTCTTTTCTCCCGCTCAATCGGTCATGGAATTCCGGGAATTTTTACAGAATTTCTGTCTTTCCACTTTTATTTGTGAACTTCCTTCTCTATAGGTTTTGGAACGTTAGAAAGCAGAAAACCTACTTGGGGTTTTTCTTGTTTCGGATGCACAGCACAGATATTTATTGTTTTAGCTCAGTTGCATAGTGAATTTATATAGTGAATTTTTTATTGGTTCGTAATTTTAGTTATGATGCTTAGCGAGTAAGTTAAGACTTCTTGTATATCTTGTTTTATTGTTCAATGTGATAAATAACAATATATATAAACCATTTTGTATTCCGTGGTTTGTTTAATGCAACAAGCAACAATATATTAAAACCATTTTACATATTTTGATATCACTATGCCTATATAAATTTGTAGGATTAATCATGTAATTGATTGGTAACTTTTTATAAGTCAAGAAGTATTGATGTAGAAAGTGTCATAAAATCTTACGTAAGCAAAGAGGGGGGTCTAGCATTTGCCTATATTTTCTTACAAGGGGGGGAGGGGGTACAAAATGAATAAAAATATGTTTACGTAATACTTGAATGGTCCCAAAGTGTAAATAGCCTTTTTTTAAATTTAAGTTCTTTTAATTGAAGCTGTTGTAGATTTAATGCGTTTATTAGAATTAAATATTTACGAACTGATATCTCAAACGAACTGTATTCGACGATTTGTATTATTCGAAAGATAAAAACCTGCAGTCTAAGCGAAGTAGTATGCTTCAAAGGCTATCAATGCCGCTCGAGAAGAAGCTAAAGAGCAAAAAAGTGATCTTTGTACGCATGACGACATCAACATTCCTATAGTATGACTCACTTATGTGAAATTTATTACAACCTACTTGTGTTTAAATCGTTTTTTATGTTTTGATGAAATAGTCCGTTTTTCCCTTGGAGAAGTTATTCACCAGACTTTTAAGAAATTTTTATAGCAAATTAATTAAAACCTATTTTATTTATTTATTTATTTATTTATTTATTTATTTATTTATTATTATTATTATTATTATTATTATTATCATTATTATTATTATTATTATTATTATTATTATTATTATGTTTATTATTATTATTATTATTATTTTGTAATGTAATGTCACAAACTGTTATTGTCTTAAATTATTTGCAAAATAACAAAAATAAATGACATCATATTTTTTTTTATCGATAGCTTTTCTTACCTCTAAGAATCCTAGATGCATTTGTTCCTACCGAGAAATATGATTATGAAAATATTGACAATAACAATAATTTATTATCCCCGACAGCACACTTTTTTCAGCAAATACTGCATTGTGTTCCTTTATTGTTACAATGATGAAAAAGCACCCGATACCGAAAAATTTTCTAATGATTAACAATGAAATATGACAATTCCTTTTTTACAGACCATTTAAATCAAACATGAATGTTTATACAAACCTGTCAGTTACAGGGCAGTTCAAGGACTAAAGCTTAATAAAAGAAATAACAAGTGAATATATTTTTCTGAAGCATCAAAATTGACAAAGCAAAATATGATTTATATTTATGCCAAGCGAAGAATTCAGTTAAAAGAAGTTCTACAACGAATTGAAAATAAATAAACAAATAAATAAATGGAAGAAGCTATAAAATTGTAATTTTACAAATTAGACCGACTATTTGGATAATAATATTTTTAAAGACTATAATTTTAGACTTATAAATGATATCTATATTTAAAAAAAACAGTAACATCATTTTTCTGATGATCAAAACGTAGCTTACGTAATAATAGAGTCCTATTAATATGCCTGGATTTAGAGATTCGTTAATATTCCTGAACCATTCATTAACAAATATTAAATGAAATTTCAGTTTAACTATTTTCGGTGCTGCAAATATTAAAATTTATAAACATCGCATATTTTTAATTTTTACACCGTCGTATAAAGAAAAAAAAATACTTTTTAAATGAAACTTGTTTAAAATCTGTACCTCAATTTGTTTTTAAGTTATGAATTTTTTTGTATTTTTTATAATTTTTTGTAATTGTGGCAATAGAAGTATTCCATTTTTGGACATTAAAAGTGGACCAATCAGTAAACGAATAAAATAAAAAACAGAAGTAATTCATTTCTAGACATTGAACATGGGCCAATCAGAAAACGAACAAAATCAAATAAGTTGCGGAATTCAACCAGTAGAAAGATTCAGATATACTTCAGATTTTTTAATCCTCTACCGAGAAAAACAACTATTTTTCCAAATAGTTAAAAATTTTAATTAAAATTTCATGTGTGTAGAATATATGAGCTATGTATTTTGCGTTATATTCCTGCATGATACTCTTCTTTTTTAAAGGTCAAATATCAAAACATCGCACACAAGAAACTGTTTCACGGTAAGTCTTTTTTTTTCTGTACCGATTCATTATGTTTCAAACCTCACAAAACTAAAACAAAAATGTCTTCGCAAGCGTTTTGTCAAATGTACTGCATCCTTATTGTGAGGAAAGATATCCAAAGGACTATTTGGAAGCTGGTAAAGAAATTAATACGCTTTCAAATAATTAAAAAAATCTTTAATTGTATTTTAATTGCACTAACAGAGCAGAAGCGTTTAGTTTTTTCAGCAGTTTATTTTAATCATTATTAATTAATTTTTTATGAACTGCGTAACAACCTAAGATAGTAAAGTGAAAATAGTCACAAGTTAATTTTAAACCAAGGGCAGCGTTCTTTTCAAATTTTGCATTTAGATTTCAATATTTTTAAATATATTCCTTTCATAGGATATTTGATGTGTATGTTCAAACCTGGAACTTTTGCGAATTTTTAATTGAGGTTTTTCTTTTGTTGTTGTTGTTTGAAAACACTTTTACGTATTCCGAAAGGGATCCCCCGTCCCCTGCGAGAAACATCTGCAACCATTATTGATAAAATACGTAAGCAGTCTTTTATATACACATCTCTGATATCCAATTAAAAAAAACATTTAAAAATATTGAAATTCAAAACAGTAATTTAAAAAGGATGCTGATACTATTCTCATTTTCAATAGAAATACTACTTAATACATCTAGTTTTTATCTTTCTCATTTAAGTATTAAACTTTTAAGTACATTTTAAATTTTATATATAAGCATAGCTGCCAACTTTTACGCATTTTCCTACCACAAAAATTTTATAGTAAATATTGAATGAATCTTATGATTAAACAAATGGAAATATCTGTACAATTTTAGAGGAAGCAAAAATGCGTAAAAGTTGGCAGCTATGTATAAGTAAATATTTTTAATAAGTAGTATATTTTTATAAATTCTCAGCAAGATAATCTAATGCCATTTAACTTAAAAAAATATATATATTTCATTACGAAAATCAATATTCGGGTCAAAATGGTATATCTAAATGATTCCATTCTTTATTTATTACTACAGATTTTGAACATGCTAGCTATAAATCCCCTAATATTATATTGAGTTTTTTAAAGGTTTCAGGTTCAAAGGTTCTCTTTTACCAGAAAAAATGTTTAGTCTTGGAATTACAGATCGCTTGAACGTTTAATAAATACCGATTGTACATTTTTTTTTTCTTTTTCTTTTTCGATTTCCGTTCAAATAAATAGCGAAATCTCATTTTGTGTAACAACTGAGATCTCAAAATATTTATGTACTGCAAAAAAATGTTGACAAAGATTTAAAACGTCAAATGATCTTTGAGATAACATCCATGTACCTGTACCACTTCCTGTTTTGATGTACTAAAAAGATTTGTTATTTAGCAGATGAAAAGAAATAGGTAATATGCAATTTTTTAACAATTTGTTGGATAGATCCTGTTGTTAGTTTTTCTTTGTAAAAAAACAGACTTTTTCCACTTAACCAATACTTTTTTTATACACAATAAATTGAAAATATGGATTAACACCACTTTTTTTAAACTAAAATATTCGTAATATGTAGTTGAAAATATGTGAAATTAGATAACTTTATGAAATATAACTTTATGAAATTAAATAACTAGTCCAGGCATTTGGTCAAAAATATATGCAGGTTTTGGTGTAGTTTTGAAATTTGGTACCTTTACGTTTTTTGGATCGCTGAACACGAATCTGGTGTTATTCAACAAAATTTATCTCCGGAAAGACTTTTTTTAGCAAAAAACGTGACTTTTCTTTGTTTTCTCTAAATAACCCCAAAATTATGCATTTAACATAAAAGTGCTCAGTGAAAAAAAAAAAAAAAAAAAAAAAAAAAAAAAGACAAAATTTCTTACACTTTTTGCACAGCTGCCGATTGTCAACTAACCTTCCGTGATACCTGGATTAATTTGATTCAGGTTAACATAATTTCAAACCAGAAAATATATTTCATGAATTTTTATTTATTGAATTTCAAAATTGTTAGTGGAACGTACTTAACCTTCCTACCCTGTTGAAAAAAAGTTGCGTTTTACCTGAATGGGCCGATTAGACCCAGTTTACTTGTTTTTATTTATTCTACCTCAAAACAAGTATTTTCAACTAGCTTTATTTTAGATATTATTTTTGTATTCTCTATTAGAGACCAAGCTATTTTATACCCCCCCCCTCCCACTTTAACTGCACCCCCTCCCCCTCTTCCTTGCAATGCCTTGTTTGTATAAGCAATAATTTGGAAAATAATTAGGATGAGCGAAGTGAATCCTCTACTAGTCCACTCAAATTACAATTTGTCGTACGCTTTACAAAAAAAACTATTCAATATTTGAACTTCAAATTAAACACAAAAATAAATTATGATCTGTAGATTTGCAGAATATAATTTTTTTTACAGTAAAACGTTAAAAAAATTATTATTTTAATTAATTTATTTTACATGCATTTCCAATACGGAAGCATTTTAGCAAATAAATAAAAAATGAAACACGTATATTTTCAGAAAGAAAAGTTTAAATCATGGAGTAAATAATTATAGATAGAATCATGATTATCATGATTAACTTATTAAATAAAACATGTTTTCATTATCCCGCAAAATCGTTTGCACAGATGACACTTAAACATTTTAAAAGAATTGTATTATGGATTTTTTTTTTTTTTTTTTTTTTTTTTTTTTTTTGTAAACTGGCAACAAAATAATTGTAAACAAATAAAATTAATTCTTAAATTTGTTATATAAATGAAAAATTAAAAGATCTGCGTGAAGTTGTTGGTTCAAGCTCTTTATAAATATTTTTGCGAAGGTCGTATTGTGGCTAAATAATATCGACTCATTACTCAGAAGGATTTTATAGAAAAATAAGACTTTAATAAGTTCGCAAACACAACAATAATTATTCGTGAAAACGTCACTGCGAGAATGAAAGAGCGCTTCGTTAAAAGGTAATTCCATTAATTGAGTTGCCATTCGCAGAAAGTAAACAGTTCTCCCACGCGGAGAGAATTACAGCAATTCTCATACGCTAACATGTATAAAAATGAAGAAATTAAAATAAAATGTTTTACAGTTGAAAATTCATAGTATCAACGAAAGCAGATTTCAAATGTTTTTTCCAGAAAATAGGATTTTGAAGAAGTAACTTTCTTCAAGGTTTCTTCAAATATATTATTCTAAAATAGCTATCAAAGATTATCGGATGTTGATTACAAAGATTGGAAACATGCATATGTCAAACAATTAAAAAACACCAGTGGCTACTTGAAATTGTAAAAACATCTTTAAAAGAGCTTTTAGTTGAAAATTAAAAAAAAATTGTAAAAGTTTGTTTCGAAAATATCTTATGCCAGTTTTACATCATAAGTAAAAAATTAAAATGCGCCAAAACATAAAATAACGTTTTTGTTTAATAAAGGTGCAAAAATAATAATAAAAAAAATATTGTTACTTTCAAATATCTGTTTTATAAAATAATGCTTCGCGAATCCAAACAAAGCATGGCTTTTGGTAGTAATAAAAAATGTACATTAGAAATTTGTTTTATGTCCATTGTTTTGATACATTTTTTATGATAAACAAGATTTACAGTACACATTTACATGCTCCTGGCAAAGAAAAGTTAAGCATGAAGTACATCTCGTCTGCGTTTTTCGATCTCTCTTTGGACCACATTCTTTACATCTTCCACGTTTAGCTGAACTAATACTTTCTTTTTTTTCACCTGCTGCGTTAGCCAATCGCTTCTTTATGGTTACTCGGATATTTTGTTTCATCCTAATATCTCTGTGAGGTTCGGTCAGCTGTTTCTCAAGTTTCTTTAGAAAAAGCCGCCTTTTGTATAGTTTGTTTTGATTGCAAGAAGGATTTACATGCATAAAAACAACAAATGCTTTTATTGCAGCTACAGTCCCTGGCCAAATTATTAGACGCACTCATATTTTCTTGTGTCGAATCATATTACAAATTTCATAGAGATATTTCTATGCCAATAGTTACAATTGATTATATACATCATCTGTAGGCAGGGCCTGATTACTAACGGGGCACTCTCCCACCAGGAAAAAGAAATAAAGAATTTTTCCTTATTCATGACAGTAATCTTGTATGAAAAGGGCGTTTAAAGAAGACGAAAATTTCTATAAATTTTTTCTGGTGAGAGAGTGCCCCGTTAGTAATCAGGCTCTGTCTGTAGGGTTATAATAAGTTAAAAGCATGCCCATGACTTTAAAATTATTTATTTTTGTAAATTAAATTAACAATTGCTAAAATTGTAAAACTTAAAACATGAAATTAAAAAAAAAATGTCAATATTTTTTGGAGTCTCCTTTGGCAGCAATCAGTGCCTCTATTCTTCATGGCATGCTGTTAGTGCAAAATTGAAATGTTTCTTGCATGTGTGAGTGGTTTCCAGACAAGGATAATTTTTCTATGAGCTGTGTTTTGCTCGTTATGAGCTGTTTGTCCAGTTTTTTCTTCATTAGCTCCCAAACATTTTCAATGGTATTCATGTCTGATTAATTACCGGGAGCAGTTCAACACAGGGATATTTTTTTATTGAAAGTAGACCTTGACGGATCGTATGTAACAAAAAGCTTTACCTTGCAAAAATACAAATGGTTCTTCATTTGGAAATCATCATTTTAGCTTTAAATAAACCGATTTTGAAAACCTCTTTATATTGGTCTGGAGAATTGACTAAGAAGTCATAACAAACAAAACCCAGCTCATAGAAAGTCTTATCCATATCTTGAATCGTTACCCACGCATACAAGAAACTCTTCGGTTTTGTATTAAGAGCACGCCGTGAAGAATAGAGGCACTGATAGCCGCCAAAAGAGGCTCCAAAAAATATTGACATTTTTTTAGCTTCAAGTTATAAATTTTGCAATTTCAGCCATTTTTAATTTAATTTGTAAAAAGAAAGAGTTTTAAAGTCATAGGCATGTTTTCTATTTATATAATCCTACAAATGATGTACATAATTAATTGCAGTTATTCACACAGTAATATTTCTAGGAAGCTAATAATATGATTCGACACAAGGAAAAGGGAGTGCGTCTAATAATTTGGCCAGGGACTGTACATCAATTAAATTGTAAAATAAACACACAGGCCTTCGCCTAGTGTCCCTTTTGCATGTATATGCGGCAGCTAATTTATCAGTAGTATCTACTCCACCTTTAGTTTCATTATACCGTAATTTCCGGTGTATAAGCCGCGGATCAAACAATTCTTTTTCGACCCAGATTTTATTAAGAAATAAATATAACTAGTCAGATCGCCGTAAATATTTGTCTTCAATCACAAAATAAGATTTCTGGGTCCAAAAAGAATTGTTTGAACCGCGGCTTATACACTGGAAATTACGGTAATATAAAATTATTTCCGGTTTCTTTTCTTTCTCATTTGAAACTTTTGTCTTATGATGCATAGTTGAAAGGAGGATTACCGATTTGTTTTTATTTTCGGCACATACAAGACAAGTGTCATATCTTTCTGAAACCCGAATAATGAAGAAAATATTTCTCGCTCACATGATGATTGAAACTCAGGAGGAATTAATGGTTTATTTTTTCTAAGAGTACCAATCATAGTTAATTTTTTCCCCAATAATTCTTTAGCAAGAATATAATCCGTGAAAAAATTATCGACCGTAATATTTCGGGCTGTACCCTCAATAGAATTTGCTAGGCGCAACACAACATTTCTACCTTGATATTTTTCTCTCTCACCATCTGAAGGCTTTCCAGTATAGATCTCAGCAGCGCAAACATAAGCTGTTTAGACATCAAACATCAACCACATTTTAATTCCATATTTCCCTCTTGGCTTTGACGGTACATATTGTCTAAATGGGCATTTACCACGGAAAGGAACAAGCTGTTCATCAATTGTTACATTTTCGTACGGAATGAACATCTTTGGGAACTGAATAACAAACATATCAAACAATGATCTTATTGCAGCTAGCTTATCTAAACGACGCCGATTTACTCTACTTTCTTTGTTGTCAAACTTAAGAAACTCTCTAATAATTTCAAAACGTTGCAAAGACATTGTTGCACGAAAAATGTCGCGGCCGTCTTCTTCGCTCCATAACTCTTTCAGAGATTCCCCTGCTGACTTATATACACCGGCTAAAATTAGCAAACCTGTAAAAAAAATATAAAAATAACTAAAAAAAAAGAGAAAAGAATGGATAAATTTCAAACCGCGGAATTATTTGCATTTTTTTTTTCATTCTATCTATAAATTATTCTATTTGAGTTTAATTTTTTTACCAATGAAAGCTTCAAGCTCCTCAGCAGAAACCAATGTATATTTTTTATTCTTTTCTGAGCATACTCTCTGCATTTCTCTGTTAGTTTCTTCTAGAATTAATTTGAGCATGTCATCTGTAAAGAACAGCTTCATTGCTGAGAGAGGGTGTACAGTTATCCTCTGAACTGCAAAACGTGTAGGAAGAGGATTTAACTTCATAATATTATGTTGTCTGTAAAATAATAATAGAAGCCAGAAAATACTAACGAATGTAAAATATACAAGAACAGAAGTAGTGCTAAAGTATGCATGACAGGAGGGGGGTGACTAAGATTCCTCTAAAGGGCATTTATTTCTTTTCCTAACATGCAATATTTGAACAAATATCTATCAATTTCCTCGAAAATAATCTTTTTTGCCCTGGTGGTAGAAGGGGGGGGGCGTGATCCAAAGGTGGCACAACCCCTGAATATGAAAAAAATATATAAAATAAATATCAAATTCAATAAATATAAATTATGAATAAGTACATACCGTTCTTTTGATGTAGGTGGAGGGGATTTACACCATTCAGTTTTGTTGCGACTAATAAATCAGGATGGAGACGCCACTGTTTCATCTTCTGTATCGGAAATATCTGTTTTTTCTTCCTCCTCTTCGGTGGACAAATGATAAGATTCATCTGTTTCAATCAAATCATCATCACTCCCTTCATCAGATTCATCACTAGGTACCTCTTGCCAAAGCTTTCTAATTTCATCATCAGTAAGACCGCGCTTATTACGTGCCATATTGAATAAAAAATGGCGAAACACTCCAACACAAGAAGAACATTACTTTAGAATATTAGTATAGTAGCGCCATCTATCGACCATTATTCGAATGACGAAACACTCCCAAACAAGAAGAACATTACTTTAGAATATTAGAATAGTAGCGCTATCTACCGATCATTATTCGAAATACACACTATCTAATTGTTTCCATGCATTAATATGCTATCAGTGATATGGGTCGATTAGACCCATTCAAGTAAAATGTGACTTTTCTTATTTTGGCTAAAAAAATAATTTCGGAAGTCTGAAAAAATAATAAACTGAAGATATTTATCTGTTTGAGGAATACTTAAAATATAAGAGCTCTTAGTCAAAACCCGACGGAGCTGTTATGAAATAAATAACAGAAATGGGCCGATTAGACCCATTCAGGGTAGAAAGGTTAATTTCATTTCTTAAAAAAAATTCTGGTTCAAAACTCATTAAACCAGGGTCAAATTAACACACATATTACGGATAATCTATGTCAGGTTGACACCTATGTTTATGTATTTAAAGTTTTTTTTCTCGGATCAATGGTTTAGCCATGACAGTGCCGCAAAAATGGGTGTGAAAAGCACAAAATTCTTAAAAACGGTAATTACGGTACTGTACTTCCATCAAACGTGAAAAAGAACCATTCTACGCATATTTTGACCGCTTAATAATACTAAATATAATATTATTGACTATATTTTATAATCTGATGTTCTTTGTTTCCTTCATAACTAAAAAATAATTAACACAGAGCTCCCAAATAGTACGCGAACTGAACACAAATATTTTTTAACAGGAAATTTATTAGTAGGTTTTTACAGAATTCGTGTTAAAACTACTTCTCGAAGGCGGTTTCAGCGCAATTTGCTAGAAAAATATAAAAGGAAAATCTTTCTAAGAAAATATTGATGTTCAATTAGCGAACCATTTGGGAGCCCTGTTAACAAGAAAGAAAAATCATGAGTTAAGCATAGATTACGAAACACTTTCTAACACTTCATGAAATCTTTAACAAAACTTCGTTATTTAAGGAAATAAGGTTACTGTATATAGCCAAATGTATATTCTAATACTGTTGGACAGCCCTGTATTTTATCTTCCTTTTGATATGTAATATACTATATAATGGGAAAATTTAGTTTCGCAAAAAAATGCATAGCAGGTAGAAATTTCTCGTTGAGCAATTTATACTAATAATGGAAACATAATTGAATGTTTTTGTTTAGCCCTGTAGATTACCTTGTACCTTTATCTTCTAGTTTCCTTCATAACTAAAAAATAAATAACAAGTTGGAAATTGCACGTAAAGCGTAGCAAATGAGGTGCGTTCGTTGATAACGAAGTTTTAAAATATTCAGATTTTGCTGATATAGTAGAGTGTACTTAAGGATACAGTATACTGGTCGAAATCTTTGGATTCCTGTAATTATGCAGGGAGTAATTTTTATTATACTTCATTAACGTATATCTTATTCATAAAATGTGAAATAGTTTAATATAATTAAAACACACCCCAAACTGTGTCCCCGTATAACATTATTTAGTGGAATACATTTGTGTGGCCCTGTAATTTAATAATAAATATTCTTTGCATCACAGATTGTACAAAATGTATTTTTTAGTACATATTTTAGATTCATGTCAATTCTGTTATATTCAAATGAGTGTAACACCATTAAAATGCATTTGAAACTTTTTCCCCATTGACCGTAATGTAACGGAATACTTTTGATTGTCACTGTAATTGATCTATCCATACGATTTTCATAAAATTTAAAATGACTCGACAAAATTATGCAATAATTATGTATTTTAAATTTCAAGCGATTCGGTTGGGTAGTTTTTGCGTTGTTATATGCGGACGGACAGACAGACAGACAGACAGACGGACAGACAGACAGACGGACGGACCGAGAGACAACAATAGGTGCTACGTATTTACATAATTACGAACGCACCTAAAAATGATCATACCTGTTATTAAAATGTTCATATGCTATTACAAAATATCCATTGAACCAGTGAATCCAACGGAAGAGGAAATAGTCATGCTGCAAGGTATCAGATATTTACCACTAAAAAAACTTTTATTTTATAATATTGGTAGTCATAAAAACAACCACTAATCCCATACATCTGTTTTCTGCTTTGTAGATGTAGGTAAAAAGTATGGGCCCTCAAGTAAAAGAAAGCGGGAATATATATATATATATATATATATATATATATATATATATATATATATATATATTAAATAAATGTACTTACTATTGCGGTACAAAAATAACGGGAGCGTTGGAAACTGTGATGCATGCATCACCCGTTCCGAATACATTAAAAGCAAAATGTCGTTAAAATTATATAAAGAATTGACTTCTATTGCCAATTCTTTAAGCGAGAATATTATGTGACTATTATGTCACATTGCATGCGAGAATATTATGTGAATATTAACTGACTCATAAAATTGAAATTTTATTATTTTCAAAGAAAACATATTTCAATGTCTTGTTAAATGACAACGAATGGATATTCTTATTTCTTTATTGAATTAAAATGTTTTTTTATCTTTTGCTGTTATGTATATTACTACTAAGTTTATTACACTTAATTAGAAAAGAATTAATCTGAAAATAGGGATGATAACTGGAAGTAAAACTACAGTTTTTTAGGAAATGTTTTTTAAATTTTTAACATTTTGTCCAGACAAGTATCTCTTTATTAAAACTAAATGTAAAAAAGTGAAACACAACGTAAAAAATATATTAATGTGTTTTGTAAATAAATTCATAGAGTAGAATATTGATACACCTTTATTAGAGCAAATTTTCAAGAAAAAAAATTTAATCTGAACACACATTTTTTTAATATTAAACTAACTTATCATAAGCTTACAATTTTTTTAAGTAAAACTTCATACAATTTAGGAAATTAGCTTAAATTTATTTCAAAAACACTTTTTATTATTAAAAAAAATTTACATGTTTAAATTTCAAAATATAATGAAATTCAACATAACGAATTTTATTTTTATATTTAATTTAATCATTTTCAAGTAAAGAAAATTAATAAAATCTTATTGCATGAGTAAATTGTTATTGCAGTAATTGTTATTGACGAAAGAACTATTTTTATCTTGATGCTCCAGTAATAAAAGGTACTTTTTTAACTGAATGCGAACGCTTTCAAAACATTCCTGAAATATGCAGATTCCGTTTCTACACTACCCTGATTTCTTGATGCAATTTGATCGCAATAAACTATTCAGGTTTTAAAAATATGTATGGAAAAGTATGGAAATATGGATAATTTATAATAAGGAACATATGAAAAGTTTTATTTAACTTCCACCGGATATTTTAAAAGATATATTATTTTTAACATTAAAACAATTACTATGTGCCACTCCGCCAGGTAAGTTCTTTTAAAGGTATTTAAGACATAGTCGAAGCTTCCTATAAGTCAAAAAATAGTAGTCCACAAATTTGTCCAATTTGTAATCGGTTAAACGCAGGAAAAGAAGCATACGCCACTCACTATGCGGTAAGAATATTAGATTTCATGTGCTACTACATCCAAGTATTAATAATTACCTCACATAGTCACAAAAATTCTTTATTTCATTGTCCCTTATTTATTATAAAACTTCCTTGATTAGGTAAGCCACAAATTACGATTTCGAAATAGTGATATTACATAATAATAATTGAATTAACAATTAAAAAGGAAAGCTTTCTATAATATTATGGATGGTATAACGCTACATAAATTTCAAATGGGTGACATTTCCATAGTATTGAATATTTTTTGACACATCTACAAAAAATTTGACCTATCTTGTTTGAAGTAGAAAAAAGTGACAAAACAAGACTTTTAGTTCTACATAACAAATCGGCGGATCTGGATGGAATTTGGTAAACCTTGAGGTGTAGAGTGGGACACTTTGTCTTTTTAATTTCGCCCCGATTTAAGGATTGGTTTCAAAGTTATTAAAAGGCAAACCTTGGACTTTAAGGTTACAGATGCGCCTGAGCTCCACTTTTACAGCACGATTGTGCTATATGATAAACTATTCAATAACAACCCTCGTTTCAGTTTAATCATTTGGTACAGATGTCATATACGCACCAAATTTGCACGTGTTTTTTTTCTCCGCCAATTTTGTTTTTGTATATCAGTTACAGTTTTCAAGCAATAACAGCATGTGATTTAAATCGCAATATAAAAATAAAATAACGTGAAAAAATGAAAGAGATTCAAGTATTCTAAAAAAGGAAATAAAAATAAATAAATGATAGTTTCATAGGAATAATTATTGATATAGTATATAATAAAAATAATTTAAAGAATTAAAATAAAAAATAACAGTAAATAAACATGAATATAGGTAATAAAAAAGAAAACAATAAATAAACAGTTATAAATAATAAACTTAATAAGTAACAAGGCATTAAATATAATATTCTCAATAAATCGTAAATATTAATATATATAGCCATTGAATGCATGCAGTTGCATCATTTAATCAGCACATTTCATGGAAATCTTTAATTTTTCCCATTTTATTTTTCTAACAATTCTTATAAAAATCATTAAACGGATCTTCTCAGATGTGTAATGCCAAATTGAGGGGGGGGGGAGCACGCGCAAATGTGGTGCGTATATGACATCTGTGCCTATCATTTTTACAACACTCACGAAATTAATTTTATTTAAAGCGATTCCAAATTAATTATGCCTTAACAGAACAATATAAAGGTTCGCACACTCCTTGGAATTTCCAAGGATTCTGGCATCACTATTAAAAATAAGAAAATTTACATTTAATTTTTAAACCACAACATTTGTAGTAAAATTTTTAATCCGTTTAACCCTTTGCGGCGCAGGGAAAATTCATTGCTTAAGTGTTGAAAATAATGACTGACACCGGAATTTGAAAACAATTTTATTTTTAAATAAAAAATCGCTATAATTCACACATTCAATAAATAGTAATTTTTTTAAATAAAATTCCGGTGCCAATGTAGCGTTTGGGAATTAAAATTAAGTGGTATATCTATGAAACGACTACGCCGCAAGGGGTGAAACGCAGGAAATGGAGCATACATCACTCACTGTGGAATGAGAGTTTTGGAGGTGCTACTACATCCTAATAGTAATAATTACCCTACATAGTCACAAAAATTCTTTATTCTATTCTCCCTTATTTATTATAAAACGTCTTAGATTAGGTATGACAGAGTTTACTATTTCAAAATAGTGATAAAACATAATAATGACCATACGCATCCCATATTTCGATTGTTATAAAATCACACATTGCGAAAACATTATGTAACTTCACTCCGTAAAATTAGAAGAGAACTTGCCATTAATTTCATCGAGTAATTTAATAGATACGACTGATTTTACTCTAGATAGTTCAATATTGTACCGATTTAAATCGCACCTTTTGTATAAACTATTCCATAAAATTAGAGAAAAATGTTGCCACCAATTTTATTGAGAATAACTTCGTCATTAAATTAACGTCACATAAATTACTTACATTGCACGAAATTAAAACTTACCTCACACGGAGGTTTCCGAACTTTATTGTTTCGCCGGCAATTTATCTTTTATTAAAGTGGTTAAAAATTCAGATAAACTCAAATTATTTATGTACTAACAAAACTCGTCGCGGTGCATATCTGGTTCTTGAAATAGGCTAAATGGTGCTTGTGTGATCAGTTAAATTACCGTAAATTATTCAGTTACAAACAATTTACTCACAGTGCAGCAAAAAAGTAAATAAACAATGGTTTTTTTCTAATTTTCCAATTCAAAAAGGAGGAGTAACAATTTCAAAAATAATTATAATTATTAGGTTTTGTGAGAAAAAATAAAACGTTTTGAATGTCCCAAAAGGTTATGGGTAACTTATTTTTTCCCCTTTAATGTTCAAAATATTACGCCACTTTTTCTAATATTTTTTACAAACTCGATCAAGCATGTTCAAAACAAGAGTTTGAAAAAGTTCTGAATCTTTGTTTAGAATTCGCAGAGCGCGAAGCGCGCGCTCCGTCTGTGGTCATTTGCTCCTTCTTCTCTTATTCCGACTGTTGTTGAAAAAAAAAAATTAAACTGGACAAATTAAAAAAAATTAAACAAATTAAAGGCACCGGTAAGATGCATGGGCGGGTTGTAGGCTTTGAAGCTACTGAAATATTCTTGAGGATTTGAGCTGATTATTAGGCCCGGTTTTGGAATAGTGAGATCGCCGAAGAATTCGTGGTCTTAGGTTATATTTAAATTCTGGTTAAGTTACAGTTAGGTTAAGGTTAAGTTGCAGTTAGATTACGAATAGGTTACGATAAAGTGACGGCTAAGTTACATTTAAGTTACAATTATGTTGCGGTAAAGTTTTAATTAGGTTACAGACAGGTTATGGTTTCGCCACAATTAGTTTACGGTTAGGATTTTATCCACAGGATGAATATTACGCAAGTTTTAATTAAAAATATATACTTAATTTTTACAATGGCTCTAAAATTATGGAAAACAATATAGTAACATTTAGCTAATCAATGAGCATCGATTTCCTTCGCGGATTTAAGAGAGATATAATTAGTTTGAAAATCAAAATATTTCACTTAGGATTTCGATGTAGAAGAAGTTAGTTTAGTGACTTAACAGGGATTTTTACGGATAAATATCAACATTTTAGCACGAAAAACAAGCAATATCATTCGACGCATATTCCCTCTCCCCCGTTTCCAATTGCAGTCATTTTGAGTACTTTACTACTAAATAATAATCATATTTTAGACAACGTATTTCCATGTATTTCGAGTTAGAGATAAAATCATACAAATTTTAGTTCCGTTAAGTATTATTATCAAAGACTCGGGCAACTCCAAGAGGGTGGGGGTGTCAACTAGTATTGTTATAAAACTTATTGACTGAGAACGATTTAAGGGTCAGAAGACGAAAAGACTATTAAAAATGATATTCTTCTACGTAAAAAGAACTGCTATTTAATAAATCTTTTCTCGATATTACAGAAAAATTTCTTAGAGTTAATGTTGCCATATCTCGCAGATTTTTTATTTTAAAATTCAAAATTCATATCAACGAATTTTGAACAGTTATTTTACTTTATTATTATTTACTTAATTACCATTGAATACAATAAAAATAACTGTTTGACCTCTTCAGAAGAAGAGTAATTTTTCTCGTAAAATACTTGATTCATACCAGACATTAAAACGAATATATCGATTTCTTATTCCCTCGCGTCCCTTCAAATATTCTGGATGTTAGTGGACATTTTCGAATTAAAATTAAGCTTTCACATTTGTGACAAGCACTCTTAAAATGATTTTGTATCGTTTATTTCTTTACTTTGGGTTTCTAGATTTGTTTTGACCGAAAAGTAAAAATAACAATTTAGGGCTTTAATATCATAGAATTCAAAGAAAAATAGCTTCACATTTGATAGTTTCATAAATTCAAAAGGTAGATTACCTATTCCAAATTTAAATTTTAATTCAATTCATTTTGAATAAAAGCAGCTAAAGTTACATTCCTTAAATATAAATTTAAAACACAACGCTTGAGCAAAATTAAAGGCATAAACTGAGCACTGTTATATAAGTAAAAATAACCGTAGTTTATTAAAAATTATTCTAATCCAAGCGTATGTAGTTTCAAAAGCGATGGTATTCGAAACTTTTGACGCTAATCCAAACATGAATTTATTTCAATGCAAGTTCATAAATAATTTTTAAAATTAGTTGAAAACTTAAGACCTTTAATCTTCTGTAACTAACACTAGTTAATCCTAATTTTGAGCATTAAATAACTTACTATTGAAATATACTTAGTTATAGGTATTTCGAAGTTTTCAATGTTATTATCACTATTATAATCCATGTATCATGAATGTGTGAGATTGACAGTTATATAATTCTAAAAAATAAAGGTATATATGAATTGTTTATAAGTTTATTTTAGCAGTTTTATCATAAGTACTAGGGTACCAAAGACAAATATATATATATATATATATATATATATATATTAATTTAAACTATTTTTCATACATACAGAAGTGTCATACAATACACAGTTTTATTCAAAACCAGTTTTATTAAAAAATGAAAAAATCTTTTAAAATTTTGATGCTAATATAATATAAAAATTGCCATTAATGGTAATCCTATAGCAAAGGTTGCTAGTTTGGCATTTTTTTTTCAAAAATTTCGCATTAATACAAGATATTCTAAAAAAAGAATGTTTAGTTGGAGCAATCCTGCGAAATCTATCATTAAATAAACAAAAGTTTGCAGCTTTGATCCATTGAATCTAAAATAAGCTTAATTTTTTATTCGAGTTTTAGAAAAAAATAGAATGCTTTATTTTATTTGCATAAATAAGAAATGTTACGATTTTTCGCCACCTATGTTTCCGTTGACAAATCTTGGACTTTTCTTGGAGATACCTGCAAATAAATTAGGTGGAATTGTTAGCCCTTATCTGCCCTATCTTACCACCCACCTATGTTCGTATGCGGTGAGCAGATTAAAAAATCTTTTCGAAACTAACATCCCTTACACGAATTTTTTTAGGTTTGCACTACTTTTAAGCTATTGCATAGCTTTTATCACGGGCTTTGAGCGCGGCGACCGAATCCAAAAATTCCGTAACGCGAAAAATCCTAACACATCGGTAACGAAAAAACCTAACACTCGGCTAACGTAGTTTACCTTCGGCAGACTTCGGCATGGTATCCTTCGGTAGAATTCGGCAGACATTGACGCGGTATTTTTCAGATATTTAGAGGATATCAAGTCTCAAACTTATATATCTTATATCAGTTACTATAAATCTATAGTTTCAATAATAAAAATTCCTGATAGAATGTGTATAGAAAAGAATCATTTTAAGATAAAACAAGGTAGGATAATGTAGCTTTTGGTGAGTGGAGACCCGCCCAATGGTGAGGATCGAAAAATTTAAAATGCTTATAACTCGCGATATAATTTTCGTAGCGGCCATATTTTGTTTGGTAATTTATTATGAGACAGTATTAATTTTTGGTGAAAGGGACCCCCCCCCATGGTGAGGGTCGAAAATTTTAAAATGCTTATAACTCGCGATCTAATTTCCGTAGCGCGGCCAAATTTTGTTTGGTAATTTATTATGAGAGAGTATTAATTTTTGGTGACAGGAGGCCCCCCACGGTGAGGGTCGAAAAATTTTAAATGTTTATAACTCGTGATCAATTTTCGTAGCGCGGCCAAATTTTGTTTGGTAATTTATTATGAGAAAATGTTACTTTTGGTGACAGGAGACCCTCCACGGTGAGGGTCGAAAAAGTTAAAATGTTTATAACTCGCGATCTAATTTTCGTAGCGCGGCCAAAATTTGTTTGATGATTTATTATGAGACAGTGTTAATTTTTGGTGACAGGAGACCCCCCACGGTGAATGTCGAAAAATTTAAAATGCTTATAACTCGCGTTCAATTTTCGTAGCGCGGCCAAATTTTGTTTGGTAATTTATTATGAGACAGTGTTAATTTTTAGTGACAGGAAATCCCCCATGGGGAGGGTCGAAAATTTTAAAATGCTTATAACTCGCGATCTAATTTTCGTAGTGCGGTCAAATTTTGTTTGGTAATTTACTATAAGATAGTGTTACTTTTGGTGACAGGAGACCCCCCACGGTGAGGGTCAAAAATTTAAAATGCTTATAACTCGCGATCTAATTTTCGTAACGCGGCCAAATTTTGTTTGGTAATTTATTATGAGACAGTGTTACTTTTGATGACAGGAGAACCCCCACGGTGAGGGTCGAAAATTTAAAATGCTTATAACTCGCGTCTTATTTTCGCAACGCGGCCAAATTTTGTTTGGTAATTTATTATGAGACAGTGTTACTTTTGGTGACAGAAGACCCCCCACGGTGAGGGTCAAAAATTTAAAATGATTATAACTCGCGATCTACTTTTCGTAGCGCGGCCAAATTTTGTTTGGTAATTTATTATCAGACAGTGTTACTTTTGGTGACAGGAGATCCCCCATGGTGAGGGTCGAAAAATTTAAAATGCTTATAACTCGCGATCTAATTTTCGTAGTGCGGCCAAATTTTGTTTGGTAATTTATTATGAGAAAGTACTACTTTTGGTGACAGGAGACACCCACGGTGAGGGTCGAAAAATTTAAAATGCTTATAACTCGCGATCTAATTTTCGTAGTGAGGCCAAATTTTGTTTGGTAATTTATTATGAGATAGTGTTACTTTTGGTGACAGGAGACCCACCACGGTGAGGGTCAAAAATTTAAAATGCTTATAACTCGCGATCTAATTTTCGTAACACGGCCAAATTTTGTTTGGTAATTTATTATCAGACAGTGTTACTTTAGATGACAGGAGACCCCCCCACGGTGAAGGTCAAAAATTTAAAATGCTTATAACTCGCGATCTTATTTTCGCAACGAGGCCAAATTTTGTTTGGTAATTTATTATGAGACAGTGTTACTTTTGGTGACAGAAGACCCCCCACGGTGAGGGTCAAAAATTTAAAATGATTATAACTCGCGATCTACTTTTCGTAGCGCGGCCAAATTTTGTTTGGTAATTTATTATCAGACAGTGTTACTTTTGGTGACAGGAGATCCCCCATGGTGAGGGTCGAAAAATTTAAAATGCTTATAACTCGCGATCTAATTTTCGTAGTGCGGCCAAATTTTGTTTGGTAATTTATTATGAGAAAGTACTACTTTTGGTGACAGGAGACACCCACGGTGAGGGTCGAAAAATTTAAAATGCTTATAACTCGCGATCTAATTTTCGTAGTGAGGCCAAATTTTGTTTGGTAATTTATTATGAGACAGTGTTACTTTTGGTGACAGGAGACCCACCACGGTGAGGGTCAAAAATTTAAAATGCTTATAACTCGCGATCTAATTTTCGTAGCGCGGACAAATTTTGTTTGGTAATTTATTATCAGACAGTGTTAATTTTTAGTGACAGGAGATTCCCCATGTAGAGGGTCGAAGATTTTAAAATGCTTATAACCAGAGTTAGGCAAATTCGTAATCTAATTACTTTGTAACTTAATTACAATGTGACGGCACCCAAGAGATTACAATTTTAGTTACATGTATTTATAATTTTAATTTGAAATTAAATTAGAATTGGAATGGAATTCCAATTCTAATTGGTAATGGAAAAAATTCTAATTATGATAAAATGCAATTATAATTTAAATTTGAAATTAAATTAGAATTGTAATCGTAACTATAAATGCTATGATTATCTTTATATAATTGTAATTATAAAGGAAAAAAATTCTAATTACGATTAAATGCAATTATAATCTGAACTTGAAATTAAATTAGCATTGTAATCGTAACTATAAATGGTATGATTATCTATATATAATTGTAATTATAATGAGAAATAATTCTAATTACGATAAAATGCAAATATAATTTGACTTTGAAATTCAATTAACATTGTAATCATAACTATAAAAGCTATAATTACTAATATACAATTGTAATTATATTTGAGAAAATTATAATTACAATTATGCGTAACTGTATTCTGAATTTTAAATTCAACTAACGATGTATTCATAATTATAATTACAATTACGGATAATTCCAATGGCATTTTTTAAGCTATTGTATAGCTTTTATCGCGGGCATTGGGCGCGGTGACCGAATCTAGAACTTCCGTAACGAGAAAATATTGTTACTTTTGGTGACAGGAGACCCCCCACGGTGAGGGTCGAAAAATTTTAAATGCTTATAACTCGCGATCTAATTTTCATAGCGCCGCCAAATTTTGTTTGGTAATATATTATGAGACAGTGTTGATTTTTGGTGACAGGAGATCCCCTCCCCCCACACACACACGCTGTGAGGGTCGAAAAAATTAAAATGCTTATAACTCGCGATCTAATTTTCGTAGCGCGGCCAAATTTTGTTTGGTAATTTATTATGAGACAGTTTTAATTTTTGGTGACAGGAGACCCCCCAAGGTGAGGGTCGAAAAATTTAAAATGCTTACAACTCGTGATCTCAATTTCGTAGCGCGGAAAATTTTTGTTTGGTAATTTATTATGAGACAGTGTTAATTTCTGGTGACAGGAGACCCTCCACAGTGAGTGTTAGAAAAATTTAAAATGCTTATAACTCACGATCTAATTTTCGTAGCGCGGCCAAATTTTTTTTGGTAATTTATTATGAGACGGTGTTAATTTTTGGTGACAGGAGACCTCCACGGTGTGGGTCGAAAAATTTAAAATGCTTATAACTCGCGATCTAATTTTCGTAGCGCTTCCAAATTTTCTTTGGTAATTTATTATGCTATTGCATAGCTTTTATCTCGGACTTTGAGCGCGGCGACCGAATCTAGAAATTCCGTTTCTAGAAAAAAAAATTTACACTCCGGCTAACCTCGTTTCAGTTCGACAGACTTGGACACGGTATCCTTCGGTATACTTCGGCAGACATTGACGCGGTATTTTTCAGATATTTAGAGAATATCATGTCTCAAACTTATGTTTCTTGTTTCAGTTACCATAAACCTAGTTTCAATGATAAAAATTGCTGAATAACCTACATGTATTGTAAGATAATACAAATATTTTAAACGATATTAACTTCTCATTTATTCAACAAAAGAAAAAAATTTGTTTTCTTATCGGTCATACGCTCAAAAAGTGTAACTTGAATTAATATCAGAGAAAAAGAAAAAAACTTGAATTAATATTAAAGACAAAAAAAAGTGCATAAATAAAAATTATATAAATAATTATAATTACATGAGTTGATAAAAAATGCTATGCAATAGCTTTACCGCGGCAGTCCCCGAGTGCCACACGTATTTTTTTTTCACTTATGCTTTGACATTATTACCAAGAGAAATACTGCTTTCAGAAAATGCATTTTCAATTCACATTGTTAAATGCATTCCACATAATACAATGTTTAAATTTCTTCATCATGATAAATAAAAAAATTCAAAACATAAATATTTTTTTCCTAATTTGTTGAAAGAAATCAGAAATTTAACAACATCTATCAGTATTATCATCGTCATTGGTGTTACAATCAATGACGGATTGCCGAACAGTGTTGCCAGTGGGCCATTTTTTTAAATTAACATTTCTTGATTGGCACCATTTTTTTTAACGATAATTTTCCGTTTGTTTTCGCCTTTATTAATCCATCATTAAATAACCCGCATTTTACCATTACAAAAAGTTGTGCCAATCATGATTTTGAATTTTAAAAAAGTAGTATATCTGGCAAAACTGTTGCCGAAGAAGCGATTACAGCTAGAAGAGACAACCTTTACAGATCGAAAAGGACTTGATGAATAATAAAGTGTACAATTTCTAATTATGAATATTTTTGTGTAGTGGCTCATTAAGGGTTTTCCATAAGGTAATAGCGGAATTCTTAAACTTTTCCTTTGAGAGTCCGATATTGCGAATAACCGCGATTTAACGAATGATGTTTAGGGTCCCGATAAATTACCCGGACTAGATACTAGATACTTAGTCTTTACTGGCGCGACGTGACACCTTGAAGCGCAATCACCACAATAATAAAACTATTTGTCAAAAATTACTTTTACAAAATTCATACCAGAAAAACTAATTTGCAAATTTCATAAATAAAAAAAAAAAAAACAAGACTAATTCGTTAAATCTTGCATGTTTTAAGTATATATTCCTGCAGCAAAACAATCTATTCGAAAGCTTAGACCAATGAGCTAGTATTATAACAGATTCTTAATTACTTTAGTCGTGAGCGAATGCGTATATTAGGAACCGCATTATGTAAGGAAAATTTTATTGATCCTCTTGTAACGATCACTCCGAACAACGGTTAACACCGAATACCGATCATCTCTTAATGGTACCGAATCTCTTCCACAGAGATAACATTACACTAAACATCTGAATAACGACCACTCATGACTTTCGAACTGCCGAGAGAAAAATCTACCAATTTCTGGATCAATGTTGCAGGAAAGTGCCCTAGAAGTTGCAGATTAACTAGGAGTATCCGATTTAAATCCTCTAATGGTTGGTTTGAAAGTTTAGGGACAGCAATAACATATTGAGTACTACTTGATTACCCTGTCGACCAAAAAACGATCGCCAAACTATAAGATTTAACGCCAATAATGGATGATCGTGAATGTCACATTCAATGATATTAAATCTAATAGACGTGTTTAAAACATCATTAAGTGATTTTTATTTCGACCTTTTTATTTGTATTTTTATTAATACTGTACTAATTATTTATTCTTCGCTATTTAAAATAAAAATTATGTCAATACGTATAATGTTACAATTTGTTTGGCGATTTGTGAAATTTGGCGAAATTGGTTGACGCGACGGGATAACCAAGTAGTACCGCATATTGTTTTGGAAATGAAATAGAGAAGCTGCAGATATCCCGATAGAAGAAATTAATTCGTAAATGAGAAGACTGCCCGATTTAATAGTTGAGTATGATGCCAATGATGTCAAAAACTACGATGAAAACGGCCCGTTCTTTTATGCTATTCCAGATAAAACTTTGTCTGAAGCTGATGCAGGTAGAGGAGGGAAAAATTGCAAAAGAAAGACTAACAATATTTGTATGCTGTAATGTGGTCGGAGAATTTAAAAAAAAAAAACCATTGTAATTGGGAAATCTGCCAAGCCACAATGCTTTTGGAATATCAACATAAAAAACTACCCCAAAATCTTGGATGATTAAATGTATAATGACAGAATGGCTAACACAGCTCAATAAAAATATGCACAGACAAAAGCACAACATCCTGTTATTCAAGGACAATGCTAAATGCCATCCTACGGATAATATTCACAGTAATGTGGAAGTAGTGTTTTGCCACTAAACACAGCTGCTTTCTCCCAACCATTAGATTGTGGAATCATCCAAGCATTTAAATTGCACTACAGAAAAATGTTGAAGAGAAAATTAGTTTCTAAGATTACAAATGCGTCATCAGTAAGGACTCTAACAAAAGAAGTTAATGTGTTTGATGCCATAAATTGGATTAATATGACAATATATTGATATTAATGATATTTTGATATTAATTTTCAAAAACTGGATTTAGTGTATGTTCTTTCTTTTTCAAAAAACCTTATTCTCACTTTTTTAAACAGTTAAAAGTTTTTTTTACTGAAATTTTGTAGTAAAAAAAAGAAAATTAATTACAGATTTCTGCAAATCAGGAGTCCGAGAGTACAGAAATAGTCGTAGATGATGCTGAGTTAAATGATATTACAAATAGTGCCGGGATGACCATGAATGCCATACAGTACATACGTAAATATAGATAATGATTTGGCATTGTTTTCTACTTTTAATACGATAGAACTGATCGAAATCAATGTCAATAAGCATAAAAGTGATGACGAAAACGAAGCGGAGAATAATACGGAACTGTAACGACATTGTAGCGTTAAATCATATTCGGATGTTCTCTTTAACTTCAAAGAAATCCAGAATTTTGCACCCATTAAAAATCATTGCGAATTGTACAACAAATCTATAGGGATAATTATGTATTCAGAGACAGAGCTATATTAAAAAAATCAATTGCTTATAAGTGGTCGCTTTAAAATAAAATAATAATATCTGTAATAGTGTGTATTTTTAAATTGTAAAAGTAAATTAATTTCGGCTGTTATTTTTTTAATGTGACGTTATTTTCAGATTGAAAAAAAATTAACCTCTGAATAACGGAAACCTCTGAAATACCACCAATTTATCGTGCTACCAGTGGTTTTACTGTTCATCCATACTTTTTATTCATAGCTCCACTGTTGGCTCTGTTCAGGAATTCTTTTACTATCATGCATGCAGCATTGAGAACCGCATGATTACGTGATGAAAACTTGATGATATAGTATTCATTGTAAGATTTAACCAGTGTTGCCAGATTTTTAAAACGAAAAATACTACACATTCCCGCACCAACCTCTGAAAAAATACTACAAAATACTACGCTACAAATTTGACTTTGGCGCCATCTACTGGCGTTAATTAGTACTATAAGTATTAATGAATCAGTATATTCGTTATCGATGGTTTAGATAACAACTTTAAATGCTTGAAAAACTTTGAAAAACTAATAAGAATTTTTTTCTTATCAATAATTTTAACTTTTTAATGAGAAACTTCCATTATCGATGTTTTTCTTACCTTCATATCTCCACAGAGGCAAATAAACCACGAAAATAATATTTTGTTAAATTGCTTTTTCAGATTGGCGACAGTGACAGTCCGACATTTGCACTTTGTTATTGTTGTTCTCGACTTTGTTTTGTTTGTGTTTCTCAACGTTATTCGTCGAATACATGTAAGCTGTAAGCTAAAATTTAATTCGATTAATATTAATTTAGTGTATAAATTATACTCGATGAAACATGAAAATGAAAACGATGAATCCGATGCCGATCTGTGCGATAAAGCCCCCCAAAAGGGTAGAAAACAGAAGTATCGGCCCGAATGGGAAAACGACGATTTGTTTAAAAAATGGTTGTGTATGTCTAAGGATGGACTTGAAAGTGCATTTTGCAAAGCTTGCAACTCATCTATGATGCCGCGAAAAGCTAGTCTTGTGCAACATACAAAATCCGGTGTTCATATTAAAAAAATGAAACATTTCAATGGAACGTCAAAACGTAACATTAGCAAATTTTTAACACCGCCGATTGAAGGCGATGTAAAAAATGCGGAACTGAAAGTATGTGCAGCTTTAATCGAACACGGCATTCCCTTCAAATTTATGGATCATTTCTCCGATGTCATTTCAAGTTCATTTCCTGATTCTGCAATTGCCAAAAAATTTTCCTGTAAAAGAACAAAAGCTGTGGCACTGACAAATAATGTTATAAGTTCAAGTATGAAAGATAAAATGCTTTTGGATATAACAGGTAGCAGCGATGGTATTTCAAAAGTCAAATATTCTATTATTATAGATGAGTCCACTGATATTTCAGTTAAAAGCAACCTTGCAATTGTGATAAAATATCATTCTGAAACAAGTGATACTGTGAAGACGAAACTATTGAATTTAGTGGCAGTGAAGGACAAATCAGCAGAGGGATTATTTACCTCATTATCAAGAGGCATAAATAACCATGGCCTGCAAATTCAAAATGTATTAGGTTTTGCAGCTGATACCACTAATGTTATGTTTGGTGAACATAACAGTATAGTACAAAAAATAAAATTAGTCTCACCAGATTGCTTGTTCGTAAAATGTGTATGCCATTCAATTGCATTAGCAGTGAGTAAGGCATGTTTAAAATTGCCGAGGGACATTGAAGATATGATACGTGATACTTATAATTATTTCTCTTACAGCTCTAAAAGAAGAGAGGAATTTAAAGATTTTCAAGATTTTGCGAATACGCCCGTACATAACATCCTCAAGCTGTATGATATTCGTTGGTTATCACTAGGTGATTGTGTTGACCGAATATTGGAGCAATGGGATGCATTGATTCTCTATTTCACAGAACAACATCTAAGTGATAGACTGTCAGCAGCTCAGAGACTATATGATATGTACATGAATCCATACAAAAAACTATACTTATACTTTGTAAGTCACGTTTTAAAAATATCAAACAAGTTATCGATTATTTTTCAAGCACGAAATTCTACAATGACTAATTTCTACACGACTATTAGTGAAGCATATAAATCTCTGTGCTCCATGTATATGAAAAGTGGATATATAAATGGAACTAATATAAAAGACATTGATCCAGAATTAACAGTTAATTTCTTACCTACAAAAGACATTTATATTGGTGTTAAAGGTACATCATATCTTTATACCAATGAAACCTTAAAAAAGGATAAAAAAATCATCGATTTTTTTACTGTTTGCCAAGCATTTTTGATTGTATTGTGCAAGGAATTAAAGGCACGCCTTCCTTTCAACAACCAGTTGTTCAAAGAAATAAATGCTTTTGATCCAGCAAAAACTATTACTGGTTCAACACCTACATTGTTGCCAATTTTAATGCAATTTCCGCATCATTTTAGCTCTGAAGATATGAAATTGATCGATAATGAATGGCGTTCATTAATAATATGTGAAAGTGTCATTGAAATACACCAAGAAAACCCGACAATAACAGTGGAGAAATTTTGGGCAAAAGTTGGGAAGATAAAAGAAGGAGAAAACTTAAAATTTAAACATGTGAGTAAATTTGTTCTTTTGTTGTTATCACTCCCAGTTTCTAACTCAGACTGTGAGAGAATTTTTAGCAATGTGTCTTTGATAAAGACTAAACATCAAAATAGACTTACAGCTACAGTTTCTAATGTAATCATTTCAAAAGAAGGTTTAGAAGGTAATTGTACTCAGTTTGTTCCTGACAGCGAAATGTTAAAAGCATTCAATTCTGATATGTATACTTGAATTTTTTCAATAAAGAATGTAGTAATTTTTTGAATTATTTACTTAATTAATTTTTAAATCTATGATATACCTCAATATATTTATTTATTGCTTTATTGTGATTTACATTTAAATATGGAAGAAGAAAAAGATAATTAATCTACAGCCATACTGACACATTTTTCTAGATAACGCTTGGTTATAAATAAAATGTACATTTTTGCAATAAGCTAAAAAGTGGTTGATATTATTTTTTACGTATATAAATTAAAATGTGCATAAATTAAATTACGTGTATATATTGCTTTGATTTTGATATAAAATGTTTCAAATTATGGTATTTCTTTTATTTATTTATTATATATATATATATATATATATATATATATATATATATATATATATATATATATATATATATATATATATATATATATATATATATATATATACAGACATATATATATATATATATGTGTATATTTTTCATTTTAAATTAAATTAATACAATCCAAATGATGGTGATGGAACAATATTTGGTAATTTATAACCTGTATCCAAATAACAAAAAAGTATAACTTTTTCGTACAAAACAAAATGTCATTAATTTTAAGTTAATATTTAAATCAAAATAATTTATGACAGAAGTATGCTGTATTTTATGTTATAATTGTATATTATAATTACATCTCACAGCTATATATCACAGTTAAGTGTTTTTATACTTTATATGCAGTAATAACATTTTCTATGATTTATGTTTAATAAGTAATTAAACGTAGCAATCATTTGTTTGGTGTCAGAATTCAATGAAAACGTCATGACTGACGTCACACTGAAAGCATCTATCTGCTAAACATTGTGCTATTGTGCATCTTTCATGAGTTGCTAAAATTTCCGAAGCTATGCTTTGTTGGTTCGCAAATGTAATATTTTTCGATAATTAGTTGATGCCATGTCCAATTCCCCCCTTTTTTTTACAAAAAATTTCTGCAATTCTTTTTTTGTTTTTGAAAAATATACCACGAAAATACTACTTTTAATCAAAATACTACAAAAAATACTACACCCTTAATTTTGGCTGAAAAAATACTACCGTAGTATTGGAAATACTACATCTGGCAACACTGGATTTAACTATATTTATATTTATTAATATTGTAAAATAACTTTTCCAGTGGCAGCTTAATAAGAATACCTATATATTGCTTAATACTAAAATATCAAATTTTTGTGTAAATCCGTAGTGCAGAAATTTATAGAAGTGACATGAATAAACTTTTCTCAAAAATTATGCACTACAAAAAAAATCCAGAAACATTCATGGGAAAAAATGGGCAGCTGGGTTGCCTATTATTTCCAAGAAACATTTCTTGAAAATGACTGGAACTTTACTGTGTAGTTTTGAAACATTCCCCAGAAAAGGCAGTAAGTTTCCTGTGAAATGCCAGGAACGTTTCTGTCGACAACAAAAACATTACTGATATTTCACAGGAACCTTACTGCCTTCTCTGGGGAACGTTTCAGAAGTATTCAGTAAGATTTCTGTTATTTTCCAGAAACGTTATGTATAAACGTTATGTAAAATAATGGGCAACTCAGCTGCCCATTACTTCCCAGGAACATTTCTGGATTTATTTTCCCAATCAGGAACGTTTCATATATTAGATTTCACTAAATTTTATTTTATTATTCTTTATTTGTGTATTTCATTTATTTATTTATTATTTTACATTCATTAGAGTCTATGCCAAAATATATTAATCCATTTTCAAGTATTTAAAACTATTACTCTTTTGTTTGTTTACTTTTGGAAAATAGTTTTAATCATTTAGTCAATTTAAATTATCCGACATGTGCATACAAATAATAGCTGAGATTATTATTTTATGTTATTTTTCATAGATTCAATGCAATTAAAAACATAATTTCTCATACTTTCAACATTGTAAACAAGATAAATATTATTTTCAAATCGGCATCCCCCCTCCCTATTTATGAAAATTTTCTATGCTTCATAAGGTAAAATTCATAAGGTTCTAATTCAAGGAAATTGTGCACAGCAAACACACATCCAAAACAAACATTCGAAGCATATTTGAAATTTCTGATAACACCTTTTTTTTCTGTATGGTGAAATTAAAGTTATCATTTATGTATGATTTTATATCATTCGAAATTATCTGCTGTAAGATATTAAAATCACCGGATAAATCATTTAAATGATACATCAGTTAATAATATATTTGTTAAACAAAAATAAATATTTTAAATGATTTTACGCATCCTTTAAAATATATTCTTATCTTAAATTTATCTGTTTATATTTAAATATTTCCATCTGATTATCAGAAAAATCTTCAAACATTGCATGCCTTTTTACTTCCATGTAATATATAAGCTCATTTAATATTTAAATTCGTTAAAATTTTATTTTGCGAATTTGCTGCTTGTATATTTCCAGAATTTTCTTAAAGTTTTGTTTTGGTTATAAATAATTAGCAATAAATCACATAAGAATTGTATAATCTCAATTTTTTTTACAAATTTTATACACATAAAAAAAACCATAGCCGTGATGCAATTTATTTTGACAAAAAATTAATATATATCAATGTAATAAAACAATAGTAAATGCAATAATATGTATCAATATGCTTCCAGAATTTTCTTAAAGCTTTGTTTTGTTATAAATGATTATCAATAAAACGCATTAGAAATAGGGCAATCTCAATTTTACTCAATTTAACGAATTTTATACATATCCATTTTTGAAAAAGAACAGCCGTTTTTCAACTTACTTTGACAAAAAATTAATATATATCAATGTAATAAAACAATAGTAAATGCAATAATATGTATCAATATGCTTCCAGAATTTTCTTAAAGCTTTGTTTTGTTATAAATGATTATCAATAAAACGCATTAGAAATAGGGCAATCTCAATTTTACTCAATTTAACGAATTTTATACATATCCATTTTTGAAAAAGAACAGCCGTTTTTCAACTTACTTTGACAAAAAATTAATATATATCAATGTAATAAAACAATAGTAAATGCAATAATATGTATCAATATGCTTCCAGAATTTTCTTAAAGCTTTGTTTTGTTATAAATGATTATCAATAAAACGCATTAGAAATAGGGCAATCTCAATTTTACTCAATTTAACGAATTTTATACATATCCATTTTTGAAAAAGAACAGCCGTTTTTCAACTTACTTTGACAAAAAATTAATATATATCAATGTAATAAAACAATAGTAAATGCAATAATATGTATCAATATGCTTCCAGAATTTTCTTAAAGCTTTGTTTTGTTATAAATGATTATCAATAAAACGCATTAGAAATAGGGCAATCTCAATTTTACTCAATTTAACGAATTTTATACATATCCATTTTTGAAAAAGAACAGCCGTTGTTCAACTTACTTTGACAAAAAAATAATTTTAAAAAAATCTTAATTCAGTGTGTTTTAACAAAAATTTAATATTTACGATTGTTGCAATAATAAGAAAAAATATTAATGGGACCATTATTTATTTACTTATTGTATAAAAAAATAAAAATATATTATACAGTTTTTTATATACATAAGAAAATAAAATGCGTAAAAACACAGAGTCTAACAATCTATACAACTGCATTTTATATCGATGCACGGAAGAAAAAAAAAAACTAGCGTAAATTTGGATTAACGTTAATTTAACGTTTCAAACATAAATGTATACTTTATAAATTGAAACTCATTAAAACACAGATAAAATTAATATTTGTGAAAACCAAATTTGCTCCTAAAATAATATAGCATGTAAAAAACATTAGCGGAAAAAAATGGAATATCATATTTTATAAATAAAACTTACCCTTTTGAGTAGCATATTATTCCTTTAGTTGAGGTATAAATACGGCATGATGAAGTACCACGAAATATTTTTTTTAATGTCCAACAAGGATTTCTGAAAAACTGATTAATATATGTTTCATTTAAATTAACCAGCTCTCCGAAGCAATCCCAATTAGACTAAAGTCTTAGAATACCCCGAGGTTCACATACTCAATGCGTTTTTTCGTGCGCGCCATTGTTTTGTATTCGGCCGAAGATAATCTATCAGAAGAGGTTTTGCATTTTCCCCTGAAAGGCCTCAACAGCAAAGATTGAAATATTTGTCCTCTGTTCATTTTCACACTTGGTACTTCACAGTGATTCGTTACCATTCATGTAAGGAAATCATTTTCGATTCACATACTCATGACACACAATAACAAACAACTATTAATGGCGTCGGCGTCAGTTTTATGCTGTTGCCAATTGTAATTATCAAACGTTTCAGATAAGAAAACCTGAATTTCCCAGGAAACTTTTACGTTGTTTTGGAAACCTTTAAAAAGGAGAAACCTTACTTGAATTTACACAGAACGTTACTATTTTTTCTTACAGTGTATACCGCATTATCAAAACTGGCTCAAATTTAACCTATTAATCCTTTGAGGACGAGCGACAGGTATGCGATCCACATAAAATGCTTGAGAGGCCTTGTTCATTCCCACCAGTAAATTTTTTTAAATAAAATTTGCCTTATTTAATCGTAGATTTTACTCGATTTAATAAGAAAAACATTTCTGTTTTGAAAACCGGTGACAAATTAAAAATTTCACAAAAGAGCGAAGGCGTTAACCGCTTCCCTGATTTACCCGTACGTCATACGTTCAACTTGTTTTTGCCAATCATGAGTTTTTATATTCACCAGTAACTTCTTATTTGCAAATTTTACATTATTGAATCCAATAATTTTTCTGATTCAATTCGACAAAAATTTCTGTTTCGAAAAATCGCTGATAAAAGGAAGTAAAAACACCCCCCCCCCAAATATTGACCAGTTAAGAGATTAATAAATTGGAATCAAACAATTACCAGGAAGCCATTGTACGAGAATCAGTTGAAATATAGTTAAGAAATCTATAGCCTGCAACGATACACTATCATTCTATGTCCATGTTATAGCATGGGATCTGTTCCATAATAGATGAAAGCTCGTGTTGTTAGAAAACTGGAATACCTATAGCTAACCTATCATCTCACCTCATGTAAAAAAATTAAAGACTAAATTATCAATAATTATCTTCTAGACAATTCTCGAATAAGCGCAAACAAAAATAGTAATAAAGCATTAGGGTCTCTAGTAATGACGGAAATGTAATAACTGAAAACGTCTTAGGTATCTTAAGATATTTTAATGTATTTTACATAAATTTATATTGTAAGCTAGCACTTGATAGCAAATTAATGCATTTTTATTTGTGACTGATATCAATTTTAATTAGCGTGAAACTAATATTTGAAAAGAGATATTTGATCGAACAATAAACGGCTATCTCGGCTCTTAATTTTTAGATTCTGAACATACATTTTATTTACCGATCATATTTAGTATAGAGTAAATCTTGCAATCGTTTTCAAAATCAAACACAATTTTTTGACGGATTTACACATTTCAGATACTGGAGATTCCGAAAAACATATTTTTAGAAAAAAAAAAATGCCGTCCGTCTGTCTGTCTCTAAACACTCAACCTCACGAACAAATTGAGATAGAGACTTGAAATATTGTATGTACTTAGTATATAACAATGGGACGAAGTCTATTTAATATCAGTAACCTCGATTATCCGGAACTATTTTGTTCGGACTCTCAAAAAATTCGTTCTGATTAAAAGTACATAAAAAATTTCGAAATTTTTATTTCAAGGAGGGGACGTAAAAGGCAATAAAATAACATAAATTTTGCTTAAAAAACAAAGGCGATCAGATGATTAGTTGCCGAGATATTTGTAATTCTGTTTCCCTCCTCTTTGATTTTTTCCGACCCTGTATCTAATTAAAATTTCAATTCAAAGATACATTTTAATTGGAAATGAAACGCTTAATCTGACGCGGTAAACTGTTAGTTAATATGATTATCATTTTTGGAGTTACAAGGATGTTTCTTTTACGCAATTCGGTACTAATTGAGTAGTTAGGCATTTTATATAATTTATCGAAATTGGTTCATCAGCAATTCATTAATAGAGCAAAACTATATATACTAACAATATTTAAATATACGTTAAAATTTTGATTTGGAACTGCAATGCATCGTATAAATAGTTTTCAAATGTTTTATTTTCATATATTATATTATGCATATCCATGATGGGTAAATATTACGGTGGCCCCCCCAACGACTAATTTCCTTTTGCTATAAACCGTTTCCCCTTCCTCAGAATGCTAGAATAACAGTGTGACGCTTTATATATCCAGATTTAACTGTGACTTTGCTTTATTTCTCTGTAAGATAATTTGAAGCAGAACATATCTTCATAGATATGAATGCTTTTCATATAGAACTGCCAAGTCTCATGCTTTTTTTGGATACCAGTAGTTTAATACGAAACTATTATTATTATGTAATTAGAACATTTAAGCGATAACAACATTTTCTCTTAACCCTTTTCAGCAAGAACAAAACCTCTTAATAAAATGAAAAATTATCAACTAACACCGGAATTCACAAACGAATTTTTTATGTATTTTTAATTCCCTAACTGTTTAAACTTTTATTGTAAAAGCAAAATTTTACTAAAATATTATTGGTGCCATTTGCAAGTTTGGAATTAAAATTAGGTGTCCCAGTGTGCCGGAAAGGATTAAATAACAGTGATATGCAAAAATCTGGGTATTTAGAAGTTCTACATTTATTATTTACTCCATATTGAAATCATTGTTCTGTTTGAACGATTTGTTTGTTTTTGAAACATGTCGTTATTTTGATATCATTGATTTTTAAATGTGTTCCTAAGTAGGTAAATACTTAACATTAATTGCCATCGTTCGTAAGTCCGTCTGTCCGCAAATAACAGAGCAAAAACTACACAACTGAATCGAACGAACTTTGCAATTGTTTCGCCCCTGATCGACAAAATTTGCGATTTCTTCGTGGCCGATCAACGAAATACGCATTTTTTTCACGCGGCAAACCAAGAAAACGTGCGAACTTTCCCGCAGCCAATGAGTTTAATTTGCAATTTTTTCGTGCATCTTTAACACATCTGACGATTTTTTTCTTGGCTGATCAATGAAATGTGCGATTATCCGCGTCTGATCGACAAAATTCGCGATTTTTCCCTGCCTGGTCGACAAAACTCGCGTATTTTCAGTGTCCGATTGGTTAAATTTGCTATTTTTTTCAATCATCATGGGCAAAATTCGTGATTTTTTCATACCTCATGAACGAAAAGTGCGATTTTTCCGCACTTGATCAATGAAATTCGTGATGTTTCCGCGCCCGATTTAAGAAATTTGCGATTCTTAAGTGACTGACGAAATTTTAAATTTTTTTGTGGTAAATTGACAAAATTTACGATTTTTATTTGCGACTTTTCCACAAAATTTGCAATTTTTTCTAGCTGTAAATTGACGAAGTTCGCGGACCACAGGTTGTGCATCCCTGTTTAGCGCTACACAAAAGTATTTCATTACATGATGATATAGAAGGAAAAAGCGTTTTGGGCGCGTTTTAATTATATTAAACTTTTTCATTTTTTATGAAACTGACTTTTGCTACAAGTTACATCAGGTATAATAGAAAGCAGATTGTACTGACAGGGATGCAGAAACGCTTTCGGATACTTACACAGTATCCGAAGTACTGTATACTATTGCATAAACAACTGGATATTTTCAAAAATTTACATAGTACGAACGCACGTCATTTTCTACGTTTGAGATGCAATTTTCATTTTGTTTTAAATATTAAATAGATACTGAATATGACCGATATTTAATTGACCTTTATTTCATATAATCATCCTGTTTTATGGTATGGTTATTCACACCATTTCTACAAGATATACACTATCTTGATTGGTGTTTAGCATAACAAAATTTAGTTAGTTTCATATCTTAAAACTACAGTTTTTGAATAGTTGATAATATACAATATCTATACCGGCTCTGGAGCAATACTTTTATCTTCATTTATAAAGTCTTTCATTTATCAAGTACAGAATCATTTCCCTCTCCCGGCATAAAAATTTATTTTTTTTCCAAGCAACTGTAGTTTTTATTCCCTTTTAAGAAAATATACCATTTAAAGTAGTCACGCAACATCCAAATGCCACTTAAAATAAAATTGCTTTTAAATGTATTGTTCCCATTACCTGTTTAAGCTGATAAAAAATTTTGACTGGGAAAAGACTAATAAGCCTATAATTTTGATTTTATTGAAATATATCCTTTAAATTATTTGGTCTTAAAAAAATAAAAAAATTCTTTAAAATGATAAGTTAAAAGTTATAAAAGTATTTCATTTTAAAAAACACAATTTTACACTTATTTTTTTTTTTCTTTGTGCCTAATAGATACCTTTAGGAAAAAGGGGCAGCATTTATTATGTTTCAACTATCGCTCTATCTGCCGGAATATATATTAGATTTCATACAGATGTTTCAGAAAAAGCTCAAGAAATACTTTTCAGATCTTACATGCTACTTAGTAACAAAAAATAGCTATGTACGAATCACGGAATTTCAAAATTTAATTGAAACTCGACGCGTCTTCTTGTTGGTGCACTGTGGCGTAAAACGAAAGAGAAGAAAATCATTTTGACTTGACGAACAGAGCGCAAAATATTCGATAAGGAAATATCAAGAATTTCTGTCTGTAAGTTACCGCAAAGAATAACAAAAATAAAAGAGAAATCTGACTTTATTTCGATCGCATAAAATTGGATTCAGTCTGACATTTACTTCATATAAGAGATAATGCACCATGATTTTCACCTTAACATAGTATCCATGAATGCAATAAATTTTAATGGCGGTTATTCATAGTAAATATTTTTTATATTCAGCTCAGTTAATGGCACTGCTCAACAATTTTTAAAGGGATTTCTGTCTTTTAATATACGTTGCACGTGCTCTGTAGAATTTAGGGAATAAAGAAAAAAAAATCCTAATATTATGAAATTTCATTTTTAGTCTTTGCGACTCTATAAGGATATCTATAGTAGTTGTGACAATATTACATTGCAATTATATTGAATTTTAATCTATTAAAATAGTTTTTAATGCAATGTATAAAGAGAGAGTAAAAATATTTTCTTCTTTGGTATTTTGGTTTAGAAGACCTTCATAACCAGTTTAGATTTTTATTCATTAAAAAAAACTATTTAACACTAGAACCGCCATTACGGGTCAAAATGACCCCTGTCAGATTGATAACAGTCGAATCGAACCAGAATTTTCTTTATAAGATATATTAAATCTATGTAGCTGAAAAATAGACAAATTAAATAAGTTAAATAGATTAAAATTAAAATTCTGGTGAGAAATATTTTTTACAAAGCCTGAGTAAAATACCCGGCGGTTCTAGTGTTAACAATGCATCGTTGGATTATGGTAATATTATGTTCAATTTTTCTAAAAGTTCATTTAAATATTTATTTTATTTGACAATTCACTTAATCAACATAGAAAAACAAACTTTTTTATTAAAAAAAATGGACTTCAAGAACTACCAGAAAGTGAAAAATATTTTTTACACATCGGCCAATAGGAAATTAAATTAAGAGCATTGCATTTACCATGCGTAATTTTAAATGTATGTGCATTAATTTGAATTTGAATTAGTCAGCAAAGTTAAGCACAATTATCCAATTGACATACATAGAATATCCGATTCCCGATTATCCGAAAATCGGCTTAACCGTAAGATCTTGAAATTCAATAAAGTTCCTTTTAAATGTGAAAATTTTTACTGTCAACACTATTTTTACTTATGTAAAATGGCACAGTACAATAAATTTAAATTTATAATTACTATTTTATTTGTAAGTTTTGGATCAAAACAATTCTGAATCTTTTTTGATACACTGAAATTTGTTTTTTTAATTATTAGCTTTAAAAATTAGAAGCAAAATAAGTAAAAAACAGAATTGTGAAAGGTGTTATTGGGCACTGGTAGAAATAATGTTAAAAAAGCATGCTTTTTATAAAATAAATAAACAGAGTCAATTTACTTATTATTATTTCTTGCGTAATTTTGAGCACTTCATTATATTGATACTTCATTATTTCTCAAAATATGATGTAATACTCTTTTGTTTTTCAACTGTGCATCATTTCAATGCTGATTTATGAAGGCACATTTTAAATAATAACACATCTGATGCTGTTGCATCTTCTTGTACCTAAATATATCATCTAAATTCTTAGTAGCGTCACTGTGTGAAATCCTGTATCACATTTACCATAATCTGTAATACAATTCCACAACTTTTTTTATTACAACGATGTTCTAAATTATTATCGCAGCTTTTCACCAAACAAATTTTTACCATAAGCTTTCCAGCTATTCGAAAAATCGCATGGAACCCCGGTTAACCGAAAATGCTTTGGTTCTTTGCTTTTCGGAAAACTGGAGTTTTACTGTATTTTATAAAAGAGAACAAATATGTATTAAACAAATATTCATACCAGAAAGAATATTTAAAAAATATATATATAGTTAAAGCATATGCAGATAATTTGTTTATCGAATCGGAATTCGTGTTCCAATTAATCACGAAGACCAAGTTGCTGTCCATTGTAGCTTGGTTTTATTATGAACAGGTGTAACACACTCTAGCATTTGCACCTTGTGCATGACACTTACTGCTCTATTTATACGAGGTGGAACTCGTCAAAATTCAACGAAAGGAAAAGTTTAAAAAGGAACTGTTTCATTGATTTATAGTAAATCTACATAATTAGTTACAGTAAAAAATGCATCTTTAATTGTTCAGTCTAACTCTCAAACAAATGTAATTTAAAGCTAAAATTAACAAAACACTATAAAACTCAGTTGTCCAAATTATTAAAATTAAAATATAGTGGCACATGCTATGGGTAAAATCTAATAAAGATCAGTTATTATGATGAAGCTTTCAATTAAGGATCCTATGTTTTCTATAAATACGAATGAAACAAAACAAAATTTATTGCAAACTGTCACGATCACAGAATTTCACGTGAAATATAAACCCGTCCTAATTTTTATCTTCTCAAAATGTGCATACACACTTTTCATATCCGTATTGCATCAGTATTATCCATGTTTTAAAATTGCTATTTCAATTTGATCATTAAAAAAAAAAAAAAAAAACTTGACAACAACTCAAAACTTGAAGTTACGATTGTTAACATCTTTGAAGTGAACAGTTCCATTCTGAACTTGACAGCTAATCTTGGTACCGAAGATTAAAGATGGCCATAATTTATGGCGCGTTTGAGTTAAAACGCTTAGTTTTATCTAAGAAAATGATCGTTTTCTTTTAAATATAACGTCATTTTACTTAATTAAGCATTTCTCCAAGTCTCTCAAAATTAATATCAGTACACATGCAGAAGGAAAAAAATATAGAAACTTTATGCGGAAACTTGGGGGTTTTCAAAAGCAGTAAGTAATTTTCCGCCCAAAATATTTTGGCGCAGTATGTCACGAATGAGATTTTGCACCATTAATCCCCATACAAAAAGATAAAACGTAGAGATTTAAAAAAATGTTTTTCAGTTGTATCACAAAATAGCATGAATGATGGTAAGTAAACTTCATTATTCTCTCGTTTCGGCAATAACAAAAGCTAGCTAAAAACATCTAAACTATGCTATCTAAAGTATTAAAATTAAAAAAAATTAATTAATGAATAAAAACGAAGTCGAAATTCGCCTGAACAGACGATAATTTTGAAATAGTATACGCATTTTAATTTAATTTTTTTTTTTCAATTTTAAGAGAAAGTGGAATGATTCTGTTGCCACACTTACAAAATTGGTACTAAAAACTATCAAAAAATTAATCTCTCAAAAACAAATTAAGATACAGCTTTTAAACAAATTGCATTTAAAAGTATATTTTTTCTCCATACAACGATGTAAATATGTAAAATGTACCATGCTTAAAAGTGTAAAATTTTCAGTAGTAAAAATTGCAAAATGGAAATTTCATAAGAAAGCGTTGCCATTCGCAAAATGACGTATGCGTTACGCACAGATATCTTTGGCCTTTATATTATAGATTTATACATTCATAACATTTGTTTATAAAGAATGATACTGAAACCTTGTAACACAACAATTTTATATACTTTTTTAATTACTGAACTGGTCAATTTTTTGAAAAAAAATTCAATTAATGCCTAGTTTTTCTTTTACAGAATTTTATATCTTTTAACACCGATTTTTCAAAACATTAAAAAAAAAACCCGGTTTTTCAAAACCGGTTTTTTCAGCTAATACTATCGTCTAGCGACAGCAGGATTCTTAATGGTAGGTCTGCCAATCTTTGCTCTTTGGATGTATCCCTAAAGAGGGATAATTTGCTTTTTTAGACTTGTATTGTTCTGCCATCTGTTAACAGAAGACTAAAGTTATAGTTAATTAAAACATTGCATTATATTGAATATTGTGGCAGATAAAAATAAAATAAATTATCAAATACATTTAAATTATTTATAGCGTTAATATTGATAGTTATTTAAGATATCATTTTGACTATCGTGGCAGATAAGGAAGAAATTAATTATCAAAGACATTTAAATTAATAATAATGTTAATATTGTTCTTAATTTAAGTAATTCTTGAGTTTATGTAAGAATTATTATATTCTGGTATTCAAACAGTAAACACAACAATCGTATAAACATAATATTCTAACGAAAAGCGAGTTATCTCATTTTCAAAACGCCATGCCAGGCGCCACTAACGATGATTTCCCCCACAGATTGTGGATTTCCCTAAACATTTGAAGAAAGAGGGGGAAATCCCTCTTTAAGGATGTTTCAAATTTCGCGGATTTTACTCTTAAGTCCTACCATTAGGAATCCTGCTGTCGCTAGACACTAGTTCAACTAATTGGATTAGAAAACTGCTCGAGTTAAATGATGCAAACTTAACAATAAAAATTTACTAGTGAGAATAATAAATCATAACTGGCAAAACTACGTTGCCCGTATGACGTAGAGACAAGTCAGGAAATATGTTAATGTGCATGATAGGTAGAATCCGAATTTATCTTCTGGAAGAGCTATTTCAAATATATATTAACTTTCGAACACGTATGAAAATTATTCATTCCGTCGCTACGCTAAATTTGAATGTTGTGAATGTTTTCCCGTGAATTATTAAGTTTTATTTTATTTTTATTAAATATACATAAAGATACCAAACTTCCATTTTCTCTCCAAATAAAATATTCTTAATTTAGATATGAAAATTATACCTTCGAGACGAGCGTCTTTTATAATATTTTTAATCTTTTATCACTTATTTTTTAAAAAGAGAGATTTTTTCCTAGTTGAATCACGAAAGTGGTTGGATTAAATAAGGCAATATTTACAACTGCAGGCAGAATTTAAGGCAGAATTTACTGGTGAGAATAATCAAGAATTGTGGTCACCTTATGCGGCACGTATACTGGTCGCTCGTCACCAAAGGGCTAGGTGTTTTCTTCTTTCAGTGTGGAAAAAAAGTTTCTGCAATTATCCGATTGTGAAAGATAAATAGGTGTTATTTGCTACATATATATTACATAATAAGTTGTTTTTCATAAATTTCAGATTTTTAAATTTGGTAATTTAAGTCTCTGTCAGAATTAATCGGAACCAATCGATCGTCTGTGTCAGATAGTACTCTGGTCAGACAGCACAATTAGACTCATCACAGAATTATTGTATTGAAAGTTCTTTGATAAGTTCATTTGGAGATGCTTTAAAATATTTTTGCTTTACATAGATTTGCTGTCTTACACAGAATCTGTGTTCGACAGAATTTATTGTAATTTTTAAATACATTACCTAATTAACAAAACGGATGTGCCAATCCTAAAACTTCCAACCTATCTCATACAAGTTAATACTTCAAAATTCGCTATCAAAATGCTAAAATAAATGGCTGTCTATGCCCATCAAGAGGATTCTAGATATATAAAATTCCGTCTATTAGTTTTTGTGTTAAGATTATCGCTAAAATTGTGTAAATGTTTAAAAATGGAGCATAGTAGAGTAACTTGGTTAAAAATTTACTCTAAAACCTAATCAGAAACAACTTTTCTAGAGAAAATTACTTTATTCCAATTCTCCCACACTGCCGTGCACTCCTCGGAATAATAATGTAAACACATGTACTTGTGATGCAGAAATAACATCAGACTTCATTTTCGATCGTGAAGAATATAAAATTTGGCTGAATCTTCTTGAAATAACAGGAATGGATAGATCTTCATGAAACTGCTTTGAACTATGACTGGCTTTCAATTTTTTTTCATATATTACCTTTTTCGTTAAATTTTTTGCCATAATTTGATGGATTTGAAATGGAATTTTATTTTTTTACTATTTTTTTTACTTTATTTTTTTTACTTTACAAAATACTTTAAATTCAAAGTAACTTCCAAATTTATACTGCTGAATTTTAATGTTTTTTTTAACAAAAATGTGTGGTGTCACATTTTTTCTTATCTTTTCTTACCCTCTTGTCACAACCTGTGACAAATTTCAGGAACCCCCCTCTCCTCTCTGAGCGCCCCCTCTGAACATGACATCATTTATGGACGGCCTCTTAATCGATATTTAGTGCAAACTGTAGAGCAAATTTACCTTAAGATATTTCATTTTTTTTCTATAATAAATTGCTCCTTGCGGTAGGTGTTTGTAGGAAACAAAAAAGTATTGTACACCTTTAAAAGTGATACTAGCTATAATCTTTAATTGTTAAACATCGAACATAAAAATTCCGTGCATTTAATGAGCAACTTATTTATTTAACTATTACTCAATAATATCAACTTTCAAACTGTATAAACACATTTCATTAAGCTAAAAGATATCCAGACTTTTTCTACAAAGACTTAAAGACTTTGTTCAACAATAGTATACCAAACAACACTGCCTTAATCTTTTATCGATAAAAAGAACTCTTTATGCTCTTATACAAAAACCAGGACTGCCACAGTTGACTATTTTTATATTCAGTTCATACCAATATTTTTCTAATATTCATTTTAAAGTATATTTTTCTTGCAAATGTTGTAAAACTATCTGTTAAGGATTTCTCTTTAAAAAAAATGGTGCTAGTTAGAATTAAAAAATAGTAGCTTGTGGCAGCCCTAGAAAACGGAAAATTTCAGTTGTTTTTCTCTTTACAAGCTTTGAACAGATCACTGAAAATTTTCTGTTATGTTTTATAAGGGCATACAAGTATGCTATCTAGCGTTTGGAGATAATTTATCAGAAAATAGTTATTAAAAGAAACACTAGGACGACATTTTAATGTGCTTTTGTAGAACAAAAAACAATGTCAAGAATCAGATTGTCAAAGGGGAAAATATATATATATATATTAGTTCTAGTTGTTAATCATTTAAGAATGCAGAAAAAACGGATTTTTAAATGAGTTTTCTCTCTGACCATTATAATTCAAATTATTTAAGAAAAATTAACCCTTTAACGCGCAGTGTTGCCGGTCGGCAACACCTAAAGTTCCCCCTGTTTAGAGACACAAAAACTCCGTGAATATTCCAAAAACTACTCTAATGGTTACTTTAAATCTTTCTTATGAGTTCTAGATGGCAGCACCACAGAGATCAAAGTCTGCTGTTTTTAAATAATAGGTAAAATGTTTTACTGTAATACGCGCTTCACAGCAATGCTCTTCTCACTGCGCTTATCAATGCTTTACTTATGGGTGGTTACCACTTCGGCAACAGCTGTATAATTAAAATGGTTAGTGCAATCTTTACAAAACAATACCTATGTACTCCTCTAGGCCTAAATAGATTGCCTATTTTTTTTCTTCTTTAAATTCTAACTTTAAAGAGTAGTGCGCCGGAAATGGTTAAATGGCAAAAGAATATCGTTTGTAATGTTAACTAATGAAAACTTTAATCTTTAATTTCTCAGGGTTTTATTTTAAAGTCCTGAAAGTAAAAACCTATTGTAAAAAAACCACCGATCCAAAACACGTGAAATGTCAGCAATTATCTGCCAAAGCAATAGCAATTTTTTAGTCGCGGTTAAAAAAAATCTTGTAATCAAACCAGCAGATTGTGCTCTACATGAAGTAAAGTCAAGATACGAGTTTGCACACGTCACATGTGTATTGGCGATAAAAATCTCGAAGTTTACCTCGTTTTTCTTTTTCTATAAATATCTTCGCAGTGACGGCAGCTTGTTGAAAATCTCTTGCGTTAGTTGATCCATTCCGTACGAATGTGAAGATGTTCGCAGTCCCTTTTTCCCAATTACTGCTTTCTGGGAAAAATGGGCTGAACATTGACAAAAAGAAAACTTTATTATGCATATCAAAAACATACCGAATTCAGTAATTGGGAAAATGGACTGAGAACATCTTCACAAAAGAAGAACGAAATAAAAATATAAAGTAAAGCATTCGTACGGAACTGCGCAACAGAATTTTATTGTTGCCAACTTTTACGCCTATTGACAGTCAAATAAAAATATTTGATACAGAAATTTTACATAACAATCGACAGTATGTAATGTGATTCATATCGATGGATAAATTTGCCAACATTTTACTAAAAAGAATTATTGGTTCTAAACACATTTATGTCATTTAAAAAAGCGTAGAAGTTGGCAGCTCTGGATTTTTAAAATGTTGTCCGCCGTTTTCAGCATAAATGGCACATTCATTGTGAGGACATCACTAGAATAACGAATACGAGGTATGCGTGCTTCACCCTTTTATCCCCAATGCGCGCGAGCCGTGCGCAAGCTCATCACTTGACTTTACTGCATATTAGAAAGAACCATCTGTCGGTTTGATTATAGGTTTTTTTTAATCATGCCTAAAAAATTCCCACTGCTTTGGGAGCATATTAGTAAAATATCAGTGTTTTTTTTACAGGGTTTTACAATCACGACTTATAAAAAACACTCTGCATGATGACAACTGGTAGAAAAAAAAAGGGGGGGGGGAATGAAGAAAATAAAATTTATAATTAAGTAATATAAATAAATTCTATAATGATTTGTAACAAACATGTCATTGAAAATTGAAAGTGAATTTATTTTGTGTTAACCGATTTTTGTTTCATATAAAAATACTATTAAATTGTACAGTATGCTGCCCGGATCGCTTTATCATTTCGTGTTAACCGGTTTTTCTTGTTAAGCGTTTTCGTGTTAAACATATTTCTCTGTATGTATATATGTACACACACACACACACACACACACACATATATATATATATATATACATATATATATATATACATATATATACTGAAATCACATTTTCAAAGATTATCATCCATAACCACACAAATGCATATCAATTTCATTACGTTCGGATGGGTGTAACATCATCAAAGAGCACTTTAAATTATTTATCCCATCTGCAATAATGGAATGGAATGTTTTTGATATTCCTTGTATTTGAACTATAGATCCCAGTTCCATAAAATTTGAAATGAACCGACTAAATTCCGTAACAAATATATATTTAAAGTTTTAAACTATTAATTTTAATTATATTAATTAATTATTGGGTAATTTTTGAGCTGTTATCTGCAGATAGACAGACGAAGCCAGACGAGGCTTTAGTGCCATTTATTTATGCGATTACAAATGAATCAGAAAACTGTTAAATTTAAGAGCACATTCCGAAATTGAACACCGAATTGAATCCGAAACATACAGTACTATAACCGATTTCTTTCGTGTGTCCCTGTAAATAAACGACAAATTCTATGAGCATCCAATTCTATCGTAATCATCTTACAATGAAGCTCAATGGTTTATATCAATTGCGATGCATTTGATGTAGCGTAATGTTAATAAAATATTCTGCATATGATTTTTACCCATAGACATTATGGTAATGCTAACATATTATTTGCTCTTTCATTCTTAAAAGTGACTTTAGTGAGATTTCTATTTAAAATACATTTTCGGTATATATAAACATTTAAGAACGTCTTTTGTACCAAATTAGATTACTCATTTTAATTAATGTGTTAACCTTCCTACCCTATTCAAATTTTATTCAATCTTGATAGAAACATTTCACACCAGAATTGTTATTTAAATCATTTTAATATATTTAATTGCCCTCTTTTTTTTTATGTGATATTTAACTTTTTTATGAAAAAAGTTCTGGTTCGAATCGTATAAAACAAATTATAGCTATGGGTCGATTAGACCCATTCAGGGTAGGAAGGTTAATGTACTATAAGAGGCAAATTCCGCATTACAACTTAAAATAATAAATGTTAATATGAAATTATAATACTTTAAAGTGAAATTTTTATTTAATTAGTGATTTTTTTTTTGACAGCTAACAGTTTTTTTTTTTTTTTTTTTTTTGATGCGTTTTTGAGCATTAATTTACAATCGTAACAATCTTCAGCAGCAGTCATTATTATATTAAATTATAATAAAACCGACTGGTTAAATTTTTTTTTTTTTTTTTTTTTTTTTTTTTTTTTTTTTTTTTTTTTGACAGCTAACAGTTTTTTTATGCATTTTTGAGCATTAATTTACAATCGTAACAATCTTCAGCAGCAGTCATTATTATATTAAATTATAATAAAACCGACTGGTTAAATATTTTTTTTTTTTTTTTTTTTTTTTTTTTTTTTTTTACAGCTAACAGTTTTTTTATGCATTTTTGAGCATTAATTTACAATCGTAACAATCTTCAGCAGCAGTCATTATTTTTTTCGAAACTTTTATTTACATATTCAAATGCATTTCCTTAGAATTTTCTTACAATAATTGATAAAAATATGCATGTTTTATTACATTCGTTTAAATGCAGCCACTTATAATCCGAATTTACATTTCTTCATAAATTGTACATTATAAGTTTATTCTTATGATAACTAAAGCTGTAACGATGATTCAAGGCTATCAAACAAAATCAAACGTAAAATAATAATAATAATAATAATTCTCTAAATTACAACAACACTTTGTATGTATGCATATCAATATGGCGTTACCTGATTATTAAAATATGTTTAGTGTCTGACATTCTAACAATTTTGCTAAAATAATAATATGGTAGGTTATATAATTTCATAGAATAATACGTAATAACAAATGAATGTAGATTTTACTCAATATTAGCCTAGAATAACAAAACTGTAAGACGGGTATTTTCATAAAACATTTCTATTAATTTTGAAATCTCCATTACTGAAGTTGCAGTGAATATGCATATGCAAATACAAAGGCTTTTATCGCATTATCCGTTGAGTTCAATCACTTTTATATTATTCGCTTCCATGGCGCTTCTACGTCAGAGGAAGTGTTTAAATGCTTTCTTTTGTTACAAAGAGCTTGAAAAGAGAACTTCCTATTGAGTGCGTAAGCATACTATAGAAGGCGAATCTATCATCAAAGCATGAATTCGCTCCGGGTAATGATAGATCATCTTTTATTATAATTCTTATATTCAAGTCCTGACTACCAACGGGACGCACTCACACCAATAAAAACTTATTGGAATGATCGCTTTATCTAATCGTCGTTTTCATGAATAATATCTGCAATGAATAAACCGAAATTTATTGTTTCGTTTTACTTGTGTAAATGTATTCCGTTCGTAATCAGGCGCTGCTGATAATTAAGAAAAGAATATCAAACTTAGCTTTCAAGATTTACAAATCTACAAGCCACTATTTAGGGCTCCCACTGGTCCTTTTCTTTCACACGTACGAAAACCAGTAATTTTTTAGAAAGAAATCCGTGTTAAATTTTTACAACAGCTGCAATAAAAACGTGTTATGTTTTTACTAAATTTATAAAGAAGATTTTTTGCTTAAAAAAGTGTTGCTCAAAAATAAATAAATAAATAAATAAAAACCACCGAGTGGGGAGGGGCTTGCATTATCGATATTATGGATAAAAATCGTTTTTAGCTGAAAAATCATTTTTCACAAAATTTTCTTTTTCATTTGGAATATCTATTTTGCATCCAAATAAAAAAAATTGTAAGCTATTAGAAATACATGTTCAAAAACAGCTTTGTTTACAATTTTGTTACGGTACACACAAATAAAAGTCAAATGCTTCTTGTTTGAGAAAAAAAAATATAACCAGTACTGAAAATACACAGTAATCACTTTCGAGCTATGCGCGATTTCGGAAAGATTTCTGTATTTCTAGAAACCAATATATTCTTACAAATTTAAGAAATCATTTATAAAAAGAAAGTTGCCTAAATAAATTTTGTATAATTATGTTATCTAAAATTCAATTTTGTGTCAATATTTTCTGTCAAATATTAAGAACTTTGCATTCATAATCATGTAGTTCAACAGCAAGTTTCTTTTTTCATTTTATTAGACACGCTGAAAAACAAAATATTTTTATCTTTTTTTAATAAATGAAAAAGTGCTTTAGCTTTCAAGACTCAAAAGAAACAGAAATCTCAAAAACTGTAAAATTTGCTCGAAAAATCTGAGTTTTGGTTTCAAGAAAATAAAAAACAAATGTGTCTGTGTGTAACGCTGACGTCATTTTGCGAATGGGAAAAACAGACAATCAAATTTCCCTTTTACTAACACGATTAATTGTACCATTACTTGTCACGGCAGTTCCAGAGATTATCTGATACAAAGGAACGGACGAACTATACTTTACTTATACTTTATAATATTAAAATAGATAAGAAAAGGTTTTTGTAAAAAATCCTTTTTCAGCTAAGGCCCCACCAGTGGCCGAGAGGTACGGACCTCTCAACTGCTAGAAGGCAGGTGCTGGGTTGGAACCCAATCGCGGCTGTCGGCCTAGCCGTTCGGAGTTTTCGTGGTTTTCTTCGAACCTTGCGTAAATACGGTTTAGGTTCCCTTAGAAAGACCCCCACGAAGGGCACTCCCCCTGGTCCTATATACATAGTGTAGATAATCGGAAGACAAAAAATAAACCAAACCAAACTTTTTTCAGCTAAAAAAGTTTTCCATGTATGTTTTCTATAATGGGTTAAGTACTGCCAAACTAGGAAGCTGAGTTTAATATCTTTTTCTGAATAATCAAATTATTAACACTAGAACCGCCATTAGGGGTCAAAATGGCCCCTGTCAGTTTGATAATAATCGATTCGAACCAGGATTTTCTTCATAAAATGTGTTAAATGTAAGCGGCAGAAAAATAGACTAATTAAATGAGTTATCAAGTTTAAAATAAAAATTCTGGTGAGAAACACTTTTTATAAAACTTCAGTAAAATATCCGGCGGTTCTAGTGTTAAAACTAACTTATCATTATCTGCAACGAATGCATGCTTTCATAATGGGCTTGCCTTCGATACTATGTTTACGCAGTCAATAGGAAGTTCTCTCGTTTGTAACAGAGGAATGCATTTAAACACTTGTAATCTGTAATAAAGAGGGAAGCGATCGAACTCAATGGATAATGCGATAAAAGGCTTTTAATTTGCATACACATACTTATAACGAATTTAGTAATGGCGATTTCAGAATTAATGGAACTGTTTTGTCTAAATAGTCGTATTAGAGTTTTGTATATTCTTATATGATATTGAATAGAATCTACATTTATTTTGTATTGCATTTTAAGAGTAAATATAACCTATATTTTATATTGTTTTAGCAAAATTCAGGGGTCGCAGCGTCCCTAAAATTTTCGCACTTTCCTACCAGTATTTTAAATCAAATATCCTCCATTCATATTCCTTTAACCCCTTGGCGACGGGAGCCTTTTACGAAAAGTTTAATGTTTTGACACCGCTTTTTAAAAACAGAAATTTGTGTCTTGTTAGATCAAGAAAATGTTTCGATTAAATTAGGAAAATTTCACAGTAAGAATTTACTGGTGGGAATAAGCAAGGCTCTTTAAGCCTTTTCGCGGCACGTATACGTGCCGCCCGTCCCCAAGGGGTTAGGATCTACAATGAAATCTTAGAATAAATATCATCGTTCAAAAATTGTGGTAGAAAGTTTGAAAATTTTAGGGACGCTGCGACCCCTGAAAATTTTTGAAGTGCCATACGGTAAACAAAATTAATAAATAGGCTTTATCATATTGATACATATGAATTTAAAAACCCTGTTAATGGGTACGAAACAGCTCCTAAAATAATTAATAAAGGTCTCCGGTTTTTTCCTCACCAAATATTAATATAGTTAATTCTTTTGGATTTGAGAACAGCCTAAAAAACATGAATTTGAAATACATGGAACTGACATATGACTGAATACATATAGAATATACATTTTGTATGCTAAAACAAATATTATTTTAGATAAAACTCTATTACGTTTTATATATGTATATCTTATACTTGTTTAAGCAACTAAAACAGAAAAAAATATTCCTTTCAAACTTTAAAATGCATTTCACTTTATAATTTTATCTTAAACAAAATCAAAATATCTTTATTCAAACAGGATACGAACTTTTTCGATGAAACAAGACGCTGTAAACAAATATGAGAATTGTGGAGTAGCGGAATAAAATGAAAGCTGAATAAATAATGAATCGTTCTCTTACAAAAGGATTCTGCTACACAAATTGCAATGAAAGGGAAGGATTCTTTACGATAAGTTTATTTCAATCCGTTTTTCTCAAACAAATTAATTTGACATATTTTGTCAACATAAGACAAAATAAATAAGACTCTCACGATATATGAGGAAAAATGTATGTATTTGTTTTATTTCGTATGAAGATACACTAGTATTTGTTTTAAAAATGTATCACTTTTTTATGCTATAGGTGAATTTTGCTTCCTGTCAATAAAAAGTTACGATATAAAATATGAAATTAAAAAACAGAGTCATACACGCAATCTTTAAAAACAGTCACAGTTTCACAATCTATAAAAACAGCGGTAATTTTTCACGTTGCATACATATACATATAGCTGCCAACTTTTATGTATTTTTGCTATCATTAAAATTGTACAGAGATTTTCCATTTGTTTAAACATATGTTTTCGACGATTAATTAAGACAATATTTGCTATAAACGTTTTGTGGTAGAAAAAATGCGTAAAGGTTGGCAGCTATATATATATATATATTATTATTAGCAATGTAAATTTTTTTCGTGGATAAAAACTAAAGCTCTTAGTTAATCATACGATTAGTTTAAAAAATTATTTTCCAAATGGTCGTTGTAATTTCTAAAATTACAATTAAATACAAAAAAGAAATATACAAGGAATTCTATATGTAATTTGAGGAACAAATAGCTTTTTAAGCTCTGCACATATTTTACTTTAAAAACACCCTTTAAATTAAAATATCCGTTAACTATAAAATTTAGTTAAAGCTATACAAACAAGTATAAATGTTCTACCGTAATTTCCTGCGTATAATCCGCGGATCAAAAAATTACTTTTTGACCCATAATTTGTTTAAAAAGAAGTGTAATTTGTCACAACGCCGTAAATATTTGCCTTCAATTACTAAATAAAGTATCTATGTTCAAAAAGAATTGTTTGATGTGCGGATTATACGCCGGAAATTACGCTACTTTTTAATCATTCATGTTATTATGCCGTAGAATAACTATTGCCTTTTTTTCATATTTCCGTTAAGTGGACAATTCTCAGCATTCTCAGGAAAATTATGCTTTTAGAGACGAACGCCGGTTTCTTCTTTATCTCCTAATAGTAATGTTTCTGTATCGGATATCGCAAGATTATTGAGTCAAATAAAATAAAAACGAAATAAAAACATTTGACGGAGTGCAATTTTCACATTATTTTTAACACAAAATATACAACATGGACTTCAAAATGTTCAGGTTTACTTAAAAGGCGATTAAAATAATCAAGTAGAGATGTCGATAGTTAATTTTATTTAGAAAAATATTTTAGTACTTTCAATCCTTAATAAGGTTATAATTAATTAAGGTTAATAAGGCAGAGAATATTTTTGTTTTAAAAACATAAACTGAAAACAGAAAACAAAAGTATTCTCTGAGGAAGAACCTTATTAAGACCTCAAAATACGAAGAATTTTTTTAACTAAAGTTAACTATTAACATCTATATCTGATTATTTTAACAGCCTTGTAAGTAACCTTGTATTTCTGGAACTCTTGTGGTTTCATGTCAGCGGACTTGTTAAACCATACTTTTTTCGATTCACGACTACATCAGAATGACATTTGCCCAGAATATTTTAAAAATCAGAATAGCTAATGAATTCCATATTGAAAAATGACCACCGCCGTCGAGCCAGGGGCTCGTGTGGTTTCCTGTCAGAGGATTTGTTAAATCATACACATACATTTTTTGGATTCACTACAAAATCAGAATGACATTCATCCATTTTTTCGAAACCAAAGTAGCTTATGGGCACCATATTGGAAAATGGCCGCCGCCTTTGAGCCAGAGGCTCATGTATTTTCATGTCAGTGGACTTCACCACATTTTCACCTTAATTCACCTCAATATCAGCCACAACATGACATATATCCATGACATTTTTAAAAACAAAGTAACTAATGAAAGCCATATTGGAAAATTTTGTCGATAAGCACGATGATGGGAAAGATTTTTTGGTTTTACATGCTGCTAAATTATTAAGGCGATTAAAGAGACAATAACAAAAGACACGCAGGCGTCAAAAGTACAACAAAGTTCAGCCAAAGACCTGCCGCACTTAAAAGATGTTTTTGATACCAGGGCAGAATTCTCCACATGATTCGTGAAAGAACCAAAATCGGTTCCTCAGAAAAATCTGTTCTACATCCAGATCAGCCTTTGAGTAAGATCCAGAAAGACAAACGTAATACCTCATATTTACAAAACATGGTTATCAATAAATAGACAGGGTAATAGAATCAACTAGAGCAATTACAAATCCAGAAAGTCCTTCCGGCAATGCCGGGAGGAAGAGGTAGCTTTCATATACTTATATATTTATTTATTTATTTTAAGGTAAGTTACATTGTTCAAAATACTAAGCTCAAATTATTGGAAATAATCTTATAAAATTAGTGATTTTATAAAATCGAAACTAGTTTTTGTCAAGACTGAATATTAATAGGAATTTTTAGAAATTAGTCATCTTTTATTCAACGCGGTTTTATTTTAAGCGATTTAGAGAGTCACCAAATTCCACGATATCATAAAGTGTATACCATTTTAAAGCAACATTGTGGATCGTTCAAATCAGACCGTTTCAAAATGTCAGCCATAAGCAAAATTCAAAGTGCTATAACTCAGTCATTTTTTAAGATATAGACAAAATAAAAAGTGTTCTGGAATCGTTGTTTTACGTTCTAACACGTAAAAGAAAAATATGTTTCAATTTTTAATTTTTTCGCATTTAATTTTAAATTTAAAATTTTTTAAAAATTTTAAAATGGCCACCATTTTGAAACAAAATGGTGGATGATGCTGGCCAAGGAACTCGGTCGAGAAATTTGTATGTACTATGTACATTCCAAGTTTCATTGAAATCGGTTCATAAATACGCATGTTATCACGTGACAAAAATCAGATCGTTTCAAAATGTCAGACATAAGAAAAATTCAAAGTGCGATAACTCAATAATTTTGTAAGATATAGACAAAATAAAAAGTGTTCTGGAATTGTTGTTTTAAGTTCTAACACGTAAAAGAAAAATATTTTTAAAATTTTGATTTTTTCGCATTTAATTTTAAATTTTTAAATTTAAAAAAAAATTAAAATGGCCACCATTTTGAAACAAAATGGCGGATGATGCTGGCCAACGAACTCGGTCGAGACATTTGTATTTACTATGTACATACCAAGTTTCATTGAAATCGGTTCATAAATACGCGTGTTATCACGTGACAAAAATCAGATCGTTTCAAAATGTCAGCCATAAGAAAAATTCAAAGTGCTATAACTCAATCATTTTTTAAGATATAGACAAAATAAAAAGTGTTCTGGAATCTTTGTTTTAAGTTCTAACACGCAAAAGGAAAATATTTTTCAACTTTTATTTTTTTCGCATTTAATTTTAAATTTTAAATTTTTAAAAAAATTTAAAATGGCCGCCATTTTGAAACAAAATGGCGGATGATGCTGACCAACGAACTCGGTCGAGACATTTGTATGTACTATGTACATACCAAGTTTCATTCAAATCGGTTCATAAATACGTTAGTTATCGCATGACAAAAATCAGATATATATATATATATATATATATGGTTATATATATATATATATATATATATGTCAACATTTGAACGAAGAGTGGTTTTGGGGTCTGGGGGTCATGATCGGTGAAAATATACCAAAATTTTCCGGAAGTGCTTTCCTCCGGACGGCTGCAATAGGTAGCTTTTTACTTTTTGTAATGAAAGCTACCTAAAATTCTCGAAAAATGTTCAAAGCTCTTGAGGTGGGTGAAGAAACTTAGCACTTTCAAGATAGAACATCTGTCTGATGACTCAAAAGCAAAAGGATTTTTCAGACCTCAAAAGATAAAGAAGCTAAACACATTTTCTGACTTGAAAAAGAAAGAGAAATTAAAGTTAAATAAATCAGAGTTTGTGGCTAAGACAAAAGGATATCTGTTTGCTGAGATGGCGATCATTGCAGAGTGAAGAAACTTGGATATGAGAACTGTCTATTCCTACCATCTAGGTCTTATTCTATAATCCTAAGCAAAACTTGATGGTTCAGTTCGAAAATCTGAAAAATCAAACTGATGGATGTTATGACAAAATTGGGATAGCTGAAAAAATCAAATGATGGTGTTGTTAATATAAATGACAGAATGGGCTTTATTCAAAGATGCTACAGGAGCTACAATCATTTGAACAACTATCAAAGAATATGTTTTCTAAACTGATACAAGTTTATACATCCCCTCAAATGATAGATGTTGTATTTGATACATACAGACAGTTGTCAATAAAAAGAAATGAACGAAAAACATGAACTGTTGATGATATTATAAAAGTTATATACTACTGGACAAACAGAACGAAAATGGAAGCAGATTTTATCTGATGAGAACAATAAATAATTTATGCATTTCATTTCTCAAGAATCTCAGAATGAACATTATCTGAAATAGTTGAACACACGAGTGTTGTACGTTATGTACGGAGAAAAATGTTATACATTCACGAAATAACTAGTTGAAAAATCCACTAAATTGACCTGCTTCCAAGAAGTAGTGATAAGCAACTTATAAATGAGTGCACACCATATTTAGCGCCTGGATTTAGAACTATTATTATTATTTCTATTCTGTTTTCTCTAGAAACTGATTTGAAAAACTGAGAAGGATGAATATTTGTGAAATTTGGATCCAATGACAGGATAAAGAAAAGTACTACACTCTTACAATCTGAGTGAAATCGATTCAAAAAATTCATCTTCAACTTTCAAATCGGTGATCGAAGTAAAACTACGCATAACAATTCTTCTTGTTTTTCTCTGTAAATTTTGAAATTAAAAAGTGCAGAAAATGTTTGATCATGTTCATGCCTAAAAAAAAGATGTCTTCAAAGCTAAAGATTAAAATTTTATAATTTTGCTAACTCTTTTTCTTTTTATGTCACTGACAATTTTCAGTTATGACTATTTTTTTTCATTTTTGAAATGTCCGCATAACAGTTAAAAACGGAATATATCTTACTCAAATGTAACATTAAAATATTTTATTGAGTTTCTAATGATATAGGATTTCAAAGAAAAAACCACCAAATTTGATTATGCATTGTAGTAATAATAAAAATCCCCCAAAATATCTGATGCGATTGCGTTTCCAGCTTATTTGTATCTGACGGGTTTAAATTTTGAATATTAAAGATTAGCAGAGATTAAAATTAACTAGCACAATGGAAGCTTTTGCTTTTAGTCACTAAACCTGTAAAAAGTTAAAGTCCGAAAAATTAAATGACTAAAATACTGTATGTTGATGGAAAAAAATACAAATAAGTTAAAAACAAAAACTATCGTTTATTTAAAAATAAATAAAGATAAAAACAATATAATTAACAAAGGTATTTAAATATATTAAACAATTAAAAACAGGAAACAAAATAAACTGACTTCATGGCAGGCAAAAATTATACTCTTCGGTAAATAAGGAATTTTACATCTCAATGCTTGACGATCTGCAGCCATAACACCGATTCAAAAGAGCAGTAGTACACATGAGTAAACACTACTGACTAAACAAATGTTATCATCACTTTCGTTACCATCCTTTCCTCAAAAACAATAGCCGATTTCAAAACAAACAGACTAAGCAGATGGCTGACTTAAGTCCAGCTTTAAAATACTTCCTAACAGCTGCCAGCTATCTTGAACATCGGGAAAAGAAAGTAACGAAAAACTGTAAAGGCGGTCTCTTGAATAAGTTAGTGAGAAACACTTAACAAAACTAAAGAACGACACTTTGACAAACACGTAAATGAAACGAAATTTGCACGTCAGAACCGCTGCGGACCTCCACCAGAGTTTCCTCTGGCCTCATCCTGTAAAACGAAACTAAAAGTTAAATCATAATTGTCAAACAAAAAAGAACGAACGTAATCACTTCATACTGAAACATTAAGACAAGGATCTAAGCTATTGTCAAAGTATTTATACAAAAAGGGAAACTAAAAGAAACTCATTACGCATGCAAAAGGACAGGTGAAGCGATGGTCAAATGGGAAACCATCGTGACGAAACGTCATACCGAAAGTGAGCGGTAGACAAATGACGTCACCTTGTGACGGTCAAGAAACGCGTCATTACAGCTTCTGATTGCATACGAGTACGACGGGAAAAACAATGAAAATAACCCAAGTGTTTTAAAGTTAAATCGTTGGAAATAAATGTAAGGTAAGTTAAGTAACTATTGTTTATATGAATGAGAACTTTAATAAAGAGATATTAATAAAGTTAACCAGATTTAATAAAAGGAAACTTATTGAATGAAAAGGTAAAAATGATATTTTAATAAAAAGGTAAATAATAGACTGTAAAGATTATAATAAATGAACAAACTTAAAAATAGGATAAATGTAATTAGGTTAATGTAAATAAAGATAGATTGACTATAGAAATGGAGATATGGCCGGAAAGTGGCAAGAACAGGGTGAAAATTTTCCTGTCAGTATCCACAATGTCATCCTATGAGTAATATTATCATTTCATATTATGAAATTATGAAAGTGGAAGATTGCTGCTTAGATATAGAAATTATAAAAACCTAGGAAATCTAATTACCCTAAAAATCAGTACTACCTACATCTATTATATTTCTCCATTATTCACAATATTTACTAATTTTGAGAAATTTCGAATTCAAGATATCTACCTGATTTTCTAAAATATGATCCTCTGTCCCAAATTTGTTGCTGCATTTACCGTAATTTCGGGTGTATAAGCCGCGGATCAAACAATTCTTTTTCGACCCAGAATTTTTTATGAAACAAATGGAATTACTTAGATCGACGTAAATATTTGTCTTAAATCACTAAATAAGATTTCTGGGTCCAAAAAGAATTGTTTGATCCGCAGCTTATACACCCGAAATTACGGTAGTTGAAAATTTTGTCCCAAATTAGTTGCTACAATAGTAGGCGGAGTCATAAATAACTTCTGATGCAGTTTAGTAGATTGACACCAATAAAATTATACTAGAATGAATATGAGAGTGTATACTGGATGTCAGAATAAAAGTTAACTCAAGTGTCAGAATAAGAGTTAACTCAATTGTTAAGTATTAGAAATAAAAAATAATAATTAAGAAAATACCCTGAGAAAGAAATGACCAATACATAGGTGCCAACCTGACATTAGTTATCCGTAATAGGTGTGATAATTTGAACCTGGTTAATAAATTTCGAACCAGAATTTTTTGAAAGAAATGAAATTAAGTATGTTCTACTTAGAAACTTGAAGTTAAGTAAATGACGATTCATAAAATAAAATTCTGGTTCGAAATGATGTTAACCTGGTTTAAACTAATCCAGGTATTACGGAAGATTAGTTAAAAGTTGGCAGCTATGACAATATAGAGCAGAACGATGTACTGGAATGTTTGAAAAATAGTAAACTAAGTCTTACTGATATAAATGCTGCAAGTATTAAATTCATTGTGCATCAAACTGTTTATAATACTATGTCGTTTGCAGAAGCAGGCAAATACGTCAAAAATAGAAGAAGAAATTTACAATGTGAGTATAAAAAAAATTTCAAATGCAGACGAAAAAAATGCCACTGAGCAAAATCAAAGATGGCCCAATAAAACGAAGACAATCACTACGAAGGTTATCATACGCTGTTATAATTCGTAATTCAATATTACACAGGACTCTCAAGGCGGAAAAAACTTTGGGACGTATTTCATCCATCACTAAGCAAAGTCTAATACAAAAAATGGGCTCGAGAGATTTCCATTTTGTTTACAATATGTTTATGCTAAAACATACTTTAAAGAAATGTTGGAATAAAATGTTCTTAATCAGGGTTCGCACAGCTGTACTACTAAAATTTTACAGTATATTCAATGTTTTTCATTGCAGAAAAATATTGCGAAATTTGCAAATCGAGGAGACGGCTGCGAATTCTGTTTCTTAAAAATTAAATATAAATTTTTTATCATTAATAGTGGTGCCAGAGCTTTTACAAAATTAAGGGAGTGTGCGAACCCTGTTAATGTCCTGTGAAATAAAATAAAACTTCTTTTCCAGTCAATAAATTGAAAATAGTTGATTCACACCACTATTATTTAAATAAAATATTCGCAAAATTTAGTCTAAACATTTCTGTATTACAGCGGTTCCCAAACTTTTGAACTGGCGGAGCCCTTTTTGGGAAGAATTTCTACCGCGGAGCCCCTGAACACAGCGATATTCTGTGGTTTACATATTAATGTTTTTTATGCTTACGGAACAGAGAAAAATCTTCCGGATAAAAATCCGAGCCAGCGATCTCCAACATTGGACCAAATTTATCAATTTAGCTCTTTCCTGATGAAGAAACTCTTAATTTATAATGGAAATTTTAAAAACCAGATTTTCTATTATATAACCCTTTAACAGTTTTATTTAATATTGCTATTATAGGACACAAGAAAATGAAAATAACGATTAAAGCGCACTCGTTTTTCTATTCAAATATCTAACTTGTATAATCGAGAAATTTCTTTCAAATACAGCAAAAAATTATTTTTAAATTTTTTTAATTATGAAAGCTTTCAGTAACGAGGAAAATAAACTCTTTTTTACCCGAGCGATATTGAAGTAATACTGTAAAGGGACTAATGCTATCCATTTTTAAAATAAGAAATATTCTTTCGGGATTTCCAGTAAGAACTCAGAATTAAAGATCAAAATGGTAACCATGTTTGGATTATGCTTTGCATTTGGGCTTCCAAAAAATTATTATTTATGGGTAAAACCACACACACACATAGAAAAAAGGTAAGTTGTACAGTTTTCGTTTGCTGAGAAATACTTCTGTACAATTCCAATTAGCTACTTGCAAAAAAAAGAGAAAATGCGTAGTTCCAGTCACTCATAAGTAATTTTGTAAGACGTTTTCGCTAGACCCGCCTACCCGTAATAGAATCATGCGATTATGGAATATTTTTTCGTTCCTCTTTAAGTTTCTAGTACTTCTAAACATCCAACGAAGATAAATCGCCTCTCAGCTTCTTTTTTTGAGCCATAAAAAAGAAAAATTTTTGAAGCAGGCCATTGTTTTAGTGTTGGCAGGGCAAGTGGGCAGGGCAAAATCTTTAAGCTGTTTTGTTAAATGCAGCATTGATAATTTTTTTGAATATTTTATTTAAAATAATTGACTATTAATTTCAATTTTAAGCAGTTTTATTTTTTGTTAAAACTTTTCAGTAGAAATCACTGAACTTTTACGTTAGGCGGATTAAAATATCGCCAACAGCATTTTACACCTTGCTAGCTTTTAAATTTTGGATGTGTAAATTAGAAACAGCGTTTTAATATTGAAAAAAGATGTTTTTGTATTAGTATTTTCATTACTATTGAGTATTTATTTAGATGTTTTCCCGTTATATAAAACCCGGCTTTAAAAAAAAAAAAAAAAAAAAAAAAAAAAAAAAAACTTTATGCAATTCTGGCTTTAAATATATAAACAGCTCTGAAAACAAACCTGATAAACACTCATTTTTGTTTATATGTGTAACAAAGTATATATACATTTTATTTATACACACACTCACGCATCTTTACCATCACGCATATACCATCTTTTTAATGTACAAATTACTTCTGTTTTTCGATAAAAAAAAAAGATAAAATGGCTTCTTTATATCAAAGAAATTGAATTTACACTGGAAAAAAAATGCTTGCGTATATGAAATAGTAAATAGGTTGCCAGAAAATACTTTACCAGATTTTTTTTTTTCCGCCAAGCACCTTTTCTTCAAGTACGTATACTGAGAAAGCATCTTTTTATATTTACTTATTGTATTTTAAACCAGATAAAAGAAAGACGTGTAATTTAAATGTATCTAATGTATGTATTTTAAAGTTATGTACTTTGAAAATCATGTATTTTTAAAGAAGTCAGCGATAACTTCATACTTTAAATGCCAATGGAAACCTATTTGGCGAATGAACCATCTGCGCCCAAATAACACAAAAGTAGCAAAATAGCCGCCTTGCTTATAAAAAGTGAAGCGGTCAAACCCGGAAGTGTTAATGTCACATGACTTAGGCTTTTATTATATAGAAGATAAAAGATATTACAAAAAAAATGGGCATTTTAAATCGACAAACTATCTTGTACAATGAAAAGTGTATAGAAAATTTAAATATACAAATGACATAAATAGATTATAGAATTTAAATTTATATATGTATATTCGGCGGTGTCCAAAAGTTAAGCATAATTCGTAAAATGCTAAAAACGTGGAGTAAATATTCGTAAAATTATTCAAAATTACTTGCAAAGCTAAATTGGTTGAAGAAAAAACATCCGGTTTATGCAAAACGAAATACCTGCGCATGTCGGAACACTTATATACCAGTTCACGCGGTATAGGCAGTTCAGACGAATTTCGTACAACTGATGTGCCAAGAAGTATTGTTACGAGGAAACAAGATTAATGATGGCACAAAGCCGCCAACTAGACATGTTTGCGAAAGGAAGAATCGTTGGAATGCTAGAATTCGGTCGATCACAAACCGAAGTGTCTTGAATTCTGAACGTGGACCAGTTTGTGGTCTCAAGACTCTGATAGAGGTTTCAAAGTACGGGAGATGTTACCCGACAACCAGTACCAAGTCAACCAAGAGCCACAACCCTTTTCCAAGACCGATATTTGGCAATAAGTGCACGGCGTCAGAGGGGCAGTACTGTCAGAGAACTCGGTTCAGCTCTTACAGTCGCCACAGGAACTCAAATTTCGGGACAAACTGTTTACAAGAGACTCAGTCATGCTGGCCTGTATGGCAGAAGACCAGCAGTTTCTATTCCCCTCACGTCTGCGCATAAAGGCTCTCTTTTAAATTGTAGTTTAAAGCATCAACTGATGTGAGCATGTGAGCAGTGATATAAAGCATCATCATGAGTGAGAGTAGGCCAATATGATGTTCAATAACGAGTCCCGATTTAGTCCAAGTAGTGATTCTCGTCGGGTAAAGATATGGAGAAAACGTGGAACACTTTTTAAACCAAGAAGTATAATGGAAAGACATCTTTTTCCATCAGGGGGAATAATGGTATGGGTAGGAAACATGTTCGACGGCCGCACAGACCTCCATATCTTTTACACGAGGTCTGTGATTAGTAAAAGATACAGAAACGAAGTTTTGAATCTTGTGTTCGCTTGTTTCGAGATGCTGTCGGTCCTGACTTCATATTAATGGATGATAATGCGCCTTGTCACCGTACGTTAATGATTAACGACTTGCTTGAAACGGGAAACATCCAGAGCATGTCGCGGCCTGAAAACTCCCCGGATTTAAATCCTATCAAGCATGAATGGGATATGCTCGGGAGACAACTTGCAGCTCTTTCGCATCCACCACGCTCCGTTCCAGAACTGAAAGGAGCTCTCAAAGAAGCTTGGAACTGTTTGACCCCACAACTCATGCATAATCTCTTAGAAGGTATAGGAAATCGCTGTGCAGCGTGCCTGGCTATCAGACATGACCACACGCCTTATTAAACTGGAGCCTCACTGTTTTATTTAATGTTTTCTTTCATTTCTCCTTTGAAGTGTGAACCCTGACTATGCTCAGTTTTATTTCAAACTGCTACTTTGGATAATAAAAGTAAATATTATCGTTCTTTTGAATTGTTTCTTTACTTTATAACCGTTTTACACCTGTACGTTTCACAATATTCAGATTAAGATTTCTTTCATTACTTACTTAATTACCAATTATGCTTAACTTTTGGACACCAGTTTATATATATAAAAGAAATGTTTATACTCAATTTATACAGATGTAATATGAATTTAAAGAGAGACTTTAAATTTAAATGATAGAAGATGCAATAAATATATGAACATAATATAAATATCGAATTTTTAAAACACATTAACCTCTTGGTGACGAGCGACGCATATACGTGTCACACAAAGGCTTAAGAATCGTTGTTTATCCCTACCAGTAAAATTTTACGACAAAATTTTCTTTATTTAATCGGGGCATTCTCTCTATTTCATAATGCATAAATTTCTGTTTAAAAAAAAACGGTGCCAAAACATTAAAAATTTCGTAAAATGCTTCCGTCGCGTCGTCGCGATGGGATTAAATTCAGAAACATAAAATAAAACAATTCAAACCAAAAACATTATACAGAAAACAGATAGATGTATAGTGCAAATGCTTGAGGTACTTTAACCCTTTAAATCCCATGATAAAACACGTTCTAGAAATAGAATATTTAGTTTAACACCAGAAAAATTCAATGGCTAATTTCGTTTTATTTAAATACAGTATATTCTGGCATTAATTAAAACAAATATTGTCGTTTTAATTTTCTGGTGGGAATGAAGATATACGAATTAAAATATCTCGGGCGGTTTTGGATACAGAGGATTAAAGTGTATTGTATTTTTTCAACCCACTTATAGATATATTATTATTGACACACACACAAATTCCTACATACTTTTGAAAATCTTTCACTTGCAGTATGCTAATTTTTTTCTTTTTTTCATTTTCCTTGAACGCCGCGGAGCCCTTGGAAAGTTCAGGCGGAGCCCCAAGGGCTCCGCGGAGCACACTTTGGGAACCTCTGCTGTATTACAAACCAGTAAAGGGGTTGAATGAATTCACGATTGATTAGATAGAAGGCAGTTTTATGTGATTACTGCTAAAAAAACCTTTACAAAATGGGGCGTCGCTTAAGAGCGTGTAAACCAGGATTTTATAAACTAATTAATTACTTATTTAAGGAATAATGTAGGAAATGTTAGGTACGTAAATACTGTTGATTGATAGTATAGCTCTCTGAAAAATGTTCAAACAAAATCATAAAGTCATAAATATCAATAATCATTACAAAAGTATTCAAATGTCACAACTAATTTGGGGCAGAGGGAGTGCATAAAGTGCACTGATGAAAGTGCATAAATGTTTTTATTCTGCATATTATTACTTTAAATATTATGTTAAACAAGTCCTTAACATGTATGTCGTTGTTTTCTCTACCGAATTGTTCAAGCTTTCTCGCGACGTTTTCTCTGTTAAACCTTTCATTACGGAGATTGGAGCATATGTCGCCTCTAAAACTGTGGTACGAGTGAATAAAGAAAAAATCACCAGTCCTAGCGCGTAATCAAGAGATTAAACCATAATCCACAAAATAACAAGAACAAAACACTATAATAATTTCTAAAATGTTTTAGAAACCACAATTAATAATAATAATAATAATAATAATAAATGCATGTATGTGAAAATTAGCGGTAGGGTGAACTGATTACTTGTTCTCTTCTGACTTCAAGATCTTGATTAGCGGTTTTAGCAAAACTTTGAAGCAGAGTTGTGAGCTTAATACCCAAGAAAATTATTAAGCATTTGTTTTCATTTTATTAAGAATTTTAAGCTCCAAAACATTTCAACGTTAATACAGACAGAATTAGTTTTGTGAAATATTGTTCTGGCACTTTTAAAATTAAAAAAAAAAAACCTGTTTTTCAACAATACATTTGCGCATATTTTGTAATGACCAGTCACTGAAATGTATAAAACATAGTACGTTCATTCTAGACCTAAACTAAAAGGATTAAAACAAATTCTTACTCTCTCTTAACCCCTAGTGTTCGCATTGAATTAAAATGGTCGTTTAAAAATTCAAATTCATTATTCCCACTACTCTTTTGAAAAAAATCATCTTATTTAATGATAAGTAAAATAATACCAGGATAAACCAATTACACTATTTTATAAAACTGGTGGGAATCAAACAATTCTAAATAAAAGTCGTGAAACTTGCAGCACGTGAATGTCTCGGGTGCGACGATTGATTGGTTAATTAATTCAGAATTCGCCCTTTTTTCATACCCTACCCTTGGGCTATTAAGAATTGGGCTATTAATCTCTTCGCGACTGAAGCGTTTTTTCGAAATTTTTAATTCTTTGTAACCGGTTGTTAAGAACAGAAATTTGTGTCTTATTAAGTCGAGAAAATGCTCCAATTAAATAAGGCAAATTTTACAGTATAATTTTACTGGTGGTCATAAATAAGTTTTAATCCTTTTTGATGCACGTATGTGTGTCGCTCGTCCCAAGAGGTTAATATTGCATAAAGCTATTTGCACGAAAATGGATCTTTTACAAAAAAAGTAAAATTTTAAACAAAGTCAATACCGGAAAAAGTATTAAAAATTTTGTTGATTAAAATATTTTTGAGTCATTGCCTCAATGGCGGCATGAAACTATTGTACCTAATAGCTTTTCTAAATGTAATTAAAACAGATCGGGTGCGACTTTCGGAAGCACAGGTGAATGGGGTTAAATAAAAGAGTGAGTAGAAAGAGATTTGGATGAGGCCGTTATTAGCGTGTTATTATTTGAACTGCCTCCAAATAACGTCGATTCTGACAAAGATGGCGAAGATATGTAAAACTACTTGAGCTGGAATGAAATAGTTGATGCCTTGAACACATTTATCAAGTTTCCTGTGAGCATCAGTATGCACAAAGAAGCGGAAATTATGAAACTTATCATCATACGAAATTATCTATATTATAAAGGCCAAACATATCACAACGCGTAACGCATATGTCATTTTGCGAATGTCAACACTTTCCTATGCAATTTCGGTTTTGCAGTTTTTGCTACTGCATATTTTATACTTCTAAACATCGCATAGTTAATTTTTACTTCGTCATATAGAGAAAAAAATGTACATTTAAATGCAATTTTTTTAAATCTGTATCTCAATTTATTTTTGAGCTATTATTTTTTTTTCTTTTAGGAACTTTAAACAGATTTTCCTTTAAAGATAGCACTCTTCTTAACATAATGAACCAGAATCTTTTAATTATCTTCATTTATAGTACTTTTTATTTAATAATCAAAATTTTAAAAATAAAATTTGTAATTTTTTCCCATTATTTTTAAATAAATTTTTTACTAATTAAGATAAATCTAAGATTTTAGTTCATTTTATGAAGCAGCATAACATTAATGCACACAGAAAATTCCAACCCATTATCTTTAATACTTTTTGAGAAAGCATGAGCGCAGTGATATATCGTACAAAAAACAGTAGGTTACTTAAGTTTTCCTTTTTTAATTTAAATATTTATTATTAACCTGTTTTATTTAATCTAACATGTAACAACCCAAAAAAATTTATTGAATGTGTTTCATAAGTTAGTTTGTGAAAAAAGTATGGTAATTGAATCTGTTTCCTAGAATTTTTGATCAATTGAAGGGGAACTGTCCCCTTAAATATTTTTATTCTATTCATGCGTTTTAAGGAATAAAAAACATTAATAAGCTTGTTGGATGCAGTAATCCCAAAGCTTTCTGCTATTTCACATATGTATAAATGGTGAAATTTGCTCTCACAGTGCCAAAATTGAATGGAAATCTATACCCATAATAAGAATTCTTAAGATATGCAATTCCGTGCATTAGTTTTTGAGGTATGACAATCGCTAAAATCATGTAAATCCTACAAAATTCAGCATAGCAGTTAAGGCGATTGACACCGAAATGTAAACTAAACCAATTCATGTGAAGGATTAAATGCATATATCATTTAATAGAAATTCGTGCATTAGTTCTTGAGATAAAGCTGTTACAGAAATCGTAACAAATGCAATATAATAGCGCCACCTGTGGAACTACTTACAACAAATTATAAACAGCGTATTTCACGTGAAGAAATAATGGAATCTGAAGTTTGATGAAAAACCGTGCATTCGTTTGTGAGATAGAGTTGTTGCGGAAATCTTAAAAAATGCAGCATAGAAGCAGGACTTATTGAATGATTTACACCAAAAAGTATAGAAAATCAATTTTTGTCAAAGACTGACTGTATCTGCAGTTTGAAGAAATTCAGTGCGTTAATTCTGAAAACAGAGCTATTGTGAAAATTGCACAAAAAGTAGCATAGCAGCGCAACCTGTTGAGCGATGTACACATAGATATAACAAATGTCATTTCATGTCAAGGACTTACGGAATCTGAAGATTCATGAAAATTCGTGCATTAGTTCTGGAGATTGAGCGATTGCGGAAATCTTAAATAATGCTGCAGAGCAGCAAAACCTATCGAGCGATTTACACTACAATGTGAACAAACATTAATTCATATCAAAGTATAACTTAATCTAAACTATGATAAAAATCTGTGCATTAATTCTAGAGATACAGCTATTTTGGAGATTGAACAAACAGTAGCACAGCAGCGCCATCTGTTGAGCGATTTACTCTAAAATCTAATCGGCACATCAGGGCTACCATAATGTAAATTTTTATTAAATTCCATTGATTAGCGCGCACAAAATTTATGTTACATATTGAGTGGTTAAATAAACAATACGAAAACGACAGAGAGCCACTATAGTAATAATAAAAGTTTTTAGCTCGGTTAATAAACATTAGGTGTGCATCTTTCCAAAAATTTTATTTTTAGTATTTCGTAGCAAAGCTACAAATCGATCTTTAAAAGACGATATTCATTTTAATAATTTCGGAAAATGGATATTTAAGATATTCTCAAATCATTAAACGGTCATCAAGGGGTGAAAAAATCTAAACGCTAGCGCGTAGTCTCTCACTACTAAAATTTAAAAGTTTTCTTCGCTGAAAATTTATTAGCATTGTAGCAAAAATTTTGCGTGAAATATTAGACCAAAATAATGATATAAAGTTAGCAGTGACAGCTGCCTTCTGGCGCCTAGATTTTTGCACCCCTGGTGTCATAAGTTCCCATCTTTTTATTTTTCAGAATATTCAGAGGAAGAGCTCCGATAACTACCCGAAAACTCTTGCAGTTAGGAAGGTAAAAGATGTTATCAAGAATAATTGAAATTATAATCCCATAAAAATGACATCCTTAAAATAATTCGTGAATGCCTATCATTTTAAAGTTTTAATTGATTACTTTCGCATTAACAACCTTAAATTTTGACAAATGGCACGAATATCACGCTTGGCGAAGCGTGCATCAGTGGAATGCAATATTATAATAATGTCCATCAAACTTTCCTGTGACTATAGTTGAATGCCGATATTGAGAACGACATGATTACATGATCATCATTGAGATGACAGACTGAGATTAGAAATATTCCAAAAATTTTATAATTTATAAAATATTTTTATTACTTTTTGCTGTAGTTGTTTAATTATTTTAAAGTTGCTTTTTATTAAAAGAACTATTTTTGCGCATATTGCCTTATGCAATTTTTTATGCAAAACACAAATCAACAAACATGACAAGAATAAGTTTTCCTTATAAAAATGTATTTAAAAGTCAAACTGCAAACACGTTATGGTAACCAATGCATATGTTAAATTAATTTTTTAATACTCTTTGATTAGTATTTTATAGAATTCGTAGAAAGAGCCGTGAGAAGCGAGATGGAGGAGGGGGGTCTTAGGCGCAGAAATTGAGGGGATGCAATATTTATGCTCTAAAATTCGCTTTTTCTTCTTCCCTTTTTTACTTTCATCTATCTTCAATAGAAAAAAGTATTGTAATCAAAATTTTTTTTCGATTTCCGGTTTTCGACGGATTTACACATTTTAGGGGTCAGATATTCCAAAAAACATGTTTTTACAAAATGTCTCTCTGTCCGTGTGTCTGTGTGTATGTCTGTCCGTATGTCTCGCCATTCTACCATCAAAAAGTGTATGAACTAAATTTTTTGTGACTATTTTTAGCTGTGGCAAACAGTTCCTCCTTCAATTTTGAAATATTCCGCCAGAAGGGGGCGCTGCAATCGCGATTTTTGTGCCATCTTCAATATAGTACCGACCAAAAGTGTATGAAGTTATGCATCGAATTAGACCAAATTATTTCTATAAGTGTATGGCTCTGGCTAGTTGGACCTACCTGAATCTGAAAAAAATCTGTCGGAAGGGGGCGCTGAAATTGTGATTATTGTGCCATTTTCAATATTGTACCGATTAAAAGTGTATGAAGTTATGCATCGAATTCAACCAAATTTTCTGTGTAAGTGTATGGCTATGGCTAGTTGGTTCTACATGAATTTTAAAAAGTCTGCCGGAAGGGGGCGCTGCAATTGTGATTTTCATGCCATTTTCAGTATTGCATACCTAAAAGTGTATGAAGTTAGGCCTAGAACTGAACCAAAATTTTTGTGCATGATTATTTTTTTGGTATGGCAAGTAGGTCCTCCCTGAATTTGAAAAAAAATATCTGTCTATCATTCCATTGCCCATCGGCTCGTGCAGAGACAAAATTTCGTTTTTACTCCGATTAATTGAATGAAGCAGAAATTTAAGATGAAAATCAAGGTTGGTATGATATTGAATTAAAATTATTAAAGCATTAAAATGAGTAACTATTTTTAAAATATTAAAATATACGTATGAGATAGAAGAAAGTTTTGGGATTGGCCCTTCCAACTAGTTTTAGATACGGTTTTATAGCTACCAGAATAAATGTTCGAACTTATCGTGAAATATTACAATTGATGCAACATTTTGCGCCTTATTGCTTGCGTTAGGATAAAAAAAATGAACTTGTGAATTCGTAACTGCTTATAAGTAAAAATGTTTGACTGCTTTAGCACAAACAACGTTAAACTTGTTAAATGGCACCAAATATCACACTAGGAGAAATCTGTGGCGGTAAAAGGCGAAATTACAATACTGAGCTGCCTAAACTTTCCAGCTGTTACGTTTGCTTGTCATTATTGCGAATGACATGCTCACATGAACGATTTTTAAAATCTATTATAAGCAGAGACAGATCTAAAAGCATTTCAATCCACAAAATATTTTTATTACTTTTTGCGGTAGTTGTTTAATTATTTTAAAGTTGCTTTTTGGTAAAATATCTATTTTTTCGCACTTTGCCTTATGCAATTATCTTATACAAAAAACAAATCAACAAACATAGAAAGAATAAGTTTTCCTTAATAACATGCATTTAAATACCAAAGCAGCAAACACGTTATTGTAACGAATGCATATTTAAGATTATGATATATTACTTTTAGTATAGTTATGGGGAATTTTTTAATAGTCTCTGATTGGTATTATACAGAGTTCGTCGGCAAGCCCGTTTGAAGCGGGGGGGGGGGTACTCTAAAGCTCGTTTTTTCTCTTTCTTCCTGTTTATTTTGTAAAAAAAATTTCTATTTACATATTGGAAATTTGTTTACATAAAAATTCATTTATTCTTCATTTCAATGTTGTTGCATGGTTAGTGGTGCAAAAATCTTGGCGCCAGCCGACAAACTCGGAAAAAAAAGAAAGAAAGAAAGAAAGAAGATAGGAAGGAAACAAAGAAATCACTAATAAATTAAAAAGTTTTCGTCGCTTAAATTGAATAGCATTCACACAGTAATTTTGCACGAAATATTAGGCGCAAAATAACGAAATAAATTTAGTGGTGAGAGACTGTCTTCTGGAACTTAGATTTTTGGGCTCTTGTGCATGGTCATTATTAATAAAGACTTTTATCTTTTCACAACTTGCTTTGTATATTTTTCTTAATCTGTTTCGTTAACCTTCTTTTTTATGAGTTTTCTCTCTATGCTTGTGTCAAAAATATTCTGTCAAAACGGCAAGTGAATTCTATTCGGGAAAACAAAAGGGTTGTAAACTGTATTGATAGATAATTTGTTTTTTGCCGATTTTTTAGATATTTTTCCAAAATATAAGTGTAATTAAAATATAAGTATAATTTTATTTACTTGTTTCAAGTTTCTGAATTAAAATTAACGATAAAGTGGTAGCCATGGAATCACGGATAATATCGTGGGCATTAAACCCCTTGGGGAGGAGCGACCGGTATACGTGCCGCATAAGCTGCTCATAATCCTTTATTATTCTCACCAGTAAAATTTTAATGTAAATTTTGCCTTATTTAATAGGAGCATTTTCCCGATTCGATTGTGCAAAAATATCTCTTTTAAAAAACTGGTAAAAAAGATTTAAAAAAAAAAAAATTGTGAAATTCGCTCATATTGAAAGCATTAAGGGATATTACAAAACTATAAAATTTTATTTAATATCAAACGTTTGATTTGTAAAAAAGGAGAACGTGTCTATAAACAAACTAGTTGGATGTGCCTATAAAATATACTTTAACTATAACACATCATCCTACAAACAAACATAAATATTCTACTTTCTCAACATCCATGTTATCAGTCTGTAGAATATTGACTCTTCCCAGATTTCCTTTAAATGGGCTTCTCTGCATTATGAGTAAAAGATGCTTTCAGAGGCCTACGGCGGTTCCTTTTTATCTCCCAATAATATTTTTTTTTCCGTATCGTATATATGAAAACGATTGAGTTATTTCATCGAAAGTATGAAATTTTTTTAACCCTTTAACGTTCATTGGTTTCGCCAGGAAACCACAAAATTTTAATTCCGATACGCAACACTGACACCGGTATTTTTATCTAAAAATATCCCTTTTATTATGCATGCGAAAAATCACGTTTTCTTATTTAGAAATATATTTGTTCTTAATTACCGGTGTCATTCATTTATTTCGACATCTTAGCAATGAATATGCTATGATCGTTAAAGGGTTAATCTTTTCAGTTTGTGAGTTTCGTGTATTTTTTATATCCGAAAAAGAATTCTAAAACTTTACAGCAAAATATGCTTTATAATTAAATGGAAAAAAATATTTTTTTTCTTATCTACTGAATAAAGTTTGAAAATGTAGATATATAAATCGTGCAAAATGCATAAAAGGTTACAAAAATAGATAACTAGTCGTTGGTGAGCACCTTTATCTATCACCTATCTATCATGGATGTACATACCATAAAATATGAAAATAAAACATGTGTAAACTATTTGTAAAATGCATCGCAATTGCAAAATAAAATTTTAACGTACATTTATATATTTTAAATACATAGTACTGCTCTATTTCGGAATTGAGGTGGTACTTGAATATTCCATCGACCAATTTCGACGTATAATATAAATTGCCAAACTAAACATATTGAACAAATCGGCATAATTTTTATTCGTATACACATTACACGAACAATGGAGTTCCCGATTCACAAAACCATTCACGCAGAAATCAGGTTTAAGCTGTTTAGCTAACTGGCTGTGAAAATGCAGCAATGAAATAATAAGAAAGTGTATAAAGTTAGAAATTTAACCCTGAATTATTTCCTTCGTTAAAATTCAAATTTCGCATTTTCCCACCACTTTAAAAGCAAGAATAACTTTTATCTTAATTTATCGAGGACTTTGTCTCGAGAAAGAAAGTATTTAGAGACACTCCGAATAAGGGACATCTCTATTTAAGGGACAATCTTCCGGTCCCAGTCCCTTGGTATAGGACGTGTAATGTATTTACCTCTGAATAAGGGACACTCGATTTAAGGGACACTTGAAAATGGGATTAAAAAGGATTGGTTGTTGCACTTCAGATAATGAAATAATCTGTGATGAAAATTAAAATACAGATTTTTGTGAACTTATCAGACAGACAGTCATGTTGATACAGAGGCATATAACACAATTAACCACCATTTATTTAACCACAATATTTATTCGACATCAGTGTGTTTATCTGCATTGAAAGTAATGCTGAAAGCTGTGAGGATGATAATGAAAGTGGAGAATAAAAGAAAAAGAATTGTAAAATAAAGAACTTTACAGATGCTTTTAGGCTGTTCTCAAATTCGAAATAGGCAACTTTAAAGACAAAATGTTTAATTTATTTTTATTCGAAAATGCCTGAAACTAGCAAATGTTGTTGTTCAGAAAATATGTAATCAACCAATTTTTTTTTTTTTTTTTTTTTTTTTTTTTTTTTTTTTGTAAATGCAATAGATTTTTCAAAAAATATTGTCAAAGTAGACGTTTAGAATCGAATTTCCACGCAAAAGAAGAAAAACTTCTCAAGAAAGAGCAATAAATGTCTTTGTCACGTGAACAAAATCGTTTATAACTCAATAAGTAATTTATTTATCAAAAAATTTAAAACACAGTTCAATTCCAAATCGCTTCCATAAAGCAAGTCTCTCGCTTTCTAATTTTAAATGTGTCAAGACATTTTTCTCTTGCTGAGCAAAGCAGTTGAGAGATTTGATGCTTTAAAATATCGAAAGCAGTTGAATACTCTTTTTTTTTCTTTTAATACTGCCGATAATGAAGAACTAAAATTTATAAGTATGGTAAAGGAACACTTGAAAGGTTTGCACTAAAAAATTGAAATTTGCAAAACAATCCGTCTTGATTGATTACTTCAAGTAAAATTCTTTCAAATGTTTTTATACTTTTTGCATATACACATTTTGCATAAAAAATTCAAATAAATAATTCTACAAATCATGTAATGATTTAGTAATTAATTGAAAATTTTAATTAATTAATTTTCTTTTCTTATTTTTGTCTGATTAACATAATTTATATATTTCAGGTACATTTAAATTTCACCATTAATGCTTTGTTATGTTTATATACTTCTGAACGATTAATTAAAAATAACACAAAAAACTCCGAATAAGGGACACCTCTATTTAAGGGACAAAAGTTCCGGTCCCATAGGTGTCCCTTATTTGGAGGTTTCACTGTATTTATACTCCTTTTTACTGGATTTTTTTTAAACTGTCCCAAAAATGGGACGCTAGGCATTAATGGGCTTAATTTAAAAAAAAAAAACAGTTGTTTAACCCCTTCGCGACGGGAGACTTTTGCCAAATTTTTAATTTTTTGTCACCGGATTTTAACCCCTTGAAGGGCGGTGATGCCGCCACGGCATCACCTAATTTTAATTCCTGAATGTCACATTGGCACCCGAATTTTTTAAAGAGAATTTCACCTTTATTAAATGAGCGAAAATACACTTTTACTAGTTTACAAATAAATTTTCTTGTGAATACTGGTGTCAATGAATTACTTCAATATTTTTTGAATACATGTACCTTGCCCCTGAAAGGGTTAAAAACATAAATTTGTTTCCTATTAAATCGAGAAAAAGCTCCAATTAAATAAGGCAAATTTTATGATAAAATTTTACTGGTGAGGATAAACAAGGATTCTTAAGTCTTTTTGCGGCACGTATACTTGTCGTTCTTCCCCAAGGGGCTAAAAAATATCCTTTCATCATTTAACCCCTTGAAGGGCGATGGTATAGAATATAAACCACTTAAATTTAATTCCAAATGCTACACTGACACGAGAATTTTGAAAAGAAAATTTTAATTTTATCAAGTACACGAAGAAAAGCTTTTGTCTAATTTGAAATAAATTCGCTTTTAAATTCTGGTGCCAATCAATCATTTTAGCATTTTAAGAATAGAAGTACTCAATTTAAAAATCCTTATTAATTAATTTTTAATAGTGCTTTATTTCCTGTTGCCACGTTTTAGAAATACCACAGTAAAAATTATATTTTTGCAGTAAATTCACTCATTCGCACTTTCTATGAAGCATAAATAAAAAAAGTGAATTTTCTTTAATCGGGAACCATGCAATTTAATTCATTGTAATTGATTTTTTTTAACTACGTGAGTAGCAGACATAAATTTGAACTATAACCTCAAAATGAAGAAATATGCTGATAATTTAATTGCATTATTGGTAAAAAAAAAAATCTATACTACCAGTTCCAGAACAGTGGCTCCAATCCAGTGGCAGGTTTCGATGATATTTTGTTGGTTCGGGAAAACGATTGATCAAAAGGTTACTATAACTGTTAGAGAGTGTTATAATCTAAAACAAAACACTGGGATAAATATGGATGAAAAAAATGTAATTAAAAGAAAATGTTTGTGTAAAATATCAGCTCATGACATGATTTTAAATGCGAAGCAAGGAAATAATTTTCTTTGAACCTTAAAACAGTACTTTTAAACAACAGCTATTTTGATGTAATAGTAAGACAGTATTTAATATATTTTATTAAAATTAATTTTTTTCATTCACGCAGTAAAAATATAAATAAAAAATCGTCTTTAAAAATGCTTTGAATGTCTATATTTAAAATACACTCGTCATTTCCGATATTTCAATAAAAAGTTTAGAGCAGTGTTTCAGGGAAAATAGCTGTATAATTAAAAATAAATGATTACTGTAATTTTGTGTGAATCAGAACTGCTAAATTTAACTCGATAATTGCATTTACAGATCGCTATCATTCAGTTCCCAGCAGAGATTTAAAAATAAATCATAATAAAAGATTCATGAATAAAATATTTAATAATAAAATCTCCTAAGACCAATAGATATAAAATATGTATAAAGGAATAGGTCCGTCTAAATAAATCCCTGTAATTCTTTTGCTTTCTAAAATAATTTTAAAGAACGCACCAAAATTCTCCATTTTTGAATATTTGAATATTTCTTCTAATAAAAAGGGGATTTAGATGCATTGAAATATGTATGTTAGGTACTATGTTACCATGATATAATTTTCTCTTTGTTAAAAATTTATTCTATAAATACTTATCTGCTTTTGTGCTACTAAATGTATAAAATCCGTTCAGTAAATAGTAGATGATAATTTATAAAATATGTTTTGCAACGTTTACGTTTACATTAAGTTAATAAAAATAAAAATAGTGTTTACTGAATAAATATTTATATTACTTATGCTACCTAAACTTGTATGATTAATATTACTCGTTACTATTACTACCATTACTTATTCTCATAAATACATCCTTTTACCACGGCGGAAAAAAGCGTCAAATTAGTTCTGTAAAGAAGCATTACTAAGTACTTTTATTAGCCTGCAGAGACATGATTACAAAATTAAAATTTAAATTTTATATCCACATATTTACCAATTATATCAGGTATTATCGTAAGTTCAAAATGGGGGAGTTTTCTACGTCCAACTACCAAAAAATTCAAAATTCTTTTTCAAAAAATAGCATATAAGAGTCCCAGTATTTAAATACATAAGTTCATATAAGATTCATTACCTTTTTAATTTTCATTACTAGTTCAACGTAGTTCATTTCCTCCATTTTTTTTCTCACTTGAAAACGCTTTCGCCTATTTCTAAGGCATCTTCAGTCAAGAATAAACAACTCATTCAGTTTTTCGGCAGAGATTTTCGAAATTTTCCTCCTTTTCTTTTTGCTTGAGATATCAGCTGGCGCCATCTATTATCAATAATTGCGTGTGTCATATCATTACATACTATTTTCTCATTTTCTTCTTGTAAGGTTTTTATTTCTATTGCTTCTCTGATCAAAGCATTGTGAAGGCATCCATAATTTGCAATTTTTTCAATCTCTATTGTCTTATTTTTAATCGGAGTTTCTATGTTTTTCCTTGCCAATGCTGTTTTTTGATTATTGTATTTTAAGTCTCGAATATGCTCGCTTAATCTTTCCTCAATTTTCCTTTTGGTCATCCCTACGTATACAATATCTTCATTATTATTATTTTTACATGTAATTTTATAAATCCCAGCTGTTTGTAGGTCATCGTATTTTTCTATATCGTTGCGTATTAAATTGAAAAGGGAGGGATTTGGTGTTAATGGTACTTGTTTTCCTAGTTTTTTTATTTCTCTTTTTATTTTAAGTGAGATGCCGTTTAAGAATGGAAAGGGGGGTGTGAAATCATTTTTTTTTCTTCTGTGCTGGCTGGATTAGGTCAAATTTATCTTTAGTTTTCTGTATTAATCTTTTAATCGTTTCTTTTGAATGTCCTGCATTAATTCCTATTGTTTCAATTGTTTTTAGTTCTTGATTTAATAATTTTTCGTTCGAACATACATGCAGTGCTCGATTTATATAGGTATTTAACGCTGAGGAGGGTATTGGCTGCATTTGAGATTATGTTTAGGTTAGCTGTGGGCTTTCTGTAAACGGTCGTTTGTATTTCGTTTTCGTCGTACATTAGTTTAACGTCTAGGTATTATAGGGATCTGTTTTTTTCTTCTTCTATTGTAAATTGGATATTTTTATCGTATAGATTGACTGCGTTCAGTAATGATGTAAGATTTACTTTATTGTTCGTTATTATGAATATGTCATCTACATATCTGATCCAGGTTCTTATTTCATTTTTATGGTCGTTTATTATTTTTTCTTCCATGTATTTTGTTATGTATTTAAATACTAGGACTCTTATATGCTATTTTTTGAAAAAGAATTTTGAATTTTTTGGTAGTTGGACGTAGAAAACTCCCCCATTTTGAACTTACGATAATACCTGATATAATTGGTAAATATGTGGATATAAAATTGTTAATACAGGTATTAAAAAAAATTTTTATAGATAAAAAACTTTGGTTTTTTTCTTAATCCATCTTAAAATTTAAATGTTCTGCCATAACTCGAATCCCCATGTAGAGTCTTGCATAGTTTGGGCATTCCGATTCGAACTTTAAATCTGTACTCATTTATAATTTTTTGTGACGTCGTTGTGTATAGCACAAATAAAGGGGATCTTGTTGAAAGCAACTTCATTAATGTGATACTAGTTTTTTCTATCCCACTTCAGATTCTAGTAACACTATATATTTGAATGAATTAATGTGTCGGGGCAAATGATTCTTCTACAAGAGCTGCCTTTTATAAGATGCTCTATCACGTTATAACATTTGTATACGGTACCTTCAATCTTCCTGCATACATATATCTACATAATATTTTTATTTTAAAATTCAATCATTTAATTGAAAAATATAACCTTTAAAAATGTGTTACAGCCTATTAAGTACGGGAAGTAAAAAAACAAAAATGTATAAATTTTAAGGCTTTTTAACTCTAGTCACTAAGGGACAAACGCTGCCAAGCAATTCACATTGCTTTATAGATAACCTTTAATTTGAAAAATCCACTTTATGAAATTTATAACATTTTTTTTTTTTAAATTCTTATTTTTGATTGCCACCGTTTGATCTCGTATCATTTAATCGGCTATTAAAAGGTAATTGTAAAAAATTGTTGTAATTGTGTGTTTCAAAAAAGTGGTGGTAATCTAACAATCTGCATTTTTAAGGAATAGCCTGCACTCGATAAAGCGCGATATTTAAGAGGTTAAATAAGTAGAAAAAGTCAGTGACAGACCGGCTTTCTTTTCACCACAGTTACTTGTTAGGAGTCCACTTTTTTTTCGAAATTTCAAATTGAGACAGGAAATTTTGAAAGTAGAATCTTTACTTTCTGAAATCAAAACATTTCTGTCTCATTAAATAATCCAAAAAATACTTTTTCTAATTCTCGTACGAATTCGGTTTTCCTAAATAAAAATGGAAGCTGATGCTACAATCAAAAGAAAATACTTGTTAACAAATAGTCTGAAAGACATTCTCAGTTCTCAAGCTGCCAATGAAGACAGCTATATTGCATAAATTTCAAGAATTACTTTCAGAGGATGATAAACCTGTATACTCAATTACCTCATGTCTATCGTATTTATAACAAGCGTTTTATGATGTACATTAATTTTTTCATGTTTTAATGAAGAACATTAAAAAATCGATTTTCCACTAACTAAGTGGAAAACCGATTTTCGTGAATGCTGCAAACATGAAATATGTGGTTTTAGCTCTGGCTTAACAGCTTAAAATTAACCTCTTTTTATTAGTTTGCATGTACAATTTTTGGCACACTCTGGCAAAGATTACTCTATAATTGATAGTACCCAAAAAACTGATGCAGCTGTTACGTGATTAACGCCAATGTCTAAATGGAGTCATACTAACAATTGCATAGACACTTACTACATGTCGATAGTAGCAAAGTAAATTGTTAAGACAATTTAATACTCAATCAAAAGACATGTCTATCATCATGTCTGAAAGGGTTGAGGAACGGAGAGAAATTTCCGCTTGCAAAGTGAAAGATACAAAAGCAACCACTCTATTATTAATTTTTTTTTACTTTTTGCCAATCCTCCCTATGGGGATGCTTATTTTCTTGAAGTTAAAAGATTTATATTGTAAATGGATGCCCAAAACATGTGAATTTTAAAATAGACATATATTGCAAACTAACTTTTTCAGTTTCAATTACTTTTCTAAAATAAACTCGTGAAAGAGTGCCTTCATTACTTTCCAGGGCTGCCACAGGCGACTATTTTTTAATTCTAATTGGCACACTTTCTGAAAACAGAAACCCTTAATGCGCAATTTGATAACAATTGCAAGAGGATTAATCGACAAAATTAATATTGGAAAAATATTGGTGCAAAGTAAAAAATTAGCCGCGTGTGGCAGCTCTGCTTTGGTAGTCTGACAGGGTTTCTATGACCCTTATTATTGAGTATTGTTATTGCCTAAAAGATTGTTTTAATAAATGATCTTTCCTCGGATAGTTTCGTTGGTAGAGAATTGGCACAAGTACAGCGTATGACACACATTGTACTTAGCATCAAGATTCGCGCACTCCTTATATTTTTTAAGGACTCTGACACCACTATTAAAGATAAGAAAATTTACATTTTATTTTTAAAACAAAGAATTGACAACCAGCACCTTCATTCACAGATTTTATAATATTTTTCTGCAGAGAAATACTTTGAAAATAATCTTAAAATTTAGTGGTAAAACTGTGTGAACTCTGTAGCAATCTTACATTTTCTCAATTATTGTACATAATGTGACCTTTTGAGTTATTGCATTGCAGAATTCTCAACAATTATCTGGGATGAAGGAAAATCGACATAAGTTTTTTGCAAGAAATGATGGCATATTAATTACTTGCATCATAAGAGTCTGATTAGATGAAAAATCTAATTTCGGCTCCAGGTATGGACACTTTTTTACTCATTTGAAAAAAAAATCTACTCATCTGTTGCATCGCAATCATCTAATGCAAAAGAATAACCAATGGAGCAAAGAGATTTATGGGAAACACAAACTGGAAAAAATAAGAATTTTTTAGCAAATTGTTAGTATTAAATTTGTTATAACTCAAAAAACACATCTTCAAATTTAGCGATATCAAATTTTAGCTTCAAATTTAGCGATATTTCAATTTTTTTTTACTTTGAGTATTTTCTATATTTTTTTATTGGTTTAAACATAAATTTATTGCATCAATATATTTTTATTATTATTACTACTAAGTGCCTTCCAAAAAAGGAGTCACAATAAGAAAAGCACAGATTCATACTATCGATAGAACGTATCGAAAGTAACAAAAATAATTGCTAAGACAGCAAAAAACGTAATAAAAAGACATGTACATTAGGGGGGAGCGAAAAAAAATATTTTTTGAAAATCAAAAACGGGTAGGTGCCAAAAGTTGCCTTTATACTAGTACATCAACTGCGTGAAATTTTACCGCTGAAAAAAAAATGGCTTGAGTCTGCGCTTTTGCTCCAAAAATCGAAATTTTGGGTAAAATTTGACATTTTTTTGACATTTTTTTTTTAAAAAGTTAAAAAATTACTACAGAGCTGGTTATTATTTAAAAGTGTTACTTAAACCTTTATATTTATCTGCTTAACATATTTAAACTATAAAACAATATCTTTATTCCGTATAGCTGGAGCAAAACAGACTACTTTTAGTAAGAAAACAGCATTACCACTCTATTGGGTCATACAATGAATTGTCGTTTTTAATACAGCTCTTGTTTTCAGAACTACCTTGGACATACGTCATGGAGGTGACTATATTTCATACACCACCTGGCCCAACTATTTGAGCATCTTAGTACAGTGTTTTATTTATATATTGATTTGTGATTTTCTTTATCAAAATTTGGCATGTTTTCGATGCTTCCACCTAGTTTATCTGTTCTTTGCATCCACATGCTGCTGTAACTATCTTAATGTATATTTTTACAGTTTATACAAAAAATATGACAAGCAGAGTAATGCACGGGAATATTCTTAAAGGGATCTATTCGGCCATTCTATTATCTTTATCAAACTTGCATCCAGTTGATGAAAGTGATTGGAAGTTCTGTGTTACAGCAACATTTTTTCAGTCAATTAATAAAATTTTTTTATGTAATGATCTGCTTTAAATATGATTTCAGATATTTCAACTATAAGTATGTTATCATTTATTCTACTTTTGAATTATTTATATGTTGAGAAGCGAGCTGTTTAATGTGATGGTGATCGTCAGAGAGAATTGCAATGAAAATTTGTTCTCTATGTGCAAAGCAACTGTTGTCTAAATAACTTTTTTTTGCATTTGTTTTATGCCGTTTTCTAAGTGTTTTCGTATCCAGGTAATTTCCTATTAACTTTTAGATCCCATTTTATGAGTGGACAACATTTGATGGTGAACTGTCCTGGGCATAAACTTATAATGCATAGTATTTTATGAGGGAATGTACGGATTCTAATCGACTATAAGTACTCATTTAAAATTAGGAGAATTCTGTTTGTCGCTGTGAACCATTTAGCATGAGGTAAGCTTAGAATTGTGTATAATAATGAATCATACGCTACTTCAACTCCAGTGAATTTCCTCAGCTTCAGTTATTAGAGAAGTCGGTGTAAAACGTTCTAATCTACACGGATTCACTGGATCAATAAAGAAAATCTTTGTCTACGTACTATTCACTTCCTATTGCAATTTTTTATAAAATAGAGAATAATTTTGAAAAATTATTTTCTCAAATTGAGAAAAAAATACTCAGAACAGACTAGAAATTTCTATCAGAGATTGCAAAGCTAATTTATAAGGAAAACTTTTTCTCAGAAATAATGGGGAATAGGAATTTAGAAAACATCTCACACAAAAGACAGCTCATAAAGGGAATAAGATTTTCCGCTTTAAGCACATATAAGCACATATTGGCAATCAGAGTCTGTAGGTTCACTAACAAAATATATAATCCAAGTTTATACCGCGGTTTTTTTTATACCAAATGTAATACACACGTAAAAAATAGATCTAAAATCTTATTAGAAATTACTCGACTACGAAACAATACAGGAAACGACATAAAACAAATACTAAAATTTCTTTAGAAATATTGTTGCTTTACACGCAAATTTTGTTTGCAATCCTTTGTGACGATCGTCCTAATATTAAACAGCAAGCTTCTCAAAATATATTCAATGTAATAGGTTCAATAAGTGATGACATACTAGAAATTGATTTCATACAATCAATTTTTAGGCAAATAATTACATATAAAATGTAATTGATTGAAAGAATACTCCGATAGCAGAACTTCCAATCATAATGTATTAATTGCATGAAATTTTAATGAAGATAATAGACTGCTGAATAGGTTCAATTAACAGCATACCCAATACATTACTCAGCTTCTCTTCTGTTATACATGGTATAAAAATATACGTGCAGCAGGTCACACCAGCATCATCCAAAGTGAGTGAATACAAAGAAGAGATAAACTACTTTGATAAATAGAAAACTTATACTTGTCTTCGGGAAAAAAATAACAATTCAATACATAAATAAAACACTGGGCCTAGATGATTGGGTGGTTGAGACGTGTGGGATATGAAATTCAACCACCTCTATGAGTTATATACAGAGTAGTTTTGAAAGCAGCTAGGTAAGAAATGCATTCATAACAACATTTCGTTGTATGCTCCAATAGAGAGGTTAACGCTGATTTTTCCCAAAAAGCTGCAAGATTTGCTCCAATTATACAGACTACAGATATTGTTTTATAGTTTAAATATGTTAAGCAGAAAAATATACAGGTCTAAGCAACACTTTTAAATACTAACCACCTCTGTAGGAATTTTTTAATTTTTTTGAAAAAATATCAAAAAATGACAAATTTTACCTAAAATTTCGATTTTTGGAGCAAAAGCGCAGACTCAAGCCATTTTTTTTCAGCGGTAAAATTTTACGCAGTTGATGCACAAGTATAAAGGCAACTTTTAGCACCTACCCGTTTTGGATTTTTTAAAAATAATTTTTTTCGCTCCACCCTAATGTACATTGAGACGTAACATGATACACAAACGAGTTGATGTTAAATTTAATTAGTTTTAACCTTCAGATGAACATCAGTGCCAGAAATCCCACTGTATGTAACATTGTGTTCGGGTAATAATTAAATGTATTTTTCTTTATATCTATTCTTTTAATTATTATTATTATTATTATTATTATTATTATTATTATTATTATTATTATTATTATTATTATTCAAATTGCGCACATTGAGATTAGCAATTGTTTTTTTTTATAAGTTCATCCTCCGTACAAAAAAAAAAAAAATGTCGTTTTCATTAGTTAAGACAGTCGATAGTTTATAGAGATCATATCATCATCTTTAGAGATCATCAGACACACCCGCAAATTGGGTAAGTCGCGATTTTTTTTTTTTTTTTTAGGTGGTTCACAATTTTTTTAACTGAAAGGTGAGTCACGTACCAATAAAATTTCGGTACCGCTGATGTAGTATGATTGATGTAGTATGATATGATGCATCTGTATTATACTATACTCTCTGGATTATTTACGACTTCAACATTTTTGCATATGTAAGGTACGCAAAAAAGCATTTGCTTATTTTACACTTACTTCTTCGAAAAACATGGTGTTATTCAATCAATTCAACATTTTAGTAACTGAAGTAATTTGCCTTAAAATGGATGAAATGACGAACGAAAAGTATTTTTTATTTTTGTTATGATTACTTTTATAATGTTTGACCCATCAAGAACTGTACAACTGTGCAACAGGAATTGAGGTCGTAAGCGCACACTGAAGAAGTGGCTTTTTCTTTTAACAGACACATAGAAAACGTTTTTTACTATTTATTGTACCGATTCACAATTCCCAATGATGACAATTTATGTTCATTTTATAATATCAATTATAATTCAATATTATAAAATAAGAGTTTTTTAAAAACAAAAATATGTCATTTTTTTAATAAGGATGGTGTGCAAGAGCACTGTTCTTTCTTTTTTTTATTACTTGGGCGTTTATTTAATACTGTCCATTTAATACTGTCCATTGCTAAAGTTGCGTCTTATGCTGTTAATACTAATGTTTTTCTCTTCTGAACTCTTTATCTGGCAAATCAATTCTTTGGTTAAAATGTCGAAAAGATTCATTGTCTCCAGAATCTACAAAGAAATTTATTTAAAAATAAAATGTCTCATTTTCGCCAGGCTAATATAAATAAACATTATCTCAATAAAAATGCCGGTGCGGATTAATCAGTTTTTAATTAAAATTAAGTAGTAAGTGCATTACTACTGCCCTATAAAGAGTTAAATACCCACAAGAGGAATGGTCAGAATATTTTGGGTGATCTGGATTTTTCAAGGCAAAATTGTGGAAAATAAAAAAAATTGATAATAAAAACATAATCGTAACCAATACCTTACTTAGAATACTTCTGCAATTTACATTGTCTTTTCAACCGATAATTGACAGGTAAGAGCACGAAAATCTGTTTCCTATCACTAGAGATGAAATTTTAAGATTTTTTTCAAATGTCAACCGGAAAATGTATATTGTAAAATCTATATGTACAAAATATTTTTAAAAAGCTTATAGTCTGTACTACAATGTCTAGAAAATAAATCACGAAAATTTTGCTGTCTTTAGCGAAAGAAAGAAGATTTAACGTTGAGACTGATGAATGGTCGTATTGTAGAGTCCCGCTATCCTGCATAGCACAGAGTACAACAGAGCCTCAATTCGGCTTGAAAAGAGCGCCCTCAGTGGATCACCTAAAAACTAAACCATCACGTCGGCGATTTTTATCCTCGTGATTTCTGTTTAACTGTAACCTTATTCTGCTAGGCGCTTCTTGCTGAATGCTGATTTGATTATCTTTTCACACGTGCTTATGCTATTTGATCTTAGATTTCCGCGCTTATATTGATTTGTAATTATTACTGTTATTATTCTTGTTATTATTTTAATACAACATTAATTTTAAAAAAATGAATTTCGACTGTTTCAGAACAAGTTTAAAATAATTCTTTCATAAATTTCAAAACAAGAAGCAGGAAGCCGTCGCTGTATTTTTTTTTCTTTTTTCCCTTATCATCTGTCGCCAAGGAAGCGATGTTTCGCCGAATTAGCAGCCTCTCTTATGTTATGATCGTAGTTTCAGAGTGGTCCGCTCGTGTCGCTACTGTCTATGCGTAATCCCATGTTAAACAAGTTGCCATTACAGTGTATGAAAGTTGATTTTCTGTTACAATTCCGTACTCTGTGCTGCATAGGCGCTAGCCCTTCAATAACAAACTCCCTCCCTATGAGGCGGGATCGTTTAAATTTTTTAGCAGGAAGGGTGTGCGCTCCCGAAGTTTGATTAAGAGATCAGCGCCACCTAGCTGATAAATTATGTAACGCTCATTTGAGCTTCGTTGTCCCTCGAACAACACGTCTGTATCGAGCGCCCTCGCTCTCAAATCAAAAGCTCATATAAATGTTTGCCCCCTGGCAATAACTAATAAAAACCTATGGTGAAAGAAAATCAGTCCACTTTTCTCTAACGCTTCGACATATGGTCCTAGGCGACCGGAGAACAGCTAATTAAAAAATGACCACGTTAACTACTTTAAATCGCCAACGCGGCGTATTGAAAACTAAAGTAAATAAAATTACGAAATTCATTAATGAATATGAATGCATTCATCTAAAAGGATCGCAAGAAGAACGACTCCGCTTAGAAAGCAAAAAGGTTTCTATTTTGGAAATTAAAACGTCATTACGGAATTTGATAGTGTCGTATACAACTCTTCCGGAAGATGTCGACATAACTGATTCTTTGGAACTAGCAACGGAGCTAGAGGATGAACTGGAAGATTCAGAGGTAAAACTTAACATTATTCTTTCTAAATATGAATGTGTTAATATGAATAAAGAATATCCTACTGTTAGTAATAGCTTTAAAATTCCAGACTTACCTCTACCCAATTTTTATGGAAAATATGATGAATTTCAAAACTTTAAGACGCAATTTATGTCTATTATCGAAAATAATAAAAATCTGAATTCAACTCAGCAGTTATGCTACTTAAAGGGCTGTCTAAAGGGTGAAGCCAAAAGGCTTGAGTCAGCTCAAGATACTTACGAATCTTTGGCAATCTTTAGAAGAAAGATATGAAAATAAAAGAGCTGTCATTGATTGCCATATTATTAAACTACTTAATTTTTCAAAAGTACCCGATTCTCCTAATCATTTAATGCAATTAATTGATAGTACAAAATGTATTTTGCGTGCATTAAAATTACTTGAATTTGAATCCAATGAGCTGTCAGATGCTTTAATAATGCACATCTTGTTTCAAAGATTGGATTCTGAAATAAAAAAAATCGTTCGAAATGAAATTAAATAAAAACGAAATTCCTAAATTAGCTAGCTTTTTAAGCTTTTTGGAAGAAAGAAGTCGTATTCTTCAAAATACTGTTATTTCAAAGGAACAAAAAAAGTCTCCTTATAATAACTGGAAATCTGACACTAAGCCAAACATGGAAAAATCCTTTTTAACAAAATCAAAACAGCGAAAAGAGTGTATTTTAGGATGTACAGATTCGCATTCTTTATATAGATGTGAGAAATTTAAACAAATGAACGTGATAAAGAGATCAGAAGTTGTTAAAAATAACAATTTATGCCAATCTTGCTTAAACAGCCATTTACCTAACCCTTGTTTATCTAAAAATAAATGCCTTTCTTGTAACAGCAAAGAGCATAATTCATTACTTCATCCATTAAATGAAAACAATAATATCAGAAGGCAATTCATAGTTGAAGACCAGACAGATAGGCGCCAGATGGATTCACCCCCCTCCATTTCTCCTGATAATCAAACATTTTTCGCGAAGGAAAATGAAATAAATAAATCTTGTGTAATTTTAAACACAGCTGTGATATATTTGAAGGACGGTTCTGGGGAATTTCAACCTTTAATTGCTGCATTAGACAGTTGTTCAAGTTCGCATTTATTGACTTCTCATGCCGCAAATCTATTAGGATTGCGTAAACAAAAAACTCATATTTCCATTTCCGGACTTAATGATCTATGTTTAAACGCTAAATCATTTGTTAGTACGGAATTAACGAATGAAAACAAAACTAAATCTTATCAATTAGATATGTTAGTTGTTCCTAAAATCGCTAATCTACCACCCAAATATATAAATACGTCAAAATTAAAATTGCCGTCGAACATAGAATTAGCGGATAATAATTGGAATAAGCCGAAACGCGTACATGCACTGATAGGAGCGCAGTAATTCTATGAATTAATAGGTTCTAATAAAATTAAAATTGATGATTCCCAATTAATGTTAGTAGAAACGTTTTTAGGGCACGTTATATCAGGAACTGTATGCAATTCTATCGCAAATTTAAGGGAATATTCTGATTCTTGTTTTTTAGTAACAGATTATAAAAATTTGGAAAAAGAAATAAGTTCTTTTTGGGAAATGGAGCAAGTAAGTGAATTAAAACCCTTAGTTAGTGAGGAGTTAAATTACTGTAATGAACATTTTTTAAAGACTCACTATCGGAAACCGGACGGCAGATATGTAGTTGAATTACCCTTTAAGATTCAAATGTTAGATAATTCTCTGGGAGATTCAAAACAAATTGCCGCTAAAAGATTAAATCAGCTATGGAACCGTTTAGAGCGGGATCCCAAATTAAAGGAATTATACTCAGAATTTCTAAAAGAATACACTACTTTAGGACACATGGAAGAAAATTCCGATGGCATAAATCCTGATAAAGGATATTTTTTCCCTCATCACGGTGTTTTGCGACCATCAAGTATTACAACTAAACTGAGGGTTGTTTTTGATGGGAGTTGTAAAACTACTAATGGGAAGTCTTTAAACGACTTATTGTTTAAAGGAGGGATAATACAGGATGATCTTTTTTCAATTATGATTCGTTTTAGAAAACATATTTTCGCATTTACAGTTGATGTAAATAAAATGTTTCGACAAATAGAAGTAAATCCGTCGCATACTAGATACCAAAAAATATTGTGGAGAGAAGGGAGGGAGGAACCTGACAAAATCTACTCTCTGAAAACGGTCACCTACGGTTGTGCAAGCAGTCCATACCTTGCCACTAGAGTGCTCCAACAGTTAGCGGTAGATGAAGCCAACAATTTCCTATTAGCTGCCGAAGTTGTAAAGAACGAAATGTACATGGGCGATTGCCTGTCAGGTGCATCAGACATTTCCGAATTTTTTGAAATTAAAAAACAATTAACAGACATCTTCAAAAAAGGTCAGATGGCCTTGCATAAATGGCGTTCTAATGTTATTGAAGAAATAAATCCTGATTATCAAACATTTCCCTTTAATCAAAATGCCGAAGAAACTTCAACAAAAACTCTCGGAATACTGTGGGACTGCACTAGTGATACATTTAACTTTAAGATTATCGTCAATAGAAGCCCTGACTACACAAAACGCGAAATTCTAAGTCAAATTACAAGACTCTTTGACCCCCTTGGCTTGCTCGGTCCTGTAATTTGCCGTGCAAAAATCTTCATGCAACAACTATGGTTGCTAAAGTGCGACTGGAATGATAAAATTCCACTTCATGTTGCTCAAGAGTGGGACAATTTCCTCAATTCACTAGTTCTTATAGAAACAATCAAAATACCCAGATGTATTCTTATTAAAGATGCATCAACTATCCTCTTACAAGGGTTTGCTGACGCCAGTGAGAAAGCATTCGGAGCTTCCCTTTATCTTCAAACGAACACTGACTCAAATTCGCCTCTTTGCCACCTCATTTGCAGCAAAAGTAAAGTTGCCCCTATTAAAACTGTCAGCATACCGAGGCTTGAACTTTCAGCCTGTCTATTGTTGTGCCAACTTGCTTAAAAGGTAATTAGAGCCATGAAACTTTAAATCGACAAAGTCATACTTTGGTCGGACTCTACGATTTCCCTAGCATGGATAAACATGTCCCCACATCTTCTAAAAACTTTCGTTGCAAATCGAGTGTCTAAGATTCAAGAACTTACCAAAAACTACGAGTGGAGATATGTGCCATCAAAACTAAATCCAGCGGATGTGTTATCCCGAGGTCAAGATGCAAAATCGCTTGCTACAAATAAACTGTGGTTTGAAGGACCCGATTTCCTGAAACAAGACATTGTGAATTTTTGTCCACAAAAGGACTCTCATAACAAAGACGATCAATTTTTAAAGGAACTAAAGTCAGTTCCGGTTCTCACTTCAATTATAAATTATGATTTTATAAACTCTTTTCTTACCATTTCAAATAGTTATATTAAATTAATGAGAGTGTTAGCATTTATTTTCAGGTTTGTCCACAACTGTAAAAATCAGAGTAAACTTAAGGGTTCCTTAACTCTAGATGAACTAAGAGTTTCTAGAAATTTCTTAATTAAGAGAGCTCAAGGTGAGTATTTTTCATCAGAAATTTCGGCATTGAAAAAGGGCATGTCTGTCCCTGTAAAAAGTAAGTTGAGATTTTTAGATCCCTTCTTAGACAAAGATGATCTATTAAGAGTGGGTGGTCGTTTGACCAACTCAAATTTAAGCTATGACCGATCTCACCAAATCATTTTACCCCCAAGCAGCAAATTGACTAAAATTATCTTTCTTTACTATCATAAAAGAGACTTGCATGTTGGTCCTCAAGGGCTATTAAATAGTATAAGACAATTATTTTGGCCCATTAATGGAAGAAACATTGCTCGTCAAGTTGTACACGAGTGTGTTCAATGTTTCAAAATAAAACCTTCAATTGTAAGTCAAATAATGGGTAATTTACCCCCTGAGAGAGTAATACAAGGGTCACCGTTTTCCAATGCAGGTCTTGACCTATGCGGTCCATTTTTTATTAAATATCGCAACCAGAGAAAAGGGATATTTAATAAAGTTTATGTGGCCATTTTCATATGCATGGTTACAAAAGCAGTGCATTTAGAACTACTTTCTGACTTAACTTCTGCTGCAGTAATTGCAACACTTAAAAGATTTTTTGCTCGCAGGGGCAAAAGTAATACTATCTTTTGTGACAATGCATCCAACTTTGTTGGAGCATGTGCGGAACTAAAGAGATTATTAAATTCTATAAATAAAAACAATGATGATGTATCAAATTTTCTGTCATCCGAGCAAGTTCTCTGGAAATTTCTTCCCCCTCGTTCCCCAAATTTTGGAGGACTATGGGAGAGAGGCGTCGGACAGTTCAAATACCACTTAAAAAGAACTATTGGTGTTACGAAATTAACCATTGAAGAATTTTTAACTATTACTACTCAAATCGAAGGTATTCTAAATTCGCGCCCTCTTTCCCCATTATCTTCTGAATTAGAAGACTATGAAGTTTTGACCCCAGGACATTTCTTGATTGGTAGACCAATTAATGCTCTTCCTGAGCCAAATTTGATTAATGTAAGAGAAAACTTGCTCGACCGATGGCAGAGAACTCAAAAAATCGTGCAGCTAATTTTGAAAAATTGGTCCAATTCTTATTTAAGCCATTTGCAGCTGAGATCCAAATGGCTCTTTAAAAAACAAAATGTTGCACCAGGTATGATGGTTCTGGTAAAGGATGGAGACCTACCGGTTTGTAAATGGATAGTAGGTCGTATTTCAGAAATCATCAAGGGAAATGATGACAATGTTAGGGTTGTAATAGTCCGGACTCCATTCGGAACTTACAAAAGAAGTATCTCTAATATTTGTGTTCTACCCATTGTAAATAACGAAAATATTAATTAAGCTTAACCTATTTTTATTGAATTTATTATACCTTATTATTGTATTTATATTAAGTGCTTTATGTGTAACCATTAATTTGTAATAGTATCTGTATGTTATTGTATATTTAATTGTTGTGTATCATTGAACTATCAGAATACTTCAATGGGGGCCGGTATGTGCGCTCCCGAAGTTTGATTAAGAGATCAGCGCCACCTAGCTGATAAATGATGTAACGCTCAGTTGAGCTTCGTTGTCCCTCGAACAACACGTCTGTATCGAGCGCCCTCGCTCTCAAATCAAAAGCTCATATAAATGTTTGCCCCCTGGCAATAATTAATAAAAACCTATGGTGAAATAAAATCAGTCCACTTTTCTCTAACGCTGTCGACAAAGGGAAAGGTAGGGAGTGATCGCGGTGTGCGGTACGAAGGGAATGTTTGTAGTAGGATTCGTATTTGCGTCGTTTTGATATTTTTATTAAGCCTCCAGTGTTGCCAGTGGGCTACTTTTTTAAAATTCAGATTTCTTGATTGGCACCTCTTGATTACCACTCTTTTGAAACCTTTTGTTTTCGTCTTAATTATCATGTCATTAAATAAGGCACATTTTATCATTTGTAAAAAGTGGTGCCAATCAAGAATCTAAATTTAAAAAAAAAGTAGCCCATCTGGCAACTCTGTAAGCCTGCGCTATGTCTGATGATTTTATAACCAAAAAGAGTTTTTTCAATGCCAACTTTGACTAATTTTGATGACGACTTGGAATAGATTTTGGCTAACAATTATAGGAATAAAACATTGACCTCAGAAAATAACGTTGACTATTTGAAATGGACTTTGGCTAAAGATTGCATGAATACGGATAATGTATTGACGCCGGTGAATAATATTGACCATTTCGACTCATCCTCTTTGGTTTATTCTCAAAGAGTGAACATGTGCACTATGTAAAGAAAATTTTTCTTGTAAAGATAATTTACGTCGCCATCATTTCAATTGACTGCCCTACTTTTCCCTACCTGCTGAAAAAGGGGAATGATCCCGCTTCATACGGACGGAGTTTGTCTTTGAAGGGCTAGTGCATAGGCGGAGTAGACTAATAATTCCATAATGTGTAGTTAAGTTTTAAATTAAATCTTTCTGGGGCAAGGTACTTGTATGCCTATACTGATGAAATAGTTAATGGACACCAGTATTTACAAGATTTCATTGTAAAGAGCATTTTTGTGTATTTATAAAAAGTAAAGTTTTCATAAATAATTTGGGTACCAGTGTAGTAATTAAAGATTAAAATTAAGAGACACCATAGCTCATCATCGTCCTTCAAGGGGTTAAATGCGGGGGCTCTGCTAGTGTCAGTCTTTTACAATGTTGGTAGGTTCGTGGTTAGCAGGTTAAGTGAAAGTGGGAAGGGCATCTCCCGGATTCCAAGAATGACTACCAGGATTACTGCAATTTTCTGCCTCAGAGTACTGGCCTATAGATATCCGTGTTTTCGCCAACGTCGAATAATGATTTTGAAACTCGCCTAACGGTCAGTATTTACTTTAGATGAATTTGATGAAGTGTGTGCTCTTTTTTCCTAATTTATTGTAAAAAATTGAGGTTTCGTGAGTGTTGATTCGTTATTATTTTACCAAGTCACCGGGACTTTTTAGCACTTTTCAAACCATTTGAAAAATGCTTATGCATTCGGTTTGTCTGTCCGTCTGTCGGCACTCTAACTCTAGTAAGTAATTTTGGATTGCCCTGGACGATATTGATGTTTAATCTACCTTGAACCCTATTTCAAATGAAGTTTTTAACATGATTAGTTTATTTACAGGGACAGTCAAAAGTTCACCGTTACTTTACGGTCTATAGGAAAAAAATCGTTTCAAATGAATTTTAAAGATGTTATATTCTGTTAAACATATCAAAAGTTATATGAATTTGCGAGAATATGCATTATGAATATGCATCTTGTAAAATATGCGGTGAAAAATAGCTATTATTCGTTTACAGGAGCACACAAAAGAATTCAATTTCATAATGGTAAAGCCGGGAATTGTGTATGAAATATCTTAATTATATTAAACTATTTTATATATAATAAAAATGTTATATGTCGATGATGGTTAATATAAATTATACGATACAGTCAAGCATAGTAAAAAGTATATAGCATTTACAGAGACACACAAAAGATTTAAAAATTTATATTCTTTCCGAAGTATGGCTGAAGGATGGATGAAATGCATTTTAATAATATACTCTTTAAAATTTCACTAAATCTACAGGGTGGTCAAATTAAAGTAACCCTGTTTGAGACGCCCTAGCAAGAGAAGTAGTGGATAAAACAACTTTATATTTGGAGAATGTACATATCAGACCATGAGAAATTGATTAGTGCAATAAAGTTTTTAGATAAAACAATAGCCACCAGGGGATAAAAAGGCACTGCGATAGGTGTAAGATAAGGAAAATGCAACATGAACAAGGATGTAAAAATCTTGGTGCCAATGGACTGACTCCCACCAATATTTTTTAATATTATCCGTTTAAATTTTATTGGAATATGATTGATAAACTTTATTAGCATTCCTATTAGGCAAAAAATACTAAAAATGTAGTGATGGGAATTGTTTGACAGATTTGTACAACTCAGTAGATGACATAATCCATAAACTACAGAATTCAAGGTATCAGTAATTAACATTATTTTAAATTTCTATACTAGAAACATGCTAAATAAGAGAAAATAAAAATATTCACACCTCGGTAAAGTAATTTGTATGTAAATACTTTCTTTTAATATTATTTACCTACACCTTGTATTCTGTATTTATTTATTTGCGCGCGCAGTACTTCAGAACAATATTTGCATAAGAGGCGGGATAAAGGAAAATTGTAACAGATAAAAAGGAAAGTGAATAGGTTTGAAACATTCTAAGACCGCCACGATGATTAATTCTTTTTCTGAGCATGCTTTACTGCAAAAGCTTTTTTATCAAAATGACAATAATACTGTCAAAGCATTTCGTTTCACCGACAGCAGAAATATTTGCGTACATGTCCAGTGACACCATGTGCTCGGCGACTTATGGTCAAACGCTTTGCGGAAACTGGTAGCTTTGCAGTTCCAGCAGGCCGAGGAAGAAAAAAAAGATAGCGTAGGTGACGGATGACATCGCAATCGATGTTATTGAGCAAGAGAGTACAAAAGAAACTGTATTCGAGCTGCACCCAGGCAAAATGGGTATGCCATACACTACCATATGGAAGTGCATGCGTGTAGTACTCAAGGCCTATCACAATAATTTTCGTCGCCTTCAAGAATCAAAACCTGGCAATAACGATCTTTGTGAAACGGACGTTTTGACGTTCTTGCCTAGGACGGAGGTGGAAAAAAACTGGGTTATGAAACATCCTATCGACCGATGAAGGTCACTTTAACATGTGGGGAACACTGAATACGCAAAACTGTCGTATCTAGTCTACAGTTAATCTTCACCATATCCAACAAACACCCCTGCATTATCTGCAAATTACACCCTGGATCACTGCGACCTCTTTGACTGGGCAATTTTTCATTGAGCAAAACATTCCTCAGGGACCAAAAACCTGTTCCGTAACAGCAACACGTTGTCGGGACATGTTGCAAAGTGTGGTCATTCCAGAAATCTAGGGTGCCTCGCTACAACATTCCAACAAGATGGTGCGCCACCTCACATTGGACATCAAGTACAAAAAATACTGCGATGCTATTTTACGGAAAATCGCATTATCAGCCTTGTATTTTCTATAAGATGGCCTCCACGTTCACCTTACTTGACCTTTGGCTTTGGTGTAACCTCAAAGTTTATCGAGAAAAAAAAAAGAAATCAATCTGATTTGAAGGTTTTAATTTTATTGGTTGCGTAATATTACAGGTTGGTAAAAAAGAAGCGAAAATTGCCCAATTTCCACCACTAAATTTTTAGTATTCTTCGCCTAATAAGAATACTAATAAAATGAATCGCAGCATGGATTGATAAAATCTAAACAAAAAATACTATTAAAAATTATTGATGGGAATCAGCTCTTTGGCACCAATATTTTTATATCCTTGGTCATGTTACATTTTTCTTATATTAAACCGATCGCAGCGCCTTATTATCCCCTTGTGGTCTTTGTTTGAACTATTATTACTTTTTTTGCACCATTAAATTTCTCATGGTCTGATATGTATATTTTCCAAATATGAAGAATTTAATCCACAACTTCACTCGCTAGGGCATCGCAAACAGGGATATTTTAATTTGAACCACCCTGTATTTATATAATTACGAGCGCTCCTAAAAGCATGTTTTTTTCTTTAATTGACTTGCTGTAACTAACAACAGCAAGATTTCTTGATTCCATGTATTTTACGGTGCTTCTCGTGAGCTGTTGCAAACAATTATTATAATTCACATTTACACCATACTTTTTCCGGTTACTATTAAAATGAAGATTTTTATATTTTTAGTACACAAAATTCAATTGTGAGGAAATCGTACATAATACAACCTAACTAGCATTACTATTGGATCAATTAGCCATTTAACGGATCAATATTTTTGAAAAAGACTTTCAAATAATGCCTATTTTTTCATGTCTTTTACAGAATTTTTATTCTTTTATCACCGGTTTTTCAAAAAAGAAAAATTTGGCTAATTGAATTATCAAAAATTCTCGGATTAAACAATGCCATATTCCGTACTTGAGGTAATCCTAATTTATACACGAATATTTCAATAATAAATTTTGCTTTACTTAAAATTTACTCTATAAAAAATATTTCGAAGCATATTTATTTCCATGGACATTCGAAACTGAAAAGATAAATACAAATCAGCAAATGATTTATGTATAATGTCAACAATAACGAACAAAATATTTCATAAAAACACACCGCTGTTATAATTAGAAGAATCCACGAGAGGAAGAAATGGTAAAAAATAATTAATTAATGCATGCATTTTTTCAACATTAACTCTTTCCGGCACACTGTGCCCGGTCTGGGATACCTAATTTTTATTCCGAACTTGCAAACGACACCAATAATATTTTAGAAAAATTTTGCTTTTACAATAAAAGCTTAAATTAAGGGATTCAAAATATCTAAAAAATTCGTTTGTGAATTCCGGTGTCAGTCGATAATATCTCAGTTTACTAATAGATTTTGCCCGTGACGGAAAGGGTTAAACGGAAATTTAATATTTTTAAGTCATAATTATTTATTAAACTTTCTAATGAATGAATTTCCGGAAATAGAAATTATTTATTTCGAATTCATTTTTGGGACATTCATGAATTTAATATAAAATTACATTTACAACTCTTCACAAGTTATAAATATTTTAAAACATGATGTTGAATTTCTGGTTTCATTCAATAAAGTAGAAGAATAAAGGTAGTGTTTTTTTCCTTTCACATAATTTTTTTGTGACATTCCTTTAATTGCTTCAATTTAAAATTATTTTTTTAACCACACTGTAGAATTTCTCAAAGCCGTTCAAATTTACGTGTGACTAGGTAATTTACTTGGGCTTAACAGCGAAGGAGATTAGCGATTTTGCAGACAAACACCCTTAATGAAATGAACAAAAAAAAAGTGTAATTTAAAAAATGACAACGACTATTTGGAAAATTATATTTTCAAAGACTAAAATTTTAAAGACAAATAAATTCTATATTTAATATAATAATAATAATAATAATATGGTAATTTCATTAAAAAGAAAATGGTAATAAAAAATTAGTTTCTGACGGATCACCTTATGCAACATCAATATTATTGACGTAAACACGCCTACGTAATTTACGACTGCATTAAACTGAAATATTGTTTTAAGAAGATTACAATCGTCTATAGTTTATTTTGTTTAATGCAGTCTGTTATATATCAACAAGAAGCATTCGACGACAAAATGGCTTAGCATAGATACATTTACACTTCCATGCATTATTCATATTATAAGGATACGTATTTATTTTCCTTTTGCGCTATTTTACTAAACTTTATTTTCTTTTAGTTTATATTTTTATTTTTATCTTTTATTGTCTTATATTATCTAATATCTTATATCTTATATTATCTTATAACTTCTATCTTATCTTCACTTTCTATCTAGCCTTAAATTCATTTTTCATATTAACCCATTGGGGACGAGCGACACGTATACGTGCCGCAAATAGGCTTAAGAATCCGTGTTTATCGCCACCAGTAAAATTATACCGTAAATTTTGGCTTATTTAAACGGAGCATTTGTCCATTTAATATCAAAATTATTTCTGGATTTTAAAACCGGTGACAAAACATTAAAATATTCGTAAAAGGCTCTCGTCGCGAAGGGGTTAATAAAAATATTAATAAAAATTGGAATTCGCAGTTGTTGTTTCACTGAGTGACGCACTCAATATGCTGTCTGTATTTTTAAACGTTCACATGAAAATTAATTCTTTGGTTAAAATGTTGAAAATTTTCATTGCCACCAGAATCTAGAAACAAATTTATTTGGAAATAAAAGGAGACAATTTTCGTCAGGTTATTATAAGTACTAATTTATCTCATTAAAAATTTTCGTGCGAATCGATTTTTTTTAATAAAAATTAAGTGGTAAGTTCATTACCATTGACCGATGAAGGGTTAAGAGCTTTCGTAACTTCTTTTGTAAGAGATAAATTGGGGTTTAGACTACCAGCCGCTCTTGCCAACCAATTTGGTCTCCCTTAAATGTATATTACGCATTAAATCATATTGCTTTTATTCAAATTTTATTTTATATGCTCAATTTTTTGTCAAATTAGAAGATTTTGCCTGAGTAATAAATATAGATTTCATATACGCACCACATTGGCGCAATTGCAACAAAATGTCAATTATATGCCTGACATATAAACCCGGCATTTGTTGTTTATTTATTTATAAACTGTTTATTTTCTTTTATTTTCTTTTTTTAAATGACTTATGCTGTTTTTCTATAATAATCAAGAAAACATTTTTTTTTTTATTATTATTACATTTTTAAAATAATAGAAAATAGTTAAAAAAATACATATACAACTCATATTTGAAAAAGAAGCTTTCGCCAAATTGAGTCAGAAAAAAATTGCGCTACAGTGTTCCGTACATAACATCTGCTCCGAGAAATCAAGAACTCAGTATTTTTATGTTAACCTGGTGCAGGCGATAAATCGCCAAATATTGTACCCGTGGCATTATTTCGTATTTCATTAATTTCATTTAAAATAAACAATATAATCCTTTTACTTATTTCACTTATAATGCACAACTTTAATTTGAGACTAAAAAATTAAAATTCGTGATTTTTAATATTTTTTTAGGTAAAAAGAACAATAACAACAACAACCCCCCCCCCCCCCAAAAAATAATGATATGTTGAAGATAAGTAAACAAACCTAATTTACCATGACTTAAATCCCGCCAAAGGACTTTTACACAATAACCAATAAAATGTGTTTCTTTGGGTGTTGCCATTAAAGAATAAACAAATAATCGCGATTTCTGTACCACTTACGACAGCGAAATATATATGTATAGATTTGAAAAAGAGAGGTTCTAGTATGAAAAATAATAAGGTCATTTTTGTTCGTTTTACTTTTCCAAGATGACTTATACTTTCACACATGTGAGAGCTATGCACGATTCTTCACACAAAAGAATGTACGTTACTTTGCATTATAAAAGAAGAAAAAATATTTTGAAGTTACGGAAAATAAAATCCATTTTTAGAGTCATACCAGCAACGTGTTTCTGTCAATCATGATTTTCCTGTACCACGAACGGGCCACGCAAGTCCATATTCCAATTATACTTATCATTCTCACCCGTACATTTTCATTTTTAATTTTGCAATATTTAATCCGAGCATTTTTCTGATACAATATGTCAAAAGTTTTTGAAAAACTGGTGATAAAATATTGACAATTTTGTAAAAGACATGAAAAAATAGACATTATATGAATTTCTTTTTTTTTCAAAAGAATTGATCAGATAATCCGTTAAAATATTTGTAGCACTTCACCAAATCCGATATAGTTTAAAGTGTACAATGATTCTTTCATTCGAAACGTATATAAGATCATACAAAAAACTGGTGGAACCAGAGAGAAAAGTAGAGCTCGATTTAAAAAAAATCTTACAGTTAAATTTGGGAAATATTTTCAATGTGCGTACGAAAGAAAGGGAATCAGATGATCTGTAAAGCTTATGAAATAACCCAAATTTTTGTTAGCTGAAAATGAGGACTGAGCTGTACTGGTCCCTTATATTCAGAATTATACTATTATCCACTCAAAATGATTACTGAGGAAAGTAGTCAATAGAATATATTGTTATGTTGTCTCAAATCGGTTAAGCCCCACAATGCTAAACAAATATAAACCATGATGTGATAATTAAAGTATAACATTAATATAATCAAGTTGTTGAGGAATTGATGTAGATAAGTATGTTTGAACATAAATATTTAGTATATGATTGAATCGTATCTATTCAAGGTTTTGAGTTTACTTGGAGCTTGTTCACACTTTGTACAGAACGAACCGTTCTCATACTTCATTACATCAGTCTGTAACATATAGTTATGAACCCAAATTTTTAAACTGGTTATGGATGATTGAAATACGGAAAGAGTTAAAAATGCCCTCTTTTTCTCTGATTGATTTTAAAGCACCAGTAAAGCTCAGTCTTCATTTTCAGCTAAAAAAAATTTGGGTTATTTCATAAGCTTTACAGATCATCTGATTCCCTTTCTTTTGCACGCACATTGAAAATATTTCCCAAATTTTACTGTAAGATTTTTTTAAAATCAAGCTCTACTTTTCTCTCTGGTTCCACCAGTTTTTTGTATGATTTTATAGCTTTTTCAGATCCTTTCAGGAACTTTATCTATCACCTTCAACTACAAATCTAAACTATTATTAGTATTAGTTTAAAATTATTAGTAGGCATATTAGTTTGGCGAAATACGTGAAATGACGCTAAGTTGGCTTTAATTTTGGCGAGTAATTTTGGACGCCAGATTTGGCGATATATCGCCAAGTTGGCGAAAAACTTGGCGACATTTGGCGACAGAACCGCCCCTTTTCAGATGGTAGTCCCACTGCAGTTTCTCGGTATCTACGTAGATTTTCTTATGACGATAGGTATCTACACAGATTTTCATAGCGTCATTTTCAAATAGTTATTTTTATAAATATAGAAGAATTTTTTTTCCTAATTATCCCTTTTTAACTGAAATATCTATATTGTAGTAACTGTTTTACTTCGAAAACATTCAAATAAAGGTGCGATGTTGTTTTAACACATATTTAATTACAGTTTATATATATATGTTTGTGAAAATATGCATTTTCTGTTTCGAATGACGTCAATATCAAAGGTTCAAAACTATCAGAAGAATCAGAATTTTTATTGATCTATAAAAAAAAAGAACGCGTGTTATCGTTTCTTTTTAAATTATTGAATTGTTTTTTAGTTGGTGGCAATTCGAAAGGAACAATTGAATTAGCAATTAAAAAGGAGAGATTTCTGTAATGTTAAATTATGAAAGGAATAGCGTTATATAATTTTTAAATGGGTGCCATTTCCTTAATTTTTTATATTTTCTTACCAGACCTTCGAAAGGCACATCCCTAAATTAAAAGCTTTCGAACAAGCTATTACACGTCGCTGAATGTTTCCTGGTTCGGGTTATAATTGAGTTGTTTCTCTTTTTTTTTTTTTTTTTTTTTTTTTTTTTGTTGTTGTTGTTTCACGAGCAAAAAGTGCCAAAACAGGGGTTCTAGATCTCCGAAACTAATCGGTGGATCTGGATGAATTTTTGTAAACTTTGAAATCTGGGATAGGACACTTCCCCTTTTAAATTTCGTCGTGATCCGATGATTGAGTCCAAAGTTATTAAGAGGCAAACTTTGGACTTTAACATTAGAGATGCAGCTGAGCTCTACTATACAGCACTATCGTGCTGTATGATATAACATTATGTTACCGGTATAAATATTCATAAGTAAAGTATTGGAAAAAGATGGTAAAAAATTGATACTATTTCCTAAAATATAAAACATTAAAAAAAAATTTCATCCAATAGGTTTACTAATTTAAGGATTGATGTAACAAACAGATTTTCTTTAAAAACCTGTTTCGTTGGAAAATACCAAAAGTTTAGAAAATTAGAATAAAAACTGAAAGAACGGAAATAAATGTACAATATACAAGTAAAAAAAATAATTCTTTTAATTAAAAAATGCATTTCTAAAAAAGATTAAACTGAACAAAAAACGTGTCTTGACGCATCCAAAAATTTTCTAGCAATTTTGTCTTATTTAAAAAGAAAGAAAATCATTTTTCTCTTTTTGGTATTAAAACGTTTATAGAATGTTTTTTAGATACAATATCAAAATTATTAAAGTTAGAATTAAAAAGAAACAGCTAGTGATATTGTATACTTTTAAACTATCCCTTGACAAATTTTGCGTCACAACAGAAAACTTTATCATTAAATTAATATGAAAATATTTAAGAGGTTTCTAAAGCTAGAAAATGACAAATTAGTTTTCAATTAAATGTTTTAAAACATTGTTTTGAAATTTATACAAATACTGCCTTTAATCTGCGGAACGCATCTAAATCCATATTTTAAAACTTATTTGTTCTCAGTTCAATCATTCATGAGAACCTCAATCAAGGAACATTCCTCCACAAAGTATACAACCAACATTCAGGTGCTAATACGACTAACTCTTATTCATAATCACGCTGCCACAAAAGACAGCAAGATTTCATAATTAGTCCAGCTTTAACCCTTTAACTTTCATTGGTTTCGCCACGAAACCACAAAATTTTAATTCAGGTACGCAACACTGACACCGGTATTTTTATCTAGAAATATCCCTTTTATTTTGTATGTGAAAAATCACGTTTTCTCATTTAGAAATATATTTGTTCTTAATTACCGGTGTCATTCATTTATTTCGACATCTTAGCGATGAAAATGCTATGATCGTTAAAAGGTTAAATGTTGTGCAAAAAAATTGCAAAAACGTAATCCAATCATTATTTACAACATAATTTTACCGGTGTCGATATAATAAGTTTTTTTTTAGCAATATGAAATCTATTTTTATGGAAATTACTTTTGTGTGTCTCGAAAAGATTGAAAAGTTTTATTATTCAAGGGCAGTGGCATGTTTATGAAACCTTTTAACTTTATTTCTAAAACGCCACAACAGGACAAGAATTTTAGTAAAATATTTTCCACTTATTAATTTTGCCATATGTAACCCCCACCCACTTTTTCCATATTTAGAAAAACCTTTGTTGGCAAATTCAAGTGCTATTCATTTTTTTCAATACTTTAGCAATATAAATGCTTTGACCTTGAAAGTGTCAACACTAGAAGCAGCAACATCAGTCGATTTGACTGCTGCTAATTATGTATAATTAGATTTGAAACAGAAATAGCTTTAAAAAAGGTTAAATATATACATACTCTCTCTCTCACACAGGACAGACAGGCATATTGTAAAAATATGTTTTTTTTAATCTCCGACCCCTAAAACGTGTAAATCCGTCGAAAACCGGAAGTCGAAAAACATTTGATTGCAATACTTTCATTTACTGAAGACAGAAAAAAGTAAAAATGAAAATAAATTAAAGAATTGCTAGAATGGGCAAATCAGCGTATGAACAGCTTTCATTTAAAAGAATAATTATCAAAATCGCCCCAGTAGAAATCTCATGGCTGAAAAATCAGCCTGTTTTAGTAAATATATAGATACTGGGAAAGTGGTTTAAAATTCGAGGATTTTAAATGACACACATTATTAAAAAAATTAATATTTAGGATTCTATATTTTGCTTTTGTGTAAAATAAAATAAAATTTTCAACATCATGGAACATGGAAATTTCAATCGATTAGGGATAAAATCGATTAGGGATCTAAATAAATCTTGAGATACGAATTAATGACGGAATTTAGTGCTATTTTCATTCGAAGGTAATAATTAGCAGGTATTAACACAAAATTTCGCAGGCATTCGAAGGTATGAACACAAAAATATTAAATAATTTTATTTCAATATTTCCATTATTTTAACTTTAAAACTGTAAGGAATAGTCTATCATATATTCAAATATTCAATATATTCAAACACGTGCTTTTTAACGTGCTTTTTGATTGTTAAAAAATTTAGATACAGACGTATATATGATATGTTTAACCCCTTGCGCCGCGGTGATTTATCTATGAAACCACTTAATTGTAATTAACAAACGCCATATTGGGACCCGAAATCTGGTAAGAAAAATATCAGTTTACTGAATGCGTGAAACAGAGCTTTTTCTTATTTACACTTAAAGTTGTTTTCTAATTCCGGTCTCAGTCATTCATTTCAACAGTTAAGCAAAGAATTTGCTTTGCCCCGAAAAGTATCAACATAACACTCAATTGAATCTCTTGCGATCGAGTGACACGTATACGTGCCGCAAACTGGGTTAAGAATCCTTGTTTACCCCCAACCAGTAAAAATTTACTATAAAATTTAACTTATTTAATCGGAGCATTTTCTCGATTTAAAAAGGCAGAAATTTCTGTTTTTAAAAACCGGTGACAAAACTTTAAAAATTTCGTAAAAATGCGACCGTTGCAAAAGGGTTGAAAATTTCTTGAAAGATGAGGCTTTTTTCTGATTTTGGGAAATAAATTGAAATTTTTCAAGTCATAAAACTTAATAATGTAATGGCCTTCCATGTAATCTTCCATGAGTCATGCGCAAACAAATATCAGAAGGGTTACTGCCAGAATTTAAGAAGCCACTCGACTCTCTGAAAAAGACCCGTATGATAATGTTAAGTTTACGGGGGCGTTATTTTCAAATATCTCACTCAAATTTTAATACGTTTACATGAAAAGATTCGTAAATCGAAAAAGGTATTCAATATACATACTATGCTTGAAAATATGCATAAATGTGAAAACAATAATTTAAAGTACCTAATTTTTAATAATAAATTTATTTTTCATTAAATAAATAAATATGAATATGACAGAATGAAATTTTCGCCTTGCTTTTAACATAAAATGTATAATATGAACTTTAAAATGTTCAGATTTACTTTGAAGGCGATTAAAATAATCAAATATAGATATGTTAATAGATAATTTCATTTAAAAAACAACTTAGTACTTTCAAAACTTTAATCAGGTTCTTCCTCAGAGAATATTTTTTTATAAATACAAATATAAGCTTTTTTTTAAAAAAAAAATGAACGAGAGTCGTTGCTTGAAGATTGAATTTGTAGTATTTTTAGGTGAACGGTAAGAGACACATGCATTGTTTGCAAGACGAATACGTCAACGTTATTTCATATTAAAATAATTCTTTCATAAATTTCAAAGCAAAAAGCAGAAAGCCGTCGCTGTATTTTTTTTTCCTTTTTTCCTATATCATTTGTCGACAAGGAAGCGATGTTTCGCCGAATTAGCAACCTCTCTTATGTTATGATCGTAGTTTCAGAGTCATCCGTTCGTATCGCTACTGTCTATGCGTAATCCCATGTTAAACAAGTTGCCATTACAGTGTATGAAAGTTGATTCTCTGTTCCGTACTCTGTGATTTTAGTATTTTAAGAATGGAAGTGCTTTGCCCCTCAAAGGGTTAAATAGTATGAAATTATTAAAAAAATATTTCATTTACCTTGCACCTACAAATTTAAAAGTGAGCCTGACGATGCTTAATGATAGGGAAAAAATTGCCTTTACCTTTTTTCCGGTGTCAGCATTTATTTATATTTTTGGGAGGTTTTTTCCTTGATTTTTTTTTTATGAATAGCTATCTACATGTACCTCGTTTATCAGTTGTTTGACGTAAAATGTGTATTTTTCGAAGCTATCTTTATACTGATAAAAGAAAATTTCGCTTTGTGTTTGTATGAACGTGATAACTAGAGAAATCTGTCATTTCGAAATTGTCTGAATCTGTTTTGAATCTGTCATGCCGAAGTCATTTCGATTTTTTTAAAAAAATGGTAATTTTTCCTTTGAAAAAAAATCCAATTATTCATTTTGGGATTCATTTATTCTACCTTTTTGTGACACTCTACTAATGCTTGATTTTAACACTAGAACCGCCGGGTATTTTACTCAAGTTTTATAAAAAATGTTTCTCAGCAGAATTTTAATTTTAAGCTATTTAACTTGTTTTATTAGTCTATTTTTGTGAAGCATACATTTAACATATTTTTTAAAGAAAATTCCGGCTAGAATAGACTATTATCAAACTGGCAGGGGTCATTTTGACCCCTAATGGCGGTTCTAGTGTTAAAGTTACCGAAGCATAAAAAGGGACATTTTACAATATGCAACTTTGTTCTTCTTAACGGCGTAATCGATTTTGAAAAATATGAATCTTAACCCTTTCAAAAAAATTCTCGATTGCAGATTTCTTTGCATCTCCGTTTACTATTCTAAGCTAAAAGTAACAAGTAAGAAAAATCATGCGTTAAGCATAGATTATGAAGCACTTTCCTGGTGAGAATTTGAGTTATCCAAGGTGCGGCGTTTACGTGAGATATTACGGTGTATTTAAAGAATTATTTTAGAAAATGTAGCGAAAAATGTAGCTTCGTTTCTATTTTCCAAATCTATTAAAACCAAAATTATAAAAAACAAGTAAGAAAAATCATGCGTTAAGTATAGATTATGAAGCACTTTCCAACACTTAATGAAATCTTTAACAAAACTTTGTTATTTAGGGAAATAATAGTGTATAGCCAAATATACCCAAATATGTATTCCAGTACTTTTGAACAGCCCTGTATTTCATGTCAATTGATATAATGGGAAAATTTAGTTTAGCAAGAAAATACCCAGTAGCTGGTAATTTCTTTTTCAGCAATTCATACTATTAGATGGAAACATACTTGAATACTTTTGTTCAGCCTTGTAGTTTACATTGTACCTTTATTACACGTCAGCATTAGGTTAAAATTTATTGTAAACTAAAACACTTTCAAAACAACTGAAATCACATTCTCATAAATCATCATTCATAGGCGTCCATGTACCGAATTCTTTGCGTGGCTCTGTATATCCTTTTATCTATATCCTGAAAACATTTCTCAGTAAATTGAATGAAGCTCAGCGTAAAAATGCATAGCTTATTTAAGAACCACGTTTAAATAATTTACGCTCATATTCAGTAACGTTCGTGAGCTCTTTTGGGTAGCCCTGTATATCAACTATAACATTTATACACACCATATAATGTGCATATATTTAGCGAAATATAAACGCGCATATCATAATTAAAATGCATTTCATCCCTCCATCAGCCATCATCGGACACTTATACGGTATTTCGGAAAGAATATACTATTTGAAATCTTTTGTAAATGCTATGTACTTCATATTATGCAAGACAGTAGCGTATAATTTATATTAAGCTTCAGTGACATGTATTAATTTATACATGAAAAAGCTTAATATATTTAAAATATGTCACACACAATTCCCCCTTTTACCATTATCTAATGGAATTCTTTTGTGTGGTCCTGTAAATGATTAATAGCTACATTTTCATCTTATATTTTATAGAATGCATATTTTAATATGTTTGACAGGGTTTAACAACTTTAAAATTCCTTTGAAACGAATTTTTCCCCATAGGCTTTAATGTAATGGGAAACCTTTGATTCGCCCAATAGATAAACTAATCATGGTAGAAACTTCATTTTCGATAGGACTTGTACTAGGGTAAACGTCAATAACGTCCTAAAATTTCATGGCAATTCGAGTATATTAACGATTTTTCCCCATAGGCCATAATGTAATGGGAAACTTTTGATTCTCTCTGTAGATAAACTAATCATGGTAGATACTTCATTTTCAATAGGTTTCGTGCTAGGGTAAACCTCAATAACGTCCTAAAATTTCATGGAAATCCGAGTATATTAACGATTTTTCCCCGTAGGCCGTAATGTAATGGGAAACTTTTGATTCGCCCTGTAGATAAACTAATAATGGTAGAAACTTCATTTTCAATAGGGTTCGTGCTAGGCTAAACGCCAATAACGTCCTGAAATTTCATAGAAATCCGAGTATATTAACGATTTTTCCCCATAGGCCATAATAAAAGGATATACAGACATCCGGCCAGACAATCCGAATGCATAAGCACTTTTCAACTTTGTTGGAAAGTGCTAATAAAAATAAGTATTTCAGCAACATCTTTTTAGAGCATATGGGAAGATCATTACCTATAGAAATTTGGAAATGTTCGGACGGGTAAAAGTATATTTTTTAAAGTGTTAGAAAATTTCGATGGAAACCTAAAGCTCCTACCTACTGCTACTAATTTTATAAAGTAATTTAACTGATGCAACTTATGTAACTTTACCTGGTGTATCGAGCGTAAAATTACACCATGCTAAAACAAAATTATTAGAAATCATATCATTATAGTATAATGTAACACCAATTATGTCGGTCCTATTGCTACTAAAGGCAGTACTAACGAAAAACCTACATATCAGACATATTAAGGTATAGTTAAAAAATTATGAGGAAGGGGGGTATTTCCACTTCTCATAAGACTTAATTTATATAAAATGTACACTGATGGAATGTATTGCAAGCCAGGGAATGAGACTTAATTCACAAAAAATATATACACTGATGTAATGTATTGTATCATATACATACTTATAGAGAATATGGAAGTGGCGATTTCAGAATGAATAGAACTGCTTTAGTTAAATAATCGTATTAGAATTCTGTATATTCTTATGTGCTATTGAATAAAATATACATTGATTTTGTATTGCACTTTAGGAGTATATATATTCATACTTCAGTCGATTTCGTTATTAAACATTTTTACTATTAATATAAATAAATGAACCATTCTAGCATGACATTTTAAAATATCCCCACAAACACTTGACTTAAGGCCGTAAGCTGGTTTCGTCGCGGCCAAAAAGAGTTAAGGTCGTTTGTACAAAAACAATACTGTACCGCAAGTGAGACGCCGCTAATTGCGGCAGCTATCGCCGAGCCGTTAACGGCTGGGCAATGACAGAACTGTTGCATTTACTTTGCCGGTAAACCCTTAATGGTCGGTTTCGGGCAAAAAAGTAATGGCCCTCCAACATCTAGAAAGCAGAGGGTTAATATAAACTGACGAGCATTTTTATTTTAAGAGAGAAAATGTACATATTTTTGGTCTTTATTTCTTTCAAAAATTATTTTAAATCTGGGTTTAATATGCATATGCATAATTTACGAGATTTATATTTAAAACCAGAAAATAGATGACATATTTTATTTAATTTGAAAATATTTTTATAAGAAATAAAAATTGTCCCAAAAATGTATACAGAATTCCAAGTTTTTTCTTCCCCGGCTCATTTTTACATTCATTATTCATAAAAAAGAGTTGAAAAAAATGAATAAATGTTTAAAATATAGTAAAATAATTTATAATAAATTTTAAAACAGAAAAAAGCTTTTAGATTAAGCCTAAAGCTGTCCATTTCCACCCCCTCCTCCCCATTACTCAGTCATGCAAAACTTACGCATATATGCATAAAATCACTTTTAGTCGTGCATGCATAATATAGTTCCAAAAATGTCGATTTCTATATCTCTAAAATTGGCTTAAAAATACAATTAGTTTCACATTTTTTTTCTAGGAAAGATCTTTGTTAAATTTAAAAAACGATGTTATCAGATAAAAAAGAAAGAATGTATTTTGATTTATTTTCATCTGCAAGCGCGGATAGCTTTGCATGGATATATTTTAATGGTCATACTGGAAATAATGAATGTGTCGCCACAATAAACGATCCGACGAGTAACCGCAAAAAGTGGTCAGATCTGTTTGGGCCTTAGTACAATACATGCTCTCCTTCAAGGTCAACAAGTACGGGGGGGGGAATTTTCCAAGAATTTTCCTCTCCGTGCTGATAAGCAGATCATTTCAGTTATAGAAGTCACATCAGGGAGAGAAAGCTTGTTAACGAATGCTACTACAATGTGGATATGTTACCACAATTTGGATATGTATACGTATGTTTTATTATGCTTATTCATTAAAGAATTATTAATTTATAATTCATTATAACCTCTTGAGTTTTTTTGCATCGACATTAGGCTTCTTTGATTCCGGAAACCTAATAGAAAGATATAGGAAACATTCATTTTTAAGACATCACACGTTTTTAAAAATGCACTTGTATTTTAACAAATATAAAATAATATTTACTTTATACTCTGCTATTCATCGCTTATTCGTTATTTTAAAGTTTTGTATAAATTACGAAAAGCAGCTAATTTAAAATTATATACTTTTAAGAATTTTTTTAAAGTTTGAAAGTTAATCATATTTTCATATAAAAATTGTTGTTTTCTACCGTGCATGTCATTAAAAATTTTGCAAAAAATAAAATAGTTTAATTTATATAAAGTTTACACTGATTCTTAAAGGTAAAATTTATTTTTCTTTTCATATATTAGAAGCGAGAAAGAGCGATTTCATGTGTCTTGTATAAAATTGTGCAAAATACCATTTAATAGATGCTTCTTTAACTCAAAAAAATTCTTTTTTGTAGAGGTTGGTTGAATTATTTTAGATAAAATAGCTATCGGTTTCATTTTAGATTCTTAAAATAGCTTCTTTAACGTTGTAAATAACATGACTGTGAATGATGGTTTTTTCTTTTTTTTATTTTGAGCGAAGAAAATTAACAATTTTTCATCGAAAATATTTCATTCATTAAACAATTAAATAAAATTGTCAGATCATTCAAAATTTTGATACATTTTCAATTACTGTAAATAATTCTCAGCTAATATGAAAAGATTAAAATAATATTTATTTTTAAATAGCAAATATTATTATTATTATATATATATATCAGGGATGAGATTTCCGCTTTTTTGCACACCAGTAAAATCTTAGAGAAAATACTGTATTCTTTAATCGGAACATTTTACTGATTTAAGAGAACAACATTTTCTCTAAGATTATACTGGTGTCCAAAGAAGCGGAAATCTCATCCCTAATATATATTTGTAATGTTTGATTATTAAATTATTCGAATAAAATCTAAATGAAAATTCTTTTGTATATTAAAATGATGCAAAAAATATTCGACAGGTTTCATAATAATTCTTTAATGTATAAACATAATATATTGGTGACAGCCATTAACAGGCTACTTCAGTCAAGGAAAACGATTCGTTCGGTAATACTAATCCTATAGAAGAAATCAATAAAGATATCTATGTCACATTTTAATATTTTGAAACGATATTTTTCCTATTGGATAGCTGAAATTAATCTGCACAAAAGCCGTTTTTTACTTTTTCTATTTTGTTTGCAGATATTTTTAATGAGGATGTTTTTATTTTCGGTACCGGTTACGAAAGTCAAAGCATCCTCATAAAAAATCTACAATAAAAATCGAAAAAATAAAAAAATTGCCTACGAATCGATCTCAGCAATCTAATGCAAAAAATAATAAACAAAATAAAATAAATAAATATTTTAAAAGTATTGGAATGCAACCGAGATATCTTTATAAAATCCTTCTGTAGGATCGGCATTATTTATTGGGTCTTTTCGCTTGGCTGAAGTAGCCTCTTAAGTCTAAAAACTAATGAAAATGAAATAAAAAAAAAACACAAAGCATTTAATTTATTACATGCATCACTGGCATAAATTCAAAATTTGTTCCATAAAAAATGTTTGTTGGAAGATTGTTTAAATTATAAAGTGTTTTTGCATAAAAAACAATATACTAATAATCTTTATGTACACTTTTCAAAAAAGTTATAAATTTATGAAGTACGGGCAAATCAAAGATGCAGTAAAAGGGCCATATAGACAGAAGACTCTATTTATTTAGGAAGGAAAGAAAAGATATATCAATAATTCATATGTATTGTGCGAAAAATAAACTACAAACAAACTAGCAGGTTTTGGGGAAAAGTTATCGCAGTTTAGTGCAAGAAAAACTTCTTTAACGTTTCATATAATGCATTTATTGTATGCATCTAAACACATTTTAACGATGACTTGGTAAAATTTATTTTAAAATGTTATAACAATGTGAAGTTTATTAGGTTTTTTTTAATGTTAATATTTAAAATTGCAAAGTTGTTGCACGTTTCGTGTAAGAAACAAAAAAGAAAATGTCATGCATCAAGCATAATTATGAAGCACTTTCAACGCATTCAGAGTAATGTAACAAAACTGCATCCCTTAAAAAAATAAAATATTACGTCTCGTTTCATCCTATGAAAATGTATAACACATTTCAAAACCGAGTTTCACCTCTTCCCATCTACAATCAGAACATTATTCGATTTTTTGTAGCAGCCCTGTATATGACATAGAGATGTGTATCTACTAACAGCATGCATTCTAAAATTTTGTTCAATTAAAATGTACATATATTTCAGTTGAAAATTCTCCTTCAGCAATTTTCTCTGATATGAAGAATGGTATATATATACTTTTATTCAGCCCCGTATATGAGGTATTGAATTTATGTATAAGGAGTAATATGCAGAAAACTCTTTAAATTTAAAAGCGCATACCTAATTTTAAAACGTATTCTCCAGCAATCATGACGCAAAGACAGCACTGTGACCGATTTTCTTGTGTGTCCCTGTAAATTAACAGAAAAAATCTATGAATGCTCTGTTTTCACGTGATCGTAGAAAAACTCAGTGATTCATATCCCTTTATAAAACATTTAAAATAGCGTAATATCATTAAAATAATCTCCAAACGATTTTCCTCCATATACCATAATGTAATTGAATACTTTTGAGTGTCCTTGTTAACGACTCATTAATCGTACTTACTTCATATGCAAAACATGCTTTTGTGAACCCAAATACGCTTTCTCAATTGCATGATAGAGTATATTTAGGGGAGATTGAGCGCGCACAGAAGGCCACACGGATAGACTAACGGACAAACCAAATGCATAACCACTTTTCAATTTTGTCGGAAAAACTTTTGGACTTTGTTGGCTGCTTTCTAATATATAATCTAGATAATAAACAATCATTTTAAGAAAACGAGTGTATATTAAACTTTCAATTTTAAGTTAAATATTAAAAAGCTATTAACAATCTAAATGTTAAAAAAAATACTTTTAATATTTTACTGTACAAGCAAAGAGAAGACATATCAATAATTTATGCGTATTGTTAAAATAATAAAATTTACCATTTGAAAAATTTTCTTGAGATTATTTGGTCAGAAAACAAATAAGAAAAATAGCCTTAATTATTTTTTGTCATTAAAATGCTTTTGAAAAAGTAATTTGCAGATAAAATTAATAAATGACATACCAGTATCATAAATGCTATCGTTATATAAACTTATTATCGACCATTAGAATTTCCATATAAATTTAAGTATAAGATACCGAACTATTTCCATACTTTTCTTATGTGAAAACATCTAAAACATCAATAATTCATGAGTATTTTAATGATAAACAATTCTTGAAAAACTATTGTCTCTTTTACGCACGTAGAAGAAAAAAATTCTGTTAAACATAAAAGATTTCATTTTGCGCCTCCAACCTCCTATTAAAAATTAATTCATAGAAGGAGTTAATAAAAGATTCATCAAAAAGAGCCATTTTTTAATAGAATGTAAATTACAGAATTCAAAGTGCAAACATTTTAATAGTTTTTATAAAATTAAATCGAAACAAAATTGATTGAAGCATTTTCTAAGATTCAAATTAGCAAAAAATTTTATTTTAACCCATTCGTGCCCAGCATCTTTTGCATAAATTTTATTTGGATGGCACCACTATTTTTAGAAGATTTAAATTTAGTTCATTAATCACGAAAATGCATCATTTAAATAAAATTGTTATTGCTTTTGTTTTTTACCGGTGCCAAAAACAGTGCTGAATGCACCTTTTGAAGCGTCGCTAAAAAGGGAAGCTAGGGGTTAAAAGAAGTAATAAAGTAAGATTATAAAATGTGAAATATTTGACAATTAGCAATGAATTTTAAAAGGAAACGGAATTATTATTTCATACATGAAATGAGTTATTTAAAAGTTGATTTTCTTTAAGAAATATCGAACAATGGTTCTATATATTTCGCCTGAAATGCTCGTGAATTTTCTGATTTTTTTTTTAATTACAGAAAAAAGTGAGATAAACTTGATTTACATCATGCAAATATTTTACATATTTATATATTTTTATGTTTTATTACTTTGGTAATTGTGGCTAAAAAAAGGCTTATATCGGAAGTCCTCAATATCGGAGTTCATATGTTTATCAGATCGGCTAAAAATATCTCATATAGTTTCATATAGTTGTATTTTTCAGTGATATAAGCTACAACAAAAACCATCATTTTTCTTAAAAAGAATGAAATAGGCCAAGAAAAAAAAAGGAGCTAGCTCTATCCATAATTCATAAGTATCATATTAAGGTACAAAGTTAGAACAGTTTTCCAGCAGTTTTTATTGAAAAGGAGATTATGTTACGCTATTTTTTTAATCTTTTGAGCTGTCAAAAAAATAAGAAATCAATGCAATTTAAACAATTAAATCTTTAAAAAATTAAGAAATTATTAAAGGAAAAATTAAAGATGAAAATTAGAGTCGAGGAAAAAAAGTCACCCTGTTTGGAAAACATTGTTTTGATAAGAGAAAAAGAATCTTAGACGTAAAAGAATGGAACTAGCTCTATTCATAATACATAAGTATCATACTAAGGAACAAAGTTAGAAAAGTTTTCCAGCAGTTTTTATTGAACAAGAGATTATGTTAGGATATTATATAGTATCTCACTCAATTTGCTCTAATCATGACGCCAAAGAAACTAGAATAAAAATAGAAAAGCATGTTAGATTTGAAACTTTTAATAAATATTCTAACATATTGTATGGTATTTTTCAAAAAACATATACTGGCTTGCAATATAAGATTATCTTAAAACAATATGTATCATGTTTAACTAAAGTTTCATTTCAACTTTTCAAATTATTGAAAAACTAAACGATTTTCCTATATGCAATTAATAACATACAGTTTGAAATTATGAATTTAATTGGATCTGTGACGTTTGGTATTGGGCGAAGAAAAGCAACGAAAATCAGGCCATTATAAAGCATTATTGTATATATTCAACAAAACTTAAAAATAACGTTGCCGTTTCGACCATCGAAAAATGTGCATGCGTACATTTCGCATTCATGTTCGCTGTCTTAAAATACTTTAACAGGACATACATAACTTTAGTTCCAAAGTTAATGTTACGTTTGCTAGTTACAGTTTTGCATCTGAACATTCGAACATTTCACTCCAGTTTCTAATCGATGTGCTGCCTGAATCCAGTAGTTTGAGCCTCTTTAGATGCATTCATGGTAAAATATTTAGTTTTATGAAAGTAAATACTAATTTCATTCTTACTATGACGTCATTTTCACTCATTGAAGCTTTCCTTGAGTCTCAATCTCACTATAAACGGAATGGAAATATATTTAGACAACAGTTATCAATCACATTTTATTTCAACTGCATTTTTTTTTTTTTTTTTTTTTTTTTTTTTTTTATTGAACGTTTGGAAAGCAGTTTTGAACGAAACTATACGTCTCTAAAGAAACAGCCATGAAAACTGTTAAGTTTGTATTAGTAATAATTCCTGATAAATTGCAGTTCTGAACTTTTCTGAACATTTTCAGTTCGTGTCACCCTTTTAAATTTCCATTTTTTAGAAACAGTTCATAGCACGTATTTACGTCTTAAATATTAACTCCATTAATATATAGATATTGTAATAGTAACAATACCTCATAATTCATGCAACGTAGATATTTGTGTACAGTTATTATTGAAGTAAATAATAAATTTTTAAATTTTCTTATGCATACAACCAGGAGAAAAGTCTAGAACAAAACTTTCAACAAGTTAAATTTTTCTTATTAAAATTTCCAATTGAAGTTGAATTACATTTCTGAGAAAATCCTTTAATGGCTTTCTTTTAATGCCGATAAACATGTAAGAAGAAAAGACCCATATTCTGAAACTAAATATACTTACTTAATTACCCGGAAAATTGTTATTATGTGTAAATTCAAAAGTTTCATGAGCACATGGAGAAGAAAGTTTAGAAAATAAACGTGGTATACCGGAATTTACGTAATGATGCTTAAAGATTCAAGCAAGCTTCAACAAAGATTTTGTTTTTTCATTTTGCAAGCGGCTTAACAGATGAGGAAACGTGAACGATGATTCCTGTACTCTTTTCTTAATTTCAGTTTAAATGATTTTAAGGGCACGAGTAACATCTGGTGTGTAAAGAAATACAATTTTAACATAAGCTTAAGTATTCTATTTAAAAAAATCTATAAACTTTTAACTTTTACTTCTTAAACTATGTAATTTGCAATATACAGGATAATAAATAAAGATTTTCCTCTGTTTCTGAAGCAGAAAAAAACTGATGTTAAATGGATTCTCCGACATCCTAAATCTAAGTATATGAATTTAATTATTTACAGAATTATCATTATAGTTAAATTCGAAAATGTTCATTAAATTGAGGAGAAGAAAATGTATCTTTTGGAACATACGCTGTTTGGAAGAAAAACTGAGCTCATTAATGGGGATGTCTGAGATTTAAGTAATGATCCTTTAAAAGTTTGTGTAAGGAAGAAACTTCGTCGCATCCATTTTTCTCATTCTGCTGGCGGCTCGGTAGAAAAGATGGATGACGGCTGTGTTTTCTGTATTGGGAATTACAGTGATCTTAATAATGATTATCGTAAAGCAATCATTTCTGGACTATGTAATATATTATGAGATATATAGAAAAAATAATTTAAAATTTTTATTTTTCATTTATTTAAAACCGACAGAAATGTTTAGAAATGATACATAATAATGACTCTTTTTTAATTTATATTAAATAATCTACCGTTTGACAACCACAGAATTAAAAGTGTTGAATGATCGAGATAGTCGATTATGAAAGAGGCTTAAAATTTAAAGAATATGCTAGAAAATATTTTTGAAGATTATAGAATGCCACTCTTTTAAAGAAAACAGGGGATATACCAGGACTTCAAAGATGATAGGAAAATTACCGGAAATATTATTATTATTATTATAGGAAAAGTATTACATTCAAAAGTTTTATGATATCGTGGAGAAGAAAATTTAGAAAGTACTGGAAATTTGAAAGGTAAATTTACACTCACCAATGTGGTTTGCTGTGGCTTACGTAATGATGCTTTAAGTAATGGTAACTACATTACGTATATATATATATATATATATATATATATATATATATATATATATATATATATATATATATTTAAAATATTTCCTAACAATATCAAAAATCCTATATACAGGGTGATTCCAAATTTTTTTTACAACAAAAGAGGGGTGATAGTACACATCAAGGCAAACAATATTAAATAGGAGACCAAGGGTCCAAAACGTTTTCTTAAGGAGATAGCCGCCATTAAAGTTTAGGGACCAAAATTTCAAATAAACATAAAAAACGGAAAAATCGGTCGATTGATTTGTGGTTTTCACTAAAATTATTCTTTATGTCGGCATTTTCTTGAAATTAAATTATAAAGATAAATTTCAAAAAATGCCGATAGAGGGCGCTTTAGACTTTGGAGTAACGAACAACTATTTTTTGCCGGTATGTTTTGCATCTCATTAAATGTTTTCATAAGTTTACACTCAAACTTAAATTTTGAGCTCATAATCTGTAGTTGGGATTGGTTAAGTAACACAAACTGAGCTGTGTTCAGAGGGTTCAAATTTTAAATGATTAAAAAAAAAACCCGGAAAAATTGGTCGATTGATTTGCGGTTTTCACTAAAACTATTCTTTATTTAGGTATTTTCGTGAAAATAAATTATAAAGATAAATTTCAAAAAATGCCGATAGAGGGCGCTTTAGACTTTGGAGTAACGAACAACTATTTTTTGCCGAATTGTTTGCATCTATTTAAATGATTTCGGAAGCTTAGACTTAAACTTGAATTTTGAGCTCAAAATCTGAATAGTAAGGAGTGGTTAAGTAGCACAAACTGAACTGTGTTCAAGGGGGAGGGGGAGGTTCAAATTTAAAGTAATTATAGAAAATGGAAAAATTGGTCGATCCGTTTGCGGTTTAAAATAAAACTATTCTTTAAGTCAGTATCTTCTTGAAAATAATTTTTAAAGATAAATCTCAAGAAATTCCGTCAGAGGGCGCCTTAAACTTCAGAGTAACCAACAATTCATTTTAACCATTATTTTTTGGTTCTAATTAAATGCTTGGAAAAGCATTTTAAATGTTCTCGAAAACTTAGATTTAAACTTAAATTTTGAGCTCAAATCCTGAATCGTTATGAGGAATTAAGAAGCGCAAACTGAAGTGTGTTCAGGAGTTGAAATTTAACCCTTTTTCCTCCTCGAAAACAATTCAATTTTTCGCTACTTAAACACTCCCAACGATTCAGAATTTCAGCCCAAAATTTAAGTCTATGCATTTGAAAGCATTTAATGAGATTAAAAAAAATAACAGTTAAAAATAGTTGTACGCTACTCCAAAGTCTAAGGCGCCCTCTATCGGCATTTTTTGAAATTTATCTTTAAAAATTATTTTCAAGAAAGCACTGATTGATCAGGAAAACTGCTGATTTAAAAATTAGTTTTAGCAAAAACCGCAAACGAATCGAAGAATTTTTTCCGTTTTTTACAATTATTTGAAATTTGAACCCTCTGAACACAGCTAAGTTTGTCTACTAAACGACTCCCAGCTATTCAGTTTTTGAGCTCAAAATTTAAGTTCAAGTCTAAGCTCACGAAAGCATTTAGTAAGATGCAAAAAACAAAGCCAAAAAAGAGTGTTTCGTTACTCCAAAGTCTAAAGCGCCCTCTATCGGCATTTTTTGAAATTTATCTTTATAATTTATTTTCACGAAAATACCTAAATAAAGAATAGTTTTAGTGAAAACCGCAAATCAATCGACCAATTTTTCCGGTTTTTTTTTTAATCATTTAAAATTTGAACCCTCTGAACACAGCTCAGTTTGTGTTACCTAACCAATCCCAACTACAGATTATGAGCTCAAAATTTAAGTTTGAGTGTAAACTTATGAAAACATTTAATGAGATGCAAAACATACCGGCAAAAAATAGTTGTTCGTTACTCCAAAGTCTAAAGCGCCCTCTATCGGCATTTTTTGAAATTTATCTTTATAATTTAATTTCAAGAAAATGTCGACATAAAGAATAATTTTAGTGAAAACAGCAAATCAATCGACCGATTTTTCTGTTTTTTATATTTATTTGAAATTTTGGTCCTTAAACTTTAATGGCGGCTATTTCTTTAGGAAAACGTTTTGGACCCTTGGTCTCCTATTTAATATTATTTGTCTTGATGTGTACTATCACCCCTCTTTTATTGTAAAAAAATTTTGGAATCACCCTGTATATGAAAAATAGTAATTAGTAGTTTAAATAAAATTTTCATATTTCTTACAAATGTTAGTTAGTTTTGTAATCGTACCGCACTAAGAGTTAACAGCGAAAAAGTACTATTTTATTTATTTCAGAGGCAAGGTATTTGTATTTGTAAAATGTCAAAATATTCAACTGACACAAATATTTAAAAAAAAATTTATTTGTAAACAATATAATTCATATTTTCGCATACGCAATAAAAGAGAATTTTTGATTCAAATATTCATGTGCCAATGTGAGAATTAGAGATTAAAATAAGGTGATGCCATAGACTAGGTGATGCAAAGCGGCATCACCACCCTTCGAGGGGTTAAATTATATTTTTTAAATTTAATCATTTTAGTTGTGTACGTGTATAGTTTCAGCATATGATTTAAATTTGCTTTGTATTTATATTTTATTGTTGTATTCATTGATTTATGAAAGTTTTAATTCCTTTAAATAATACGAAATGAAACAAATGCTAAGATGTTTATATTAATTTAAGTACAGACAGAATTATCTTTTATAATGTCTGTACGTGAAAGACATGGATATTTGTTTTTAATATAACTAAAAATTGCTTGAAAAACAATAAAAATTGTGGCAATAACAACACATTTTTCAAAGAAAATAAGATCCAGTTTTCAAACAAACTTTATTTGAAAGCATGTTTTTTCGCTATTCAACATTGTAAAAATTGAACGCGTATTTTCTATACTTAGAAGTTCAAAATAACGTTTAAATCGCAGTAACTTCAAAATTTAATAGTTTGCTGTTGCCATTCTCAAGGTGGTAAAAAGGAGACAGTGACAGGGGTCGCAGCGTCCCTAAAATTTTTGCACTTTCCTACCATAATTTCAAAACGATAATATTTATTGTAGAATTTCATTGTAGATGTTAAAGGAATCTAAGAAAAAAATGTTTGATTTAAAATACTGGTAGAAAAATGCAAAAATTTAAGGAACACTGCGACCCCTGCAGTAAGTGAGTTCTGTCCAATTGACGCAGAGCCTTCCTGTGAGGACATTATGTCTCTTCTATTGCAAAATTCGATGACTAAAGAACAGCAAGATGTCTGATCAAAGTAGGATGCAGCAAAAAACATGATAGCACCTGTAATAATTAAGATAGAGACACAATTTAAGCAGAATTCGATAGATAAAAGAATCGATTTTAATAAAGGAGAAATCGATATTTCGATCGAAAGTTACGTTTTAAAGGTGTTCGGATAACTTAAATTAAATTAGAAAAAGAATAAAGGAACGCAAAAGAAATTATCAAAACAAAGTTTTGGATCTTATCTCATGATCCTGTAGAAAAAAAATGATCAAGGTATCTCACTAAGCAGACATTCCCCTTTTTAAAAGAAAAGTATTCTTTAGGTAAACAGATAAAATCACCGTTTTGTACTTAGTAGTAAAGTATTAAAAAGCATAACTATGCAAAAACAAAAAATTCAATTTTCCGCCTAAAACATCTTTTTGAAATTCAATGTAACTTCAGGTAAAAGACTTTAGAGTTTTTATTGGATTCCGATGAGCATTTAAAAGGAAAGTCCAGTATTGCAAAACTAAGCATATGAACCTAATTTCCTGCAAAATTATTACAATGCAAAAATTTTGAAATTTCATTACATTGTGGAAAAGTAAATTAAAAAAATAATAGGTTTTAGGAAGGGAAAATAAAACTCATTATTTGAGATTTTTTGAGATTTTTGAGAACTAATGATTCCTTGAAAGTTTGTGCAAGCGAGAAATTTCCGCACATCTATTTTTAACTTCTTCTGTAATAGAATGTATAGTAATTTCAAGTTTTTTACGAATTTACACGTTTTGGGAGTCACAGATCGCCAAAAACATGTTTATACGAAATGTGTATCTGTCCCTCTGTATGAGAGTCTCGCCGTTGTACCATAAAAAAAAAAACGTATGAAGCTATATATTTATTATTACTTACTTCATGAACAGGGGTGCAAAAATCTAGGCGCCAGAGGGTAGTCTCACACCACTAAAATTTTAAAGTTTTTTTCGCTCAAAATTTAATAGCAAAATTTTGTTGTGAGAAACTTCCTGCTGGCGCCTAGATTTTTGCACCCCTGTTCATGAACAAAATACTTTCTCCGTTCAAGAAAGTATTCGACAAAATACCGTTTCCGTTCAAGATTTACTTATCTTCCGTTAAAATTTCGTAAAATTCTATCCATACGCGCAATGACCAGGGGTCGCAGCGTCGCTAAAATTTTTGCATTTTTCTACCAGTATTTTAAACCAAAAATCTTCTTGGATTCCTTCAACATCTACAATGAAATTCTACAATAAATATTATCGTTTTAAAATTGTGGTAGGAAAGTGCGGAAATTTTAGGGACGCTGCGACCCTTGAATGACTATCTTGAACGTTCTGAGAATATTAACAGGGATCAGAATTTTAAAGAAATAAATTTTTCTTAATAAAAATCTACAAAATTAAACAAATTAAACAAATAAAATACTGTGTTGATAAGTCAGCAGATAGAATATTACTTGTGTCGTACTATCAGTTCTGCCCTACCCGTAACTAAAACTTTTAATCCATTTCTATTTGCATAGATATTTTCATAATCTGTCACAACAAAAACGTTATGTCTAAACTTTCTTGAAATATATATAGAGCTTGGAGTTTCGGCAAAGTTTTTATGTTATGCTTTTAATAAATTTTTTTCGGTGTTTTCAATTTCGTGTAGAAATTTAAAAAATGTATTCTTTCATGTTTTGCCCGTTCATTGTACGGGCAACTTATTTTTGCCAATCATAATTTGCCCGTACCATGTACGGGTTTCCATACTCCAATCAAAATTTTTTATTACCACCAGTAAAATGTTATTATAAATTTTGTCTTATTTAATCAGAGTACATTTCTGATTAATTTAGAAAGAAAATTCTTATCTGAAAAACTGGTGATAAAAGATTGAAAATTCTGTAAAAGACATAATAAAAAAAATTCAAATTTTTTAAAAGTTTTTTCAAAGATACTGATCAGTTAAGAAGTTAAAATAAAAAAAACACTCAAAAATTTCGCCTTTACTTATTCTTTTACTGTAAATTTATTATAAATTTTGTAAGAAACATTTCCATGATAGTCGTTGAGCCAGATGCCAAAATTAGGGCTTTTGGTTTTACTATGGGGACTTGATGATGTATACATTTTTGAATTCACAAAGGTGCAATGAGTTAATTTTGCGATGATACCATGAAATTTGTTGTAGCTTATAGACGCCATATTGGAAAAGAGCTCCATCTATCGCACATAAATACAAATGAACTTTTATTTTTGGTATTATTACATAACTAAATTTTAATGAAAAAAAATGAAAGAACAACATTCATGAACATATAACGTTTTGCAAATTATATATTTGTTAATATTTTATTTTATTATGATTATTAACATATATATTAACATATTTATGATTTTTAACATTTTCAATTGGATAAACAGTTCAAAAGTCATGTGCGTGACAGAAAACTGAAATCTTGTTTTGCATTTTAATGCATACTATTTTCATGTGGATGAGACAAGGAAAAAGTAGAAATAGAGAATCTATTGTACTTAATCTTTAAGGAATTAACCCCTTCAGGACCACGGGTGCTTACATGTACCATTAAAACGTGCTTCTCTCTCTTGTTTAAAAAAGAACCACCATTACAAAAGAAAAGTAAAAATTTTCTTATTTAATGTTAAAACTTGTTAGCTTTCGTTTTTTCAAAACTAAAAACTAAAACAAAATCACTTCACCTTTTTCATTTACGTATAAAAAACATTTCATTTTTATTTACTTAGAACAGGTGTCACAAATAAAAATTAAAAAGTTGACATGTTTCGGTTCATTCATAAGAACCGTATTCATAACACAATGTTATGAATATGGTTGTGTTACAATGTGCACAATGTGTACGGTTGTGTTACAATGTTATGTTGTGTTATGAATACGGTTCTTATGAATGAACCGAAACATGTCAACTTTTTAATTTTTATTTGTGACACCTGTTCTAAGTAAATAAATATGAAATATTTTCTTATTTAATTAAAATATTCACTTGTTTCTTAAACTAATTTTAATTGTATGGCAAAAAGGAGTGTCAACCAAATAAAATTATGTAAAAGATGCTGGTCTCGAATGGGTGAATAAATAAGAGACATCTGCATAGGTTGACATTCATGGCCTATGTTCTGCATATGCTTGTACATCTGAGTTTATTAAAAGGACATGGATATGATAATGTGATGTATGTTCTTGAACAAAAACATGACACATGATCGAAAGTAGTTTTTGGATTCCATTGCCATTCTACTGGAACTCCAGACAGCCTTTTCCCTCGCTACCTGCTCCAAAAAGCGAATCGTATTTATCTGGGGATAGAAGATCAAGATCAGCCTGTAGATACTCCTTACAAACAAGACCGTGGAAAATAGTTAGCATTGCCGATAGGTAGAGTGCATATAACGTTTTGCAAATTATATATTTGTTAATATTTTATTTTATTATGATTATTAACATATATATTAACATATTTATGATTTTTAACATTTTCAATTGGATAAACAGTTCAAAAGTCATGTGCGTGACAGAAAACTGAAATCTTGTTTTGCATTTTAATGCATACTATTTTCATGTGGATGAGACAAGGAAAAAGTAGAAATAGAGAATCTATTGTACTTAATCTTTAAGGAATTAACCCCTTCAGGACCACGGGTGCTTACATGTACCATTAAAACGTGCTTCTCTCTCTTGTTTAAAAAAGAACCACCATTACAAAAGAAAAGTAAAAATTTTCTTATTTAATGTTAAAACTTGTTAGCTTTCGTTTTTTCAAAACTAAAAACTAAAACAAAATCACTTCACCTTTTTCATTTACGTATAAAAAACATTTCATTTTTATTTACTTAGAACAGGTGTCACAAATAAAAATTAAAAAGTTGACATGTTTCGGTTCATTCATAAGAACCGTATTCATAACACAATGTTATGAATATGGTTGTGTTACAATGTGCACAATGTGTACGGTTGTGTTACAATGTTATGTTGTGTTATGAATACGGTTCTTATGAATGAACCGAAACATGTCAACTTTTTAATTTTTATTTGTGACACCTGTTCTAAGTAAATAAATATGAAATATTTTCTTATTTAATTAAAATATTCACTTGTTTCTTAAACTAATTTTAATTGTATGGCAAAAAGGAGTGTCAACCAAATAAAATTATGTAAAAGATGCTGGTCTCGAATGGGTGAATAAATAAGAGACATCTGCATAGGTTGACATTCATGGCCTATGTTCTGCATATGCTTGTACATCTGAGTTTATTAAAAGGACATGGATATGATAATGTGATGTATGTTCTTGAACAAAAACATGACACATGATCGAAAGTAGTTTTTGGATTCCATTGCCATTCTACTGGAACTCCAGACAGCCTTTTCCCTCGCTACCTGCTCCAAAAAGCGAATCGTATTTATCTGGGGATAGAAGATCAAGATCAGCCTGTAGATACTCCTTACAAACAAGACCGTGGAAAATAGTTAGCATTGCCGATAGGTAGAGTGCATTACTATACGACAAGAGGCAATGCGACTCCACGGACTTCTTTTTTTCCGCAAAAATATATATAGAATACAGCACAGTTCCTTGGTGTCTCAGTATTTGTACTTTTCATAACAGAGTTGGCAATTTTACAACAAAATATGTTTCTTTGTTTCCTCTAATACATCAGTTTCAGTATCAAGCGCCTTAAGTGTCGAAAATTTGTGTTCTGATTCACCATTTTCCCTTGCCTGTGCAAGAACTTACTGTATGACAGTGAATGCATTTCAAATAATGCATAACATACCTCTTTACCTACAAGTCCGTGCATGTCACTCAAGTTTTACTCTTTACTTTGCACTATATTTAAAGTAATGCAAGAATTATTAAATGCGTGGTGAAAATTAATTAAAAAATAAGGTTGTATTTAAAAGGCAGATTTTATAAGAGTCAGGCAGAAAAGAAGGGTCATTATGCACACTATTTTTAATTTTGCCGAAAAAATTTTGGTGGTTTCTCCTAACGATTTTAGAAGATATGTATATTTTGTTTTCCCTCCAAAAAATATTTGTAACCCACAAAGATTTCTAAAGCGGGTCACGACCCAGTACTTTTTTTCGAATTGACATCTTTCTGTATTCTATTATCTCAATGCCAAAGTTATCAGCCAAAGTTATTTTTGTGATTATAACATTACATTTAGTAGCTAAATTGAATTATTTTGTAAATTTCATGGCTGACCTTCAGTGACACCGGGCGTGGTTCGTCAAACTTTGTCGCGAAAAGTGAAAAAACGCCAGAGAGAGACTTCATAGATCCTGGCGCTGAGGGTCAGCCACAGTTTTGGGGTTTAACTTGTGTAGTATTACTCATTATTAACTGAATTAGCTCATTAGTTGCATGGCTCACCCTCAGCGCTGCCGAAAAATAGCTATTTTTGCATCAAATGAAAGAAAAAAAGGCTTTTGGTGACCTTGTATTTCAGTGCTCTGAGGGTCAAAGTGTAACTTGATACTTGTATTTTATAGTATCAAACCTACCTCTTAACAGACATTTGACTGAGCATTGGCTAATGGCCATGATAAGACATAGGGCTTACTTCAAGCCATTGTGGAAATGGAAAATATGATAACAAAACATACAAGTAATTATATATTAGACTATAACTTATTCTCTATATGTCACAATTTTTACGTTCTTTTTTTACAAGAAAAAAGTATTGGCTTCGGGAAAATTGTCTAAACCCGGTTTTCGATTGATTTACACATTTTAGGAGTCAGAAAACCCGAAAAACATGCTTTTACAAAATGTCTGTATCGGTGCATGTGACAAAAATTTTGTGGGCGCTCGACCTCAAGAACTAATGCACTTGAATTTCATAAAACTTTAGATTCTTTTTGACCTTGATATAAACTAGATCTGATTAGGTTTTGATGTATATCTCTCAATAGGTGGCACTGCTATACTGGATTATAACGACCCCCATTTCTGCCTGACTCTTATAAAATCTGCCTCTTAACAACGGTTTGATGAATTCATTTAATTATATTAAAAGTTTATCAACACGTTGAGTGTCATATCAGTCACAGGTGACTGACACTGATCTTTCCGTTTAGGCTGCACCAATAGCCGGTGACTGACAGACTAAAATACGAGATAAAAATAAATATTTATATATTTTTAAATTACTGAAAATGCATTTAAAATTTACTTAACTTATATTTATTACACAATTATACTACCTAAATAATTACTTTTAAAGCAATATAATTTGTATAGTTTTATGCTGTCAATCACCGTGCATTCAATGCTTATAACGAAGTGTGAAATATTCACGTTACACAATCATTTTAAGAACTTAAATATAGTTTTCTCTTTTGCATTTGCCTAAGTGTCCGAATGGAATCGCTTAGTTACGTGAAGAAAACAATGTACGATATGGAAACACGTTACTTTGAATTAATTTTTTTTATAAATGTAATATGTTACTTCATTTTTATGGTATGAATTGTGTATTTTTTTCACATGAACTCATGAAAAAAATCTCGATTACTGTGGCCATGAGTAAAATTATAAAAATCAATTTCAATATGTGATAGAATATGGAATTACTACCCGAATGCAATTAACTGCCACTCGAACGATGTGATTTTAGAAAAATCACGACATTGAGAAATACATGACTCATTCAGTCTGTTAGCGAAAAGCTGAGGTTTCTTGTCCTTGTCACTTATTATAGGCCAATAACACCTCAATAATGACACAACATTTTCTAGAACAGTGTGACTTTTTAGGGAGTACAATTCCAAATTTATTGTTTACATCTCTGATCAAATGCTGAAAGAGTTAAAATAGAACAAGTATTGGAATAATTATACAAATAAACTTTATAGATAGTTTTACATATTTTTCTTGTTATAAAAACCGTTATAATTATTCTGTTCATAATTTTAACTTGCAATTTTTCGTACGACTTTCAAATTTATATCAAAAGTGCTTTTATTAAAAGAGCTTTATATTTTCTCTGTTATATAACACAACAAGAGTCCTTTGCATGTAAAATTACTGAAATTAAAACTTGAACTGGTATAGATATACAGATGGTTTAAAATAATTTCTTAAAATGTATTTCAAATTTACTTAAGTTATATTTATTAGACGATTATACTATCCGAATAATTACTTTTAGAGGAATATAATTTTTATAGTTGTACACTGCCAGCCACCGAGGCACTCAACGAGTGAACAGAAGTGAGAAGCATCCACGGAAAACAATGATTAACAAAAGTCAACTTCTTTTTCCCTTTTGCCTTTACCTAAGTACCCGAATGGGTTAGCTTAGATACATGAGAAAAACAACTATAGATCCGGAATATTTATACTTGCATTCAGTTTATTCTAACTATGATTTGCAACATAAATTTTATGGTATTAGTATTTTTTTAAATAAACTCATAAAAGAGAGCTTCATTACCTTGGCCGTGTGTAAAATTATAAAAATAAATTTCAATCTGTGATTGAAAATGGAATTTTTCCCGAATGCAATTAACTGCCACTTGAACTACATGATTTTAGAAAAGTAATTTCGTTGAGAAATGCATCACTCATTCAATCTGTTAGCAAAAAGCTGACAAATCTGTTTCTTGTCCTTGTCTCTCAACGAAGACCAATAGCAGAAAAATAAATCTACATAGTAACTGGCAGAGTTGCCAAGTCTTTGGCTTTTTGCACGCCACTCTTATCTTAGAGAAAATCTAGTTCTGTTTAATCACCGATATGTTTCAATTCAATGAAGAAAAATCTTCTTTATTATAATACTGATATCTATAAAGCCAGAGACTTGTAGCCCTGTACTGGAAATTTTTCTGTAGAAAATTTCTCACGCCTTGCATACAATATTATTTGAGATATGTAAGTCCCGATTTTGGATTGTTTTTCACACTGTTGGTTATACGCCTTTTAACTCTTTAACGTTCACTGGTTTCTCTACGAAACCACATAATTTTAATTCCGATATTCAATAATGACACGGAATTTGTGAGTGGTTTAGCATTGTTGTGATGGAAGACAACGCCTTTCCTATTCATCAATTCTGTACGGTTTTTTTAATCGCCTGCTTCAATCGCATAAGTTTTTCACAGTAGACAGTTGAATTAATGGTTTGGCCAGGTTCGAGCAGTTCATGATGGGCAATTCCTTTCCAATCCCATCAAAAACTCCCTAGAGAACTTCAAGAAGTGTAAGTCACCAATTTTGACGAAAGTGGTATCGTTGGAAAGATCTCATCGAGAGCAGTGAAAAATTCAATGGAACTACCCGTCGCAAATCAGCCGTTTTCGTGATATCCGACAATATATGTCACGTAACTAGTGCATACTTAATGAAAAACCGCAAAAAAATTTAGTCTCGATTTTAAAGAAAGTGGTATCGTTAAAGATATCATGATGAGGGAGAAAAAACACAATATAACTAACCGTCGAAAATGGGCCGTTTTCGAAATATCCTATAATTTATGACACGTAGCTAATGCATACTGTTCAAGTGCACACTTAATGGGGGACCGCAAAAAATATGAAAATGATATCGTTGGAAAGATATCATTGTGAGAAGTAAAAAACTCAATGGAACTACCCATCTGAAATCAGCCGTTTTCGTGATATCCGACAATTTATGTCACTTAATGCAGGTTCCCAGCAGTGTGCATTAGACATGTGACACAAATTGTCGGATATCTCGAAAACGGCTGATTTCCGACGGGTGATTCCATTGAGTTTTTTAATCCTCGTGATGATATCTTTTCAACGATACCACTTTCGTTAAAATCGAGACTAAAATTTTGTGCGGTCCCCCATTAAGTGTGCACTTGCTACGCGACATAAATTGTCGGATATCTCAAAAACGGCTGATTTGCGACGGGTAGTACTATTTAACGGCTATACGGGTAGCCGCCATTTAAGTTTAGGGTTCGAAATTTCAAAAAAAAAATAAAGTTATAGTTGGTAGATTTATTTGCGATTTTCACTAAAAGTATTATTTATATTAGTATTATCTTGAAAATAAATTATAAAGATAAATTAAAAAAAAAAACCGATAGAGGGCGCTTTTGATTTTGGAGTAACGATTAACTATTTTTTTCCGTTACTTTTTGCGTTTCATTAAATGTTTTCGGAAGCTTAATCTTAAATTTTGAGCTCAAAATCAAATAGTTGGGAGTGGTTAAATTAGCACAAACTGAGCTGTGTTCAGAGGGTTCAAATTTCACATGAATATAAAAAACGGAAAAATTGGTCGATTGATTTGCGGTTTTCACTAAAACTATTCTTTATGTCGGTATTTTCTTGAAAATAAATTATAATGATAAATTTCAAAAAATGCGGATAGAGGGAGTAACAATGGAGTAACGATCAACTGTTTTTTGCTGTTATTGTTTACATCTAATTTTCCAGAAGCTCAGACTTGAACTTAAATTTTGAGCTCAAAATCTGAATAGTAGAGTGTGGTTAAGTAACGCAAACTGAACAGTGCTCAAGGGGTGGGGGGGAAGGTTCAAATGTCAAATAATTATAGAAAGCGGAAAAATTGGTGGACTCGTTTACGGTTTAAAATAAAACTATTCTTCAAGTAAGTATCTTCTTAAAAATAAATTTTAAAGATAAATTTCAAAAAAATTCCTGTAGAGGGCGCTTTAAACTTGAGAGTAACCGACAACTAATTTTAACCGTTTTTTAGGTGCTTTCGTAATTATGTAAATACGTAGCACCTATATTGGTCGTTCAGCCCGTCCGTCTGTCTGCATACAACAACGCAAAAACTGGCCAACTGAATCGTTTGAATCAATGGGGGAAAAGTTTCAAATGTATTTTATACGTTTGAAATTTAAAATACATATTTATTACATAATTTTGTCGAGTTATTTCAAATTTTCTGAAAATCGGATGCATAGATCAATTACAGGGACAATGAAAAGTATTGCGTTACATTACGGTCAATTGGGGAAAATGTATCAAATGCATTTTAATGGTGTTACACTCATTCGAACTTAATAAAATTTATATGCAACTATAAAGTACATATTATAAGATACATTTTACATAATTTGTGGTGAAAAGAACATTTGTTATTGATTTACAAGGCCACACAAAAGTATTCCATTACATAATGGTATAGGGAGAACATTGTTTGGTGAGTATTGTAATTTACTATTTACAATTTTATGAGATTGATATATGAGAGTAATATTTTTAAAACTTCCTTATCGTACGAACGCACCTCATTTGCTACGTTTCACGTGCAATTTCCAACTTGTTTGTATCTAATTAAATGTTTGCAAAAGCTCATCAAATGTTTTCGGAAGTTTAGATATACACTTAAATTTTGAGCTCAAATTCTGAATCGTTGGGATGGGTTAAGAAGCTGTAACTGTTCAGGATACAATTCAGTTTCAATTTAACCCGCCCCCTCCACTTACACAGTTCAATTTTGCGCTACTTAAACACTCCCAACGATTCAGAATTTGAGTTCAAAATTTAAATCTAAGCATTTAAAAGCATTTAATGTGGTTAAAAAAAATAACAGTTAAAAATAGATGTACGCTACTCCAAAGTCTAAGGCGCCCTCTATCGGCATTTACTAAAATTTATCTTTAAAATTCATTTTCAAGAAAATACTGATTTAAAGAGTAGTTTTAGTAAAAACCTTAAACAAATCGACCAATTTTTCCGTTTTTATAATCATTTGAAATCTGAATCCTCTGAACACAGTTCAGTTTGTGCTATTTAACCACTCCCAACTATTCAGATTTTGAGCTCAAAATTTAAGTCTCAGCTTACGAAAACATTTAATGAGATGCAAAAAGTAGTTGTTCGTTACTCAAAAGTCTAAAGCTCCCTCTATCGGCATTTTTTGAAATTTATCTTTATAAATTATTTTCAAGAAAATACCGACATAAAGAATAGTTTTAGTGAAAACCGCAAATCAATCGACCGTTTATCCGTTTTTATGTTTATTTGAAATTTTGGGTCCTAAACTTTAATGGCGGCTATCTTCTTTGGAAAACGTTTGTGACCCTTGGTTTTCTATTTAATAGTGTTTGTCTTGATTTGTACTATCACCCCTCATTTATTGTAAAAACAATTTAGAATCATCCTATAACCGTATTAATAAAATTTTTTAATTTAATATTTTCCTAATTTTTTTCTGGTAGTAAGTTTATTAAAAATGTTTATCAAATCACAAATTAAAGTAAAAGGAAAAATTGCATTGTGTAAAACTAAATAAAAATCAAATATATATCTATCTATAATCTATGCTAGCCATACTCAACCTTATTTCGTTGCTGTCTACAAGCATAATTTCCTATCTGTATGCGGGCCCCAACACACTTATAAAAAAGTTTAAAAAAAACTAGTTAAAATAGCATAAGTGGTATAACAATGCAATTTGACAAAATTGATTTTATCACTAAGGATCATTTTTTGTCGCGGAAGAAATATTGCCAAATAATTTAACATACTAGTCTTTTCTAAATAATAAACTTCATAGTAAATTCCCATTGTAAATGCTGTAAAAATGTACCACGAAGATTGCTGGATAGCAATAGTTCTGTAAAATGTTTTCAGTGCCATTTTTTTCTACGAGAAAAGCTCAACCATAGTAATATTAGCTATGCAAAAGTGTAAAGTGTAATAACAAAAAAAAAAAAAAAAAAAAAAAATGTAGAATTTCTAATCTCTAAAGAGAAAAAAAGAAATTTTTCTCTAATAAATCAGTCTTTTGTTTAATGAAAAAAAATTATATATATATGCAGTGCGAACGTAATTTGGATCTTTTAATTCATGTTGAAGAATAATAAATGTATGCATCACTGTAGAAGAAATAGGACTACTAGTAAAGGTAAAATGGGCTTTTTATAGACAAAAAGTAGAAACTTATGCTTGCTGGCCGCAACGAAAATGGGTTGGTTATAGCTGGTTATACATTATATATAGACAGGTATTTGATCGAAATTTAATTTTATACAATAGTTTTTCATTTTACTGTAACTTGTGATTTACTAAACATTTTTTATCTAATTTCTACCAGAAGAAAACGAAAATTATATTTCAATTAAATATAATTAAAAACCCCAATACTTATGAAATTTAACTTTCTGCAGTTAAAACAAATGGAAATCCATCAAGTGATTCGATTATAAAATTTTAAAGATATCTATTCTGTATATGACTATCGGTAGGAAATAAATGATTGGTAAGATACTTTTATCTTAGTAATTTGTAAACAAGATTAATGTCTTTTCTTTGTATTTTATAAACAATTCCACTAGTTCGCCTTTTTAATTGCTAAATTTAAATTTAATTGGCTTTAAAAAAAAACTTTAAATTTCGATTTCAGGTGACAATATTGTAATCCAAGTCAATGTAATACTTTTCTTCTATGAACTTGTGGGTCATAGGACCAACCAGTTTATCCATCTATGTAATAATAATAAAAAAAAATTTCCCCTTAATTCTAAGTTAAGTACTTCCAAATTCCTTTAAGAAAAGACTTGTTTTAGAAGATTAATGTTTTTTAGAATAAAATAAAATAAAAAGGGTTCATTTGAGGTATGGAATGAAAAATAATATGTTAAAATATTATAAAAAGAAAGGAAAATTTCAATGTTAAAAGAATTTGAAAGTAGTTACTTTGAAAGCTAATTATTATTTTTTGATCATCATAAATTATCAATCATAAAGTGGATTGATAATTTATGATGAAACGCGACCACAATTTCTATCATAAGTTGTTGAAGATCACCGCAAAATATATCTATATAGCAAGGAAAAAATTGTCTTAATATATACAAAGTGAATAAAATTTTAACATAAAATAAAAAGTTAATAGCTTATACAGTAAATTAAATAAATTGTTGTAATTAAAACATTAAAAAATGTAAGTGCACATTTGTCATATGTATAGTTAATATTCTTATTTTTTTCTAATTTTATAAATTTTGAGGCCATTGAGCTACTTTTAAATATTAAAATTTATTGCCCAAACTTTTTCTCTGATGTTTTTGTATCAAAAGGAACAAAATAAAGGAGTAAGAGTTATAAAAAAAAAAAATCATGGCTTTTAAGCACCACCCTAATATATATATCTGCATGCCCTATTTTCAGCTCTAGAAGCCCTTCTCTCTCCCACGCATGCACTTTTTAAAAATCAATTTATTTAATCTTTAAATTTTTCAAGCAACAGTTTCAATTTCTTTTCTTTTAGTCATAAGAAAAAATGTCTTGTGATAAAGAAAAGTGAGTGTACAAAATCGCAGCATAAAAATTATGTTTCTGCGTGAGTACGATAATTTACATTTTCTAATTGTTAATTTGTTAGCCAGTTTGCTAGCCAGGCTATTATAGTCTGAGAGCTTATGTGCCCGCCCGTTCTGTATGTATGTTCGTTCGTGCGTAACGCGATAACTCATGATAAAAATATCCGATCCATTTGAAATTTTGTATATAGGTATATCCTGATAAAGCGCTTCCCTGATTATTTTTTGGGAGTTCTTTCGATATGTATAAGAAGGGGAACGGGGGGCTCATGCCCCTCCTCTTAATTGATATAAATGGGTTTTTCATGCAGAATTAACAGTTTTCGTTAAAAATTTTATATAGGATCATTCTGATGAGGGGATTCCGTGACTGTTATTAGGTGTTCATTGAATAAATATAAACAGGGGAAACGGGGGTTCTAATGCCCCTCCCCATTCCAGTTCTTTGTTTTTCAAGCAGAATTGTTCGATTTCGTTCAAATCTCTGAATAGTTTTGGAAGTTTAATGGTTAAGTATAAAAGAGAAGGATAACTCCTCTTAAATTATATAAATGCTAAATTGGTTTTTATTGAGAATTATCCGATTTGCTCTGAATTTTGGATATAGATTTTTTTTATGATAAAGCATGTCCTTGATAGTTTAGGACGATCAATGATTAAGTATAAAAAAGGGGTAAGGGGAGAGCTGATTCCCCTTCTTATTTTTTTTCGAACGGAGTTAACCCTTGAAAATATAAGGCTGTAATGTACAATTAGTATGCGTAGCCTGCGAGCTCAATGCCATCAGTTTAACTGGGCAGCATTCTTTTTATTTACTTATTACTTGCCTGAAAAGATAATACTTGGAAATTATAAATTAAAGCAACCTAAATGAGGAAGAACAGAGGTCCAAGTCATCTTATAATTCTTTTATTCTGACAAGATCTTTTTATTTACAGCACGCTTTTTTAACGTGGGTCGCGTCCACCATCCAAACTTCTTTCTGTCTCTATGCACGCTTTTTTAACGTGGGTCGCGTCCACCATCCAAACTTCTTTCTGTCACTATGCACGCTTTTTTAACGTTGGTCGCATCCATCATCCAACCTTCTTTCTGTCTCTATGCACGCTTTTTTAACGTGGGTCGCGTCCACCATCCAAACTTCTTTCTGTCTCTATGCACGCTTTTTTAACGTGGGTCGCATCCACCATCCAAACTTCTTTCTGTCTCTATGCACGCTTTTTTAACGTGGGTCGCGTCCACCATCCAAACTTCTTTTTGTCTCTATGCACGCTTTTTTAACGTGGGTCGCGTCCACCATCCAAACTTCTTTCTGTCTCTATGCATGCTTTTTTAACGTGGGTCGCATCCACCATCCAAACTTCTTTCTGTCTCTATGCACGCTTTTTTAACGTGGGTCGTGTCCACCATCCAAACTTCTTTCTGTCTCTATGCACGCTTTTTTAACGTGGGTCGCATCCACCATCCAAACTTCTTTCTGTCTCTATGCACGCTTTTTTAACGTGGGTCGCATCCACCATCCAAACTTCTTTCTGTCTCTATGCACGCTTTTTTAACGTGGGTCGCATCCACCATCCAAACTTCTTTCTGTCTCTATGCACGCTTTTTTAACGTGGCTCGCATCCACCATCCAACCTTCTTTCTGTCTTTATGCACGCTTTTTTAACGTGGGTCGCATCCACCATCCAACTTTCTTTCTGTCTTTATGCACGCTTTTTTAACGTGGGTCGCATCCACCATCCAAACTTCTTTCTGTCTCCATGCACGCTTTTTTAACGTGGGTCGCGTCCACCATCCAAACTTCTGTCTCTATGCACGCTTTTTTAACGTGGGTCGCATCCACCATCTAACCTTCTTTCTGTCTCTATGCACGCTTTTTTAACGTGGGTCGCATCCACCATCCAACCTTCTTTCTGTCTCTATGCACGCTTTTTTAACGTGGGTCGCATCCACTATTGTCTACTTTAGCGTTTTTCTCCACCTGTAAAAATAAATAAATAAATAAATAAATTTCGAATGCCACATTGGCACCAGTATCTTGCATAGAAAAAAAAGGCTTACGATATACACGATAAAATGCATTAAACCTTTTTAAATAAATTTGGTGGACTATACCGTTACCATTGTAACATTTCGGGATTAAAATTAACTTGTAGAAAATTCAACCATCAGAGCTCAAAGGTTTGAAGTTATTCCTCGATTACGCTAAATTTGTTTGTGATATCCATAACTATAAGCTGGAAACTATAGAACAAGAAATTGTGCCCAGTTTAATTAAACAAAGCCCTTTTCTTCACCGTGTATGTTATTTGAACTTTTTCCCTCCTAAATCCTATCTAAGCCTTTAAAGTCAGAAACATAAATATCGTAGTCGTAGTACATATCGCTCATTAGCAAGAAAAGTGACACAACTCGACAAAAGTAAATTTTACAGAAGAGGCAAGTGAAAATTTGGATGGTTTTACTCTGACATGAATTTATATCACTCAGATCTACATGCACCCAGCAAACACAGAGCTATCGGTAAGTAGTCGGACGATAGCCGCTTGCCACTACCAGTGGTATTTGAACGATACCGGTTGTCGCTACGGGTTCCGCAACGTTTTGATACGCCACGTGAATGCGGCCCGATTCATGTGGCACACACCCGGTCCAGTATCGGCAAAAAACTACGCTGAAAGCACGCCGAATGCTTACCACAAGAATGCCAGCTGCAGTCTGACAGCAGCAAAAATAAGAATGGCGCCATCTATTAGCCAATGTAAAAACGTGCATAAAACTATAACATATTATGAGGGTTGAACGGTTGATTAACTTTGACTCAAAATACAATCCACCCCTCTCCTGTGGTCATAAATGGACAAATAGAATAATAAAATGACTTTACTAATAATTACATTTGTGAAACTCTTCGTGAGTAAGACCTGTTACATAACTGTTAGTTCATTAAAACCAAAAAATGAATTTTTGCAGAATGCATTATTTTTCTTGCGGATGATCGGTTCCATGCCTTTAGGCAATTGAAAACATTTGCAAATTAAACAGGTATTTGTTTTTAAAAAGACTCGGTTAGAGATGAAATATTTAAACAGTCGAATGAAACTATTTTGACTGTTTTTAAAGGAACACAGTACGTTGAAAATAATAAAAATATCGATTTTCTTATTTTTAACACTTTCCAAGATATTTGAAAAACGTTTTACATGTGTTTGTCGACCCGCCTGGCCGTGAGGCTGTCTGGCCGTCTGTTGGAGCTTTAACTCTCGTACATATACTTGGATTGCCATGAAATTTTTAGATGTTACTGGCGTTTACCCAAGCACGAATCCTATTGAAAACGAAATTTCTACCACGATTAGTTTACTTACAGGGACAGTCAAAAAATTTCCGTTACATTCAGCGTATGGGGAAAAATCATGTCAAATGAATTTTAAAGATGTTGCACGCAATCAAACATATTCAAATTTATTTGCATCTACAAAAAGCACTAAAATATGCATTCTGTAAAATATGCAGTTAAAAGAATAATTATTCAATTACAGGACCATACAAAGCAATTCTAATACATAATAATAAAGGAGGAAAATGTTTGCGACATATTTTAACAATGGCAAACGGTTTTGTGTGTAATCAAACTGATATACGCCGCTGAGACTTAATATGTGTTATTTCACGCATAATACTAAGTTCATAGCATTTACAGGGGCACACAAAAAATTTCAAATAGCATATTCTATCCAAATTACTGTATATTGTGGATGATGACTGTTCGATCAATGAAATGCATTTTTAATTATGATATGCGCTTTTAAGTTTCACGAAATGGATGCGTATTACATGGAGTGTATAAATGCTAATAATTACATAGTTAAGTTATACAGGGTTACACAAAAGAACTTGGAAAGGCTACTGAATATGAGCATAATTTACTTAAAGGTTATTTTTAAATAGGTTTTGCATTTTTACGTTGACTTGGATTCAGTTTACTATGAAATGTTTGTAGAATATAGATAAAATGATACACAGGGTCACGCGAAGAACTTGATTCAGGATCGTCTATGGATGATAACTTCTGGAAATATGATTTAAATAGTTTAAAGAGTATTGTTGTTTCAACTAAATTTTAGCAAAATACTTTAATGTAATAGAGCTACTAGGTTAACTACATGACTAATAAAGCTATTGAAGCATGTTTCCATCTATTAGTATAAACTGCTAAAAAACATTTCATTCAGCAAGTCGATTTTTTTTTTTTTTTTTTTTTGCTAAACTAAATTTTTTCATGATATAGTATATATATCAACCGACAAATCAAATACTGGGCTGTTCAAAAGTATTGGATTATATTTCGTAAGGACTCTGGCACCACTATTAAAAATAAGAAAATTTACATTTATTTTTTAAAACTTAGAATCTACAATCACTATCTTCATTCTCAGATTTTACAATATTTTTCTGCTGTGACATACTTTGAAATTATTCTTAAAATTTAATGGTAGAATTGCGCGAACCCTGTCTATGGTGTATTTAATATTTTTGTGCATGGATTTAAAATTCCAGTTTATAGTAATTTTTGATAAATACTTAATTGGAGAGTTTGCTGAATTTTTTTTTTACTATATACGAGAGAAAAAAAATGATATTAATTGTGAAATCCTATACATTTAAAAATCCATGCACAGTTTTACTTAGTACATTCTAATTTATGTAGAAAAAAGTATAATTAAAAATATTTAAAAAAAATATATAAAAAAATAGTAAACTTTTTTAAAGTTTAATTTTATTTTAAAAAATTTAATTTTAGTAAAATTGGCTGTGCTACAAGATTTTTTAAATTTTATTTAATGTCTAGTATTAAGTACTGCATCACCACATACATTACAATATTATGCAAAATGGAAGAGATGGTGTTAAAGGCATAGCTGCCAACTCTTCTGATTTTTTGACCCAGAAAAATGTAACAGAAATATTTCCCTTATTTAATCAGCGCATTACGACGATTTGAAAAAGTAAAATTTGCTGTAAAATTTTTCCGGGCCGAAAAAGCGGAAGATGTTGGCAGCTATGTAAAGGTACTGTGTTTTAATCTTACCTCCTTCATCATTTAAAAATAGCATAAAAGGCTCTAAAGAACGCGATTCTTGTTTTATAGAAGACAATATCTTCCTTTTCATTAATTGGCAAAAAATATTAGCACAGATGTCATATACGCATCACATTTGCGCGAGTGCAACAAAATGGCAATTTTATGCCTCATTTTGTATCCCGGCCATTGTTGTTTATTTATTAATAAACTATTTATTTACTTTACATTTCCTTTTATAAATCGATATAAATTGTTTTGTTTTATAGTTATTATTTAACCTTTTGTTGTTTATTATTATTTTGTTTTTAAAACAATAGAAAACAACTAAAAATATCTATATGTAACTGATATTTGATAACGAAGTTTTTGCCAAACTGGCGTCAGAAAAAAAATCGTGGCAATGTGTTGCGTATATGACATCTGTGCCAAAATATTATCTAAAGTTATAGACTTACTCCTTTACAGCAATTCAACCGTCCAAACCATTTACGAAGTCGCAGGAACATCATTTCTTTCTGAAAATTAAAAACAGGAGATGTTAATACGGATTAGAGCGTGCTTAAAGTACGAGAAAATGTATTAAGTTTTATTTTATAGGTGCCTTAATTCCTGGTTAATTGTCCTCGGGACCAAAGATTAAACATCAGAAATTAGAGCAATTGTTGCATTTTCAAAAATATTTTAACAGATAAAATACAGAATGATTAAAAATGGCATTAGCTTTAATTTTGAAGGAGTTAGAATTTCTTAAAATGCCTCTTAGAAGAAAATAAAGAAATTTTAGGGATGATCCGATGAATCAATTCTACAACTATAACCAGCGCAACTCAGTGACTGGTGAACAGAGCGGTGATTTTAGGAGGGGTCGGGTACAACAACACTAGAAAAATATCTGTAAAGTTACCAAACTCTTTCTGAGAAATTGGGATTTCTAGAACTTTTTATGTAGTGGTAACAGAAAAAAATCATGTAATTGAATCGGTTACATGAATTTTTGTCTCTACCATTGCATGAAAAGTTCTAGGAATCCCAGTTTCCTAGAAAAAGTTTAGTACCTTTACAGATATTATTTTTGCAGTATGGGGACAATTTTGACAGGTCCAGAAGTCAACTTTCACTTATTAAGGATTTCACTTTCAAGGTTTATAAAAAAAGTAAAAAAGTGACTTATAGACCTTTTATCTCTGCTGTGGAAAATAATGAAAATGTACGTTAGACAGGAGTTTATAGAAAGTACAATGTCAATTACTTTGGAGTTAAGAACAAAAATATATATATATATATATATATACATAGTTATGGCATTAAGGAAACTTCAAAAGAGATTGAAAGAACATGACGCAGATTTAAGATTGGGTAGACCCCACACCGCACTTGCAAGATTTGCACAAACTCAGCCTATAGAAATAGATTTGAATAGTTCGAAAATAATCTTTCATATTACTAGTCACCTTGAAGCTATCATTAGAGAATCCATCAAAATAAAATCCTATAAAGAAATAGGCATGTAATGAAGCATTTTCCTACGATATTCACCCAATATGGAGAAATTTTACTGATAATAGTCAAGTCTATGCTTTTTGAAATATTTTCAGCAGTTTTTATTATATCCCCTCTTGCTCCGTTTCTTCACACCCCCTTCCTCCCCCTCGGTGTAAAATTGACTGTTCCGAATGAGCCTGAGAACGTCAGCAGCAATAACTGTCATTTAAAGTGTTTTTCTCACTGACGAAGACCGCGTAAGTGACGGTTGAAAATGTTCTGAACTTTTTAAAGTACTTTAAACTTTAAATGTATTTTTAAGTTTTTATAAGTTTAACTATGCATCTTTTAAGTAATTTATGTACAGTTAAATGTATTTTTAAGTTTCAAATCAATTCCTTTGTTTAAATCTACACTGTAAAATAATCTTTGAAGTTACTAATCTTATCCTAACAAGGAAGGTCTCCTTACTGGGCATATTCAGAATATGTTGAGAAAAAATGCCAGTTCTAATTAGGTATGTAATAAAGGATTAGTTAAAATTAGCAGCTGAATCTCAGCAGAAAGTTTGTAAAAAAATGAAATATTTTCGAATATTTGGTGCCAAAAATACGTAAGCGACACGAGGTTTGGCGAGCAGGATTTTTCCTCGCCAAAAGCAAATGATTTTAATGCATCTGAAAATTGTTTATTAATTGTCACTCTAAATCTTTCATTATTTCCACCAGTTATTTTTTATTGTAAAATTTGCCTGATTCAATCGCGGCATTTTCGCGATTTTATGCCAGGAATTTTCTGTTTTCAAAAAACGGTGATAAAAGATTAAAAATTATGCAAATTTCTGTCATCGTGAAGTGGTTAAATACTATTCGATACAAAAGCGCATTTTTGAAATTTTGTTTGAGTGCCAACCGTTGATAAATTGCCAAATAAACAAAAATTTCATTTTTTTTCATTTTTTTCTTTTTTTTTTCTTTTTTTTACAGTCGCTTTATTAATGTTCCGCTGAAATTTTTTTATAAACATATGTATCCATATGAGAAGAACAGTGTGTACTTTTTCAGATTTTTGTGAGTATGCCCATGTGGAGCCCTTCCTTGTAAGAAATTGTTAGATTGTGATTCCATGAACTTTTTATGTAACGATAAGAGCAAAATTAATGAAACAAAATCGATAACATAATTTTTTGCTGTTACCATTATACGAAATGTTCTGAGAATCGCAGTTTCCTAAAAAATATTTTACAGATTTTTTTCTAAAGTGTAAAAGTATCATAATCAAATCAAGGGAAAAGCTAAATTTAGGTTTAAAAACATTTCATATTTATTTACTTAGAAGGTGTCAGAAATAAAAATTTAATTTAAATTTTTATTTCTGACACCTTCTAAGTAAATAAATATGAAATGTTTTTATACGTGAATGAAAAAGGTGAAGTAATTTTGTTTTAGTTTTTGAATGAAAGCTAACAACAGTTTTAACTTTAAATTTAGGTTTACCTAAAGTTTTATTATTAAACGTTGCTGCAGTAATGATTCTTATCAGCTTGAAAAAGAATTGTTATTATAAAACATATTAATAAAAGGAAGTTGGTTATCTTTTAAAATACTTGTTCTCTATTGTTTTCTACAAAAATCAAAATTCTTCGTTGTAAAACAAAAAATGTTGTTACATTTGTACTATTTTGCAGTGTCTCGTGTATATTTGACAATCCAATAGTAAAACAGAACTCGTGTGTGAATTCCCTTAAGTGGTGGGATGACTGGGTCACAGTTGCCTTTAGATGCCCTGACAACTGTCGCTTTGCTTGATGGGGGAAAATCTATGTCAATTGGAAGAAAATGTGATGTAACGTGAAGGAGTGTTCGTTAAGTTGTTTATCATACTACTTGGATAATTTTTGTTGTTGTTGATTTTGTGCTCATTGCTTTAACCCTTATTGAGCAAGTCAATCCTTTACTTAACATTTTGAAAAGACTTACTGCCACCAGAATTTATAGGCAGGTTCATTTTGCAGCGGACATTGTCAATGGAACAATGTCATCAGTTTAATGGACTACCTAGTTGCCTGGCAACTTTACATCCAGTGTAGAGGTAAGTTGTGTTGCAGAGGCGTTAGGAAGCCGTTAAAAAATTGTTTAAATGCGGCTGGTAGCCACAAGATAAAAAAATAACTATTAATAATTAATTAAAGCTTAAGATAGTAAATAATTAATAATAACATGTTAAATATATGTAATTTAACAAATTGAAAAAAAAAAAAAAAAAGAAAAATTCCATTAGATCCATAAGGCAATAAATGACCAGGCGAAAAAGCTACCGGAAAATGCCCCAACTGTAAAAAAGGACTCTATTCAGATTCCATACATTTTAGTGTGCGGAGGGTGGAACTTTGCTATATCCATTAGATTAAAATAAATACAAATTATCTCATAAAAAAAATCCGGTGTGTATCAATCAATTTTTAATAAAAATTAAGGAATATGTATATTACCATTCCCCGATATAGGGTTAAAACTTTGAAGAGCTATTAAAAATATGACAAATCCTTTGAATAGTAAGCACAGAAAAATGATTTCCGATATTTTGTCGCAAAATTTAAATACGAAATCCGTTCTGTTCTTTTCGACTTCTTTAAAGTGGCCAGTGTTCTGTCACCTTGCAAGGGAGTCCCAAACATTTTTATCTTCAATCCAGCGGAGAATTCTTTATATTTATTTTGTACCCTTTGGTTCCAAGTCTTGAAGGATCAATAATTAAAAAAAAAATCGCGATTGACAATAAAGTCTCTGAAAAAGAAACCGAAAGAAGTACACTGTAGAAAAAAATTCAAGAGGTTACTAAAAATTTCTTAGTAAATTTGTATTCCACAGAAATTTTTAGTAACCATTACAAACATTTTTTTTTTTTTTTTGCAAATGAAACAAACATTTCTTTTGTAAACTGAACAAAAAATTTTTTTGTATAACTAACTTAAAACTTTTTAGTATGGGCCACCAAGCAAATTTTAGTAATAGCTCCAAAATTATTTTTACTAACCATTACGTGTGCCCGAAGGGCAGGAGCTTCCTTCGAGCTGCATCCAGCGGGTAAAAAGACAGATATCTGAAACGGAAGATTTTCGGAAAAGCCGCAATAGATGGCAGCACCAAACATTGCTACCTACTCTATTTTGACATGTTTCTAAAGAGGAGGGGAAGTTCAGAGATCATTACCCATGGTAACTGCTACGGCAGGACTTTCATAATCCCTTTATTTACATTCGGTGCACATTTAGCGTCGACCAGCATCGAACCCAGGTACTTTCAGCCTGGAGTTCGGTGCTATGACCACTAAGCTATCAAGGTCACACCAAGTGAGTTTTAGTAATAACTATTAAAAATGTAAAACTATTAACTCTATTCATTGCTAGCTTTTTTCTAGTAATTCTTACAGATTCCTTGTAACCGAGTAAGATTAATTAAAAATTTCTTAGTAATTACAAGGATTACTAAAATTTTTTTAGTAGATAGACCCCTTTTTTTACAGTGTAATTTACGATTTCTCTTCGAAGAATTTAATCTAAACGCAAACTCTCTTATAAAAAAAATATTTTTAATAAAATCGTATTTCAAATACGATGTATAATAACACTCTAGACGTAGCAGAAACTTAATACACTTCCTTAGAAAACTACCACGAATATTTAGTAAAATTTCGTACACATTATAATTTCATTATAACTTCATATACATTGTAAAAAAAATCTGTAATGTTACTAAACTTTTTTTTCAGGAAACCGAGATTCCTAGAACATTTTATGTAAAGAGAACAGTAAAGATTCATGCAACAGATTTTGATACATGAATTTTTGCTCATTATTTTAAAATATTTCTCATACTTTAACGAGAAATAGATCTTCTCCGTTTAAAAATATTACGAAATTATCCCACTAACAATTTTCGGAGATATCGGCATTAATAACAGATAAACGCATTTTAAACGGAAACATTTTGATGTTCAGTTTTGAATTATAATAATAAAAATACAGGCGTATATTTTCGAACGAAAATGCAGAAGAACAACTTAACTAAACAGTGCAATAGCAAATCTGTAAGTTACTAAACTTCTTTTAGATTGAGATTCTTGAAACACTTGTAACAGTAACAGCGAAAATTCTGGTAATCGATTCAGTTATAAGAAATTTTGTTCTTATCGTTACATAGAAGTTTCTATAATCTTAGTTTCTAAGAAAAAACTTTAGTAACTTTTAAAAGAATTTTTTTTTTGGCCGTAAACGTAAAATAATGTTATTTTAGACTACACTGTAAAAAAATTATTTTAAACTTTGGTCTGCACTGTAAAAAAATCTTTAAAGTTACTAAACTTTTTCTTGGAAACTGGGATTCCTAGAACTTTTTATGTAACAGTTACAGCAAAAATTCATGTAACTGATTCTGTTATTTAAATATTTGCTGTAATAGATACATAAAATGTTCGACAAAATCCAGTTTCCAAGAAAAGTTTAGTAACTTTAAAGATTTTATTTTACAGTGTAGCAAAGTATTTCTATTCTGCTTAATAAGATGTGTTAAACTCGGAAATTTTTCAAAGTTTTTTTAAAAATTTTAATTTTTAATTTCTAATTGTAAAAAAAAAAAGTTGGAACACAAAAAGAAAATTGCTTACTTTTTCGTCTCCATTAGTATCTTCATTTTTTTTCTTGGAAAATCTGGAAATAAATATTTTTTTAGAATTGTTGTTGATAAGACTCTTTTTAAATCATAAATTTTAATCACCAAACTTTTTAAGAAAAGAAAACGAAAATTCAGAGTCGATTGGAAATTTTATGTTCCATCATTTTATTTAAAAAAAAACTGAAATAAGTCAATACACAGGATTCGCACAACTCTACCACTAAATTTTAACTGTTTTTTCGATGTATTTCACTGCAGAAAAATATTGCGAAAATTGCGAATCGAGGAGGCGGTTGCGAATTGTGTTTCTTAAAAAATTAAATATAAATTTTCTTATCATTAATAGTGGTGCCAGAGTCCTTACAAAATATCAGGAGTGTGCGAACCCTGATACAGGGCAGTATACATGCCTATATGAAAACGAGCATCTTAAAATCTTCGATACAAACACTCATATTTTTCTTCATATTTTGATTCTAGAGTTTTTTAGATACCGTATGGTCAAGAAGATTTGGGTTTTAGATTTGAATTTGCGAATAAAATTGCCAATTCAAAGAGACGAAGTCGATTTGAAGCAATTTGCTTTAGTGTGTTTTCACCTTTAACCCCTTCGGGACAGGAGCCAGTGTTTCCAAATTGTCGAAAGCCAATTTCCCCAAAACTTTTGAAATTTTCCCCAAATCAAAGATTTTTTCAGAAAAAGTCCCCAACGAAATTTCTACTCAAAAAGGCAAATTCTCAATATTCAATTTTTCGTTATAAAAATTTTTTAACAAATTTAAATACAATTTTTCCCCAAATCAAGCATTCTTTTGAAAAAAATCCCCATTACCAAAAAGAAACACCAGAGACAGAAAAAAACGCCATTTAAAACAGCAGATTTTTCATTCAATTTTTCTATAAAAAGAACTAGGACTGCTGCATTCATTGAGCAATTTTCAATCATAAACATAACAATGTGATAATGTAATGTGACCATGTGTACAATGTGACCATGTAATTGTAGATCTGGCAATTGCAAATATCTCTACTCACATTCCATGAAACACAAATTAACCATCATTAAAGAACAAAAAAATGTAAAATTGCTTTTATTTTTGTTCAAATGTATTTCTGTGCTTGTGTGTCTGTCTGCGATGACAGAAAAATCTGAAAATTCAAGTTAGGGATAGTCCAAGGCAAGACGTGTTCAATCTAAGTGCATGTAAAAGGTGAGCACGACCAACGACCACGAGAATAATGATTTATATCTATCACTTCTGTATTTTATCATTTTCCAAATGAAAATCGAATTCGAAACAGATTCAGTATTGGCAAATGTCTGAAAGTAAAAAATGAAATTGCGAAAACAATTCCCCAAGTTTTTCGCCAAAAATAATCCTAGTCCCCAAGAATTTCTTATCCCCAAAAAATTCTCCTGGAGTTTCAAAATTCCACAAAATGGGGACAAAATCCTCAATCTGGCAACACTAACGGGAGCCTTTTACGAAATTTTTAATACTTCGTCACCGGTTTTTAAAAACAGAAATTTGTGCCTTATTAAATCGAGAAAATGCTCCGATTAGATAAGGCAAATTTTACAGTATAATTTTACTGGTGGCGATAAACAAGTATTATTAAGCCAATTTGCGGCGCGCATATGTGTCGCTCGTCCCCAAGGGTTTAAGGATATGTTAGCAAACATAAATAGAGGTTTGGAGGAAGCGGAAGTCTTTGTCATGAAAGTATTAAAGTACTGCAGTCATGTTACATGTTGCACTTACAGTTAACTGTGCAGCAGCCACGGCACGGAAAATTCACAAGTCAAAAGTTTGGAGTGAGATGTTGGACAATGCAGGTAGCCCACATTTACACGGATTAGACTAGATCAAAGATTATTGGATAAGGCGATATTTTAGATGGCGACATTTTAAAGATGTTGCTCAAAGTTTTCCACATTGCATAGCGTGAAAATAGTGATTTATGAGAATATAATAGAAAGTGAAACATTGGAACTAACGAATCTCACCTCAAAGGCCTGCATGGTGCACCAACCTACTGTTCCTATGCAACTTCGGTCAATAGCATCACCTACTCTGCTGGTCCGCCCCTTGTCGCGAGGGAGCAGCCTGTGCTCCGGCGGATGAAGCTTGTTTTGTACATAAAATATTTTTTTTCTTTTTTTTTCTTATTCATTTTTTTTTTTTTTTTACTAATTGTAAACGAATTCCCGCGTGTCGGGGAGCACTCTGGGTGGGGTTAATAGAGTCTACACCGGACCTTTGAGGTCTGGTGATTCTGCCCCACTTAGGCAATAAATAAATAAATACATATCGGAGAAAAGTGGAAAGATGCGAATTTAGAGTTCGTCATGTCATTTCTTTGAACGGAAATCATTTTAAAGATATCTTGTGTTGAAATATTTTATTAAACATAATTTTTCATTTAAAGTTTTTTGTTGTTTTCAACATTTTAAATGCACTCTCTATCAAACGGAATTAACCCTTTAACGTTCATTGGTTTTTTCTACGAAACCACAAAATTTTAATTCCGATATGCAACAACGACACCGGAATTTTAATAAAGAAAAATTCATTTTATTATACATGTGAAAAATCACTTTTTCTTATTTACAAAAATATGTGTACCCAGTTACCGGTGTCAATCATTTATTTCAATAACTTCGCAATTAAAATACTCTGAACGTTAAAGGGTTAAGCTAAGACGAAAAACCCTTCTTGTTGCATATTTAAAAAATCGTTCCAATAAATATATACAACGCTCATACTGCGTACCAACCGGGGCAGTCTATATTTATTTAATATTTTGAATTAAGATTTTGTTTAAGATGATTTCCGTTATCATATTACGATTACCTATAGCTGTTTTCGTGCATATATTTTCCATGAATGTATGTATAACTTTTCATAAAAATATTGTCATGAAAGGAATTACGTTTAATGAATTTTGTAAAAGTCTTTACATACTTAGTCATTCTGTGGATTACGATTTCATCGATTAAGTAATACAAAAAATTGTATTTAACAATTAGGGTATTCCGACAAATAACTAAGCATACGCATAGCTACCAACTTTTACGCATTTTTCCTACCACAAAAATGTTACAGTAAATATTGTCTTATTTAATCGTCGAAATTTTATGATTAAACAAATGGAAAATCTCTGAACAATTTTATTGGTAGGAAAAGTGCGTAAAAGTTGGCAGCTATGCATACGGGATGCTGGTCGTGAAAAGAATTAAAAGAATAGCATATGATAAATATATATGAGGACCCTAAAAGCCAAGAGATAAAAGTAGTCAATTTTTATTGATGTCCAAATTTAACGCCAGTTGTCTTTAAACTCAATTTACTCCAAATCGTATTTTTGTTACTTGTAGCCCTTGGCTGCTACGATACACTTATATCGTATAGATATCGAGTTAGTCTACTTACAGTGTCACAACTCTAAGTTTGCATCTTTTGAAGCAGCTGCAACAAGTCGATGCGGAATCTGTTTCTGGATCCGAGCCTGGTGTATCCGGCTTGTTCATTGGTTCTTTCGCATTGGATGTAACTGGAACGTCCATATTGTTCAGAGATTTGTCTGTCGCAGGAACAGTCCTGTGAGTCAATCTGCAATTTACTGTTTCATAAGGGTAACTACGAATGTACTGTATATCGAATAGAAAGTACAACCGAATACCGAATGTTTTACACAAACATAATGCATAGATTGAAAATTCGCTTGGCCGATTCCTCTTTTATTTCAAACAGCCAAATAAATAATGTTAATCGAAAACACATTATTTAAAATCGATTCTATTTTATTTTATTTTTTTTTTTTTTTTTTTGCTAAATAAATTACCAAATTACTTAAACTTAAAATTTATAGATATGTAATACACATTTTTCACAATTTTCAAAAGATTTTTATGTATTAAATTAATTTTATTTATTCAATATAACTTACCTCTGGTCAATTGAATCGTTTAGATGAAAAACTCTACTTACAGAATTTTAAATTTTGAGATAGCTCAGAAAAACTCCCTAACCAAACCCAACAATTCAATGTATAAAATGTAAAGTTAAGTTACTATATAATACTTAACAGAGGTAGATAACATAAATTTTCTTTACGACTTATGGAGCATAAGCATTCATATGCATTTCCTTCAGTATTTTCCTATATTTTACATTTTCCATGTTCTCGTGTTAAAAAAAAAAAAAAAACGCGTAAAATTTAATAAATATGAGATTTCTTGAAAATATGATGAACATTACTTACGCCAGTTTAAATAAAAAAATAAAAAGTTGAATGTAAATTCTGCCATTGCAGAGTTCAGTTTCGCCTCCGATTAAAAAAAAAAAAAAAAAAAAAAAAAATGAAAGAAAAAAGAAAGAAAATTCGATAGAGGTCTTTTAGAAGGGCGACCCCGTTTAGAATGCAATGAACTAACTTCATTTTTCTTGTGTTTATCAATATAATAGCAAACAGAACAACGTGAAACACCCAATTGATTAGCAATTTCTCTCTGAGACATTGGAGTTGCGGAATAATAAAGAGATTCAATTTGACGTGCTATTAGATTCATCAAAAATTTTGAATTCATCAATTTCTTTAGTTTAAACGCTTTTTTATAGACTCTGAGAAAAAGAAAATGCATTTTAACAATAAAATTGTATGAATGTCTCGTGTTAACGGCCAGATTACGAAACTAGACGTTGGGGGGGGGGGGGCACTGTAATACTTACCCATCATGGATATGCATTATATGATATGTGAAAATAAAATATGTGAAAACTATTTATAAAATGCATTGCAATTCCAAAACAAAATTTAAACGTATATTTAAATATTCTTAATATACATAGTAATGCTCCATTAATGAATTGCTGATGAATCCATTTCGAGATATTATGTAAAATACCAAACTACACCAGTAGTACCAGATTGCGTAAAAGAAACATCCTTGTAACTCCAAAAACAATAATCATATTAACTAACAGTCTACTGCGTCAGATTAAGCGTCTCATTTCCAATTAAAACATATCTTTGAATTGAAATTTGAAGAAAATACAGGGTCATAAAAAATGGAAGAATATGAAAAACAGGATTACAAATATCTCGGCAACTATTAATCCGACCGACTTCGTTCTTGATGCAAAATTTGTGTTATTTTATTGCCTTTTACGTCCTTTCCTTAAAATAAAAAAATCGAAAAATTTTATATACATTTCATCAGAACGAATTTTTCAAGAGTCCGAAAAAAATAGTTCCAGATAATCGAGGTTACTGATATTAAATAGCTTCGTCCTATTCTTACTTACTAAGTACATACAAAATTTTAAATCTCTATCTCCATTTGTTCGCGAGATAGAGCGTTTACAGACAAACAAACGGAAGGCATTTTTTTTAATATAAAAATATGTTTTTCGGAATCTCCAGTAACTGAAACTTGTAAATCCGTCAAAATTTGTCAAGACTTACCCTATACTGTTTACGATAGGTAAATAAAAGTGGGCCACAATTTTTGACACGACACTTTTTAGCTTGTCTGAAAGAAATAGCATCGGAGGTTAATAAGTAAAATATTGAAATAAAATAAATAAGTAAAAAAAAAATATGATTTAAGCCTTTAACGTTCATTGGTTTCGCCACGAAACCACAAAATTTTAATTCCGATATGCAACACTGACACCGGTATTTTTATCTAAAAATATCCTTTTTATTATGTATGTGAAAAATCACGTTTTCTTATTTGTAAATATATTTGTTCTTAATTATATGAACTGAACAAATATTTTCTCGGAAAATTTTTCTTTTTAGATTTTCTTTGCAAATTGCACAGAAACCAGTTTCGGGAATTGTTTTTACGCAAATTCTGTAGAAACTTAAGATAAAATTTTCTGTTAAATAATATTGGTGTTCTATTCGCGGACCATTTGGGTGCTCTGATTATATATTTTAAAGTATTATATAAAGTAAAATATACGTATAATTTCAAAATATTTATCCTTTAAAATAGGAATACCATAATTAACTTCTTTTTCGAATATTTTATCAGTTATTGGATTTCTAAAATAAGGGATTCTGTTTCTTCCACTTATAAAAAACTAATTTTTTTGTAAAATATTTTTGTAATATTTTCCCTTATGCCTAATAAACATTTCGTATTCAGGTCTGAAGCAGAATTTTAAAATTAAAGAGACATATCTAATCAGGTGTTTAAACTAATGGTGGAAGCTTTTCACCAATACAAATCAGAATATAGTATTGTCGGGTTTATACAAGCTCTTCATAAGTACAAATAAGTATATTTTGTATTGATGAGTAGCTTGTGTAAAGTTTAGAACATCTACTGCAATTGATTTTATTGTGTTCTATTAATAAGTTGTTTTTTAAGTTTTATCAAATGTCTCATTTTAAGTAACTTTTAATTTTGAAATTAAACAATATTTATTCTATTTAATATTTAAATAATATATATGGTAAAAACCTTTTTAAATTATTTTGTAATGTTTTTCTATTGTTAAATAAGACAAGAATTTTTGTTAAAAAATTGTTGTAAATATACGAATCCAGGAGTTAATTTTTTTGACATTTCTTTGTGTTATGAGATTTGCTGTAGGGATCGGATATTTCGCAGTACAACTAATAGGCTGAAATTAAATATTCATTGCATCCCTAATAAATAAGCAAATGTATTGATGCAGTTATAAAAATAAATATGCGTCTGGTTGAACATTGCCTTTGCTACAAAAAAGGGAGGTAAAACTGCAAACAAATAAAGGAATCGATATGATTTTATAGTTTAAGAATTTGAAACATTATTGCTTTTAGTATAGATAAGAATGTTAAATAAATGAAGAGTTATAACTGGGTATTTCCATGAGTACTTGTATAAGTCACATTTCTAGTAACTGCTAAATTGTTGGCCACCGTTATTTTCGAAAAGTCTGCATGGCCTTATTCAATTAATGAAATATTTCTGATAAAATAAGTCACATTTTTCCGTTTTAAAATAATGGTATCCAAAATCGTAGTATGTGGCCTTGCACGACATGTGCTGATGGAAAATACCCAACTGTAAATTTGAGATTTTATTTGTCAGTGCTCCAATTGAAATGTTGAATAAATTATCCTCGGTGACATAACTATTTAAACTGTAGGAATTTACGCTGAAAAAATTTCGATTAATCTGGAGTTTCTGTTTGAGTCTTTAAAATTTAATCAACATTTTGTAAAGCAGTTGGATCATTTTGATGTTTCACGGGCTTCTTAGTTTCAGTAAAGTTCCAACTTTAAAATATTTTACATGCCTTTCTGAACACCATAATTATATACTTCATTACCAATTTTTTATGCAAAATTACAGAAGCTAATATTCGATTGCAAAGTAGTTTTTGGTGCTTGAACTTCATATATGAAGTAAATTGAAGCCAAACCAGGATCTGAAGATTCCACGTCGGTCAAGGAATCCAAAAGTTAAGCCGAGTCAGAGCGATAGTCCACCAGTTCGCACAAAAAGAGAGAAAGACAGATCACGGCGAGAAGACGATAATCAACGGAAATTTCTATATGCCAACTCTAATTTCAGTATATGTAAATTTCTGAAATTAGACTGGAAATTTTTGTGTATCAACTCAAGTAAGTTGAATAGTAATAGTACGAGAAGCATCAAATTAGAATACATAACTGAAACTTAACCCTCTAAATCCTATGATAGAACACGGCAAATACTGCTGTTTTAATTTTCTGGTGTGAGTTAAGGTATACGAATTAAAATAACTCAAAATATCTCGAGTGATTTGGGATCCAGAGGGTTAAATTCAGATGGTTTTATATAATAATAAGAGTTATGTTATTTTGGAATAACAACACGAAAGGTTAAAATAGCAAATAAAGCCTTTGTGCACAAATGTTTAAAGATAGAAAACCAACGATTATATGCAGAAATAATGTATGAAAAGGTAGAAAACAGCTGTTTTGAATCTACTATCGAGATTCTTCATCAGTGCTCGAGTAGAAATCAGAAAGTATTCAGCGAGCTAGAAAAAGAGAAACTGAGGTAACAATGGAGGTTAGTTCAGTTTTGCATTTTCTAGCACGATGAGTTTTGCACTAATGATGAATCTCGATAGTAGATTCGAAACAGCTGTTTGCTACCTTTTCATGAATTATTTCTGCATTTAAAATCGTTGGCTTTATATCTTTAAACACGAAAGGTGCATTATTTTTCGTGTGATTTAGATAATCATACATAACCGCGGATAAGATTTTAATATGAACACTAAATCCCTTTTTCCTTAATAGTCCATTTTGTTATTTTGTTGCTTCTCGTGTTTTCACCGTTTCAATCCTGTTCATGATCAGTAAAAAAATTTGCATTAGGAGACCATAAAGAATTCAGTAGAATTATATAAAATAAAATCACAACTTTATGCTTTGCTTAACCGCTTCGCGACGGGAGCCTTTTGCGAAATTTTTAATGCATTGTCACCGGTTTTTAAAAACAGAAATTGGTGTGTCATTAACCCTTTCCGACACGGGCAAAATCTTTTGGTAAAGTGTAAAATTATCGACTGCCACCGGAATTCACAAACGAATTTTTTAGATTTATTGAAATCCTTAATTTAAGTTTTTATTCTAAAAGCAAAATTTCACTACAATATTATTGGTGCCATTTGCATGTTTGGAATTAAAATTAAGTATCCCAGACCGGCCACAGTGTGCCGGAAAGGGTTAAATCGAGAAAATGCGCAGATTAAATAAGGCAAATTTTCCAGTCAAATTTTACTGGTGGATTTAAACATGGACTCTTAATCCTTTTTGTGACAAATAACCGTGTCGCTCGTCCCCAAATGGTAAATTCTACATCATGACAGTTTATTATCTCTTTTAACTTTCCTTAATAAAAATACTCTTGCTGTTTTACCTCTCCCTTCCCGCCTTTTTTTAAAATCAACGTTTTTAAAAATTGGCATTAATTGTTTTAATAGTATGGGAGAAAATAATTTCTATACATACAAGTATTCTCCAACATATTCTTGGATTCTTCCTTTTCTGATCTTCTCATCCCATTTAAGTTTCCTGTAATGGAGGAGATATTTCTCCAAAACTTCTGCCACTTCTCTATCGGTGTCGCTGAAAAAAAGAATATTTTCATACACTTTCTCACTTTTAAAAGATTTCAGCATATCTAATATAGCAGGGTGCTAAATATCCATACCAGTATGATACGTAAAGTTTCACATATTAATACGCCAAATCTATGCAGTAAAATATTAACTTTTATTTCAGTAATATGTTCTTAAAACTTTTAACGAAATTTAGGTTTAGTTGCTCCCGATATGCCTGAGAAAAGTGTAAAGCAATATTTGCTAATAAGCCATGACTACTGATCGCATTCATGGGATATATATTTTAATGAGTACACCATTTGAAGTTTTCTACCAAGGTGAATTAAATAGGTGAAATTTCCATAATTGAGTTTTACTCCATAATTACTTTATTTTAAAGTAAATATTTTTTATAAGGGGATGTACTGCATTGTGAAATTACGCTGTAAAAAATCTGTATTCCTAGCATTCTAAAGTTACCGAAATCTGTTACGCTTACTAAAGTTTTATTTGTAAACTAACTGTTCATAAGAAAAAAAAGAAGTCAATGTATAAGCAAAGTTACGAAAGTATGTAATTTTAAAAGATAATCTACTAAAATTCCAGTGATCTTACTAAAATATTATCTGCAACTTAGTTGCCGTTGCTTAAAAAGTTCTAGGAATTCGATTTTCTTAAAAAAATTCATAGTAACTTATATATATATATATTATTTTTATTCACAATGGAAATCTGTATTTATTACATGAATTTTTGTTTTGGCGTTACATAACAAGCTATTAAAATGCGATTTTCGTTAAAGAAGCTTAGTAACTTTCCGATTTTTTCTTAATGTAGACGCTTTGGATAAACTTTGGACGCTTATGAAAGCGATGTATAGAAAATGCATATTTCTACGCAGAGAAATTTTCTTTTTTCATTTTTCTCGCAATTTGTACACAAATCACGTTCGTTCGTTGTTTTTGACGGAAATGCTGTAGCACCATAAAATTTTCTTTTAAAAATTATTGATGTTCAGTTGGCGAACCATTTGAGAGCCCTGCCCGTACCACGTACAGTGGCGCCAATCTACATTGGCCGTGGGGCCTGAGCCCAACCAATAATTTTGAATTCTTGTGTGCCCAATTTTCATTGCTCTATTTCATTATTATTTCGTACCCATAAATCCAAAGTTATTGAAATGTAAATGTTTAACTTTCTGCTGTTTCAATTTCTAGTCGTGTTCAAGATATGATGATATTACAATAAATATGACTGTCGTTATAAAGAAAACGTATTAGAATATTATTTAAAAAACTACATCAACTATCTTAAAACATGATAGCTTGAGTTAAAAGTCTCATCTTTCACCAACTATCCACCCTTCGAAGAAAAAGAAATTGGTTGTACCATTTTATCAAAATATCTTTGAGCCCACTCAGTATTTTTGAGCCAACCCAATATTTTTGAAAAGTTGGTGCCACTGAGCTCGTATCCATATTCCAAACATGATTCATTATTCTCACCAGTAAATATTTCTTTTAAACTATGTGTTATTTAATTCGAGAATTTTTCCGACTCAATTAGACAAAAATAAACCGGTGAATTCTGTAAAAAATGTATAAAAGACATGAAAGAAAAAGGCATTAATTCAAAGTCTTTTTCAAAAATATTTATCAGTTAAGTGGTTAAAATAGGGTCATTTCAGTATTTTAACTATATTTAATATTTTTGTTCAGACATTTTAAAGTAAGCCTTAAAAATTAATGGTAATTAAAAATTCTTAAAATCAATCACCTCTTAATAACTCGTTTTCCCTTTTATCTTTCGAAATCAATGTAATTAAAAGTATAAGCTCTCTTGCTATAATTATTATTCAATTTCATACACATGCCTTTTAAAACTAATTTATTACGTTAAATCGAGAACAAAAGCCCTTAATCCCTTGCACAAGTCATGTGAAAAGTAGAAGTTTGGCAAAATTATAGCGTTGTGAAAGAAAAAAAGCACAATTTACTTTGTAAAGTCATGAATGTTCTAAAGAGGCAGTAAGTTAAAACAGCAAGTATTGCCAAGTTTTTCATAGCTTCGTTGGTATAACTAAATAATTCCCCCGAACCAGAGCCGAGAGGTCTTTCCAAGGAGATCGAATAGAGATCCACCGTGCCAAAAAGCAGTCGCTTAACAACATTTCACCTGCCCGGACATCCGAGTAAGTCGGCATGAAAAGAAAACATTCAGCAATTGAAACGGTATGATCTGTGCACCCCCTCCCCCCTCGGAATGTTTTGACGAGTCTGAGATTCTAGAAAATGTCTGCACCAGGGAGAAAGTCTAGTTTTTTTGAATTGGAACGTACTGTTGATATTAACGTTGGTGAACAAAACCGATATCTCTCCTTAAACTTTTGTCATATGTGGTTTTAAGGCTCTTAAAGTATGGTTTTTGTGCACATTAAGTTACTCTGGTCAGCTTGCAGAGCTTATTAAAAGGATCGGGAGTCGGGAGTTTGTTCCGACAGATCTTGTGTCTCAACCTACTTTCTGAGGGCTTGTTGGACTAGTCTATCGATTTAGAGTTGAAATACGTTATATGCGCTGAGGAATCGACAAGTGTAGAATTAAGACAGTACAAGTTGCAAGTTTTCGTAAAATCGAAATTTGATTATCATTAAATATAGCGACTTGCAAAAAATTCTTTGTTGATTTTAGTGACATTTAAATAGCAGTTAAAATTGTATGTTTCTGAAATTTATTTGCATCGATAGTTGTGGTCTATTCAGAAGCAATTTGTGATTGTTGTTTGAGCAGCCAATCTTCACAAGTTTATTCTGCAATCAGTGATATTGTATTTATCATATTATTTAGTGTTGACTTAAGGACTAGATTACTGTAAAAGTGTAATGCAGTCTAGATTAAGAAACTACATTACAACGTATTTTTTTTTTCAATTTGATGACTTCTATCCTTAATTTTTCAAATAGTCTACTTACCTGGGACCTGGATTTTCTTTATAAAATTCTTCAAACAGCGATCTCATGTAATCACGGATGTTAAAACTCTGCAAAACTTTAGTGCGGTTGGATGCACAATAATCACCCACTTGCCATTTTCGACTGAAAAAAACAGAGAAACAATTAAAACTTTCTTTTAAATTGAAACCTGTTTCTTAAATTTACTCACGAGTGGATATAATTTGAAAACACATAGCATACATTTCAGGCAACTGGCTGCATTTTTTTTTTTTTTTGGAAAGAGGGGGGGATACTTTAAAGAATTTCTCAGACTTTGCACAGAATTTCAGCGTCATTTATATATGAAGCATACAGAAATCAATCCGATTAACTCCATGAAATATAAATGCTCATTTTAAACATTTAAAGTTATTCACCTATAAAAAAATATTTTTTCCACCATATTCTGATTATATTCATTAATCGTCTAATAACACAGGCCTATTAAAAAAAATTTTTTTTTTTTTGGTGCCTGAGATTTTACAAGTGATTTTGAATATTTTTGGGACGCTGATTCCAAATATGCAATCAGTTTTTCTCTATCAGCTCTATTTTTTAGATATGCAAAGCGAACTAAAGATTTTTTAGAACTAAAGAGACCTTGAACATTTAAACTGACCTTATGATACATAGCCCTGTAACGACCCTCAAGGCAATTAGAAGGACGTTGAAATACCACAAGATCTTGAAAAAAAACAAATGTGCAAGCAAAACTGAGGATCTGCGCATGCTTATGATTTCGCACCGCTCATCCATAAAGTCAAATGTAAAAGCCTCTAAGAGATAAGGTTAGTTCCATGGAAACAAAACTGGCTTTCTTTGACTTTCTAAAGTTTTTGAATTTCCATGATATTTGTGTTTAAGGTAGAATTCGTATCAATTTAACGTAAAACTCGTAGTGTTGTAGATTGTTGTGTTTGCGTTGTAGAATGGAATTTAAATGAGTTCAAGTAGCAAAGAAGTTACACAAAATACTATTGTTTTTATATTTATGGGATAGCAGCGATAAAACACACTACTAGATTAGAAAAGAGAGGCCTAAGAAAGAAAACATGGATGTTGGAGAAAGGAATGTCATTAATAACACGAATGTCATTAATAACACTTTAGTTGGGCGAAAGAAAATCATACTATATCAAGCTCTGTCCTATGAAGCAGTTTGTGTAAATTTTCCATAAGAACGGGTCATGATTTGCATATATAAGGTAAAAGTACCCGTATTGCGTTATGAAGATATTAAAGCAGGAATATTTAACGGACAATAAGACAACTGATTAAGGATCCTGCTTTCGTAAATTCAACGAAAGAGGCTAAATAAAAAGCCTGGACTTCTTTTGTGGCAGTTCACAAAAACATTCTCGGCAAATGCAAAGGAGAAATCTACGTAGAACTGGTAAATGAAAAGCATAATAGTCTTAAATCTTTTGGGTGTACTAGAAGCATTAAAGTGCACTATTTACATTGCGACCATGAAGATAGAATAGAAGACTATCTACTATATCTATCTTTATGATTGCGACTTAGAGCATTTTCTTGAAAATAAAGAAGGCACAAGTGATAAACAGCCCGAAAGATTTCACCTATGGAGGACCGCTACCAAAAAAGATGAGATATGCAAAGGGTTTCAGATTACAGTTTGAGTTTAAAAAGACACTGTTCTAACATATATTCCAGAATGTCACGGAAAAGAAGCTTCCGAAGCATTCAATGAGTATACGTTTCATCAGTGACGTTTTTCTCTATTTTTGTGAGTAAAAATATTTGTATAATATAATTAAAAAATTATTATTTGAATATGTGTATATCATAATAATAAAAACTAACATTTGTGTATTATAAAAAATAAAAATCCTGTATTTATTTTATTTTTACATACATTTTTTAAGACATGGATTTACCTTAAAATAATGAAACATATATTTCACAAAAAGTTGTTTATGTTAAAAAACTGAGCTGATAGAGAAAAACTAATGCTATATTTGAATGCAGGACATCAAATTCATATAAAATCAGCTAAAAATACCCCGGCACCAAAACAGCTGTTGACCAGTGTAATCAAATATAATACATAAGTACTGTATAAATAGAATTTCGACCCAATTATGGCATTACCTGAATTTCTAAAAAAACGGAGGGTACTATATAGAAGGTATTGGTTATCCCGTCGACCAATTTCGCCATAATAGGTAATCGTAATAGAAATCGCCAAGCTATTAGCCAAGTTATACAAATTATATAATTTTTATTTTAAATAATGAATTAAGAAATCAATTAGTAAAATATTAATAAAAATTCAAACAAAAAGTGGAATTTAAAATCACTGGATGTATAAAAGAAACATGTGTTTTCGTGTTTAATATCAAGTGAATGTGACATATACGGCAACCCATTATTGACATTTAATCTTAGAGTTTGGCGATAGTTTTTCGGTCGACGTAAGAACCAAATCTTACCAAATGGAATTAGTCGGATTGACTTCTGAATGACTCATATGATCATTAGTACGTAAAGATACTGTCTTATAAAATTTAGTACATTCAATTATCTGGTCAAAATATAAAAAAATTGACTACATCGGAATAATATGGATTTTTGCAGCTGAAAGACAATAAATACTTCATTAAATCTTGACTTTTTTTTTCTTGAATTTGAAGCCATTCAAAAGCCATCGTTTATTGGTAGAAATATGCAGCACATTGACCAATTGCAACTAGTAATTTGGCAGAAGCATACACGTGGCATTAGAGCTTCAAGGAATTCAGATAATCGTATTTTTTTTCTTAACCAGTTGCATTCGTGAGGTGACTCTCACAGACTAATCGTGTTACGAATAATCTGTGATAAAAGATGGCGAAATATACTGTAAGATATTATAGTCCAAGGGCCGACCGCACAAAACCCTAAGTCATCGAGCACAAATCCTTTATTTTAAATTAATACCACTACCAAAAATTAACCCTTTTTGCGCAATGTTGCCGTGCCGGCAACACCTAATTTTAATTCCAAACTTGCAAACGCACCAGTAATATTTTACTATAATTTTGCTTTTCCAATGATAGCTTAAATAAAGGAATTCGTAATATCTAGACAAGTCCTTTATAAATTTCGGTGTGAATCGACAATTTCTCATTTTACTAATAGAATTTTCTTGCACCGGAAAGGATTAATACCACTAGTGGTTGATTCGTAGGCTTAGCATTATGTTTTCCTGCCCCAATTTTCCATGTTTTCATACTTTTGATTGTACGGCAAACAGAATGCTAAACCAACGAGTCAACCCCTAGTGGTATACATTTTTGGCTTATGCACGCCTTCGCTTCCGGCAGACACGGATTCCCTCTACCATACTAGACTACTCTACCATAAAATAAAGGATTTTTTCTTGTGCTCGATCACTTATAGAAAATAGTCGCCTGTGGGGATAGAATTAGTAGAAATCATAGAATTAGTTTTAGTCTCCCAGTTAATGTTTCCCGAAATTCTAAAATTTTTTCTATGTATTAAAAGAGAAGCCAAAGACTAAACAACATGTTTGTTTGACATCTATAGTTAGAAAATAAATTAGTATACAAAAGTTTAAAAACTACAACGTTATAACGCACAGATTTCATAAAAATACAAACCCCCAAAAGAATTTCATACGCCGTTTCAATGATGCCTTGATCCCCTCCCTCAGTGAAAAAAAATGAAATGGGTTCAAAAATCCCGTCTCGGTTATAGCCCGAGTACTGGCTGTAGAATGATTGAAAATGTGTCAGCAAATACTTTAAATACAAAAAAAGAAATGACGTAACTGTCCGGAAATAGCTAGAAGTCAGAGCCACTACGCAGTATCTCTCCACAATTCTGAAAGAAACGGGGTGCTAGCCATATCGTTTACTAATGTAGAAGTATTTTTATGAATATTATAAGCTTCGTGAAAGTTTAAATCTAATGTTGAATTACATTTTTGAATTAATTTTGCATCCTCAAAATTAAAATGATGATTAAACTTCCAGCAATGTTTAGCTATTGTAGATTTTTCACATTCCTGCTTTAAGACATAATTGCGATGTTCTTTAATTCTTAGTGCACATTTCGTTTGCCCAATGTAAGAGAGGCCACACTGACAAAAAACTCTGTAAATACCGCAGTAACCATAATCGTCAATTGAGTCTTTGATATTAGAAAATGTGACTTAATTAGTCGGAGAGAAAACAATCTTGAAACTAAATCTATTGAGAATCTGAAAGATTTCTGTGCTGACTTTAGGAAAATAGGGTAATACAACAACATTTTTAAAATCTTTATTCATTAATGTAGAATCAGAGACAATCGGAGGCTTGGATAAAATACGGTTAATGATAAACTAAATCGATGATCAATGACACTTGCTTGAATGTAGTTAATTTCAAATTTAAATTACTCAGAATTTGAACAAATTTTTGCGGGCACGGAAAATAACTGTATTGAATGCAGCATGTTTCTGATGGGGGAGATAACTGGAATTATAATGAGGAAGAAAACTGACAGCAAAAAGTTTTCAGTAAACTGTTGTCAAAAATTCAGAAGTATTACGAATTACTAAAACATCGAGAAAAGCCAGCCGTTGTTGAGTTTCAATTTAAAAAGTAAACTGAATGCATGGGTCTATTGAATAGAATAAATCGAGTACAGCGTTAACATTGTTTCAATAAATCAAGTAAGGCGAAGGAATCATGTACGTAACGAGTATAAAATGGAAACTGAATTAATGTTTGATTGAACAGCAATTATGCCAGTGATTTCAAGGCAATCTTTTCATCTGTTTTGTCAATCTACTGGCGCTGAAGCTAAACAGTTTCCTCCTCGCTATCAAATTTACTCATTATTAAACAGCGACGGTTTGGGCTAAGACATTTCTAACCTCCTTCACCGGGAAAAGAATTATACAGTCTACTATTTATTATGGTCTTTAGAAATAAAAATTTAAAATGCTATAAAGTTGTTGTGTTACATATAATCATTTTACATGTCATTTCTACAATTTTTTAAAAATATTCAATCACTTTTACGAGAAAGTTTGCCCATATCTGTTTTGATCATCTGCCAATGGTATTTCAAGTATACTACAATAAGATGTACAGTCGAATCTCTCTATAACGAAAATCTATCAGAGAATTTCTCTATTTAACGAATTTTTTGTAGGAACGGTCAATTTTTTTCAGGATTACATTAAAAATAATCTCCATATAGCGAAATATATATCTACATTTAACGAATTTTTTCAAAAATGTTCTTTCACGTGTTTAAAAAACGCTTCAAATTGTTTGTAGAATAAATTTTTTTCGTTGATTTCTGGTTTATATTTCACAGCTACATTCCTCTACCTTATTCTTTACGTCCAAAAAAAGGCATTCAACCTCCTGCCTCCCCCCCTAAAAAAACATCCTTTTTGCATAGTTAGAATTGACTTTGTTTCAGCTAAGATGAGCATTCGTTCTTGGAAAATATTGAAACATTTACTTGCTACTGGAGCGATTTGCAATAATCATAAAACATCCTAAAAGGTAAAACTATTCTATTGCCGTCTTAGAAGTGTTGTTAGTCTCTTGGTTTGCATAGTAAGGCAAGAATAAGGAAGGGATGACTGAGGGGGCAGTTGCAGACAAGGTCGTCTTTTCAGCAGGTTTTCATCCACCTAAACTAACTCTCATTACTTTTAACCCCTTGAAGGGCGGTGGTATAAAAGATATACCACTTAAATTTAATAGCAAAATGCTACATTGACACCAGAATTTTGAAATGAAAAGTTTAATTTTATCAAGTACAAGAAGAAAAGCTTTTGTCTAATTTGAAAAAAAATTGTTCTTAAATTCTGGTGTCAATCAATCATTTTAGCGTTTTAAGAATAGAAGTATTTTGCCCCTCAAAGGGTTAAAGTTTAGTGAATGAGATCAGAGTGAATGAGTGTATATTTGTTGTTTGTGGCGACTCGGAGCATTTTTTGTTGTGAGAGATCTTTTGTACGGAAAATTGTTACTAAATTTCATCTATGCTGGTGTTATCTTTTACTGCATCTGCATAAAATCGCTTTTAGGATAAGCGTAACTCTTTTTCATAAAGTAAATAATTTTGAAAATAAACAATAAGACACAGAAAGGAAAAGGAAGTGGCGAAAATGCTTGAGATTCTAGAAAAATTCAATTAAATATTTCAAAAACTTAATTAAACACCTCAAAAACAATTCTATTTAAAAATGTAAACATTAAATGAAAAAAATTTTGCAGTTCTCTATTCAACAAATTTTTCTATACAACGAATTTTTAACTGAACGATGTATTTCGTTATATAGAGACTCGAGTGTATGCTTAAAACAAAATAATAAATATTATTAGCAGATTTTCTATTTCATAAATTCGGTTTGAAATACCAAGTCCTAAAAACAATTCTAAATGTTGCACACACAACACATATACTGGTGACCAAATTTGAGGACACTTTTAGGCAGCTTTTATTAGCAAAAAAGCTACGTATTGCAGCCCTACGAAGGAAAACACATCAGAAAATTTTGCTACATGTTCTTGATCATACACCCCCCCCCCCTTTTGGTCACAAAACTACCTTCGGTTGAAATGTTGACTATTAATATACGACGATTTAATAAGAGAATATTTACTATAAAATTTTTGTAAAAGGTAAAATGCGTAAAAGTTAGCAGCTATATATCCATATATATATACAAATTTTGTCATGCTGTATTCTCAAATTTTGATACTGATTTGGATGAAGTTTTCCATGTGCGTAGTAAATACTATTTTCTCGACCTAGTTCATGGGTCAGCTTTATTCGCCATTTTTTTTCTAAATGGCAGCCATTTGAATTTGCGATGTGGCACCTTCACCTCTAGGTTATATTTTTGTATGGATCATATATTTGTGTATCATGGTAATCAGTGTGTTTACCCTTTATCTATCGCATTATGAATTCATGAAAATTTCACATTCTAGAGAATTTTACGCAAATTGTTTAAGCTAAATTAAAAGATTTACATAATCAATTAATAAATATTTGAAAAATTTTAGAAGGATTGAAGGATTTATTATGTTTGAACATACATACATTTTGTGCAATTTTTACAACCCCACTCAAATCTTTTATTTTTAATTATTTTCGTACTATTTTACAGAATTATAAAATGTGCAAATATGATTTTCTTACAATATAAGTATAGAAATATTTCCGCGATGAAAAATCCTCTTCCCCGTCACTCAGTGCCAAGAAAGCTAAAAAAATGCAAAGGCAAAGGGAATCATTCTTTTAAAAACATTTTTGTTTTGTTTAACCATTAATGCTTTTGGAACAAGATAAAGTAATAAATCTGTAACCCATGCTAAACAGTATTACAACTAATCGACGTATTAAAAGAATTTTATAATAAGTTATTTTAATGGTACTCATAAATACCGTCGGTAGACAAAGGGTTAATAGAGTACTTATTACAATAAATATGAAAACTAAAATATTTGCAGCATTCGCCATTTTAAAATGATATTACCTGTGGGGATTTTCTTTGTCCAAATCTTTGTCATAAGTGGAAACATTCTTGCTCCCTTCAAATACCTGAAAGAAAGTTTATATAAGTGTCAAAAGTTATTTGCCTTAGAAGCACATGGTTATTTATTGATAAATGTATAGCTTAATTATTGCTTACTCAATTGTATATAAAGAAATGCTTGAAAAATACGTTAATTTGCAAGATTTTATAGGGAAATTAAAAGGATATCTCCTTAACCCTTTCAGGCACGGTCAAATTCTGTTAATAAAATGATAAATTATCGACTCTCACCAGAATTTACAAACAACTTTTTTGGAAATTATAAATCTCTTAAGTTTTCATTTTAAAAACAAAATTTTATTAAAATATTACTGGTGCTGGTTTCAAATTTGGAATTAAAATTAGGTATCTCGGACTGGGCACAGAGTGCCGGAAAGGGTTAATCTTATAGCTGTACGAAATATACATTCCAAAGATTTAATTATATTCGAGAAAAAACAATGATAACAATGAGGTTTAGCTATAGATACCAACATCTTCCAATTTTTTTGTACCACAAAAAATTATAGTAAATTTTACCATTGCAAACCGGTCTAATCCATCGATTAAATACGGCAATTATTTCAGTTAAATTTTTCTGGACATAAATGTCGCAGAGTTTTAAGCTATGAGTTTAGCCATTTAATATATTCTTAGCAATTTAATACATTTCATATTTAGGTTACCTTGTTACTTTCTGAAAATTGAACTTAAAAGAATCTTGCAGATTTTAATTTGGGGATCTATTTGAATAAAAATTCGTAAACAAGTTTATCGCCAATTATCGTATTTTATCAAGTGCGGCTTAAACCAAAATTTATTTGTTTATTGTAAACTGATTTGTTAATTTTCTTATCGGTTTTTTTAAATATACGTTTATGTTATAGTGACATTTGACAGTTTATAAAGAAATATGAAAAAAAGACAACGTTTTGTTACGAGAGTAAACGCCTGCTTTTTTTTGTTTGTTAACATGGTTCGCACACTCCTTGGAATTTCCAAGGACTCTAGCACCACTATTAAAAAAAAGAAATTTACATTCTGTTATTACTGTCTGTTGTTCTGTTGTTACAGTCTATTACATTTGATTTTTAAACCACAATATTCGCAATCCCCACCTTCATTCACAGATTTTACGATGTTTTTCTGCAGTGAAACACTTCGAAAATACTCTTTGAATTTCGTGGTAGAACTGTGCGAACCTTGTTGTTAAGGATAAACTGTAAAAAATTAGAAACTTTTGCTGTTTGGTCTCTCCACCGCTTTTATAGAATATCTCTATTCTGACCAATAATAGAGCGAAGTGATCGTTTTATAAAAGCAGTGGACTGACGATGCAGCAAAAGTTTAAAATTTTTAACAGTGTATAGCTTTTGAATAATTTACTTTCATACATTTAATTGATTGATGAATTTAAAAAATGGTTTCATTACCAACTCTACAAGAACTTTAGCCGTTTATTGGCATTAGGTTACATGGAATGTAAAATAAAGATATAGCACTTAAGAATAGCTAAAAAAAAACTTATCAAAATTTCTGTTTTATTTACCTCGTGAAATCTAGTGACAGCCATGACAGTAAAATTCTTTTTAAGTTGTAAAAATCTCCAAATAGCACAAATATATAAAACTTGAGATGCTAAAATAGCGCAAACTCTTATGGGGTCAATTTTAGACTGAATTTTTTTCTTTTGTAGATTGTTGTAAATAGAGAAGATATTTACATTGTTGTATTAGTAGTTTTATACATTGTTGAAATAAGTTTTTCGAAATATACTAATTGTTAAAATATGATGAATTTCTTAAACAAACAATGAAATTACTTATGCATAATTAAACACTTTTCTGTCTTATTATTGTAATGAATAATACGATCCCATAAAAGATCCTATGGGATGACGTCATTAAAGTGGTAAAGCTTAAAGATTTAGGATAAAGCCCCTTTGCTGGGCTCAAAATTTTGAAATTATATTTTCTGCTGAAAATACCTTTTATAAAAAATAAAAGAAAAATATGTAATTTTAAATTGATATCAATTGATTTAAATTGAAATTGATAAATTAAAATTTTAGAGCTATAAATATTAAGCACGGCTCAACTATCCAAGAAGTACCGAAAATATTAAGTTTGTTTTTTCTCATAACTCTATTTTGAAAATTGGTGAACACTCTTACAAATTTCTTTTAGTAATCCTTCAGAATTTTTCTAGTACGTTATGCGTCATTTGTTTCGTTTTATTGTAATCTCACTTTCTGCGTAACTTTAAATAACCAAAATGTTTTTTGAAAAGTTACATTTTCTTTGAATCTATGCCAATTCAATGTAAATCAACACTTTACCAAGTGGATGAGTGTGATCGCAGATCGCACTGAGGGTTTCGTTAAAATTGTTTTTTAAAACACTTTATCCTGAAATTAATTCATCAAAATTGTTAATTTATAATGTTTAAAATCCTGCATAAATGACAGCACCATTATACTCGCATTTATTTAAATAACGTCTCTTTATATATAATGTTTCTTTAATGTAAATGTTGTCCTAATATATGATAGCACTGAAAAATGTCAAAAGCATTATATTTTGAAAAAAAAAATAAATATATTCCAAAATCACACTATCCCCAATAAGTCTTTGTTAATTAAAAACATTTCGAGTTCCCCTTTCAATTATTAGAACTATTTGAGAAACATATTCAAAAAATAAGTATAAATGTAAAAAACCTTTTGTAATAAAAAGAGGAAAATAAATTTATTATGCAAGTAATTTATTTAAATGATAATAAAAAAAATATAAACCCTTAAATGGCAAAAAACAATTTCATTTTATTAAATCCATCTTAAAAATTTTTAATTTTCAGCATTGTCGTTTGAATTATGAACTTTCTGTTTACTAACGAGATGATATACCTCCAAGCCTCACAAAAACCTTGAAAATTTTCAGTTTTAAAATTTAAATCGCAAATATCAACGGATACCATTGAAAAAATTCATTTAACTAAAATAACTGATTTTTTAAATTTTATTATTAAGAAAGTATAAAAGAACGTATTTGGCTGTAAGTACACAAAATTTGAAGTCTTTGACTTATATATGTTTTGTGTATGGACTGCTTGACGGGCAGGCAGACAGAGGAGTGAGATCAATAGGGGTTTCGTAAGGCGAACAATGCCCTAGAAGCGGCATATTCCTCTAGAAAGCTCGAAAAAAATTGTTATTTTTTGCTCTATTGATTTAGATCAAGTCTACTATGAATTATATTGTTCTCGGCTTAATACATTTTTTCGAAACTCTCCCGTTTATGAGCTGTCCAGTCATCATTTTTATTATTAGCACTTTCCAACAGAGTTGAAGAGTGCTTATGCATTCGGTTTGTCTGGCCGTCTGTCCGCGCTCTAACTCAAATAAATACGCTCGGATCACCATGAAATTTTAGGACACTATTGACATTTACCCTAGCACGAACTCTATTGAAAATGAAGTTTCTACCATGATTAGTTTGTCTACAGGGAAAGTCAAAAGTTTTTCATTACGTTACGGCCTATGGGAAAAAATCGTTTGAAAGGAATTTTAAAGATGTTTTACCCCGTCAAACATATAAAAATTTATATGCATTTACAAAATGCATTAAAATATGCATTCTATAAAATATTCATTGAAAATGCAGCTGTTATTCATTACAGGGCCACACAAAAGAATTCCATTAGATAATGGTAAAAGGGGGTATTGTGTGTGACATATTTTAAATACATTAAACTGTTTCATGTATAATAAAATTGATATACCGTAATTTCGGGTGTATAAGCCGCGGGTCAAACAATTCTTTTTCGACCCAGAATTTTTTAAGAAATAAGTATAACTACTTAGATCGCCGTAAATATTTGTATTCAATCACTAAATAAGATTTCTGGGTCCAAAAAGAATTGTTTGGTCCGCGGCTTATACACCCGAAATTACGGTATGTCATTGAGGCTTAATATCAGGGTGCAAAAATCTAGGCGCCAGCAGGCAGTTTCTCACCACAAAATTTATTTCGTTTTTCTTCGTTTAATATTTCGTGTAAAATTCCTGCTAGAATGCTATTAAATTTTGAGCGAAAAAAACTTTAAAATTTTAGTGGCGAGAAACTACCCTCTGGCGCCTAGATTTTTCCACCCCTGCTTAATATCATATGAAAAACTGGTAGAACCAGAGAGAAAAATAGAGCTCGATCTAAAAAAATGTTACAATAACGAATTGGCAAATATTTTCAATCTAAAAATGTTCGTAGAAAATAAATGGAATCACATGATTTGTAAAGCTTATGAAATAACCCAAATTTTTGTTAGCTGAAAATGTGGACTGAACTTTACTGGTGCCTTAAAATCAATCAGGGAAACAGAGGCATTTTTAATTTACCCGTATTTCAGTCATCCATAACCATTTTAAATATTTGGCTTCATAACTTTATGTTATAGGCTGATGTAATGAAGTATGAGAACGGTTCATTCAGTATAAAGTGTGGACACAATTCAATTCCAGCGGTTTTTTAATTAAGTAGAAGATTAAAGCTCCAAGTAAATTCAAAACCTTAAATAGATATGACTCAATCGTATACTAAATATTTGTGTTCAGACATATTTATCTACATCAATTCCTCAACAACCTGATTATATTAATGTTATACTTTAATTATTACTTCATGGTTTATATTCGTTTAACGTTGTGGAGCTTAATTGATTTGAGACAACGTAACAATATATTATATTGACTACTTTCCCCAGTAATCATTTTGAGTGGATACTAGTATAATTCTGAAAATAAGGCACCAGTAAACCTCAGTTTACATTTTCAGCTAATAAAAATTTGAGTTATTTCATAAGCTTTACAGATCATATGATCCCATTTATTTTCTACGCACATTTTTAGATTGAAAATATTTTTCAATTTGTTGCTGTAACATTTGTTTAAATCGAGCTCTACTTTTTCTCTCTGGTTCCACCAGTTTTTCATATGATTTCATAACTTTTTTTGATTCTTTCAGGAATTTGATCAACCAGCTTCAACTAATTAATTTAAACTAATATTAGTATTAGTAGGTTAAAGTTATTTTTAGACACATTAATTTCGCGAAATGTCAGAAATAACGCCATGTTGGCTTAAATTTTGGCGAGTAATTTTTTGCGTCAGATTTGGCGATATATCGCCAAGTTGGCGAAAAACTTGGCGACATTTGACGATAGAATCGCTTTCTCCCAGATGGTAATCCCACTGCAGTTTCTCGGTATATACGCAGATTTTCTTATGACCATAGGTATCTACACAGATTTTTATAGCTTCATTTCCAAATCATTATTTTTATAAATGTAGAAGATTTTTTTTTCTAAATTATCCCTTTTTAATTAAAATATCTTTATTGTAGTAAGTGTTTTGATATCGAAAACACTCAAATAAAGATGTGGTGTTATTTTAACACATGTTTAGTTACAGTTTATATATATGTTTATGAAACATACGTATTTTCTGCTTCGAATGACGTCAATATAAAAAATTTTAAAATATATCAAGAGAATCAGAATTTTTATTGGTCTATAAAAAAAGAACACGTGTTATCATTTCTTTTTTAAATTATTGAACTGTTTTTTAGTTGGTGTCAACTCGAAAGAAACAATATAATCAACAACTAAAAAGGAAAGATTTTTATAATGTTAAATTATGGAAGGTATAGCATTATATAAATTTGAAATGGGTGTCATTTCCTTAATATTGGATATTTTTTTATAAAAGGCACATACCTAAAGTAAAAGCTTTCGAACAAGCTATTACACGTCGCTGAATGTTTCCCAGTTCGGGTTATAATTGAGTTGTTTGTCTTTTTTTCTTGCTTCACGAGAAAAAAGTGACAAAACAGGGGTTCTGGATCTCCATAACTAATCGGTGGATCCGGATGATTTTTTATAAACTTTGAGACCTAGAGTAGGACACATCGCCTTTTCAATTTCGTCGCGATCCGATGTTTGGGTACAAAGTTATTAAGAGGCAAACTTTGGACTTTAACATTAGAGATGCAGCTGAGTTCTAGTATACAGCACTATCGTGCTGTATGATAAATTGTACGATACTGCCTTGACTAATATGAAGTACATAGTATTTACAGGGACACAAAAAAGATTTCAAATATTATATTCTTTCTGAAGTACTGTATATGTATCCGATGATGGCTGATGGATGGATGAAATGCATTTTAATTATGATATGCGGGCATAAGTTTCACTAAATTTATGCGCATTATATGGTGTGTATAAATGCTATAGTTAATATACAGGGCTACACAAAAGAGCTCGCCAACGTTGCTGAATATGAGCTTAAATTACTTAAAGGCGGTTCTTAAATAAGCTATGCATTTTTACACAGAATTTCATTCAGTTTACAAAGAAATGTTTGCAGAATATAGATAAAATGATATATAGGGCCACGCAAAGGATTGTGTACATGGACACCTATGAATGATAATTTATAACAATGTGATTTCAGTTGTTTTAATAGTTTTAGTTTAAAATGAATTTTAGCTCCTTACTGACGTGTAATAAAGGTACAAGGTAAACTACAGGGCTGAACAAAAGTTTTCAAGTATGTTTCCCATTTATTAGTACAAATTGCTCAAAAAGAAATTTTAAGCTTTTTTCTTGCTAAACTAAATTTTCCTATTTTATAATATGTATATCAATAGACAGATCAAATACAGGGCTGTTCAAAAGTATTGGAACACATATTTGACTATATACCCTTATTTCCTTAATTAACGAAGTTTTTTTAAAGATTTCACGAAGTGTTGGAAAGTGCTTCATAATCTATGCTTAACGCATGATTTTTCTTACTTGTTTTTATTACATCAACTACAATGCAATGCAGTTTTCTAGTTTGATCTCTTCAGGTGTCATTTAACAATCTTTTAATTTTCAATGCAGCTAATTCCGTATAGTATTTTTCAGCTTATGTAGTATGAAAATGCTGCATTTAGAAGAAGCAAAGATTACAAATAAAGTATCCTTGTATGTAGAAATACAAGTCATATACCCAGTATATGGAATGCATTCGACGAATGCATGTAGAGTAATACGCGAATAAAACATACTTCAAAATTTCAATTAACGTATTCTAAACGTTTTTGTCTCGTAATGTGCTATTTTTCTCCTTGTTAGTACTTTTATTTTTGTTTCTCACGATTATAACCAATTTGTGTATTCTAAATTTTTATCCACCGTCATGTACTACTTTTCACCTGACAATATTTTTTTCTTTCGTTTACCTCATTCAAATTCATTTTTTTACGCCTAGCGTTATTTCCTTTTGTGTATCAAAATTCAAGTGGTTTAGAACACAAAATTTTATCAATAATTTTGTTTTTTTTTTCTTCGCAGTGTTTTTTTCAGATCCAAGCAAAACCAAAACACCCAGTTCTTCCTTTTAGTTGTCGGAGACCACTGTCGCGTTTGTTCATTGGTTTAGAACCTTTTGCGTACGGCACACTTTATGAAATTCTAAATTCTGTATCTTTACAAGCTACCAATAAATTTGTTTGCACACACACCCCCTCCCTTACACCCCGTTAAATCCGCACATGCAATAAAGTTACATACATATAGGTGATCTTAAATGGTTTACCTCAAAAACACACGCTTAATGTTTGCTGAACATAATGTTGATTATTATTTTTATGAATTTTCTTTAAAAGAATGTTTCGATTACGTGAAAGATATGTTAATTTGTGTTGTAATTTAAGGTTCTACGGTGAAAATTCAAAGAGTACAAATTTTTATAAAGTAATAATCTTTTTATTGTACAAAATATTCTTTTAAAACTGCAACTATTTCCGAGATAAAACAGCATATAAAATGGTGTTGATACAGTTTATTTTTTAGTAATTTGAAGACTTTCCTATTTAGGCTCTCTTGATTGTTCATATAAAAGCGAAAAATGAAAAAATATTGTACTTTTTTCCTGTACCTTTAAATTATTTTCTGTGAACACTAAAGATACCTCGGAGTTGCTATTTTAAGACTCTATGGAAAAAGACACTGTGATAAACTTATTAGTATCAGCTTTTAATTTCTCAAGTGTATTTTAAAAAGCTATAATTATTCCAAGATAAAGCAGTGAATAAGCGGAGGTTAAAACTCTTCATTTCTTAGCAATTTTATGCTTTTCATAGTTAGGCTATCTTCTTTCTTTCTGAAAACTGAACTTAAAAGAATCATTCCTAGGATTTTTTGATTTCTTCTTTCAAAATAAATAGATATTTTCGAGTTCAATGGGAAAAATTCCATAATCAAATTTGCTTCCAAATATCGTGTATTATCGAACGTAGCTTCTCCCAAATAAAAGTTCGTTATTGTAAACTATTTTGTAAATTTATTTTTATTGTTTATTTCTGAAATATGTTAATGTGTTATTCGACAGTATTACAAAGGGATATGGAAAAGAAATCAATATCTTGCTAAATAGGGTAAATACTCTATTTTATTTATTTATTTTTATTATTATTAATTTTATTTTGTTAAGGACATTTTTTGGGTAGTTTATTTTTTCATAATTTTAATCCATTGATGAATTTAAATAAAATTCAAAGTTCCAACATTCCTTGGAATTTCCAAGGACTCTGGCACCACTATTAAAAATAAGAAAATCTACATTTCATTTTTAAACCACAACATTCGTAACCTCCACCTTCAATCACGGATTTTACTATATTTTTCTGCAATGAAACACTTCGAAAATGTTCTTAAAATTTAGTGGTAGAACTGTGCGAACCCTGTAAAATGTTTTGATTTATAAGATTGTTAGGATTTTAGCTGTTTATCGGTATGAGGTTACAAGGAATATGAGATAGATGCATGCATACTTAAGAATAGATAAGAAAAAATATTATAACGTTATATCTTATTTACCTCTACATATGTAGTGTCAGTCATGGCAGTACAAATCTTTTTCAGTAGCAAAATCACTCAAAATGTAACTTGAATGACAAATTAACGCAAACTCTTGGTAGGGTCAATTTTAGACTAAACTCTATCATTTATATTGTTATAAATAGAGAAATATCAATATTGTTGTACCTATACTTTTACATTGTTATAACTTTTGAAAAATTCGAATTGTTTGTTTTTCTAAATCAAACAATGGTATGTATGCATATATAACTGATTTTCTGTTTCATTGTTACTTTAATATCCCATTGTTGAATGAATATACGTGGTGACGTACTAAATTAAGTCGAATAAAAATTTAAATTTTATGCTATTTTTTCTTTTATTCTTTTACTGGAGACGAGATGTAGATAATTTAAATTAAAGATGTAAAAAAGAATTTTTTTATGTATTTGTATAACGTTAGCTTTGTTCATAAATGCTTGTTTTCGTGCAAAACAGTACTTTTTTGAAGTAAATGTGTTTTTTTAAAGTAGATCATCCAAAAAAAGAAAAAAAAATCAAAAATTTGCAACTGAGGTAAGAAAGCTTTACATTACAAGATATCATTATATGTATAGCAGACTTGTTCGTCGGTCTTAAAACACGTTTCCTTCAGTTCACATGGAGCATATAAAAGATTAAAAAGAAGCAGATTCTGCGAAATTTTAAACATATTCGATGTACCTATTAAGAATGTATTTGTTAAAAACCAAATAGTCTTGCTCATTGGTGCGCAAAAATAAGAACTTTAATAAGAACTTCTAGAATTAAAAAAAATAAAATGTAAAATCAACGTTTCGACCCATCTTCTGTAGCACTCTTCAGGAAAATATGATGGTGAAATGTCTAACAGCTCAGAGGTAAATGCTTCCAGCATGAGACATAAAATTTTTAACAAAATAACATATTTCTAGCAAATACTTTCGTAGTAGATATATTTTATTGTGCAATTGTCCAGTATATGTTTATATATGATGTATTATACTTAAAAATAAAGTTAGAAATGTAAACTTTTTTTTACAGTAAATGTAAACATCACAGCTTATGTATGAATCAAATTAAATAATTTCATGTATAAATGAGTTTTCAAGAACTTGTACTTTTTACATATTTTTCAAATGATATTAGGGCGCTCAGCTCCCTGCGAGCTGCGTTTGCCAACCCTTGTTCATGTATCTCAAGTTTTAAAAGCACACTAATTTCATCGGCTTTAAAAATATTTAAATATAATTCAAAAGAAAAGTGATGATCTCCCTGTAAAAGAGTTTCCATTCATTCTCCTTTGATTGGAGATTTTAAAGGCAAAATCAGTCTCTGTTCAGAGATACAATGTCTATTCTCGTCCTTGATTTTAAAAAATATTTTTTTTTTAAATAAGCTAATGTAAAATGAAAAAATTATACAGGTTTATATAAAAGGATAAATTAATTTTTCCGCAGTTCTAAACGATGTCCAAATTACTGTAAATGTGTAATGTTCTTACCCCCTTTTTAGCACATACTGAATATTCATCCTAGATTTTCGTCAAAAAATAAAATTGGAAATGTCATGGGATCTATTAAATACATGGTGTGAAATGTATGTTATAAAAATTAAAAGATATTCTCGTCCACCAATTCTCATTAATTCATGCAACTGTCTACAATTTTTATCACATAGATTTATTTGTCTGAGAAATTCACATAAATACATTTTTGCGGATTTTGAAAATAGTTGCTAATTGTACTCAAAAATAAAGTAAATAATCGTATAAAGCTCTATTCATAAGCTAATATTACTTTTTGTTGCATTAAGATGTCTCAATTTGCTGATTTCTTGCAAGTAAGAAAACCCATTTGTGAATGGGAGCGAAATATTTGATATATCGCCGTTACTTTTGGTGACTAACTTTGATCGCCAAATTTGGCGATATGTCGCTATGTTGGCGACAAATTTGGCAGCATTTGGTGGCAGAACCGGTCCCGCCCCCTGCGGTATCTACGCGGATTTTCATTGGTCCTTTTCCTAAACGTTCCTTTTTTAACACTTTCCAACAAAGATGAAAAGTGCTAAACTTCCGGTTTGTCTGTCTGTCCGTTTGGCCGTCTGTCCGCGGTCTAACTCCTATAAATATACTCTGATTGCCTTGAAATTTTTGGATGTTATTGACATTTATCCTTACATGAACTTTCAAATAGCCTATTCTATCCGAAGTATTGTATATTATCGATGATGGCTAATGGATGAATGAAATACATTTTTAATTATGATATGCTTTTTAAAATTTCACTAAATGTATGCATAATATATGGGGTATATAAATGCTATAGCTGATATACAAGGTTACACAAAAGAGATCGTAAAAGTTACTGAATATGAGTGTAATTTATTTAAAGGATTTTTTAAATGAATTACGTATTTTTACGTTTAACTGCTTTCGGTTAGCTACAAAACGTTTGCAGAATATAGATAAAGTGATATACAGGGTCTGTTCACGCAAAGAAATGGATACATGGTCACCTATGGATGATAATTTCTGGAAATGTGATTTCAGTAGTTTTAAGAACGTTTTTGTTTGAACTAAATTTTAGAAAAATAGTGGCATGTAATAAAGGTTCTAGGAAATAACTACAGGGCTGAACAAAAATACTCAAGTATGTTTCCAGCTATTAATAAAATTTGCCGAAAGAGAAATTTCAACCAGTTACGCGTTTTCTTGCTAAACTAAATTTCTCCACTATATATATCTCAGTATATATCAACTGATAGATGAAATACGGAGCTGTTCAAAAGCATTGGAATACATATTTGGCTGTGGACAGTAAAACCTTATTTCTATAAATAACAAAGTTTTGTTCAAAATTTCAAGGAAGTTTAAAAATTGTTTCATAATCTATGCTTAACACGTGATTTTTCTTACTTGTTTAATATATATAGGTATATCTGTTCGATACACTTAACTTCACACACTTCGACCTAAAAAAATGTTGAATATACAGCATTAAAATTTGTTCTGGCATCAGAAAACGTACTACTTGAAGAAGGAATAAGAAGCAATTTTTGTTTTGGCTTAAAAAAAGAATTAATTATTAAAAAATTAACAAAAATCGGAAATCTTAAAATTTTTACCAACATATTTTTCCTTATTAGGAGTATTTCACTCAGACTTGAAATGTTATATATTTTTGCAGCAACAAGTTAGTTTCACAATCTTCGAGTGTTTTAACTATATATTTAACCCTTTGCGGGGCGCTGGTTTCATAGATATACCACTTAATTTTAATTCCCAAACGCCTCATTGGCACCAGAATTTTGTTAAAGAAAATTACGGCTTATTGAATACGTGAAACATAGCGTTTTCGTATTTACAAATAGAGTTGTTTTCAAATTCCGGTGTAAGTCATTTATTTCAATACTTAAGCAATGAATTTGCCCTGCCACGCAAAGGGTTAAAACAGAACTTGAGAATATCGTATGGAAGCTTAAAAATACACATTTTGAGAATAAAAAGCAAAATAATACACACAGGAGGTGCTTAAAATGTATTATTTTAAAACCTTCCCGCACCATCAACTTTTAGGTCCATAAACATCTTTTAGCTGTATTTTTTTTTACCGATAACTCAAAAATTTCAGCTATTTTATGTTCCATTTCATCTGCCCTTTAGACGCCACACTAGTCACAAAAAAAGACCCGGATGATAGTGTTAAGTCTATGGGGGCGTTCTTTTCAAATATATCGCTCTAATTTTAGTATTTTTACATGAATTTTTACTATTGTGTGTGTTTTAGGATAGCTGAAAACGATCTAAACCCAGGCTAGTTTTTATTTTCTCAATTTCGGTTTGAACTTTTTTTAATTACTTTAACATTTGAAACCGGTTTTGTAATTAAAACCATCATAATATAGAAAATATGTAATCAAAATCGAAAAAGTTAAAATTAGCTCGGTTGTAAATTAACCTCAGCTATCTTATACAAAAAAAGCATGTAAAAATATTATCATTTGAGCGAGATATTAGAAAAGAACGCCCCCCATATACTTCACATTATCATCCGGGTCTTTTTCAGAGACTAGTGTGGGGCCTTAAGAGGCTAAGTGAGTCACTACAAGAAAAGAAAAATCTAATGTTAAATCTATGGGGGGATTATTTTTAACTTTCTACATAATCTATGGGGGAATTATTTCACCCGATTATCTTAACATTAGCGTTTTCGTTTCTTAGCGTGTCTGAGGTAACCTTTTATGATGCTACTTACGCTTAGGGAACAGATAAAAGTCCGAAGTTGCAAATCCCGAGGCACTCACCTGGTGAAGCGAATTTCGTCCTCCATGATCTGACTCGCTGTTTCAAGCGATGTTCCAACAAAGCTGAAATCAACGTGAACAGAATGCACCGCACAAATCACCCTCGGCTTAATGGATGGTTATCAGGAATCAGCCATTGATACGTTCTGTATACTCTGCGCTGTCTGAGGTCTTCGATCGTCCACAGAGGGGCTTATCGTGGACACTCGACGTGCTTGGATTCTCCGTTTGGCTCCCATGTACTCATTGTACGGTACTTCTATCCGCACATTTTCACCAGACATAGAATTAATTTTCCTGTGGGTAGTGGTTGGTGCAACACCTTCCGCTGTCAAAAATTCGATCGCCGCATTATGTTCGATTTGCACTTCCATATAGTCTGATTTTCCCATTTCAGTATTTGTACATCAGTACCTGCAAAATAAAAACATCATGATGAAGGACATTTCAAAGTTATTCGTCAATTTAAAATATTTCATTCTGTTCTGCTAATAAAGTAGCTGCATATGTGGAGGCAAAACTTATTTAACAACCCTCGTATCTAAAAAGAAATAATAAAACATAAATACAAACAATCGATCAATACATATAAATGTAATCCAAAAATCGATAATAACAATATCATACGGAAGCAGTTTTGTTTTATTTGTCTGTTTATTATTTCTTTGAAAGTGAGAAAACAAACAATAAATGAAGAAAAAAGCTTGTTGATATCAGAGAATTAATTGAAATAACTTTTTATTTTTGTTTTTATCGTTTTAAATAATAAATGAAGTGAATTTCACAGATTAGAATCAATATTATTATTTTTACTTCCTATGTTTGTTGTATTATTTAAAAATATATATACACGCTGATAATAAATGATTAAAAAAAGTAAATAGCTAAAAAAAAAACTTTTTTACAACTAAATACAAAAACTTTTAAATAAAAACTGTCACCGGAATTTTTTACTGAAGAAATTAGATGGCATTTTTAATTTTTTTTTCCCGCAATGTACTTTCTTTTCATATGTGTTGAAAGTCGTGGTAATACAGTCGTTAAAGGCAACGGCTGTGTAAATAATATTAAAATTGTAAATCGTGCATTTCGATTGTCTGCTATAATTTTGTGGGGTGGTAACTAAAAAATCGTATCTAACCTCGCTCTTGACACAAATTTTACATGAGACCACAAAAACTAATTTAAAAAGAGTGTAAAAAAACTGCGAAGATGAATATCACTCAATAAATCCCTGCTTATGATAGACACGCATTTAATAAAAATGTCTAGAAGTAATTTTGACGAATCTAGAAGCCTTCAAATTAACCACTTACTACTGGCATTAAATTACTGTTTAAAAATTCATATTCATTATTGCCACCACTTTTTAAAAAAATATTCTTCTTATTTAATGACAAATAAATTGATACCAAAATAAAATCAATTCCACTATTTAATAAAACTGGTGGGAATTAAACAATTTTGAATAAAAGCTGTGAAACGTGCAGCCCGTGAATGTCTCAGGCGGGACGATTAAGTGGTTAATTTAAAGAGTTTTTTTTTAATCATAAGGGGACATCAACACATGCTACGGAACCTTCCCATATGTAAGCTGTGGATTTCAACGAGTGTGGTATCAAAAGAAAGATCTCGTCATATAGATTAAAAAATGCAATGAAACTACTTGTCCGAATCCAACCGTTTTCCAACGCAAGTTGAACATTTCTTTACATTGTTTTTAATCTTTTTGCCAATACCTTTTGCCGAGCTACAAGCAAAATCCTTTGCACCTACACATTCCAACTTATTTTTCACTTATTTTTCCTCTTTTAGACAGGCACTTCGCATTCTACGAAGTTTTCGTGTACGGCTGCATTCGGACAGTTTTTCCACCTGTTTTTGTTATTTCCAGCACTTTGTTTTATGCAAATATTTCGGCAAAAGTGTGGTGTGACGTAATGGACAAACTGTATGTACATATAATGAGTAAAACAGAATGTTTTTCTTAGGTTAGCTTGACCTTGGAGCAATTTATATACCTGCCTGTCAATTTATTTATTGATTCATCTACAATTGAAGTGGTGATATCTCGAAAACAATCGGATTCGGACGGCTATTGCACTTTTTAACGTACCTGACGGGATCTTTCTTTTGATACCAAACTCGTCCAAATCCACAACTTACACCTGGGAGCGTTCCTTAGTTAGTCTAAAACATTTGTATGAAAAATTGAAAGACCCTGGATATTTAAGTGTATTTTTTTTTTTTTTGTAATGTGTGGCACATTTCCTCTTTAACATTGAGCACAATATCTTCATTTTGTTTTAAATGAAATTAAAGACTGTTTATAAAGGGCTGCCACAGGGCAATTTTTTTTAATTCCATCTTGCACCACTTTTTAAAAGCAAAATATTTTCACCCATTCTTTGACAACATCTGCAATGAAAAATGTATTATAAAAATTATTTTCTTAAAATAATAGTTCGACCAGAATATAAAAAAATCACCTGTGGCAGAACAGTCTAAAGCATTTCAAAACAATTTTGATTAACGTCTTGGGAACGAGCAACTCTTATACGTGCCATAAAAAGTTCTCAGAATCCTTGTTCATCCGTTCCAGTAAAAGTTTACTGCAAAATTTACGTTGTTTCATCGGAGCATTTTCTCGATTTAAAATGATATAATTTTTGTTTTTAAACATCGACGACAAAATATTAAAAATTTCGTAAAAGGGTCCCGTCGAGTAGAGATTAAGAGTAACTTTTCTGAAATAATCTTTAATATATAATAAAGAACTTAAATTAAAATTTTTATTGCAATTAATGTGTTTGCATTCTTTGGAAAAAAATAATTTTTCAGGCGACTTAACTTTTTTAATTTTGCCTAAGAATTTTAAAGTAGCTGTCTTAATATAATGAAAAACGGATAAATATGTAAGCATCGAAAACAGTAACGGCAAACTCTTTGCAAGACGGACTGTGTGAGATGGAAATCTTGCTAACTCGAAAAGATTTTCAAGTCCTTGCGAAACCATAGATATAGAGTTAAATTTAGCTGAGGTAGCATATTGTCTATTACGGAAAATTTTCTCATTCACAATCGCTTAGGCTTAGACATAGCTTTACAATAAACTGATATCGATTCGTACGATTCGATTCGTACGGACGATTTACTGATTTTCAAGCCCTTTTTATCACAATTTTTGCCCTATTCAATAATAATAGTAAAAAAGTCCTTTTTTCTTCAGATGTAGCGACCACTACTTTACGAAATTTCTGATACTAGGGATGAGAATTTTCCGCGTTTTTTCCCACCTGTATAATCTTAGAGAAAATGTTATTTCACTCAAAGGAAAATTGCTGGGATTTAACAGAACATTATTTTCTCTAACATTATACTGATATGTAAAAACGCGGATCACTCTCATCCCTATGATACTAAATAGCTCAAAATCCCCTGAATTCCTAAATGCATACGAACATACTTTACATATTTACATACTTACATACTTTTTAGAAAAATGTAAAAGTAGTGTATTATTAGAAAATATTCTCTTTCATTTAAAGATATGTTGTATATCATTGTGTAAGCTAATCTAACAACTGTGATATCATTGTAGGTATAATTCAAATGTTGTTTCTTTATTAAATTTCTTACCAAATAACCCATACGTATCACGAGAATCTACCAATTCCTGGTTCAATTTATATGCATTACGTGCAAAAAAAATTATTTCTTTATGCTAGAAAAAATATATTCAGCATAAAAAGTTTTTATATATAAAATGTGAATTAATTTATAAGTTTAAAATAACATACTAACTAATATATATCGTTTATAACCGTGTAAAATTTGTTAAATAATAATAGTAAGTAGAAAATGTTGTCATCAAAATTTAGAAATATCAACGCATTTATATCGAAATTTTTCATTACAAATTTAAAGGCAAATTGTAAAGTATTTTCTACTTCCTGTTTATGACAGTTTATAGAAGAAAAAAAGAAAAGGTTTCCTTGAGTAGAGAAGAAACGCTCTCATAATCACATAAAAAATACCTACTGTATATACCATTACTTGTGTTAGTATTTTTATCGTATAACACACAGACATACATAACAGGGTTCGTACTAAAAAGTTAATTCAGGAGATATTTCATGTTTTGGCAACAGAAAATTCGTAAACTACTGATCGCTATTAGTAAAGATAAAATTTTTATTTTTACTAAATAAAATAAATATTTCTTTGCAAATATTCTGATAAAAAGTGCTTGAAAAACTTTGTACCTAACGAACCTTGTGTAAAAATGTAATTTCATTTTCTTCTGTCCCCTATCTATAACAGAAGAATGTATTGTAATAAAAAAAAATTCCACTTCTAGTTTTCGACGGATTTACATATTTTACGGATCAGAGATCCCAAAAACATGAGTTTGCAAAATATATATCATTCTGTTATTTTCAAATAATTTTGGTTTGAATTCAACATTAAAAAAACACAACTAATTGAGCATATTATTTCGAAATGTTATCGTCAAAATTAAAAAATAACACCGCAGTTATTCGTGAATTGTTTTCAATTACAAATTTAAGAATATGTGAAAAACATCTAGCAGTATTCATGTCTTTAGATAGCGTCTGAAGAGTTAAGAGGCCATTCGACTCCCTGAAAAAGAACCGGATGATAATGTTAACTCTATGGGGGCGATATATCCAAATATCCCGCTCAAATTTTAATATTTTCACATGATGTTTTTGCATACTGTATCAGAGGATAATCTACAACCGGGCTAGTTTTTACTTTCTCGATTTTAGTTTCGGAATTAAAAAAAAAAATACTTTAACTTTCAAAATTGAAACCGGTTCTGCTTTGCGATTGAAACCGGTTCTGAAATTGAAACTATCATAATATTAAAAAATATATAACCAAAACTAAAAACTAGCCCTCAGATACCCCATGGAAAACTAACACGTGAAAATATTAAAATTTGAGCGAGATATTTGAAAATGACGCCTCCATGGACTTAACATTACAATCCGGGTCTTTTTTCAGCGATTCGAGTGACCTCTTAAGACACTCTCTAGACAATAGATTATTCTGTCATTTATTTGGCGAAATTGGTCTTTATCAAGAGATAGCAACAACGAAAATCAACTCTTCACTCATACACTAAGTAGATGATATATTTCTCAACGAACTTACGTATCCAAAATTACACAGTTCAAATAGTAATTAATTAATTGCAGTCGATTTTTAATACAGTTTTCCAAGATAGACAGAATTTTTTTATTGCGAATTACCACTCCGCTTCCCCCTCCCTTTTTTTGAGTGAAATGTATTTACGTGATTTTTTAAGAGGTTGTAGTCTAAATTGTAATATTGTGACTTTTCAGATTTTTTTTTTCAAATTAGTGAAACATAGTTTAAAAAGAGACTCAAAACTAGGATAAACCTAGTTTAAATAATTCTGGAGCACGTACTTAGGTTACGTTTTGATTTTTTCATGAGTATTTTCAAGAAAATACTGCGTTTTTTTTTTTTAATAGCAGATAATTGTCGCATATCCTGCGATAACGTATTACATTTGGGAAAATTTCCATTGCATTTTATACTATTTTTACATATTACTTTCATTTAATTAGGAACAATTCATTTCAGAAAATACTTTTAATACACAAACTCTCAAATGCAAAACATCATCAAAGCATTCATCGATAGACAGAATTTTTTTTATTGCGAAGTACCCCCCCCCCCCCATTTTTTAGAGTGAAACGTATTTATGTAATTTTTTTATAGGTTTTAGACTAAAATATACTATTGTGATTTTTACGATTTTTTTCCCAAATTAGTGAAAGAGTTTAAAAAGGGACTCATAACCAGGATAAGCCTAGTTTACGTAATTTCCTGCGTATAATCCGCGGATCAAACAATTCTTTTTCGACCCAGAAATTTTTTTTTTAATTAAATGTCACTTTTGACATGGGGGTAAATTTTTGCCTTCGATTACAATGTACAATTTCTGTGTCGAAAAAGAATTGTTTGATCTGCGGATTACACGCAGGAAATTACGGTAATCCTGCAGCACGCACTCAGGTTACGTTTTGATTTTTCCACGAGTATTTTCAAGAAAGTACTGCGCCTTTTTTAATAGCAGATAGTTGTCGCATGACCTGCAATAACTTATTACAATTGGGAAAATTTCCATTGCATATTATACTATTTTTACATGTTACTTTCATTTAATTGGAAAAAATTCATTTCAGAAAATACTTTTAATTCACAAATTCTCAAAAGACAAAGCAAAATTATTATTATTGCATTAGTTATATTATTTCTATGATATTTAAAAATAGTTTATCGTAATTATTTTCGCCAATATTTATAATTGGGATTTTTTTTTCAACTGAATGAAACAGTATAAAAAAATAAGTCGTCACTCGGAGTCATGTTTTAATCCTGGAGCACCTACCCAGGTTGCGTTTTGATTCTGCCACGAATATTTCAAGAAACGACTATGCCTTATTTTTAACGCAGAAATTATTACAAATTTTCCGATAACTTAAATCAAATAGCAAAACAATGAATCTGTCTGTCATACATTTATTTGAAAAAAATAATTAGTACCATGAAAATTAAACAGCAAATTATGTGTAGGCAAAATCTGAAACAAGCTCGATGATATTAAAATTTTTTACGTTAACTCACGTAGCTAAGCAATCCAATTTGGACGCTTAGATAAAGTAAAAATAAAAGAAATTGCTGTCTACTTCAAATCGTGGATGGATGTGTTTACTTATCATTTTTCATTACAAATATTACTGTATTGCTGCATGCGCATTATGCTCCCAGAAAATATTCTTAATGTTAGAAAAATAGGTTTAAATAAAAACATTAGATGTTGAAAATGTCTGTTGATTTTTAAATTTGAAACGAACTAAATAAATAAGATACATTTTGTGAGCGGTGTAAAATCCATTGATTTGTAATAAATGAATGAATGTTATTGTTAATGTATGGAAACATGTATGCAGTTATTCTTGAATATTTACTGTCATAAAGGAAGTAGGCTAATAAGAGCCATTTTTCGCCCATCACCGCCTAGATGTGACATACATTTTTTCATTAGTATAACTCATAACAAATAAGAAAAGACAATATTTTTAACACCTTGAAGGGCGGTGTTTGCACAATGACAACACCTAATCTTAATTTCAAATTGCCACACTGGCACCAGAAATTTTCTTGGAAAATCTTCTTTTTATTTAATAAGCAAAAATACACTTTTATTAGTTTACAAATAAAATTCCGTGTAAACTGGTGTCGTTAAATTATTTCAACATTTTACGAAGACAAGTATCTTGCCCCGGAAAGGGTTAATGAAACATCTATAATTCATGGAAATAATGAAATATATAATTAAATAAGTACTATGCATATTATTGTACATAAACTCTATTGTCATACGTTTTATGCATATAATCGTTATTAAATGCAACATTAAATATAAAATTAAGATAAATGCAGTTTATTATTACTATTATTTCAATGTATGAAATACCGGAAATAATCAATAATCAATAGTCAATAGTTAATATACATACAATTTCAGAGACTTTTGGCAATGTGCCTTAGTCTCCCTTCTGTATTTCTTCGTTCAAATCACTACTGGACCATCCAGATGCAGCGTCTTGTGGTGTATGAGCATATTCGGTACTTGGTTTTTGAACAGAACATCCTACGACTTTTGCGCCTACTTTACATTAGCATTACCATTGTGTGATACTGTTATTCTCTATTTTTATCCAAATATTATAGTTTTTAGCACTTGTGTTTCGTTATCGTAACTGAACTCGAAGAACAGAATCATCTTCCCGATGTATGTAAAGAGAGCAAATATCTTTTTCATGTAAATGTTCTTAAGTGTAAAATTGACTTTGTTTAAGTTGGTATACTCCAAGAGTTAATTGTGGCAGCTCATCCCAAATTATGTGTGGAAAATATTGAAGATCTGAATCAGTTTATTCCAGATTGCTTTTTTTCTAGCCCATTTTTTCTCTTCGACTATCTGTTTTAAGTAATTATGTTTTTTAACCAAATCAAGCATCCTTTGAGCGATTATTTCATCACCTTCACTGATTTTAATCCTTGTAGAATAGAAAGCAATAAGAATGACACATATAATTCGCAAATAATAGCCAATATAAGGAGTTCGCGCTTTTGGTATTTCGTTATCCAATGCTCTCCACTTTTCCAACTGTCAATTAAGTCAATTGTCAATTGTCAATTGTTAAGTCAACTGTCAATTTCTAACTGTCAATTAGCTCTGATGGTAGAATTTTCTACCACTTAATTTTAATTCCGAAATGTCACAACGGAACAGAAAATTCGGCCATATTTATTTTAAAAGGGTTTAATGCATTTTTTCGAGTACATCCTTAACCGATTTTTTTCTTAGCAAAATACTGGTGCCAAAGTGACATTTGGACTTTCAAAGAAATTTACCTACCAGACCTCAAAGGGTTGACGTCTTCTACGACCCATCGAACTTTAGTTACGAGACGCGTCTCGTTAGCATCATCCTCTTCTGAAAATTGTTGCTACTTATTTTAAGAATCTAGGCACTTCATGTACCAGACCCATTTCTTCCAGAAATTCCAAACAATCCAAAGTCGAACGCAGTTCATAACTGTTTCAGTCATGCTGGTTTCAACCAAGTTCATCAGATCTCGAATGCTTACAAGGTAATGAAGAAGACATCCCTCCTCCAATATTATTTAAAGTGTTGTTAGATCGTAAAAGAGATATAGCGAGGGATGTCCAGATGTGCATCAATTTCGAAAGGGTGTCTAGACATCAAAAGATGCAATGATTTCTGAAACTGTAAAAGAGAAAAATGTAGAAATTTCTGTAGGCTCAAGGTAGGTATGAGTTTTCCGCTTTTTTGAACATCAGTATAATCTTGTAGAAAATGTTGGTCTGTTAAATCGCAAAAATTATCCGGTTAATTAATATAGCATTTTCTCTAAAATTTTACTGTTCAAACAAGCGGAAATCTCATTCCTGGCTCAGGGTTTGAAAGTGATATGGAGCTAACAAAACAACCCTAGCATTGAATTGCATTGAAGCGTGTAAAAATGTTTTAATATCCACTTCTGAAACAACGTACAGTTTCAAAATTCATTGTAAAATATAGGAAAAGAATTGCAAGGAGCACAGACGCAAACCTTAATTTGTTAGTATTTTATGCAACAATAAAAAAGTCAGCCTTCGGAAATCTGATTTTTATGCTTTTCAATTTCGTTTTTGAGTTAATTTTGTTTAATAATCTTGCTTTATTGCTTAAAATTGCAAGAACAGTTGTGAATTTAAAATTGTCTTAAATTAATTTAAAATATAGCTTTTTATATCCATACATTTTTGCAACATCGGTTACCACGACGTTTTTTTCTGGTCCTGAGAGTGTCGGGATAATGAGGTTTGATTGTGTAAAAAAAATATTATTAAGCCATTTATTTCATAACAACTTAATATATTTCGTCAAAAAACTTTTGTAGGGGCTGTTCCACGTTTTTCTGCTACACAAAGCTTATGAACTATGGATCTATTTTCTTTATTCATGCTAATATAAATTTTGAAATAACTCTGCCTTTTACATTTAAATTTGACCCAGAATTTTAATAGAAGTTAATATTTTTCATAAAGATAATGTTTATCGGATATTTTGTTCAGATTTTTCGAAGACTTTAATTAAATCTTCCGAAGCAAGCTTTTGTAAGGATATTTCTTAAAGATTTTTTTTTTCTTCTCGCTTCAAGATTTAAATTTTTTGTAACACAGAAACGATGAATTTTTTCTTCTAAACGCAAAAGTAAGAACCAGTATCAACTTTTGTGAGGGATTTATTTAGTATCAGATATCACAGAAGTTTTGTGGATATTTTTTAATAATGGGGAAAATATTTTATAGAACAGAAAAGCTTTCATTACGCTGAACTCAAAAATATATTTCTTTTAATTTTAGATATTACATTTTCAGAAATATAATTGAAAATATAGTGCAAAAATATCTCCACGCCCCATCTAATTCCGAATCTACGGAAACTGAAATTATGAAAAAATTAGAGGTTTTAGATTTTATTTTAAACTTTAGAAAAACTATAGCGATTACTCTAGATAGTATAGTTTTTGAGAAAAACACACCTTTCGGCTACACAAAAATGTTGATTTTTGGGCATTGAGCAAAGGTACTAATGGATCATTCGTGGTACCAATCGTAACATAAGTATAAAAGCACTGTTGATAATGATTTTTGAAAAAATTCTTCTATACTTACCCGAGATATTAGCTCTTAACCCTTTCCGGCACGAATAAAATCTGTTAGTAAAATGAGAGATTATCGACTAAAACCGTAATTCACAAACGAATAAATTAGATATTTTGAATACCTTGATTTAAGCTTTAATTATAAAATAAAATTTTACTGAAATTTTATTGGTGCCGGGCTGGGAATTTTCTCGTGTGAAATTGTGGACGACCATATTGTGAAAGGCGCGGTTCAGACGCTACAAACGCCATTAAACAATTTCTTTTCTGAGTTACAAAATGCCACAATCTTTCTTATATGAAATGATTGTAACATGAATTTTCACATAAAATTCCCGGAAAACGCCTACGCATTAATTTTCTCTACTTTTGTTGTATACCACATGTGACTTTTTCTGGTTGCAGTATCTTTTTTTTTTAAATATAGTGGAAAATTAATGAGAACTCGAAATGATTTGATTTCAATAATACTATTTTTATAACCTGCCATTTTGTGCTTATTAGTTATAATATTTTTTAACCAAAAAAAAAATGCCCATTGGTCATTTTGTGAAATGGCTACAGTACTTTCAACAAGTTACATTGTATTTTTATTAGCAATAAAGAAATCTCCCTAATAAAGTAAAGTTTATTCATAGCAAATGCAAATATATGACAGTAGAATATGTGTTTTAAAAAGGATTATTAAATTTTTAATCTTTACCTAACTCCTTAACTGTTACATTTTTTAAGGAATTTAAATTAAAAAATAGAGATCAAAAACTTTTTTCCATAGTAAAATATTTTCTTTTCGTAATCGAGAAATATCTGACAATTAATAAAGATACATTTAAAGATAGAAATTATTAGTATAAAAAAGAATCAAAGAATTTGACGAATGAAGCAAAGTGTTCTTCAAAAACAAGTGTTCAAAAACATTGCACATTTAACGGATTAAAAGAAAATTAAGCTTTAATAAAGCATGAAAAACATGCAACAAAGTACCAAAATAATCCCATTAAAATTATTCAAAACTTTTGATTCAATTTATGGTTTTTTTTTTACAATATTTATTTATTTATTAACTACAAAATAAAAATTGTTTTAATGGTAGAAACAAAAAAAAATTAATAACGTTTTTATAATTAGCATACAACATTAGATTTGGTATTATTTTCATTATAAATTTCCTATTTTAGAAAATGTCAATGAATTTGATGCATGTTTAAAAGAAATAAATAAAATTCTAATATAATGAGTTTCAAAAGTAATTTATTTATCTTGAAAGAAAAAGAAGATTTTTTTTACCTTATTTGTCTGTTCGATTTATTTCAATAGTTTAACTTAGTTAAATTCTAATTATATTTCCGACATCTAAATTATTCAGAATGATTGTTTAGGGTTTAATCTATATAAAAAGCTGTGTTTTATAAAATTAGAATTGTTCATTAAATTGAATATAATCATGGAATATTTGAATATAATCGTGGAATATAATCATTTGTTTTATGTTGAACAAGTACCGTAATTTCCCGCGTATAAACCGCGGATCAAAAAATTCTTTTTGAACCCAGAAATCTTATTTAGTAAATAAAGCTAAATATTTACAGCGACCTAATAAGCTACATTTCTCTATAAAAAATTTTCTAGGTCGAAAGTGATTACTTGATCCACGGATTATATGCCGGAAATTACGGTAATGATTTAATGGTGTTCCCTGTTGTAGTGTACTCCATTTCCTCTCTAAATCACTGAGTGCATGTTTATTACATCATAGTAGTAATACATGCAGGTAAATCTTTTAATTTTCCTATTTTTCACATAATATTCCAGTGTAAATGCTTTGTGGTGTAAGTTAATGATGTGAAAACGTTGAAGTTCCGTTACAGTATTCAGGAAAACTTGAAAAATTCATCATAATCTATGCTTAACACACATTTTTTTCACAACATATTTCTGAAATACTTGCTTAATTTATTATTTTATGTATTAAGAGCGGAAAATTTGTGAATAATATGTAAAAGCACATGTTTATAAAAAATTTCTAATATAAACACATAAACGATAAACAATCTTTTAACCTTTTCAGGGGGAAAGTACTTGTGCTAAAAAATACTCTACTAATTTATTGACACTTTAATTTAGAAAGAAATTTATTTGAAAATAACTAAAAGCTCTTTTTCACATATGGAGTCGAATTCAAAACGTACTAAAAAATTACTGGTGCCATTTGGCAGTTTGGCCATTAAAATTAACCGTTTGCAGACTGCAAACGGCGCCCCTGAAAGTATTAACCCTTTAACGTTCATTGATTTCTCTACGAAACCACACAATTTTAATTCCAATAATCAACAGCGTCACCGGAATTTTAATTTAAAAAATACATTTTATTGTGTATGTGAATAATCACTTTTTTTTTCTTATTTATAAATAGTATATCTATTCGGAATTACCGGTGTCACTCATTTATGTCAACATCCCAGCAATGAAAATGCTTTGTCCGATATAGAGGTAAAAAGCCACATCAAAAATTCCTTTTCTGCCTTCATAGGTAAGTTAAGTGTATGTTCAGGGTTCGTACACTCCTTATATTTTGTAAGGACTCTGGCATCACTATTAATGATAAGAAAATTTATATTTACATTTTAATAAACATAATTCGCAACCACCGCTTCGATTCGCAATAGTTTTCTGCAATGAAATACATTGAAAATAGTGTAAAATGTTAGTGGTAGAGGTATTCTTTAGTAAATTACGATTGTGTGTTCCTTATTCTTCGCTGTGTATCCAAAGGAAAACCATTATCGTTAATTTAATGCTTATGAATGTATTGTCGATCAACTTTTTTTAAATGATGTAATTTCCAAACACATTTTGATGACATGTAACAAATTCGTATTGGGGGTAAATGAAACCTATTATAAATCTAGTTTTTTAAAAGGTGCTAATTCTTATAGGAATTTTTTTAAGTTTGCGCGTAAAAAAAGTCTCAAAAACAACACAATAAAAAAGAAAAATATAAAATATAGAAAACTTTCTTTTGCTAATGAGGTTTTAATTCACTCTTTCAATTTTCTTTTTCTGTTTAAAAAATATTGCAATCATTGCAGAAATTTATGTAATTCAAAGTATAAAAATTTTTGAACTGTTGTCTGTATAAGACACATTCTCAAAAAAATTTAAAAATTCCTATTGTGTTTTGAGAGAATGTAAAAACCGCAATGAATGATTGAAGCAATTTTATTAATTACGTGCGATATAAGACAGAGAGGTATTAAATAGACTTGTTAAACTGTCCTATTACGTGATTGTGGCTGAATAAATCTAATAAAGCAATTTACTATGAATTGTGCCTTCGCACTTAATGTATCCAATAATCGGGTTTGTAAGCATTCTGAAACATTATCTTCATTAAATTGCCTTTAGAGATACTGACGTTATTTCTGTTTAATATTTATTGAACAAGCTAGGAAGTACCTAGTCATACAAACATGGACATAATTAGAAAAGTAGTTTCTTTATCTATGCATAATTAAAAGAATCAGCTTAAATTTATTTTGTCTGTAATACGGGTTTGTAAGTATTCGTAAACACTATTTTACTTATATTATTTCTAGAAATGTTGACGATATTTCTGGTTGATTCTTACTAAATGAGGTATAAAAATTCCGTTGTTAAAATTATTTATGTGATGAAGAGGGTTATTTTTTTAGTTTAGGGTCGCATGATGAAAAGCATTAGATTCAATATTAACAACACGTTACTTAAACAAGTGGATTTTAATTCGAAGCAGAGGAAAAGTATATTTAATGTTTAACAATAATAATTAATCCAAAATTAATAATTAAAACGCTAATTCGCGAAATTCACTGTTATTTTGAATTTTCGTGTTTAGATTGATTGTTTCGTCTGTAGATTGATTTCTTGTACACACACACGGGCCGAAAATTATTTTGTAAAAACAAGTTTTTTGGAACTTGTGACTCTTAAAACGTGTAAATCTGTCGAAAACCTGGAGTCGGAAAAATTTCTATTACAATACATTATTTTATCAAAAATAGAAGAAAGAAAAAAAAACAGAAATTTTTAATGATGTTGCTTTGTTTTTGTTTTAACACTCTCAGGTAAAGTTTCCGGATAGAGTTATGGCGCCGTTCTGAAATATATTTCTGAAATAAGTTCTCACCCAGGTCTGTCTTACTTTTACTTCTTAACACTAGAAACCACTGGTATTTTATTCAAGTTTTACAACAAGTGTTTCGCTCTGGATTTTTAATTTTAAGCTGTTGAGCGTATTTAGTTTGTCTATTTTTGTGCTGCATACATTTTACGTATCTTATGAAGAAAATTCTGGTTTGAAACGATTGGTAAATATCATTTGACCCCTAATGGCCTTTTCTATTGTTAATGCCATAGTATGTTACTTTGTTTCCTTAAAAGGTTGTTACCCGCCCACGCATATATATACACAAGTTTCATTACCAAGCTGCATCGACTAATATTGTGTCCTGAATTCTCATTTGCCAGATAAATATTATAATTGAGTTTAAATACAGTTATTTTCGTACAGTATTATTTGCCTTATTAGGTTACTAATTTCTTAAGAAACAAAATAATGTTAGGTTTATAGCAGAAACAAATATCAGCGGTTTTAAAGTATTTTGCCTTTTTGTAAGAAATTTTATAATAAAATTAAACATTGAAAGATTGATTTTCTTTCAGTCTGTTAAGCGTATCGGATTTTTTTTTTATGTAATGAATTATTAAGAAATTTTTAGAAATTAAGTTTCTGGCTAAAGCTAGATTTTTTCCTAACAAAGCAGAATGATGATTTTTGCAAAATATATTTGTTTTTCGACGACTTTAATTCTTTAAAATCTTTCAATTTTTTATTTAAAGAATACATCAGAAAAATACATTATTTAAAAAAAACAATACGGAAACGGAACCGCTTGTAATAAAACTTGTTAGCTAAGTTAACAAACTTTCGGGGTGCATCGTTCCAAAAATTTTACCTTTGGTATTTCGTATCGAAGCTAAAAATCGCTTCAGTCTACTACTAAACTACGTCTGACTATTAAAATTTAAAAGTTTTCTTCGTTGAAAATTTAATAGCATTCTAGCTATTAAATTTTCATTAGCATTTTACACGAAATATTACACGAAAAAAAGTAAAATAAATTTAGTCATGACAAATGGCACCAAATATCACGCGTGGTGAAATGTATGGCGGTAGAAGGCGAAATTACAATACCAGTGCTATGAAAACTTTCCCGTTATTACATTTGCATGCCGATATTGAGAACGACATGCCTACATGAAAGCTTTTTAAAATCAGTAAATAACTGAAAAAAGATCCAAAAAAATTTCAGACCATAAAATATTTTTATTACATTTTGCGGTAGTTGTTTAACTATACTATAGTTGCTTTTTGATAAAAGATCTATTTTTGCGCACATTGCCTTATGCAGAACACATATCAACATACAAAAAAGTTGTAAACTATTATAATATAAATAAAAATATGTAAACTAATATATATATGTATATATATATATAATATTTTTTTGCCGATTTCTTAGATTTTATTTGCCAAAATATAAGTGTAATTTCTCCTTATGTTATTATGTTATTTAGTTTTTTGGAGTTTCTGAATTAAAATTACACATAAAGTGGTATCATGAGTGATTTCATGAGCATTAAACCCTTTGGAGATGAGTGGCCGGTCTGCATACAGTATAAGGTGCTGATAGTACTTCATTATTCTCATAAATAAAATTTTATTGTGAATTTCGCCTTATTTAATCGGAACATTTTTCTGATTAACACTAATTGATCTATTTGGATAGTTTTAATCTTATCAACGTAAAAGTATTTTTTTTCTAAAAATTGAAACAAAAATTCGAATCTGAAAAAGTTTAAAAACCGGCGAGAAAAGATTTTGTAAAAGGTGCTTTCCAGAAGGGATTAATACCCTGTTCACACTATGGATAGTTAAGATATCTCAGGCCTGGAACTCTCTCAGAGAGTTTCACAAACTCTCTCAGAGAGTTTCAACTCTCTCGGGCTAGATACAGGAACAACCACTCGCTCTCATTGGCTATAAAGCTTCGCTTTTACTGATTGGCTGTTGTGGGCGTCTTTATTTCAAGCGCATGCGCATACGTTACCTTTGTTCAGTTCAGAGATACAGTGACATTCGCTGAGATATCTTAGGTAAATTTTTCAATGTGAACAGGCATCCAATTCCGGGAGGGTCCACTTCAAACACGGTGACCTTAAGATATCTTAAGTTTGTGGTGTGAACGGGGTATAAGGGTTAATTTTATTTAATCGCAGTCCTTTGAAATTGAAAAAGTTGAACATTACTATAAACAAAGAATTATAGCAAAACAATAAGCTAGTCTATGGCGTTTGCATAGCTGCCAACTCATCCGATATTTTGGCCAGGAAAAATTTAATAGAAATTTTGAGATATTTAATCGGAAGATTAAGGCGATTTTAAAATTGATTGGTAAAAATTTTTATAAAATTTTTCCGGGCCAAAAAAGCGAAAGATGTTGGCAGCCTTTCGTTTGTTTTAGTATAAGAAAAATTACTTAAGAAATAAATATTACTTTAAAAAAAGATAATGTAACGAGTTATTTAAAGGAAATCATTCAACAATAATTATGTTTACTCCTCATTAATGCAGCCTTTACGGCAAAATGTATTGTAGACTTGTCAAATCTCTGGTTTTTTGCAAAGCCTTATTAATTTGAGAAATTGCTGATATTTTAATCCGCTTAACCCTTTCCGGCACACTGTGACCGGTCCGGGATACCTAATTTTAATTCCAAAAATGCAAACGGTACCAATACTATTTTAATAAAATTTTGCTTTTACAATAAAAGCTTAAATTAAGGGATTCTAAATTTCTTAAAAAGTCGTTTGCTAATTCCGGTGACAGTCGATTATTTCTTATTTTACTAAAGAATTTGACCGTGCCGAAAAGGGTTCAATGTTGCAATTAAATAAAAGAACATTTTCTGTATTAAAATACTGGTATCCAAAAAAGCCGGAGAAACTTGGCTTCTTTGCTATTGCAGCTCCCCCTCCCCAATTTCTAAGAGTTTAACCTAATGCTATTTGTCGAATAAGAAATTATCTGTATTTTTAAAACATTTTATGAAGCATCTCATTATTATATTAAAAAAGAGGAAATATTGCACAAATGATGCAATTGTTGGGCTACTACGCATCTTTTAAGAAATAAACAATTTACCACGCTTAGAAAAAAAACATCTTCAAGAAAAAATAAAATGAAAGAGTAGTTTATGAATTAACATAATCACATATCTGTTTGTTAGATAAAACGCTTAAAAAGTTTAAAATAAAATTCTCGGGTGAAATACTTGATGTTTGTTCTAAAAGTCAAGTAAAATTCCCTGGCCCGTTTACGTGTTACGAACTAAAAATAGATAATACTCCCCCCCCCCCCCCCATTAAAAGAAAAATAAAATCGAATATAATGTATTTAAGACCGAAGGTGGAGTACTTTTGGTAAACACGGAGAAACATTGTAAAACTAATCAATTGATCCCTTAACTTTTGAGAAATTTTGAGAAAATGCCTACAAAAATCATCGATTTTTATAAACAATAAAATCGAGGAAAAAACGTCGATTTTATTGTTCATAAAAATCTGATTTCATCAACATAAAACAGGGTATATTTTTCAAATTTAACACTTTCAGCTGTGATGGGAAGTTTGTGAAATCCCTTAAATTTAATATCCAAAAGAAGAATGGTTCAACAATTTTAAATCAAAAATTTTTCTTTGGTTTACGCATGTACATACAGAATTTGTTTTTTTTTTCTCATTTTGAAATATCCATTCAAAAAATCCGATGTCAGTCATTTATTTCAAATTTTCATTTTATTTTGCCTTTGAAAGTGTTAAAGTGTTCAGGATAGATAAAATTTTTAAATTTTGATTTTTCTTATGGTACACACATAACATGCAGGGAAATTTCGATGCAATACTTTAATGTGTGTTTTCACTTTAAGTAAAGGTAAAGACATGAATAAATCGAATGATTGCTGTGTTATATTATTACACAGACGATGTTTTTATTGAAATTTATTTTTAAAATTTGCATTGATATATATTTTTAAATTTATTAAATTTTCAATGTAGCGAAAACTTTGAAATATGACCAAATATTTCATTCTCTATAAAGTTTTTGAAATTTTATCGGTAGGGTCAATAATATTTAGAATATGACGTTTATACAATGACTTACTTGACAATTTTACTTCTATACAATTTTTTTAGATGCGCACATACAGAATCAATTTTGTACAGATTAAATTTAGGTTGGTTTTTAGGATTGCGAGCTCTATTATTCCAAAAATGTAAATATTTTTTTAATTCCTTCTACCTATAGTACGTCATAATATCGCGAAAAAATTGTGTCTTAAAGGAGAATATTTATACCAAAGTATACTTCCTTCTGTTTTTTTTCCCTTATAATTTCTTCGACAGTGGTTAGACCAAGAAAAAAAACATTTCATTTTGAGAGACAGGCTATCCAACCAGTTTGCCTTTCTTTCTTTTTTTTCTCAAGAAACATTTCCCCATTGCTTAGTAAAGCATTTAGTTTTGATTTTAAATATTATCCACTAATTCATTATTTAGAAAATGTTCATAGGACTGCAGAATACTTTAAATGGCTTATATATCTTATACTATAATGCGAGCAAAAATTGTGTGTGTGTGGGTAAATTTTATCTCAAAAACGGCTCTAACGATTTTCGCAAAAATTTCGATTTTACCATTTTCGGGCATGAGAAGACCATTGGGCTAGGTCACATGTTCGAGAAAATTCGATTATTGGGTCATTTTGGGTCATAATGGGTCAAGATCAAGCTGTTTATATCTAGAGAACGGCTGGATCGATTTTAAGGAAATTTTGTAACCAATCGTTTTTTGGCACGAGAAAACTATTGGGCTGGGTCACATGTTCGAAAAATTTCGATTATTGGGTCATTATGGGTCAAGCCATTTTTATCTAAAAAACGGCTCTAACGATTTCGACCAAATTTTACATTTTATCGTTTTGGATTACCAGAAGACCATTGGGTTAGGTAACATGTTCGAGAAAATTCGGTTAGTGGGTCATTTTTGGGGTCATTGTGGGTCATGCTATTTTTATCTAGAGATTTTCTCACGCAATTTTGACTAAAAATTGCATTCTATGGTTTTCGGGCACGAGAAAAACATTGGGCTAGGTTACATGCTCGAGAAAAAATTTTAATGGGTCATATTGGGTCATTAAGAGTCTGGGTCAAGCTATTTATATTTAAAGAACCGCAGAATCAATTTCATCGAAATTTTGCCTGTAATAGTTTTTTGACACGAGAAAGCTAATGGGCTCACACGATCGAGAGATTTCGATTATAAGAGTCATTTGTGGGTCATGATGGGTCATAATGGGTCATAGTCAAGCTATAGCTAAAGAACAGGTGGATCGATTTTAACGAAATTTTGTATACAACATTTTTTTGGCACGAGAAAACTATTTGGCTAGGTCTCAGTTCGAGAAATTTCGATTACTGGGTCATTTTGGGTCATAAAAGGTCTGGGTCAAGCTATTTATATGTAAACTACGACAGTATCAAATTTAATGAAATTTTGTATGTAAGTTTTTTGACACGAGAAAATTAATGGGCTATCTCACATGTTTGAAAGATTTCGATTATAAGAGGTTATGGGTCATTATATTATGAGTCATGATGGGTCATAACGGGTCATGTCAAGCTATATCTAAAGAACACGTGGATCAGTTTTAACGAAATTTTGTATACAACATTTTTTGGCACGAGAAAATCATTGGGCTAGGTCACATGATCGAGAAATTTCGATTAATGGGTCATAAAGGGTCATAAAAGGTCTGGGTCAAGTTATTTATATTTAAAGAACGGCAGGATCGAGTTTAACGAAATTTTGAGTGTAACAATATTTATACACGAGAAAATTAATGGGCTAAGTCACATGTTCGAGAGATTTCGATTATAAGGGTCATTTGTGGGTCATGATGGGTCATGGTCAAGCTATATCTAAAGAATGGGTGAATCGATTTTAACGAAATTTTGTATACAGCATATTTTTGGCACGAGAAAATCATTGGGCTATGTCACATGTTTGAGAAATTTCGATCAATGGGTCACTTTTGGGTTATTCTAATTTTATCTAGACAATGTCTCGCGCAAATTTGACTGAATTTTATATTCTATCGTTTTTGGATCAATTAATGAGTCATTTTGGGTCATAATGGGTCAAGGTCAAACTATTTATACCTAAAAATTGGCTCAATCGATTTTATCTAAATTTTGTATTTAACGTTTTTCGGCACGCAAAAATTAATGAACTAAGTCACATTTTCGAGAGATTTCGATATAAGGGTCATTTGTGGGTCATGCTAATTTTATCTAGAAAATTGTTCTCACCATTTTCAGTATATTTTCTATTATATCGTTTTCGGGCAAAAGAAAACCATTGAGATAGGACACATGCACGTAACAATTCAGTTAGTGGGTCGTTTTAGGTCTTAATGGGTTCGGGTCATTCTAATTATATATAACAACGACTCAGTCAATTTTACCTAAATTTTGCAATGGAACGTCTTTTGTCACGAGAAGACTATTGAGCTGAGTTGCATATTAAACAAAATTATATTAGTGGGTCATATCGCTTCATTGCTGAATGCTGTCACGCTAATTTTACTTAAGAAATGGCTTAAACGATTTTGATTCATTTTATACTCTACTGTTTTTGATTACCTGAAGACCATTGAGCTAAGTCACATGTTTGATCGTATGTGATTAGTGAATCATTTGGGTAAAAAAGGGTCAGGATCACGAGACTATGGCAAAAGCCAATAAGTTGGCGATATTTGACAAAATACTGACGAAATTTGGCCGAAAAATCGACTATTAAGGTTACGAAACCAAAACACATATTTGGCGCCAAATGAAAGAATGTGTCCAAATTTGGTTATATCTGGCAAAAAATATTGTCTTTCAGAATGTGAAGAAATTTCTTATACATTCTTAATAGTCTTCGAAATGCATAGTTAAACTAATCAGAGTCGAGCTATAAAAGTGATTTGGATTGATGTCCTTTCTTTGTAAATTTTAAAATAAAGTAAAATTTATGAACATGTGCATACAAACATAGTTGATTGTTTTTATAAATAATACTATTATTAATAACATGTTTTACAGTAATAATACTGTATTGAGTTGAACACAAAGTTAATTTTGACCGAGCTGAGCTCGGTCACCCCTGCTAGTCTTATACTATAATGCGAGCAAAAATTGTGTGTGTGTGTGGGTAAATTTTATCTCAAAAACGGCTCTAACGATTTTCGCAAAAATTTGGATTTTACCATTTTCGGGCACGAGAAGACCATTGGGCTAGGTCACATGTTCGAGAAAATTCGATTATTGGGTCATTTTGGGTCATAATGGGTCAGGATATACCCTAATTTCCTGCCTATAATCCGCGGATCAAACAATTCTTTTTCGACCCAGAAATATTATTTCGTAAATGAAGGCAAATATTTACGGCAATCTGAAAAGTTATATTTTATTTAATAAAATTTCTGGGTCGAAAAATGATTGTTTGATCCGCGGATTATACGCAGGAAATTAGGGTAGCTATTTATATCTATAGAACGGCTGGATCGATTTTAAGGAAATTTTGTACCCAATCGTTTTTTGGTACGAGAAAACTATTGAGCTGCGTCACATGTTCGAAAAATTTCGATTAGTGGGTCATTTTTGGGTCATTATGGGTCAAGCCATTTTTATTTAAAAAACGGCTCTAACGATTTCGACCAAATTTTATATTTTATCGTTTTGGGTTACAAGAAGACCATTGGGTTAGGTAACATGTTCGAGAAAATTCGGTTAGTGGGTCATTTTTAGGGTCATTGTGGGTCATGCTATTTTTATCTAGAGATTTTCTCACTCAATTTTCACTAAAAATTGCATTTTATGGTTTTCGGGCACGAGAAAAACATTGGGCTAGGTTACATGCTCGAGAAAAAATTTTAATGGGTCATATTGGGTCATTAATAGTCTGGGTCAAGCTATTTATATTTAAAGAACGGCGTGATGGATTATAACGAAATTTTGTATGTAACAGTTTTTTGACATGAGAAAACTAATGGGCTAAATCACGTGTTTGAGAGATTTCGACTATGAGGGTCATTTGTGGATCATGATGGGTCATAATGGGTCATGGTCAAGCTATATCTAAAGAACTGGTGGATCGATTTTAACGACATTTTGTATGCAACATTTTTTTGGCACGATAAAATCATTGGACTAGGTTACATGTTCGAAAAATTTTGATTAATGGGTCATTTTGGGTCATTAAGAGTCTGGGTCAAGCTATTTATATTTAAAGAACAGCGTGATGGATTATAACGAAATTTTGTATGTAACAGTTTTTTGACATGAGAAAACTAATGGGCTAAATCACATGTTTGAGAGATTTCGACTATGAGGGTCATTTGTGGATCATGATGGGTCATAATGGGTCATGGTCAAGCTATATCTAAAGAACTGGTGGATCAATTTTAACGACATTTTGTATGCAACATTTTTTTGGCACGATAAAATCATTGGACTAGGTTACATGTTCGAAAAATTTTGATTAATGGGTCATTTTGGGTCATTAAGAGTCTGGGTCAAGCTATTTATATTTAAAGAACAGCGTGATGGATTATAATGAAATTTTGTATGTAACAGTTTTTTACATGAGAACACTAATGGGCTAAATCACACGTTTGAGAGATTTCGACTATGAGGGTCATTTGTGGGTCATGATGGGTCATAATGCGTCATGGTCAAGCTATATCTAAAAACAGGTGGATCGAACATTTTTTTGGCACGATAAAATCATTGGACTAGGTTACATGTTCGAAAAATTTCGATTAATGGGTCATTTTGGATCATAAAGGGTCTGTGTCAAGCTATATATAATTAAAGAACGGTAGGATCAATTTTAACGAAATTCTGTATGTAACAATTTTTAGAAACGAGAAAACTAATGGACTAAGTCACATATTCGAGAGGTTTCAATTATAAGGGTCATTTGTGGGTCTTAATGGGTCAAGGTCAAGCTATATCTAAAGAATGGGTGGATCGATTTTAAAGAAATTTTGTATACAACATATTTTTGGCATGAGAAAATCATTGGGGTAGGTCACATGATCGAGAAATTTCGATTAGTGGGCCACTTTTGGGCCATTCTAATTTTATCTAGACAACGTTTCGCGCAATTTTGACTAAATTTTGTATTTTATCGTTTTCGGGCACAAGAAAATCATTGGGTTATGACAGATTTTTGAGAAAATTCGATCAATGGGTCATTTTGGATCATAAGGGGTCAAAATAACCATATCTAAAAAACGGCTCAATCGATTTTATCTAAATTTTGTATCTAATGTTTTTCGACATGCTAAAACTAATGAGCTAGGCCACACGTTCGAGAGATTTCGATTATAAGGGTCATTTCTTGGTCATGATGGGTCATGCTAATTTTATATTGAAAATGGTACTCACCATTTTGACTATACTTTGTATTATATCGTTTTTGAGCAAGAGAAAACCATTTGGCTTGGACACATGCTCGTGAAAATTCGATTAGTGGGTCATTTTGGGTCTTAATGAGATAGGGTCATTCTAATTATATATAACAACGACTCAATCAATTTTATCTAAATTTTGAGACAAAACGTTTTTTGTCACGAGAAGACTATTGGGCTGAGTCGCATGTTAAACAAAATTATATTAGTGGGTCATTTCGCTTCATTGCTGAATGGTGCCAAGCTAATTTTACCTAAAAAATGGCTTAAACGATTTTGATTCACGATTTTCTACTGTTTTTGATTACCTGAAGACGATTGAGCTGTGTCACATGCTTGATCAAATTTGATTAGTGGTTCATTTTGGGTAATACGGGCCAGGGTACCGAGAATATGGCAAAAGCCAATAACTTGGTGATATTTGACAAAATATTGGCGACATATAGCCAAAAAATCGCTATAAAAATTACGAAAATCAAAACACGTATTTGGAGCCAAATGAAAGAATGCCTCCAAATTTGGCTATATCTAGCAAAAAATATTCTCTTTCAGAATGTAAAGAATTTTTTTTATACATTCTTAAGAGGATTCGAAATGCATGGTTAAACGAATCAGAGTCGAGCTAAAAAAGTAATTTAGATCAATGTCTTTTCGTTGTAAATTTTAAAATAAAGTAAAATTTATAAACATGCGCATAAAAACATAGTTTTCTTATTGATTGTTTTTCTAAATAATACTATTATAAACATGTTTTACAGTAATAACACAGAGTTAATGAAACAGTGAAAATACTATATCGAGTTGAACACAAAGTTAATTTTGACCGAGCTAAGCTCGGTCTCCCCTGCTAGTATTTTTTAAATCTTAGTAACCGATTTGAATAGCAAGTATGGAGTTCGTCATGCTGGCCAAAAAAATTTGGGTGTCATCATAAAACTAATTTATAAAGGCCAAACGTATCTGTGCGTTACGCATACGTTATTTTGTGGATGGCAACACTTTACCCTGCAATTTCGGTTTTGCAATTTTTGCTACTGCAAATTTTACACTTATAAACATCGCACATTTTAAATTTTTACATCATCGTATATAGAGAAAAAAATTTAATTTTAAATGCAATTTGTTTGAAAGTTGTATCTCAACTTATTTATGGGTTATTAATTTTTTTATAGTTTTTAGTACGCATTTTGTAATTGTGGCAACAAAAATACGCCATTTTCTCTTAAGTTTGATAAAAACTGAAATAAAAATATCATGTCAAAAGAAATCGTCTGATATAAAATCCGATGAATTTTGGTTTTATTGCGTTTTTATTCATCAATTAAATGCTTTTTTTAGTTTATTGCAAACTTAATTTACAAAGAATACAACACGTTTTCTTTACAAAAATGTATTTTAAATAATATTCGAGTGACTTCGCCGCATTTACTCAGTTCGTATCGGAAAGCTAAACGAGAGCAATTTTTTTTTTTCCGTGTGTATGTAATAATATTTTCCAAATTTCGAAAAAAAAATACAAATGAATGATTTCTGATAAAACATGGACCTATTATAGAAGTAAGATTAAAGAGGTGAAGATTTGTGAATCATCAGATATCCGATTTGTTTTGCCGAGTGTCTTGAATATTGTTTTTGCTGCGTTTGTGTAATAGTCCGTCCTAATGACATCATATGCCTATACTTTTCTATAAATGTTGTTTAAGACTGGATCCGCAAAAATGGAATGCTTTTGGCAGATGCAAATAACGTTTTTATATATTTAAAAAAGCAAGTGATGTTAAAATGATCAAATTAAAATACTATGAGCAGTGCGTATGTAAATTTTGAGACGATGAAAAGAATGACGGGTTTAGATTTCATATGGGAATTCTATGATCATGTCCATTAGGAATATTTTTTTATTATTCGCTTTATACCAAGCATAAGAGCCTCAACTAATAATTTCGTCATAATAACTGACTTTTTTATCCTTTAATATAGTGATGCACAACCTTTTTGCCAGAAAATCGTTTGCCACCAAAATATTTGAAAAGTGACGTTTGTTTTATTACATAGCAAAGTTTCTGTCATTATTATATGGAAAATTATTCTGCATGAACTTACTGGTAACAGTTTGGCCCGCGGGCCACAGGTTGTGCACCCCTACTTTAATAATTACATATGCGCAGGGGTGCAAAAATCTAAGCGCCAGAGGGTAGTCTCTCACCACTAAAATTTTAGTTTTTTCCGCTGAAAATTTAATAGCATTCTAGCAGGAATCTTACACGAAATATTAGACAAAAAAAAAAAAAAAAAAAAAAAAAAAAAAAAAAAAAAAAAAAGAAATAAATTTTGTGGTGAGAAACTCCCTGCTGGCGCCTAGATTTTTGCACCCCTGCATATGCGATTAAATTAAATTTTAATAATTTAGACAAATAAGTTTTACAGAAAAAGTTTTACTTTAGCTTACAATAATAATTGTTTGAGAGTTAGACTCACCAATCTCATGTTTTACTGTAGCTAATTTTGTGGGTTTATTATAAATCAATGAAACAATTCTTTCCTAAACATTTTCTTTCGTCGAAATTCGACGGGTTCCACCTCGTATCTTTAATTTCCGATTTGTTGGAATCAAAAAAGTCTGAAAAAATTTAATCTTCTGATTCCTTTCCAGATATCTCAACAGTAAAATCTTTCTCTTGAGCTACCCAATTTTGAAATTTATAAAAAAAACACAGATGTATTCAGATTTTAAACAACTCGTAGTTAAGTTAGTCTCGAAGTTAAGAATTCGGATCTTAAAAAGAAATTTGTCAGTACAGAAATATCCTCTTTTAAGCGCTTAAGCATCCCTTAATGAATCGATCGATCAATGTTGCTGTATTAACGTAAGGTAATTTATTCACAAGGCAGCGCTGTTTAAGGGGGCTCAGAGCTTAAAAACGTTTCAAAAAATCGATTTTTTGATGATCTAGTTTTATTATTCAATTAATTTTTAACTCAATGCAAAAAACCGCTTAAAAATATTTGCATTTTTAAAGGAGTTATAAGCATTTATGTATCAACACATTCAAAGCCGCATCCATATAATTTCACCTTTAAGTCGCGTTTTCTCAAAACTTGATTTTTCACAACTAACACCAAGATTTTTAAAAAAAAACTTTTTGATGAATTGGCTTAATTTTTTTGCATGCATATAACATCATTATCTATAGCAAGGCTAACTTATCATAATATCAAGGCTTGTCATTCGCCAAGTTTCCTTTGACCGCAGTACAGGGGGCGCTGAACTACATGATTTTCACGTTGGTAGCGCCATCTAATGTTAGAAACTGAAATGTTTTCCATTATTTCCTATGGGATTATAGCAGTAGTACGCACCAGATGGCGCTACATACGAGACAAAATCAGTTAATATGTTGGCATCTATAGAGACAATTTCAACAATAGATTTTCTCCTGAATGCGAGGCCTGATTATGATAAGGGGGCCTTGATCTATAGAATGATTCAATATAGTTTAGATAGTTTAATATTTTGACTATATTTAATGAAAAAAAGTTGTATTTCTAAATTTGAGAATTTTTTTAATAATGCTGTTTTTGAGTGATAGATATGTCCTTAATTCATTCTATAGAGTAAAGTTTCCTGATCATTTTAACCCTTTCTTGCGCAGTGTTGTCGGGCCGGCAACACCTAATTTTAATTCCATACTTGCAAACGGCACCAGTAATATTTTAATACAATTTTGCTTTTACAATGAAAGCTTAAATTAAGGAATTCGTAATATCTAGACAAGTCCTTTATAAATTCCGGTGTCAATCGACAATTTCTCATTTTACTAATAGAATTTGCTTGCGCCGGAAAGGGTTAAAGCAAAAAATATGTTCTTAAGTCAATTCAACATTAAGATATCTTGGTGTTGGTGATATAACACATAATTATTTTTCCGAAAATTGTGTTACATAAATATTGCTATAATCTTATTATACTACATTGAAGTACTTCATTTTGAAATTTTATAAGACTACAAACATACCTTTAAAATATCAGAAAGTTTATATTAATTACAATTGATACTTTTGTTAGCTCACAGGCTATCATAGCCTGAGAGCTTATGTGCCCGTCCGTTCTGTATGTATGTACGTAACGCGATAACTCATGATAAAAATATCGGATCCACTTGAAATTTTGTATGTAGGTATATCCTGACAAGGCGCTTCCCTGATTAGTTTTTGGAGTTCAATCGATATGTATAAGAGGGGGAACGGGGGGCTCATGCCCCCCGTTAGTTGATATAAATGGGATTTTCATGCAGAATTAAGTTTTCGTTCAAAATTTAGATTAGGATCATTCTGATGAGACGATTCCGTGACTGTTATTAGGTGTTCATTGAATAAGTATAAATAGGGGGAACAGGGGCTCTAATGCCCCCCCCGTTAGTTGATATAAATGGGATTTTCATGCAGAATTAAGTTTTCGTTCAAAATTTAGATTAGGATCATTCTGTTGAGACGATTCCGTGACTGTTATTAGGTGTTCATTGAATAAGTATAAATAGGGGGAACAGGGGTTCTAATACCCCCCCCCCCCGTTAGTTGATATAAATGGGATTTTCATGCAGAATTAAGTTTTCGTTCAAAATTTAGATTAGGATCATTCAGATGAGGCGATTCAGTGACTGTTATAAGGTGTTCATTGTATAAGTATAAATAGGGGGAACAGGGGTTCTAATGCCCCCCCCCCCTTAATTTATATAAATGGGTTTTTCAAGCAGAATTTTCAGATTTCGTTCAAATCTCTGAATAGTTTTGGAAGTTTAATTGTTAAGTATAAAAGAGGGGGATAACTCCTTTGAAATTATATAAATGCTAAATGGGTTTTTATTAAGAATTATATAATTTGCTCTGAATTTTGGATATAGATTTTTTATATGATAAAGCATGTCTTTGATAGTATAGAAGGTTCAATGATTAAGTATAAAAAAAGAGGAAAGAAGAGAGCTGTTTCCCCTTCTTAATTTTTTTTTTCGAACGGAATTAACCCTTGAAAATATAAGGCTTTAATGTACAATTAGTATTTGTAGCCTGTGAGCTCAATGCCATCAGTTTAACCGGGCAGTATTCTTTATTTTTATATCGACTCGAAGCGAGAGCTCTGTTTACATTTTTTTTAGTATCGATCAAGCCCTGAGCCTTCTTAAGGAACACTTACTATTGTTTCCTTATATAATGTGCTAGAGAAATTTATTAAAAAACTTTCTTTAAAAATATATTGGTGTAAATAGAATTAAAAAATATAAGCATGTATTTAAGGCTTAAAATAATTTAGGAGTTGAAAAATGCAAATGAAGTATCATAAAAAATTAGCTGAAGTTATGAGACGTCCAGGCGTATTCTTGGTCACGGGCGCGACGAAATTTTTTCCATATATGGCTGCCCGTGAAAGCCTGGGACGAACGATTGAGTACCTAGAAGACAGTGCTTTTGACAAGAAAATGCTAAATCGAGTTGATTCGCTTACCGGAGATTCTATCGAAAATGCTGTTTTTCATTACATACATTCTAAACCGTAGAATATTTCTTTTAGACACTAAATCAATACAATTTCCTCGAAACACTCTTATGTTTAGATTAGTCCAAAATACATTCTTTTTTGTGAGTTAATCTAACAAAAAATTACATTGTAATCACGAGTGCGAATATAAAGAAAAAACATTTATTTTACTCTAAAGAAAAACATGTCAACAGAAATAATCCAACAAATTGTTAATAATTTTCACATTACCTATTTCTTTTCTTCTGCTAAATAAAAAATCTTTTTTCCATGTACCACTTCCCGTACACACACACACAAAAAAAAAAAAAAACAGGAAGTGGTACACGGATGTTATCTCAAAGATCATTTAACATTTTATATCTTTGTCAACATTCTTTTGCAGTACATAAATGTTTTGAGATCTCAGTTATTACACGAAATGAAATTTCGCTTTTCATTTGAACGAAAATCGAAAAATGAAAAAAAAAATTGTACAATCGGAATTTATTGAACATTCAATCTCGCCGTAATTCTAAAAGTAATTATCCGTACTATAAATGAAATTCTGTAGTCCTAAAATAACTCAATGTTATTATGTGATTTATAGTTAGCATTTTCAAAATCTGCAGTAAGAAATAAAGAATGGAAAGTTTTAAATATATCATTATGACCCGGATATTAATTTTCGAAATGAAATCTCTTTTTCTCTGACCGTTAAATGCCTTAGATTATCTTAGAGAAAATTTATAAAATATACGCTATTACTTACTTTATTTACTTTTTATTTAAGTAAAATAAGTTATTACTTGATATTACTTAAATGAAAAAGATAAAAGCGAGTATTAATGACAATGTGTAAATAGTACGTCTATTGAAAATGAGAATAATAACAGTATTCATTTTAAATTACTCGTTTGCATTTCACTATTTTTAAATGTTTTTTTTAATTGGATATCAGAGATAGATATATAAAAGGCTGCTTACGTGCTTTACCAATAATGTTTCTTGCAGGATTTTTAATTACTATTGAAATATGCAAAAAATGTTCTCAAACAACAACAAAAAATTGATTTTAAAAAACTCAATTAAAATTGACAAAAATACCCAGTTTGACATTAACATGAAATATCCCATGAATGAAATATATTTTAATATATTGAAATTTAAATGTGAAATTCGAAAAAGACGCTGCTATTGCTTGAACATTAGTTTCCGATTTCACTTTGCCATCTTACGCAGTTCATGTAAAATTAAGTAATAATGATTAAAATAAATTGCTGAAAAACTAAACGCCTTTCTTCCTGCAATTAAAGGGTTTTTTCTTAATGTACTTTGGAGAAAAACAATCGAATGCATATTCATTTTTTTTTATCTTATCTACATAGTCGCTTGGATATCTTTCGTCACGATAAAGGTGCAGTACTTTTGACAAAATGCTTAATAAAACAATTTTTTCCTGTAGTGCTGTGAGGTTTGAAGCACAATGAATCAGTTTTGCAAAAACAAGACATACCGGAAATCAGATTTTTGTGTGGTGCTTTAATATTTGACTTTTGAAAAAATAAAAAAAGAGTATCATACAAGGAAATAACGCAAAATACATGGTTCGTATATCCTGTTCAAATAAAATTTTATTTAAGATTTTATTTATGCAATTTTAGTCCTTGAAATGTCGTATAACTGGCGGATTTCTATAAATATTCATGTTTGATTTAAATATCCTATAAAAAAGGGAGATTACCATAGGCAGAAGGCTTATGGGTGGATTCAAAGTAGTGTGTATAAATAATGACAGGAACGAATGGAAAGGATATATGGGTAGGGGAAACTGATATCAAGGCAATATTCTTTGTTAATGCTACTAATTAGTTAATATTATGAATTACTAATTATCAAATACCTCATTTACTAACAGGCAAATATTAATATTACATTGTTAATCATTAGAAAACTATTTCGATATTGGAAACTTTTTCACCACTGTAACAATAAAAGAACACATGCAATATTTACTGAAAAAAATATGGTGCTGGGCATAATAAATCATTGTTACTTTCCGTATTTTCATATTTATAAATCTAGTGATGAACAATCATATCTCTCATTATTGGAGATAAGAAAAGCTATGCATTAACCTTCCTACCCTGTTCACATTTTACCCAATCTTGATAAAAACATTTCACACCAGAATTGCTATTTAAAATATTTTAAAATATTTAATTGACTTATTTTTCTGAGTCTATTATTTAACTTTATGTATGAAAAAAATTTTGGTTCGAATCGTATGGAACAATGTATGGAACTATGGATCGATTAGACCCATTCAGGGTAGAAAGGTTAAAAATAAAATCAGAAATTAATTTTTTAGTTGTTTTGTAAATGAACTAGAAGACTCCGAATCACTACACATTTTCTTTGTTTTATGTTGCCCAGCATCATTGTCTATCGTATTTTAATCTGATTTTAAAATTATCAATATAAATGTGATGAGGTAAATTTATTTATCGTGAAAGATAACTTCAGTAGAGAAATAGTCATTTACTATCCAGCCATTTCTTTTTCTAACGGTATTTAGTATTTATTCATTTCAGAAAGTTGGTAAAAGACCGTTTAGATAGTTCATCTATTTCTTAGATTTAATGTGTTCAAGATAGTATTATAGATCTTTAGATTTAGATAATAGATGTTCATAATTATATTAACTAAAGTTTTTACTTTTAGTAGCATCACATGTAAGGGACGCTTATTGTATTATATAGCAGAGCAAATATTAGTGCAAAAGCTGTTTTTTTAAAAAGTAGAAAACCTTCCGAAAAAAAATGTAAGTTGCAGTTACAAGCAGACTAATTATAGCGATTTCTATTACTTAGGCATGATAATTTTCCGCGTTTTTTTCCCACCAGTACAATCTTAGAGAAAATGTTACTTTACTGAATCGAAAAATGCTGCGATTGAAGAGAACAGTAATTTCTCTAATATTATACTGGTGTGTAAAAACGCGAAAGGACTCTCATCCCTAATTACTAGAAAGCGATGCGAAATTTTTCATAAACCTTTTCTGTATAATTATTCTAATGCTTGCTCTGTTTTAACACTTTCAACAATTGATCAAAAATGTTTTTAAAACTAAAAAAAGACTTTTTGTAAAAATGTTTATTAAAAATTTTTTGTATTTTATTCATTTTAGAATAGAACATAGCTGCCAACTTTTATGCATTTTTCCTATCACAAAAATTTTATAGTAAATACTGCCCTGTTTAATCGTCGCAATTAAACAAATGGAAAATATCTGTACAATTTAAGTGGTAGCAAAAATGCTTAAAAGTTGGCAACTATGGTAGAAAATTACCCCCCTCCCCCTCTCAAAAAAGCAACATTAAACTGATAGTGTGAGTTATAAATTTGGAATTGTACTCCCTCAAAAGTCACATTTACATGGGACATCACTCATTTGGGGAATATTCTGTTATTATTATGTTATTATATCAATTTTTTAATTGCTTAAAAAGCGTATAGGCAACAGAAGAAAAAATGTCGAAGCCGGAACTCGAACCCGGGTCAGTGGTATAGCGCACCGAAGTTCTACCAGATGAACCACTTGGAACGATACAAGCAACTTGGCAATTCTCACTACATATGTTGGCAAGGCTACAATCTCATCACAAGATGAAGTACAACTTTTTTCCCGTGAGCCACCAGCTTTTAGGCAAACATGGAACTAATAAAAAATATGAAATTGAATAAAGCTACTTAATTATTGGAATTTTTTCTATAAAAATTTTTGCACGCCTTGCATTCAATATTATTTCAAATTTTTAATTGCTTGACTCTTTAATGGACATTTTCATGTCTAAGATATTGAAATAAATAAATGACACGGGTAATTGCGAACAAATACATTTGTAAATAAGAAACAGTGATTTTTCACATACCTAATAAAATTGATTTGCTTAAATTAAAATTCCGTGGCATTACTGAATATCGGAATTAAAATTATGTGGTTTCGCAGAGAAACCAGTGAACGTTAAAGGGTTAAAAGGCATATAACCAACAGTGTGAAAAACAATCTAAAATCGGGACTTACAAATCTGAAAAAATATTGTATGCAAGGCGTAAGAAATTTTCTACAGAAAAATGTCCAGTATATGGCTGCAAGTCTCTGGCTTTATAGATATCAGTGTTATAATAAAGAAAATTTTTCTTCATTGAATTGAAACATATCGGTGATTTAACAGAACTAGATTTTCTCTAAGATAACAGTGGAGTGCAAAAAGCCAGAGTCTTGGCAACTCTGCCAGTAACTATGTAGATTTATTGTTCTGATATTCGTCTTCATTGAGAGACGAGGACAAGAAACAGATTTGTCAGTTTTTTGCTAACAGATTGAATTGTGTGAGATGTCTTTCTCAACAAAGTTACTTTTCTAAAATCATATAGTCAAGTGGCAATTAACTGCATTCGGGATAAATTCCATTTTCTATCACAGATTGAAATTTATTTTTATCATTTTACACACAGCCAAAGTAATGAAGCTTTCTTTTATGAGTTTATTTAAAAAAATAAAAATACCAGAAAAATGAACTTGCAAATTATATTTATAAAAAATTGAATTTGCGATTCAGTGATACAGTTTAGATTTTTTTTCGCTTCACGTAACTAAGCGACCTTTTTCGGATGCTTAGACAATTAAGATAAACGTATAGTTCACTGTTTTAATCATTATCGGATGCAGATACTTCTCTCTTCCTGAAATACGTTCAGTGCCACGGTGATTGACGGTGTAAAGCATGGTATAAAACAATCAAAATTATATTGCTTTAACTAATTATTATCATAGTATAATCGTGCAATAGATATACGTTAAGTGAAATTGAAACGCATTTTCTGAAATTATTTAAAACAATATAATTGTTTTAGTTTTATCTCGTATATTAGTCTGTCTGTCTCGTATATTAGTCTGTCCTATTGGCGCGGGCTAAACGGAAAGTTCAGTGTCAGTCACCTGTGACTGACATGGTACTCAACGCGTTGATAACTTTTGATAACGTTGATAATTACAGTGAAACTCGTTTAAGATACGAATTAACTGAGTGCATTTCGTATCTTAAGCGGGATCGTATCTTAAACGGATTTGATAAATTCTCGAATAATATTGCATATAAAGACAATGCACACTTGTTATTAAAGTATTTAAGCCATTTCTATCAATTTTTAGATATTCTAGAAAATTTAAGATATTGAAATAAAGAATAATTTTGTTTTTCTCCCAAATCTTATTGAAAATCTGTTTGTACTGTAAAAAATTTAAAACTCCTCTGTCAAATAAAAAAAAAAAAGACAATAAAAGAAAAATTTTGTTAATCTTTAGAAAGCAGTAACTAAATTACATTGCTTACATAAAAGGGAAAATGCATGCAAGGGACAATAATTATTCGATACATTATAAAAACTAAAGGGCGTGGTATTATTCTAGTTTGTTGAAAAAAAGTCGTTTTTCTTGGTTTGGTGCAACTTAGGGAGAGATTTAATTAGGAAGTTGATGTAATAGAAAAAATTTTCAACGGAGGACCAGCATCTTTCGAAAAGGCATACAATCGAAATAAGCTGAACGAGCTCATTATAGATGTAAATGATGGTATGGCTGGTACATCTGTTTCTTCATCCGTGTTGTCTTCTACTTTTTCTGAAGGCCTAGGTTCTTCGAAACTTTTAAAGTCTGCGCTAGAGTGAGCTTAACTTGTCACAACTTGAACGTCAATTTTGACAAATAAGTCAGAATCTTCGCATTTTTCTTGATACTGTTTCTCTTCTAAGGTTAAAACGTTTTGTAAAGTGCCACCAATATCAAAGGCTTTAAAGAAGCAGTTCTCAATGGTAGTTGATATAACGTCTTCCTAGGATGCACTTAATAAATGCATGGAGTCAAAAAGATTAGGTAATAGGTTTACCGGTTGCGCAGGATAGATTATTTTCGGGATGGTATGAATAACGTACAACGACACTTTTTTTTTTTCATTTTGAAAACATGAATTATACATTGATCTTTGGGTTGAACCACGCTACTCGCATTGGGTGGTAAAAAGTCTAGTTCGATGTTTTACGAACCGGGGATATCCTTAGGATCAGCAGAACAGTTGTGGATGAGACGCAAAACTTTCTTAGATTGCTTTTTCATTCGTTCATCAAATTTTTGAATTCATTTAACGAATATATCATTGTCATTTGATTTGATTTTCATAAACGCAGGGTAGATTTCTAACATTTTTAAAACAGCGATGATTACGCGACCTGCCGATGACGAGTGGTTTCAACTTATCTGTTCTGCTCACGTTTGATCCATCGAGAACAGTGATACATTATTTGCTTAGTTTGCCACCGGAACATTTTTTATCGTTATATGTCATTGTTTTATCCATCTTTAATTTTTTTAAAAGGCCCATCTCGTTGACATTGTAAATATCGCACCTTGAGTATTTTTTCAATAACGGTCCGAGCCCATTATTTTTCCAAAAATTGACATCATCTACATTCATAGCTGCCGACTCTCTGCATATTTTCATGTAAACTATGCCGATTCTTTGCCTGAAACGATCTAACCAACCGTTGCTAAGTATGAAATCCACTCCAAGACGTGTAGCAATTTCGCAGGCCTTTCCCTTAATCAATGATCCGTTAGTTGGGATATTCGTTGATCGGGTTTGTGTGAAATATTCAAATAAAAATTTCTCCAGTTCTTCGAAATTTGTCAAATCAGCCGAATTTTCTTTTTACCAGAATCTCCAGCTGATGCTCTATTTTTCAGTTTCTGCCTTTTTTTTTTTTTCAACGGAGATTGAAGGTTGACAAGTGATGATTCTATATTATTCCACTTATTTGACTGTCACCATTTTTTTAATATAATATAATACGCCTTATTTTTCATCCATTTTTAAAGAGGAGGAACATTTATTTTATATAAAGAAAGCTGTCACAATAAACTATCTAGAATTTTTTTGTCCCCAATTTGGCAAAAGTGATCAGATCCAGTGTTTTTCTCAATATTAAAGATCAAGTGTGCCTTGCTCTAAATCCAAATCATTATGTTCCTTATACATACGTTTGAGAATAAAGTTTTTGACTGCACAATTTTGTTTATTAAAAGAACTAAAAATATTTTAACTGTGAAAAAGATCGCAACCTTCTAACTTCAACCATGATTTCAGAATTGCTGATTTCACCTGAATTTCCAGATTATACCAGGAATAAAGAAGGTATTCAATAGTTTATAGTTTAATTCCTTAACTGCCATTGTTACATTAACAGAGATGCCAACTTCTACGCCTTATTAAATGATAGAAACGTGTTTGCAACCACAATTTTTTTAATAAAATATATGCTAGTCAGAGTCATGCATTACAGCAAATATTATAAATAAAATTTCTGATTCCAGTATAATTATTTGAACTTCAATAGGCGTAGAAGTTGGCAGCCATGCATTAAGGTTACAGTCAAAATATAAATGCACATATTTAATTACTTATATGCCGATCACTTTTTTCAATTAAAAAAATAATCGTACTTCTAGACAAAATTCTAACGGGAAAAAAAAGCGAAAATTATCTTTGACAGTCTGTGGTGGTAACGACGTTTTTTAAAAACCTGTGTCAGTTCTCTACTTTAAATTTTAAAACTTCATATCAACTGAAATTCTGCAAAAATAGACTAGCTCTTCAGTGACAAACTCTCTCCCTATTAGCCGGGATCATTCCATTTTTTTCAGCAGGTGGGGAAAGGTAGGGAGTGATCGCGCCGTGCGGTAATAGGGAAATGAATGTAGCAAGATCTATATTTGCCTCGTTATGATATTTTGATGAACCACTTAATGGTCGCATTAAATTACGGTCTAAAAATTCAAATTCATTATTTCCACCCCTTTTTTGAAAAAAAAATATTCATCTTATTTAATGGCAAGTACAATGACACCGGAATAAAATCCATTGCACTATTTCATAAAACTGGTGGGAATAAAAAAAAAATTCTGAATAAAAGCCTTGAAGCTTGCAGCCCGTGAATGTCTCGGGCGTGACGATTAAGTGGTTAAGCCTGCTGTATGTAAAGATTTAATAAGCAAAAGGCCTTTTTCAAGGCCAACTTCGATTAATTTTGATAATGACTCGGAACAATTTTTGGCTAACGATTATAGGAATAAAATAGTGACCTCAGAAAATAATGTTGACGATTCGGAACAGTTTTTGGCTAACGATTATGGGAATAAAATATTGGTCTCAGAAAGTAATGTAAACGATTTGGAAAGAACTTTGACTAAAAATTGCATGAATACGGATAATGTATTGACGCCGGTGAATAATATTGACCATTCGGACTCGTTATTTTTAGTTTATATACGTTACTTACTTTATTTTTTCCAAAAGAGCAAAACTTAGCTATATCCTGCTCCAATTGCATTTTTGTAGTTACATAATTTTAGCATCGAGACGCTATCATTGCAGCTAAACTAGATAAATTTACTGAGATTTGAGTTTTAAAAATCCGATTACAACTTTAAAAAAATGATTTTTTCTTATTTTATTTAATAACCAAATAATAAATAAAACATAAAAAAATGACATCTTCAATGCTCCGCTAATGTATTTTAATTTGAAATTGATAGATTTAGCCATTATTTGAATTGACTGCTCTACCTTTCCCTACCTGCTAAAAAATGGAATGATCCCGCCTCATAGGGAGGTCATTTGCTATTGAAGGGCTAGCAAAAAATAGTTTTTGCTTAATTAATCATGAAACGCCTGTCGTTAAATACAGAAAACTACACAATAAGGAATTTCTGATGTAAATGGAATTTTTTTTAAATTGAACAAATAAGAAAAACCATGCGTTAAGCATAGATTATGAAACACTTTCCAACATTTCCTGAAATATTTAATAAAGGTTTATTATTTAGGAAAATAAGATGTTACTGTCTACAGCAAAATGTGTATTCCCATACTTTTTAGCAACCCTGTATTTGATCTGTCAGTTTATACATATCTACAGAGTGGGGGAATTTAGTTTAGCAAAAAAATTCATAGCAGGTTAAAATTTCGTTTCCGGCAATTTATACTAATAGATGGAAACATAAATGAATACTTTTATTCAGCCCTGTAGTTTACTTAGCCCTTTTATTACACGCTAGTATTTAACTAAAATTTAATTCAAATAAAATCACTCTTAAAATTACTTAAACCACATTTCCAGAAATTATCATCCATAGATGACTAAGTAACGAATTCTTTGTGTGACCCTGTATCTAATTATATCAATATTCTACAAACATTTCTCAGTAAGTTGAATGCAGTTCAGCATACAAATGCATAATTTATTTTAAAACTATCTTTAAGTAAATTACGCTCATATTCAGTAACCTTTACGAACTCTTTTGTGTAACCCTGTATATCAACTATAGCATTTATACACACCATATAATATGCATACATTTAGTAAAATTTAAAAGTGCTTATCAAAATTAAAAATGCATTTCATCAATCAATCAGCCATCATCGAAATAAACAATACTTTGTATAAAATACAATATTTGAAATGTTTGGTGTGTCCGTGTAAATTCTATCACTCCATATTATGTGTGAAATAACTTATATTAAGCATCGGGACGTAGTACATCGATTTTATTACGCATGATATAGTTTAATGTAATTCAAATTGTTTGCAAACAATTTCCATCCTTTAACATTATGTAATTGAAGTCTTTTGCGAGGCCCTGTAAATGAATAATAACTGTTCTTTTCACCGCATACTTGAAGGAATAGTTAGTGCACTTCATAAATGCATATAAATTTGAACTTTTTTGACAGGGGTGTAACATTTTTAAAATTCATTTGAACGATTTTTCCCATAGACCGTAATGTAACGAAAAACTTCTGATAAATACCCTGTAAATAAACTAATCATACTAGAAACTTCATTTACCATAGGACTTATGCTAGCATAAATGTAAATATTTTCCAAAAATTTCGTGGTAATCCGAGTATATTTACGAGAGAGTGCGGACTAACGGGGAGACGCCCAAACAAACCGAAAGCATAAACACTTTTCAACTTTTTTGGAAGGTGTTAAAAAGGGGCCAAATCTAGCAACCCAGCCAAAGAGTTAAAAATCTCATCCTTATTGTTTTGGTGGTTAATGGATTCCGGGGCTTTTAGCGACAACTTAAAAAAAATTTCTTCAACACTTACGTCCAAATTTTCTGTCTGGCTATCATTTCTTTAATGCACTATTTACCTTCTGCCCTTTTTCCCCTCTTTTCTGCTTAAGTTCTTCCAGAAAGACTAAGAGTTCCTGGCTTCTTATTGGTCACTTCGTATAAGCCGTAACGATAGACTCCACTGTTGTTTCCAAACACTTACTGCCGATTCGCCGTTGGTTGAGACAGCCCAGATATGAGTTGCATCACTCTCGATCGTATATGTCTAGGTTTCAAGCCTTAAATTTAAACTGTGCGCTGAATATTGGGCTTTAGAAGCTAAAAAGCAGCTGTATGCACCCATTTGTATACACATTTTTAGATTTCTTTTACTACGTTACTTTTATATATCACACAATTATTTCTAAAGTGAGACTACACTAAAACTTAATATTTGGGGCATTGTAATGAATCAATCACAAACATATTATCCAGTCTGTATTTATAAACATTATTAATATGAACCTAATATGGTTTTTGACTCATGTGTTTAACAATCCTACTATCTACAAATCTTTAGATAATTGAGTATAAAGTTTCGAATATTAAATTATGTTTTTATTTTTCTTCTCACTCTATGCATTTTGATTCAAAAATAAATGAAAAATATATCATCCAACTACACTTTTTTTTTTACATTTCAACTGCTATTAACAAAAGTTTTCTAATATGTTTTTTGTCAATGCATTTAGTCAAACTAAACAATAAAATAGGTAAAGATTTTAAAATATAATGATTCCTTTTTATTAATAGTGACGTTTTAGTTATGTCAGGTGAAAATTTTGTAGAAATGTGTGTGGGGTCTTTTAAAAAAGCCGGTAACAAAAGCACATTACATAAAATTCGAATAACATATTAAAATTGTTTTAAAATAATTTTTTTCACTTAAATGCTCTTCTTGCATAGAAAAAGTACTAATACTTTTCATTACAACATATCGTGATTTTCATGCCCTGGAAAACGTTTTAAAACTGCAATTTATTTTTCTGTTATTGTCTCTTATTTCGGATGCTCGGATATACTTGTTCTAGTTAACCCTCATTTTTACTATTCATTATTATTTACAAATGCATGTAGCGATACTATCAGTGAATAATTGTAACAAACTTGTTAAATTTATGTAAAATTCAAACTATTATAATACCTACTTATTAATTTTAGCAGCTTGAAGGTCAAAATACAAAGATACTTATATTTAGATATATATATACAAAACAAAACGGATCTTCCAAATCTAAATTAAAAGATATATGATCTTGTGACTGCATGGTGGCGTTGCTCTAGAAATATTTCCCCTAATATTCCATCACAACAATGAAATCTTTTTAGAAGTTATTTTTAAAGGAATGCAAAACACTAACATTTTCAAAGGGTACAAAATTTCGTCTTCTTAAATTTGAATCGAAATTTCAAAATGATACCTAGAATAGTTATATAGTATTTTTTCGTAATAAATTTGTTTGTAAATATTGGTGTCAAACATTTTTTACACAACAATGTTCACCACTTTACAAGTAGAAATACTCTGCGGTTTATCCCTCTGGATCACAAACCGCCCGAGACATTTTCAGATATTTTAATTCGTATATTTTAATTGACGCCAGAAAATTAAAAGAGCAACATCTGCTTTAATTAATAACAGAATATTCTGGTTTCAAATAAAACGAAATTAGTCATTGAATTTTTCTGGTGTAAAATTAGATTTTCTGAACTACATAATTTCTAGAACGTATCCTATCATGCGAAATTCATTGCTAACCCTTTCCGGCACACTGTTCCCGGTCTGGGATACCTAATTTTAATTCGAAAGTTGCAAACGGCACCAGTAATATTTTACTAAAGTTTTGCTTTTATAATAAAAGCTTAAATTAAGGATTTCAAAATATCTAAAAATTTCCTTTTTGGATTCCGGTGTCAGTCGATAATTTCTCATTTTATTACAGATTTTGCCCGTGCCGTAAAGGGTTAAGCGTTGAAAATAATGACTGACACCGGAATTTGAAAACAACTTTATTTGTAAATGAGAAAACGCTTTATTTCACGCATTCACCTAATCGTAAATATTTTAAACAAATTTTCGGTGCCAATGTGGCGTTTGGAAATTAAAATTAAGTGGCATATTTATGAAACCACCGCGCCACAAGGGGTTAAAGGGTAAAATGGATCAAACTAAAACTACATTATTGTCCCTTTAATAAAAATCTATTTCTTCTATTTGTTTTATTTGTGAATAAATAAACGTTCTCTTTGATCCTTAATCCGATGTCTGGTATGAAAATTGAGCTCAAGAACCAACACGAGCTCTTGCTCAATTTTTGTATCAGACTCGCGGGTTTTGATAGTATGTGAAAGTGTGAAAATGTTTCGTTGAAGTCAGTGTCAAAACGAATAATAAAATGTCTGATTATTGTTTTTCAGATATTGATATATATATATACAGGGTGATTCAAAAAAGCTGGGCAAAATTTTAAGAGGTGATAGTACTCATCAAGACAAACAATATTTAAATAGGAAACCAAGGGTCCCAAAGTCTTCCGAAGGAGATAGCGCCATTAAAGTTTAGGGTCCAAAAATTCAAATGATTATGAAAAACAGAAAAATTGGTCGATTCGTTTGCGGTTTTCACTAAAATTATTCTTTATGTCAGTATTGTCTTGAAAGTAAGTTATAAAGATAAATTTCAAAAAATGCCGATGGAGGGCGCTTTAGACTTTGGAGCAACGAACAACTATTTTTTACCGTTATTTTTTGCGTCTCACTAATTTTTTTTAGAAGTTTTGACATAAACTTAAATTTTGATCTCAAAATCTGTGGTTAAGTAGCGCAAACTGAACTGTGTTCAATGGGAGTCGGTAGGTTCAAATTTCAAATGATTATAAAAAAACAGAAAAAATTGGTCAATTCGTTTGCGGTTTTCTCTAAAACCATTCTTGCTCCAAAGTCTAAAGCGCCCTCTATCGGCATTTTTCGAAATTCATCTTTATAATTTATTTTCAAGACAATACTGACATAAAGAATAGTTTTCGTGAAAACTGCAAACGAATCGACCGATTTTTCCGTTTTTTATAATCATTTCAAATTTTGGATCCTAAACTTTGATGGCGCCTATCTCCTTCGGAAGACGTTTGGGACCCTTAGTTTCCCATTTAATATTATTTGTCTTGAAGTGTACTATCACCTCTTAAAATTTTGCCCATCTTTTTTGAATCACCCTGTATATATATATATTTGCGCTGTGGAAAATTATAAAATTTATATATTTTATCAAGCATAAAAGTTATAAAAGGGAGCATAATTTAATCAGATGTAACACTAAAATATTTTATTGTGTTTCTAACAAAATAACATTTCAAAGGGAAAAAAATCAAATTTGATTTTACATTGCCGTAGTATAAAGATTTCGGTTATCATTACTGCTAACATTATTATTGAAATGTCAAATTAATTTTGACATTTTTTCTTTTTAAACGCCACAGTATTACATACGCAACTGAGTATTGCATTATTAAATTTTATTGAAAGTAGGTTTTCTTTTAAAACTTTTATTTTATGCATTAGAAAATAAAGTATCAACCGAAGGAAAAACATTGCATTTTGTAATGAATGTGAAGGCAATTATCCTAATATAAAAATAGCCATCCGTTTTGCTGCTGTAAATATTCAAAATGTTTCACACTTTTACATTCATAATATTATTAGGATTAGAATAGTACCATTACTATACGAAGTTAATAACGAAGCTAATTGTTAAGGCAAAATAATTCTCAAAGAAAACACATGTACTCTTAATAGGGCACAAAATCCCTTAACTGATGAAGTTATAATTCCATGTCTCCTCTTTAATGTTTTCCAGAAAATTCAAAATTTTATATCAGAAAAGCGTACTAAGAAGTATAAGGGTCAAACATGAGTTGGGTAAGTACAGCGACCATATCCGGTAGAACTGTGCTTTTTTTGCATTTATCTAAGCGTCCGAACGGAACAGCTTAGTTACATGATAAAGTAACAGAATAAGAAGCAAAATCATGCTTTTGCAAAGTCAGATTATTATAGTTATAATTTGGTCTTATATTTTTGCGGTATGAATGTTTTTTTTTTCTAAAATAAATCTTAAGAACAGAACTGTTAGTTTGACTTAGATTACTCAGATATCAAAATTTCTACGATCCATTTCTGTTTGAGTAATGGTAAAAGTTAACAGTGTAGCGAGTGATCAGGGAAAAACACAGTCAAAAACAATTAAATAACAGTATTTTGTCAAAGGGAAATTCGCTTTTATTAGCCCTTTTACATTATTAAAAGTATTTTCTTTAATGACATACTTGAAATTTCCTCTTTCTTTTATTGTTTATTTCCCTGACTTCTTGCCATTCTATTTATTGACTAAAAGATTGTTTGTATAAATTGTGCTGATCGGAGATATCAGGGATAGTTCGGTTGGAAAAAGCGTTGGCTCGTGGTCAGCTAACATATTATTTTATCGTGTTCCATTGTTACAATTGCGTTAATTTTTTTATGAAAAATAATCTTTGATTTAATTTATCGCAGAGTTTTTAGTAAATGTCTGTCATCTAATCAGAGCCTGATTACTAACGGGGCACTCTCTCACCAGAAAAAATTTATAGAAATTTTAGTCTTCTTTAAACGCCCTTTTCATACAAGATTACTGTCATGAATAAGGAAAAATTCTTTATTTCTTTTTCCTGGTGGGAGAGTGCCCCGTTAGTAATCAGGCCCTGCATCTAATAGGGGCAATAGTTTTGTCTAAGTATTTCTGGAAAATTAAAAATCAAGCATAAATACGGTATTACCTACCATATACAATATGACATCCTAGTTTCCAGCTGTGGCCTGGAAACTAGGTATTTTATTTGTATAATATATTCTTATTCGTGTGATATCAATCGCTTTGACGGATATAAAAATAATTAAATATAATGTGAAACTACAGTAACTGAACTGAAATAAAGCGGTCCGGTGTACCGCGAATTCGGATTTAATGCGGGGAAAAGTATGTCTCCCAAAAAAAATGAACAACTTTAGGATAAAATTTCAGTGAAACACAATGGGTGATTTGCAGGGCCTGATTACTAATGGGGCACTCTCCCACCAAGAAAAAGAAATAAAGAATTTTTCCTTATTCATGACAGTAATCTTGTATGAAAAGGGCGTTTAAAGAAGACGAAAATTTCTATAAATTTTTTCTGGTGAGAGAGTGCCCCGTTAGTAATCAGGCTCTGGTGATTTGTAGTTTGAGGTTAGTTCTATGCATCTCAATATCTCTTATGACGATTTAAATATGATAGAAATTGGCAACAGCGACCAATTTTAGAGGTCATAACAGATCAGGATATCATGTTGCAGTAACCCATTAAATTTTCAGTGAGAATTATCATAATGATGAAACTGAAAATGAGTTGGTAATGAAAAACGACGTTCCACATATCACTAATATGTGGAATTTATTTTATTACTAATATGTATTTCATACTTAACTAAGGTAATTTCGTGGATTCAGAATGTGTTCATCTAGTCCATCTTGCTAGTATGCCGAAAAGAAAGAAAACGCTTCAGTTCTCCAAACAACACTTATGGATTTTTATAAGGCAGTGTAAAATTAAGTTTGTGTTCAATGAAAGATAACGTTAATTTCATTTTACTAAGGGGTTTCATAATATTGTACCATTTCTTTGATACCATTCCGATATACCGCGGTTACGTTATACATTCGGGTGTGAAACAGGTCTCCGAATAACCCCATTATATCGGGCTATTTGTAATTTTAATTTTAAACTAACCTTAGAGCAAAAATCTATTATATGTAAGCAAACTTAAAATCAAAAGTCAGTTGGTGAGAAAAAGTATTTTTAATTGCCATTTTAGTGAACACTGACAGCAAAGATAGTGAAACTTTTGTTTATATGATTAGTGAGACATCAAAAACATCTTAAATTTCTTTTTTTACGAATGATGTCTCCAAATGCTTTTTTTAGGAGGAGACAATTAGGGAGTATATATAGGACAATATAGGAGGGGATAATTGTGTCATTCCGTGCACCATTAAAATTATATAGAAATTACTACCTTTTCTATTCATCGAATCTTTGCGCTTCATGAATTTTGCTATTTCTTTTTTAAATGTGGTTTCAGTCGTAGTGCAGTTTGTCACCACTGATCTAATGTGAAAGAAGACTAGTAGATATCTAATCAACGTTTCAGTGATTAGAGGTTTTATATTTTTTTGATGATGTTTGAGTTGATATACCGTAATTTCGCGGGCATACGCAGAGGCTCAGATAAGTCTTTTTCAGACCACAAATTTTATTGAAAAAATTTCTTTTCTAGAAGTAAGTTAAATGCTAAGCAAAAGTAAGTCACAGTTTATTTCAAATAAACTCTGGGGGGGGGGGGGGTTGAATTGACTTATCTGAGGTGCGGCAGATACGCACGAAATTACGGTAATGGTAACTCGTAAAATTTAATAGCAATTATTCACTTCAATTTAAAATTTTGTTTGTCGAAATTCGTTTTTTACAATGGCCATGGTTACATTTGTCTGTACTCTTACGCAATTCAGGGAAGACAATAGAAGACCTTAAAATTAACTTTTAAACTATCATGAAGAATAAAGTTAATCTTTAAGTAATTTTTTTATGTCCAATAAATTGAAAATACGGGAGAAACACTACTTTTTTAAAAGTTTGAATATACATAATATTCAGCCTAAATACCTCTGTCATTTACTAGTATTAAGCTGTATTAACCTTTACAGAGGGGCTGTTGTCTGAGCCCCCGTATAAAGGTTAAAAAACAGTGGTATCAAAAACCTTTAAGTGATGAATCAAGCAAACCCTTCTTGCTCTTACTACGTACTGGCAAATCAGTTAAATGATTAACACCCGAATTTTTAAACTATTTAACATAAATCTGCATGGTTTAAACTTAACTTATTTCAAGAAAAAAATTCCGGTTCGAATTGAAATTTATTCATATGGTTGGAGTCGGATCGATTCCTTGTGGGCGTTGTAGTCTAAATCAGTTCTCTGTACCCAGAAAAACGGTTTTTCGAATTCTATAGATTCACAAGTACACTTTTTTAGCCACACAAATGAATTTATGCATATAATTGTAACAGAGAAATGTTAGTTTTCGAATAAATGTTAGTATTGTATTTTTTTGTCTGTGAAACGTTTTTTTTTTAATTTCAAAATATTTACTTGTGTATCGATACCATCCAAAAGAGTGATATTATGATATCAGAAAACTAATTAGCGTATTGCAAAAGCTACTCAGAAACTTTTTCGAAAATGATTGGCAGCTAAAAAGAATTTAATGTTATAATCAATATTTATAAATTCTTTTCTAAATTTCAGGGATCCGATTTTAACGTTTGTCCACACCAGTATTTTGTTAGGAAAAACATTCGTTCTATGAATCAAAACATTTTTGCAATTCAAAAGAACAACATTTTCTCTAATGAAATACTGGTGTGCGTCAACACGGAAATTTCGTCCCTATTACAACTCCAAAATAAATAATTTTCTGAGACTTTTAATCCTCCACTGACAAGCCCGTATTAATACGTTCACTAAGCTCCAGTTTTTCCTTCATTATGAGCAATATTTTAAGTAATATAAAACGAATGATTTAATGGATTTTTAATGCACTGTTCAACGATTAAAACTCTCAAGGTATACATGAATATTTGTGATTAAGAGTTTATATAATCTTGAAAGATTCATGTTTTATTGGCATTTAAAAAAATGCAGAGAAAACAACATTACAAATTTGCACTTTTGCAAGACTGTCATAGGGTTTCAAAAGTAAAGGGGTGCTTTTCAGGGTCTTCGATGACTTAGAAGGTGTTGTTCAAATTTTTACTCTTGATTATAGTACACTTTTGTAGATTAAGAAACTCGTGTCATTTTTAACACTGCATAACTAAATGAAAGTACCATAACATTGCTATTTTTATGCCAAAATCTAAATCACGTTTCCCGTACAGATGCTTATTTTCAAATAGTATGTTATTTCCTGTTTCGCAGAAAAATAATTATGTAGCCTATATATGTATATATTATTTTCTAAAAGTTTTAAATGAATTTTTCCATATTGCATTGTGCTGAATATGTTATGTATAATATATGAATTCACTTTCTCAATAATTGAAGCTAATCTGTCGTTGCTTCTCAAAGCATGCAAATTGGATAATAAGTTTGCGATTTGTAATGCACTCAGACCTTATAATAATACGATTACGCAGTAAATGTATGTTTATGTATTTGTTGTCTGCAATCTCTTAGAGGAGATAATTTTCTTACACAGATAACGAGATAAAAGCCCTTGAATGTTGCATACATTTATTTAAAATATAATAAGCTACGGAGATTTAACAATTAAATGTGTTGTTTTACCTAAATAATAACAATTTAACTTATGCTAGAATGTTATGTTTGTTTATGATCGTTATGGCAGAAAATCTGCATAAATAATGGATTACATATTATTCATCTTATCTTCAACTTGATATTTCTTATTTTGGTAATAAACTTAAATCGTCAGACAAAAAAGCATATGGAGAATATTTAGTGCACTCAAAGTATTTTTATGTAGTTCAAAAGGGTTATCTAAATAAATTAAAATATGAAAAAGCTGTGAAACTGGATGACAAAAATATGTTCTAGGTTAATTTTATTTATTTATTTACCATGGTATGTAACAATACAGCACATATTTCTTGTATTAATTAAGCTTTTAAATAATAGTTTAATACGTAAAGTGATTTTTAAAACTTTCCAATATACTTGAAAAGTATTTATGATTTCTACTTCTGTATCATTCTGAATGTCCGTACTCCTGTAAATGTATTCAAATTATGATAAAATGAATGTATATAATTGGATTTTATTATGGCATGTTTGGTATTTAAAAAAAAAGGTGTTTGAGGTTTATGGTTCATTTATAGGGACACTCAAAAGCGTCCCGTTTCATTATGGCCAATTGCTAAATATTGTTTGCGGTGTATTTGAATTATATTGCCCTATTTAACCCATTAGTGCCTAGCGTCCCTTTTTAGGGACGCTTCAAAAGGTGCATGTAGCACTGTTTTTGACACAGGCAAAAAAGAACAGCCAACTTAATTTTATTTAATTGAAACATTTTCGTAATTAATGAACTAAACTTAATTCTTTTAAAAATAGTGGTACCTACCGAATAAAATGTGCACAAAATGTGGTGGGCATGAATGGGTTAAAACATATTGGAATTTTTTATATTTTTGAGGCGTAAACGTTATTTATATAGGTTTCGCATGTAGTTTCTAGTTCATTTACCTGAATCTACACACAAAAGTATTTGGCTACACTACTTAAGAGCAATAATAATTGCTGGATGTGAGCATTACATGGGAAATATAAATTCTATAGATCATAGACAGGCAGGGTTCGTATGCTTCAATGGCATTTTACTAGAATGTTTGTAAAGTAATATTTGCCTTATTTGATAGAAAAAAAAATTATTATTTTTAGATAAAGCAATCAGCACTTTACCAATTTTCTGGTGCAAAAGCACCTAAAATCCCAGGAATCCCCTGATGCATAGAATTCCAATACATAATTACAAATGGGGGGGGGGGGAATTGCTTGCGACATATTTTAAATATGGTAAACGATTGCATGTATAATCAAATTGATATACATTGCTGAGGATTAATATGAGTTATTTCATGCATCGCATTTACAGGGGCTCACAAAAAATTTTAAATAATATATTCTATCCGAAGTCCTGTATATTATGGAAGATGGCTGTTAGATGGATGAAATGCATTTTTAAAATGTATATACGCTCTTAAGTTTTACTAGATGTATGCATATTATATGGTTTATATACGGGGTGTATCTAAACTCTTGGACAAAACTTTAAAGAGTGATAGTACACATCAAAACAAACTATAATAAATCGGAAACTAAGTGTCTTAAACGACTTCCAAAGGAGATAGGCGCCATGAAAGTTTAGGGTCCAAAATTTGAAATGATTATAAAAAACGGAAAAATTGGTCGATTCGTTTGTGGTTTTCACTAAAACTATTCTTTATGTCAGTATTGTCTTGAAAATAAATTATAAAGATATATTTCAAAAAATGCCGATAGAGGGTGCTTTAAACTTTGGAGTAACGAACAACTATTTTTTGCATCTTATTAAATTCTTTTAGAAGCTAGGCATAAACTTAAATTTTTAGCTGAAAATCCGAATCGTTGGGAGTGGTTAAGTAGCGCAAACTGATCTGCGTTTAATGGTGGTAGGGAAGTTAAAATTTCAAATGATTATAAAAAATTTGAAAATTGGTCGATTCGCTTGCGGTTTTTGCTAAAACTATTCTTTATGTCAATGTTTCCTTGAAAATAAATTTTAAAGATAAATTTCAAAAAATTCCGTTAGAAGGCGTCTTAAACTCTAGAGTAACCAACAACTATTTTTAACCCTTATCTCTTGTAATTAAACGCTTGTAAAAGCTTAGACTTAAATTTTGAGCTCAAAATCAGAATCTTTGTGTGTAACTAAGTAACGCAAAATTGAACTGTGTTCGAAATGTAGGGAGGGTAACATTTGAACTCCTGAACACAGTTCAGTTTCCGCTTCTTAACCCCTCTCAACGATTCAGAACTTGAGCTCAAACTTTAAGGCTAAGCTTTTGCAAGCATTTAATTAGATACAAGAAATAACGGTTAAAAATAGTTGTTGGTTACTCTAAAGTTTAAGGCGCCCTCTAACATTTTTTTTAAATTTCTCTTTAAAATTCATTTTCAAGGAAATACTGACATAAAGAATAGTTTTAGCGAAAACTGCAAACGAATCGACCATTTTTTTCCGTTTTTAATACTCATTTGAAATTATAACCTCCCCCATTGAACACAGTTGAGTTTGCGCTGCTTAACCACTCCCAACGATTCAGATTTTCAGCTCAAAATCTAAGTTTATTACTAAGCTTCTAAAAACATTTAATGAGATGCAAAAATTTACTGTAAAAAATAGTTGTACCTTACTCCAAAGTCTAAAGCGCCCTCTATCGACATTTTTCGAAATTTACCTTTATAATTTATTTTTAAGACAATACTGACATAAAGAATAGTTTTAGTGAAAACCGCAAATCAATTGATCAATTTTTCCTTTTTTTATGATTATTTGAAATTTTGGGCGCTAAACTTTAATGGAGTCTACCTCGTTCGGAAAACATTTGGGACCCTAGGTTTCCTATTTAATATTGTTTGTCTTGATGTGTACTATCAACCCTTAACGTTTTGCACACCCTGTATGTTATTTATACACCCTGTATATGCTAATTGTTATACAATTTAGCTATACAGGGTTATACAAAAGATCTCGGAAAGTTACTGAATATGAGCGTAATTTATTTAAAGGTGTTTTTTTAAATATGTTATGCTTTTTTACGATGAACTTCATTTAGTCTACTAAGAAATGTTTGTAGAATATAGATAAAGTGATATACAGGGTCACGCAAAGAACTGGGTACATGGCCACCTTTGGATGATAATTTTTATTATCTGGAAATTTTATTTAAGTAGTTTAAAGAGAATTTATTTTTAAACTGAACTTTAGAAAATTACTTTCGGGTATTAAAAGTTTTATGTATTTTACCGGGCTAAACAAAAGTATTCATGTATGCTTCCATCTATTAGTATAAATTGCTGAAAGAAAGATTTCAACCGGTTAGGCATTTTCTCGATAAACTAAATTTTAGCATTATATTAACCGACAGATCAAATACAAGGCTTTTCGAAAGTATTGAAATACATGTTTGGATATGGACAATAATTCTTTATTTCCCTGGATAACGAAGTTTTGTTACAGATTTCAAGAATTGTTGGAAAGTGCTTCATAATCTATGCTTAATGCATGATTTTTCTTACTTGTTAGAATTACAATGGCGATAAAATGAATTGCTGTTATGGTTAAACTACGCACTTTACGAAAAAATATTTTAAATTAAGATTAAACCCAAACTTAATTGCTTTCTTTACGCATCAATATAAAACAATTCAAATAATAACCTAACAATAACATTCAAACAAAATCAGAGTTGACATATCTAAATTTATTGTATAATTTTAAATGAAAATCTTCAGAAATGGACTTAATTTTGGGGACGTACAGGCTTCGGTAATATAGATTGTCGAATTGGTATGTTTTTAAATTAAAAAAAAAAAATCCATCCAAATGAACTTAGAGATATGGGCTCCGTTTTCATCGGCCACATGCACCGGTCTATTATGTCTAGTCAATTTTAACATTTTCTCCACTGCCTTCAACAGTGTGCAACCTCGAATGCCATGATTTTAAGTTTCAATCGAACATCTATCCAAACGAGCACAGATTTGGGGGCATTCTGCCTTCGTCAGAGTACATTGCGCTTAATACGCACTCTCCAGTTTGTTTCGACAGGCGAACATTGGGTCTTTCGGAAAGTTTTGTTCGTTCGGAAAAATTATTTCGTACCGAAAAATTCTAGCATTTAATTATTAGATATTGTTTCCGATTTTCTAACGGTTAGTAATTAATGGGCATAATTTTCCAGTATGAATTGATTTTTCCAAACGACCCAATAATGCTATATTTTTTAATAGAAATTATCTGCATGCAACTACATTTGGAACCCTGCTGTCTCTGACAAAACATAGCTTGAGTGTTACGCGCCTTCCGGTATGCTTCTGCAACTGCCAAAGCATATTACTTCGACTTTTGTTTCGACTAGCGTGCATGGTCGCAGTCCCTCGATATGTTTTCACCCTTTTATTCATGCCAACATGGTAGACGATTAAACTAATATAAATTGTATTAAAAATTCTCTAAAATAATACTGATGTCACTTAATAAATGCAAACTCATTTTTAGTAAATATATAGAAATATCTTTACGCACCTAGATTTACTGTAAAACGAGTTGTCGATTAAAGAAAATTCTCTTTATGCCGTATTAAAGACTTCTATTATGATAAAGATTTTTTTTTTTTCAGAATTGTTATACAAAAATATTTTCGGAAAGAATTTTTAAAAACATTATTATGTGCAATGGGATTTTTCCTTCAAAAGCATAATTTTAAAATGTATAGATATAAAATTTTCTTTAAAAAGAATAATAATCTTTTTCACACTTTATTTGAATTTTTTTATTAACAATTTCCATTATCGTTGAAAATAATTTATGATTTCGGTTTATCTAACCGTCTGTCTGGCTATCTCTCATCAATAGACTGGGGTTGTCATGTAATTGATATCTATTATTGAGGATAACAATGGTATGTTCGGTATTTAAAATGAAATGTGTAGAAATAATAGTTCCTTTACAGAGACACTCGAAAGGATTCTTTTACAATATAGCAGGGGGTAAAAACCGTTTGGACTATAAATGTTATACTATTTCAATCTGATTGAGATGGCTATACTTCCCTGGTACTTACCACAAATTTCATATTATATAATAAGCATAGTTGCCAACTTTTACGCATTTTTGCTACCACTAAAATTTTACAGATATTTTCCATTTCTTTAATCATAAAATTTCGCCGAAAAAAATAAGGCAATATTTACTGTAAAATTTTTGTGGTAGGAAAAATGCGTAAAAGTTGTCAGCTATGCAATAAGGTGTGTATATCATTTAACTCCTTGGGGACGAGCGACACGTATACGTGCCGCAAAAATGCTTAAGAATCCTTGCTTATCCCTACCGGTAAAATTTTACTGTAAAATTTGCCCTATTTAATCGGAGTATTTTCTCGTTTTAATAAGACACATTTCTGTTTTTAAAAACCGTTGACGATTTATTAAAAATTTCGTAAAAGCATCCCGTCACGAATGGGTTAAATTTCTATTACACGTACATAAAAATTAATTTGCTTGTAGTTTTGTGTATTGCGGTAATTGCTCAGTTGGGATATGTGTTTTTATATTTAATCCATTATGTTTTGTATGTATAAATTCATATACAAGGGCGAGATACAGAGCTGCAACTCACAAAAACAAATAAATAAATAAAGTGCCGAAGGAGAACTTTCAGGTAGGTTATGATTTTCGAAACTCAAATAAATTTTAGCTTATAATTTGACTTTGATTTCTGTTATATGTTTCATAATTTGTTTATTTAAATATCATAATAACATGTCTGTTTAACAGGAAAGTTTTATATTATATAGTGAATATTTTGAATTGTTGGAAAGTGTTTTATATGATTTTTCTTTTTTGATGACCCATGATTTTTTTTTTTTTTTTTTTTTTTTTTTTGTTTAATTTACCTAATTTGTTTTCATGCAGGATTTTGGATTTTGAATTAGATGACAATAAAATATTTTAGCCCTTTTAGAATTTAATTAGAAATAAACCGTATGGATTTTTTTTCGTAAGCTGATCGCAAGCACGGTGAATATATTATTTACATACATCCAAATAATGCATAACAATGCAGCACACGTTATATTAGAAATAATAATATTTAAAGCAGTTAATAAAAATAAACATCTACCGCAAATACCCAATAATGTTTACTACATTTAACTACACAAATGTGCGGAAATGCATTACCTTCATTTATGAAATGCGGAAATAATTTGCTTATTTTATTCTGCTTTTTAAGAAATAATAAAAAAAATTAGAGCTCGTGATTTCAGCAGCTCTTCTCTGCCATATTTTGTATATTGGACAGATTCTTTATTAATTACGAATTAATATTACGAAAAACGTTGCAGTTTTTCGCACCATCATTGCCATAAAACAAATAGTTACATCCAAACATTCATATTCTAATAAGGTTCATTTCAAAGAGGCAGGAAAGCTTCTCCCAAAGAAGGATTGAATTTCACCACTATTCATCTTTAATAGTACTGTTTCTTCCAATTAATCATTAAAATCAAGAGAAGTAACAATAAAAAAACTTACGCGTTTAATAAAATGTCAATCGTCGTAATTCTTATTTCATTCTTTTATTCTCGGCATACGATGCACCATTGTCGCGTCGTCTGGTTCAGTGGCTGTTTTCGAACACAAATTTCATTTAGGCGATTGACACTTATCAATAATTTCAAAACGGGCATCTTCTTTACTTCTTTTTAATTGGAAGAAAATATGTACATCTTATATACACATCTGTTACACTATTTACGTGAAATCAAAGAATCTACATTCTCATAACAATTTCTTTCGTCAACACTGTATCTCGCATCTTTTCTCTCTGAAACATAAACAAAAAAAAATATCTTGAGCCCAGGAGGGTTGCCACGCGTACAACTAAGATCAGGATTCATCGCCCTTTTGGTGTTAAAACATGATTCTTCACACGAACATTACGTGGCCTACCGGGCCTACATTATACACGGTATTTGAAACGACCGCTTTGCTGTACAAGTCTTTCTCTTTTAAAGATTCAGAGCAAATTCATTGTTTAAGTGTTGAAATTGACTGACACCGGAATTTAAAAACAACTTTATTTCTAATAAAGAAGAGGCTATTTCGGAGGAATTCAATAAACTGTATTTTTAAAACCAAAATTTGGGTGCCAATGTGGCGTTTGGGAATTAAAATTAGTAAGTGGTTTTATAGATATACCAGCTCGCCGAAAAGGGTTCACTGATATACACTCGTGTGCAATATTTAAGGACGGAGTCCCAAAATGCCAATTTTCAAAGGATTTTCAAGTGATAATTTTCACGCGAATATCCAAGAAGAAGCAATATAAATCGAATAATTACTATCCCTGCATTACAGCTCGTCCATATAAAATCTCATTCAGGCCACGCATGGTCACAAGAGTCACAGTCACTACGGTGAAACAAAAAGATAAGAATCATAAGTCTCTTTTATGAGTCTCAAATGACTACTATATGTGACTCCACTGTCAGGTTACTGCGACTGCTGCTTTGTGTCGAGTCACCAGGTGACTTTACAGTGTCGTTTTATTGAGACTCTCGTGTGACTGTCATTTGAAGGCTCATTTTCAAAGTCATTGTGAATGTTGCATTATGATAAATCACCAAACAATGTCCCATTAAAGTCACATGGGGAGTTTTCATTACTTTTCACAGTGGTTACTTCAAATTAGGGTCTCTGTTACCATTTGACAAAGCTTTGTGACAGAAAGTCACCATGTGACTTTAGTGTGTCATTATTTGGTTATTTATAATAATGCAACATTTACAATGAGTTTGAAATTGAGCCTTCAAATGACAGTCACATGACAGTCTCAATAAAACGGCACTGTAAAGTCATCAGGTGACTCGTCACAAAGCAGCAGTCGCAGTGACCTGACAGTGGAGTCACATATAGTGGTCATTTGAGATTCATAAAACAGACGCATGGAATTTCCTATTTTTGTTTCGCCGTAGTTACTGTGACCATGGGTGACCTGAATGAGATGTTATATGGACTAGTTGTTATGCAGGGATAGTAATTATTCGAATTATATTACTTCCTGTTGAATATTCGGGAGAAAATTATCGCTGGAAAATCCCACCGTCCTTAAATTTTGCACACTAGTGTATCATTTAAAGTAAGTTGTAAAGAGATTCTCTATATCAAGTTTCACAATATGGACAAGCAAATAAAAAAAATTCATTTGTTGTTGCACATTTTCTACGAAAAAAGGCATGTGGCAATACATCTAGAAAACAACATCTTTAATTTATCTAAAATTGATGCAGACTTCTCTGTAATATGTACTATTTCAACACAAATTAATTTTGTGCAAAAAAAAATTATAAATATCTATATTTCAACGCACACCGCAAAATGTATAGAAAAAATGTGAAAGAGATTAAGTATTTGCTGCTTTATATTGAAGGTGAATTATGTCTGAGTATGCTCATGTAGTCTTGCTGATTTCCGTTACAGCAAGTAAAATAAAGAAAGGCTTGTTTTTAAACAAGCCTTAACTTTTTAAAGTCTAATTTTCATACGCCCGGCAATGGATTCCCTAATACGCATGCACGATTTTTTTTTATCTTCTTATTCATGAATGCTTCTTCCTTCTTTGTTAACGCGACTTCCATAATCGGTGCACAATAATACCTTATTTGCCTAAATAACGAAGTTTTGTTAAAGATTTAAGGAAGTGTTTCATAATCTAAGCTTAACACATAATTTTCCTTATTTGTTAAGTTTTGATTTGATTTTCATAAAATTTGTGATGACTCGATAAAATTCTACAGTTACAGTAGGGATGATAGTATTCCGCGTTTTTACATACCAGTATAATATTAGAGAAAATATTGTTCTGTTAAATCGCAGCATTTCTCGATTGAGTAAAATAACATTTTCTCTAAGATTATACTAATGGGGAAAAACGCGGAAAATTCTCATCCCTACAGTTACATTTATTAAATTTCAAATCATTCGGTTGGGTTGTTTTTGCACTGTTATAGACAGACAGACAAAGGATCGTAGGTACTACGTATTTTTGTAATTACGAAGGCACCTAAAAAAGGGAAAGAACAGAGGGAGTATTATTTGTTATCAATTAGATGGCTTCGAAACTTCTTAAAATTAAAATTTATTTACCTCTATTTTTTTTTTTTTTTTTTTTTAACTTTGATGAAAGAATGGTATACAATTGCATGTTCCTAATTTTAAATAAATTTTTCAACATTCTAAACACAATTACTTACTCGAGAAAGGGTTAATCAAATACAAATAAAAACTGCACTAAACGTTAAAAATCTACAGAAAAAAGGAAAAAATAGTTAACATTAAATACAAATTATTTGTTTGTGAAATGAATTATTTGTATGTTTGTGGGACAAATTCGTACTTCAGTCGATTCCTTTTTTGTTATATCTGTTAATTCGGATTTAGTACTTTTTGCGTATGTATATCTATACTATAAAGTCCAAACGTATCTGTGCGTAACGCATACGTCATTTTGCAAATGGCAACACTTTCCCCTGAAATTTCGGTGATGCTATTTTCGCTACTGCAAATTTTACATTTCTAAGCATCACACATTTTAAAATTTTACACCGTCGTATAGAGAAAAAAATGCACTTTTAAATTGTTTGAAATGTGTATCTTAATTTATTTTTGAGATATATATATATTTTTTTACAGTTTTTAATACCAATATTGTAATTGTGGCAACAGAATCACTCCATTTCCTCTTAAAATTGAAAAAAAAAGAAAAAGAAATTAAAATGCGCAACACTTTTCCATGCAATTTTCAGTACAGCAAATTTTACACTTCTAAACATTGTATATTTTTAATTTTTACACCGTCGTATAGAGGAAAAAATTTACTTTTAAATTTGTTTCAAATCTGTATCTCAAGTTATTTTTGACATATTAATTTTTTTATAATTTTTAGTTCCAATTTTGTAATTGTGGCAACAAAATCACTCCATTTTCTCCTAAAATTGAAAGGGAAAAAATGGAAATTATAATGCGTCGTTATAAAATCCGGTAATTTCGCTTTTATTTCGTTTAATAATTTGGATAATTGAGTTTCATAGTATTGTGTTAATTTTTGCTTAAAATAATATTTGCTTGAGAGTTAAACTGACCAATTTAAGATGTATTTTTTACTGTAACTATTTTTGTAGTTTTATTATAAATAAATGAAACAGTTCTTTTTTAAAGATTTTCCTTCATTGAATTTGGACGGGATCCACCTCGTTATAATGAAAACCAAAACGTAAAAGGAGAATATTGGGTGTGAAAGTAACACTTTGTCACCTAATTTTTTTTAATCAATATAGAAAGAATGTGCAAACGTGAACGAAAAATCATGCATACAACATAGATTATAAAAAACTTTTCAACACATTCAGAATCTGTAACAAAACTTCACAGTTTTCAAAGGTGAAAAATGACATCTTAATGAACAATTTGGAAATACATTACGCATTTGAAAACCCGATTTTTGCTATTACCATGAACAGTCATTAAATTAAACCATTTTTTGTGAAGCTATGTAAATGATCTACAAATAAGAATTGATACCACATAGTCAGGGCCTGATTACTAACGGGGCACTCTCCCACCAGGAAAAAGAAATAAAGAATTTTTCCTTATTCATGACAGTAATCTTGTATGAAAAGGGCGTTTAAAGAAGACGAAAATTTCTATAAATTTTTTCTGGTGAGAGAGTGCCCCGTTAGTAATCAGGCTCTGCACATAGTATACTAAAAGTAAAGCACAGATGAAAACTGCCACTCAGCATTTTTCGCCATATATCACATGCTGTTGAGAACTTTTGTGATACTCTGTATGAGATCTACTCATCAAGTAATATTCAAGAACGGGTTCTGCTTAAAAAAGCATACCACGACGGAAAACACATTTTCAGCCATTATTGTTCATAAGCTTGAATTGTTCAATGATCGTCCATTTTCATCTATAGCCAAATTCTTTTACGTGTGCATGTAAATGAACAATAAATTCTATTAAAAACGTATAGCTTATTTTCCTGCGTATAATCCGCGGATGAAAAATTATTTTACCCAGAATTTGTTTAAAAAGAAATTTAACTCGTTTGATCACCGTAAATATTTGTCTTCAATCAATAAATAAAATTTCTGTGTCAAAGAAGATTTGTTTCATCTGCGAATTATAAGCAAAAAATTATGGTAATATGCTAAGAAATTTGATGTACATTTCACTGAAGTCTAACAATTTTAATATGTTTAAAATGCTGTAATTTATTTTAAAAAACACGCTAATAGAATTTTTTCCACAAACCATCCTGTAACAGAATGGTACTGTCCATGGACCAAAAAGGCTACACTATCAATTAACTATATTAATTTTATAGCAATCGGATTATATTTACGGGAGTTTGAACGCGTACAAATCAAATTCATAAAAACTTTTCAAAACACTTTATTTGAACATGTTAAACATTTAGAGAGATGTAAATTGCTACCATGTAGTCACTAGTTAAATACAAATCTTTATCATTATAACAATATTTAAGGTAGAAAACGATCTTTCCGACATTAGTCTTATATTTAAAAAACTACATAGTGTGCTCTTATTCATGAAAATTGTTTGAACAGGAACGAGAATTTTATTTCTCATGCTAATGGAATGTTGTTTAATTAAAATCCGAGGAATTTGGATTTTTGTTGCGAATGAGTCGGTGCAAATGAAGAAATGCTTCAAGAATATTTTTAACTGGTGCTTTCCATTTTTCGTATGTTTAGAATTACAAATATTACGTTCCTAAATGTTATCTTAAGAACAGCTTTAATGTATTCAAGCATGTATCTGAATTTCAAGACATGTTAATAGTTTTAATAATTTAAAAGATTTCCACCAGCCTGACGTAATTAGAAATTTCGACGCTTAATTTGCAAATGGTGGAATGTGAGTCTTTATTAAGGAACTTTTTATAAATTTCGTAATTTGATTTAAATAATTTTTTAACTTGTCAATCAACTCCTTGGAGTGTTGTCAGATTAGGGACATTTTTTAATTTCAGATTATTTGACTGTCACCACTTTTTAAAATAGTATAAGGGGCGTCCATAAATGATGACAAAAATTTTTTTTCAATATTTTTTATCCTTTCCCCTCCATTATCATAAAGTGCCACACGTCATCGTACCCCCTCCCACTCTTTTGTCACATGTCGAGCTAAGTTACGTATTAAACATCTACTTACAGTTCAGCAGCAAGCCCTGTAATAAAGATCGTATTTCCAATTTTATCTTTAAACTTGTTTGTTTGTTTATTGAACAACATACATCTGAGTTGTGTGCTCGACATGAAGCCTGCTTATAAGCCATCGTCAATATACAGGGACGAGATAGCACACAAGGAAATATTACAACACAAGAGAAGTACAACCAGGAGCTCCACACAAAGAGTGTGTGCAATGGAGCCAGTGGGATTCGAACCCACAACCTCACGATCAGCGGCGTGATGTCTTAACCACTCAGCCACTGAGGCCCATCTTTAAACTTCAACGGCGTGTTTTAATAACATTTGTTGACACAATAATAAAAGTGATTACTTATTTATGAAATTCTTATGAAGTGCTTATTTGTAGGATATAAGATTAAGATTTATAGCAAAAAACATAATTAACATAGAATAATAATAAAATAATTATATTAAAATAAATGAAAACAGTAATATTTTGGACATTGAAATGGAATTTAATATACATGCTTTTAAATCTTATCTTTAGTTTATAAATACAAGTTTCATAATTTAATCTGCTGATTTTTAATGCTTTTATTTTAATCAAAATGTTTGATGTCACACTACTTGTTACCCCCCTTTTATCTCCTTGTCACAAACTGTCACAATTGCACGAACCTCCTCCCCCATATCTAAGCGTGACATCATTTATGGATGGCCCCTAATTTTCTGAATACTACTTCGCTTGTCAAAATTGATATATAAAGCTTACTAAAACAAAACGAAGATATATCACCATATCTGCGAGCATTGCTGAAGGACATTTTAAACTTTTTTATGAATTTCCTAATTGACATATATTTTAATATTCTATATCTTACACTACAGATAAATTTGTTGATCATTCACGCAAGGATATAAACACTTTTCTGACTAGAGATGGAAATAAGTGAAAATATTTTTTTCCAATGTATTATGCTTCTTGTTTTTGTTTACTTAACAATAATAATTCATCTTAACATATGGAAAAGTTTTTTTTTTTTTTTTTATAATATTCTGGAATGAGCTGCAAGTGGTTCATACTATATGCTTTACGCTAGATTTGTATATATTGTTTGATTTTCCATGTATTTTGTATGTTAAGATTTAATTTTATAATCTGCTTTTCATTCCATGCCTGGAACTAGTGTTATAAATGATTATGTTATCTATATCGGTGAATCAATTAATTTTTAAACCTCAAATAACATTTTAAATAACAATTTTCAGTACACACCGGAAAATATATTTAGAAAGAGATATACTTATTAATAAATTGTGGATAATCACATGTAATCCATAGTAATAATAACGTGCTCACGTAAGTTATTCTGTTCTCGGCATGACAAATAATACAGAAGTACTTGTTAGCAGAACTGGGTGGCCAGTTCGGCTTTTTTTTCAATTTATAAATTTCGTGTTAATATGTATTCTATAAAAATATCTATCCTATATACGTCTATATAAAGAAAACTGTATTCTATACAGTATAATTTTTAAAAGTCTTAGAATAGAAAAGATGCGAAGATATTCATAATTGCCCAAAAATTTATACGGTATGTAGTATGAAAACAAATGAAATGTAAAAAAAATAATAATCCTTTAACAATTAAAATATTTAGTAAAGTAGAAAGGTAAAATGAAACTACCAGTATTCATGTGTACGTAACAGTGAAAATTCAATAATTTGACTAGAATGTAGCGCTATACTTTTTTTTTCAAATAAACAAATAAAGCATATTTGTTAACATAATAATTTTTTACATTTGTTGCATAACATATATGTTATTCGTAATTTTCATACCTTAAATTCCAATCAGGTGCAACTAATATTGCAGCAATAAAAAATTATAGTAGTCCGAAAAGTTCGACTGTCAAGGAAAATAAATATAATTTAAGGCAGTTGGTTTAAACATGCCATTTGAAGTGGAATTTAAACGAGAGGGCACAATATGCAAATACGGCAGTTAATAAAACTCGAAACTTTAAATTGACTAAAGAGAAAATTTAAATTCATTGTTTTCGGGGGAGAGGGGTTGTTGACCGGGCATAGTGTGCTCGAAAGGTTTAAACAAATTTTGTTTGCCTGTTCCGTCTAACATGCCGTGTTCTCACTCGTGTAAGTATTAAGAGGTTGCCGTTGATATATGTATATGGATATTTATGGTATGTTCGGTATTGAAAACGAAGCGTATAGCATTAGATCTTTAACCCTTTAACGTTTATTGGTTTCGCCACGAAACCACAAAATTTTAATTCCAATACGCAACACTGACACCGGTATTTTTATCTAAAAATATCCCTTTTATTTTGTATGTGAAAAATCACGTTTTCTTATTTAGAAATATATTTGTTCTTAATTACCGGTGTCATTCATTTATTTCGACATCTTAGCAATGAAAATGCTATGATCGTTAAAGGGTTAACAGGGAAACTCAGGAGAATTATTCTACATAAGGGAATACCGCTTACAATATATTTGAATAATTAAGCATTATTTCAAACATATTGCAAGGGGCATACGTTAATAGCGGGCACTACAAGATGCATAATGAAAAACAGGGTACCTATAGAATTGACAACTCATAAATAGTTACTCAAAAGAGAATTCCGTCGTTTATGAGAGATTATTGGTCGAAGTGCAATTTCAGTTGTGGTATATGTTTTTAAATTTAAACAATTTTAATGAATATAACTTAGTGTGTTTAAATTGATGTTCAGAGCTGACTAAAAAATTGAGGACATTTAAATATGCTGATTAATATTGCTAAAGAACAATTTTTAACTTTTTTAAGAATCAAAAATAGTTTTAGCATTCTATCTATTAAACTATATATAAATGTGTAGATCATTCATAAGAGAATACCAATACCTTTCCGACCACAGATGGTAATTAGTGAAAATAAATTATAATAATGTATTATGCAGCTTGCATGCTGTTAACATTAAAATAGTTTTCCTCCTTAGTATACAGTAAAGTTTTTTTTTACAATATCCTGAATGAGTTGAAAAGTGATTCATAATATATGCTTTAAGCTGGATTTTTATTTATTGTTTAATTTTCCTTGTATTTTGCATGACAAGATGTAGTTTTATAATCTACTTTTCATTCATTACCTTGTAAGCTAGAACTATATATTATTTTATGCATTCAGGTGTGTCAATTAATCTTTTATCCCCAAAGAACATTTAAAATAATAATTTTATACACACACCGGAAAACGTATTTAGATAGTGATATACTTAATAACTAGCAAAAGCTACGCTTTGTTTGGATTCGCGAAGCATTATTTCATTAGTTATTTATTGGAAAGCCTAATTAACCTTTTTTTATATTATTGGGTACTACTTGATTATCCTGTCGACCAAATAGGTACCGCCAAATTAATCGATTAAATGCTAATGATGATGGTAAAAAATATCACGTCCACATAACATTAAACTCGTATCACGTGTTCGTTATGCCATCAAGTTATTTTTATTATGAAGTTTTATTTGTATTCTTAGTAATGTTTCATTAATTTATTTATTCTTCCGGTTTTTAAAATAAAAATTACGTCAATTTGTTTAATTTGGCCAATTGTTTGGCGATTTGTATAATTTTGCGAAATTGATTGATGGGATAATCAAGTAGTACCTTAATTAGACTTTTAATTTGGATTTTTATTAATATTTTACTAATGTATTTGATTTTTCGTTATTTAAAAAAAAGCGTCAATTTGTGCAATTGTGCTAATAGTTTGGCTATTTGTATTATTTGACGAAATTGGTCGACCGGATAACCAAATAGTACCCGAATTAAAAATCACTTGATGACATAACAGTCACGTGTATTACGTTTAATGTCATGCAATGTGACATTTATGATAATCCATTATTGACATTTAATCCTGAAATTTGGCATCATATTTTTGGTCGACGGGATAATCAAGTAGTACTCAAAAATGTACTATGTTATAGTATCTATGGGATGAGGTAATAAAGTACAAAATCTTATAATATCTTGATGAAAATTAATAATTTGCCCACTGTATTCAAGCTGACCACCTTTAATGCGATAAACAGTAATAACAGGACGAACTTGGGCAATTAATTTCTCCTCGACGAAAGTTAAGCCCTTTAATATTTAGGGATGTGGACCAGGATCCATATTATTAGCTAAAGAAAAAATATTTAGTTCATTATTTACTATACATTTATGACAAGTCTTTTGAGATCCGTCAGAGTGAATGCCAAGCTAACGATGATGAAAAATTTTACAAAAATATGATTTAAAATTTTTTTGTGCATCTTCGAAATTTAAAGTATTTTTCCGAGCACATGCATTTTCTATCAGAAGAGATTCGTCATGTCGTCCTTTTGGCACAGATGTCATATACGCACCACATTGGCGCTATTTTTTTCAGACGCCAATGTCATATATGCACCGGAGTACTTAATTGGCGAGAAAGTGTAGTTATTTTGCTTGACATGGTAACCCAGATGTTGTTTATTTATTAATAAAATGTTTATTTACTTTTATTTTCTTTTTTTTAAATATATAAATTGTTTTGTTCTACAGGTATTAATTAAACTTTTTAAAATTTATTTTTATTCCTTTTTTAAAATATATATATGGTAACTGGCATTCGAAAACCAGGTTTTTGCCAAATTGACGTCGGAAAAATCGCGCCGATATGGTGTGTATGTGACATCTATGCCGTCGTTTTTTACGCGGTATCTAACCTCTTTCCTTAAAGCTATATCATATTCGCATTCTTTTCATCCAGTAAGTATATGCTTCCTTGGCATTTTTTATAATATAACTAAAACATTCTATAAATTGTTTTTAAACGGCAAACTATTTAAGAATAGTACTACATATACCAAAATAATAATATATATGTTTCATTTGGTTTAATTTTCAATCTTCGAATTCAAATAACTCTTTATATAATGAATTTAACAATTAATTTTATTTGTTTTTTGTTGCCACTTTACGAAAAAAAAAACACAATAGAATTCTTTTAATATGCGTAAGTGACATCAGCGTAAATTATTTTGTCGGAATAAAGAAAATACATTTTATTTATTTAATTAATCATGATTCTATCTACAATTGTTAACTCTATGAATTATTTATTCTTCTAAAAATATGGATGCTTTATTTCTTATTTCTAAAAATGCGTCCGTAATGGAAAAACATGTAAAATAAATTAATTAAAATAATAATTTTTTTAAAAGTTATTCTGTAAAAAAAATTATATTGTGCAAATCTACAAATCATAATTTATATTTGTATTTAATTTCAAATCAAAATATTGAATAGTTTTTTTGTAAAGCGTACGACAAAATGTAATTTGATTCGCTTCGCTCATCCTAATAAATTACACAAGTGCGTACGGATATTAAATTTTAAGTACACTGCTCAAAACAATTAAAGGATATTGCAGTTTTAGGTGGATTTTGTATCTGGGAAACTTTTTAGCTGATTGATACAAGGTCGACAGACATAGTAGGTTATATGAGAAAATTACACATGTTTGGCAGAAAAAAATGCATTTTACTGCGCATTTGTGTACAAAAGGAAAAAAACACAATTTGTGCATATGAGAAAAAAAGAATAAGAAAGGGTGTTTTCTTCAAAGAAAATCATTTTCAGTAGGGGGTATGGTTTCCACGGGCGGCCAGCAACGTTGAACACCTTTGAGGCATGGACTCAATGAGGCTATTAATGACGAGTGTGGGTATTCTGCCCCACTCTTCTAGAAGAGCTCTTTCCAGTTCTTGGAGAGTTTGTGGGGGTTGTTGGCGGCCAGAAACTCGTCTTCCTAGAGCGTCCCAAACGTGCTCGATTGGATTCATGTCTGGAGAACACGCTGGCCATTCCATTCGAACGATTCCTTCCTCAAAAAGGAAATCCTCCACCAGGTTTGCACGATGTGGCCTGCAGTTATCGTCCATTAAAATGAAGTTATCTCCCATTGCTGCAGCGTAAGGGACTACAATAGGTCTGAGGATCTCATCCCTATATCGGCGACCAGTCAGAGCTCCATCTCGAATGATGTAGAGGTCACTGCGCCCGTCAATGGAGATGCCACCATACACCAACACTCCTCCACCGCCAAATCTGACACTTTCGTGCACGAACGCAGGATTATTCCTACTGCCACGGTCCCTCCAGATGAAAATACGCCTATTATCCGGATGCACAGAAAAACGGGACTCGTCAGAAAACAGAATATTGCTCCATTCATTTCTCCTCCAGTTGACATGATCGGTTGCCCACTCCCTGCGGTCGCGACGATGCCTTGATGTTAATCTAACACATATCATCGGTCGGCGAGCATACGGATCTACAACATGGAACCGGTTTCGGACAGTCTGAGTTGAAATCGTGGTGCCTGTAGCCGAGCGAAGGTGTTGTTGGAGAAGAGTAACGTTTATGTTTCGGTGTCTCCGAGCTGTTAACGCTAAATACCGATCTTCATCGGGCGCTGTTGCCCGTCTACGACCTTGCCCTGGTCTTCGGCCTGCACACTGTCGGTTCCAGATCCTGGAAATGACATTTTGTGACATTCCAATGGCTTGCGCTACTTCGGCTTGAGTTTAGCCCCCTTCTAACCTACCAACAATTCTCCAAGCTTCGGAATCTGTCAAATGACTTCGCTGAGACTTCGTACTCATCGAAACAAAGCAATCACTGAATGCCGATCATCCTTGTCTCCATTCTCTTTTATCCAGTTGAAAGTCAAATTTCATTCGCTGCCGCTGAAGCGACGTTTTTGACGTCGAACTCAAAATTTACATACTCCACAGTTTGAAAACCAGAAAAATTTGCATTTGCGATTCTCTTCTTCTATTTTCGGCAAAAAAAAAATTCGTTTATATCTTTATTTTATATAAAACTTCAAATATCCTTTAATTGTTTTGAGCAGTGTATTATGTTCACGAAAGTTATGCTGTTTTCGGCATGACAAATCATATAGAATTCTTTGTTTGCAGTCTGGATTGCCTGTTCGGCATTTATTTTAAACGAAGTAGAACCCGTCGAATTTCGACGAAATAAAATACTTTAGGAAGAACTGTTTTATTGATTTATAATAAGCGTACAAAATTAGTTACAATAAAAAATACACCTTACATTGGTAAGTCTAATTCTTAAACAAATGATATTTAACCTAAAATTAACGCAATATTATTTCTATAATACTCAGTTGTAGAAATTATTAAAATTAAACTTCAATAGTACACGTAAGTATTAAAAATAATAAAGATCCATTATTATAATAAAGTTATCAATTAAGGCTCTTATGCCAGTATTCCAAAAAAAATTCTTTACACTTTGATTCAATCATAGAATTTCCCCTCGTGAAATCTAAACCCGACATCATTTTCACCATATTCAAATTTACATATGCACCACATCTTTATTGACATATTTAAAAAATATATATACAGTAAAACCCCGATAATTCGAATTGATTGGGACCGGACCCAATCCGGATTATCGAAAATCCGTAGAATTAGAAAAAAAAAAGAAATAAAATAAAATATACTTACAGAAAAGCCCCTTTATGTGAAACTTATTGAATATTTACAGACAGTAAAAATGTTTACTTTGCTTAATTCTTCCGAAAAGATTTCAGAAAAAGTTTTTTTTTTTAAATTCAGAATACGATGATGAAACAAGTTAATGTTATGGAAATTTAGTCCGTTTTCTAATTACAGCTTTTCATAGGTCCGTGTGCAATTTTATGATTAAGTATCGTGAGTGGTCTCATTTTGTTCCTTATGTATTGTAGACTAAGAAAAGCGATGGTGGACATCTGGGACCCGCGACTGGGGAGGGGGAGGGGGAGGTCAAGGGTTGAAAAGTGCAAGGGAAAAAAATTCCATTTCATAAAAAAATAAAGAAAATTATCTATAAATATTAATGTTTAAAACATTTATAGATTAGGAAAAACATTTGTGGACATCCGGGATCCGCGACTGGGGAGGGAGAGGGAAGGGGGGTTGAAAAGTGCAAGGCAAAAAAAATTCCATTTCATAAGAAATAAAGAAAATTATGCAAAAATATCAATGTTTAAAACATTTATAGATTAGGAAAAACATTTGTGGACATCCAGGAGCCACGACTGGGGAGGGGGAGGGGAAGGGTTGAAAATGCGGGGGAACAAAATTCCATTTCATAAAAAATAAAGAAAATTATGCATAAATATTAATATTTAAGACATTTATAGATTAGGAAAAACATTTGTGGACGTCCAGGACTCGCGACGGGGGAGGGGGGGGAGGAAAGGGGAAGGGTTGAAAATTGCAAGGGACAAAAATTCCATTTCATAAAAAATAAAGAAAATTATGTATAAATATGAATGTTTAAAACATTTATAAATTAGGAAAAAACATTTGTGGACATCCGAGACTCGCGACTTTGGAGGAGAAGGCGAATTTGAAAGGGGCAATAAAAAAATTCTGTTTAAAAAAAATTATGCATAAATATCAAAGTTTAAAATGTTAATAGAATGAGAATGGCATTGAAGGATACTCGGGACTTGTGATTAGGAAGACGGAGGGGAGGGGAGGGGAGTGGAAAGTGTTGAAAGAGACAAGAAAAAATGCCATTTAACTATATATATTTATTAGTATTTAAATCTTTTATAGAATAAGAAAAGCAATAGTGGGCATCCGGGATCCGCAACTAGGCTAGGGGGAGTGGGAGGGAAGGGGAAAAGGTTGTAAAGGGCAAGAAAAAAGATCTGAAGCTTTAGTGGGACGGCATTCTATTTCTGGATCTGACACCACTGGTTCATTCAGTGGTAAATCAAAAACCAGTTTTTGGAAGAGCTTCATAAATGCTGACGACAGAATTCTGAGAGCACTTGCCGCATAAGGTCAAACAGATATCCTTGAGAGTGAAACATATATTGCACTTGAAGAATACATGTGTTCAGTGTACATGCCAAAATTAAACATTAAAACATTGAGTGAGCTAAGATGGTGGTTATTTACAAAAAAGCAAGTTGAAGGAACAAATATGCCTCCAACTCAAGCCGCCCTTTACCCAGACATAAGAAGAGTTCATTACCAAGCAATAATATGGCAAAGAGCACACATTTTAAAAACTAATATTTCACTCCCAACTGATTTTGGTTAGATAATAAAGGAAAAATAATACCTACCTGTCATGTGTAACTTGCCATGTGCTCCTGAAGAATTGGTTTAATCGGTGCGTTGTTCGTGTGTCAAGTCAAGATGTGTAGCATCCTGTAAATGTTCACAAAATGGATTACCTTGTAACTGAAATGTGTTCATGCTCGGGTGAGAGTGATAAATGTGATAATGTTGGAGGCCTTGATGATGTAAATTATGATGACAGTGATACCGATGATCCTACTTTGTTCTGAAGGTAAACTTTTACTTGCAATTTAAAATTTGAAAGTTTTTACTATTTAGGTATATGATGTATAATGCTATGTAGAATTACAAAATTTGTATCATTTAGTATTTATCCTCACTCAGTTCCTTTTCAATTACCTTTATTACTTATTTTTTCCCTTACACTTTTAAACCCTTCCCCTCCCTGTCCCCCTCTCCAGTCGTGGGTCCCGGATGTCCACTAATGTTTTTCCTAATCTATACATGTTTTAAAGATTAATATTTATACATAATTTTCTTTATTTTTTATGAAACGGAATTTTTTCCCATGCACTTTGCAACTCTTCCCCTCCCACTCTTTCCTCCCCAGTCGCGGCTCCTGGATGTCCAGAAATGTTTTTCCTAATCTATAAATGTTTTAAACATTAATATTTATTCATAATTTTCTTTATTTTTTATGAAATGGAATTTTTCTCACTTGCAATTTTCAACCCTTCCCCTTCCCCTCCCCAGTCGCGTGTCCTGGATGTCCACAAATGTTTTTCCTAATCTATGAATGTTTTAAACATTAATATTTATGCATAATTTTCTTTATTTTTTATGAAATGGATTTTTTTTTCTTGCACTTTGCAACCGTTCCCCTCTCCCTCCCCCTCCCCAGTTGCGGGTCCCATATGTCCACAAATGTTTTTCCTAATCTATAAATGTTTTAAACATTAATATTTATACATAATTTTCTTTATTTTTTATGAAATGGAATTTTCCCCTTGCACTTTGCAACTCTTCCCCTCCCCCTTCCCTCCCCCACCCCTCCCCATCCCCATCCCCCTCCCCAGTCGCGGCTCCTGGTTGTCCACAAATGTTTTTCCTAATCTATTAATGTTTTAAACATTAATATTTATGCATAATTGTCTTTATATTTTAAGAAATGGAATTTTTTCCCTTGCGCTTTTCAACCCTTCCCCTCCCCCTCTCCCTCCCCAATCGCGAGTCCTGGATGTCCACAAATATTTTTACTAATCTATAAATGTTTTAAACATTAATATTTATTCATAAATTTCTTTATTATTTATGAAATGGAATTTTTTCCCCTTCCATTTTTCAACCCTTCCCCTCCCCCTCCCCCTCCCCAGTCGCGGGTCCCGGATGTCCACCATCACTTTTCTTAGTCTACAAGACATAAGGAACAAAATGAGACCACTCACTATACTTAATCATAAAATTGCACACGGGATGTAATTAGAAAACGGACTAATTAATCAATCGCTTCTCAAACTTGAAAAAAACAATGACCAAACCGATCCGGATTATCCGGAGATCCGGATTAACGGGGTCCGAATTAGCGGGGTTCTACTGTATTTTTTTAATTTGATCATTTTGATTGAAAACTTGAAGTCTCTATGATATTAACTGAAACACATTCTAAAACACAGTCGAGCCTCTATATAACGAAATCCATCGTTCCAGTAAAAAATTCGTTATATAGAGAAATTCGATGTATAGAGTATGATGTTAAAAATAGTATTTAATGTGTAAATTTTGAACAAATATTATTTTTTATCTTTTTAATTAAGAATTTGAAATGTTTAAAAGTATATATTAACCTAACATTTTATTTCTTACTTATTTAAGCAGTTTCAAAAAAGAGAAAAGACATTTATTTGAAAGCTTAATGAAAATCAAATGAGGAAGACTTACATAAATTTCAAAGGAAGAAATCTGTAATTTTTTGTTGTTTTGATTTTAAAATTACAATTGTTACGCTCTCAAAAAAAATTCTCAAATTTTAGCAAGGAATGAAAAATTGTAGTTGATATTTTCCTCCATTTGAAGGTCTCTCTTATGTGCTCTCATTGATTCCTCTCTTATATGTGTAACAATTCAATTGACTGTGTTTTGAGAAGGATGTTGAAAGGTGTGTGGGAGGTGGGATGAACTTGTTAGATTTAAAGAATAAGGAGAGAAGTAATATTTATAAAAAAAAAAAAACCCTCTCCACTGAAAGATAAATCAAAAATAAGTGATGGAAAATTGATTCCATATGATTCCGAAGCTTTTTTAAAACTGAATAAATTAAGATCAATTTACGAAAAAATTCGTTATATGGAGATAGATATTTCGCTATATAGAGTCTGTTTTTAATGTAATCATGCGAAAAGGAGACCGTTCTTACTAAAAATTCGTTATATGGAGAAATTCGATGTATGGAGTTTCGTTTATTTATATTCTCTTAAGTATAAATGAAATTTTGTAAAATAAATCAAAATCCATTGGGTTTTATAACAGAAGAGAGACACAGCACGTATTTAAATTATATATAAAAATATTTTTTTCACTTTTAATGTGAGAATATCAACATAAAGATACAATATTTTTTTTCCTTTTTCTTTTGATAGAAGCTGAATACTTCTGTTGCTACAATTAGAAAAAAAGGTATTAAAAACTACAAAAAAATAATATTTCAAAATTAAATTAAGATAGTTTCCAAATAAATTGCATTTAAAAGTACATTTTTCTTCCTATACTACGGTGTAAAAACTAAAAGTATACATGCATGCAACTTCGAGCTTTTTTTAACCCCTTGAGGGGCGGTAGTATATATTATATACCACCTACGATTGATGAAGATTTACACCAGAAAAATGTCATTAAATTTCGCTTTGGTGGAAAACAGTCGTGAAATTGCTCTTCCTCTTTTTGATGTTACTTTTTTACAAATTTCCGGTGGGAGTTCAGAATTACAGGAACGCAACTGCTTGCCCCTCAAAGGGTTAAAATCAGAAAAGCATACTTCGAAACAGAAATTTATTTAGAGAACAAAGTTAAATATGTCAACTACATTTAACACAAGCTATATTTAATGTAACACATTTTCCGGTTCAAAGTAAGTTTTCTTGACTTAAAGAAATCCGGAGGTTGGCAAGTATGAGTATCAGATTCTTAGAAGTTTAAATATTTGCAATACAGTTAAACCCCGTTATAGCAAACCCGGTATATAACGAATTAAAATTTTGGTCCCGTCATTTTCCTATTGTACTTAATGCTTATTTATTCTTTTATAGCAAACCTCCGAAATCTTAAGAATCGTTCATAAAGATTTTTTTTTTCATTCAACCATATTTTTTTCTCAACTTTTCCGAAATTACGAAAAAGGATTCGATTTTAGCTTTGCAACAAAATGCGAAAATGTATACCGTGTAGTGAAATAAGGTGCAAATTAGCGATAAGTCTTTTTATTAAAGGTTAGGAAGAAATGCATTCTTTCTCTTTTATTGTAGCTATTCCGCACGTGTGGTCACGCCCGCCTGCAGTCATTTTGCATTACTTCTATCACAGCTGTGTTGTAAAAAAGTATTTAATTCTAACGTATTCATCTAACTTATTTAAGAATAATTCGAGACATAGCAGCATTGAAAAGAACGTCTTCTTTAAAGCAAGCAATACTCAAAAACTTTTTTGTTAAATTATAATCTCTGGAGTTCAGAAGATGATAAAAAAAGAACATTTAAATGAGGAAAATGTAAACAAATAAAACCAATAAAATAAAACTATTTTTAAACACGCCAGTAGCAACCAATGTTGGAATCTAAAGACTGGGAAAAGTGTAAAGATTGTAGTACAGTCGAGAACATTCCTTAAATTGTCTGTCCTATTATCCTAACTTTTACTTATCCGAACTACAGTCGGTATCGTCTTGTTCAGATAATCAGACTGTAATGTATTTTTGTCTTTTTTTTCTTAATACATTATTATTGGATAGAAAGGTAGCAGCTAAAATATGTATATATATTTTGTAAAACTCTAACATTTTTTAACGATTCTGATGTGGCGAACAAAACCTTCGGTCCCTTGAAGCTCATTATAACGGGGCTCGTGTTGTAAAAACTGCAAACCCATTCATTTCAAATTTCAAAGTGTTGCCATTCGCAAAATGACGTATGCGTTACGCACAGATACGTTTAGCCTTTATAATAGAGATTTAGGAATTTTGGTTTCATATCAGATAATTCTAAAAAAGGAATACTTTCGTAAATTATTTCCTAACGACTGTCATAATATATATATATATATATATATATACATATATATAAAATATAATGCGTAAATTCTAAAGGTCATAAAATGGAACACAAAAAATACGAAGATACTCATAATTACCCCAAAATTTAAAAAGTATGTAGCATGAAGTCAAAAGAAATGTAAAAAAAAAAAAAAAAAAAAAAAGCTTCGTACAACTAAGGTTTAAAATTAGCAAACGTTTATAATTTAATATTTCCGAAAAGCAAAATTTGATACTAAGTATAATTCCGGATTTGGAAACATGAAGTGTGTCAGTAAGTGGAATTAAAAGTTCTAGTATCCATGTACACGTTACAAAGAATTCAATAATTTGACTAGAATGTAGAGCTATATTTTTTTTCCAAATAAGCAAAGAAAGCGTATGCGATATTTATTATAGCATGTATGTTATTAGTAATTTTCATATCTTAAATTCCAATCAGACGCAACTATTGTGGTAGTACAAAATTATTGTAGTCCGAAAAGCTGGTATAATTAGGAAAATATATGTATATAAATGCAGGCTTCCAGTTGACTATACGTGACCGTAAAGAAAAATTATGTTCTATTTGTGTCGGCGGGTTTAATTGCATTGGTTAAAAGTAAATTTTCAAGATTTAATTGGTAAATTAGAAGTTTGTCGTGAAATTTATTTTTTCCAGCGCTGATAAATTATTTCATCAAAGAATGAATAATTAAATTTTGCTAATTGGAAATTGTACCCTATTGGTGCAGTACAAAAAAATGCCATGTGTATATCCTCAAATAGACCCCTGCTTTGGAATTGTATATTGTACCTGTGTTGTGAAACTTTTCACCATTTTTTTATAGTAATTCTGCAATTGAAAAAATGTGTCTAGGGGCATTATTTGAGAAGAATTGGCTTTTGTCTACAACTTTATCCTGCGATATAGATAGTTTGAGAGGTAGAAGTTGAAAGTTTTTTTTTCATAAAATTTTATTAAACTTTCTGTTAAAAGTGTTTCCTTTTACTCATGCATATGTCACTGTCATTAAGATCTTTTAAATTACAATGAAGAAAGTATTACAGTAATCATCTTTCAGGTTTTCTCTTCTGTTAATCAGCTTGCAAAATGGCAAAACAAAACAACTGTTTTGTTTTGCCATAAACAGCTTGCTCTAATCTTTAAGCATCATGATGTAAATTCCAGTAAACCACGTTAATGAGTTTTGCTTTCAAAACCCCATTATTTTCTAAAGTTTCATCTCCACAATGTCATGAAACTTTTGATTTTTCTTGTAATAACAATTTTACAAGTAATTAGGTTCATATGTTGTTTTAGAATATGGGTGTTTTGTCTTTTCTTTTTATATGTTTATCGTTATTAAAACAAAACCACTAAAGAGCTTTCTTTGCAACTTTGGTTCAATGACCAGTAATGTTTGGAAGGACAAAAAATCTTTAATTTATTTCACAGTTTCGCTTTATCCTCTTCAGTCCCTGGGTCCACATATGTGGACCTCCGTTTTCTCCCATTTTATTAATGATACTCAAATATAAATGAAATTTCGATATAAGAATAATATGTTTCGAATTCTAAGATTCCAGCTGATGAAAATAAAACAAAAATCTCACTCTGAAGTTAAACAAGAGAAGAAATAATTCAGTAATAATTAAAAATACTGTAATAATCGCCAGTAGCGAAGAGGTTAAACTTTTTTCCCTGCTGGTTGTTTAAAAAGTAAACGGTTATCTTTTTACTTCAAAAATGATTCTGCAAGAAAATCTGCATTGTTTGAATTATATTATGCTGTCTAGTTCTTATTATTTTTATGCGATAATGGAAATACTTTTTTTAATAAACTGAATGAGTGATTGTGATATGTACCCTTAAGAAAAATCAATACATTTTATGTCAAGATAGTTTGCATGTTCAATTCTTATACAAAGTGTAATGCATAAAAATAATAACCCTACAACATATTAAAAAAACTGCATTATAGAATGCAAATAAAATTAAAATAGAACAAATCTATCTTGAATATTTAACTATTTGGAAAATAGTTGTTGTCCTTGATAAAGAACAGGGAAATCTGAAGTATATTTGAATCTTTTATTGGTTGAATTCCACAATTTATTGTATTTTATTCGTTTTCCGATTAGTCTATGCTCAAAGTCTAAAAATGGAATACTTCTATTGCGCCGATGACAAAAAAACAGTAACAAAAACTTTTTAAAATAATAACAATTAAAAAACAAATTGTGATAAATATTTAAAACAAAATTTATTTTAAAGTGTTTTTCTCAAACAACGGTGTAAAAATTTAAAATGTGCGATGTTAAGAAGTTTAAAAATTTGCAGTTCCGAAAATTGTAAAACTGAAATTCCATTTAAGATTTATTTAGATTTGTCTAGGAATATTTATACTTATTTTATGTCGTACGTAATATGAGGCGTTCAGAAGTCAGTCTGATTGACTCCATTAACAGGGCTCCCAAATGGTCCGTGAACTGAACATCAGAATTTTTTTAGAGAAATTTTCTTTTTAAATTTTTCTTGCACATTGTCAAGAAACCAAGTTTGGAAGTTGATTCTAGCTCAAACGTATTATGAAATTTTCTGTTAAAAAATACTGATGATCAGTTCGCGGACCATTTGGGAGCCCTGCATTAAATAAAATTGCACATTTTAAAGAGTTAAAAGTTGTACATCTATAAACTACTGTTTATTTATCATTGGTCTAGGAATATTAATGTACATTAATATGCATGGAGTACATAATATATATCGCTCGTTATGACCATAAAAAATGCTGTTTATAATTATTGTTTTTTTAAATGTAGGATTATAAGTCTATAAAATATAGTTTATAAGTGTTTAAAATTTCAGTCCTTAAAAATATCATTTTCCAAATAGTCGTTGTAATTTCTTAAAGTAAAATGTTGTTATTCTTAAATATATTTTTTAATCTTTTTCGGTAATGCATCATAACTAATAGCGATACGAGGTTTTTCTCACAGCTATATTTATTGAAGAATAAATACCCAAAAAGGCATATATCCTGACATATACCCGATGTGTATACCCTTCAAATCAAATCCATCAATGACTACTACTAGGCTTTAGTATTTCAACTATTGCTCATTTTCGTCTGTAATCATAATCTTTTGTATGTCCCTGTAAATGAACGATAAATACAATTCTATAGTAAGAACTTTGCAGTACACCTACACCTCGCGATATATATAAATTTCAATACATTTAAAATATTGTAATATCATTAACATACATGACATTCCCATACACTGTGCTATAACAAAATGCTTTTGAGTGGCCCTATCCATGAACCGATATTGCTACACTCTTTATTCTCAATCGAACATGCCATAGTAAACCCCGATATTAAATATCGATTTCATTGCAATCAAACTCTATTGTGCGAGTTAGAGCACTGATTGTCATTCAAACGGACAGACATATCGAATTCATAGGCAATTTACAATTATGTTGGAAAGAAGCGGTTAAGCTCTATTTAAAATACAGAAGCAAACTTCTAAATGTTACCACCTGTTACGAAAAAATTTTTATCGTCAGCACAAATATTTTGGTAATCAAACGATATTCTTAATTTTTTCAACTCATAATCCTCTGATTTTTTCAAAAAAAAAAAAAAAAAAAAAAAAAAAAAAAAAGAATATATTTTTATTTATGAAAATTGTTTTAACAAGAACGAAAATGAAATGTCTTCATACCTTGTGGAATTTTATTTAATTAAAATCCGAGGAATTTGTACTTTCGTTGCGAATCAGTAGGATCAAACAAAGGGTAGAAAATTAAGAAATGCGTTAAGAACATTTTTAGCTTGGTATTACATGTTTGCATATATCAATAATTAAAAAAAAATACATTCCTAACTTTTTTCTTTATGCATTCAAACATGCATTCGAATAAAAAGAAATGTTAATAGTTCTAACAGTTTAAAAGATTTCCACACACCTGACGTAATAGAAATTTTGATGCTTAATCTATAAATAGTTGAATGTAAACCATTATTAATAAACTTTTAATAAAAGTACTTATTGATTGCTAAATCAATATTTTGATTTGGTATCTATTTTTGATTGCTAAATCAATTATTGTAAAAAGATAAATAAAATAAAATTATGGACGCCTTTTGAAATAGCACACAATCTGTTTTTTAACAATCAAATGCTATTTATATCATTAACACTTTCCGGCACGGGCAAAATCTATACTAAAATGAGAAATTATCGACTGACACCGGAATTCACCAACATATTTTTAAAATATTTTGAATTCCTTAATTTAAGCTTTTATTGTAAAAGCAAAACTTTACTAAAATATTACTGGTGCCGTTTGCAAGTTTGGAATTAACATTAGGTATCCCAGACCGGGCACAGTGTGCCGGAAAGGGTTAATGAAAAAATAAAAGTTTTCTGGGTGATTCCATAAGGACATGTCGTGTAAGTCACACACTACGATTTTGGAGACCAGTATTTTAGAGCGGAAAAATTTGACTTATTATTTCAGAGATATTTCATTAATTGAATAAGGCCCTCCAAACCTTTCGAAAATAACGGTGGCCAACAATTTACCAGTTACTAGAAATGTGACTTACACGACAAGTGCTCATGGAAATACCCTTCTGTAAGTTATATTTACAATTTCGTAGCGGATAATTTTTCTGCGGTACTTTTCTTGTACACGGGCCTTAGAAGAAAGCTTCTATGAATATTTTCTGTCAGTCTATTCACTACTTTATGTACACAACTGTTTTTTTAAAGATATACATAATTTATTGAATTATAGCTGACCGGCCCATTGTTGCACTAAGAGCCAGTGTTGTCAGTGGGCTACTTTCTAAAAATTCTGATTTCTTGATTGGCACCAGATATTCAAAAGTGTGAAATTCGTACTATTCAATACCATAGGAATTCAGGCAGACACAAACAGTATTTTACCATTTTAAAAAAGTGGTGCGAATACGAAAATTTTACTTTAAAAAAAGTAACCGTCTGGCAACACTGCTAAGAGCGTTATAATAACCTACAATAAACTCAAGTTTGTATGATTGTATATCCCTGGGAAATATTTTAAATGAATCTATCTTCGTAAGCCCTTATGGCCTTCGGCAAAGTCTATTGTGTTCTGAATGAACTTGCGAAATTTGATCACGCTACAAGTGTGTACCGGAAATGATCCGCACGCAATCGAAAGGTCAATCGAAATTGTACACAATCGAAAACGAATTTGAATGAGCAGAGTCACCTGTAATAGAACCCAAGAAAGTAATAGACACGAGTAATAGATGCAAAGTTAATGTTTAAACATGTTGGTTATTGAAGTCTATTCTGCAGTACTTTTCTAGCATATGCCCCTCGAAATGGAAATGGAACTGGCGTGACAAAAAAGTATATGGATATTTTCTGACAACCTATTCTCTGTATTCATGTGTACAAGTATTTTTTAAAATATTTATATAATTTATTGGCTACTTAGCTGACCGACTCGTTGTTGCATTTAATAACATTAAACAGAACTCAAGTTTGTATGAGTGAATCTTTGGATAATATTTTAAATAAACCTAGCCTCGTAAGCTCTCATTGCCTTCGGGAACATCTAATGTGTTCTGAATGAGCCTGTGACCTGGACATACGATAGCGTGCACCGAAAATTCTCTGCACGCACTGTAAGCAATAGAAAAACAAGTTGAATGAAAGACTCCCCTGTAATATGAACAAAAAAGAATGCAACTTTAATGTTCAAAAATGTTCGTAATTGAAGTTTATCACTTTTAAAAGAAAAACTTTCATGATTTCTATTGATTCTAAATTTAATTAACCATTTCTTGTTGAAACTGGCACCTTAAAACTCGAGGAAAGAATTCTTCCCCAAGCGATAGAAGGTTCCCACCTCCCCTGTAAATTTAACGATTTTTTTTAACATTAACATGATATTTACTGACGAAATCCTTCCTTCTTTAAAGTTACATTTCCTTATAAGTAATGCGTTTTTTAATTTACGGCTGTAATAAGTAAACATAAGTTGATGCGAAAAGAGAAGATTAATGTTCAAAAAATATATTAGCTTGGGTGTTAAGAAATTTTTATGAGATTATAAAGTAGTCGTAGGATCCTAGAATTATGTAAAAGAAAATTACAAGAGAAAAGGATGAGTTTTGAAGAAAAAGCACCAATGGAAGTAAAAAACCAATGGTAACTTCATGGCACCAATGGTAACTTCATTGATTCACAAATTTGAAGAAAATAAATGCTTGTTAAATAAATGTTTCTTAAAGCATTTTACTAAGAAAATTACTTTCTGTTGCTGTTTTTGAAAGCAAAGAAAAAAATCAGAATTACTATGAATCAAAGTTGTACGGAAAATTTGTGTATTCGTAATTTCAATCTCGAAAAATCTTTTTATAACATTTTACGAGATGTTACTCCAACCATCACAAAGAAGTATTTTTAATCTGAAATAATTGAAAGAAAATCACGATGGAAATGAATTCAGACATAGCTTGGTTTACATTTGAAAGGAATCTTTTTTTTTATTCTAAACTTTATTTGTATGGAAAAGTGTATTCTCGTAGAAACTTTACGAAAGCGGTTTATTTTTTATTCAAGTTATAATTCTCAAAATAAAATTCTAGAAGTTTAACATTAATAAAAAATAATTACAAGTTTGTTGCTATTATTTGAATATTTTGAAAAATCAATGTAACATTTTACGCTGTGAATAAAATATAAATGCACTTGTTTCCATTTTGAAAGATATAATTGTAACTGGAACTAAGAGAAAGCTCCATTATTGTTCATCTGATTTTTGAAGTTGCATAGAAAAATGTACGATCTCGAATATTATTCCTTTGCCATAAATGATACAGTCGCAAGGGACTCGTGTATCGCTACTTTTTCTTTACGACCACTCTTGTTTAATTATTATTATCATGTTTGAATAAAATATTGCCGCCAGTAACATTATTTGACACTTTTGTTAAAACGAAGGTAAAATAGTTATAAGCATGGTCTGTCAAAGTCTCATGGTAAGAATCAAGGAACGGAGCTCGCTTCTGCAGCTTCGAAATGTAAGATAAAATGTGTATCAGATTGCAGAACTGCCACGGATTACTTTTATTTTGTACTATTTCGCACCAATTTTTCAAAACAAAATTTTTAGAACCCTTTCCGGCACACTGTGCCCGGTCTGGGATACCTAATTTTAATTCAACACTACCAATCTGCACCAGTAATATTTTTGAAAATTTTTGGTTTTGCAACAAAAGCTTAAATTAATCAATTCAGAATATCAGAAAAAATCGTTTGTAAATTCCGGCGACAGTCGATAATTTCTTATTTTACTAACAGATTTTGCCCGTGCCGGACCACTTAACTGATTTTCCCGTACGCCGTTCGTGCAAGAAGAATTTGCTTAATTCATCATTTAAAACATTTTGACTTTTCTAATTTTTAGAAATGGAATGCATACTATTCAAAGGTTGAAATGTTTAGAATAAATATTACGAATATTTTAGCTTAAAAAAAGTGGTATAAACCCATATTTTCAATTTATTGCACTTAAAAAAGGAAACAGTTAAGGGGTTAGTGACGCTTTCACAACATTTGCAAAAAAGTACCCTGTATGCGAATAGAATAGAAAAATAATGGTCTGCGGTAGCTCTGTATTTCATTGCATCATTCTCGCACAGCTTCGCTTGCATTTCACAAGAGGCGCTTTCTTTCTTTCTTTTTTTTAGATTGATTTTAACCATTTTTTAAAGTAATGACAATGGCGTGAACTAGCATAATTTAATCTGCCATTAAATACCGTTTTTACTCGTGTATAAAGCACACTCCGTATGTTACAAGAAAAATGGCGATTTTTTAAAATCTCGTATATAACGTGCACCGTAAATTTGATATGCAAATGAATAACTAACTGAATTTCAGTAAAGAAAGTCGAAACAAACTTTAAGTCAGGCAGAAAACAAGGTGAAAATTCATTTTTAGACTTCAGGTAGGGATTGAATGATGGCAGTGAGAATTGCTAATTAGCGTTTAAATATTGTTACTAGCTCTGTAGTACAAAAAAATGCAACGAGTGTAAAAAGGATGCAATATTACTTCAATTAAGTAAGATTTTTTTGAGTGATTATATCTTCTTTGAATACAATTAATGAATTTTATTACATCGTGCATAGCTGTCAACTGTCACGTAATCTTCCGTAATACCTGGATTAGTTTGATCCAGGTTAACGTCATTCAAACCAGAAAATATATTTCATGAATCTGTATTCATTTAATTTCAGTACTGTTGGTGAAACATACTTAATTTCATTTCTGTGAAAAAATTCTGGTTCGAAACTCATTAAACCAGGATTAAATTAACACACGTATTTCGGATAATCGATGTCAGGTTGGCACCTATGCATCGTGTGATTACATGTAGCAGTAAAAAATTATTCCGTGTGTAACGCGTACCTAGGAGTTTTGTCCCAATTTTCGGAAAAAAAAGTGAGCGTTATACACGACTAAATACGGTAATAATAAAAATAATAATATTAATAATAATAATCTTCGCAGATAATTGTTGAATAGGCAAGCCTTTTAATCAAATTACATATGGTTTTACGTCGGAGAGAGAGTGAGAGATAAATTGGACAATGGTCATTTCCCTGTAATTGGCAAAGAAAGCAAAGCAAACACGTTTCTAAAATTGTTCTGCACCCATTTTCTCTTGGGATAATGTTCCCATCAATACATCGTATCCTTCTGAAGATTTTAGTCCCTGTCTTAAAAGGAGCTCAAATTTGAAATGATTCAAAATATCTCTCCTAAAAGCTCTACAATACAAAAAAGTACTATATTTTACCTGTCTAAGAAGTTGTTTGCTTTGTAAATAAGGTTTGAATAGATTTTTGAAAGAATTTTTTCTTTTAAGTATCATTTGGTTGATGTGAATAGGTTTCAATATAATTTAAGCTTCTTTGATTTTACATAATTATATAGTTTTAAAAAGTTGAATTATAAAAAAGCTGATTAGAAACGTAAAAAAGAGTTTATTAGTTTAAGGAAAACTGTTTTTGTATCCTCAATTACAAATCATTTTTTCAACATACCACCAGACACCAGTGGTTCGACTTAAACACGAAAATTATTATTTTTTTTTTTCAAAATTTTGCTTCAGAATTGTTGTGTGTGCGGAACTGGGATTGATTTATTACACGAATCTACCAATACACGGTGTTCTTGAAGTAAATAGATAAAATAACATTTTTGAACTCAATAGAAAACTATTAAAAAACAAAATGTACGCGAAATATTTCAAATTTCTCCCTAAATGCTATGCGACGTTCAATTTAACATCAGACATAAGACTTCTGTGTCTTTATTGGATTCCAATAAACATTTAAGAAGAAAAGACCAACATTGCAAAAATAAACTTATGGACTTAATTACCTCGAAAATAATTATTATATTAAAATTCAAAATTTCATTACATTGTGAAAAAAGAAAATTATAAAAATAATAGGTTTTTGAAAATGAAACTGAAACTTATTTGGACTTTTTGGGAGATAACTAATGATTCTTTAAAATTGTGTGTAACAAAATTTCGCGAATCCTTCTGACGGTGGTTTTGTGGAAAAGATGGATGACATAGTTGTCCTGAATTGTCATATTTCCTGAAATAGGGGCGAAAAATGATAAGAACGATAAGCAAAAAATCCACATAAACTGATCGTGTGTCAACGCTATCAATTTCTGTGAATAGAAATATCCTGGAAAGCTTTGGTAAACACCATTAACTCAAACAATTTTTTAGGCAGTATCGCTACTGAAAAAAAAAAGTTAGCAGAAGCTAAATCACGCTGCCAAAGTAACGAAACTATTTTTCATGTGTTTATTTCAGAAAAAAAACAGTTAATACCGTAAAATGTAAGCAGCAAAATATGGCCATTAAAACATTTTATTTACCGTAACATCTTTTCGATAGTTCCAACTAGTGATGGGCGATTCTGGAAATTTTGAGAATCGATCAAAATCGAAATCGTATAAAACAACATCGATCATAATAAGAATCGATTTCTCAGTTCTAGAATCGATACTAGAATCGATATTTCGATATTCAGATTCACACAGAGAAGATCCAAATTACTAATTCCAAAACTTAAACAATCAGCAGGACCGTAATTACCGCCTCCTACCCCCCCATCCCCATTTAGGGAGGCATAGAATTAAGCTATTGCAGATTTTAGTGTCGGATAATAAGAATTTTAAATTTTAAAATGATTGTCACTTATGGTTTTCACTTACACAAAAACTTTGACAAATTTGAGAGACATAACTCAACTAATAACACTGAGTAACTTGGCATTAAACCGAGTATAAAAATCGCCAAGAGCGTGTAACTAGATGGGGAACAAGGAGTATAGACAAAAAAAAACTTTTTTTTTTCCCTAATGCCAACCAAACGTTACACGAGATAGTTTGGAAGAACATAAAATATGCCCCATTCCCAAGGGGGCAGATAACCCCCACTCTTGACGGAAAGGCGACCATAGCCCAAATGTATCTTTTGTCGAAGTTTCAAAATGAGGATTTATAATAAAATAGAACGACAATTGGACATTTTAAAAATTGCATGCATACTTTGAACGGCCCATTTAGTAAAGATTGGCGAGGAAAAGGGGGGGGGGCGAGGGATTAGAACGGACGAACTTGAAAAAAAAAACATAATTCACTAATAACCCAAATAACTGAGCTTCTAAACAAAAATATAGTGTTTAACTTAGTGTTGAATTCATGGGGTGGCCCGCGGGGAACATGCACTCTTTAAAACTATAAAAAATGCCAAGAGCATGTAACTAGGTGGAGAGAGGGGTAGTAACAGAAAAAAAACGAGGAGATAAAAGCTTTATAACGATATATTACATGAGATGGTGTGGAAGAAACAAAAAATATGTCCCCCACCCAGGGGGGCAAGGTGAATCCCAAAAGGACAGAAGGGCGACCCCGGCCCAAATGTATCTTTTGTTGAGGTTTCAAAATATGGATTTATAACAAAATAGAATGAGGATTAGACTTTTTTAAAATCGCAGTCATAATTTGAACGAACCTGTAAGTTAAGATTGGTGAGGAAGGGGGGGGGGCGGTTTGACGGACGAACATGAAAAAAAAAAAAAAATAGTGGCACTCTGAGAGTGCCGATAGAAGTGAGACCTTGAACAATTACGTGTGTATTTTTGAATCGTTAGGATATATAATTTTGAATCGTCAGAAAATACTTTTAAATTAATAAAATAAAAAGAATATTGCCCAGTTAAACTGATGGCATTGAGCTCATAGGCTACGCATACTAATTGTACATTACAGCCTTGTATTTTCGTTAATTCCGTTCGAAAAAAAAAATAAGAAGGGGAAACAGCTCTCCCCTTTCTCCTTTTTTATACTTAATCATTGAACTTCCTAAACTATCAAGTACATGCTTTATCATATTAAAAAATCTATATCCAAAATTCAGAGCAAATCGGATAATTCTTAATAAAAACCCATTTAGCATTTATATAATTTAAGAGGAGTTATTCCCCTCTTTTATACTTAGCCATTAAACTTCCAAAACTATTCAGAGATTTGAAAGAAATCTGACAATTCTGATTGAAAAATCCAGTTATGCAAGTTAAGGGGAGGGGCATTAGAACCCCCGTTCCCCCTGTTTATACTTATTCAATGAACACCTAATAACAGCCACGGTATCGCCTCATCCGAATGATCCTATATCTAAATTTTGAACGAAAACTGTTAATTCTGCATGAAAATCCCGTTTATATCAATTAAGGGGGGGGGGGGGGCATGAGCTCCCCGTTCCCCCCGTTTACACTTATTCAATGAACACATAATAACAGTCACGGAATCGCCTCATCAGAATGATCCTATATCTAAATTTTGGACAAAAACTGTTAATTCTGCATGAAAAACCCATTTATATCAATTAAGGGGAGGGGCAAGAGCCCCCCGTTCCCCCTGTTTATACTTATTCAATGAACACCTAATAACAACCACGGTATCGCCTCATCCGAATGATCCTATATCTAAATTTTTAACGAAAACTGTTAATTCTGCATGAAAATCCCGTTTATATCAATTAAGGGGGGAGGCATGAGCCCCCCGTTCCCCCTGTTTATACTTATTCAATGAGCACATAATAACAGTCACGGAATCGCCTCATCAGAATGATCCTATATCTAAATTTTGGACAAAAACTGTTAATTCTGCATGAAAAACCCATTTATATCATTAAGGGGAGGGGCATGAGCCCCCTGTTCCCCCTCTTATACATATCGAATGAACTCCAAAAACTAATCAGGGAAGCGCCTTATCAGGATATACCTATATACAAAATTTCAAGTGGATCCGATATTTTTATCATGAGTTATCGCGTTACGCACGAACGCACGTACATACAGAACGGACGGGCACATAAGCTCTCAGGCTATGACAGCCTGTGAGCTAAAAAGGTTCTATAATACTAAAAAACATATTAATGTCTAAAAAAAAAAAAAAAAAAAAAACGCGCGATACCGTATGTCTAGCTATTGTAGTAAACTCACTATAACTACTTTCTTACATTTTAAAACGCGATAAATACATCAACCAAAATTAGACCATCCATACCTTAATCCTTATCCAAATAAATCATTTTGTATTAATGCCTGTTAGAATATCTGTAGATTAGTTTTTGAATTATTCAAATCGGACATTCCATTCAAAAGATATTACGAATTTAAAGATGACAATCTAAAGAAATAATAGCGCTGCTGAGTACTCGGAGGCCAATAAGCTTAGGGATTACGTGTGCAATCAAACGATTGCGGGTTCGAACCCAAGTTTCGCTAATATGTATCAATGTTTTTTTTTTTGTTGTTGTTGTTGTTTTTTGAAGAAGTTTGAAAAATTAAAATTTTAACACTTTATGGGTCCGTAACGTGACCTGAAATGATGGGAGAAAATTTCTTTTGCTAGATTTGTAATGTATGAAGCATAAGCTTTCAATATACATATTGTATCAAGAAAAACCCCCTCTGCCCCCTTAAACAAAGGTCCTATAGGGAAAACCGGGAAACTGGAAAAGCAAAAAGAACGGCGAGAAATGGTTGGCTATACTAGAATTTTTCTCATCACTGTAACTCCTATAGAAGCAAAGTTATAGTCTTTTAAAGATTGAAATGAAGTGAAGAAATAAGCAAAATTAGGTGAGCGATCGACGAGGGGGGGGAAGGGTCCACAGCTCTGGGGGTGCCATGTAGCTTAAACTTTTAAGTTAAAAATGGTAGAAAATTAAATGAGCGAAATTTTAAGGTGTATATTGGGGGAGGGTGCAAGCCCCCCCACCCCTCAAAATTTTTTTTGTTTCTTTTGAAGAAACAAAAAAATATGCCCCCCGGCAGGGCGCAGATAAACCCCAAACGGGCGGAAGGGCGACCCTTTATTTATCTTTTGTCAAGGATTTAAAATGTGATCTAAAATAAAATAGACTGAGAATTGGACATTTTTAAAACTGTATGCATATTTCGAACGGCCCTGTAAGTTAAAACTGACGTGGAAGGGGGGATTAGAAGAGACGAGCGTGAAAAATAAAACATAATAAACTAATACTTCAAATAACTGGACTTCTAAACAAAAATATAACGAATTAACCTAGTGTCGAATTAATGGGGTAGCCCGCAGGGGATTATCCTCCCCCCCCCCCAGAAGTTATGAGATTTTATGCTTTTTAATACACAAATTGCGATCCCCCGTCTCTTACAGAGCTGTAAAACATGATGCCTTCTTCTGCTGTAAAACATGATCTCTTCCGGAGTCGCAGAAAAACACCTGCATTCAACACTAATTTAGCCTAGAAAGAAAGAAAAAAAAAAATCGAAATCGAATCTAAAGATCGACATCGAATCTAAAGATCGACATCGAATCTAAGATCGACATCGAATCTAAAGATCGAAATCGAATCTAAAGATCGACATCGAATCTAAAGATCGACATCGAATCTAAGATCGACATCGAATCTAAAGATCGACATCGAATCTAAAGATCGACATCGAATCTAAAGATCGACATCGAATCTAAAGACCGATCTTACGGGCAGATTCGATTTTACATTTTTACTTTCTTTTGTAACTTTACAAGAAGAGAGTATTAGATTCGTGAAAAATTTTGACTTCCCGTTTTTGATGGATTTATATATTTTAGAAGGTCTTTAACACGATTTCATGGTTTTTAAGAAATATATGTCTGTGTGTGTGTCTGTCACTCTGTGAGTCTGTATACGACAAAAATTTCTGACCGTTCTATCTCAAGAACAAATGCACGGAATTCCACAAAACTTTAGATTTAATTTGACCTTGATATAAACTGAATCTAATTAATTTTTGGTGCATATAGCCTAACAGGTGGCGCTGCTATGCTGCATTTTTTGCGATTTGCGCAACAGCTATTTCTGAATAACGAAGGAACGGATTTTCATCACATTTTAGATCCAGTTAGTCCTTGACATGAATTGATGTTTTTTGCATTTTGATGTATATAGCTTCTCAGATGGCGCTGCTATACTGAATTTTTCACAATTTCCACTCAGCGCCATGTGAAAGGGGGGGGGCGAAAGGAAGCGGTCGTTCCGAGCACGGAAATTTAGGGGGCGTCAAATTTTTACTACTAACATCACTTCTAGCCTATCACAAGGAAAAGTTAATAGTGGGGGGGGGCTAAATTGGAACTTTGAACCGGGCGCAGTTCATTTTTCGCACGCCCCTGTTTTCATTTTAGCTTTATCTCAAGAACTAATGCACGGACTTTCATAAAAATTTGGATTCAATTAGTCCTTGATATTATTTGATGCTAATTACATTTTGGTGGAAATCGCTCAAGAGATGGCGCTGCTATACTGCATTATTCATGATTAACGCAATAGCGCTATCTCAAGAACGAATTTTCATCAAAATTCAGATTTAATAAATCTCTGACATAGATTAGTGTTATTTAGTTCTTGGTGTAAATTGCCCAACAGGTGGCGCTGATATGCTGCATTTTTTATGATTTCGCAATAGCTGTATCTCGCGCTTTCATGGATTTTCATCAAAATTCAGATTCAGCTGGTACTTAATAAAAATTGATCCTGATCAATTTTTGGCGTACATCACTCAACAAAAAACGCTATTTTGCAGGGGGGGGGGGGGGTTCTGAGGTTTCTTTAATTCTTCTATCTTAGAAACTATACACTGAAATTTTGGAATTGGCACATCCGTCTATTTTATCTTCGACTTTTGAAGGAAAATGAAAATTATATTACCTTCAGAGAAATCGATTAAAAATTTTAAAGTATCGATTAAATCGAGTTGGCCGTAGTATCGATTAAATCGATTTTAAAAATCGAAATCGCCCATCACTAGTTCCAACAGCTAAGCTAAGCTAAGTTATTCGGTAGCTTAGATAAGTGCTTAAGATAATTTAACTCTTTGGGTGCCACGGTGACTGACACTAAACTTTTCCTTTACGTCACATGAATCAGAGATGACTGACAGTGTAAAATTTAACACATAAATTTTAAATACATTTTCAGTAATTACTTAAACATTATAAATATTTTACAATATTTTAAGTATTGGTTACTGTATCTAAACAAAGTCATTCGGCGGCTAAGATAAGTGTGTAAAATTTTTTTAATACGTTGAGTGCCACGGTGCCTGACACTACACTTTCTTTTTAGATCTCGTCAATCAGAGTTGACTGGCAGTGTAAAATATTTTACTTTTATATCACATTTTAGACTCACAACAACCGGTTACTGACGCTTCCAAAACCGGAAAATTCAATGCAGTCACTGATGACTTCATGGCACTTAACGTGTTAATATAAAGGTTGCATATATCTCTATCTCTTTAAGTATGGAATTTACTCGCAGATTTTCTTAAGAAAATGGAAGAGCTAAGATGTTAAAGGTTGTAAGTGACACAAACTTGAACGCAAATTACTCGTAATTTTTAAATAATTCGAGAGCTCAAATGAAAAATCTTGTGAAAATGAGCTGTAAAGTTCGAAAGATCCATTTGTGTTCTTTGTCAAATGCTAATTTTAACAATTGAAATCCCTGTGAGTTTTCAGTTTTTCAATGAGTATGGATTGTACAGATGGTACAGTACCTTTGTTTATCTACAAACATATGGTTGACTCAGTTTTTTCTATTTTGTCACATACAACCTTTATCATATGAATTTATCAATTCAGTTAACCCCTTGAGCGGCTATAGGATATATATATATATATATATAGATAGATATATATATACCCCCTAGTTTTTATCAATATTTCCACAAGAAGCTTTTAATTAAATTTTATATTCATAACTTTGAAGGGAAATTTTTTTTATAATTCTTTTTCCTTATTTAGGAAAAAAGAAAATTTGAATTTTTCATTACAGAAACACAAGGACTTGCCCCTGAAAGGTCATTTCTAACCATCACACCATCAAATAACTCATCAAATTTTCTCTTAAAACTGGAGTTACCTCTCTAATATTTGATCAAAAAGAAGTTAGTTTGTGTCTAGTATTTTATTTCCTGTCGATGTAATATACTGTGTACCCCCATGTATTCAAATATTAATTATATTGTAAATTTCTTATTTGCAATGTATTGAAATACATTTCTCAATAACATATATAACGTGAATTTTAATTTTATAATCTTACGCAGCTCATACGAATAGATCTCGGTTAAAGAAAAAATCCCTTAATGGGATAAATATATTGTTTCAAATTTTGTAAATAGTCAGCATTTGTAATGTGAAATAAATTAAATAATCTTATTCAGCTCTATTCATAAGATAACATTGTTTTGTTTTTTTTGTAACATTAAAATGTCTCAATTTGTTGATATTCTGCAAGAAAGCAAACTTATTGTTTTCATTAGATGTCTGTGAGAACTTGGTGAAATATTACATATATCGCCAAGTCTGGCTATATAGTTGCCAACAAACCTGGCGACATTTGGCGAAAGTGCGCCTCCCTCCCTTTCTATAGCCCCCCTTATAGGTATGGAGTTGTCTCTAGAAATTTCTGGCATTAGACATGTGTTTAAAGTACAGGTGCATGTTTTCGCTCTTATATTTATGAAAGCGGAGCACATCGAATGCGTCATGCAACGTGTATATTTTTGATTCCCGCAATTTAATTAAGACTATTTTACGATGATTTTGAATAATTTAAAAAATAATTTTTGAATTTCTTCAAAAGCAATAATGAATTTCTTACATTTTCAATAATGTTAATGTACGCAAACTTCTTTTTTTTGTGTGTGTGTGTGTATTGTATGTTGTATCTGTTAATATAGGTTAATGATACATTCTTTCCAAATTCCAACATCTACATATAAAACGGAAAATTTCAGTTCATTTTTGAGCTTCTGAATCACCTTTAAAATATCTGTGATATTTATTTTTAGTTTCATTATCATTTTCATATTTATTCATAGTAACCAAAAAAAAACTTCAACATCCATATTTTTTAAAACCTAAATCTCTGTCTGTCTGAGAATATGTCACAGTCTTGTTCAGTGACGCAATTACTAAACTAACTGATAAAAATAAATAAAGAGCGTTTCTAGGACATATTTTCATCAATTTTCTAAGGGGTATTTCCATAAGCAATTGTCGTGTAAGTCACATTTTTAGTAACTGTTAAATTGTTGGCCACCGTTATTTTCTAAAGGTTTGCATGGCCTTATTCAATTAATGAAACATCTCCGATAAAATAAGTCACATTTTTCCGTTCTAAAATACTGGTATCCAATATCGTAGTATGTGACTCACACGACATGTGCTCATGGAATTACCCTAAGACCGATTGATTTCTAGAAGTTCAAATAGAACGTATCGTAAACAAATCGTAAACTGATTTTACCAAGTTACCGTAATTTCCTGCGTATAATCCGCAGATCAAACAATCATTTTTCGACCCTGAAATTTCTTTAAATAAAATGTAAGTATTTGCTTTGAATTACAAAATAAAACTTCTGGGTCAAAAAAGAATTGTTTGATCCGCGTATTATACGCAGGAAATTTCGGTATTTTGTCTGTACTATTAGAATTATCGCATAGCAACATATTTTGCAACGATTAAAGAAGAAATTAACACGCTTTGTCCGAATTTTAAACTATCCTCATTCTAAAGTAATGAATGGGATGAGCTGTTATTTGATCAAATATAGAAAAAAAGTAAATTAGGATGTCAAAATTTTGTGTTAGCATTCATAGTTAGAAAATATTTTTCAATTTCTATGTACAGAATACCCCGTAAGAAATATTAAAGTAATGCATCAGTTAGCAGACGGAATGGTTAATCGAGTGCTACAATTCCTTTTTATAGGATTATTTGCAACTGAGTTATTGAAGGAATTTAGTTGTTTTTTTTTTTTTTTTTTTTTTCACGTTAACTTTTTTATTAGCAAAGAACGTTTGTTGTTAAAATGTTAAAATAACTGATTGACACCGGTATTTATGAACAAATATGTATGAATGTAAGTAAAAGATTTTCTTTACCTGCAATGTATAAAAAAATATTTAATTTCTAAATTCTGGTGGCAACCCGGAGTTTGGGATTTTAAATTAAATGCTATATATGACATACCTTTGCCCTTCTAGGGGTTCATGTAGTTCTTCATACATTTCCGTAATTGTTGACAAAAAACCGCAAAATAGCTTAAAACTATGTCGAGGTAACACGCAACAATGGCGAAAATCATTCATTTTCAATTCACGGAAACAATCAATGAACAGTAAAGTTTTTGTGTCCTCATGTATCATTAAACATGTTCCAAAACAACAATGGCATCATAAAGCAACAATGTGTGATAAACAACAATGCTATTGTCCAATAAAGGCAACAAAGTTGTTTCTGAAATAGTGACTCACTATCCTCAAAAAATATCAAAATTGAAGTAATTAAAATTTATATCATAGATATTCTTTTACAATAATTCATCCTAAATAACGTTACATCAGTTTCAAAATGAAAATTTGGAAAAGACTGCGCGGTTTCTTCCAGCGTAGGATGTAAGTTTTTGTTTGTTAATATAAATGTTTACTACTTATGTCATATGATACTGAGGTGTCACATACTGCAACATTTGCATATCGGTTCATATTCATAAGTTCCAACGTTTCACTACCATTATTTCGGAACTCTTATCACAATCTTATTTAATTACAGAATCCCTCTCGTTGAATAAGGCGAAAATTCTTATTCTGAAATGGTGTGAATTTAAAGCATAAAAACAGTGCCATCAAAGGATACATTTTCAAGGCTAATAATGTAATCCTTGAAATATTACAGCTTTGAAATTACCGTTCTTTACGTATAACTGAAATATACATTTATCTTTAAATTTCCTTGTAAATGTTTACAAATATACTCATAATCACAATAATATTACTTACCGTAATTTCCAGCGTATAATCCGCGGATAAAACAATTTTTTTTGGACACGGAAATATTATATAATGATTGAAGAGAAATATTTACGGCGATCAGGTAAGTTGCATTTCTTTTTAAAAAATCCTGGGTTTAAAACTTATTGTTTGATTCGTGGATTTTACGTAGAAAATTAAGGAACAACAATTTCGGAAAAGTTGTATTTTGAATTCCCTCAATTAATAATCAAAGATAAAAAAAATGAACGAGTAATAATTTCATTTTTTTAACAATTTCATTAATAATATTACAATAAACTAATTCAAAAAACAGTCTATATGTAATCTAACGATTGTTTTAGTTCTAAAATAAATTTGCTTTTAAATATAGCACAATCTCAAAAGTCCGGTTATTGCCGGGACCGAGACAAAGACGAATTTTTGAAAAATCTGGATTTCTGAAATAATATTAAAAGTGCTTGCGATTTTCTTCATGGTGCCTTTAAATGTAATGTAATTCATAGCCTATTGATGCGAAAAAAACAGAAACCTAAATATTAAAAAAAAATCAATGAGTTTTTTTATGTCATAAAAAAGAAAATGTTAATAAACAGTAAAGTTGTTTCTTCTGATACAACTTCCGAATCTACGATATCAATTTTATTTGCTTCCTTCTTTTAGACCTTTTTTTTTAATATAAAAGTTGGATGTACCCTTCTCAAAACTTATTTCAATCTCATATGTACATTTTAATTTGTCAAATGTGTTTTGCACTTTAACATTATTAATTCAATATTGTAACAATTTTGATTTTCATCTTAAATTTCTGTTTCAGTCAATTAATCGGAGTAAAAACGAGTTAATGTGAAAATCGATACTTATTAAAATCATTAGTTTTCTCTTATTGCGTTATCAATGGCTGTTTATAAATAGCCAGCCTAGCTAGACGCGAGTTCCCGTCTCTGCACGAGCCGATAGACAACAGCACGATGAAGAATCAAGAAAATTATACAAGAAACGCTATACGCCTTTCCCTCGGAGTATTTCCAAATTCATGGAAGATCTGCTGCCCATAGCAAAAACATACTCAAAGAATTTGACACAATTCTGTAAATAATTTGAAACATTTTTCGATAGTACAATAATAAAAATATCATAGAAATCGCTTTTACAGCACCCTCTGAATAAGCATAATTTTCCCAATTTCAGAGAGGATCTTCTTGACATACTCAAAAAATTTAGCTCAATTCAATGCATAAAGTTCAATATTTTTTTACGGCAAAATATTGAAAATTACACAGACATTGTGATTATACTGCCTCCTTATGTAGGATTCTTTTCAAATACAGGGGCACCTGCTGACCATAGCCAGATACTTACACAAAAAATTTGGTTCAATTCTATGCATAACTTCAAAAAATTTTCGATTATACAAAATTAAAAATAGTATAAAAATCGCTATTGCAGTAATGGATGTTACAGTCGATTGTTTAGTTTAAAATGAAAGAATTAACGCAAACAATTAAAAAAACATTTTCAGTCCTGCACAACTACAAATCCGACGAAGAAAATATTCAATAAAAATAAAGCTCATTTCTGATATTAATATTTCCTCGGATAAAAAAAAATCTATTTCACATGATTCGACATTTATATAACTAAAAATCTCAAACTTGCGTATTATTTTTGCTTTCTTTCATTTCTTATTTATTTAATATTTTTTATTCTTTGTTTTTTCAACCGTCCTCGACAAAATAATACCCTACTCAGCAATCGTTTTCTTTTTCTTTCTAATCGATGACCAGAATCCTTACCTTCCGATATGTAGTCCCCAAGTGAACGGGTTCAATAACTTCTATAGCGGCGGATGAATTCATATCCCCCGCATGCCGCAACAAAATAACGAGAGCCTGGATCTTCATATCGACTGTACCTACAGCTTAGTTGGAAACTTTGTTATGATGGTAACGCTTGCAAATAGCTACAAAAGTTGTTTTCGCAATGGTCAGATGATGAGACCTTCACCTGGCAAGGCACCTTACGAGGTGTAGTTTATAGTAGAAGTCTCGTAGACTGACTGCAGAGAGAACAGGCAAAAAAAGTTTTTATTATGATAAAAAGTTTTTTATTGTGATTTTTAAAGCAAACAACTAATATCAATCTAGTCTGTGAAACAATTATAAGGTACCCTGGGGTAATAACGCCACGTTAAGGTTCTACCAATTTTCACGGCTTAGTTTTAGATTGTATTTTTCAAACAAGTGTAGGATCTGATACAGCAACTCATTGACTATCTATATAAAATAAAATAATTTAACAGATATGTATTCATAAAATGTAATGGCGTTTTTTCTTGACCCATGCTATTTGGCGTTATTACCCACCTATGTGGGTAATAACGCCATGCAAACAAAACTATGAAATAAGATGAAATATTTGCATGTAGATAGCCCAATTCTAAAAGTACAAACTCTACAAACTTAGATATTGAAAAATTGCATTCTAAGCTATTGAAAATGTTCAATTTTTTGTGAAAGTGTAAGAAAAATAAAGGTGTGGTGTGGGAGGGGGGGATGAGGCAAAAGAATATCAGACCGTGAGCTTCTTTTTGCTTAAAAAGGACCGTTTAAATAGAAATATGAGAAACATTGCACAGTTTTAACTGTGTTTATTTAAATCAGTATTTAGGATGTAGCTCGGCCACTGTAGGGAATCAACCGTGGTATTAATGTCAAGGATTGGCGTTATTACCCCGGTATAGTTATTGCGCAGTATATTTTAAATTACAAATTTTCTCGAGAAGATATCCAAAATCTTCAACAACATTTTAAAAGTACATGAAATGCACTACAAATTTATGTAATAAACAAAGTATTTCCGGATAAAAACATAGTCTTCACATCACAAAACGTATCTCGCAAATTTTAGATCAAGCGTTAATTTTAGTTGTTTGTAAAAACAATAAGACCTAAAAATGAAACAAATTAACTTGAAGCTGTTTTTTGCGATTTATATGACTCAAAAACCTTCTGCGCAGAGCACATGGGTGTCATTTACCTGATTATTTCATAATTATGCAAAATATAAGCACTTGGCGTTATTACCCCGCCTGGCGTTATTACCCCAGGGTACCTTACTTAAATAATGATACTACTTGGTTATCCCGTATCCCGAAACTAAAGGATTAAATGCCAATAATGGATGACTGTGTATATCACATTCAGTGACATTAAATACGATACACATGTTTAAAACGTCATCAGGTTGTTTTTTAATTCCCCTTTTTATTTGTATTTTTATAAACGTGTTGCAAATTTATTTGTTCTTTCGTTATTTAAACTAAAAATTATGCCAACATGCATAATTTAGTTATTAGTTTGGCCATATTTATAAATTGGTGAAATGGGTGGAAAGAATAACCAAGTAGTACCTAAATAATTTTTACAAAAAATTAAAAAAAAAAACAGTTATTTTATTTGTTCATATTATGTATCGTAATTAAATATTGCTTTCTTTCAGCCCTTTGCTTCGCAAAAAGAAGACAGATAAATTTGTTAAGAACAGTGAGGCCTTATTAGATCTCAATGAAAATGAAACATCGAATCAAGTTGTTGCGTTAGCTCCACAGACAAGTGTTGAGTTACGTAGGTCATTGGAACAGATAAGTGAAGAATTTGAAGATGATAAGAGAAAGACGCCAGTAAAAAATGAATTTGAACAAAATAAGAGCGAATCGGTGAATGAAGGTGATCAGTTCTCTTCACAAAACATTTGGACTTTGGAACATTCATTGCATCAAGAAAAGATAGAGGGGGATTCAAAAACAGATATGGGAATGATACCAAATGCAGATGAAGTTGAAGGAAATGAAGAAAAATCTGAATGTTGTGAAGAGTTAATCCCACAAAAATTCATGTTTATGGATGAATCATTGTCCTCAGAGAGGATGGAGAGTAATAACTTTAAAACTGATAACAGAAACACCCGAAAAAGAGAGGAATTTACAGATAACAACGAAGAAATATGCAACCAAGGTTCTCAACTTTTGGAAAGTCCATCTTCACCAGATGGGCTGAAAAGGAATTTCAAGAAGGACGAGATAATGACGTCTTATAAAGATGACTTTACCGAAGCTAAAAAAGAAATATCCATAAAACGTCTTCCATGTCCTATTGAAAAATACATGCTGTGGGATGGTCCATTCGTTGAAGGATTGGACGAGTCCCTTCAAAAAGATAAAGGGGAAAAAGCAGAGATATCAGCTTTTTGTGAAGATAAAAACATAAAAGTTGCAGAAAATATTCAATTGCCCTTCGAAAAAAATGATAAGTTAGATGGCTCATGGAGCTCAGAAAAGTGTTTGGAGTTCGAGGTTGATTTCGAAAATGCCTTTGGAACAATCTTCAAAATATTTGATGCCGCGGATCCCTGGTATTATGCATCATCGAAGAAAGTAGAAACTTTAGGCCGGAGATCAAAAGAAACCTCATGTCAGCCACCTTTGGAAAATGATACTATTATCGATGCACAATTCGACGCTGTATTCGGACTTGGCGCAAACAGTTATTCAGAAGATAGATACGATGAAGGTTTTGTGTTTTCAGAAAACAAGTATAAAAAGAGCTATTGCAATGAGCAAAGTACTTCATTTAATCATTATGATTTCGAAGATGACTATGATGAATTCAATGACGAAGTGAAAACATTAACAGATGTCCAGAAGCAGAAATTCGGGGTTGACATCACTGACCATCCTATCAAGAATTTTTCCAATGAAAAAGTTTTACTTTATTCCGACGTTGAAAACATGATGTATTTAAGAGACATAAGAGATCCTCTGGTGAGTATCTTATTTACTTATTTTTAAAGGACTCTGTCTGAAACTAACTTCCAGAGAGTAAAAGTTCGTTTATTTCAAATTGATCACAAAATATTAAATTGCATTCTTATTTACTTTAAAAATATTTTTAAGAAATATATATATATATATTGTGTATATATTATAACATTGATCCTTTCTTATGATGTGTATAGACCTTACAATTAGCTACAGTCATAAGGTATTGTGAATTCAAGATTTACAACTACTTTTACTGCTAGTACCATTACTACTATTAATCAAAATATTCTACTAATTTTAATGTCATGTAAAATTTTGCGCCCGGAGCAATAACTACAATGATTCTCATTACATTACACACAGCTCGTTAAAAAACATTAAAAAGTATCTGTTTATAATGAAATTCAATCGGCGATATACGAATTCCATCCCTTAATCTTCAATAAAAGCGGAAAAATATAATCAGGGGTAAATTAATATTTGCAATACATGTTTTGTTCGATTTATGTACAAATTAACAAACTTTTCATATTACATGATATATACAAAACAATGTCGACATTTACTTCAAAATTTGATTACAGTACATAACTTCTTAAAAATCTTTAGAAATTTGCCCAGTATTTTCCTAATTACGTCGCATTATATTAAATTTAATATAGTTATATTCAATATATATTATAAATGATTTTTGCTAAGCATGTATTTCGCTATATAAAGTACTTTTGTTAAAAATTATATTGTTCTATGACTTAAATGACAAATGTGCAAATTAACAAAACGAACTTTATGGTGAATTTAATTCTAATTTGGATTTTTTTATTTCATTTCTGCAGAAGAGAAGAAAAGATTCAGTTCGAAGCGACATCACTGGATTCAAGAAAGTTCCATTCTCGGATTCGAGCCACGTAAGTCATGCACGGAACTATTTTGATTACTATATTCTGGTCCATTCTATTTTCTACTACTATTTTATAACTGTAAATATGTTATTTAAAAAGTAGCAGGGATTTACTAAGTATTTTGTTGCACCCTTATAACAATAACGTAATCTTGATTTATTTTTTTCATTTTTTCAAATACATCTTATCGATATTCTTGCAATATTCTCAAAATATAAATATCAGAATATTTGGGCAATATTTTAGCGCCCAATATTGTAGCAAAATTTCCTTAGTTTTAAGCAAAATTAACCGAACCGTTTTTTTTTTCGAAGACAGTATCAATTTTGCGTAAGATGAGAAATCACTCAGTCATTTCACAATGTTAACCTTTAGACGGGGGCTCGGATATCATCTATTCGGCTAAGAATCTTTTGTATGACCGAGGCTCCGTAGATTAACAAGCAGGGGCGGCAACTTATATGGGCCCGTGGGGCGCGAGCCCACCCAATAACCTGATATCTCTATCCACCCATTATTAATTGAGTCCGCCCAATATTTATGAATTTTTGCAAAATTTTTTTGAACCCACCCAATATTTTTAAAAGTTGGTGCTACTGCAAACAAGAATTAGATTAACAAGATTAGATTAACAAACATAAACAATAAAATTTATGAGTGCCACAAAGCAAGAGAAGAAGAACGGAAAGGATAGCAGACGTAATGCGCACCATGTTCCACGAATTTGGCGGCAGTGACCACCTGATCTCTCCCTGAATTCTGTCGAGCAAATATTAAGATCGAACTCCATGTGCGTTTTAATGGCTGTAGGGCCCATTCAATTTCGCTTCTCGATGTCTTTCCGGTTTCATTATTTATTTTTTTTTTCTTTTCAATGTGGCTTTCGCCAGAGTCTCGGCACTTGGGATGTGGTTCGAGTCCTTTCTTCTTGGCTCTTGCTAGAGACGGCACAAAATTAAAAACACTATAATTCGTGGATAAATTGACACCAGAAATGAAACAAAGGGAAATTTTATCTACAATTGAGAGAAAACATTGCCATTAATAAAGCACTTAAATCGGACAAATCTTTCTATTCAAATTTGCTGGTGGAAGTTTAATTTGTAGTCAGCTAGGTCCTGCATTTCCGCCATATTGTGACAACAGAGACAACCTCCTATTAGTGTAAATAAAAAAGAATATGGAACGTGGACAAATTGACACCAGAAAAAAAATAGAAATTGTTACTAATTTTAAGAGAATCCATTTCTATTTATAAGGTATTTAAATGAAACGAAATTTTTTATTCAAATTTACTGGTGGAAAACAGTTAATTCAATTAAAAACTAGTCGTTGGAGGCCACCGTAATACTTACCCATCATACATATGTATAATATAAAATATGAAAATAAAACATGTGTAACTTATTTATAAAATGCATTGCAATTCCAAAATAAAATTTTAACGCATATTTAAATAGTTTTAATACACATAATAATGATTTATTAATAAATTGCTGATGAGCCAATTTCGACAAATTATGTAAAACGCCAAAATATTCAAGTAATACCGGATTGCGTAAAAGAAAAATCCTTATAACTCCAAAAATAATAATCCTATTAATTAGCAATGTACTGCGTCGGATGAAGTGTCTCATTTTCAATTAAAATATATCTTTGAATTCAAATTTGAATGAAATACAGGGTCATGAAAAATCAAAGAATGTGAAAAACAGGATTACACGTATCTCAGCAACTAATAATCCGATCGACTTTGTTCTTCATGCAAAATTTGTGTTATTTTAGTGCCTTTTATATCCACTCCTTAAAATAAAAAACTTCGAAAATTTTTATGTACGTTTCATCAGAATGAATTTTTCGAGAGTCCGAAAAAAAATAGTTCCGGATAATCGAGGTTATTGATATTAAATAGGCTTCGTCCCATTCTTACATACTAAGTGCATACAAAATTTCAAGTCTCTATCTCAATTTGTTCGGGAGATAGAGCGGTTACAGACACACAGACAGACGGACGGCAAATTTTTTTTTCTAAAAATATGTTTTTTGGAATCTCCAATATCTGAAACGTGTAAATCCGTCAAAAATTTTTTTTCGATTTTCAAAACGATTGCAAGACTTACCCTATACTAGGTATGATGGGTAAGTAAAACAGCTGTAGTCTTGTGATAACTTCAGTTACTTCACATGCAACTTGTAGACATCCTATTTATTCATAACTCCTTTGTGATTCTCCATGGCATCCATTTTCTTCTAATATATTTTAATATTCAACCATATTAAAAATTTGCGCCAGCAAAAAACGGGGGATATTTATTCTTAGAGAAAATGCTAATGTGTGTTGATATATGGAATATTCTAAAAAAATCTGAACTGTTTTGTTATTTAATTGCAAGTAAACGCTTTAACTTTTTGGAAATGTGTGATCACGCGGCTCAATGTGTCCACCTAGCTTTAATTTCAAAGCTTGCAATCCACACCAAGAATATTTAAAAAAAATTTCCTTCAACCGTGTAAGGTGTGAAAAAGGAAGAGTGGTATATTCTAAGAAATTCATTCATAACTTTTTCCGTCAACCCATTATTTCATCATTTCAATTTTTCTGCCCATCGAAAACATTCTTCCAAAAGGTTAATGTGTCAGAAACATGTTTTTTCGGTTTCCTTGTTTTAATTAACAATAACACATATGAGGAAATTGCCTCTCTAAAATTGTAACAATATTCAAAATATCCTTGGTGCCGTTCACAAAGGATGTCACTCTTCGTGCCCGATCGTCGCTCGACCAATCGTCGTGCCCGAGACATTCACGGGTTGCGAGCTTCACGGCGTTCATTCAGAATTGTTTGATTTCCACCAGTTTTGTAAAATAGTGTAATTGACTTTATTCTGATATCATTTCACTTGTCATTAAATAAGATGAATATTTTTTTTTTCAAAAAGTGAACAATCAAGCGGCAATATTGAATTTAAATTTGTAAACCGTAATTTCATGACACCGTTAAGGGATAATACGTCACGCCCGAGACATTCACGGGATGCAAGTTTTACGGCTTTTATTCAAAATTGCTTCATTCTCACCAGTTTTATAAAATAACGTAATTTGTTTTATTGGTACTTCTAGGTTATCCCGTCGACCCATTTCGCCAAATCATACAAATCGCCAAACTCATAGCCAAATTATATATGTTGACATAATTTTTATTTTAAATAACGAAAAAACAAATAATTAGAAGAATACTGATAAAAATATTAATAAAAAGTCGAAATAAAAATCCCTTAATGACATTTTAAACACGTGAATCGCATTTAATGTCATTGAATGTGACATTCACGATCATCCATTATTGGCATTTAATCTTATAGTTTGGCGATAATTTTTTGGTCGACGGGATAACCTAGAAGTACCGTTTTATTTCTGTATCAATTGATTTGCCATTAAATAAATGAATATTCTTTTTTCAAAAAAGTGTTGGCAATAATGGATTTCAATTTTTAAACCGTAATTTAATGCGACCGTTGAATGGTTAAATTATTTCACATTTATGAAATTGATATATGTTGCTGAGGTTTATTACAAGTTAATTCCGGTACAATGGAAAGCAGGAGGTATTTACAGAGATACACAAAAGATTTCCGATACTCTACTGCATCCAAAGTACTGTATACTATTGAGCCAAGATCTGAATATTTAAAAAACTTCCTCATAGTACGAACGCATCTCATTTACTGTGCTATACGTGCAATTTCAATCTTCTTGAAATATGAATTTGAATGCATTTATTTAACATTGCATGATTTCGTAACTTGCCAGAATTGCAGAGTTATAGTATAATATCATTAATTTATTTTTTATAAGTTTTGATAAAATGTGTAAAATCTATATTTCATGTTAGTGTTTGTAACTGAAGTAAAATATTTTTCTTTCAGGCAAGAAGATATTTAAGCGAAGGGGATCTCAGCAAAACACCACCTGACTTTTCCAAGAAACTGACTCAAAGAAATGAATGAAAACAACAAGTGCACCAGTTAAAAAAACTAAAATTTCATAAGTATCAGATTGAAAAATAATAAGAAAAGCATAAAAAACAAAGCATAGAAAACAATAACAGAGATTACAAAATGTGAAAAGAAAGTTTAAAACGTATGCAATAAATCAAGATAATTAAAATTTTTATTATTAAGCTCTATCTAAGCTTCATTGTATAAAAAAAGTGTTTTTTAGTAATGTTTCTTTTAATTGGAATGGACAATATCTTCTTTTATTACAAAGTTGATCTTCCTTTTTTATGATACATCTCAATGTTATATAAAGCAAGTTTTACATTACATGTATTTAATACTTTCTTTTGAACAGTGTAACAAAACATTATCAAATATATGGCATAATATGCATTCTTTAGGACAAAAGTTTTATGAGAGAAACATCGTGTAAGTATAACAAAGGGGTTGATAGAAAATGTTGCCATTAGTCAGACATTTATTTTTAAAGTACCGAGAACACCCGCGACCAGTCAAGAAAATATTCAGCACGTTATTATTATTTTTTTAATCGCCTATTTTCAAAATAAATTATCCTTTGAATAATTTTTTCCCATCCAAAATGAACACATTTATGTAGATATACATTTTAAAAGTCCCCAAAACTTTTTATTTTAGGATGTTTAAGTAAGTAAGATGTTTCAAAGTAAATTGTATATTTCAAAAATATAGAATTTATTTTGTGTAGAAAATTATGATTATTTAATATTATTAAAGGCTTTCATACCTTTGCAAGCATACTATATAACACTAGATTTAATCATTACAGATTCGTATTATAATGTTTTGAAGAAATTCAAAAATATTAAATTAAATGTTAAACACTTTACAAATGAACTTAAATTGTTACAAACAATGTTATGCATAAATTTGCCTTATTATTGAGACACCATTGAACTCTGATGGTTGAGTGTCTTTTCACTTAATTTCAAATCCGAAATTTCCGAAATAGCGCCGGAATATTCCATAAAAATTTAAAAAAAATGATTAATGTATTTTTTTTTGTATATATCGTAAACCGTTTTTTTTTCTTTTAAAATATTGTTGCCAGTGTAACATTTGGGAATTTTGAAGAAATTTATCACCAGAGCTAAAAGTCTTAATTAAAGCATAGCACGGCAGTGCTTTGCTTTATTTATTTCCAGTGTGACTCCGTAATGTTATTTTAATACGGAATTTAACATTGAACGAGTTATTTACTAGACATTTTCCCACATTTTGTACGCGCTTCCACAAATTTTCTTCAAAGGATCTAATTGTTTAAAAAATAATTCCCTCCAATCAAAAAAATATATATACAGAGGTCAATGGACATATTTCCTGTAGCAATTAATCATTTTTACGTGATAAATAAAAAATAAAATTGATTTTTTTTTTTTTTTGTAAGAATTAAAAATGGTACATTTAAGACGTCATATTAGAAATGAAATGGAGATTTGCAAACATTTGGTACAATCGTCAACAGAAAACAATATGAAGCATGATTTTTAAAATAAAAGGACATCTTCAAACATATTGATCAAGAAGCTTCTAACTGAAGAAATATAGAAAATAGGTAAATTAAACTTTTTTCTACCTATTGTCTCTGCAAAATAATAGAAAATAGATTAAATATATATATGTAATTGGTATTTGTAAGCGAGTTTTTTGACACATTTGCATCAGAAAAAAATTGCACCAAACCCAGTGCGTATATGACATTTGCGCCGGGATTTCATACTTATACCACATTTTTAAAAATTTCTTCGCCTTATATGTTCGAAGAAAATCAAAATAAATTTAGGTGAATAAAAGCTTAAAAAAAATAGTATTTGAGAAAAATAATATTTCGTCCTTGGTATGTAATGAAACTAGTAAATCTGCAGAATTTGATCTTCAAACATAGTAATTTTTTAAGTTTAAACCACAGAATTGTCAACTACTTGGTGTAAGACTTTTCGACACTGCAATAACTTCGCCAATTCTATCAACCTAAATATTCAAATGCGATGTAAACAAGTATAAACAATAATGTTTCCAAATATATTTTTTTAATTCCCGATTTGGTGATTTTTTTTAATCGTGCCTAAATTTGTAATTTTACAAATAATTAATCATTGGATAAAATCAATTTTAAATCAACGGTACTACTTGGTTTTCCCGTCGACCAAAAATCTATCGCCAAACTATATGATTAAATGCCAGTAATGGATGATCGTGAATGTCACATTCAATGACATTAAATACCTATACGTATTTAGAGATGCCATCAAATGATTTTATTTTCACTTTTTACTAGTGATTTATCCATTTATTTGTACTTTTGTTATAAAAAATGAGAATACGTATAATTTGGCTATTAGTTTGGCGACTTATATATTTTGGCGAAATTGGTGGACGGGATAACCAAGTACCGAATTAACTTGTATTAAATTCATTATTCCGATGATTTTAATATGATAAAACACTACACGATTTAATTTTTAAAATATCGCAAAGAGTTTCTGTTGAAAAATAGCTGTTTTTTTTATACTTTAAGTTAATATTTTTATAAAACTGACTCTTTTGATTCACTCTCTCTATGAGTTAATAAAATTTAAGCACATTTGGAATATTCATAATGCGTCACCTTTATGCACAGATGTCTAATACTTATCATGTTGGCGCAATTTTTTTCTGACGCCAATTTGGCGAAAATTTTGTTTTCAAATACATATCACATATATATTTTTGAATTATTTTCTTATATTTAAAAAGGGAAATAGTGATAAATAAAAAAAAGTTTATTAATAACTATACTAATAACTTTTCTACGCTGAACCCTGGCCAGAGCTTCGATAGCGGTTTGAAAGTTCTGTTGAAGTTAAATTTCAATTTTGCGCAGAATTTCAATTCAAACATTGATTAATTTATCAAGAAGCTTCTAAGTGAAGAAATACAGAAAATAAATAAACATGACGTAATACAAAAAATAAAAAAATAAATACATTTTATTGATACTATGTCTTGAGGTACACTGTAAAAAAAAAATCAAGAGGTTACTAAAAATTTCTTACTAAATTTGTATTCCACAGAATTTTTTAGTAACCATTACAAACTTTTTTTTTGCAAGTGAAACAAGCATTTCTTTTGTAAACTGAACAAAAGAATTTTTTGTATAACTAACTTAAAAATTTTTTGTATGAGCCACCAAGCAAATTTTAGTAATAGCTCCAAAATTATTTTTAATAACAATTACGTGCGTCCGAAGGGCAGGAGCTTCCTTCGAGCTACATCCAGACTTCTGAAGCGATAGATTTTCGGCAAAAACGCAATAGATGGCAGCACCAAACATCGCGATCAGCTCCAACAGGAAATTCATAACCCCTTTATTATAGAGTACTTACACTACATACATTCGGGGTGCACTTGGCGCTGTCCAGTTTTGAACCCGGGACCTTTCAGCCTGGAGTCTGTTACTATAACCACTATACTATCGAGGCCACGCCAAGTGAGTTTTAGTAATAGCTATTAAAAATATAAAACTATTAACTCTATTCGTTGCTAACTTTTTTCTAGTAATTCTTACAGATTTTCTAGTAACCGACTAAGATTACTAAACATTTTTTAGTAATTACAAGGATTACTAAAGTTTTTTTAGTAGATCGACCTTTTTTTTTTACAGTGTATTGTTGGAGGAATATTATATTGTCTATAGGGTGAATGTCTAGAGCTATACTTCTGACGCAATGTATCAATGCTGATTGTTAATCAGTTTCTAGCAGAAGAGATTTTTCTGCCGAATATGACTCCATGATTCATAAGAAAAGAATTCGCCAAAGAAAAAAGAGACATCTGATTTTTGCGTGATTCCATCATTAAAAGGGTACTACTCTGTTATCCCGTTGACCAATTTCGCCAAATTATACCAATCGCCAAACTAATAGCCAAATTATACTTATTGACATAATTTTTATTTTAAATACCGAAAAAAAACCAAATAATTATTAGAATATTAATATAAATACAAATAAAAAGTCGAAATAAAATCACGCCGTGACGTTTTAAACACCTTTATCGTATTTAATGTCAATAATGCCAATGATTCATGGTCATCCATTATTGGCATTTAATCTTAGAATTTGGCGATAATTTTTTGGTCGACGGGATAACTTAGTAGTACCGTAAAAGGTGAAATTGATTTTAAGAATTAAAAAGCGCACATTTATGACGTCATATTGGAAATGAAACAGAGATTTTGAAATATTTGGTATCAAGACAGGAAGCATGTACAAATTTCAGTTCTAGATGTAAAAAAAAAAAAAAAAAAATTAACGATTTGGAAATGAGGCAGACGATTTGGAAATGGATCAATGAAAATCTGTGCAAAACCCAATGGAGAAATGAAAATCTACGTAGATAATTAGAGTTTTAATTGAGGGTGGTTTTGGAGTCTAGGAATCATGATCGGTATAGATCTGGAAAAATAAATCCTATCAAAAACATGAATGTGAAAAAATGCCAAGTTCGTTAAAGTTTTCGCTCATAAAAGAAGTGATTTGACAAAAAATAATGATATCCTGTCAAAAACATGAATGTGAAAGAATGCCAAGTTCGTTAAAGGTTTCGCTAATAAAAGAAGTGAGATCTAACTGCAAACCAAGTTCTTTCGGATCTCCTTAAATCATAACTCCTGTCATGCATAATATTATACAATTTCTTAAAATGATTTGTTATGTTACTTGTTATTCAATTGAGCGACTTAGCAAGTTTTCTCTTATTCAATTTTTTCTATTTAGTTGATCAGAAATTAAAGTTGATCCCTTTCTTAACTTATCAGTACCTTAACTTCAATATACTTATTCGAACACTCGATTGACTAGATCTTTGCCAATCAGATTCTAGACTAAATTATACTCCAACTCAAAGATTAAAGTTGGTAGCTGAAAACTTGCCAAGTCGCTCTATTGAATAACAAGTAACATAACAAATCATTTTAAGAAATTGTATAATATTATGCATGACAGGAGTTATGATTTAAGGAGATCCGAAAGAACTTGGTTTGCAGTTAGATCTCACTTCTTTTATTAGCGAAACCTTTAACGAACTTTGCATTCTTTCACATTCATGTTTTTGACAGGATATCATTATTTTTTGTCAAATCACTTCTTTTATGAGCGAAAACTTTAACGAACTTGGCATTTTTTCACATTCATGTTTTTGATAGGATATCATTATTTTTTGTCAAATAAGTAGGTATTTGTTTCCTTTTTGAAAAAAATAGGTTAAATTAGTTAAATTAGTTTTATTTAATATTAATTAATCTTTCAGCTTTTTCTTGCATTTATTCACAGTTTTTTTTCAGTCAAATTTAAAAATTTAACATTAGTACTGCTTATGTTCCTTTAAATTCCACTAATAAGGATGTTTCTTTTACGTGACTGAGTACTACATGATTATTTCGTCGACCAAAACGTTCGTAGCCAACTTGGCGAAATATCGCTACATTGACGACAAAAATTACGCACCAAAAGTCATGGTAACATGGCGCTATTTCTGGTATTTTGCCGAATTCCCATAGATTCCCATTGTAATCTGGTAATTTATCCAATAATTTTGTTAGAGCAAGGACTGTCGCCATCATTTTGGCATCTTTTTTTTTCTTTAAATCGGTTCGCTAACTACCCAAGATTGCTTAAATATTACTATTTAGAAAGTTTTTAGAACGCTTTTCGCGCATTTTTACCCCTTTTAAATTTTGCATTTGTTAACAAATGTTCTTAGTGATCATTTATATCTTATAATTAATGAACATGCCAAATTTTATGTTTTTAAGCCCTTAACATACAGACATCGCATTTTTAAAACGCTTTTTGCTCTTTTACCCGCTTTGGATTAGTAGAATCGACATAAGATATAACCTATATTGGAGCAAGGACTATCACCATCATTTTGACATCATTACTTTTAAGATCGGTTTGCTATTTGCTGAAATTGCTTAAAAATCCCAATTTAGAACATTTTTAGAGCGCTTTTCGCACATTTTCACCCCTTTTGAATTCCGTATTTTTTATCAAATTCCCTTCGAGACCATTTATATCTTATAAATAATTAACATGCCAAATCTTATAGTTCTAGGTCCTTCAGTAACACAAAAGTTGCATTTTTAGAATGTTTTTTGCTTCTTCACCCTCTTTTGGTTAATGGTATACGCATAAAATATACCCTGTGTTTGAACCGGAGCGAATACCATCATGTTGGTAGCATTAATTTTGAAATCGGTTCGGTGGTTTCAGAGATTAGCCCCGATACTCGCCAAAAAAAAAGACGCCAACTTGGCACTATTTCTGATATTTCGTGAAATTCCCATAAACCCTAAAAAGCCAAACTTAATGTTTGCAATCCAATCTCTTAATATACAGACGTCGCATTTTTAGAATGTTTTTTGCTCTTTTACCTCCTTTGGGTTAGTGTAATCGACACAAGATATATCCTATGTTGGAGCAAAGACTGTCATCATCATTTTGATATCATTACTTTTAAGATCGGTTCGTTGTTTGCTGAGATTGTTTTAAAATTGGTATTTCGAAATTTTTTAGAACGCTCTTCGCGGATTTTCACCCATTTAAATTTGATATTTTTTAGCAAATGTAATTAGTGATCATTTATATCTTATAAATAATTAGCATGCCAAATTTTGTGTTTCTAGGCCCTTCAGTAAAACAAAAATCACATTTTTAGAATGTTGTTCGCTTCTGAACCCTTTTTTGGTTAGTGGCACAGACATAAGATATTGTCTGCGTTTGAACCGGGGCGAATACCATCATTTTGGTACCATTACGTTTGAAATCGGTTTGGTAGTTTCAGAGATTAGCCCTGATACTCGCCAAAAGTGACGCCAACTTGGCACTATTCCTGGTATTTTGTGAAATTCTCATAAACTTCCATTGTAATCCAATAATTTATCCTCTAACCAACCATTAATGTTTAATTAATGGTGATTTCTGATTTTTTCCTATTTATAGATCCAATAACCTACCTCCACACCAAATTTCAACTTCCTTAGTCACCTGGAAGTAGTCAAACATTTCTATGAGTCAGTCAGTGAGTCAGTGAGTCAGTGAGTCAGTGGTAAAAACAGTGGTTTTCAGACGTCAATTTCTCGTGAACGGTAAAAGATTTTTTAAAAAAAAATTAGGATTCGGAAAGTAGAAGATGGTCTTACACGACTCAAAAAATTACAAGTGTGTAGGTCAAATAGTATTTAAGTTATTGAGGGGTCAAAAGTAGCCCGAAATGGTTCGGGTAATATAACCCACTGCTGGTGTGTCGCCTTTTACATTGTGAACTTGGCTGACACACTGCCGTGTGTCTAGATCAGAAATTCCTACGTAGGGAAGAACGTAATAGTTTGTATTTCATCAAATAAAATTTTGTTCAAAAATCTAATTTAATTTTGAGGCCCTTTCACAGAATTGCTAATTGTAATTAAAGTGCTTCATCACTCGCTCATCCTGCTTGCACATATGAAGCCAACATTATGTTTAATCTTGAACTAGTTATGCACTCAAATTTTTCATCACTATATTCTTTTTTAGCATAAAATGGAACTATTACAACAATTTAATAAGAAACATGAAACTTACAATGTAAATATGCACTAATATATTTTTTGCGTCAGAGGAAGAGAGAGAGAAATATGAGCCCCTCAGACGTTCTCTTGAGCGCACCCCCCCCCCATAGTTCACTTCTAGCTATGGCCCTGGGTAAACTACATGAGTAATTGTCATACGATACCGCATTAATAAAGTCCTGATGATGGTACCCTCAGTTAATTTTGAAATGAGCTCATCTGAATGCAGTAGTTATTAAAAAACTTGAGATATTAAACAAAAACATAATTTGCACAGAACAAATTAAAAAAACAAAATTTATTTCCTGCACTATTTAAGCCCGAGAAGGAACGGATATTAAGATATTTGATTTATTTATTTCCTAATTTAGTATTAAATTTTTGTATCAAATAATTTAAACTATGTGAACATTAAAAAAATAAAAATGAAATTCAAACAATATGGTACTTAAAAACCCTAAATCTTAGATACCGTTCAAACTAAATCGAAATAAATCTTAGACTTTTTTCCAAACTTAACTTGCAAATATTTGTTTTGCAGATTTTGTATAATGCTTGCGGTAGGTATAGATAAAAAGAATAGACACATCTAAAAAAGCAAATGTTCAGAAAAAGTTTAAGATTTATTTCGATTTCGTTTGAACGGATTCTAAGATTTGGGGGTTTTAAGTATCATATTGTTTGAATTTCATTTTTATTTTTTTTTAATGTTCACATAATTAAAATTATTTGATACAAAAATTTAATACTAAATTATGAAATAAATAAATCAAATATCTTAATATATGTTCCTTCTCGGGCTTAAATAGTGCAGGAAATAAATATTGTTTTTTTTAATTTGTTCTGTGCAAATTATGTTTTTGTTTAATGACTTCTATATGGCTTTAAAGATTAAGAAGGCAAATCACAAAATAGACAAACTTAAAAAATGTAATAAGAACAGGTGAGGTGTGAAAAGCCATAGCATACGCTGAAGGCATTAATACTCGTCCGATCACAAAATCCAGAACATCGAACGCGGTTACTACTTGGGAGGGTCCACTGAATGTTGGCGGAATCTGAATATATTCGAATGTTTCTATATGTTACATTGTTTCTATATACTGCTCTAGGTTAAACTAGCTTATAGAAAAACGGGTTATAATTCTCTAGTATTCTATTATGTTTTTTTCTATAAAATTCCATTAGAAATTTTTGTAAGGGTGCTGGATGGGTTTCTGCTCATTGTAAAAAAAGCTTTCTAATGGTTTATCACTATATAAACACTGCAGAATAAGTGATGGTGCTATAATAACAGTGCTGGCCCAGCAAAGAAATAACAGTAGGATTGGTGCTAGTGCTGAAGGAAAAGTGCCGGATTGAAGTAATGTGACGTCATACTAATGCTGGCCATGAGTGATGGCCCAGCTGCATTTCGCATGGACACTTTTGTGCTGGTTTAAATAATGGCAACATTGCACTTTACCACTGATGGCACAGCTGGCTGCCATCATTTTTCCAGCTGACGGCCCACTATTTCTTTCTTTGCTGGCGATTTAAGTTTTAGGAAAGAGCCGTCTAAAAAACATACGAAATTTTTAAAAGTTGAATTGTCGTTTTCGTTGTCTTGTCGAGCCAAAAATAGATAAAACTTTTAAAATCACCTACACAATCATTTCTTAATACCCCTGCCCTCTAAAAGGAATGAATGTTTCCGGTACACAATATATTTCCCTTCAGTCGACAAGGAAATATTTTGAGATTGTACCGTATCCGATCTGAAATATTTTCGGAACTTTGTGTAATGCAAAAGATTAACGGGATACATTGAGCTATTTCTGGAAGATTACACCTCGCTTTTTTAGCTCACAGGCTATCATAGCCTGAGAGCTTATGTGCCCGTCCGTTCTGTATGTATGTGCGTATGTGCGTATGTGCGTAACGCGATAACTCATGATAAAAATATCGGATCCACTTGAAATTTTGTATGTAGGTATATCCTGACAAGGCGCTTCCCTGATTAGTTTTTGGAGTTCATTCGATATGTATAAGAGGGGGAACGGGGGGCTCATGCCCCCCGTTAGTTGATATAAATGGGATTTTCATGCAGAATTAAGTTTTCGTTCAAAATTTAGATTAGGATCATTCTGATGAGGCGATTCCGTGACTGTTATTAGGTGTTCATTGAATAAGTATAAATAGGGGGACAGGGGTTCTAATGCCCCGCCCCCCTTAATTTATAGAAATGGGATTTTCATGCAGAATTAAGTTTTCGTTCAAAATTTAGATTAGGATCATTCTGATGAGGCGATTCCGTGACCGTTATTAGGTGTTCATTGAATAAGTATAAATAGGGGGAACAGGGGTTCTAATGCCCCCCCCCCGTTAGTTGATATAAATGGGATTTTCATGCAGAATTAAGTTTTCGTTTAAAATTTAGATTAGGATCATTCTGATAAGGCGATTCCGTGACTGTTATTAGGTGTTCATTGAATAAGTATAAATAGGGGGAACAGGGGTTCTAATGCCCCCCCCCGTTAGTTGATATAAATGGGATTTTCATGTAGAATTAAGTTTTCGTTCAAAATTTAGATTAGGATCATTCTGATGAGACGATTCCGTGACTGTTATTAGGTTTTCATTGAATAAGTATAAATAGGGGGAACAGGGGCTCTAATGCCCCCCCCCGTTAGTTGATATAAATGGGATTTTCATGCAGAATTAAGTTTTCGTTCAAAATTTAGATTAGGATCATTCTGATGAGACGATTCCGTGACTGTTATTAGGTGTTCATTGAATAAGTATAAATAGGGGGAACAGGGGTTCTAATCCCCCCCCCCGTTAGTTGATATAAATGGGATTTTCATGCAGAATTAAGTTTTCGTTCAAAATTTAGATTAGGATCATTCTGATAAGGCGATTCCGTGACTGTTATTAGGTGTTCATTGAATAAGTATAAATAGGGGGAACAGGGGCTCTAATCCCCCCCCCCCGTTAGTTGATATAAATGGGATTTTCATGCAGAATTAAGTTTTCGTTCAAAATTTAGATTAGGATCATTCAGATGAAGCGATTCAGTGACTTTTATTAGGTGTTCATTGTATAAGTATAAATAGGGGGAACAGGGGTTCTAATGCCCCCCCCCCTTAATTTATATAAATGGGTTTTTCAAGCAGAATTTTCAGATTTCGTTCAAATCTCTGAATAGTTTTGGAAGTTTAATGGTTAAGTATAAAAGAGGGGGATAACTCCTTTTAAATTATATAAATGCTAAATGGGTTTTTATTAAGAATTATCTAATTTGCTCTGAATTTTGGATATAGATTTTTTATATGATAAAGCATGTCTTTGATAGTATAGGAGGTTCAATGATTAAGTATAAAAAAAGAGGAAAGAAGAGAGCTGTTTCCCTTTCTTAATTTTTTAACGGAATTAACCCTTGAAAATATAAGGCTTTAATGTACAATTAGTATTTGTAGCCTGTGAGCTCAATGCCATCAGTTTAACTGGGCAGTATTCTTTATTTATGTTTTCCTCTTTGGTTTCCATCATACGCAGTAGTTACATTGTTTCTTCTAGACGTCATAACATGTCGCTTCCTCTTGCTTTTGGACATTAGTAGTACAAAGGGCACTTTACCATGGCCGGACATTCAATTTTTTGAGTCTTTAGTGATTTTATCTTTTGTTATTTCTCTCCTCTTCTTGTTTATCACTTTAAATAAAATTTTCCCACCTGTTCGGCTTTTGTTTTAATGGAATTATGAATAAAGAGAGGGTGTATATAGAGGGGGTGTGTATGTATCAGGGTTGGCAAAGTGGGCCCTGCCCAGAAAAACCCACCAGGGTTTTTCTGGGCGGGTCCACCATCAAAAACCCACCTGGGTTTTTGCTAAAAATCATTTCTGAATCTAATCTGCAAATCCCCCTAGTAGTATAATACAAATTTTCCTTTTAAGCCCAAAACCTAGGTGATTTCTTTTAAGAAATCACTTTAAAAAGAGTCATATTTGTGATAACCAGGTAATAGTTTATTTCAAAATATTTATTTTTTCAATTTACTTATTTATTTTTTAAAAATATATTTCAAATAAGTTACGCAATGTAATACAAAATAATTATAATTGATCTTTTTTATACTTTACTAATCAAAATCACATTCACTTTAATTTTTATTGTAATATTTAAAATTTTTTACTAATTTTTCACACTGCTCTGAGTCTAGTCCGTTCTGTAATTTTTCTTTTTCTGTTCTTTTCTTCTAAGAATTTCCCACCATTTCGAAGCTGAGAATTGTGACATAATACTTTCTGAGAAAATTGATTTAGGAAAATAGTTAATGTCTTTAATTTTAATGCCAACATCGCAGGTAACCGCACTGAATGATACTGTATTATCCATTCATAAATTTCTTCCTCTTTTGTTAAATTAAACCTTTCCCATCTAAACTTTGCATCCATTATATTAGCTAAAAAAGTCTCGGTCCCAATGATCTGTTTGTTGTTATTTCAATTCTTCTGATTCCATCAAATTTCTCCAAATCTTAACAGAACATGACAGTGTGGTCGTATGTTTTTGCAGCTCATCAAAAGCTGAAGATATAATTGGTAGCTGTTTTATTTTATTGAAACACTACTTCCCTCAAATACAACAACTATTTTTTATTATAATTTTTGTAAAAATCTTAAATTCTTGCTTGATCTGTTTGAATTATTAGGATAGTTTAGCTTATACAATACGATAAAAATTAAAAAAAAGAATGCTGTGTTAAATACTGCTATTTTCTGTAATAATTTCTGCAAAAATCTTAATTTCTTGCCTTAAAATGCCCTCGACTTATAGGTCTACAGGTATAGGTTGTTTAACAGAGTTTTGTTCAAATATATTTTTGTTAAGAATATAGCACACTACCTGGTAGTATGGCCGCAGTATGCCTGCTATACAGTGCTGTATGCAGCTGGAACCTAGTTTGAGATATGTTCGGCACGGCATTTTTGTTTCAATTACAGATTTATTTAAAAGGAAGGATCTTTCTATGCATGCGCAGCATCCTCTAAATGGTGTTGTAGGCAGCGGAGATACGGTTTGTGATGTGCATCTAAATTAGGGATTTCTTTAAAAGGAGGGGCCAGATAGTGCATGCTTTTGACCTGTTATGCAGTGCTATAGGCAGCGGGGATCCGGTTCGAAGTTTGTTCGCTTCGAGATTTGGGTATAAAAGGGCCAACTAGTTTAATTATCATAGTTACTAATTATTATAACAATTTTAATTATTATAATTACTACAAAAATAAAATTAATTATTCATTGTGATAACTAAAATATATTTAAAAGTGATAGGAACTCCCTTTTATCCCTTAAAATAGTATTAACTTAATTATTATACAGTAGACTCCCTTAAATCCACGTCCATAAATTCCGCGCATTTTCCAGATGTAAACAATGAAATTAAAGATGGCGCTGAAGTCAGCGGCTAACGTAATACAAAAAATTCTTTAAATATATATATATATTTAAATCCTTTTCAACTTCCCCCCTTTTTTTAATGTTTTTCAATTTAAATTCTGCAGTGTTTCATAGACGTACGATGATCGATATTTGATAGAATTAATCATTATCTTATCGAAGTTGCAGCTTGATATAACTTTCAAAGATCGTTTGGTAGTGTTTGCAATTCGCGTGGTAGGATAATCTTTCCTGTATAAAATGAATATTTTTTTAATTAATCAAGCTTTTTTTGTTTATTAACAAAGGCAAATATTTTTCTTTATAAAAAAGATTGATTTTTCCTCATTATTTATAGTATTTAGTATTGCATCTTAATTATTTGCATCAAGAATCAATTATTTTGATCTTAATATTTTTCTAAAATTTTATTTTACTATTTTTTTTTGTAATAATAACTTGTTTTTTAACTATTTATTTATTTAAATATTTTATTTTATTATTTTAATGTTTCAATTTATTATATGCATTGATTACAATGCTTAACTACCAATCAAATTAATGTTTGAAAGATGTAAACAAATCTGTGACCAGAAATTCGCAAAATTCTAAAATACGCACAACCCCTCGTCCCAAGCTTTGCGGATTTGAGAGAGTCTACTGTAGTACTATTATTATTAACATTAATAACAGTCAATAATAGTATTAATAATAATTAACATGAATTATTAATAGTATGGAAATTATTTTATATCAGTTAATAAACTTATTCTGATATTAATTTTAAGTTTTCTATTGATATTTGTTTTAATACTGATATCAGAATACAATAAATGTATTAACTGAAATTATAAATAATATTAATTAGTAATAAATAGATCAGATGTAATTAAAACATGCAAATTAATAAGTATATTTTTGAATGAGTACACACATATATTTTAAATATACAAATATACAGAAAAACAACTAAAACCCACAAAAACCCAGAAAAGACGAAAATACCCAGAAAAACCCGGGGTTTTGCCAACCCTGGCATGTATGACATATAGTCTATTTTCGCAAGATGGTAGACTGTTTTCTTATAATCGGAACAATAGTTATTGATTACAGCTGATGATAATCTCCACTAGTAATATCGAGCAGAAAGTTCTTTTACATTTTAGCGCCTTATCAAAACATCGCGCACAAATGTTTTTTTTTTCTTTTTTTTACTGGTATAATTTTTATTAACACCTTCAAAAAGGGAGCCTTTTACGGAATTTATTAATGTTTATTCACCGGTTTTTTTATACTGAAATTTGTGGATTATTAAACCGAGAAATCAATCCGATTAAAGGGAGAAAATTTTACTGGTGGATATAAACAAGGATTCTGAGCATTTTTTGCGGGTCGTTCGTCCCATTAATGATAATGTTAAAATTCATGTCCTCGAGCGTTGAGTATTTCGAAGGCAGTGCCTAAACACGATTTCACAGTTTTTGAAAATGTTTCTCTTTGTTCCCGTCTGTCTTTATGTCAGTCTATATGTGAAAAAAAAATCATTTCGGTGCTCCATCTCAAAAAATAATGCATGTAATTTAATAAAACTTTAGAATACACTTAGAGTGTAATATATATATCCGCCGGATAATTTTTCGTGTAGATCAACAGAAGGCGCTGCTATGGTGATTTTCCACATTTACACATTTTAGAGATAGTCATGTCTCAAAAACTAATGCACATATTTTCATCAAACTTCAGATTCTGTCAGACATTAACATATGTTAGTGTTGATTAAGTTTTCATGTAAATCACATTATAGGTGACACTAGGTTTGTGATATTATTATGCATTATAGGTGCTGATATTTTTACAATTATAACTATAGCAATATCTCGAAAAATGCAGCACAGAATTTAAAGTTTATATTCTGCTATACTTTTACATAAATAGATCATTATTAGGCTTCGGTGTATGCATTCCAACATATGCCGCTTTTATGATATTTTAGTTGGAAATTCTTATTGCAGACATCTTAGAGGATTGGTTGCCAAAATTCAACGGTGTGTTTGAATCTTGCTATGCTTCTATGCCCTTTTTAAATGCACATGATTCAAGAACCCATAGCTTTATAATATTCATAATGGGCATGGATTGCCATTAAATTTTAACACTGTAATAACGATCTTCGAAGTATTAACTCATTAACAGGCGGTGGTAATGTACTTACCACTTAATTTTTATTAAAAACCGGTTAATTAACAACGGAATTTTCCGTGAGATAATTTGTGTTAATAATAACCTGACAGAAATAGCACTTTTTATTTTGAAATAAATTTGTTTATAGATTGGCAGGAAGCTTTTCAACTTTTTAGCTAAAGAATTGATTTGCCCGAGAAAAGGGTTAACATGCATCAGATAAAAGACAGTTTCAAATTGGCATATTCAACGAGTTTTCAATTAATTTTACAAAAATTATTTTTAAAGTTACTAAAACCAGAAAAATGAAGGAGAATGAATATTTATATTTAAGAGATACTAACTTCCGTTGGTAATATTTACTTCATTTTTCGTTCAGGTTAAATCTGGCCTGTTTGGACAGATTGGTTCTAGAAAAAGTAAACTACATTTTGAGAATGAATTTCTGATTATCTGCAGAATTGTTGGCGCGGTTACCACGGCTAAGACTATTTCGAGTATAATGCACAAAATTAGAAAGAAAAGGAAGAAATTAACAAATATACATTTGACCAGTTTATACACAGAATAGGTAAACAAACATACATTTGAACAATTTATGAACACAATAGGTAAGCATATTTATTATTTAAGGTATAACAAAATTTTTCTATTCTTACATATTTGTAGATTTGCCTTTTTGAGAAATCTGTCAAAAGTTTTTTTTTCTTTTAAAGTATTTGGAAAAATAGTCCTTGTCCTCTGTGGAGAATTGGGAAATCTGAAGTGTATCTGAATGTTTTTATTGGTTGAATTCCGCAACTTTTTTTTATTTTATTCGTTTTCTGATTGGTCTAAGTTTAAAGTCCAAAAATGGAATACTTCTGTTTCCATAATGACAAAAAGATTAATAAAAACAATAATAATTTAAAAACAAATTGCGGGAGAGATTTCAAATAAATTTCATTAAAATGTGCATTTTTTTCTCTACGCAACAATGCCAAAAATTTAAATGTGCGATGTTTAAAAAGTTTAAAAATTTACAGTTCCGAAAATTGTAAAACTGAAAAATTATTTAAAATTTGATTATGATGGGTCCAGGAATATTAATGTTTAATCTATTTCGTGCGTAATATAACACGTTCAGAAGTCAGTCTGATTAACTTCATCCAATAAAAATGCACATTTTAAACAGTTAAAGTTCTATATCTGTAAAATACTGTTTTTTTGTCATTGGTCTTGGGTTATATTAATGTTTAATATAACACGAGACACAATATTAATGTTTAATGTATGGCATATGTGATATATGACTCGTTATAATCATCATAAAAATGATGTTTATTATTATTTATAATTTAAATATAGAATTAATTTATAAGTCTTTAAATTTTAGTCTTTGAAAATATCATTTTCCAAATAGTCGTTGTAATTTGCTAAATTACAATTTTGTTTATTTATTTCATATGTATTTTTAAATGACAAATGCAATCTCTTTTGAATGTATTCATAAATCCATTTCTCTCATATTTGCTTAATTTGTAATTGTGTATTCGAAACTACTACATATTACTTTATACACGGCGATATTATTATGGAAATATAAAAGAATCAAAATTGGGCATAACAGCCCTAATTTTGATGATCAATTACGTCATTTTATACGCGGGCTAGTTCCATAAGTATTTGTAGTGTAAGTCACATAACTGATGACGACTATGCTTGTTGGACACCGTTATTTACTAAACGTTTGTTTCACTTATTCAATTAATGAGGTATAGCTGACAAAGTAAGGCGCATTTTCCCGTCCTAAAATACTGGTAGCCAAAAATCGTAGCATGTTACTTACACTACAAATACTCATGGAACTAGCCACGCTGCATAATAATTTTAATTATTAATTTGTGCTTCACTTATACTGTGTGAAACGTTATTTTATTATTTTTACCCCTGATGAGATTATTTTACACTGTGTATTTTACTAGCATGATTCGCCCACTATGCTAGTTTTTTTATCTGAGCGAATCTTGCATTAACCCCTCAACTGATCAATATTTTTGAAAAAAAATTTCAAATAATGTCTATTATTTTTAAATCTTTTACAGAACTTTTTATATTTTATCACTGGTTTTTCTAAGCCGAAATGTGTGCTTAATTGAATCTTAAAAGTGCTCTGAATAAATATTGCAAAATTTACGAAAAAAAGAGAAAAAAAATCTGCTGAGAATAATAAATTATGATTGGAATAGTACGGGCAATTCATGATATGCAAAAACTCGTATGACGTACAGGGAAGCGATTAAGCGGAATATATTCGTTGAATTTGACCCAGTGATAAGAGACCTTTATCGGCAATGTCCTGAAAAATTGTTGAAAATATACGAACGATTTTGCGCTATTACATTTTTCGTAGTATTAGACTGTATTGGGTGGTTAACCCCTTGAGGGACGGTGGGATATGTGATTAATGAAGATTTGCACAGAAAAGTTTTATTAAACTTAACTTATAATATAATATATTATATATATATATATATATTTTTTTTTCTATATGTAGTATATATATTCTATATATAGTATATCTATATTATTTCTATGCTCATGTTCACGTGATTTATATTTTTCTTTTTATTTCGAGAAATTTCTTTTTATCATTTTTTTTTTTTTTTTTTTTTTTTCAAAAAGTTGCCGTAAGAGCAACGAAACACGTAAAACTATAAGGTTTTTTGTTATTTTTTATTGATCACTCAAGCATTTAAAAATAAATTGAAAAAATTAGACTTTATAATATTGATGGGAGGGGAGTAAAAATAAGTTCGGAAAATTTCCTTTCCTTATTTTTCATTTTTTTTCGGTGTGTAGTCAATATTACAAACACACAATTACTTGTCTGAAAGGATTAAAGACCAGCACTTTTAGTTAATTCTTAGCAGTAGGATTTTGTAAAATAACATGGAACGGCATTCGAAAATGATTCATGAACTAAAGTGCAACATTTATGAAAATATTTATTAAAAATACTAATGTTCCAAATCGAGTTCCGCTGTTTAGAGAACCGTGCACATAATTCTGTAACGAAGCTCTGAACATATAAAGCAATGTGTTACTTTAAACATTCCCTGAAATATTGTCCAACTAACAATGCAAGTCTCATCAAAATCTTTTCGGTAAAACTTTTAAAAAGACTAATCTTTCTCAACCTGTTTCACCTTATTATGGACTAATAATACTTACAAATACTACTATAGTATACTCATTACTATAAATAAACACTGCAGAACAATATGAATGATTTTAAACCATGGAAATTTCTAACAATACAAATCCCATCAAAAGATATTCAGCAGATCATTGAAAAATACTAATCATTCGCAGTCGGTTCCCCTGGTTGCAGAACTTTCCTCAACAATTCTACAACAAATTCATTTGAAGCTACATGAATTAAACTACAATGTTCACTGAAAACATATTTAATAAACATAGTTCAAAAATCAATTCAGCAGAATTTTTTAAAAGAGCTAATATTTCACCTGAATATGGGGCTGTCCAGCATAATTCTATAAATAAACAACGTAAAGCGAATGCAATATATTTGAACCTTCCTTAAAAAATTATCTCATCATTAGTGCATCAAAGTAACATCCAATTTCATTCACTAGTTACGTGCAGACGGAACGAAATTTATTGGTATTTTACATATTTAGTAGGATATATTAGTTGATATGTTGTTTTTATCTCGCGCATAGAAAACGAAAATGTAACTTCTGGTTATGAGTTTACCGTTATTGAACGAATGTTTTATGAGTTTTCTTTTTTTAAACATTATATCAGTTTTCCGTTATGAATATCTAGTATATGTCCTGTGAAGCACTACTTGATAAATTCGCAGATGATTTTGAAATAGTTAAACAAATTCGAGGACTCATAAATGCTGTGTAAGGGATAACAACAATCGGATAGAAAATGACGCGTAAGTCTGGCATTTTTTTTTTTTAATCTCTATCTCGCACCATTCAAACATATATCTATATCTATCTATATCTATATCTATATTTATATCTATATCTATATCTATCTATATATCTATCTATCTATCTATCTATCTATATATATATATATAGGGTGTCCAAACAGTCTGGAAAACGTCGAATAACTCGAGAAATACATATCAGATTGAAAAACGAAAAAATACGTATTAAATATTTTTACATAAGCTACTCAATGATACCAAATTTGAGCCCCGCAACCGACCCCCTGGGGGAGAGGGGGTCCAACTTTAAAATCTTAAGTCATAATCCCCATTTTTTATTTCAGATTCGGATTCTAAGGAGAAAAATACCTAACTTTTGTTTTTGATGTTTATTTCGGATCTTCCTTGATCACGGTGTAATCGAGCATAGATAACAAATACATATTTCTGTTATCTCAATCACGTTTTACCTTCTCGAAATCTGATTGGCCAGAACTTTTGACGTCGAATTCCCCGCCTTTTGCAGAAATAGCGTTTCTCGAAAACAGCCCGTGTCGATTATTTCGATGGTACTATAGGGTTTTACAGAGCTGCCAACTTCTACCCCTTTTTAAATGAAATAAGCGTGTCTCTAACCAGAAAATTTATTAAATAATATACGTCTTGAATTTATTTCATGATTTGTAGTATTGCATAGTCTTTTGAATTGTTAAATGGAATTTCTGGTTCAAGTCGGTTTATTTGGCTATAAAAAGGCGTAGAAGTTGGCAGCCATGGTTTTATATGTTTTTCTTTACAAAAATTCATAAAAATATATTAAATTCGTTTTCTATTTGGATTTTTATTTTATCCAGTAAGTCGTTTCCAAATAATGACCAACTTGTTTCGATGTTTTAATGTGTAAAAATGAATCAACCGTCCCGAACAGAGAAGGATATTTCAGTGTTTGAGTGCGGGGTATGTGCATTATCGGCGTTTTGACAAGTTCCACTTTTTTTTTATTTTTCTTTCTTCTTTATTAAATCATTTAATTCAGGGGGGCGGATGGGCGTGTATGGAGTTTTTTTAAATAATTTCTACAGTGTAGAATTACATATAAAACAAATTTGCCTGCGTGTTTCGATATTTAACGTATAAATATGAACCTCCCCTAAGAAATAGAAAAAGGATAATTTTCATTATTTGATTGCGGGATGTGTGTATATTATGCGTTTCCATAAATTCTGTTGTTTTTTTTAAAAAATCATCTAATACGGCATATGTGGGTGTATGTTTATATAAAATAAATCTAATAAATATAGTTAAAATATTAAAAAGTAAAGTTGTAAAACCATTTTTTGTGCTGGCTGCGCTACGGATAAAGAATTATCGTAAATTCATGGTACTTACGGAACCTATTATTTTCCAAGAGAAATATCAGTATTTTCTTTATAAAATAAATAAAGCTACTATAAACACTCGTAATTTTGCCTTCTTTAATAAGTGATTTTCGATCAGAAAATATTCGTACTGAGTATTTTCTTATTGAAATGAAATATTATTGAAAATATTTTCTGTTCTAGCAATTCCAGTATTCTTACGAACCCTGGAGTTTTAGTTTAGGTTTTCATAATTGATTAATTACTGCAACTACAAAATAATAGGTCAGAAAAATTTTCAACAAATGTTATAGATCTATCATATATCATAATTTTTTGTAAATTAATATATATATATATATTTCAATTTAAAATTTTTTTTCATAAATTTAACCACTTAAAGAATCAATATTTTTGGTAAAAACTTTCAAATAATATGTAATGTTTCATATCTTTTATAGAATTTTTAATCTCTTATCACCGATTATTCCAAACAGAAATTGTTGCCTAACTGAATAAGAAAATGGTAGTATTAAATAATCAAAAATTCACATTAAAATTTTACTGGTGAAAAAAGTAAATTATGATTGAGCATGGATGCCCGTAAGTGGTACGGGCAGAACAGCTTGCCCGTGCGACGTACCAACAAAACCAGAAAGCGGTTAACATGGCCAAATTTCCTATTTTTAGGCCTTTCAGTATCACAAAAATTGCATTTTTAGGAAGGCGTTCTTTTTCTCCTGCGCTCCATTTGAGTTCGTGGTATGGACATAAGACATAGTCTATGTTTGATTCGGGACAAACGTCATCATTTTGGTATCATTGCTTTTGAAATCAGTTCGGTAGTTCCGGAGATTGCCCTCTATAAATAAACAGACTAGATTTAGATTACAAAAGTATTAAATTTATTAGAAATACTTATAATTGGTTAATGTCTATAATTGATTGATTGGATAAAATAAAAAAGCAAATAGAAATCTAATTTAATATATTTGTATTAATTTCTATGGCAAAAGCATATAAAATACTTCTGTTATCGAAACAACCGTTATTGATTATTTTCAAGAAACATGATCCCGCTTTTGCGAGTTTTTAGCCTTTGCGACCTTTTTACTCTGGCCTTTCGGATTAGATCAGATTTTGTGTTGGTAAAATCTGGTTGAGAAAATAAAATATGGATCTGATGTATTTTGTTCGATTACAATCGCGATCTGCGAGAAACCGAAAAAAAAATGATTAAAAATCTGAAAAAATAAATATTTACGTATTTTTGCCCGTAGAGTCCGAATCTGAATTAAAAAATGGTGGTTATCATTTAAAATTTAAAATTTGGAGTGTCTGTGATATCCATAGGGTCAACTTTGGAATCTCTGAATAGCTTTTTCAAGCATAATTAAAGCACGATTTTTTTCCGTTTTTCAGTTTGATGTAAAATTGAACTAAATATATATTAATTTACAAAAAATTATGACATATCTATAAGAAATGTTGAAATAATTTCTGGCCTTTTATTTTGTTGTTGCAGTAATTAATTAATCATGAAAACCTATAATCCTCCCCCAAACTAACATTTCAGGATTTCTTAAGGATCCCGGAATTCCCAGAATAGGAAATAATTTCAATAAGATTTCATTTCAATTTCATTTCAATAAGAAAATACTCAGCACGAGTATTTTCTTTCTGAATATCACTTGTAAAGAAGGCAAAATTACGAATGGTTGAAGTAGATTTATTTATTTTATTAAAAAATTTACTTGGAAATTAACGGGACCCGTAAGTACATGAATTTACGATACTTCTTCATCCATTGCACAGCCAGCACAAACAGTTTTTAAAAGTTTATTTTTTAATATTTTGTCTTACATTTTTTCTACAGTAATAATTTAAAAAAAACACCTAATCCGGCAATTGGGGATACACTGGTCGTATTGGATGATTTTTAAAAAACAGCAGAATCGATGGAAACGCATAATATACACACATCCCCTCTCAAATATTGAAAATCAACCTCTTTCTATTCCTGAGGGAGGTGCATATTTATAAGTTAAAAGATCGAAGCACGCAGGTCAATTTTCTTTTATGTTATTCTGCACGTTAGAAATTATTTAAATAACTCCATACACGCTTATCCGCCTTCCTAAATTAAGTGTTATTTTTTTTTTTTTCAAAAAAAGGCAGAACATATTGAAACCCAGAATTCCATATAACCCGCCCCCCAAAACTGAAGATTTTCTTTCTATTTTCGGGAGGGGAGGTTCATATATACACATTAAATTTAAAAACAAGTAGGTCATTATTTAGAAACGAATTACTGGATGAAATAAAAATCCAAAACGAAAACTTATTTAATATATTTCAATGATTTTTTGTTGATAAAAACATAAAAAACCCTATAACACCATCAAAACACCATCCGCGGGTGGTCTTTGAGAAACGCTATCCTTGCAAAAGACGGGGAATTTGACGTCAAAAGTTCTGGCCAATCAGATTTCGAGAAGGTAAAACATGATTGGGAAAACCGAAATATGTATCTGTTTACTATGCTCAATTACACCGTGATTAACAAGGAATAAACACCATATACAAAAGTTACGTTTTTTTGTCCATAGAATCCGAATCAACAATAAAAAATGGATGTTATAATTTAAAGATTCAAAGTTGGAACCCGTCTGACCCCCAGGGTGTCGGTTGCGGGGGTTATACTTGGTATCACTGCCTATTTAAAAAGCCTATTTAAAAATATTAAAAAAGCATTTTTTGATTTTTCAATCTCGTGTGTATTTCCCGAGTTATTCGACCGTTTCCAGACTTTTCGGACACCCTGTATATTTTTTTAAAGGGCAGCAGTGGGGAATATTTAAGAAACAAACTATTTTCAATTTTTGCTGTCAAAAAGTCAAATGCATAGCTGCCAACATCTTCCGCTTTTTCAACCCGGAAAAAATGTATAGTAAATTTTTCTATTTCAAATTGCCGAAATTTGCCCATTGAATTAGGCAAAAATTTCTGTTAAATTTTTCCGGTCCAAAAAATCAAAAGAGTTGGCAGCTATGCAAATGATATCTGCTTTATAATTTGAATTATGAAATAAATGACGACCAATATAAAGACATCAGTTTTTAAGTTCTTAAAATTGAACAAATTTAACACAAACAAGAATCAATGCATTTGAGTTCTACTAATGGATTGTATTTTGCTGATCGCGATTCATCTCTGGTGAAAATGAATTTTTCAATAGTATTGTTTCAGAAAGGGATTATTTTTTTTTAAGTGCAATTTTTTAAAACTATTTCTCCACAGTGATTTTGCGCAGCTTCTTGGTAAAAGAGAAAAATTAATGATTGACAGAGAATAATATTCACTAATAACTGTTTAATACTAATTTTTTTGGAAGTCCTTAACGCATAAATTTTAAATTTTATGATATTTTTTTTAAACTATGAACACTCGTTTTTTGTCATTTCCGTTGACATTTATGCTTTAATTATAGTTTACATGTATTTTATCCCATTCAGGACAAGTATCTTTTACAAGAATTTTATTAGTTTATGTCATAAATAAATATAATCAATTTTATTTTTACTTTTCTCTGGAATCAATTTTAAGAGCTGAAACCCGTTTTTGAAGGTGCATATATGCACCCATGCGCAAAATTCTACATTTTTACGAACTCTATTAAGAACTCAACGCGTTGTTGTAATGAGTTAGAAATTTCCGTACTAATAATGTTTAAAATCGTGCAGCTCAGTTTTGCATTTGCCAAAATTCTGCACCAAAAAAGTTTCTGCACCATTGACATTTAAAGAGACAATATTAAAAATTTTCATTCGTGTCATTTTAACTGCTTATAGAAGGATTCGTATGATTCAAAATATTCTTAGGATTTTTGATAGATTTAGTGCCAGAAATTTCGATAAGTACTGTTCGATATATCACAATCAAAAATTTTCTTTTCCATTATATAAAACAAGTATTATTTCACAAAAATTCTGTGAAAATTGCTTGAAGTTCTTGAAATGTACGAACCTTGTATATTTTACTGCTAATAGTAATCTTCGCAAAAATTTATCTTTTAACCCTTTAACGATCATAGCATTTTCATTGCTAAGATGTCGAAATAAATGAATGACACCGGTAATTAAGAACAAATATATTTCTAAAGAAGAAAACGTGATTTTTCACATATAAAATAAAAGGGATATTTTTAGATAAAAATACCGGTGTCAGTGTTGCGTATCGGAATTAAAATTTTGTGGTTTCGTGGCGAAATCAATGAACGTTAAAGGGTTAAATAGCAACATTAATGAAAATTAAATTAACACCGGTAAAAATATCAAAAACATTTTATACATAAATAAGATAGTAGTTTGCGTTATAAATAGAAAAACTGTTTTCTGAATTAAGACAATGACCAGTTGATCGAAAGCAATTTTAGAAATCAGATGGATCGAAATGAAATTTCGTTATACTATGACGTCAATTTTTTTTTAAAGTACTGGTATTCAAAGTTTGACTAGTGTTAGCTGAATGAAGAAGGTCTCAGATAATGCCATTAATATTCGGAACCAAAATGAATGTTTCTATTAAAAAGAAAATGATTGAAGTATCCGTGCATTGAAATATATTACTAAGAACATAAGCATTCATTTGCAAGTTCCTTGGAATATATTTCCTTGGAATATGTCCTTGGAATTTCCAAGGACTCTGAAAAATAAAAAAAAAGATTAAAAATAAGAAAATTTACATTTAAATTTTAAACCTCAACTTTCGTAATCTCCACCTTCATTCACAGATTCTACTATATTTTTCTGCAGTGAAACACTTCGAAAATCCCCTTAAAATTTATTGGTAAAAGTGTGCTAACCCTGATTTGTTAAAATATTTAGTCAACCGCAGACTTCTGTCGTATAATGTTATTTCACGGCTACTTTTTAAAAATTTAGATTTCTTCGTAGCATTTCTATTTTGAAATAGTGAAATTTCCACTGTTTTCATCTTAATATGAAACGTGAAATCTATGCCAATTTTACCATTTATAAAAAAATGGTGCCAATGAAAAAATTATTTTTAAAAAAGTAGGCATGAAATATTATACAACAGAATTATGCGATTGACCTAATATTTTTTTTTATTTTATTTCTGCGACGTCTTCGTGAGGAGCCATTTCGAGAGCAGAACTTCTAAAAATGCAGACAAAGTTTTTTTAATGTCCATTTTTTAAGGTCCATAAACTTGTTTTATATAGTGCTGTAAAATATGAAAATAATTTTTTTATATGGAACCTGCGCCATAATTTTCCCTAAAACAGTGAAAGTGAAACTAAACAAAAGTATAAGACCAAAACTTAATGGTTTCCGTCATTGTATTTTATGAAATTTCAGATCTTATAAGATAACTATAAGTGAAGACAATTGTGCTGGAATAACACATGGCTGACAACATTATGTACCACTGTTTTACACTTCTGTTTTCGACCAGGTCATGGGAATACACTTTAATCGGTTTATTGTCTTTTGTGGAATTTCATATTTTATGCATATGTATCCCGGTAAGTGAAGCAGAGTTGAAAAGCGACATGAAACGTTAGATTCTGCAGAGCCTGCATAGCGCAATTTATTGTTACCATTTAATCTCCCGGGTGTGATGAAGCATTGTCTCTTAACCCATTAGTGTCTAGCGTCCCTTTTTAGGGACGCTTCAAAAGGTGCATTCAGCACTGTTTTTGACATCGGTAAAAAAGAAAAGCAATAATTATTACTTACCCATCATACGTAGTATAGGGTAAGTCTTGCAATCGTTTTGAAAATCGTAAAAAAAATTTTTGACGTATTTACACGTTTTAGATAGTGGAGATTCCGAAAAACATATTTTTAGAAAAAAAAATTTGCCGTCCGTCTGTCTGTCTGTCTGTCTGTAAACGCTCTATCTCCCGAACAAATTGATATAGAGACTTGAAATTTTGTATGTAGTTAGTATGTAAGAAAAAAGAGGATGTTGCTATTCGAAATTATCGAAATTTTGTCATTCTAATGGTAACTTCCAGAACTCTATTGTTGTTCTTTACTTAAATCTCGAAATCCGAAAGACTAAAAAAAGAGACTTTGTACTTAAAAAAATACTTTCAATTATAGATTCGACACAAAATAATAAATTATCATTGTCAGCTTATAGGGCTGATACCATGAAAATATGTCATGTCTGTCACATGCAACGATTTTTGGATACCAGTATTTTAGAACGGAAAAATGTGACTTATTTTATCCGAGATATCTCATCAGTTTAATAGGGTGAAGCAAACTTTTCGAAAATAACGGTGGCTAACAAGCCTAGCTATTTATAGCTTCGTGACAGACATGAGAAGTTTTCATGGAAATGAACATAGTGCCATTAAGTTATATATTTTTCAATCAATTTACATTTAAATATATACCTTTTTTCCTAAATAAATAAAATTAGATTTTTCGAAATAAAAATTAAAAATGTGAGACATTTAAACATTTAAAAAATAATGCAATATAAGTGAGATTTAATCTTTTATGCTAAATTTGATGGCTTAATCTTAACAGTTAACAGTTGATCGTTATATTTAATCACGAAATCAAAATGACATCAGCGTTTCTCACGGACACGTCTATCTTTATAATAGAGATATGCAATAACTCCATAACATACACGAAAACACTACCATTTGAAAAAGGAAATGATACATTTACCATAAATAATGAATAAATGAATGAACAAATTCAGTATAGACATTATAGACAATAATAAAGCATATACTGATGACATCCGCGTTTATCACTACACGTTTACAATTCCATAACATTCACAGAAACACTATATTTACAAAAAGGAAATTCTACGTTTAACTCAACGTTAACAAATGAACAAATTCAATACAGCCATTATTAAAACATAACATTGCATTAATATTCTTTATAAACTGCTATTTTTATGCATATATACTGAACAATAGTGAAAAATTTCCAGTGGTGCCATTTTTGCAAACCGCATTTGAAGGGTATAAAATAAACCATTCTGTATTAATGAAATTTAGTTTTGTAAAGAATTTAAATAGATTACAACTTTATGCTAGAAGAAAATCACCAGAATATTTTTTTAAGAAAAAGTGCAAATTTATGTAAATAATTTTAATACAAAACTTCTAGCAAAATTTACAAATGAATTGTCGTACAAACATAACTTGAATTTATTTAAATTATTAAATCAATTTTCTTCGCAGTAAAGAAAAAATATATCTTTTTATAGTAGGTTTTTGTATTCTTCTCGACACATTTTTAAATTTCATTTATTACATTCGATTTTGATCGTAATATCCAGAGCCTGATTACTAACGGGGCACTCTCTCACCAGAAAAAAATTATAGAAATTTTCGTCTTCTTTAAACGCCCTTTTCATACAAGATTACTGTCATGAATAAGGAAAAATTCTTTTTTTCTTTTTCCTGGTGGGAGAGTGCCCCGTTAGTAATCAGGCCCTGGTAATATCTGTAAACAATCGAAAGCATTGTTTAACCCTCTGGATCCCAAACCGCCCGAGACCGCCCGAGATATTTTAATTCGTATATTTCAGTTCCCACCAGAAAATTAAAACAACAATATTTGCTTTAATCAATAACAGAACATTCCGTATTTAAATAAAACGAAATTAGCCATTGAATTTTTCTGGTGTGAAATGAACTACATAATTTCTAGAACATGTTCTAGCATGGGAATTAAAGGGTTAAAAGCCTCACGTTCTCGTTGGAAGAATATTAAATCTCTCTCCTCACTCGTGCCAGTAACAAAATCATGATATCTCAATAAAAGACACAACACCAAATTTGCTCTTGAAAAAATAATGTATAAAACGAACGCCATTTCAATTCTCTCTGGTTAAAAGTTTAAAAAAAATGTACGCATAATTATAATTGGGTAGGACGCATTAACCCTTTAACGTTCATTGGTTTCGCCACGAAACCACAAAATTTTAATTCGGATATGCAACACTGACACCAGTATTTTTATCTGAAAATATCCGTTTTATTATGTATGTAAAAAATCACGTTTTCTTATTTAGAAATATATTTGTTCTTAATTACCGGTGTGAATAATTTATTTCGACATCTTAGCAATGAAAATGCTTTGATCGTTAAAGGGTTAAGGGATTCCTTAACATTAACTTCGAGAAAAAAATTGATGGGAAAACAAAGTATTACTTATTAAACTTTAATATGTCAAACGCAAACACCTGATAAGAATACACTGCAGGTTTATGCAGAATGTTTGCCAAAAAAAAAAAAAATCATGTAATTTAAAAATGCAATTTTTAAATGTACCGGAAAATATATCTAGAAAAAAAGGTAAATCACATACCACAATCTTAAAACGATGTGTGAGCCACGTTCATCAGTGAGTTCAAGTAACAAGGCTGTCGCCAGTGACAGCTTGAAAGATGATTAAAAGAAAAAATGCATTTCGAGGAAAAGCCCTTTCAAAGTGTTTAACTGTTAAAAAATTACTCAATCTGTAATTGTAGCCCAATTCAGTGTTGCCAGATGGGCTACTTTATTTAAATTGAGATTCTTGATTGGAACCACTTTTTTGTAATTGTAAAATGCGCCTTATTTAATGACGGATTAATAAAGGCGAAAACAAAGGGAATTTTACCGTTTCAAAAAAGTGGTGCCAATCAAGAAATGTGAATTAAAAAAAGTAGCCCACTGGCAACACTGGCCCCATTAAACTTTAGTTAAACTGCAATTGCACGAAGTAAGGATACTTCTTATTTGTTCCTTTTTCATTTACTGTTGCGTTATCTTAACCCAGGGCTGCCTCTGGCGACTATTTTTGTAGTCTGTTTCCACCAGTATTTTTCTAATATAAATATTGAACTATATTTTTCTTGCAAATGTTTCTGTTTTGAAAAAATGGTGCCAGTTAGAATTAAAAAATAATCACCTGTGGCACCCCTGTTAACCCTTTCCTGCGCAGGCCACTCCCATTGTAAAAATGTTGAAATGAATGAATGACACCAGAATTTATGTACAAAAGTAATTGAAAATAAGAAAAAACTATTTTTCATAGACATTATAAACGGAAATTATTTATACCGTAATTCTGGAATCGTTGTGGCATTTGGGTAATCAATTTATCTGTTCCATATAATGGAACACTGAAACATAAAGTGGTAAAGAATAAAGAGCAAAATTTACATATGTTCTAAATAAATTCACTGGCTCGCGTTTTCTATCAAGCGTAAAAAATGGAGTGATATTTGAGTGAAAGAATAAGATCAAAATTCATTATTCATAAGATGAAACAAAAAGATGAGGGACTGTTTCCATATTCCATTGATTAGAGTCTACACAATATTGCATGTACTACTATATTTAGATAAAGCTCCCCATGTTTTAGCTTCATTTTGGGAATAACGGATTGCGTTGTGTATTAGTCATCGCTTTGCTTATACAAATAAAATCTCAATATATATGTTTATATATGTATAATATATATATATATATATATATATATATATATATTACAAAACAATAAGTCTAGTTAAATTTACAAAATTTTCGCCTTAATTAAGGAGAGATTTTTTTTATAAGGAAACACTAAAACTGAACACTTTTCTGATCTAAAACTTCCAGGATACGAACGAATCCTGATGCATAAGTGGAAAAAAATATCAAAATGGAATGAATTTATTTTTTAAAAAAATCCATGTTTGTGTAAAATAAAAATAATAAAAAATATTAGAGGATGGTACTACTTGGTTATCCCGTCGACCAATTTCACCAAATTATACAAATCTCCAAACTGATAGCCAAATTATACACATTGACATAATTTTTATTTTAAATAACGATAAAACAAATGATTAGTCGAATAATTAATAAAAATACAGATAAAAAGTCGAAATGAAAATCACTTAATATCGTTTTAAACACGTGTATCGTATTTAAGGTCATTGAATGTGACATTCACGATCATCGATTATTGGCATTTGATCTTATAAATTTGGTCGACGGGATAACCAAATAGTATCAGAGAATAAATATATTAAATATATTTTCAATAAGTGATGTGACTTTATGATACTTAATGTGTGATACTTATGTGACTTAATGTGTTTTTATGATAATAATGGATGGAATAAAACTAATTTTCTAATACTGAGATATTTAAATCCGAAAGTAATGGACTTTAAAAGATTTTTTCTTTCCATACCTCTAATTTTTATTCTTAAAAATTCTAAGTCGTAAAATTTCATTTTATTTACAGAGAGATTTTCTAAAAGAAAATAATGATATCAAAGAATTTCCTAACCTAGAAATTCCAGGAACCGTACGAACTCTGATGCATAAAGAAAAAAATATATCAAAATGAATTTTTTCTAATTCCATGTTTGTGTAAAATAAAAATTACAAAAAAATTCTATAGGATTCTAATAAGCAGGGATAATAGGATTTGTAATAGGAATAATAGGATTAATAATAGGATTTCTAATAAGCAATATTGTATTGATGTGGTTTCATAATATTAATGCGACTTAATATATTATTAAGTGGATAAAATGAAACGAATTTTACTTCTAATAAAGATATATTTAAATAGTAATAGAAGTAATAGTAATACAAGTTCATACAAGTAAAATTAAAACGTGCAGATATTTGTCTCCTGTATCTCAAATTTTTATTAGTTTAAAAAGAATCTGTGCATATGTTGTATTGGTAACATTCAAACGAAAGCTGAGGTCTTAACAATGCTGACACTATTGCATTCGAAAACTTCTCGAAAGCCACTCACAAATTTCCATATTCAGGAGTTGTAATCAACAATGTTCCACCACTTACTGAGAAGATAAATACTGATGTTTATATATGTAATGAGCTTTAATTAATGATTCTCTAATTAAAATCTAAAAAAGTCGTTTGTAAATTCCGGTACCAATCGAAAATTACTCGTTTTACTAACAGAATTAGCACGTGCCGGAAAGGGTTAAATAAAACAATATTTTCTCAAAGATTCTCAAGTATGAAAAAGTATTATCCCTGGTACGTTCTCTTCGTTAATAATTGACAGATTGTAAGCTATGATGTCTTTCACGATCTCCAGATTTTATTGCGGTAGAGCTTTATTTGAGAGGAAACTTACCGTTTTGTTATCGTCGCCTTTGTCTTTTATCCATTTACTTCAGCTTTCCAGCGCAAGGCGTTGACAAGATGAAATGAAATGTTAGAATGTTGAAATAACTGAATCATAAAGAATTTACGAACAAATATATTTGAAATTTACGAAAAAGCTGTTTCTCTTATAAGTAGCCCACATAGCATGCATGGTCACAGTGACGTCACTGTGAGTCACTGTGGTCACGTCACATCTGTGACCAAAATGCCACCGCTCAGTGACGTCACATTGTGACTGAAATGTGACGTCACAACTGTGACCAAAATGCCACCCTCAGTGACGTCACATTGTGACTGAAATGTGACGTCACATCTGTGACCAAAATGCCACCCCTCAGTGACGTCACATTGTGACCGAAATGTGACCTTCTTAGAAAATTAAAAAATATATACAAAAATTCTTCAAAAGATCCCTCATAGCATGCATGGTCACAATGACGTAACTGTGAGTCACTGTGGTCACATCACATGTGTGACCAAATTACCACCACTCAGTGACGTCACATTGTGACTCAGATGTGACTTTCTTAGAAAACTTTAGAAAATTACAAAAATTCTTCAAACCATGTTATTTACTGGCAAAAAACTTGTTTTCTGGCATTTTAGAGGAATATTGTGCAATCGCTGTTATGTCACACGTTACATGCACTGCGTGTAACGTGTACGTCATATCACATATGTGAGATAAACCTCCCATCATATGAAACTACGCACCCAGCAATGAATCTATCAGTGAAACTTCCATTTAAGGAAATTTCTCGTTACACTTAAATGCTTCGTTATGAAAAAAATATCGTTGAATAGAAATCCACGAAAACTCGTGAAATTAGTATAGTAAGCTACAAATAAAAATGGAAGTATTATAAATGTTATAAAACTGTGTTTTAATTTGGATAGTAATTTTTGTTATGCAATATAGCCACATAAAAAAATTCATTAGTATAATATCTAAAAAACCACGTAATAAAGGAACGGAAACAAAAACTGAATAGCAGCGTTCTATTTCTCGTTTTCTCGTGTATTTCAAATAGAAAAATTAAAAAAAAAATTGGAATATTACTTTGTGTGCGATCTCTTATGAAAGATACAATCATAAAAACTTTCGCATCTTTTTTAAGTATTCAGAGAATGGACCTATAATATTTTCATGGAATTAGAATTCCTTTCTTAGCATATCGAAAAATTTTCGCATTTTTCCCTTTTTATTTAAAAGATAAAATAAATACATAATTTCAATTCATACAATCCGCTGAAATATATTCACCAATCAATCTTAACAGCAATCTATCCTTTTGAATATTGTGCACTCACGGAAGTGCAACAAATTTTGCTAAGTAGAATTTTTTTTAATATGAATATTAATTTAAATGTTAATTGCGTTCTAAATGAAGGTTCAACAGAAAATTAAAAAAGTAGATAATTTCATTAAATATGGGCTTCGTTAAATGAAAGTTCCACTGTATTTCGAAACTAATTGAAAGTAAAATAGAAATGCGTGAAAAAAAGATTTTAACTCAAAATTTTAATTAGGGATACCCTCATAAAACTAATGCGCAGGCGCATTCAACTTATAAATCTTCGAAGCTCAAACAACCAATAATAACAAAAAATCACCTGCTTAAAAAATATCGTTTGGCAACGACCAGAATAGTTGACACTAATGTATTTATTCTTTAGAATATTAGGCAGCTGCTCTAGTAACTTTGTTATGATGTTATGTGTGTATATTTAGTAAGTAAGTTGAAAATTTTTAAAAAGTTATGCAGAAATGCTATCAGGTGACATTTTATGTTAAATGTCGGTCCGAAAAAATACAATTTCAGTGGCGTTTCGTTAATATGAGCGCGCCAATGTCATTGTACTTCATTCGGACATTCCGACTTCGAAATTATCTTCCCTATTTGGATTATGAAACTGGAATTAGAGGATAATACCGATAAGAAAGAAGTAAGCAAATGTTATTTTCCCTGTTTTTTTATAATGATTTCTGTTAATTTCGTAAAAAACATCTTACAAAAGGAATAAATATCATATTAATTTAACTTTTTTGAATTCACTTACCTTAGTAAATTCAATAAATTTAACATTTATTTTGTTGAAATACGGAACAGCATGTCAACGATTTGAAAATAGTTAATAATATTATTTTTAAAATGCACTTTAATCACATTTTTTAATTACATGGTTAAAATCACATTTTAATAAATTAAAAAATATACACATAATCAAAAGTTAACGTTATAATTAACATATAAAGGGGTTTGGGGTTGTTTAATTGTTGAAAATAGTGATAAATTTAAAGTACCTTTATGCACTAATATTGCAAAAATACTTTTGTAAAACTTTTTTATTACCTTTCTGAATTTCCATAATCCCAAAAATTTGATAACTGTAATTCCATGACATTTATTATTTTAAACCATGTATCTAAAATAATTAAGATATTGATTTTGTGGTAATAACAATTATAGATTTTAAAAAATGAGTAATTATCGTATTATTTTATTAATTTTTGATATCTTAATTGTTAAATTGTGTTGAAAATAACAATTTTGTTTCATTAGTATGTGTTCATTAAATCCTGGTTCTAAATAGTCATAAAAACAATTACATGCACACTTTTGTGGGATGTACATTGCTGAAATTTTTAGTGTTTGATGTATTTCTATTATTTTCAATAAAATTTTGTCTGATATTGGGAAGTGAGACTGAGAATACTTAGATATTATTAATAGATTCATCTAATACAAAAAAATGAAATCTAACAATTATAACTATTAATAAGGAAACTTTAAAAAAAATTCCTTAAGGATGTCCTTTACCGGCACATCTATACTATATGACATATACAATATATAGGGCTCCCAAATGGTCCGCGAACTGGACATCAGTATTTTTTAACAGAAAATTTTATGATACGTTTGCGCTAGATTCAATTTCCAAAGGTGGTTTCTTGACAATTTGCATGAAAAATCTAAAGAGAAAATTTCTCTAAGAAAATTCTGATGTTCAGTTAGCGGACCATTTGGGAGCCCTGAATATATATATATATATATATATATATATATATATATATATGAGTTTAACTACGAATTTAAACCGTGGTGTAACCATACATGCGCACAGGCCACTATAGTAAGAAAATAACTAAGCGTAATACTAGAACTAATTGCCTCGTCTTCATTTGTACTCGATTTTCAAATAAAATCTGTATATTACGAATATTGCGCATAAACTTCACGTAGTTTTATGAAAAGATAATTCTATATTATATTTAACAGAATGATTTTAATTCGTAAATTAATCAAACGAATATTAATTTTTCAAAATGAGTAAAAAAGTATTATTTTAGGATTCGAAGTAGAGACCCTCGATGTATGCTGGCAATGCTCTTCCAACAGAGCAACTTAGCACGCACAATTCACCCGGAGAAATATCATTATATGCCCATACGAATAGTATGCATTTATCATACGGGTAGTTTGAAAAAAAAAATTAAAGTATTATTACATAGGGTTATCTATACATATAATAAAACAGTAGGACCCGGTGTGTCTGTACATTGAAGATAATTGACAAAAATGGAGTCAGGGCGATAAAAGAAAACCAATGAAACACAAAAAAAAATTTTTTGAATTTTTTGTCTGTCTGTCTGTCTGTTTGTTCGAGGTTATCTTCGTAACTACTGAATGGATTTTTATGCGGTTTTCACTAATGAAGAATGCACACTCCCGGGCAGTGTATAGGCTTTGTTTCATCAAAATCGGACAACAGACAAAAAAGTAACAAAAAGAAACAAAAGAAACTATTAGGTGGGCTGCTCACGTTTTTTAGTACATAACGTTTTTTAGTACATATAAAATCCAATAGATGTCACTGTGCGATTTTAAAACGCGCTATCGTTATGTTTTCGCCAGTCTACTTAAGTATGAGAAAGTTTCAAGCTGGCTGTCGTTCCATGTGGTTTAGTCGGTAGAACGTCAGTGCGCCATACTGATGGCCCGGGTTCGATTCCCAGCATGGAATTTTTTTTCACTATGTTGGCATTAACGCCTATAAGCAATTAAAAGAATTTGAAATATTGTATTCAAGGCGAATTTTCTCTCTGGGAAAATTTCCTTGCATTAATATGTCAGTGTAATTTTTTTTTCGATTTAATTTTTTTTTCGAAACTTTGTTTTTCTTAAAAAATTACAGTAAATATTTGATATTTCCCAACGTTTTTTGAATGATCGACTTGCTTTTTTTTTTTTTTAATGTATGTCTGAACCTTATCTAACTACTTCTTCAAGATTTCTTTAGATAAACCGACCAGCGTAGCGGGCGAAGGCCGCTAGTATATAATAATGATAAGTATGCGTTCGTATTCACTGTTTGAATTGTGTGCGTCAGATTCTTCCAGGATAGTTCAGTCGACAAAGTATTGACAATTTGCGCGAAAGACTGCTTAGTTCGAATCCTGACCTGGACACTTTTCAATCAGTTGAAAAATTACAACAAAAGATAATTAAAAGATATAGGGTGGATGCTCCAGTTTTGGCAACTGAACAAGTTTTGGCCACATTGGAATGATTTACCCTCTATTTAGGCTGTAAATTGATTTTAACAAATTATATGCATTCTTACTCCTTAATCTAACACTCTTTTATCATCTCCAATCCCATTTGTTTATTTTTTGATAAAAAATGACTTGCAAAAAAAAAAAAAAAAAAAAAAAAAAAAAAAAAATGTGTAAAACTATAGTGTGCACTCACATATATTAAGGTTTTTGCTTAGGTAACAAGTTTTCATAATCTTTCAATATTAGGCATTTATCGAACTTTATTTGTTCTGAAACAAATTGCTATGAAGCTTTATGAAGTAGGCTTTCTCTCTGTTGCAATTTCATATTTAAATTAATTATTTTTACAGCTTAAAGTAGGGGTGGCCAAAACTGGTACTTTAAATTTGCTATGTGTACCAGTTATGGCCATGGTGTGGCCAAAAAGGACACAACATTATGCTCCACTTTTGGCCACAAGACTAATTATAATGAAAATTTCAGCAATATATTCAGAAATGTTTTATGACTTATAAATTTAAAAGTTCAATAAAATTACAGCATGATTTAGTGGTTTCTTGTATTTTTTCAAAACAAAATGAGGAAGTTGCATAACTTTTGCAAAATTTCAAGCACATGAATTTAGAAATAACAAATAATGTGAAAATCTTTACACTATAAACAGGATTCATTTTAACAAGTTTAAAAAAGACAATTCTGTACTCTTAAAAATGGTCTAGATTAAACACTGTTATAAGATAGCAAGTAAAATTATGGCTTTTCAAAATTCATTGTCAGCTTTTCAAGATGGTTAAGTTTTGTAGTATCTCGTTCTATATTGCAAAACAAGTTTACTGAATGGAGACCAGTTTTTACTATTTTTGAATCTCAAGTAATAGGGTTGTGCTATTTATGATGGCCAATTATCTATATGAGAGATATGAGCCAAAGAGAAGGGGGATGCCCTCTGTGAAGGTCTTTCTAAGATCCTAGCCCATATTTACACAAGGAAATCTAAGGTTTGAAGAAAACTAACTCCAAATGATTAGGCTGACAGGCAGCTAAGTACCAGGAATTAAAGTTAAAAATCAGTTGGAAAAAAACGGATTTTAGAGACTGACAAAATACTATTTCATGAAAAAATGAGTCTAGTCATATAACTGTAAATATTGGTATAGTATAACATATGATATATATAAATGAAAATATGCAAAATGTTAAAATAAGCTTTTTATGTCCTATAAGTCTTTTTTATGAATTAAATATATTTTTTTGTTTTTAAATTTAAATGTTCAGTTAAAATCAGCTTAAGTATATTTTATTTGATGTTTTTATGATTTCATTTAAAAAATTGCAAATCTTTTTTATACAGCAAACAAATATGTGTGTGGTAAAACAGACTTTGCACAAAAATGCTTTATTTTTACTTATTATCAGTTAAAATGTTTGCAAAATTACAAGATATTAGGGTGGCCAAAACTGGTGCAAATTGAAAGAAATTACTTAACGAGTCATTACTCACAATCTAAAATATTTGATAGAAAGTTATTATAATTAACAGAAAGCAACTAAATTTACTAAAGAATACTGTTATTGCGATTTAATATGCTTTATTCAGTCTAAAACTATAAAATTTCCATTTCAACTTTTCTCTTAATGTGGCCAAAATTGGAGCATCCACCCTATATATTTATAGACATCAGGATTATTGGTCAGAAATATAGGCAAGCTGAACAGTTTTAGATATGTGCTGTGATTTGTGGATATTAAAGCGAGTAAAAGTTTAAAAAAAAAGTTCAAAAAGATTAAACAGTTTGAGCAACATACTACAAAATGTGTGTCAGTTATAAATAAAATTGAAGCTATGCAATTTTCAGCATGTGGGGAAAAATGTATAAATATTTTTGAAAGGTAATATTTTTCAAATTTTGAAAACAACACCAGAGTCGTAAGGCATGTGAGGTAAATCGAATTTTTAACTTTAATTTAGAAGAAAGTCTCCTTACTGCAGGTAACTATTTTTATATATTATACAGTATTTGTTCATAAATTGTCAATATATGATTTTAGGACTCAAACCCTATTTTAATAGGAACATGGCATGGAGTTATAGTTTCAGCAGATCCTGTTTCTTTTAAATTGTTAGAGAATTGTTAAGAAAAGTTAAATCGTCACAGAATCATCACAGTGTTAACGAAAGTTTTGTCACAAATGATCTACAGCGTGAGTCTAAAATAATGGGACAAACTTTAAGGGAGATGGTAGAGCTCACTATAATAAATAATTATGGCATAGAAATGTATGACTGGAAGTGACGCGTTAAAACGCCACACTAGTCACTGCAAAAGACACGGATTATAATGTTAAGCGTATGGGAGCGCTATTTTCAAATATCTCGCTAAAATTTTAATATTTTCACATATTTTTTTTTCTATAGGATAGCTGAGGACGACCTGCAACTGGGCTGGTTTTTACTTTTTTGATTTTGGTTACAGATTAAAAGAATAATACTTTAACTTTCAGAACCAGTTTAAACCGGTTCTAAAACTAAAACTATTGTAATATAAAAAAAATATAACCAAAATCGAAAAAGTAAAAATTAGCCCGGTTGTGGATCGTCCTCAGCTATCCTATGGAAATAATATCATGTAAAATATTGAAATTTGAGCAAGATATTTGAAAACAACGCCCCCCCCCCATAGACTTAACATTATCATCCGGGTCTTTTTTGGTGACTGGTGTAGCGTCTTGACGGGTCACTTCCGGTCATATATTTCTGTGCCATCATTATTTGTTATAGTGTATCCTACCGCTCCCTCAAAGTTTGTTCCATGATTTTGGACTCACCTTGTATTTCACAATTTGGTCACAATGTGACTTGAAAGCATTGTCACTTTCGTCACAATTTCGTCACAATTTTAATGACAAAATCGTCACAAATGACACACTTTTCACAAATTGGTCACATTGTGACGTCACAAAGTGGTCACAATGTGACGTCACAAACAAGCTCTAAAACGGCCATAACGACTTCACATTTTAGTCACGTGACGTCACATCGACGGTCACAAAGTCACAATGAGACTTCACAACGACGTCACCGTGACGTCACCATGTCTTACGGGAGGGGAGGCACGTTTGAACATTTTTTAAATCAATATATTTGTTATTCCAATTATATTTTTGCGTTTGAATATTGCATAATAAAAATAATAACTTTCTTCATCATAGTAAAAAAGTTGTGAGGATTTTAAAAGCTGAAAATTTTTTGTTCAAACCTGTCCCATGTAGTGGTACCTTTGAAGAAGTAAGGGGCACCTTTGAACACATGAATAAAATATGGAAACATTGAGAATTTTTATAAAACTTGCATATGTTTCAGAAATATAAAGCAAACAAATAAAATTAAATATCTATATTTTATTGAAACTAATAATTTTTCTATTATTTAATCAAACTTAAATTCATAAAAGTTGACGTCAAAAATCTTTATGGAAACAACGCAGAGTGTCCCTCTAGTTATGTTTGATTGTGAAATGTTTTTTACAATATCCTTTAAATACACCAATATGATATCTGATGGTTCTGGAAAATTAAAATTCTTCATTCACTCATTTTATGAAAAAAAAAAAAAACGAGTGAATGAAATATTTTAATTTTCTATTCTGACTTAAATTTCGTTTTATCTAGTATGAAAACTATGTATGTATGTATTTATCTAGTATGTATGAGTATTTGGGAAAGAGTGAATGAAAGAGTATGGGTTTTGTCAAGCCTTTGACAAACCTGCTAAATCATGAATCATTATTGTGTATCTGGGATTTGCAATTATCAAATAAATAAATGCCATCATCAATTTAGATTTGAAACTTTCCATCGCTGATACATCCAGAGATTGTAATACATGTCAGTATTGAGGGATTATTAACAGTATAACTTCATGTTCTTTGATATGCTTTATTAACTTCTTTTAACATAGAAAAAATTCCAAAAATAATAATAATTAGGTACATCAACTACTCTTAATTTCATAATTTTCGATATTCAATGGTGCCCCATCATATGGAGTTCAACATTGCAACTGTTTACTCACTCAATTCGGCTGAAGAATTTGATTAAATCAAAGTTTATAAAATAAGATTGCATTTTTATTTAAGTGTTGAATAATAAATCATGAAACTTTTATGGCTACAAAATTGTCAATAAAAATCTTTTAACTTCATTTCCTTAAATTTAGATTAAAGAGGCAGAAAAATACATATCTTGCTCGGACAGTATTGTGGATACAAAATGGTCCAGCTTTCTATGAAGCAGCTTTCACTGAAGCAGTTTTAATGTAAGGACATAGACATTTTTAAAAAATAATTTTTTTTCAAGGAAAATATTTAGTGTTCTAATTGCCCCCAGTTCAAACGTGCTCTCCTCTCCTCTAATAAACAGAAAATGTTTATATCAGTATTTTAGTATCATTGTGGCGTTTCGGAATCACGTTGGGTGTACCATGTACTGGAGCAATCTAACACAAAGAATTAACCGATTTATCGCTTAAAAGAGTGATAAATTGGTACTTTATGCCGCTTTTGAAAAGAAAATGAAGAAAATCATTGATTGTTACTTACTTTTCTGCAAGAAAGACAAACAAAAAGACATTTAGAAAACAAAAACATCTCTAATTGATCAACTGTTAATGTAAGCTACCATCTGTTATTTACGATTTCTACGCAAATTAATTTTATGTAAATTTGTATTTTAATATACACCGGAAAAAACAAAATGTAAATGTAAAACAAATTTAGCATTTGTACATAATTTCCGACCAGCAAATTCATTAGAACTTTAATCGAGGTATCTTGCTGATGAAAGACAGTAAGTCATAAATCAAAAGAGCTCGCTTCTAAAGCTTTTTTCTCTAAAATCGAATAATAGAAAATTGTATTCTTATTAATCCATAAACCTTCCTTTCCTATCCTTTTGAAATTCGCATTCCATGTATAACTTATAAATATTGCTAATTATTTTGATATTGGTACATACACTTGTTGTATTGGTTCATAAAAAAAGTTTTTTCCTTGAAATTTTTTAAAACAAGTTGAATACATTAACTCATAAATGTATGTATGTTTTAAAAGAAAAAAAAATACTTTATCTCTGTCATAACAAATAAATTCATTTTACAATTTCAACTTACTTCTAAGTGTGATGAAGTTAAAGCTAATAATTTTAAGTATTATTTACACTACACATTACGATTGTCTTTTTTTATTATTACAAATATATGTCCGGTTTACTCAATCGAAAAGAACCAAATGCGAGTACTTAAGAATCTAACACGCTCCAATTTATAAATAAATCTAATCTTACCATGAAACTTACACAGAAATTGTGTATATTCAGGGTGAATACACACATACAGGGTTCCCGTACATACAGGGAGCGTACGGGACCATTATTTTCCAGGTGAAATATAATATTTTTCTGCATTGCAGCATGGTATTTTTATTCATAACTTATTTGCTTAACCTTTCACCAAATCAGAGGGTTTTGATAGATACCGAGAACGTATAGCGATCATGGCGGGGTTTTGTTTATTTTTGGTTGTTATATATGCCATCTTTCTTGAGAAAAACAAATTAACTTACTTAAGAATTTATCTTTCTTGTCTATTCTTTTTACTGCATCATCATTTACAATATGTTATGTAATGTGGAGATTTTAGTACTATTGAGTAATCTTCCGTTATTGGGCCACATACATGTGACCATACGGGCAGGTGTTGATAAAAAAAGTAATTTAGAATGTATTTTTTGGTATTAAAAACAGAGAAACACTAAGCAAACAATAAAATCATGCATGCCCAATAAATATACTTTTGTAACTGCAACTTAGTGTTGCTCTATTTTCTGAAAACATTTTATGTCATATTATGTTGATAATTTACATCTTTCAGATGTTTTAAAACTAACTTACAAATTATTTTTCTAGTTTTTAAAGTTCAGATCGCCTTCATTATAATTCATAATTACTGATGTAAGATGTTACAAAAAAGTAAAAAAAGAAATACAGATATTTGAAGATCATGAAAAGATGTAAAACTGTCATTAGCACTGAGAGAACTTATAATCGATTGCATTATTAGTTATCAATCGATTATTAAAACAACTCACAAAAAATCTTTCGATTATGCCCATCTCTATACCACTAAAAATAATAGTAGCCATGTAATTCTACAGTGAAACAACACATTACAATCGCTTTTTATTATTTTTCTTGCCGCAGACAAAAACGACAATGCTTTAAAATTGTCAACCAGCTGTTGTGGTGCGCCAGCGTCTTCGGATTTTAAATAAATTATATGCACTACTTATGGCTTACTTTTTCCGGTATCGTTATTTTTTATTTCAAATTGTGTATGGTGATGTAAACTTGATTTCTATACAATAATAAATAATACAATAATATAATACAAGAATCTCATAACATTCGCACTAATTTTTAAAAAGAAATAGCGTCTGCATTCGCGTTGACAATATTCACAATACAATTTTTTTAAAAAAATAGTGGTGAGAACAGCATATATAAGTAGCAGTTTTGTAGTCGCGGATTTTACATTTGCGGAATCTAATACTCGCGATTGTTGTGATATTACTGTATATGATGTCTAATTATTACTTAAGCTGAATTAAAGCGTTATAAACGTTTTTAGTTTCTAGATATCTTCTTGCCTTATTGATTGACTGGAAAATTTTCAAAACAATTTTCTTCATTTTTTTTAGAGTATCTTAGATTATTTGTTTAATTCTTGATTCTGATTCAAGAAAAAAAAATATAGGTTCAAATTACATTCTTTAAATTTTTATATTCATCACTCTCCTGTAAGTTTCATTAAAATTATTTTTCTTGAATAATGCAGCGAGTACAATAGTGAAAATTCTCTTCAATTACATCCTGAATTTACATAGTCATGAAATGCTTAACTTTCCTTTACTAAATGGTCTATGAGTTTTTAGTATTTAATATTTCAGAAACTTTCACATATCACAGCAAACTTAGCTTTGGTCGTTTAAAAATAAGAATCTTATTCCTATACTTGGCATATGATGGAAAATATTTTTCTTAAAATAACTTACTGTAACAGCGAACGTAAAGAATTTACAAAAGCTTTTTTGGTTCATCAAAGGAAAAACTATTTCTCAAACATAACCGTAACTCTTATCTTTTTTTAAACATTTTAGCAATAAACATTGGCTACGTAGCTTTAAGAGGCGCGTTTCGAGCTTTTGTTGGAGGACAACCTGTATATATGGATAGCGTTTCATCACGATTGTTTAGAATTGTTTTAATAATTCTCCATAAGAAAAAATATCAACTCTCCCCTTCCAATACTACTTTTGATATAAGCATGTGAAGCATTCTATTTTTAACCTTACTACCCTGAATGGGTCTAATTGACCCATAACTATCATTTGTTTTATACGATTCGAGCCGGAAATTTTTTCATAAAGAAAGTTAAATAACAGATTAAGAAATATAAGTAAATTAAATATATTAAAATGTTTTAGATAACAATTCTGGTGTGAAATGTTTTTATCAAGATTGAGTAAAATTTGAACAGGGTAGGAAGGTTAATAGCAGACATGCCAAACTCCGGCTTTTTAAAAATCAAACAATTATACTTCTAACCAGAAATTTATTGAATCAACGAAATTAATTAAATTTCAAATGATCCTCTGAGTTAATACTAGACACTTCTAATTAAATAAATTTTCTGGTTCAAAGTACGTTTTCATGAATTAACAAAAGCCGGAAGTTGGTAACTCTGTAATAGGAGTTGATCAGCTAATTCTATCAATAGAATGAAAACATTCTCAAAAAAGATCAAAATGAACCGAGGAGTGTTTTTAACAGGCAGCAAGTCGATAAGCATATTATGGTTTAGAATGTATTCGTCTTCAACAACGACAACTCTGGATTTTCTAAAAGGAATTGATCATCTCGAAACATATCAAAAGACGCTGAATCAACACTTCCTTCTATTTGGTGACATTTTGAGGGGTGTATGTAAGTAACAATGTAGTAACCATATGGATTATATGGAGACATGTTTATTTAAAAGCTCAATTTGGAAATAATCATCGTTTGTTGCTAATTTTCTTTAATAAAGTGGAAACTAATGTATGTTCTTCCGTGAGAATTTTGCATTTTTCTTTTATTCTTAAAATAATAAGTATAAGAATTAAAAATATATTTATACCGGAAAGAATATTTAGACTTTTATTAAAGTTTAAGAATTTTGGACAGAACTGCTGCTCCCTGGCATACTATGGCTGTAATCATGGTACCCAAGTTTCTGTAACAGCTTGGAAGTAATAAATTTACGAAGAAAGATTTAAAATTCTCCTCCCCTCAGGAACCATGCGTACGATGTACGGTATTTTGTCCACTGATTTTTTTTTAAGTAATATCATTGCTATCATTTCTTTGAATCAAGGCTTCCAACCCGTCCGCTTATGAACACCGCTTTTATTTAATCCTTTAACGGACAAAGCATTTTCATTGCTAAGAAGTTGAAATAAATGAGTCACACCGGTAATTGCGAACAAATATGTTTGTGAAGAATAAAAAAATGATTTTTCACATCCGTAAGTGAAGACGTATTTGGTTTCGCTCCGTGTTTCTGCGGTTATTCTTATGATGTGTTGCGTTTGGAGAGATCGGTTCGTTACTGAATAGATTCTTCGACGTCTGAGTGGTTTTTTCTGCTTTGTGTGAAGTTTTTTCTCATACTTTCTCTTAATGGCTTCGGATATGGAACGTCTTATGGCTGATACCGTTCAAGGAATAATTAATGGAACTGTTAAACCGAACTTTTGTGAAGAGTTTGCTAAAATTAGCTCGTCTTACGAGGATAAAGTGAAGCAAGTCATCGGTGAATTTTTTGCTTATCTGGACGATTATATAACATCTACTATAAGCAAGATGGATTATGCCACCTCACCCGCTGACCAGGAGGAGGTAAGAAAAGTTTGTTTTGAGGCTATTTCTTTACTTAGGGAGCCAATTTGTTATAATAGTTTGTTAGATTCTACTTATTTTGGAGTGTTTTGTTTTTCCAAATTTAGAATTGCTTCTAGTAAAGTGTTAAAAGATTTCGGTTTAAGTGACTTTACACTAGTTCAAAAAGGTACTAAGAGACCACTTGAGGAAAATTCAACTATCCCTCTTAGTAATAAATTTTCTAATTTAGCCAATGAAGCTAATCTTGATAATCAAATGAATCAAAATTCCGGTGTTGCCACCGAGGAGTCTGGTAATTCTAAAACCAGAATTAACCCTTTTTACATTGAATTTAATGAGAAATGGTCTGATCTTGCGAAGAAAATCTCGGAAGTTAACAATATTAAACCTACTATTGCTCTAAAAGGTGAACGCCTTATGGTGTTATGTAAAAGTGATAACGACTTTAGGGCTACTCAAAAATGGTTAGATGAAAATTCCAAGAAATATACAACTCTTCATCCTAAGGACCAACGTCCAAAAAAAATCTGCATTAGAGGGCTGCCATGTTTTACGGAAACTAATATTATTGTTGATAGTCTTAGAGACCATGGCTTCACTGTAACTAGGGCTGCCATGCTCAAAAATAGAAAAACTGGGCAACCAATGCCTTTGTACATGGTAAATGTCTTACCTACCAAAAACTTCGAGGATATCTATAAAATTAAGGAAATTTATTACATGTCCGTTACGATTGAAGCTTTTAAAAGCTATCAAAGAGTTAAACAGTGTTATCGGTGCCAGGGGTTTGGGCACGCCTCTGAAATTTGCAATTTCACGCCTAAATGCGCCAAGTGCGGGGCTGATCACCTAACTACTAATTGCGAACACAAAGGCCGCATAACTCCTAAATGTGCGAATTGTGGGCAAGCTCATCCAGCCACCTATCGTGGTTGCATCAAAAACCCATATCGCCGTGAAAATAATAATAAACGAAATAATTCTAAGAACAATCCTGCTAAAACTAACGATAAGAGTATATCCAAAGATACCCAAATGTTATCCGAAATTCTTAAAGATTTCAATTATACTAAAAAAAAGAGTCCACCTAAAAACAATTCTGAACCCCAAAAAGAAAATTCTGAAACCCCAGTAGAGGGCGCCTCCACTTCTCAAAATACTGAAAATACTAATAGTACTACCTCTGAAAATGATAATTCTACTCCGACCACTCAAGCCACTATTCCACCGGCCTATTCTAATGATATACAGGAAATCTTTAATACTTTCCAAGATATTAAAGAAATTCTTCAAATTACTAAATTTTTAAAGTGTATTAAAAATATTGCTAGTCAAACCAAAAAATTCAAAAATCCTATGGAAAAAATGTTTGTTATAATTAAAGAGTTCGACATTCTTGCTAATGAGATATCTCTCCCTAACCATGTCTAGGTCCCATCTTAACTCCCTTATTGTGCTAACCTGGAATTGTTCTACTATTAATAATAAAATAAACGAATTACGCGACTTTATCAGTAATCGCCCGGACATTGATATAATTCTCTTGCAGGAAGTTCATAAACCTAATATTAGTATCAAAATTTCTGGTTATAAACTTTACCATACCCCCCGCCCTGGCTCCAACCAGGGTGGAACTGCCTTTTACATAAAACATCACATTCCACATTACCCTGTACAACACACAAATTACATAGGTCTTGACTATACGGGAATTGTAGTGCAATTACCACTAGTTAATATTAATTTTGTTTCAGTATATGTTAAACACGGACGTTCTTTCCCAGTCAATGACCTCACACAACTTTTCTCACAAAATACGCACTGTTTTATCGCCGGTGATTATAATGCACACAACCGACGATGGAACTGTCATTCATCCACCCGCCGAGGCAGTTCACTACACAACATGATCACACATCTAGATCTTAGCCTACATGCACCTTCTACACCTACACACTTGGGGCATGGTAACTCCCGTCCCTCTATTATTGATTTTGGCATCTCAAAAAATATTAATTTCCCTATTACTACTACTGTTATCAACGAACTCAGTTCTGACCACCTTCCAGTTAGTTTCAAAATTGACCTTGTTGACCCTCCCTCTCCCCCCCTCTGTGGCTGTGGATTGGAGTAAATTTAAAACTATTTTACTTAACTCTGATCTTACATTTCCTAATATTACTAACAATGATGACATTAATAATGCTGTTACTCACTTTCAAAACCTAATTATTAATGCTCAAAATCTTGCTACTTACCAGTATGTGAATCATAATAAACCTTTTACTCTTCCTAACTACATACATAATATCATCAAGCAGCGTAATAACATCCGACGGCTGTTTCAAAACTCTAGAGATCCTGCTCTCAAGCCTACTATTAATCGTCTTAACAATAAAATTAAAAATCTTATTGCCAAAGAGAAACAAAAAAGTTGGAATAACTTCCTTAACTCCCTTTCACCTGAGGACAACTCCTTATGGAAAATTAAGAAAAAACTTAATAATAACTACACCACTATCGCACCCTTAACTGCTTTTAATTCTACGGCATACACTGATAAAGACAAAGCTGAACTTCTTGCTAAATCGTACGCCGAGCAGTTTTCCCCTAATCCTTATTTGGCTAGTCCCAACCACTACTTTGTCGTCCATGACACGGTTCAAAATTTTCTTGCCACTCCTCCCCTGGACCCACTTCCTGAAATTCAACCTATTACCATTTTTAATATTATCAAAAACTTAAAAAACAGAAAAGCTCCTGGAATTGACAATATTTCTAACTTTGCACTTAAAAATCTTCCTTTTAATTGCATTAACTACCTTACTAACCTTACCAATGCTATTCTCCAATTTCATTATTTTCCTAAACCATGGAAAACTTCGATTATCTCTCCTATACCCAAACCTCAAACTAACCAACAGGACCCTACTAATTATCGTCCCATTTCTCTGCTTCCTGCTATTAGTAAAGTTGTTGAACGCGTCATTAGGTCTCAGCTAAATGACATACTAGATGAGAAGAACATTCTTATTCCTGAGCAATTTGGCTTCAGAGCTAAACATTCCACAGTTCACCAACTCTTACGTGTTGTGGAATTCCTCAGTGAAAACCTCAACACTAAAACTCCAGCTGCTGCTGTGTTTCTCGACGTCGCTAAGGCTTTTGACAAAGTCTGGCATTAAGGCCTTATATACAAATTAATTAAGCTTGGTATTAATGCCAGACTAATACACTTACTACATTCATACCTTAGCGACCGCACTTTTTGTGTCCGCATTAACAAAATTCTCTCCACTCTTTACCGTATACTTTCTGGTATACTTCAAGGCTCGGTACTTGGCCCCACACTTTTTAACCTCTTCTTTAATGATATCCCCAGAACACTGAGGACTTATCTTGCCCTGTACGCGGACGACACGGCAATGTATGCCTCTGCACATCACCCATACACATTATACAAAATTTTACAAAAGCACATTGATGATTTTCTTAGCTGGTGTAACCTATGGCGTGTAAAACTTAATGAGCAAAAAACTGCTGCTATCTACTTCTCTAGAAAACTAACCTATCCTAACCGCATCACTATCAATAACACCACCATCCCTTGGACTAACGACACCTAATACTTGGGAGTTACTCTGGACCGTAGGCTCACTTGGAAAAAACATCTTACTAATATTCGTGGCAAAGCCGCCGGAATCGCCAAATCTCTTTCTCCACTTCTTAAAAGTAATACCCTCTCCATACATAATAAACTAATCCTTTACAACGCATGTATAAGATCTATTCTAACTTATGCCTGTCCTATCTGGGGTTTCGCGTGTAAGACAAGTATGAATGCGTTATATGGCACCCATAATAAAAATTTAAGAACTATCCGTAATGGTAACAGATACCTACGTAACTCCACGATACGCAGAGACTTAAATACCGTTTCCCTAAAAAAGCGCATTAATCAGCTTTCCAAAAATTTTTATAAATCTGTTTATAACCTTCCCAACCAAATTGTTGCAGAATTACCAGACTACGAGGTTTCGGACCCTATTAACAGAAAACGCCCTAAATATACGCTTTTATTAAATGATGAAAGTTGAGTTTTCCTCTCTTCTTAACTAAACTTAAATTCTTTGTCTGTTTTGTCTTGTTCTGTAATTAAAAAAAAAAAAAAAAAAAAAAATTAGTTATTCTGCTATTATTAGCATTACATCTATGATATATTAAAAAAAAAATGTATGGTCTCTGAAAAGAGCTTTTGTTTTATGGTTGGGGTTTTCCCTGGTAGCTTTTTCGCCTGGCCATGGCCTTTTGGATCTAATGGAATTTTTTCTTTTTTTTTCTTTTTGTTTTTCTTATTAATCTGTTAAACTACATGTATTTACATGTTCTTAATTTTCATTACTCTCTTTTTCTTAATATAATTTTTAATAGTTATTTTTTAATTTTGTGGCCACCAGCCGCATTTAAACAATTTTTCTTTTAACGGCTCCCTAACGCCTCTGCAACACAACTTACCTCTAAACTGGATGTAAAGTTGCCACGCAACTAGGTAGTCCATCAAGCTGATTACATTGTTTCATTGTTCCATTGTTCACATCCGTAATCAAATAGATTTTTAATATTAAAATTCTGGTATCGTTATTGCATATGGAATTAAAATTTTGTGGGCTTTGTACAGAAAATCAATGAACGTTTAAGGTTAAAGAAGAATCTTGTACAGAAGTTTTGGAGAAAGATACCGGGTACAGTGTTATTCTTGCAAATGTTGCAGAAAACGACCACGAATTTCTTTCTAAAATATTACTGGTTTTCCAAAAATGGACCAGTGAGAGCTCTGCATGAATACACACAGAAACTTATTTTATGTACTATATGATTTAACCCTTTACAGTGCAGTATACTTACCACTTAATTTTTATTAGAAATTATCGATTAGCACCGGAATTTTTAGCGAGTTAATTTGTGTTCATTTTTACCCTGACAGGAATAAGTCTTTTTATTTTCAAATAAATCTGTTTATAGTTTCTGGTAGCAGTTAATCTTTTCAATACTAAGTGGTAAAATCGGTAAATCTTTTCAATAGTAATGATTCGCCCGATAAAGTGTTAAATACAGTAGAACTTAAATCGATCGTTTCTCAGGGGACCATTACTTTCGTACGATAGACACGGGAAAACGATTAATGCGGGTCAAAATAAAGTATTTTTGAGCGAAAAAATCTATGACATAATTAAATTTACTACATTCAAATATAGAAAATCGAAAAAATATATATATTGCATAAAATTTAGAAAGCAGAAGAAAGATGAATGAATCTATTTATTTACTTGAAATAGATGTAAATTTTGTCTTAAACACACTGTTTTCTTCTTAAACCAAACAGTAAATTTTCAACATTAGTAACATCTTTCTGTTTTTTTTTTTTTTTTTTTTTTTTTTTTTTTTTTTTTTTTTTTTTTTTGCTATTTCATGTTAATAACGAACGTTTCAGATTATTTAAATAATTGGGGGAAGAGATTAGCTCGTCCAAAATCATCTTTTACACTTAATGATTGAAGCCCCAGAATTAATGAGGGATACGCCTTATCATAATGTAGCTGTATACAAAATTCGAAGCAAATTGGATAATTCTGAATAAAACCACATTTATGTAATTTAAGAGAGGCTTTCCTTTGTTCTCCTCTTTATACTTAACCATTACTATTATTATTATTATTATTATTACAATCGCAATCCTTTACATTTTCCAAGTTTTTCGAAAATGAAAATCTGACCCAAAATTATATATCAAATAATGTTATTTGTTTCATCTGTCTTTAAATTTTCATCAGAAGTTATAAAGAATAAAATTATCTAAATGACAATTAGAATTTTACATTAACATTCCTTATTTTAAAACATAGAAGACTTATTGTAAAATGTAAATCTTTTTGTGTATGAGTTTTAAAACAAAAAGCTCTTTCGCGTTTTTTCAAATTAATTAAAATTAACAAAATATCAAACTTTTACAAAGAGAAATTTTTATATTTTCAGACACCGCAAATGTATAATTTTTAAATACGAAATTCCTATCAACATGCTACCTTTAAGAATAAAGAGTAAAAAAAAAAAACTGTTAAAATCACCATAAACGAAATACAAGCAATTTTCGGATGTAATTCAACTTCGAAAAAATACGTTCCGAAATTAAACGAAATTCCGGAATTTACACCCTCAAATCTTGATATTCTAATTAAGTTATTCTTGCTAAACGTTTGTACTTTGTGTTTTTCCAGTTGTCTCGCATACTTTTACAATTTTAATACAGAAAAATTTTAATTAGAAGAATATAGCACATTGCTGAAATTGTTCCCATTTTGTAAATTTTTTTCTAAAGGAAATCTCGTTTTAATTGTGTCTGCGATATAGAATGACATCGAGTCGGAAAAATAATTAGAAATTGTTTAAAATATCAAGTTGAATAAATAGTTTAGGCATTTGATTTTTAATTTTGAAATATTTCTGGGGTTAAATAATTACAATTTAGAATTATATTTTGAAATAGTAATGGTGAAAAAGGACAGATTTTATTATGGTGTAGAAGGACAGATTTATTTCCATCACCATATGTTTTGATGTTCAATTCGAAAATGTTCAAAATTTATAAACGACGCTTGAATATTTGTTTAAAATAGGTACATTTTTATTGAGAAAACTTAAATTGTATACATAATTTATTATTTGAAAAATTGTATTTTTTAAATCAATTAAAGTCAAATTTGACATTATCTTAATCTGAAACGAACTAATATTTTATTGTTGTGTAGAAAGATAACCGGAGTCATCTGAAATTGTCATTGAATTCTTGAAATTTATTCTCCTAATCGATATATATCATTTCAGACTTCAAGAAAACGGATGTGGAAATTGTTGCAATCTTATCTAGGGCATGTCTTCCAAAACAAAAGTTTAAATTGCATCAGTCGGAACTATTTAAACAGATGTATCAATTGCTTCGCTGGATGTCTATTAAATGAGTATACGCTGTAAATAATTGCATTCAAATGAAGATTTAAACAAGACGCTTTATTAAATAGGGACGTATCGATATTTAATTAAAACAGCTAAGTAGACATTGGAGAAACTTTTACTTGGTAAGCTCAGATTTTAAATTCCTGTGAATGTAAGGGAAGTACAATAAATATTAATAAATTATGCTAATAAATAAAAAACTGCTTAATGTAGGTTTTAAAAGTTAAAGAATTATGTCTTTTAATATAATGTTAAAAAAGTTGCCGATTGTTTTTATCATAATTCTATTTTATTCTTTTTGTTAATGGTTTAAAATAAACATATTCTAGTGCTAGTCTAAAACATGTAGCAAAAGATCCATTATAGATTGTTTGCTATTACTTACCCATCATACGTAGTGTAGGGAAGTCTTGCACTCGTTCTGATAATCGATACAAATTTGTGACGAATTTACACGTTCCAGATACTAGAGATTCCGAAAAACATATGTTAAAAAAATGGCGTCCGTCCGTCCATGTGTTTGTCTGTAAATGCTTTATTTCCCGAAAAAGTTGAAATAGAAACTTGAAATTTTGCATGAACTTAGTATGTAAGAATGGAGCGAAACCTGTTTAATATCAGTAACCGCTATTATGCGGAACTATTTTTTTTTTCGAAAAATTCGTTCTGATGAAACGTGCATAAAAATTTTCGATTTTTTTTATTTTAAGGAGTGAGAAAAAGCAATAAAATAACACAAATTTTGCTTAAAGAACAAAGTCGATCGGATTGTTAGTTGTCGAGGTATTTGTCATCCTGTTTCCACATTCTTCGATTTAACATGACCCTGTATTCATTCAAATTTTAATTCAAAGATGTATTTTAATTGGAAATGAGACGCTTAATCCGACGCAGTAAACTGTTAGCTAATAGGATTATTATTTTTTGAGTTATAAAGATGTTTCTTTAACGCAATTCGGTACTACTTGAGTAGATTGGCGTTTTATATTATTTGTCGAAATTGGTTCATCAGCAATTCATCAATAGAGCATTATTATGTTTTATAATTACAGTCGATTCTCTATATAACGAAATTCAACGTTCCAGTAAAATTTCGTTATATAGAGAAATTCGATGTATAGAGAATTATGTTAAAAATCGTATTTAATGTGTGAAATTTGAACAAAAATTATTTTTGATCTTTTGAATTAAGAATTTGAAATATTTAAAAGTAAATATTAACATTTTAATAAAAATTTTAATTTTACTTAAGAAAGGTGTTATAATAAAAATAAAAAGTAATTAGTAAGAAAGAATTGGAAGTTTTACATAAAGATCCGAAATTTATGTTTGAACAGAGACATGATGTGAAAAACTTAGTGATGGAAGCAGAATATTTAACAGAAAAAATTAATAGTGAAAATAGAGAAGAAACTAGAAATGTTATTTTTACAGAAGTTGATAAGTACCTAAAAAGACCTTTAAAGCTTATCAATAATGATTTAAAAATAGTTAAAAAGATGAAAAAAGAAAATAATATTCTGTTCGTACAGACGGATAAATCTAACAGGCTTGCAGCAATGGATCGTAAGGATTATTGTGATAAAATGCTTAAAGCTATTGGTGAGACGAAATGTACTTTAATCATAAATGCCCATTGAATAAAATTAATAGTAAGTTAAAAGATACTATAGAGAAAGGCTACTGGCCAGATGATATGAAAGTAAAATTAAGAATTAATAAGCAAGGTGTCATTCCACGTCTTGTTGGTAGAGTAAAAGATCATAAAGAAGGATATCCATTGCGCCCCATAGTAATGAGATGTCAAGCTCCAACATATTTTTTGGAAAAAGCATTTGTCTTATTGTTGAAAGACTTATTACCTCCTTCGGACTTGGTTGTTAATTCCACAGAAGAATTTGTAGAACATATCAAAATGCTTAAGATTTCTCATGAATGTATTTTGGCAACTATGGATGTCAAGTCGTTGTTTCCATCAATCGACATTAGTGAAGTTAGTTCCTATATTAATAGTTTGATAGATAGTTCAGAAAAGTATAGTGACAATATAAAAAAGACACTGAAAAGCGGCTTACAGTTAATCAAAAATAATAATTTTTTTATGTTTGATGGGAAAATTTATGAGCAAAAGTTGGGGGCTCCAATTAGTTCTCCCATTTCGGGTTTTCTAGCCGAATTCAAAATAAGATTCTATGAAAAAAGAATTTTTGAAAATTTTGAGAAAGTTCCTTTATTTTGGAAAAGGTATGTTGATGATGTTGTTTTGGTATGGGAATGGGGGTAGATTCTTCCCTTACTTTTGCTGATAAAGTTAATAAATTAAATAAAAATATTCAATTTACATATGAATTAGAAGCGAATTGTAGTTTACCGTTTTTAGACACTTTTATAATTAAGGAGGGGGATTCTTTGAAAAGATCAATTTATAGAAAGAAAATTAGTATCCAACACATTAAAAGCGCATATCATAATTAAAAATTCATTTCATCCATCTATCAGCCACGATCGATAATATACAGAACTTAAGATAGAATATGCTGTTTGAAATCTCTTGTTCACCCTTGTAAATGCTATGCACTTAAAATTATGCGTGAGATATTAAGCCTCAGACACGTATAACAATTTTATAACAATTTTATTACAATTTTATTTTATAATAATTTTATTATTATGTATAACAATTGTATTAATTTTATGAAATCGTTTACACAATTAAAGTATGTCGCACCCCCCCCCCCGTTATTATTGTCTATAATAGAATTCTTTTGTGTGACCCTGTAAATAAATAATAACTATTATTTTCACTGCATATTTTAGTGCACTTCGCAAATGCAAATAAATTTGAATATGTTTGACAGGGTGTAACAACTTTAAAATTCATTTTAAACGGTTTTTTCCCCTAGGCCATAATGAAAAGGAAAACGTATGTCTATCCCAGTAAATAAACTAATCATGGTAGGAACTTCATTTTCAATAGAGTTCGTACTAGGATAACAACAATAACATCAAAAAAATTCATGGCAATTTGAGCATATTTTAGAGAGTTAGGGCGCGGACAGACAAACCAAAAGCATGAACACTTTTCAACATTGTTAGAAATTGTTAAAAAAGATTGAAAATTTCCGCATAATGCTGAAAAAAAATGCATGCATTAATTCATTATTTTTTAACATTTCTTCCTCTCGTGGGTTGCTCTAATCACAACAGCCGTGTGTTCTTATAAAATATTTTGTTTGTCATTGTTGACATTATGCATGCCAATCCTTTGCTATCCCTGTAATTATCTTTTCTTTTTCTAATGCCCATGGAAGTAAATATGCTTCGAAATATATATTTTTTTATTAAGCAAATTAGAAATAAAGCGAAATTTATTATTAAAATATTCTTTTATAAATTAGGATTATCCGAATAGGGAAATTTTGTATTATTCAATCCAAGTATTTTTCTAATTAAATAAGGCAAAAATTTCTGTTTTGAAAAAAGGGTGATAAAAGAATTAAAATGCTATAAATACATTATTTGAAAGTTTTTTTTTTCAAAAATATTGATCAGTTAAATGGCTAATTGATCAAATATTAATGCTGGTTAGCCTATACAGGGCTCCCAAATGGTCCGCTAACTGAACATCAGAATTTTCTTAGAGAAATTTTCTCTTTAGATTTTTCATGCAAATTGTCAAGAAACCACCTTTGGAAATTGAATCTAGCGCAAACGTATCATAAAATTTTCTGTTAAAAAATACTGATGTCCAGTTCGCGGACCATTTGGGAGCCCTACCTATATTATGCACGATTTCCAAACAAAAAAAAATTTGTGTACTAAAAATTAAAAAAAATATTTTACAATACACCGGAAAAAGTATAATATGAATCTGGAATACAATAAATGTTTGATCAGTCCCTTGTTAGAGGCTTTCCAAAGAAGTGCAATCTAGAAATCTTGCTGTTTTGAGTGGCAGCAAGTCAAAGAAAAGATGACGGTTGTAGGTGCGTTCGTAATAATACTAATACATAATCCCTGTAGTTGTTCAGTTTGTCTGTGCGTTCGCATATAAAAGAGCAAAAACTACCCGATTGAACGTATTAAATTTTAAATATATGTTTATAACAAAATGTTGTCGAGTCATTTCAAATTTTATGAAAATCGGACGTATAGTTTAATTACAGGGATGGTCAAAAGTTTTCCATTAGGGCCAATGGGAAAAATGTTTAAGTGCATTTTAATGATGTTACATGCTTTCGAACAAAATGAAATTCATATGCATTTGCTGAAGTGTACTAAAATATACGCTCTGTTACAATATCCAGTTCAAAAAGGGTTTATTATTCATTTACAGGCCCACACAAAAGAATTCCGTTGCATAATACTATATGTTGAAACTTTCCTCGTATTTTAATCATGATAAATTATCTCACTTGTTGCCGAAACTTCAGTGAAGGATTACTGTGGAGACAAAATAATTTTTGATTTATGTCTGTTAGTCTGTCCATTTGTCGGTCTGTTCCGCGATAACTGCCGTAAAAAGCATCCGATTGACTTGAAATTAAGTGGGTATGTTTGTGAGGTCCGAAGAGAACGCTCTCTATATTTACGTTGGCACACTCCTTCTAATTTCCAATGAGTTTGGTGCAACAATTAAAAAACATATTAAAGAGACATTAGAAAATTTATACATAGATTTTGTAATCGCTTTTTTAATAACCGAATTTCCTACATTTTTCTAAAGTTAAATAAGGCGAAGAAAAAGCACAAATTTTTGTCAAAATCTGTGATACCTGAAATATATTCAGTTTCGTACAGGTACCGTTATTTTCAAAGTGAACTACCGGCATTTCTTTATAAAAAAAATATATAAATTTCAAACTAGGAAAATTTCGACTTATTTAATCAGGGATTTTAAGAAAATACTGGTATTACAGAATTTTCTGGTCATGGAATTACAGAGCCCGTACGAACCTTGGAGTATTATTGCGATTTACCCGCTATAAAAAATACCCGCTAAATTATTGCGATTTCAGAGAAAATTGGTTTGGTATCTTAAAAAAAATTTAGAGATTTTTTTTTCGATAATTCATACCGGAAAATGTATGTTGCAAATAATTTAAAGATTAAATTTTTTCAATACGTGTGTGCATTGCAGTTCAATGTCTTCAAACTCGTGAAATTAGCTGTATTTTCCAGCAGCATGAAAAATGATAAAAACTCATGTTACCTCTGTCCCAAATTAGTTGCTACATTTGAGGTGAAAATGTTTTCCCAAATTGTTTGTAACATTTCAAATAGGTGGGAGTCATAAATAACTTCTGATGCAGTTTAGTAGATCGACAAAATTAAAATTATACTAGAATGAATATAACCATGTATACTAGGTGCCAGAAGCAATGTTAACTTGAATGTGAAGTAATAGAAATAAGAAATAAACATTTAGAAAAAATTCTGAAGAAAGGAATTCATTCCATTCCTTCCATATAGAGCGCTGGAATGTTTGTAGCGATGTTTTAAAAATGATAAATTAAACCACAATGCTGTAGCGATTCAATTTAATATTCATCGTCATATCCCGTTTGCAGAAGCAGGCAAAGATGTCAAAAATAAAATATGAGGAAATTTACAATGTAAATTTACAAAAAATAAATAAATAAATAAATAAAAAGTAAATAAATGAGGACGAAAAAGAAAACGTTTCTCAGCCACTGAGCAAAATTAAAGATGTTCCTATAAAATGAAAACAATCACCGCAAAGATCATCGTATGCTGTTATAATTCGTGAACCAATATTATACAATATTCTCAAGGCTGATAAAATGTTGCAGCGTATTTTATCCCTCATTAAACCAAGTCTAATAGAAAAAAAATAATTTGCACAGAATTCGATTTTGCAGTATGTTCAAGCTAAAGGATACCTTTCAGATATGTTTTAATGAAATTTCTGGAAGTGAATTTACGATTACTAATTATCTTGAAGATAGTTTTGTGATTACTGTTTAAAAAATATTTACAAAATGGGGCGTGTCTTAAAAACATGCGAACCGAAATTTATTTTTATTAATTTTACTACTAATTTATGAAATGGCGAATTGAATGTTGGGTAAGAAAATGTTGTTGATAGATACTATAGTTGTTTGAAAAATATTTAATCAAAATCATAAAGCTATAAATATCAATAATCAGTACAAAGGTATTAAAATGTGGCAACGAATTTTGGACAGAGGGCGTATTTTTTACTAAGTAACATGGCTTTCTTAAAGAGGAATATGTAGACTTCATGGTAAATTATAACAATTATTCTCAATAGTATGATGTGGCCGAAATTTCAAAATAAGTTGTAACAATTTATATTCTCTGTTCTTTGTAAGACTTCTTCTCACATTTTTTGTGTTTTATAACTTTTCAAATTACAAAAACTGTAAAAATCGATTTTCATTCGAAAAGATTTAAAAAAATGTATTTAGAAATGGAAAACTATGCCGTTTAACAAGATTTTTTATTAAATCCTTTAACTGATTTCTTCTTTGATTAAATTCTTCTATGCGGAAAATATCTTCAAAATTAAAATTAAAATGAAGAAATATTTCAGTCCCTCGAGTAGAATTCTAGTAGAATGTTTTTACGACGTCATTCGTAAAAGAATGAATCATATTGCAATTAAAAGTCAAATATTTAATGCCGTAAAAGACTGAAATGTGCTGAAATAAATTCCATTTACTCTATTTTGTATTTCACGATTAACAAGGGCACTCAAATCGGGGCTATCCGAATGGTCGGGTGTGATATATACGAGGATGATCATAACCACCTGTTTCCAATTTAAAAAAAATTCAATAAGACACAAATATTTCAAGATAACTCATAAAATATTTGGAATAAAAGTCCGTGGGTTTTATTTTCTTCTAGGTTGAGGGACAGTTTCAAAATTCAGCATCTACTTCAGTTTGTTTCTCTAATTGTGCGCATTGAAATGATAAGATAAAAATACAGAGTATCTATAAAAACATGCTAGTCATAGATTATTGTACATAAATTTTATTATAAATAGATTAATAATTTATATTTTAATATTTTCGAAAACATTAAAAATTATACCCTGCCGCAAAGAGTTGTAATTAATCAACTTATATGCAAGGATGCCCTGCGCCACAAATGGATGATTTTCACTGTTAAGGTTTAATCGTATTCTTTGCCTTAGGAAATCTCAGAAATTCTGTTATTGAATAAGTCAAGATACAAAAGGGAAGATTTCAGAAGCCATACTTTATATCATATTATTAACTACTTCACTGATTTGCCCGTACGTCGCACGAGAAGAAGAGTCTTGATCTATCAATTAAAGCTTTTTAATACCACTAAATAGTTCAAATACAATTTTACACCATTAAATGGCAAAAATATTTAGACTAAATATAATTAATATTTTCGCTTAAAATGGGGTATGTTTAGACGATATTTTTAATTTACTGTGCTTAAAAAAGAATCAGTTAAATGGTTAATGTGCTACAACAGATGTTTAAATTATAGTGAACTCACTAATACTCAGTTGTACTAAAAAAATTATCTAACTAAATGCACTTAAATTAATTTTTAAATTAAGGTTATTAGAAAAGCTTAAAGAGCCTACGCAAATACATGGTAAATCTTATAAGCTAATGTCAATTCTATTCTTTTCAAATTTTTCTTTTTTTGTTTCATTATTTTAAAATACTTTATTTCTTCGTAACCTTCTAAGTACTTTATAACCTTTTTGCTTTTGTTTGCATAATGTCTTTGGATATAAGTAAAAAGCTCCCGTCGCGAAAGGGTTAACAGTGGTAGCACGCCGGAAGAAGAAAAGCAATTCTTTCGGAAGGATATTTTCTCTTTTTATAATGCTGGGTTGCCACACACGACTATTTTTTAATTCTAACTGTCACCACTTTCTGAAAACAGAAATTCCTAACAGGCACTTTGGAATGTTTAAAAAAATGTGCTTTAAAATTTGTAATAAAAAAAGTTCTGCTGCAGACTGAAAATAAACATAGTCACCCGTAGTAGCCCTGATTACGTTATTTATGCTAGTAATATTAGTTTTTTGCCCTTATTGGTCCACACTAGTCTGTTTAACATTTCAGAATGCTTGTTAAAGTTTTCCATTCTAAAAGCAATAAATTTTGTAGTGCATGATTTCTATCAGCAACCTAATTTAACATAACTCTATAGATTCGGTACAATTTTACACTGTAGTCCACAAGTGTGTATGTAGTAGTGTATTTCCACAAATGTTTTTCCTAATCTATAAATGTTTAAAACATTAATATTTATACATAATTTTCTTTATTTTTTATGAAATGGAAGTTTTTTTCCCTTGCACTTTTCAACCCTTCCCCTCCCCCTCCCCCCCCCCTCCCCAGTCGCGGGTCCCAGATGTCCACCATCGCTTTTCTTAGTCTACAAGACATAAGGAACAAAATGAGACCACTCACGATACTTAATCATAAAATTGCACACGGGATGTAATTAGAAAACGGACTAACTTTTCCATAAGCAGATATTTTAAATTTTTCGTATGGGACTCTAATATTACGAATAGCCGCGATTTAAAGAATAAAGTTTACGGTCTCGTTGAATTCTTTAAATCCGGATCCGAATATACTTAAGAAACTTTAGTGGCGTGATGCGGCACCTTAACCCTTTAACGATCAAAGCATTTTCATTGCTAAGATGTCGAAATAAATGAATAACACCGATAATTAAGAACAAATATATTTCTAAATAAGAAAACGGGATTTTTTACATACATAATAAAAGGGATATTTTTCGATAAAAATACCGGTGTCAGTGTTGCATATCGGAATTAAAATTTTGTGGTTTCGTGGCGAAACCAATGAACGTTAAAGGGTTAAAACGCAATCACCACAATAATAAAAATATCTGTCAAGAATAACTTTAAAAATTCATACCAGAAAAATTAAATTGCAAATTTCATCTATTTTAAAAAACCAAATGTAGTTTGCTGTAGTAAATAGTATTATTGTTTATTCCCGTAGCTAAGCAAGCTATTCGAAAGCTTGGGTAAATTCACTGTAATTTAATACTTTTTTTCAACTTTTGTCGTGAGTGACCGTGTGTACCAGGAATCTCATTTTATATAGGGAAAATTTTATTGATCCTACCACTGTTTTAAAAATACCCGGACGCCTCCTACAACGGTCACTCCGAACAATGGTAACCACTAAATACCGATCATCTTTTAGTGTTACAGAATCTCTTCCACAGAGATAACATTACACTAAACCATCGAACAACGGCCACTCACGATTTTTTTTTTTTTATGATTTAACTACAATCGAGATTCCGTAAAATGTGGAGATGGCTTTTATTATTTGACGTTCATAAAACTTCTCAACTAATATCTAGAAGTTGCATAGCAACACCCCAATTCTAAACAGTTACGGCTAAAGGGGTGACGAAATTTCGCTTTTGATTCAAAAGAACGTATGAGCAGAGCAATCTATTCATTTGTATTCTGTAAATCGTGGTATAGTATTTTTTCTTTGCTCAGCACTTGTTTTTTACTAAAAAAATGAGTTCAAAGCGAAAAATTTTAACTTTGAGTGATAATTTGAAAGTCATCCAGGACAACAAAAAAGGTGTACATACATGGAAATTAGTCGAAATGTACGCTTATAGAAGGACCCAAATAAATGACATTTAGAAAAAAAGTGGCTTTTATGCAGAAAAGACATTTCAAGGTGTACGTTTGGAACCTCAAGCTAAGCGTTGAAAGACGGGTTATGATTCGATATTAGATGCCATCAATTTGATTTATACGACTATCGAATAAATTAAGAAATTTACCGCAGGAAAATGCTTTGCAAAACTTGGAATTAAGGTAAGATTTTTCTTTTTCAAATATTCTATATTCTCACATTTTCAAACAGTTAAAAGTTTTTTTTATATTTTATTTTTTTGTATATTTTATTTTTATATATATGTGACGATTTAAGGAAAACTCGAATCATTTCCACTGGTTAAAAAGAAACACACAGTCATGGCAAGCGAGGGAAAAAACAAAATAAATAAATAAATGTAGAAGATCCAATAATTAGTCATGGGCTGCTGTAAATTCATTTATTAAATTCGTAATAATGAGGAAGGGAAAAGCTCCTTTTGCAAAAATTCCATCATTCTTTCAGCGAGCAGTCCTCATCCAAGAAGCAACCCAAGAATCTTCTTTTTCATCTCGAGACTTCCAACTTTTTAAACTAAAAAGAAAGTTCTGGAACATTCTGTAACCTCAAAACCATCATTCTTTTATGTAAACAGAATTCTTGTCCAGCTACGAGATTTCCACAAACGATAAATTTATTTTAAAAAAATATTATTTAACGAATTTATAATTGAATCGGGATTTTTTAGGCAGACGACTTTTATAGATGATTAATTTTAAGAGAAAAAGAAAAGAAATGAATTTATTAATATGCACACTATCGAAGGTTGACGCCGGAAAAATAAATAAATAGATAAAATAAAATAATGATATTTTTTGAAAGGTATGGTTTTGGAATAAATTTAATAAGACTTTCTTAAAAAGAGTTGATAAAAACATAGAAGAAATCAGTTTTATTTGGAATATTAAGAAATAAAGTTTTAATTAAGAATATTTTTAATTTAGAGCCATCTTTTTTTTTAAATTTACGCATACTGGAATAATGTTTTTTAAGGCAAATTAAGAATTTATATCGTCTGCATACAGATTAACAGATTAGATCTAGAAACAAGATTTTAATTTAATAATTTGAAGTAAGTACCGAAAATTAAGATAGTATAAAGGTTAGTTTTGGCGAAAAAATTTTAAATTTGTAATATTATTTGTAATATTTGTAATATATTTTATTTATTTATTTGGACTGAAATTTTATAGTAAAAAAAGGGAAATTTAATTACAGATTTCTGCAAATCAGGAATCAAAGTACAGAAATAGCCATAGTCACTGAGTAAAAGGATATTATAAATAGTGTCGGAATGATCATGAATGCCAGAGAGTACGTAAATATAGACAATGATTTGGCAGTGTTTTCTACTTTTAATACCAACAAAGAATTAATAGAAAGGAAGGTCAATAAGAATAACAGTGATGACGAAAACGAAGCGGATGATAAAAAAAACTGTCACAAAATTGTAGCGTTAAATCATATTCTGATGTTCTTTTTAGCTTCAAAGAAATTAAAAATTTTGCCCCCACTAAAAACTATTGCGAATTGTGCAGCAAATCTATAGAGATGATTATGCATTTAGAGAAAGAGATATATTTAAAATAAAAATAGCGAATAAGTGATTACTTTAATATAAAATAATAGTATCTATAATAGTGTATATTTTTAAACTCTAAAAATAAAGTAATTTTGGCTGTTATTTTTCTTAATGTCACGTAATTTTGAAACTTAAAAAAATGGAACCTCTGAATTACGACCACTTTATCGCGCTACTAGTGGTTTTATCACATATCCATACTTTTTATTCATAGCTCCACTGTTGGCTCTGTTCAGGCATTTTTTTACTATCATGCATGCAGCCATAGAGAACCGCTTGGTTACGTGACCGAAACTTGACGATATTATGTTAATTGTGAGATTGAACTATAATTGTATTTATTAATATTGTGAAATAACTTTTACAGTGGCAGCTTAATAAAAATACTTATATATTGCTTGATGCTAAAATATCAAATTTTTGTGTATATCTGCATGACAGAAATTAATAGAAATGACATGAATAAACTTTTCTCAAACATTATGATTTAATCATCGATACTAAATGAATAGCTGTCATACAAATTTATTTACCAGCAACTCTTTCTTAATAAAAGGCGCTTGGTAGTTTATAGAGCTCTTAGAGTAACGGAATTTTGGTCAAATAAATAGAAATTATTATTCGGAAATCAGATTGTAACAGTGAAATTTTGTTTTCCCGTTAGACAGTTTTTACAGAAAAAAATATTTCCTGAAATGCCTTGTTCATGATTACATCAAGATTTGTTAAAATTTTAAAATATTGTCATGTGCGTTGTAATTTTATATTGAAAATCGTAATTAAAATTTAAATATATACATACGAAATTTTTCTTTCAAATACAGTTATAATTTCGTTTTAAAATGGTAGCTCAAGTAAAATACGTGAAATATGTCCTCTTTATTTTGAGTTTGAAATTTTTATTTTTAATAGTATTAAAAAGGATACGTATCATTCGCTTTATCAGGGTTCGCACGCTACTTATATTTTGTAAGAACTCTGGAACCACTCTTAATAATAAGGAAATTTATATTTAGTTTTTAGCTCACAGGCTATCATAGCCTGAGAGCTTATGTGCCCGTCCGTTCTGTATGTACGTTCGTACGTTCGTAACGCGATAACTCATGATAAAAATATCCCATTCACTTGAAATTTTGTATATAGGTATATCCTGATAAGGTGCTTCCCTGATTCGTTTTTGGAGTTCATTCGATATGTATAAGAGGGTGAACGGGGAGTTCATGCCCCTCCCCTTAAATGATATAAATGGGGTTTTCATGCAGAAATAATAGTTTTTGTTCAAAATTTACACATAGGATCTTTCTGATGAAGCACTTCCGTGATTGGTATTAGGTGTTCATTGGATAAATGTAAACAGGGGTAATGGGGGGGTCTAATGCCCCTCCCCTTAATTTATGTAAATGGGTTTCTCATGCAAAATTGTCAGATTTCGTTCAAATATCCGAATAGTTTTGGAAGTTTAATGGTTAAGTATATAAAAGAGGGGGATAACTCCTCTTAAATTATATAAATGGGTTTTTATTAAGAATTATCCGATTTGCTCTGAATTTTGGATATGGATTTTTTTATGATAAAGCATGTCCTGATCAGTTTAGAGGGTTCAATGATTAAGCATAAAAAGGGGAAAGGGAGGAGCTGTTCCCCCCTCCTTAATTTTTCTGCGAACGGAATTAACTCTTGGAAACATAAGGGTGTAATGTAGAATTAGTATGCGTAGCCTGTGAGCTCAATGCCATCAGTTTAACTGGGCAATATTCTTTTTTATTAAGAAACAGTGTTCGCAACCACCTCCTCGATTCGCAATTTTCGTAATACTTTTCGGCAGTGACATACATTGAAAATACTGTAAAATTTTAGTGGTACAGTTGTGCGAACCCTGTTTATTTAACACTAGAACCGCGGAGACGGATCATTTTGACCCGTACTCAATGAAAAGATGCCAATTCGAACCAGATAAATATTCTTAAAATAATTTACATATAACTGCACGAAAATTATTTAAAATAAATAAGTTTAAATAAAATAGTCTTAAATAAAAATTCTGATGTGAATTATTTTTATAAAATTTGGGTAAAATTTCCCGCGGTTCTAGTGTTAATCGAAGAATTCTTTTGTTTTAATTTCACAATACCTTGTCTGCCCTGCACTATTTTCATTTATTTCTTTCATCTTAAATAAAATTTCATAAACTATACTATCCACTTTTTCATTATCTCGTAAAATGTCGTTTCCTTAATCAGATATTTTATCACTACTTTTCATGCCCCTTGACTTAAAATAAGACATATTTTTTCGAAACATACCGCTCAACTGCAAGAAAAATGACACATGTCGGCCAAAGTAAATTTTAATGTGACATGACTTACTTAGTAGTTACCTCAACATGCAGGAATGGACACTTCTATAAAAGCATAAAAACCTTAAAAGAAAAGACATAGGATGAGGTTTGAAGGATCGGATAATTGTACCTCCCTACATAATATATGAAATTTTTTGCTTCATTTCTTCAATAACTGATTTTTTTCCCTCTTGACATGTTTTTTACTTTCTTCTATACAAGGATGAGGTTTCTCCTCTTTTTGCATACCAGTAAAATATTAGAGAAAATGTTATTTAGTTAAAATGCCGTATTTTCCGACTGAATTAAATAAAATTTTCTCTAAAATTTTATTGATGAGCAAAAAATCGGAGGAATCTCATGCCTATCTTCAATAGAAGAAAGTATTGTAATCGAAATTTTTTCGACTTCCGGTTTTCGACGGATTTATACATTTTAGGGGTCAGAGATTCCAAAAAAACATGTTTTTACAAAATGTCTGTCTGTCCGTGTGTCTGTGTGTATGTCGCCATTCTACCATCAAAAAAAGTATGAAGTTATGCATAGAGTTGAACCAAATTTTTTGTGAATGTTTTTGGCTGTGGCAAGCAGGTTTTACTTCAGTTTTGAAGTATTCCGCCTGAAAGGGGCGCTGCAAACACGATTTTTGTGCCATTTTCAATTTTTTATTGACCAAAAGTATATGAAGTTATGTATCGAACTGAACCAAACTTTTTGTGTAAGTGTATGACTATGGCTTATTGGTCCTCCCTGAATTTGAAAAAAATCCGCCGGAAGGGGAGGCTGCAATTGCGGTTTTTGTGCCATTCTCAATATTGTATCGACCAAAAGTGTATGAAGTTATGCATCGAATTGAACCAATTTTTTTGTGTAAGTGGATGGTTATGTTTAGTTAGTCTAGAAAAAGAAAATCTGCCAATCATTCTATTGTCTAACGGCTCGTGCAGAGACGGAAATTCGTTTTTACTCCTATTAATTGACTGAAGCAGAAATTTAAGTTGAAAATCAAAGTGTGTATGATAATGAATTAAGATTATTAAAGCATTAAAATGAGTAACTAATTTTTTAAAAATATTAAAATGTACGTATGAGATAGAAGAAAGTTTTGGGATAAGCACATCCAACTAGTTTAATTGTATGCCTCGTTTTAATTAGTTTGCAAAGATATGTTATTAAGTAAGACAAACAGTACTACATAAGTATTAGAACTTTTTTCTGTGGAAATTTTTTTCATGGCTTGCATTTAATATGATTTCATATTTAAATTGCTTAAAACGCATATAGCCAACAAAGTGAAAAGGTATCCAAGGGGAGACTCGAGCCCGGTCCATCGGTGTAGCGCACCAACGTTCTAAAACGGAATTGATTCAATTGTTTCCATTTGTAATTTTAATGATTTTTGTCTATTTTCAGATAAGTAAAGCAAAATGACAGATGTTAAAAACAGAGCATTTTCGGAACAATTTGCTTCTTGAATTCTCCATACTCTCCATATTTGGTACCGTCAAATTTTTCATTACTTTCGTTTGTTTTGATTTATTGGAGCAATATATTTTACGTTAATGGTGATAATCGTACGAATAGTATTGAAAGCCTTATTGTATTTGTTTTTTGAATCATAATCAGGGGATTTCTATCGCCAATATGACAAAAACTCATGGAACAATGAGAGAAAATCGTAATAATAAAGTATAGTAAGTTATTTAAAAATTGTGTTGCACTGTTCTGTTTAAAATAAATTTGAAAGAATCGTAGTCATTAATTTTCCATTGACCCAATAGAAAATGGTATTTATAATTATTTTCTACGTAAGCTAATTAGGTTAAAGTAATTTAGAACCCTTGTTTATGGTTGTGAGAAGGGAGGAATTAAAGCATTATTTGTTAAAATTATTGATAAGCAATATTCGTAATGTAAATTTAATATCTGTAAATTATATAATTATGTTTTGATAAAATATATAGCAAATATTAAATAATAAAATTTCAATAATATGACATCAACTTTATAGGAACATACTTTTATTAAATAACTGAAAAACAGAGTACATTTTATGTATGGTAAATCCTGTATATGATAAAATTAATGCAGAAGAATTTTTTCTGTTAATAATTTCTATAAACGTTTTCTAGATATTTAAAATGAATATTCCTGAAAAATGATCTTTTGTTGTTTTATGATTATTGAATGGTAAGCAATATACCGTATTTACTCGTCTATACCGCGCATGCGTGTGTAACGCGCAATATTTTAGAATGAAAAATGGCGATTTTTTGTATCTCGTATATAACGCGCACCATAAATTTGACATGCAATTAAATGAATGATCAAGTGAATTTTAGTAAAGAAAATCTTACGTCAGGCTAAAAAAGAAGTTGAAATTCTAATTTTAGAGTTCGTGTAGGGAATGAGTGTGTCGATATGGTGACCTCACTTGCGAACAAACAACTTGAGAACATCTATGTTGTTAAAAAAAAATAAAGTTGCAGAAAGTATTCTTGTTAAAACTTTATCTGTACACTATACAAAGAGAGAGAGAGATCTGCAAAATTAGTTTTTGTAAATCTATAGCTTTACAAATGAATCCAGTAAAATTAAACAAATCTTACTAAAATTTGATCTGTTACTTGGGTCGCAGTGAGATAAAAAGTTCTAGGTTTCCCAGTTTCCTAAAATAATTCTTAATTTTTTTTAACCTTACTTTTTTTATAGTGCAAATCTGTATCTATTGCATGAATTTTTGTTCATACCGTTACAAAAAAGGCAGTAACGGAAATTAGTATTGCTAAGTAGTGTTTAAATAATGTTACTACCGCTTTTGTATAAAAAAGTGCAAGGAGTGAAATAAAGATGCAGGAATACTTCTATTCAGTAAGATTCCAATTTTAATTTCTTCTATGAATAAACATCTTGATTCATAGGTATATCGTGTTATTACATAAAGCAGTAAAAAAAAAATATTCCGTTTATAACACGCACACAAAGTTTTTGCTCTAAATTTTGGGAGAATAAATATACAAATAGGAAACACTAGACAGACTTTAATACAATTAAATACAAAATAATTAAAATGAGAACAAATTTAATAAACGTTTCGCTATGCATCGCATAGCCTCATCAGTATTCGAATCAACTCACAACAAAAACAATGTGCATATATCAGACTCAGTTAAAGTCAAAGTTAATGATTCAGGAAAACAAAATATTCATTAGGAACAGGACTTGATTCGTTCAAGGTAAAATGATGTAATTTTGTAAACCACGCCTCCATAAAAATTCTGTAGTGATAGTTGGAGGCGTGGTTTACAAAATTACATCATTTTACCTTGAACGAATCAAGTCCTGTTCCTAATGAATATTTTGTTTTCCTGAATCATTAACTTTGACTTTAACTGAGTCTGATATATGCACATTGTTTTTGTTGTGAGTTGATTCGAATACTGATGAGGTTATGCGATGCATAGCGAAACGTTTATTAAATTTGTTCTCATTTTAATTATTTTGTATTTAATTGTATTAAAGTCTGTCTAGTGTTTCCTATTTGAATATTTTAAATTCAGACGTTAAAATGTTTATATATCTTAGAATAAATATAGTTTAAAAAAACTAAAAAACACGCTTTTTAAGTATATCAAACTAAAAAGTGAAAAAAATAATTCGTACTATAAGCTGAAAACGTAAATAGATGAAAAATACTATATTACTATAAAATCATTGTTATTATAGAAATCAATTAATAAGCAATAAATAAAATTATCGTGGAAAAAAAGCGTGGGCTGCTCCATCTACCATGCTCCATCTATCAGTTCTTAAGAAGCACCCCACGCTTTTTTTCCACGATAATTTTATTTATTGCTTATTAATTTATTTCTATAATAACAATGATTTTATAGTAATATAGTATTTTTTATCTATTTTCGTTTTCAGCTTATAGTACGAATTATTTTTTTCACTTTTTAGTTTGATATACTTAAAGAGCGTGTTTTTTAGCTTTTTTAAACTATATTTATTTTTTCCTTTTTAGTTCGATTACTTTAAAAGCGTGGTTTTTAGTTTTTTTTAACTATATTTATATTTAATGCAAAAACCAAATTAATCGATTGGATAGTTTCAGAGTAATTGGTGAACATACATAGAAAAAAATACATACGCGTCGAATTGATAACTTCCTCTTCCTTTTCTGAAGCCGGTTAAAAATAAAAATTGTAATACGGATTTTTTTTTAAATTTTATAGATGTAAATAATGTCAGGAGTGGGGTTCGAAGCCACAATCTCTTTCGAAAAACAGAGCTTCAATCCGGCGCCTTAGACCGCTCGGCCATGCTGTCTACACTCCATTCAGTGAACGTATTCAACACTTTTAATTAGCGAAAAATCACTAATTTTATTAGTTTTTGCCTAATTACTATCAAAGTACTGAACCAATTCCGATGAAACTGAAGTTGTACCAATTCGAGAGCATCGTCTTTCATTTATCACCAAAACCAATTTAATCGGTTGCATGCTTTCGGAGTAATCGGTGAACATGCATAAAATAAGGAGAGTTACAAACTCACAAACTCACAAACCCACAAACTCACAAACTCACAAACATACAGGTGAAGCTAATAAATGCGTGGTAATTAGGCGTGATCAGAATGGGACCACTGTGCCGGAAATGGTTAATTAATATGCCATTAAATAAGGCGAATTTTACTACTTCAAAAACTTGGGGCCAATTATTAAATCATAATTTAAGAAATCTAGCCAACTGGCAATACTGCTGTTTTTTCATATTCGACTTGAGGTAGCCATTGCCATACAATAAAGCTTTTAAAATTGAACTTCATTTCTATATTTGACTTACTGTCATTCAAGAACAGCAAGATGTCATGATTAGAATTTTTTTAATTATTTTTATACAGTAAACTGTAGAAATACTTAATATTTATCACATTTACATCATAGTTTTTCCGGTGACTTTTAAAATATAAATTTTTATATTTTTTAGTATATAAAATTGATTTATTTTTAAATCGTCAATAATAAAGGATGAATTGCATTGGTAGTTGGTCAGTTAAAGATAATTTTGTTTTCTAGATGTCTCTTGTCTGCCTTTCTCGCTAAAAATTTTTTAATAACCCATGATTTTCTTTATTTACTTTTCTAGTGAAATGTTCTCGCAAAAATTATTTAATAACCCATGATTTTCTTGATTTACTTTTCTAGTGAAATGTAACATAGGGTACACCATTACAACGTATTTTAACCTTCCTACCCTGAATGGGTCTAATCGACCCAGTCCTATAAATGCGTTTCATTCGATTAAAACCAGAAATATTTTCATAAAGTAAATTAAATAAATAACACAAAGATTTATGTTGAATGGATTTAAATAAAAATTCTGGTGTGAAATATTTTAATCAAGTTTGAGTAAAATTTCAACAGGGTAGGATTGTTAAACGACAAATCGGTGAAATGAGAAAGATGGTTACTGCAAATCGGTCGTTTCCCAACAACCCAAGATCTGTTGCGATCAAGATCGTGAAGACATATTAAACTTAGAAGCAGTATATTGTTAACCCTTTGCGGGACAGTGGTTTCACAGATATACCACTTAATTTTAATTCCGAAATGCCACATTGGCACCGGAATTTTGTTAAAGAAAATTACGATTTATTGAATGCGTGAAATATAGAGTTTTCTTATTTACAAATAAAGCTGCTTTCAAATTCCGGTGTCAGTCATTAATTTCAATACTTAAGCAGTGAATTAGCCCTGCGCCGCAAAGGGTTAATGGAGAAGCCATATATTACATTCAATCGATTGTAAAAGGTCTAGCGAAAACTTCAAGCACGCTGCTCTGTTGTAACTATATCAATATATTTTATAAAATAAATGGTGAATCGACGCTGATTACACTTCCAGAATATGGAAGTTTGTAAGTGGTCTTCGAAAAGTTTTCTAATGGAGTAGAGATATACATGTTATTATTATGACCTCATATTTTGTCTGAATGCTACAGATATAATAATGTATCAGGATTCGTAGGCATCAAGGAATTTAGAAGATTTTATTTGTTTTATTATCAGAATTTAAAAAAAAAAAAATACTAGTTGTTAGATCTGAAAACGGATACCCCCCCCCCCCCTAACAAATAAAACAAAATTACATTGCAAAAATTTTAGTAAAAGTCCTTCCAAGTCGTTCCAGACTAAGTATACTGTTTTTCAAAATGTTCACATTTTTTGTACATATAATATGTACGGAAATTTTCAAAATTAAGAAAAATTACATATACAAGAAAGCAAAATATCGGCCATTTTTCCATTTTACTTCCACAAAGTAAGCTATATTTTTAGATTTAAATATATGTTTATTACAAGTAAAATTAGCTTAATTTCATCTATTATTATCGAAATACAGAATGGGTTGCACAAATATTACAAAATCACATGAATGCAATGGCAATTACTAAAAATGCATGTTATATATAGGGTAGATGTGCCAGTAATGGGCCCCCTTAAGGAATTTCTCTAAAAATAATTTTTTATTAATAGTTATAATTATTGTATTCCAATTTTTTTTCATATTAGATTAATCTTTCAACAATATTTAACTAATCCCAGAGTTACATTTTTCAATAGAAATAAAAATTTAATTTTAAATAATAGAAATATGTCTAAACACCCAAAAGCCCAGTAACGGACCACCTATGTTCCAGTAATGGACCTCCTATGTTCTAGTAATGGACCACCTATTTTCCAGTAATGGACCGCCTATGTTCCAGTAATGGGCCATCCTATAAAAAATAGCAGATAATTATTTTTAGGTGCGTTCATAATTATGTAAATACGTAGCACCTATAGTTGTCGTTCAGTCCGTCCGGCTGTCCGTCTGTCTGTCCGCATATAACAACGCAAAACTATGCAACCGAATCATTTGAAATTTAAAAATTCAGAATTATTACATAATTTTGTCGAGTCATTTCAATTTTTATGAAAATAGGATGAATAGATCAATTACAGGAAAATCAAAAGGATACCGTTACATTACGGTTAATGGGGAAAAAAGTTTAAAATGCATTTTCATCGTTTGAAATTTAAAACATATAATTATTACATAATTTTGTCGAGTCATTTCAGATCTTATGATAATCAAATGCATAGATCAGTTACAGGGACTATCAAAAGTATTCCGTTACATTGCAGTCAATGGGGGAAAAAGTTGCAAATGCATTTTAATGGTGTTATACTCATTCGAACATAAAAAAAATTACATGAACCTATGACGTATATATATACTAAAATAAAAATTCTGTACAATCTGATATGCGTAGAATATTTTTTATTAAATTACAGGGCCACACAAATGTATTCCACTACATAATGCTGTACGGGGAAACATTGTTTGGGATTTGTTTTAATTATATTAAACTGTGCCACATTTTATGAATATGATATACGTTGCTGAGGTGTAATGAAAATTACTTCATGTATCTTTATAGGAACACAAAGAGTTCAACCACTGTACTGTATCTGAAGTATTGTCTACTATATCAGGAAGATCTGTATATTTTTAAAACTTCGTTATCGTACGAACGCACCTAATTTTCTACGCTTCACGTGCAATTTCCAACTTGTTTCAATTGTATTTTGCTCCAGAACTTAATGAAATCATACTAATAAAACAAAATATTAAAACTTAAGTTAGAAATTCATTATATTAAAGAATTTATAATGAAAAAACATAAAACAAAATATTTAAATTTAACCCTTTAACGATCATAGCATTTTCATTGCTAAAATGTCGAAATAAATGGTTGACACCGGTAATTAAGAACAAATATATTTCTAAATAAGAAAACGTGATTTTTCACATACAAAATAAAAGAGATATTTTTAGATAAAAATACCGGAGTCAGTGTTGCGTATCGGAATTAAAATTTTGTGGTTTCGTGGCGAAACCAATGAACGTTAAAGGGTTAAGTCATTAATTTATTATAATCAAGGATTTATAATGTGGATATAAAACAAAATATTAATGATATTATTAACTGTTTATTATTAACAAACATTAAAGGATTTATATTGTAAAGATATAAAACAAAATATTTAAATTTAAAGGATTTATAAGATAAAGACAATGTTTTACTGAAATCAAGTTTAGATAAAATGAGGCATTAAAAAAATTCTCCAATCTTCATTCATATCATTATCTAAATGATGTGCTAAATGATGTGTTATTTAACTGTCAAATATAAATAACAGATCTTCAATTTTATCATCCCTTTCCGATAGTCCAAACTATTCAATATGGAATTTTAGAATGCATTTAAAATGATAAATGTTCTTGCACTATCCAACCATTTTCAGATAATCATATAGCCCATCAATTTGGCACAGATTGATTCCACAATTTCCCTTCAGAGATGCTTATATGCAGAGCCTGATTACTAACGGGGCACTCTCTCACCAGAAAAAATTTATAGAAATTTTCGTCTTCTTTAAACGCCCTTTTCATACAAGATTACTGTCATGAATAAGGAAAAATTCTTTATTTCTTTTTCCTGGTGGGAGAGTGCCCCGTTAGTAATCAGGCCCTGCTTATATGGATATATTATCACCAATGGAGCAATCTCATTATTTGCTAAAAAACATCCCGTAACAGTGATTTGTTCTTTTTCGTTATTTGTTACTACATAATACACATCTTTAACTGATTTTGATCCCAAAATTTTCCTTGTTTTAAGAGCACAAAAGAAAGCTTGTTTTAACCTTATTGAAAATTCTCTCTGTATGCTTTAGAATTCGGAAGAAAATATTTATAATATCTTCTGCCAAATATGATTTTACATTTCTGAACCAACTTAAAACAACTTATTTTGTAACGGCACATCTAGATTTTGTCAAATGTTCTGCTTGTGTTTTGTACTAATTTTGGATGACTTTTTTTAAAACAACTATTTATAAAGAAATTGCCTTTATTAAATTCTAATAGGTAAAATCTAAGTATTAAATTTGATTATTTAGCTTTTCAGTTAAATCAAAATATTTTATCTCTACTGAAATAACATTTTTTGTATTGGTTATTTAGGTGGTCCATTACTGGAAAATTACGAAATAATCAATCCAGTAATGGGCCACCCCTCCTAAAATCTTAAAAATAAATAAAATTTTGTAAATGGCCATTGGTACATTAAATTCAATGTTTTATATTGCTAACCAAAAAAAAGGAAAAAAAAACATTGAATTTTTACGAAAAAATAAAAAAAGATATAAACTAAGTAAGTAAAGTCTGCTCTTAGCATTTTCATTAAGATTTTCAGTGAAAAACAGAAAGACTGTGAAACTGTGAATTTTCTGCTTCCTAATTGTTTTGACGAAAAGTGTAAAAAATTAATCCAGCTTATAAAGCATGCGAGGTAGAGTTCAGAAAAAAAATAATAAAAGCTTAACTATTATTTATTATTTTTTTATAAACCCAAAAGTGCGAGGTGGCCCATTACTGGAAGGTGGCCCATTACTGGCACATCTACTCCATATCCTCCAATATTTTTATAGAGGGTTTTTTTTTACAGAAACATAGAATTTTTTATAGAAAAACATTCATTTCACTTTAGATTATTATTTTAGTATAAGTATGTTAAATGTTTTAATATGATTAATAATACTGTTGCTTAAATTTTAGCTAACTTATTAGTTTACAACGAACAAATTTCTGAATATGTGCGTAGATCTTTTCACAGAATTGTAACTAGTAGTTCTAATATTACTTTAATATGGATGAAATTAAATTTTAATTTATTTTAGTTTAATGGATTTTTCAACGCGATATTAATTCCGCAAAAAGTGATAAATATACATTACTTAATGTAAAATAAATAAACTTCGAATTACTTGATAATATTTTTATATAAGATTTCGAAACATGATAAATTGACATTTCCTAAAGTGATTATGTAAGAAAAAGGGCATAGGGTGATAAGCATTGTGAACATGCCTTTCTCTCGAATTTCTTGATTTTTTTCCCAAGCGTCTGACAATTTATTTCCCCTAGTATTATCTCATAAATATAGATATTTTATGCAATAAAATATTTTTTAAATTATTTAACCACTTAATGGTCATATTAAATTACTGTTTAAAAATTCAAATTCATTATTGCCACCACTTAAAAAAAAAAATATTAATCTGATTTATTGGCAAGTAAAAGTATACCATAATAAATATGTCAATGACACTATTTTATAAAACTAGTTCCCACCAGTTTTATATCTCTCTTTTATATCTCAATCTGAAACAAGCAATTCTGAAGCTGTGAAACTTCCAGCCCGTGAATGTCTCGGGCGCGACGATTAACCCTTTGAGGGGCAAGCAATTGCGTTCGAGTAATTCTGAACTCCCACCGGAAATTTGTAAAAAAGTTATATCAAAAAGAGGAAAAGCAATTTCACGACAGTTTTCCACCAAAGTTAGAAAAGTGAAATTTGATAACATTTTTCTGGTGTAAATCTTCATCAGTCGTAGGTGGTATATAATATATACCACCGCCCCTCAAGGGGTTAAGTGGTTAAAAACCTCATTTTTTCAAAAACCACTGTTTGAAATTACATATTATTAATTGATAAATAAATACAAAATATAAAATATATGACGGAATGAAATTTTCGCCTTGCTTTTACTATAAAATGTATAATATGAACTTTAAAATGCTCAAATTTAATTAAAAGGCGATTAAAATAATAATATTAAATTAACCATGGATGTTAATAGTTAATATTATTTAAAACCATCTTAGTACTTTCAAACCTTTAATCAGGTTCTTCCTCAGAGAATATTTTCTTTTATAAAATTGAGTTTTATAAAAGAAAGTTAATTAATTTTTATTAATTGAGTTTTTACAAAGATGCATAACTGTGAATTTTTGTATAATTTTATGATTATAAAAAATGTGTGAAAAAGCAATTAGAAAATTTAGATTTTATTGTAAAACATTCCTCATATGTGCCCGCATATTATATAAAAATACCGAAATTTGCGTTGCGTACTACATCTAAATATTTACAAAAATATGTATAAAAATATTTAAATTCATTTAAAGACGTTCTTTGGGGCGGAACTAGTCATCTTCAACACTTCAAGAATTTTTGGAATATGCACTTACATAATTGCTTTATTTTAATTTTTAATGAAGACATGGGCATAATTCTCAACGCTGGCGATATGATATTGACAACTATGATAACAAAAAATGAAGCTTGTAACCATATCATCTCATTTAATATCTTTAAACTGTCAATGTGCCTGCTAAAATAATATTTTGAAACTTTGTTTTTTTATACTTTTCAATGTGAAATCACGTCGTGTGATTCTCCTTCGTTATACTATTTGAATGTTTATAATAATTTTTTAGATAAATGTTGGCAATGCATATTTTGCTGATTTTAATTGTTTAAAGGGACTCGGGGCTTGATCGTTACGGAAAAAACATGTAAACAGAGCTCTGGCTTCGAGGCGATATAAAAACAGAAGTATTCAGTGTAATTAATTTAAACTGCCTGATATTTTAAAGGTATCTTTGTAGTCGTATAAAATTATAAAATGAAGTACTTCATATATTAAGTACTTTAATATAATTAAGTACTTTAATATAATAAGAAATATAGCAAAATTTATGTAACACAATTTTTGAAAAAAAAAATATGTGTTATATCACCAACACCTTAATATTGAATTGACATAAGAACCTTATTTTTGCTTTAAAATGATCCGGAAATTTTACTCTATAGAATGCATTAAGGATATAACTGTCACCCAAAAACAACATTATTAAAAAAACTCTCAAATTTGAAAATTTAAATACAACTTTTTTTTCACTAAAAGTGCTTAAAATATTAAACTATCTTAACTATATTAATTTATTCTACAGATAATGATGTTATATGTATGCAAAAAAAGCCATTCCATCAAATAGTTTTTTTTCAAATTTTGGGGTTAGTCGTCAAAAATCAAGTTTTGAGAAAACGCGACTTAAAGTTGAAATTATATGGATGAGGCTTTGAAAGTGTTAATACATATAAATAACTCTAATATGATAACTCCTTAAAGCTTTTTGACACAACTAAAATTTTTAAATAAAATTTCAAAGTATTTAACTCTTTGCTGTACAGGGCAAATTCATTGCTTTAGTGTTAAAATTAATGACTGACACCGGAATTTGAAAACTACTTTATTCTTAAAATAGCAAAAAGCCATATTTCGCGCATTCAATAAACAGCAAATTCTTTTAGCAGAATTCCGGCGCCAATGTTGCATTTCAGAATTAAAATTTAGTGGTTTCATAGATATATCACTGCTCCGCAAGGGGTTAGTGATAAAAACCCTTTTCAAAAAGGAAATTTTTGCTTAAGGCGAAGGTGGACTTTCAAATCGACAAAAATCATACAAAATTTCGAAAAATACTTTTTTTGCCATAACTAATGAGGTTGTTATTATAAGTTTGTCATAAGTATAGATATAAGCGTATTATAAGTTACATTCATTTTTATATGGTATTTAATGTTATTTGTTATTGAAAAACTAATAGTTCTAGTTTAAAAATGGATTTTCTCAAAACGAAAATTTCGAGATAATGTCAATTTTCAAAATCTTCCATGCGCATCTTTCATTTTCTGAGTTCTTCAAAATTTGTTATGTAATTACCTTATAGTACATAGAAGAAATGTTAGTTAAAATAATTGTACTTCGGAACTGATAAGCTGAAAATGCTTTATCGTAAGAATGATTTACAGTGTTTTTTCACTACAAAAAGTGGTTTTTCGACTTATTATTATGATTATTAATTTTTATTTTCTATTTATGTTTGGGATTTCAAGTAAGTTTTACTCTTAGGTCTGAAACGTATCTCATATATAAAAATTATTATTTTACATGCAAAAGAAATGCTTATGGAGCATTTACAATTAATTAATTATTTCAATAATTAATAATTACTAAAGTAATTAATATTTTCCCTTGAATTTTCGCTTTTCTCAAATAGTTACAAATGTAATCGCATATTTCATATTCAAGCAAATCGGTTCAAAAGAAAGAACATTTTTTTTTTTTTTCTTGAGAGTCCATTTTCGCCTTAAGTATATCAGAAAAATTCACGGATTAAATAATGTAAAATTTACAATACAAATTTACTGGAGTGAATAATAAATTATGATTTGAAATCATTTGTCAGTACTTCGTTATGGGCAAATCTTAAATGGAAAAAAACACGTTATCCATATGGCGTGCGGTTAAAATAGTAAAGCTTTAACTGGAACCGATATTTTAGGTATTTGTTGCCACTGCGGTGAACTTTCACCTGTAAAGTTATGCAGAAAACATCGTTTTACAAAAATGCCTTATTCATGAAAAGCTTCAATCTAAATTACAGTAAAACCCCGATAATTCGGATTAATTGTGACTAAACCCAATCCAAATTATCGAAAATACGGATTATCCGGAGAAGTAGAAAAAAAATGAAATAAAATAAAGCATACTTGCAGAAAATAATCTTTATGTTAAACTTATTGAATATTTACAAACAGTAAAAATATGTAAAATAAAAGGTTGTAATTTTCTTCTGTGTCAGTTTTCTAGTAACTTTTGAAAGCCGTACGGCTAGTCGCTTCTGAAACTTTAAAAAAATGATCAAACCTATCCGGATTAAACTTAGATAGGGATTAACGGGTTCCGAATTAGCGGGATTCTACTATAATGTCAAAAACTGACATTCATTTTTACTGGTAAGAGTACTTCTTCCGTAATACGTCTGCCAGTTTATGCCTACCAAAACAACCTCATGTCTGTGACAGGGTAAAGAATATACTACCTGGAAAAATTGTTACCTGTAAAAAGAACAGAATACGTTTACCATATTTGTGAGAGAAATTTCGGTACTACTTGGTTAGCCCGTCGACCAATAAACTATGGCCAAACTATCAGACTAAATGGCAATAACGGATGATCGTAAATGTAAGATTCAACGACATTAAATACGATAAACGTGTTTAAAATGTCATTAAGTATTTTTTCCGAATTTTTTCTTGTATTTGTATTAATATTCTATTATTTTTTTTTTTCATTATTTAAAATAAAAATTATGTCGATGTGTAAAATTCGGAGAAATGGGTCGACGCGATAACCAAGAAGTACCAATTACAAAAATATGTGCAAATATATAATATAATTTATAGATGCATATATTATGCATTTATATATGCATACCTCAATGTATAATTACACATATACAGAGGTATATTTAAACTGTTTCTACATAAAAATATTTATGTAAGCATCATACTTTTTTTGAACTGTGACAAATTATTGGCATTTAATTTTATAGTTTGGCGATGTCTTTTGGTCGACGGGTTAACCAAGTAGTACCGAAATTTCTTATTAGTAAGGCGAAATGTTCTATTCAAATTTACTGGTGGAAATTTTCGCCAACGGCAGTCAGAAACTGTTGATCCTATTAAATGATACAACTGCCATCTTGTGACAAACTTGACGTCCTGAGTTATTTAATTCGCAAGTGATAGACTGTCTAAAATATATTTGAAAGATAAAATTTGAAACTACAACTTTTAAAGAGACAATACATACCGATCGTACGAAAAATGAAAATTCTTTTCATATGACATTTCATGCAAAAATAATTGAAATCATTGAGACATATGGAACAATTTTTTATTAACACAATGCAAATAAAAAGCTATATGAAAATTAAAACTTTACAATAAAAATGAATTATTTTTTTTCGTGTGTTAGAGAAATTGTCTTACAGAAATAATCTGGTAAGAGTACCATAGGCTCGCCAACCCTGACTTAAACAGTATTGTAAACGATTATAATAACTGGACAAACTGAAACCAGTAAAAAGAAATATATTGTTTTTTACCATGTTTTTAAGAGTATTTTTCCAGGAATAAGTTATTTTAGGAAGACGAAAATTTCTATTTAATTTGATTGATGGGAAGATTGCCTGACTAGTAATCAGAAACTATTGATCGGATGTAATAGAATGAGACGCCATCTTGGTCTAACCTCCTCAGTTACATCACTCGCAATTCGTAGACAGCACACTACATGCCCCCTTCTGTTTATTCTTAACTCCAGTATTAACGGCTGTTCGTAAATGTGGAGGTCTTCATCATTACTTACAATTTCCACATACCGTAATTTCGCGCGTATCCTCCGCACATCTGACAAGTCGATTTCCTTCCAGAATTTATTTTAAATAAAATGTGACTTGCTTTTGCTAGGCATTTATTTGACATCTTTTTTACAATAAAATTTTCGGTCTGAAAAAGAATTAAATGAGCCGCGGCGTATACACGCGAAATTGCGATACATCAATTTCGTGTCACTAAAAATATGAAAACATTTACTTTTATTCACACCGGAAAAAACATGATACAAATGTGAAATAGATTAAGTATCTGCGTAGTTGTGGCTGCATGATTATAAAGTTCAATATGACTCAAGTATCGTGCTGTTAATTTTGACAGCCTGCGAGATTAACCTTCTGAGCTCTGCTGGTAGAAATTTCTACCACGTAATTTTAATCCCAAAATGTCTCAATGACACCAGAAAAATTAACCAAATTTACTTCAAAAGGGTTTAATACATTTTTTCGTGTTTATCGTTAACCGGTTTTTTTCTTTGCAAAATACTGGTGCCAATGTGACATTTGGAATTTTGAAGAAATTTTTACCTCAGAGCACAAAGGGTTAAAAAAAAATAATCCGATCTGGTTTCTGCATGTTTGGTGGTCTCACCAAAACTCTATATGAAGCGCATTCTTGAAATGTCAGCCTTCAACTATTAGTGATATTGTGACAACATTCTGCTCCGCAGTATTGTCAGTAGAACTTTTTTTTTTTTTTTTTTTTCAGATTGCCCGTTAACTTATATGAATTTTTAGTATTTGTATTTTGAAATGATTATTTCAGAAAAACAGTTTGGAGAGAGGGGGAGTGGCAGCTCTAGGAATAATAATTTTATAAAAACGATGTTACTCAGCGATCTGAGTTGATCAGATTTAATCCTTTCGGGCGCGGAAAAATTCTATTCGTAAAATAAGACTGATTTATAATCGACTTCTTATGAAATTAGAAACGCCCTAATTTAAGCTTTCATTGTAAAAGCAAAAGTTTAGTAACCCCTTGGGGACGAGCGACACGTATACTTGCCGCAAAAGGTTTAAGAATCCTTGTTTATCTCCACCAGTAAAATTTTACTGTAAAGTTTGCCAAATTTAATCGGATCATTTTTTTTTTTTGATTTAATAAGGCTTAAATTTATATTTTTAAAAACCGGTGACAAAACATTAAAAATCTCGTAAAATTCTCCGGTCGCGAAGGGGTTAATATATTCTCGGTGCAGTTTGCGATTTCGGAATTAAAATTATGTGTGCCCGGGAGTGGACACACTGCGCCGGAAAAGATTAATTTAGGCAATTCTTTGTTTTCATTCATCACACTTTATCAACATTCCTGAAGTTTATATATTATGCAGCCTTCGCAATAGTATTTGGCACCCTTATTTTTAATACATTTTTTAATGTAAAAAATAAAAGTCTTATTGTTATATTACCATAAAATTACAAAAAATATCAATATTTTGTGGATCCAACATTGCCTTCAATAAGATCTGCAATCTTTAGCGGCAGGCTGCGTACATGCGTACATTTTTTTGAACTTATGGTATCCCACTTTTGAGTAACATCATTTTTTAAATTTCTTTTTCATGTTATGGTATGTTCTCTGCTTTTACGTTTTAGTATGCTCCAAAGGTGCTCGATTGGATTTAAATCCGACGACTGCGCTGATCAGCGCATTAACACAATGTTACTGTTCTTTAACCAGTGCTTCATAGAGGCCTATTTATGATAGGCCTTATTTATCCTGTTGGAGCTTGACGCCCCGTAAATTGGTGTTACAGGAAATGTGCGTTAATGACGATATCAGCATAGCTTTGAGTGCATTTAAGTATTTCCAGCTCTTCATGTGATCTTCGCAAACGAACATTTCATCTAGCTTGGATATTGTTCGGATAGTAATGTTCGTTGATAAATTGCCTGATAAAGGTCATGTCAGATGTTTCCAGTACTCGGAAATAAAATAACAAGTGGGTAAGTGTTATCGCAGCTCACAAAGAGGATTTCGTTTAATGTCTCCTTCAAAACAGTTTCTCATTAAATTAACAAAGGAAGACCAAACTGATCACTAGAGGTGGCTAGTAATTTAAATGTATAGAGATTATTAAATCTCAATTCATTTAAATTATTAAATCTATAATAAAAAAATATATTTCACTTCGCGTGTTCAAATAGATGATAAATATGTAGGTAATAATAATGATAGATATATATAATAATGATGATGATAAATAGGATGAAATAAAACAAATAAGCACGTTTTTTACATGATTTATTTAATCCATCAATTTATGTTGCATACACAAATTTTTTTATATCTATTTAAACTTGCATGCAACAATTAGAAGATAAAAAACTGATGATATTAAAAAATATGTATATATTAATTAAAATAATTGTCTTTTTAAAATTTTATGACTTTTTGTGTATCAAGAAGTATTCAATTGTAAGTACAGAAAATTTGAACTCTCTGACATATATAGTACTCCTCTGTACGGACCCTGTAACAGTCAGACAGAGGACAGGGACGAATAGGGTTTCGTCATATGAAAATTATTCACCTTAAAATATTCCCATTTTTATTACAAAAGCCGAGTCTGATGGTTATTTTTTCATTATAAAAAAGATTAAATTACTTACCTCAATGCTAGATTCATTGGAAGACATAACATTTGATCATCGTTCTTCTGCAAAATGTTGATGTTGACGAGCCCACTCCAAGCGATTCTTCTTCTTGTTTTCTGAAAGCGAGAACTTCCCCTTGGCTTTGCACCTTTTAAATTTAGCTTCTGTTAAGCTTCTTCTAGTCTTTCAAGCGGTGGGATTCTGTCCAATGTATTCTGAAAGAACTTCAGCGAACTCAAAAGAAATTTTTCTGAGATTTATAACAGACTTTCCTATTAATTTCAATTGCACTGCCCCTCAAAGGGTTAAATTCTTTATTTTGGTAAAATACTCATACTTGCCAACTTCCCGCTTATTTTCAATGATAAAACATTCTTTCAACCTGAAAATTTATAAATTAAAAAACAACGAACTTCTTTGTGATGTTGGAAGAATCAAACCCATCACTTCTGATGCAGAAAAAAAATACGAATCAGCCTTGGAGGCCTCAGTAATCTTAATGAAAATGCCACATCATTCATCAAAGTTCAGTGAAAGATAGTTTATAAAAATATTTTTCTCAGTAAAAATAAATTCTTTTATATTTTTTTCTATGTTTATCTGCATTAATATGTAGCTATTTTCCCGTAGACGAAATTAATATTATTATATTAAATATGTTATTAGTATATGTAATTAATATTAGAATTACAAACAGTTTCAGCGAAGTGGTTTATATATCATTATTTTTTCCCTGTCATATTGACTGATATAAATCACAAGGGTAGATTTTTTTAATGAATAACAGTATGTCTCCATAGCTGCCAACATCTTCCGCTTTTTCGGCCCGGAAAAATTTTACAGTAAATTTTACTTTTTCAAATCGCCGTAATGCACTGATTAAAAAAGGCAAAAATTTCTGTTAAATTTTTCCGGGTCGAAAAATCAGAAGAGTTGGCAGCTATGTGTCTAGACTATAAATGGAAATTAGGATCTTATATTTAATGCGAATCACATACTGAGAGTGCGTAAAATGTTTATGCTATGACCGTTTCTTCCAAAAAACTATTTTCAGATTATAAATCAACAGAGGAATTCTGCGATAAATTAACTCAGAGATTACATTATGTAAAATAATTATGAAAAATGTAAGGATGGTTCATGCACACTGTATATCACACATTCTCCGGGTACGAAATCTCTTCCTACGTACTAAACTATCCTCGAAAACATTATTGAGTAAAACACTCTTTTAGGCAATAACTGTACTTATTTACAATGATCCTAGAACCCTGTGAAATTGTTAAAGTAATAAGTTTTTTTTTTTTTTTTTTTTTTGTTTTTTTTTTTTTAAGCAATTGAAATCGCAAAAATAAAGTAGCAAAATATGTCTATTTTGAAATTGACTTACTATGTCAGAATTGAAACTAAAAAGCTAATGTATTCAAGAGACTTAAATAAATGCTAAGAAAAAAAAAGTGTTGACTGACTCTCGCGTTGAAAGGCGTAGAACACATCTTTAATGGGACTCCTATAATTCGAATTCGACGATACTTGTTATGTCACTCACATAAATTATTTACTATCACAGGTAGACGATCAATGAAGAATTAAATTCACACATTACTCAACTATTACACAGGCACTGGTTCTTTTTAATCATTTTATTAACTCCGTGAAGGGCTGATGGATATATCTTATCTCAATTAATTTAATACAAAAAATTTTTTAACAAAATTTTATATTTTTAACTTTGAGGGCAAACAGTTGAAAAGTTGCCTCTTCATATTTTAAAACAAAAATTCTTCGATTTTTCCGGTGAGAATACAATATTACAGAGACATTATTGCTTGCCCCTCAAGGACTTTAATAAAGAGAACTATAGGGAAGACCAACTTTTCACTAAATATTTTTTAACGTTTTAACCCTTTCGGGCACGGGCAAAATCTGTAGTAAAATGAGAAATTATCGACTGACACCGGAATTCACAAACGAATTTTTTAGATATTTTGAATTCCTTAATTTAACCTTTTATTATAAGAGCGAAATTTTACTAAAATATTATTGGTGCCGACTGCAAGTTTTGATTTAAAATTAGGTATCCCAGACCGGGCACAGTGTGCCGGAAAGGGTTAAATATTGAACATAGTATTCATATAATACAGAAATGACTAACAAGGTGACAATGTATATTTTTTCATGTTTAACAAATGCTATTTATGTTCTTTTCTTAAGTGCATCTATATTTGTCACACATAAATTTACATTGGTTTTTCTGCATTAGATTTGATATTTTCTTTTGGAGGTACGTGGATGAATAAACATCTATTTAGTGGTACATCGGTCTAAAAGTTTGGGAACGCCTGACCTAGGGCATATTTTCGCTAATATTAAGAAAATTACTACACACAAAAATATGAAAATTACTGGTGTTATAGAGAAATGTTCTATAACTATGCAGATACACATAATTTTTAAATCGGATAATTATTTTAAGATATATTTAATGTTAAAGTTGGTCGTTCCATTTAAAAAAGTTTATTGGAACCGTAAACTATACGTAGGAATTTAATAATTTTTTAGATCATTTTTATGCATTATCAGTTCTCGGTATGAAAACTGCATTTTAAAAATTTATTTTTTGAGGCTTTATATCCATTTTAAATTCAAAATTTCAACATTAAGACAGACTTTTTTGCATATTTTACAAAAAGGTTATTATTTTAAATTGTTGCCAAATGATCAAAGACCCATTGACGAATTAAATTCAAACATTATTCATCTATTACAAGGCGCTGGTTCTTTAATCACTTTATTAAGTATAATAATAATACACTCGCAGCTCACTACCGCTTTTTCGTCCGCACACTTCTCAAACACAATTTCAGAACAAACCAATAAGAGTAATTCACTTCGCTTCAATTTCTAACCACTGAGGTTTTAATTATAGGTGGTGTGGTATGTCTGCCTACAGGGAACAATTACAAAGCAAATTCAAAATTTTTGCAATATTGCGATTTCATTTCTAACATTTTCGAGCATTAAAATTCCATTTCTGTTATTCACAAGAAATATTCAAGATTAATACATTATAGGAGTAATATTATGTCTTAAACGAAATTATTATTTTTTTTTAATAACAGTTTTTTCATTTTTAATTACATATTAAAACACTTAATTGCAACATTTAATTACATAATTAAAACATTTAATTACAATTAGTGTTTTTAAACGAAATATTAGCATTTGTTGAAAAAAGGAAACAATTAATAGAATCAATTCATACAGAAAGAAAAGGAAACAATTCATACAGTTAATCTGTTGCTAACTAAGCAAACTTAGTTAAAGTTATTAAAGTAATTTTGCTTTATGTTAGTTAGTACTCATTCTCGTGGGGGTAAAAGATCTGCGTAGAACAAAACGAAATATTCTAAAACAATATTAGTATAGTCCATGAGCAACGCATGAAGAAAATGCAGTCATGGGCAAAATTTATTAAGATTTTTGTAAAGCTGATAAAAAGGTAAAATAGTACAGTAAAACCTCCATAACGGACACTCCCGAATAGCGGACACCTCTATTTAACGGACAATTTTCAAATCCCCACTCCCAAAACTTAAATTTTTGTATGTTTAACCTCTGAATAACGGACATTCCGAATAGCGGACAGTAATTTTGACAAAAAAGAATGAAAAATTATTTTTTATCAAGGAAAAAAATGAAAACCCTCTAAATTTATCAAGGCAATGTGTCACAAATTTTGTGATCACAGATAAATGTGAGGATGAGCTGGAGAAAATCCCCTCTCCCCCTATATTTATCTGTGATCATACCCCAACCCTCTATATCTCTCAAATGATTTTAGAGTGTATGCTTTTAAGAAGCAAAAAATACAAAACGTTATACATTTTTTTTTTTTTTTTTTTTTTTTTTTTTAAATAGAAAAAAGATGATTTTAAAATATTAAAACTACTGACAGAGTTAAAACTTCACATTGAAAAACAAATTACATGTAATCGCAAGTAAAAGCAAACTTAAGTAAAAAAAAAAAAAATAATAATAATAATAATAATAATATGAACGTAATAAACAAAGGATAACGGTATGCATAATTTTATCTCAGTTTTATTGCTTTAAAAATTATTTTAATTTCTGGTTAATCATGTAATAGAGGTTTTAGGACATTTTTAAATCGACTAATGAAACATTAAGCATTCATTAGCATTTTTTCTATCTCTGGGATTTTCCCAATAGCGGACACCTCCGAATAGCGGACAATTTTTGCGCTCCCAAGGTGTCCGTTATTTAGAGCTTTTACTGTAATCTCCAATTTATGCAGCTGTTAAACCCTTTAACGATCATAGCATTTTTATTGCTAAGATGTCGAAATAAATGAATGACAGCGGTAATTAAGAACAAATATATTTGTAAATAAGAAAACGTGATTTTTCACATACAAAATAAAAGGGATATTTTTAGATAAAAATACCGGTGTCAGTGTTGCGTATCGGAATTAAAATTTTGTGGTTTCGTGGCGAAACCAATGAACTTTAAAGGGTTAAGAAATGTTTGCTATTATTCCTTTATCTTTAAATATTAAATGAATATAATTAAAATTGACATAGTGTAAGTTAAAGCTTATCCTTAATTTAGGTTCGAATATAAAATATTTCACCATTCCTTTAAAAATGATGTTCTACTTTTGTATAAGATACACAACTAGTCTTGTCACACTTATATGGTAAAAATGCATGATTTGGCATGAATAGAAAACTATTTCAAAAATATCATTTTTGATGAATTTACTTTTCCGCGAACTTTTACAGTAAGCATATTTTTATTAAAAAAGCCACTCACATTTATACAATCGTTCAGAATTATTAATATAATATACCAATCTTTTAAGATTTTTCATAAATTATAATATTTAGGGGACAAAACATTAGTTTAATTTAAAAAATCACTTTTTATAACATAAAATTGTTTTTGTGCTACTGTTCTAAAATTTTAATAACTTAATCTAATATTTTAGGTGTTATTCGCGTAAAATTTTGATTTAGAAATTATAAGGTATGAGAGAAAAAAAAATTATTTTGAGGATAAAAAATTTCCACATGATTTTGATCTAAATAAAAAACATAAGTTAGGAAAAAAAATACTGATTTTTGAAATTATATATCAGCATAATTATGTACAGTCACGAATGTTATATACAGACTTCGGTAAAATAATATTTTTAACTCAAATTTTCAAAAGATTTTTTATTGTAAGAACTATTTTGCTTTGCATATTAAATGACCCATTGTGAAAAAAAGCAAATACTTCTTAGGCGCCCTTAATTGAGCCGGGAAGGATTTTCATTTAAATATATGAATTAATTCAACATTTAATGTTTGGTATGTTTTACTTCATTATCAAGAACCGCTGGTCTGTCGTTTCAAAATATAAAATCAAAACTTACAAAAGCATTTGAATCACGCCCATTGTTGGTAGTGGAATATAAATCTTTTTTTTTTCATTAATTTCATTTAAAAATATAAAATAATTAATAATTTTTTTTAATATCATATATTTCTGGTTATAATCAGACCCTGTTGCCAGATTACGGACAAAAAAGTCCCCAGATTGCTAATTTCTTTTTTTTAAGAAATACCCCACCAATTTAAAAATGGGTCAAAATGCTGAAAAATAACGGAAATTGTACTGTTCTTAAAAAGTGGTGACAGTCATGTAATTTGAATTAAAAAGTCCCCAATCTGGCAACGCTGTAATCAAAGGCACGATGTGCTCCAGGCAGGTGCGTTGCGCTCGCTTCAATTGAATTTATTTTGCACTCAGCTAGGCGTCCAAATAGGATAGCTCAGTAACATGATTACAATAGAAAGAAAATAGAATATAGATAGAATTTTGCCGGAAGGAACTATACTTAGGTATCAAGTTTAATATTTATAATTTACTATTATATTTTTGCGGTATGAATGATTTCTTTAAAATAAATTTGTGAAAGACAACTTCATAACTGTGGCTGTATCTCAGGATAATTAATTAAAAAACGATTCTATGTTTGAGTTACAATAACAGTTATATTCTAACAGAATCATTGAATGTATGGTGCTGGCCGGAGTTGAATAAGCGTTGGCTCATGGTCAGTAACATGTTTACCGTGCATATCGTCCTTATATTTCCCATCACCTTTTTTGCAAAAGTTTTCTTTGATTAACATGATCACAGAGATTCTATTAATCGTCTGTAGTAAAATAAGAAATAAGAGTTTTGTTGAATTATTGATGGAAAATTAGAAATTTAGCGGAAATACAGTATTTGTTAACACCTGAACCCACGATCCTAGTTTCCGTTCCTTGTCTTAACATTTTACCGTTCATTACAAAGAAAATCCTTCTTGTGGTATTCTATTAATCACACTGATCAAAAACATAGTTTAATTTATGAGAAAGTATTTTTTAAATTAATATTAAAATCAGTGAACTCTGATGGCAAAAGTTTTGTTTATATGATTATATAAACATCAAGTTATTTTACTTTTTTTGCAGATTTTGTAACGATGTGGATTGTTTTCGAATAACAAAATTTACTCAATTATTAATTTGTTTGTGCTATAAATATATTTGTTTTCCCTTAATTTTTAAATTATTTGGATTATACAAACTTCGAAATCGAATAAACGAGTTAGAATATGTGTATCTAATACGAAAGGAGACATCTGCAATTTTTTCAGCGATTAGAAGGTTTAAATTTTTTAAGATAACATTTCAGTTGAATATAATGCCCGAAGGTAAAGTAATCAAATTTAATCGTTATCGTTGTTTAATTTCAATGTTGCTTATCAAAATATGATTTTTTTTTATCATTAGTCACACATTGTGCTTTTTTATAAAATTCAGTCTCAAAAAAGTCAAAACGAGAAAGACCATAAAATTAAATTTCAGCTTTATTTCCCGTAAAATACATTTACTCACCTGTTGCAATTAATTTCCTAAGTGATCGAAAGTTTAAATATTCTCAATCATTTAAATAATGAAAGACATTATATATTACATTAAAAATATCATTATTTTATATATTTCAACAAAAATATTTCCGAATTCAGAAATAATCTCTCAGTGCATTCAGAAGCCTACTTCGATGGGGTTAATCACGTTTTGTTTTGATTTTATATAATCAAAGGTAGATATTTCAAAAACAAAACTAATTTTTCTTCCCGTTGAATTCAACATAAAAGACATTCGATTTTGTATGGTTTTAGATTTTCAAATGAAAACCTCCAAACGAACGTAGGTTTGGGGCTCCCACTGTGTTTAATCCTTTAACGTTCATTGGTTTCGCCACGAAACCACAAAATTTTAATTCCGATACGCAACACTGACACCGTTATTTTTATCTAAAAATATCCATTTTATTATATATGTGAAAAATCACGTTTTCTTATTTAGAAATATATTTGTTCTTAATTATCGGTGTCAATCATTTATTTCGACATCTTAACAATGAAAATGCTATGATCATTAAAGGGTTAACAGATGTATACAGATTTTGCTATGCACCGAGGCAAACGAAAATAACAGGCTATCGTGATGCATTCCACGTATGCTTTTTTACAGACTGCTGGTCACGTGATACTCGAATGCACCAATGAAGGTGTACGAAAAGAGCATCACGTCATTCCAGCGGTCTGTAAAAAAAGATAAGTAGGACGCACCGCGGTGGCTTATCATTTTCGTTATTACCATAAATAGCATAGTCGGATAAGCATTGGAAACATGCCTTTCAATTAAATTTCTTGATTTATTCCCCATGTGTGGCTGCTTATCTGATAATGTATTTCCCTTATTATCACCTTATAAATATTGATATTTTATGAGATAAAAATGTTTCTTCGATTTTTTACAAACTTCATTTTCTCGAAAATTACCGTACCGAATTATATGCTATTAATTCATTTTATACAGATGTCAAAGATGCATATCTGGTAATTTTTGTATAATTTTCTGATTGTAAAAAATGTGTGAAAACGTGATTAAAAAAATTAGAAAAATAAAAATCATATCTTATATTTGTCCGAAAATTACCATTTTCTTGTAAAAAATTCCTCATATTACATAATGCATATTACATAAAAATTCCAAAATTTTGCGTTGGGTACTTCATATAAATATTTACGAAAATATGTATAAAAATTATTAAAATTCATTTAAAGGCGTTATTTGGGGCGGAGCTACTCATCTTCGACACCTGAAGTATTTTAAAAACATACACCTACAGAATTGCTGTATTTCAAATTTTAATGAACACATGGAGATCATTCTCAACGCTGGCGATACAGTTTCAGTTTCAAAATTTGTTGTTGCTGTGGTATACAACAGGGAAGAATATTTTTGGTACAGAAACAAAATACATTCTTCGATATCCAAATGTAACGACAGTGATCAGAAACAATTTAAATGAAAATATTTCTCACTAGTTGCGTTGGGTACTTCATATAAATATTTACGAAAATATGTATAAAAATTATTAAAATTCATTTAAAGGCGTTATTTGGGGCGGAGCTACTCATCTTCGACACCTGAAGTATTTTGAAAACATACACCTACAGAATTGCTGTATTTCAAATTTTAATGAACACATGGAGATCATTCTCAACGCTGGCGATACAGTTTCAGTTTCAAAATTTGTTGTTGCTGTGGTATACAACAGGGAAGAATATTTTTGGTACAGAAACAAAATACATTCTTCGATATCCAAATGTAACGACAGTGATCAGAAACAATTTAAATGAAAATATTTCTCACTAGTTTTTATAAAGAGGAATTGTAGTTGGTAGTTTCAAACTTTTAATTGGCCTATATGACCCGTTTAGCATTGTGCTAGATACGCGTACGTATGTTATTGCTAACTTCCGCGATCAGGAACTAATTCGTAGTAGTGAATGATTTCTATTTGTTACGGTGTCGTCTAGGAATGATAATTCGAAATAATGATCACTGTAGAAGCTTTCTTGGAAAAAAAAAAGTCGTTACAGAAAAAAACTAAAGTAATTTTTATGTATAAAATAATGTCATACATTATCAAGTGTCAGCTGTTTTCCCCATGAAAAGTAACTGTTCATGAAAGTGAGACCTAAACCACAGAACAGGACTATGTATTTGCTTATAAATTTATAATATGTTCACAAAAAAATTACCTATGTCTTTACAATATTTTAATCTCCTGGTAATTTTTCTACTACTGTTCTTTTAACTAATATTTAATGATAGTATAATATGTCAGAATTCTAAGACCTCAATGCGTTTTAATTCTAGCTATTCTATTCCAAATAAGCGTAGTAAAGTAACAACTTATTCTTATTATCCTTTGTTTAAAATGGTGAAGATGTTTGAATAAAAATCATGACGTTGCATTTCGATATCAAAAAATGCTGTGGTTTTCCAGGCAAAACTATTTTTCTCTATTGTGTTTGAAGCAAAACATCCGTTTTTAGGTGCGTTCGTAATTATGTAAATACGTAGCACCTATTGTTGTCGCTCAGTCCGTCCGTCTGTCTGTCTGTCTGTCTGTCCGTCCGCATATAACAACGCAAAAACTACCCAACCGAATAGTTTGAAATTTAAAATACATAATTATAACATAATTTTGTCGAGTCATTTCAAATTTTATGAAAATCGGATGGATAGATCAATCACAGGGACAATCAAAAGGATTCCGTTACATTAAGGTCAATGGGGAAAAAAGTTTCAAATGCATTTTAATCGTTTGCAATTTAAAACATATAATTATTGCGTAATTTTGTTGAGTCATTTCAAATACTATGAAAATCGGATGCATAGATCAATTACAGGGACAATGAAAAGAATTCTGTTACATTTGGGTCAATGGGGAAAAATTTCTAATGCATTTTAATCGTTTGAAATTTAAAACATATAATTATTACGTAATTTTATCGGGTCATTTCAAATGTTATGAAAGTCGGATGCATAGATCATTTACAGGGACAATCAAAGGTATTCCATTACATTATGGTCAATGGGAAAAAATAGTCAAATGCATTTTTATGATGTTACACTAATTCGAACATAATAGAATTGGTATGAATCTATGAAATATATACTAAAATATGCATTCTGTACAATCTGTGATGCAAAGAATTTTTATTATTAAATTACAGGGCCACACAAAAGTATTCCACTACATAATGCTATACGGGGAAACATTGTTTGGGGCGCGTTTTAATTATATTCAACTACTTCACATTTTATGAATAAGATATACGTTTCTGAGGTGTAATTAAAATTACTTTCTGCATATTTACAGAAACACAAAGATTTCGACTACTATACTGTATCCGAAGTACGCTCTACTATATCAGCAAGATCTGAATATTTTTAAAACTTCGTTATCGTACGAACGCACCTCGTTTGCTACGTTCACGTGCAATTTCCAACTTGTTAACATTGAAATAGTATAGACAGTGTTGGAAATTATGGCTTTTATGCTTAATGAAATCTATAATTTATTAGTTGACACATTCTCTGATGACATTGTACTAAAAAGTCTTCGGACGTCGAAGTTGAATAGCCCCGCCCCAAATAACGCCTTAAAATGAATTTTAATAAACTGTATACATATTTTCGTAAATTTTTATATGAAGTACCCAACGCAAACTTTTGAAATTTTTATATAATATGCGAGCACATATGAGGCATCTTTTACGAACAAATGGTAATCTTCGGACAACTATAAGATATGATTTTTATATTTGTAAATTTTTTAAACGCTTTTTCACAATTTTTTTATGATCAGAAAATTATACAAAAATTTGCAGTTATGCGTCTTTGATGTCTATATAAGCTCAATTAATGGCAAGTAATTCGGTGCATTATTTTTGAGAAAATGAGATTTTTAAAAAATCGAAAAAACATCTTTATCTCATAAAATATTAATATTTATGACGTGATAATAGGGAAAATACTTTGTCATATAGATAGATACACCTGGGTAAAATTGAAGTAATTTGATTGAAAGGCATGTTTCCAGTGCTTATCCGGCTATGCCCTTTCCTGCGTATAATCCGCGGATCAAACAATTCTTTTTCGACCCAGAAATTTTATTTTGTAATCAAAGCCGCGATGTAAAACCGCGATGTAATAAGTTACATTTAATTTTCAAATATTTCTGGGTCGAGAAAGAATTATTTGATCCGCGGATTATAGGCCGGAAATTACGGTACCTCCCTATGCACACTGAGATCCTGTTTGCAAACGAACGTATACATTTTAGCCTTCTTGTTGCTTTGATTCATTATTTGTACAAAGAGGTTACATGATGAAATTAAATGATTTCTGTATTAAGATAGTGGTGAAAATCCAAATAAAAAGTAGTCAGTTGTAGCAGTATTGTTCAAGGGGGGAGGGATTTCAGAAATTTGGAAATTTCAATCTGATGTACGGGTCGGAGCTCATTTTTTCTTTAACTCGGGTCGTGTACCAAATGGTCGGTCGTGAGCGTCAATTCAATTTAATTTTGCTTATTACGTCACTAGAATTGATAAATGCATACATTTTTAGGAATAAAATGTTGAAAGGGTAGTTTTATATTACTTGCTTTAATACCTACTACATATAAATTAATTTCCCAATAATATGTTATACAAACAGAGATGATGCCTTCCTATGTGCAGGGATTATAAGGGATCTCAGGAGTCTTACTTTTTACTTACAAGGAAAGTCTCCATACTGGGAATACTCTGAATTTTAAGAAAAAAATACTAATGAAAGTACTTATGTATGTAATAAGGTATCAGTCAAAATTAGCGGCGGAATCACAATAGAAAATATGTAAAAAAAATAAAATATTTTTGAATATTTGGAGTGATAAGACGAAAGAATCACACGATTTGGCGAACAGCACTTTTCCTCGCCAAAAACAAACGATTATAATGCAACTCAAAACTGTTGTATAATTAGAATGCGTGTACATAGAATTTAATGAATTTAAACATAAACAATGAGAGACTTTAATATATTACTACCTGTGACCAGAGCCTGATTACTAACGGGGCACTCTCTCACCAGAAAAAATTTATAGAAATTTTCGTCTTCTTTAAACGCCCTTTTCATACAAGATTACTGTCATGAATAAGGTAAAATTCTTTATTTCTTTTTCCTGGTGGGAGAGTGCCCCGTTAGTAATCAGGCCCTGCCTGTGACAATAAAGTTTGGTGAATGAACTCAGGACGACCGATCTGGCAACACTGGGGAAACAAAACACTGCACCTGCATAAAGGCAAATATAGACCATCTTCCCCCACATTCGTTCAGTTGAGCGTCGTTTATGTTCTGTGTAAGACGTGCTTTACTAAGTGCTTCTTCAGTGTGTTGGATCTTAACTGAGAACAGGAAAATGAACGAACAAAAGATTGGTTTAAAGTTTGGTTTTAAGCTTTGAAAGACGCTGAAAGAAATTCTTAAGGGATGATGCAAATTGTTCACCTACCATATTCGCCAGATCTCAAGCCTCCAGACTTCTTCCTATTTTCACGACTAAAACTCTCTTCGAAAGATACTTGAGCATATTGCTGGCTTCCAACGAAACGTGACGAAGCTTTTGAACAGTATCCCAAAAGAAGACTTCTTTCGATTTTTTCATGACATGTATAGCAGATCTCAGCGGTGCATAGTTAAAGGAGATTACTATTTTGAAGTATAGTATGTTAACGTTCGTTAATATTTCATCTACAGTAATGCTACAGGACTATTCACAGGAATTTTATTGTCAGAGGTAGTATATATACATATATATACATGTTGTATTACATGTATATATTATTTGTTGAAGTAGATATTTAATTAATCAATGGAAAAAATGTTTTCATAGATAAAAAAAAAAAATCGGTACTAATAGGTTATCCAATCGACCAAAAAATTATCGCCAAACTATAAGATTAAATGCCAATAATGAATGATCGTGAATGCCACATTCATTGACATTAAATACGATTCACGTGTTTAAAATGTCATTAAGTGATTTTTATTTCGACTTTTCATTTGTATTTTTATTAATATTCTACTAATTATTTGTTTTTTCGATATTTAAAATAAAAATTATGTCAATATGTATAATTTGGCTATGAGTTTGGTGATTTGTATAATTTGGCGAAAAAGGTCGACGGGATAACAGAGTTGTACACAAAAATTATATTGAGAAAAATTATCTTCATACATTTAAGCGTATTAAAAAATAAATCCACATGTTTAAATAGCAACAAAATCTAATCGAAAATTCTCAATTGGACTTTGAGGTTGAAACAAATTTATTTAATTTAAATTATGAGTTTCGTTTTAAATCTCAAATTTTGATTAATAAATTTAAATATAAATGCATATAAATATCTATATAACAAAATTATACTTATAACAAGCTGAAACTTATAAAATTAATGTTATTTAAATTAAATTTATCAAAACAAGTTCAACATGAAACGTTTTTCTTGAAGTGTATTTGACATAAAGTATTTTTTGAAATTACATTCCATCACCAACCGGCGATAAATCGCCAAATAACATTAAATTTTCATTATTTTTTTTACGGATACTGAATGGAGGTTCCGCCGAAATTTTTTTATAAATATATATATCCACATGAGAAGAACATTCTGTAATTTTTTCAGATTTTTCGGGGTATGCCCGTATGGGCACCTTCCTTGTTAGTAATGCAATTTAGCAGCATGTCACATTGAATTTTTTTCCCAATACCTATAAAACATAAATGCATAAAATTTTTAATATAGACTCTTCTATTTAAAATATAATTTTTAATATTCTACATTCATTTTTTTTACTTGCATCCACTGCGCACAAGATTGCAAAGCGGAGATTGTTGAAAACTATTTTTTCAACAGCCCCCAGTAATATTTTTAATGGTCGAAAAGTAATGTATCTTGAACTTATATTTCATTTGAAGGTAAATTATTTATTTTAAATTTAATTTTAAATGATTTTTTTTAAATATTCATAATTTTAATTGAAAAATTAAAAATTGGAAATAATCAATAGTATGATAATACTAAATTTGAAGTAAAAGTAATTCTTTAAGTTAATGTTAAAATATTTGTCAATTTTCATGCATGTTGCATGTTGCTTTATTAGTTTTTCAGCAATGATTCGCGCAATTGATGCAAATCAAAGAACAATTTTTAAAATTTCATCAAAATGAAACATTAAAATAACACAAATAAAATTTCAATGTAGAATATTCAAAAATATTTTCAGTAGAAAAGATGTGGTGTCTATATTAAAAATTGCATGTATTTATTTTTCATAGGGACTGGGAAAAAAATTAAATATGACATGTTGCTAAATTGTACCACCAGGTAAAAAATAGGACTCTTGGGACCCCTTAAACACATTAAAAAGAAAATGCCCAACTTTAATTGAGCTACGTCTTAAGTTAACGAGAAATCAAAAGTTATACTTGACAAATTTCATCGATTAAAAAATCTTGTGGAATGTTTTCTTCAGGAAATGTTTGCTTCTATCGGGTTAATTCATCAAAAAAAAATATAAGGTCATAGTTCACATATTTAATGTTTTTTTTTTTTTTCCAAAATTTAACGGAACAAATATATAAGTGTTTTCTTTTTTTTATAATTTGTGTAATGCAGAAAAATGAGGTGCTAAAAAGCTCTTTCTTAAAAAGAATTCTTGTTTCGAATTGAATTTTAAACTGTTTGTTCCTATGTTGCTTTATTTTTAAAACAATCCTTTGATAAGATGAGGCTATTTCCATACGAAGTTGTCACATCTGTCACATAACAACGAATTTTGGCTGCCGGTATTTTAGAGCAGAAATATGCGACTTTTTTCATCCGAGATAGCTTATCAATTGAATAAGGCAATGAAAACTTTTCGAAAATATCGTGGTCAGCTAACAAAACGATTTTCAGCTGCTTGACAAACATGACAAGTTCGCATGGAAATAGCCATGAGAATGATTTACAAGTTAAAGACTGTTCCCATCTTCTACATTTGTTACCACTATTTTAAAAACACAATGATTTAGAAATTGAAATTATGAATAACGAGGAGGTGACATACAGTGTATTGTCTAGCACCAAGTGAAGTAACTGAGGATGTTGCCACAAGATGGCAATGTTTCTTTTATTATTATAATCAAACTAACAGCTGTGATTGAGGTTTTTAAAACAAACCAATAAATTTGAATAAATGTTTTGGGAGTATTTGAGCTCCTGATTCGCGATGATAACGGATCGTAAAACGTTTTTATTTCTGTTTTACTGGTGTCAGTTAACCCAAGGATAATAATTATTTTATTGACATGGCAAGTGATTGTCTTCATTGTCATAATGTGGTAGAAGTACACCACCAGCAATAGAAAATGAATATCATTTTTTGCAATTATTTTTTATTGAAATTTTCCATTATTAAGGCTTTAAATGTAAAATAAATTTTCTACTTAAATTTGCTGGTAGAATTTTGCCATCTGGTAATGAACCCCTGCGAAAGTTATTACAGTCGAACCTACTTTATGTTAAAAATATGTCAGTTTCTCTTTTTATTTTAATTTAGGTTTGCTTTTATGTTTTTTTAACACATGCAAGGGGTATATTTTATAAATTGCACTATTTAATGTATAATGGAAGCAATAATAACACATTAAAAAATGTGAATTCGTAAAACGCTCATACGATATTTGTTATATAGAAAAGAACAACAAAAATAGTTTAAATATTCAATTTTTTCTATCACTACTCCAAAAGAACAACCGACAAAATTTTATTTACTTTCACGCGTGAAAAGTTGTATTAAAACTGTAAGTGCCAGAAACCGTTAGAGAATTGAGTATTGGGTTAGGGTGTAACTATCTTTCTGTTGAAACAAAGAATTTCTAGTGTAAAAGATTTATTTATAAAGACTTTCAAGACTAATTAAAAATTGTTAAGTAATGAAGTCACTCAATAATTAGGATGAGCGAAGCGAATCCTCTACTAGTCCACTCAAATTACAATTTGTCGTACGCTTTACAAAAAAACTATTCAATATTTTAACTTCAAATTAAACACAAAAATAAATTATGATCTGTAGATTTGCAGAATATAATTTTTTTTACAGTAAAACGTTAAAAAATTATTATTTTAATTAATTTATTTTACATGCATTTCCAATACGGACGCATTTTAGCAAATAAATAAAAAATGAAACGCGTATATTTTCAGAAAAAAAAGTTTAAATCATGGAGTAAATAATTATAGATAGAATCATGATTAATTTATTAAATAAAACATGTTTTCATTATCCCGCAAAATCGTTTGCACAGATGACACTTAAACATTTTAAAAGAATTGTATTATGGATTTTTTTTTTTTTTTTTGTAAACTGGCAACAAAATAATTGTAAACAAATAAAATTAATTCTTAAATTTGTTATATAAATGAAAAATTAAAAGATCTGCGTGAAGTTGTTGGTTCAAGCTCTTTATAAATATTTTTGCGAAGGTCGTATTGTGGCTAAATAATATCGACTCATCATTAATCAGAAGGATTTTATAGAAAAATAAGACTTTAATAAGTTCGCAAACACAACAATAATTATTCGTGAAAACGTCACTGCGAAAATGAGAGAGCGCTTCGTTAAGGTAATTCCATTAATTGAGTTGCCATTCGCAGAAAGTAAAAAGTTCTCCCACGCGGAGAGAATTACAGCAATTCTCAAACGCTAACATGTATAAAAACGAAGAAATTAAAATAAAATGTTTTACAGTTAAAAATTCATAGTATCAACGAAAGCAGATTTCAAATGTTTTTTCCAGAAAATAGGATTTTGAAGAAGTAACTTTCTTCAAGCTTTCTTCAAATATATTATTCTAAAATAGCTATCAAAGATTATCGGATGTTGATTACAAAGATTGGAAACATGCATATTTCAAATAATTAAAAAACACCAGTGGCTACTTGAAATTGTAAAAACATCTTTAAAAGAGCTTTTAGTTGAAAATTTAAAAAAAATTTGTAAAAGTTTGCTTCGAAAATATCTTATTATGCCAGTTTTACATCATAAATAAAAAAATAAAATGCGCCAAAACATAAAATAACGTTTTTGTTTAATAAAGATGCAAAAATAATAATAAAAAAATATTGTTACTTTCAAATATCTGTTTTATAAAATAATGCTTCGCGAATCCAAACAAAGCATGGCTTTTGCTAGTTTAAATATACTCTTAAACGTTTTAATGTTGAAATTTTTGAAGGAAAAAAAACTAAGCTTAAGTAGCAGAAAAAATATTTTCACTTAACTTCAACGTTTCCCCCCTTCCCCACTTCTTTTTATCGTGCGGAAATTTGCAACTTATGACATCACGATCGAAAGATTTAAAAGAGATGTGGCAGATGTGACAAAATAAATTTCTTAGAAAAAGATATTGGAATAATTTTGACTTTAAGAAGTAACATTTTTTTTACGTAGTTTCACTTTAGTGACATTCTTTTTAATGCTAATCATAGTAGGGTCCTTTTATCACATCCCAAATTGGCTAATAGAGGAAATTTATTTATTTTACAACTCACAATTTTTATAAAAATTAAAAGTGCCATAAATCGTTAGAGAATTAAGTATTGGTTTAGGGTGTAAGTACGTTTATGTTGAAAAAAGGAGCGACTAATATAAAAGTACTTCTTTTAATACTAATTTATTATTATTAACCCCTTGAGGGACGATGGTTATGTCTATGAAACCACTTAATTTTAATTACCAAATGCCATATTGGCACTAGAATTTCGGTAAAAAAGTTCTCGGTTTATTATATGTGTGAAATATAGCTTTTTTCATATTTACAAATACTTTTGTTATGTATGTATGTCGGCCAATTATCTACACTATGGGATATAGGCCCTAAGGGGTGGGATGCCCTCCGTGGGGGTCTTTCTAAGGGAACCTAAACCGTATTTACGCAAGGTTCGAAGAAAACCACGGAAAACTCCGAACGGTTAGGCCGACGGTCGCGATTGGGTTCGAACCCAGCACCTACCGTCTACCAGTTTGAGGTCAGAACCTCTCGGCCACTGGTGGGGCAACTTTTGTTATCAAATTCTTGTGTCAGTCATTCATTTAAATATTCTCGCGATGGAAATGCTCTGCGGCACAGAGTGACAAAGTGACATAGTTATTAATTACATTCAATGATTGGCAAAACCACGCGTCATGCATAGGGGGAAAAGTTCATGACAAAATTATTATCTTAGCGGCTATTGTTTTGTGAAAGTAAACATAACTTTTCCCTTTAGTCATCTTAAATAAATTTTAAAAGCAGTTCAAACTAAATAACTAACTTGTGTTCATACCGATCCTTTATGGCCCGATGGTATTTTAAATTACTTTTAAAATAACAAGTTACAAAATTAATTTAACCCGGGAGAAATCGCGCATACACAAGATATGGATAGCAAATAAAGCCTTTGTGCCTAACTTTAAAGATATGGATAGTTTATACTTTGCCACAAGTAATTACAAACTATAAACGTCACCGTACTTAACCCTTTCCGGCACACTGTGCCCGGTCTGGGATACCTAATTTTAATTCCAAACTTGCAAACGGCACAAATAATATCTTAGTAAAATTTTGCGTTTACAATAAAAGCTTAATTAAGGAATTCAAAATATCTAAAAAATCTGCTTGTGAATTCCGGTGTCAGTCGATAATTTCTCATTTCACAAAATTTGCCCGTGCCGGAAAGGGTTAATCTGAGCCAGTTGTTACAAATTTTGAAAGAAAGTGAGTTGACGATTTCTTTTAAAAAATAGCGGTGGCAATTGTAAAAAGGGTATGCACGCTGAGCAAGTTAGATCTCATGCGATTACTCCCTGGTTAAAAACGGATTAGTAGTACTTTATTTTAGAATGAGTAATAGATATTTTTTGTTACTACGAATACATTATGGGTTGCACAAAATAAAAATACGAGGAGAAGTGAATAAGTAGGACGATATGAGAAGTCAGAAATTAGTAGTAAACTGTTTCCAAATATGCTTCTAGGTGGCAGCATTATCCAACTATAAGATGTTCGTTTTTTACTTATAAGACAACAGTTGTAGAAGACAAGCAGGGACGTTCAAAAGTTGTTGACGAAGAATGAAGTGGCCAAAAATAGTAACTGCAATAGTACACGTTTTAAACCAACCGCTGACTGATATAGACATTGATGGCTAAAGAAAGCGGTAAACTATTACAATTCACCTATCACTTCTAACTATTTTCTCAACTTTCCCTACATTTCCTTTAGTCACAATCTCAGCAAGACGATCACTTCGTTCTTCATCAATAACTTTTCAATGCCCTGCTCTTTTTGTTATTAAATTTTTATAATGAAGTATAATAATAAAAACAACTGATTAATTAAACAGACATTATTTTTTATGGTTCATATTTTGTACAAAATGTCGTTATATGCTATAATAAGACTTTGTAAACTTCTCTATAACCGGGTTAAAATGACAAGCTGCATTGCGATTTACATAGAATTCAAAATGTGATGCTTCGATTAAACCGGGGTCTTATAAATAAAATAAATGAAATAATAATAAAAGAATAATAATGTGTAAAATAAAAAAATAATCAATAAAATTAATCTAGAGCTTGTAACCGAAATAACCAAAGAGACAACGTATGCATTTTTACATTTTACATAATTCTTGATAAAAACTTTTAAACCACTTTAGAAAAAATTAGAAATTTTATCTGGTAAAGCTATTGCTGCACATGGCATTTAATAAAATTAAGCATTCAAATTCCTCATTTTTATATAAAAAAATTGTTCATGAAACAAGTCAAGGTTCGCACACTCCTTGGAATTTCCCAGGACTCTGGCATCACTATTAAAAACAAGAAAATCTACATTTAATTTTTAAAAGCGCGACATTTGTTACCCCCACCTTCTTTCGCAGATTTTACGATATTTTTCTGCAGTGAAACACTTTGAAAATATTTTTAAAATTTAGTGGTAAAACTGTGCGAACCCTGCGAAGTGCTCTAATTAAAGTAAAACTTAATATTTTTCTTTCTTTCTTTGTTACTGAAATCCATTCCATGCTTCTTTATTTGACATACTTCCTAAAAGCAATTCTTTTAAAAGTATTTTTGTGTACAGCCAATTTAATTTTATTAGTTGCAATAGAATTGATGGACTGATTCAGTTAAAATGATAAATAATAAATTTATTTTGATTTATACAATAGCATTACCTACGAATTTATTTACCAAGAGTGTTTTATACAAAACAGCAAACATGATTTGCTATGTGCAGCGACGTTAAATCCTTTTAAAAGAAAGTTTCAGACCTACATTTAGCTGTATGATTAGTTAAAGGGAAATCAAAAGTTATAGTTGAAAAGTTTTTTTTTTCTCTTCAAAAGTTTTCTGAAAGTTTACCTCAAGGAAATGACCACATCTTTTGGGATAATTCATTTAAAATAAAGGTAAGGATACAGTTAAAAGATTTAATACTTTTTTAAGACTCCTATGTAACAAACACATTACTATCTTCACTTTGTTCATTTAAGTAATGAAGAAAATGGATTGTTTAAATTTAATGCTGGTATGTTGAAAAAGTGTTAAAAAGGATGTGTGTTAAAAACGTGTTTTGTAAATGTGTTAAAAAGGTTTGTTGATCGGGATTTTTTAAACGCTTTTTTATGCTGCTGTATTTTTTAAACTATTCCTTGCTAAGGTGAAATGATTTACCAAGATAAAGGTAACAAGATAAAAGAAAGTAGCTTAAAAGTAGTATTCATTAAATATGAAATCATAATGCTCTCCCACACCCATCAAAATCTGCATTTCCGTTCACAATTTCAGCAATGATGAAAATATTACATAATCTTTGATTAGTTGCAAGATGTTACTCTAATTTTTATAACTTTTCCAATAATGATGATACCGGGTGACCCAAAAATGACTGATGGATTTTAAAATTCAATAACTTGCAAACGGTGCCAGCTATTTACAAATTTTTTGCAGGAGCGTTATGTTTAATGTCACTTTTGGGACACCCGTTATTTTCAACACAAGCACAATGGCATTGGAGAAATTGCTAGATGAACTACAATACCAGTTACATTCCTTGAAGCCCATATAAACCAAAAACACTATCCTCATAGTGAAAGGAAACAATTAAAGAATAATTCGAAAAATTATTCTCACTAACTTAATGTTGCAACCAATGTAGCAAATATTTATATTAATTAAATATTATCTAGTATAAAATTTCACTTTCGTGAATACGTTCACGGCAGAAATAACCAGATTAGGTATTGACAATGTGGTGTACAATGAACGTATGTTGAAATTCCGATCTGTAGTGTTGTTTAACCCTTTCCGGCGCAGACAAGTTCTGTTCGTAAAATGAGAAATTGTTGACTGACACCGGAATTTACAAAAGACTTTTTTAGAAATTAAGAACTTCGTGATTTAAGCTGTCATTGTAAAAGTAAAATTTTACTAAAATTTTATTGGTGCCGTTTGTATGTTTGGAATTAAAATTAGATGTTACCGTAGTGGTAACACTGCGCCGGAAAGGGTTAAAGTGCATACGGTGCCTGATAACGATCAATTTCCATTAGTTAACGCTCAAAGGCATCATTTAAGCGAAGTTCAAAAGTGGCGAATTTGACTTTTTTCTTTGTTTGTTTGTTTCATTTCTCTGGTGTGAGTGTGCTCCGTTGATAATCAGGGCCTGCAAAATTGAAGTAAAGTATTGGAGAAGATTGCCGACTTATACACGGGTTTTTGATTTTTTACAGCGTTTGAAATCGAAATTTAGGGGGTCGACTCACACAAGACAATATACGGTATTTTGTTTTTGTCTGTAATGTTGATTTTGTACAAACGAATCGACATTTCGTCGATTAGTCAATGCAAACAGCGGCACAGTTTTATAATAATTTCACAGTATCTATTTTTATGGTGACATATTAACTTTCCTTTAGGTGCGTTCGTAATTATGTAAATACGTAGCACCTATTGTTGTCGCTCAGTCCGTTCGTCTGTCCGTCTGCCCCCATATAACAACGCAAAAACTATCCAACTGAATCGTTTGAAATTTAAAATACATAATTATAACATAATTTTGTCGAGTCATTTCAAATCTTATGAAAATCGGATGGATAGATCAATTACAGGGACATTCAAAAGGATTCCGTTACATTACGATCAATAGGGAAAAAGTTTTAAATGCATTCTAATCATTTGAAATTTAAAACATATAATTATTGCGTAATTTTGTCGAGTAATTTCAAATGTTATGAAAATCGGATGAATAGATCAATTACAGGGACAATCAAAAGGATTCCGTTACATTACGGTCAATGGGGAAAAAGTTTCAAATGCATTTTAATGATGTTACACTCATTCGAACATAATAGAATTGGCATGAATCTATGAAATATATACTAAATTATGCATTCTGTACAATCTGTGATGCAAAGAATTTTTGTTATTAAATTACAGGGCCACACAAAAGTATTCCACTATATAATGCTATACGGGAAAACATGGTTTGGTACGTGTTTTAATTATATTCAACTATTTCACATTTTAGGAATAAGATATACGTTGCTGAGGTGTAATAAAAATTACTTCCTGCATATTTACAGAAACGTAAAGATTTCGACTACTATACTGTATCCGGAGTACGCTCTACTATATCAGCAAGATCTGAATATTTTTAAAACTTCGTTATCGTACGAACGCACCTCATTTTCTACGTTCACGTGAAATTTTCAACTTGTTCTAAAAAAAATTCTCTTGAAAATTTGGTGTCAGTCAATTATTTCACCGTTTTACAATCAAAATTTGGTACTACTCTGTTATCCCGTCGACCGAAATACGATCACCAAACTATAAGATTAAATGCCAATAATGGATGATCGTGAATGTCAATTCAATGACATTAAATACCATGCACGTGTTTAAAATGTTATTAAGTGATTTTTATTTCGAGTTTTTATTTGTATTTTTATTATTATTCTACTAATTATTTATTTTTTTATTATTATTTAAAATAAAAATTGCGTCAATATGTATAACTTGGCTTTCAGTTTGGGGAAATCAGTCGACGGGAACAATCAAACAGAGTAGTACCCAAAATTTTTCTGTCCTTGGAAGATGAGTTATTTCATCTCTTGCGACGAAAGTGTTAATGGAATTTTCGTACTGGTCTTTAATTCTACCGAGCTGTCTGAAATCGGAGACAATATCGTATTATGGTATGATTTAAAACAGAGTAGATGAAGTATATGGCTACTTACTTATTAACGCCACCGCAGCAAAAGTTGCGCTAAGCGCCAACAAAGAGCGATCTTGTTTTTTTTTTTTTTTTTTTTTTTTTTTTTTTTTTTCACACGCATGTAGTTATCTTTTGAATTCCTTGTTGCCTTGTTGTTGGCTGATTTTTAATGCCATTTTCAGTGCTTTCTTTTCTTTTTTCTTTTTTTTCCTCATTTTTCAAGCCATTTTTTTGTGCGCATGCGAACAACGAGATTGCTCTTTATTGGCGCATAAGCACAACTTCTGCTGTGGTGATGTTAGTATGTTGTTAGTATGCTCGTATGATGCTAGTATGGTATTTAATTAATGTTTGCATACCAACATACCATGTAAAAAAATCCTTTATTATCTTCAACCATCATGCTTTTTGCCATTTGTATGCTCTAAATTTCTAGTGGAGCGTCTGTTTATGTTCTTGAAGTTTTAAAGTGTAAAATTCCAATATAAGATATTTTAGTGCTTTATTTTTTGTATCACATTTAATGTATTGCGTACTTCCAATTTATACGCATGCATGGGAGTCTTGCTTTATTTGCTTTCCAATTTTCCAACGGCTTATACGAATTTATATATAATATTTTGTAATTTATATATAATATTTCGCCATTTTTTTACTCATCACAAGTTACTATTAATTCTATGTTCTTAGTATTATCGCTCAGGTTAATTCCTCAGAGGAAAGTCCTAGTTATATTAGGTAGTGAGTCAGCGCGCTTGAAAAAATTCTCATAATATGGGATTCCGTGTATAGAGAGTTTCACTGCAGAGGCTTCTTAATAGTCCCATGCTAAAAACCAGTACACTATCAACCCTTTCACTAGATAGTGCAGCTGTTTCATTTTACGCCAGATTCCATTACTAACACTGTTGGGCTAAATGTATGTAATTTTGATCCTGATCCAATGTAAGGCACCGTAAAGGTCGTAAGGACAAAGAATTGCATTTTAATTTTAATTATCATTAATTCGTTTATCCAGCTGTCATCGTAAACAGCAAGATACCATGAAAAATGCCTTCAAATTCCTTTCCATCATAATGAAGATGAATTGACCAATTTAAAATATCTTTCACATATACGTCAAACTTTTTCCGGTATGCGTATAATTATGTATTTTTCATATTTTTTTAATGACTCAAAATCGATTTATGCAGTAAATCGATTTTGAAAATATAATCCATGTTCAAATATCTAGCTCAAATTTTAATATTTTTACATGATTTTTTTTCCCAGGATAGCTGAGGAGGATCCACAATCGAGCTAGTTTTTACTTTTTCAATTTCGCTTACATTTTTTTTTATATTATGATAGTTCCAATTCCAGAACCGGTTTATACCAGTTTGGAAATTTAAAGTATTTTTTTTTAATCTGAAACCAAAATTGAAAAGTAAAAACTCGTAGATCGTGATCAACTAAAAAAAATCATGTAAAAATATTAAAGTTTGAGCGAGATATTTGAAAAGAACGCTCCCATAGACTTAACATTATCACTCGGGTCTTTTTCTGTGACTAGTGTTGCGCCTTAAAAGGGTGTAAAAATATGGAGTACACAATAAAGATGAAGAGACACACAGTGTATTGTCCAACAGTTGCGAGTGGAGTAACTGAGGAGATTGTCACAAGATGACTTCTTTTAAATCGAATAACAATTCTTGTGTACCTCCGGTGTAAACTTCACCAGTAAACTTAAATAGAAAATTACATCTTGCTTAAGCGCCTTTTTGATAAGCGCGCGATTTTTTTCTCTCACATATGGTAGAAATTTCCATTCCTGGTGTCAGTTTGCCAGGATATTATAACCTTTTCACTGACATAGGCAATACGTTGTCACAATGTGGCGGAACTACTACAGCCAATTAAACTTACACGGACTGAAAATCTGACTAAACCTGAATGTAAGTTTTCACCATTAATATTTATTGACAATTTCCAATTAACCACTTAATGGTAGCATTAAATTACGGTTTAAAAATTCAAATTTATTATTACCACCATTTTTTCGAAAAAAAATCTTATTTAAAATGTAAATTGATACCAGAATAAAAAAAAGTACACTATTTTATAAAACTACTAGTGGGAATTATGAGGCACATAATTCCCACTATTAATTAGGAATATTCAGAGACAATTCTGAATAAAAGCCGTGAAGCTTGCAGCCCGTGAATATCTCGGTCGCGACGATTAAGTGGTTAATGAGGCATTTAGATAAAGAGAAATTTTCCAATCAAATTTACTTTTGCCCACTTGGGTAATACATCGCAGAATAAAAGGTTACAGTTGAAGCTCCACTATTTTAACTATTTGTCAGTTCCTCTTTCCATGTGACATTTCCATGTGAACGACAGATTTGAATGTTATAGGACTCATTTCTAATGTATTATGTTCTGGTTCGCGGGCGCAAAGACATCGGTATCCCTTTTCCGAAACTTTACGGGACATCTGACCGACCCTATCGAAGAAGACGTCCAAAATTTTACTTCCATCTTCCTTTCCTTGTCCTTCACTTCCAAGTTTCATCTCATAGCAACTTGAGCAGCGCGAATTAGATTTTAGCTAGAACCGCAATCTTGTTGATGTGAAAAATCCTTTTACTTAAAAAAAAAAACTCCAGCAAGATGATTTGAAAAGTGAAAATTTAAATTAAAAAAGTTTAATATTGAATTGATTGCAACGCCTCCACCAAAATTAAGGTGTTTACTTAATGATGATGTTTTGTTGGTTTGGGAATGAGGGGTATATTCTTTCCTTAGTTTTGTTGAAAAAGTTAATAAATTAGATAAAAATATTCAATATACATGTGAATTAGAAGTGAATTGTAGTTTACCGTTTTTAGACACTTTTTTAATTAGGGAGGGGAATTCATTCAATTTATAAAAAGAAAATCAATAGCCAACATATTATTCCAAATTCCGCTTATTCACTTTTTTGTTATAAATTCTCTACTTTCCGTTTCATGGTTGACAGAGCGTTTAAAGTCTGTTCTGAAGAATTTTTAAATAAGGAGTTGGGTAATATCCGTGAGATTGCAGGTTTAAATGGCTATAAAATAAGTAACTTCAATATATTAATAAATTATTATAGAAAAGGGAAGCCTAAACAACAAAATCCAGAGTTAATTGACAGATTCAACAAAGAGGGAGGTCCTACAGAATTTAAAAGAGTTTCTTTTCCATATCTGATAGGCAGTTTTGAAAAGTTAAATTTTAAATTTAAAAAGTTTAATATAGATTTGATTGCAACGCCTCCACCAAAATTAAGGTGTTTACTTAATAAGGAAGTGGATCCTATAGAACATAATGATCTTGCTGGAGTTTATGAAATACCTTATATTGCAGAAAAGGAGGAATTAAATTATTACATAGGCATGACTGGGAGAAAGCTTGGTATTAGAAAAGGGGAGCATGAATCTGATATTAAATTTGGACGTACTAACACTGCCTTATCTAGAACAAATTTAAATGAGGGGATAAAAACATTGTTTAGTGAAAAAAAACTATGTTTCATATCAAATTGTTGTCGTAAGTCTATTATAAGGGAGTCCATCGAAATTTATACGCGTAAAAATTTTCTTTGCAATGATACCGTTTCTTTTATTATTCCTAAGTTATGGTTAAAATTAATGAATAAATTCCTCGTGAGAGCTTGAATGGGATGAACCATGTATAAAATTCTTTTAGATCATGGTCTATTTTAATTTAATTTTTTACAAGCGCGTGAAATCATGGTCTATTTTAATTTAATTTTTAAAGCGCGTTTTAGAGCGCGTGATTTTTGTTTTTTGTTGTTTATATCTCATTGTCGCGTGTCATTTGGATTGACCGTGAAATGTTTTGAAATTTTATTTTTATTGTTATTAGGATTATGGATCTTATTAGACGGATCCGAAACATGTCAATGTCATTTATTTTTAATTATTATAACACCTTTCTTAAGTAAAAAAAAAAATTTTATTAAAATGTTTATTAAAATTTTGTGGCTTTGCAGAAAAACCAATTAACGTTAAAGGATTAAATAAGGCGAAAAAAAGCTTAAATTTCTTGACAAAACTTGCTAAATCTTAATTACATAATGTTTTGTACGGGTACCGTTTTTTTTCAAGGTCAAATAACAGCATTTTTTATAGGAAAATATATATAGTTCAGAGAAGCAAAATTTCATCTTACTTCCGTCCAGTGTTGCCAGTGGGCTATTTTTTTAAAAGTTAGATTTCTTGATTCGCACCACTTTTTTAAAAGGGGAAATTCCGTCTGTTTTCGCCTTTATTAATATGTCATTATATAAGGCGCCTTTTACAATTTCAAAAAAGTGGTGCCAGCCAAGAATCTGAATTAAAAATAAAAAGCCCATCTGGCAACACTACTTCCGCCGGGCGCGCCGTTGTAAAAAGTACAACATTCATTTTATTTTTTCTTTAAAACAAAATTCCAGCAAGAGTGGGTGTTAATAACCGTTTGTATTCGTTTATTGGTCCTCTTTATCCAGTTCCTGAAAGTTATTTGCATTTCAGATTGCGCAATTAGCTGCACCTGTCTTTTTAATCTGTTAACAGTGCATGAAATTCGCAAGATTTATCTGTAAAGAACCATGGAACAAGCAAATATTATGCTTGATATGGAAAGCGACTATTATAGATGAAATATTTGACTAATTCTGTAAATCCGAAATGACTTAATTATTGTTTAGTAATTCATTATTAATTTTTATTATTTGAGATTGTAGTAGTATGTAGCTTTCTATGTAGCTATGCTTCTGCTTCAGTATGTCATAACAAAATAAGTTTTTTTGCGGAATACTTTTATAAATTGTAGACAGGGATAACGTATATATTATTTGTATGTTTAATTATTTGTAAAATTAAAATAAAGCAGCAATAATTCATTGTTTTTCGTCTGTTGAACAATTTACAACGCGCGCCCGGCGAAAGGTTAATCTGAGATTTTCTATAAGAAAATACTGGTACCAAACGATTTTTTGGTCATGAAGTTCCAGAATCCGTACGAACCTTGGAATATTATTGCGATTTCAATGAAAATTGAATTGGTATCAATAAAGAAAATTTTAGAGTTTTTTTCTATAATTAACACTGGAAAATATATGTTCAAGTACTAATAAGATTAAATATTTTCAAACTGTTTGTGCTTAGAGAGAGTCGTAGTCATCGGCTTCGAGAAATTGTGCTGTCTTTAGTGACGGTTGAAGTATTTTAAAAACTTATAAGCAATGCTCTAGGAGTGCCTACAAAGGGTACGGTGGACGTTATTATTATTTTTTTTAGTATTCATCATAGCAATATGAAATTTTGCGCATATATACATTTCACCAAAAGCATATAAAACATCATAAAAAAATTTCCATTCTTATTAAAATTTTTAATTTTTTGAACATATTAAACAAATTTTAAAATGCTCCTCGTGTTTCAATTTTTGAGATATTTTCTTGTTTTTGCATTTTTATCATTTAAAACTCTATTATAAACAAATTTGTGTGAGTTTTTTTTATCGCTTGAATAGTTAATATTTTACAGAATTTTATCTAAATTCCATGCCGATTTTCAACAAAAAATTGCCTTTTAACCCCTTGCGGCGCGGTGGTTTCATAGATATAACACATAATTTTAATTTCCAAACGCCACATTGGAACCGGAATTTTGTTAGAAAAAATCGCGCTTTATTTTATACGTGAAACATAGCCTTTTCTTATTTAAAAATAAAGTTGTTTTCAAATTCCGGTGTCAGTCATTTATTTCAATATTTAAGCAATGAATTTGCTCTGCGCCGCAAAGAGTTAATAAGTAACAAATCAAATTTGACTATCTTAATGAAGACGAATTTTAAAAAGCTTACACGGTTTCTTTAAAAAGATTATCAGGATACTTCCGCATCAATTTCATAAATATTGATCAAAAATTACGTCGCAAGAAGAATTTCAAAAATCTAAAAAAGCTGAAAAATTAGTTTTGAGAAAAACAGATTTAAAGTACATAAATACACTTACCATTATTCTTTACTTCTTAAAACCGTAATAAATGATATTTCAATAAGAAAAATCTGTTTTGGTACTATTATACCTCAGAAATATTTTTTTGCGACGAGTTTGCTCAAATAAAGGACCACTGTCCCCTTAATGTTATTTGGAGGCTTTTAAAAAAATCGAAGTTTCAACTCTTTCGCTGATAAGAGTTGAGGTGCCAGTTATTCCGTGAAAGACAATGGAGTTAAGAATAAAGATGTTGAGATATACTGTCTACCAGTTGCGAGTGATGTAACTGAAGTGGTGGTCATAAGCTGACTGACTGATGTTGCTTTTAACCCCATCGCGACTGGAAGCTTTTACGAAATTTTTAATGTATTGTCACCGGTTTTTAAAAGCAGAAATTTGTGCCTTACTTAATCGAGGAAATGTTCCTATTAAATAAGGCTAATTATACAGCAAAATTTTACTGGCGGGGATAAACAAGGATTCTTAAGACCTTTTTACGGCAAGCAAACATGTCACTCTTCCACAAGGGGTTAATTCTTCCTAGCTACACTAATAAAAATATTCACCACTAAACTGTCTTCATCTAATATAAGCGCCTTATTGGCGGAAAATTTTTTTCCCAAAAAAGATAAAAAAAATTCTTTTTCATTTTACTGGTGCTAGTTTGCACAAGTATTATGATCTTTATACTGACACAGACAGTAGGTTGTCTTGGTTATCACAATGTGGCGGAATTACTTCCGCAAAAGAGCACTTCCACTACTAAAAATTTATATCAGTTTTTGTCATGATTTTAAACTGAATTTTTTCATTAGTTCAGCATTTAAATACAGAGAAATTTTCTATGTAAATATACTGGTAGAGTTTTTTCGCAGTGGTAATGAATCTGTGATAAAACGATTACGGTTGAAGATTCACTGTTTTAAGGATATGTCGCTTAATCTTTCTTGACCCCTTAACTGATTTGCCTGTACGCCGTTCGGGTAGCAAATAAACAAACACTCAATGTCCCAGCGCGCTTCACGCCAACCCCTCTAGCCAAGCGCTTTGGCGGAAAGATGAAGTTCGACGTACAACGTGTATGCTACATTCTATTCTAGTATCATACTTTGAAGTTTACATGTGCAAATATTTATATCCAGTTAACTTACCGTAATTTCGGGTGTATAAGCCGCAGATCAAACAATTCAGAACCCAGAAATTTGGACCCAGAAATCTTATTTAGTGATTGAAGACAAATATTTACGGCGATCTGACTAGTTATATTTGTTTTAAAAAAAATTCTGGGTCGAAAAAGAATTGTATGAGCTGCGGCTTATACACCCGAAATTACGGTAAATATTTTGGATACAAAATATTCAAGTAAAAGAATTTTTGTTTTCCAAAGAAAAAGCTTTTGAATTTGCAAATTAATTTCAATCTACACAGATTGTTATTGATTAGACTAAGTCGAATACTAATGCTATTACAATACGATTATACTGTTACGAAGTAAAGGCTGATACTGAAAAATTTAAACTGCATGTTTCTAGTGTTATGAAGGTATAATAGTTGAAACAATAGTTGACTTAATTCAACAAGATATTTTAACATAGTTCCAAAAGTATGTACGAACTTGATTTGTTCTACATGTTTTGGGGTTTAGGATGAAATACTCATTAATAAAACTAAATATTTAGATAAGCATTTTTTAATTATCGTATTCTTACAAATATTCCAAAAACAAGACGTACGTGGTCAAATGGATGAAATATGAAAAATCGAAGCAACTTCGGACTTGCATGCTCTTCGAAGTTTTTTCCTCCAAAGCGCTTGGCTACGGAGGTTGGCGTGAAGCGCGCTGGGACGTTGAGTGTTTGTTTATTTGCGTTCGGATAGGACGAATTTGCTTAGTTTATCATTTAAAGTTTTTTGACCCCACAATTTTTAAAAAAAAATAATTTCATACTATTTGATGGCGGAAATATTTAGACTAAATTTTACGAATATTTTCTTTTAAAAATTGTGATCGGAATCCATTATTTTCAATTTATTGAACGGAAAAGAAAGTACCAGTTAACCCCTTAGGGACGAGCCACACGTATGCGTGCCAGAAATAGGCTTAAGAATTCTTGTTTATCCCCACCAGTAAAATTTTACTGTAAAATTTACCTTATTTAATCAGAGCATTTTCTCGGTTTAATAGAACGCAAATTTCTTTTTTTCAATAATGGTGACAATACACTAAAAATTTCGTAAAAGACTCCCATCGCTAGGAGGTTGAGGGTCAATATATCCTAGTGAAGGACCGGGTCCACCGATGCTTTTTGTATAAATTTATTTTTTGAACTAATTGTCCTAGCGAAGCGAAGTCTTATACTCATAGTACGTAACGATATTAAAAGTCAAAGAAAATTCTTTCGTCAAGCAAATCTCAAAAAATACTTGTTGGATTTCGATTTTAATTGTACCAGAAGGTACCTATGAAGGTAACCTTGTGAATGCACCTACTTTCAAAAAATAGTTCCAAATAGTTTAAAAGTTACATTAAAAAAACTGATAAAAAAGCACAATTTATTTGCATACGGCACAGAAATTTGACTTGCGTCACTTTTCACGGGCTGAATGTTTTCATTAAATTCCAGAATTCGAGCACATGGAGCAAAGAAAATACCCAAGCAATTTTTTTAAGTGCAATAAAACATATTTAAACTTAAGAAACGAATTGGAAAAGAAATCTGTTTTATTGTTATTATTATTATTTATTTATTTTAAAAACCCCATAATACTTAGCAACTTGGTATTTGAGATTTTACGATAATCTTTATAACAGCATTTTGTAATCGCCATTAGCATCTTATATATTTCACTCGTGCACATTGGAAACAATTCTTTCGTATTTAAATACTAGCGTCTAGACCCCGCCCCAAACAACGGCTCTTATCACAAATTCACTCAAGAAATTCCCCATGCTGCCTATAATTTCCCTTTTTAGAACTTTCCAACAAAGTTGAAAAGTGTTTATGCATTCGGTTTGTCTATCCGTCTGTCCGCGCTCTAACTCCTGTAAATATACTCGGATTACTATGAAATTTTTATACGTTATTGAGGTTTACCCTAGCACGAACCCTATTGAAAATGAAGTATCTACCATGATTAGTTTATCTACAGAGAGAATCAAAACTTTCCCATTACATTACGGCCTATGGTTAAAAATCGTTAATATACTTCGATTGCCATGAAATTTTAGAACGTTATTGACGTTTACCCTAGCACAAGCCCTATTGAAAATGAAGTTTCTACCATGATTAGTTCATCTACAGGGCGAATCAAAAGTTTTCCATTACATTACAGCCCATGGGGAAAAATCGTGAATATACTCGGATTGCCATGAAATTTTAGGACGTTATTGACGTTTACCCTAGCACAAGTCCTATCGAAAATGAAGTTTCTACCATGATACGTTTATCTACAGAGCGAATCAAAAGTTTCCTATTACATTACGGCCTCTGGGGAAAAATCGTTTCAAAGGAATTTTAAAGATGTTATACCCTGTTAAATATATTAAAATATGCATTCTATAAAATATAAGGTGAAAATGTAGCTATTATTCATTTACAGGGCTACACAAAAGAATTCCATTAGATAATGGTAAAAGGGGGAATAGTGTGTGACATATTTTAAATATATTAAGCTTTTTCATGTATAATAAAATTGATATATGTCACTGAAGCTTAATATAAATTATACGCTACTGTCTTGCATAATATGAAGTACATAGCATTTACAGGGCCATACAAAAGATTTCAAATAGTACATTCTTTCCGAAGTACCGTATATGTGTCCGATGATGGCTGATGGAGGGATGAAATGCATTTTAATTATGATATTCGCATTTATATTTCGCTAAATATATGCACATTATATGGTGTGTATAAATGTTATGGTTGATATACAGGGCTAATCAAAAGAACTCACCAACGTTACTGAATATGAGCGTAAATTATTTAAACGTGGTTCTTAAATAAGCTATGCATTTTTACGCTGAGCTGCATTCAATTTACTGAGAAATGTTTGCAGAATATAGATAAAGGGATATACAGGGCCACGCAAAGAATTCAGTACATGGACGCCTATGAATGATGATTTATGAGAATGTGATTTCAGTTGTTTTAAAAGTGTTTTAGTTTACAATAAATTTTAGCCTAATGCTGACGTGTAATAAAGGTACAATGTAAACTACATGGCTGAACAAAAGTATTCAAGTATGTTTCCATCTAATAGCATGGCTGAAAAAGAAATTTCAAGCTACTGGGTATTTTCTTGCTAAGCTAAATTTTCCCATTATATGAACTGACATATGAAATACAGGGCTGTTTAAAAGTACTGGAATGCATATTTGGGTATATTTGGCTATACACTATTATTTCCCTAAATAACAAAATTTTGCTAAAGGTTTCATTAAGTGTTGGAAAGTGTTTCATAATCTATGCTTAACGCATGCCTTTTCTTACTTGTTTTATTGGTAAAAATGTTTGCAACTCTAATATCACATCATTCTTTTACTCAAAAATAGCTCTGAATACTTCAGATAGATGGTACTACTTTAAACGGAAACATTGCACGTGTAATGAAGTGTTGGAAAGTGCTTCATAATCTATGCTTAACGCATGATTTCTCTTACTTGTTGAATCTTCATCCAAGTAATAACGCTTTACGCACAGGAATCCTATTTTTTTGGTATTTAGCAATGCAAGCGAGTCAAAAACAAAATAACACTCGATCATGCGCTTATCTAAAATTGTTTGTGTTGCTGTTTATTATATTTAAAAACTTTTAACCAACACTCTACAACGATTACAGTTGATACTATTGAAGTTTATATTCTTCAATAAACACCCTGTGTTATGCAAGGAAAATGAGAATTGTCTTAAAAATTAGTTGCATTTTGTTTACTTACCAATGTTCCTAAAAAACTAAACACTGATAAATATGTTTCAAATAATTTACATTTTAATGAACTACTGTTTCATCTTAAGATGTTATCAAACAAATTATTTTCAGAGTTACTATAATAAGGATAAGATAGCGTTATGTTTCAATTCCCACCAATTTAAATTTTCTCATGAAACATAAGCTATTTTTGTTTTCACTTTATTGTGATTGATAGAGGTTTATTTTCATTTCAAAGTCTAATTATCTTATCTCTATAAATCGTGAAAAAGAATAATGCAAATGATCGAAATTCAAAAAAAGAAATCTTTCTTGTATAGTTTCATAATGAAATATTTGCAGCATGAATTGGATAAAATGTCAATTTATATGCACAATGAATGCATTGAAGAAGTGGGAAGAAATATAAAATTATAAAAAAACGAGAAAGATGCAAAGCGCAGTAATCCTATTTGTAATGTTTTCTGCGTCTATTCGATTATTTTAAATAATAACAAATGTAATTTTGCAACACTAGATAAATCGCTTCAAAGAATAAATAGGATATTTTAGAATTTTCCAGAGTTTATTCTTTGTTGCAATATTTTCATAATTCAAATTTTTATAAAAATGTCTGAAGTGTGTTATTATCTTAAACGGGTTGAAAGTATTGCATACGTGAAAATTTTGAGAAAACCGGTTTTCGACAATGTTTGGGGGGGGGGGGGGTCACAGATCCCGAAAAACATGTTTTTACAAAATGTCTGTCTGTGAGTCTGTCAGACTGTCTGCATGTGACAAAAAAATTTGTGGGCACTTTGTCTCAAGAACTAACGCATGAAACCCTAACACTTCAGATTCTGCTAGACCTTGATATAAACTAAATATGATTAGTTTTTAGCATATATCGCTCAACAGATGGCGCTGCTATGCTGTATTATTAACGATTTATTTTCACAATAGCCCTTCTCAAGATCTAGAGCATGGATTTTCATAAAACTTTAGATTTAGTTAGTTACTGAAATAGCACGGTGCTGATTACGATTTTGGAGCAAATCGTTCGACATATGGCGCTGTCATGGTGCATCATTCGGGATAATCACAATGACTCTATCTCAAGAACTAACGTACTGCATTCTACAACACTTTAGATTCTGCTAGACCTTCATATAAACTAGATCTGATTAGTTTTAGATGTACATAGCTAAACAAACGGCATAGAATCTCCACTTGTTGAGCGATATAGGCCAAATTTTAATCAGATGTAGTTTATATCAAAGTCTCGCAGAATCTATGATTTTGTGAAATTCCGTGTATTAGTTCGCGAGATAGAGCTATAAAAATAATCACAAATAATGCACCATGGCAACGCCACTTGTTGAATGATTTGCACAAAAACGCAATTAACACTATTATCTATCGCACACTATTATATATAGTATTAACTACATTTTTATAAAATTTCCTGCACTAGTTCTCGAGATACTGCTTTTGTGTGAATTGTAAATATAGCAGCATAACAGCGCAATCTGTTTAGCGATATTCATCTAAATCTAATCAGATGTTCATATCAAAGTCTAACAAAATCTAGAGTTTTGTGAAATTCCGTGCATTAGTTCTTGAGATAGAGCGTCTACAAAATTTTCGTCACATACAGACAGACGGACTCACAGACAGACATTTTTGTAAAACATGTTTTTCGGGTTCTCTTATCCCTAAAACTTGTAAATCCGACGAAAACCGGTTTTCGAAAATTTTCACGAATCCAATACTTTTTTGTAACGATAAAGGAAAGTAAACATCGAAAAGTAAAATCATCTTTTTAATATTTATGCACATGTATTTTCTTTAATTAGAGTCAACCTCCCACATATTTTCTATTTTTAAAGCGGAAGTTCATAAATTTTAAGAAATGATTACTAATTTACTTCAAATACACTTCTTATTATAAACAAGGCTATCACTTGTTGAACCCTTGCAATTTATTAGACACATAATGTAATTCAACAATACAAAATTATTTTTTTATGAAGTTTAAAGATTTTCATGAAAGAGACAGAATGAAATCTTCTTATGATGAGTAAATTGTTATTGGATTTAAGGGGGGGGGGGTATAGTTTTTACCTTAATATTCGAATAACTAATCGTAAAACTTTTCAGAACTGAATGCGACCCTTTTTAGTATTTTTTTCAAATAGGCAGAACTATGCAAGTTCGTTGATACGATTTGACAGTGAAAATCTATTGACGTTTTAAAAATGCTAAATATGGAAAATTTATTTTAAAAATATAACTTATGAAACATGTAATTTATTTCATACCAGGCATATTTAAATATATTTTATAAATCGTTTTGCAAAAGTTTTCATCGCAATTACTCTTCTTCAATTTGTTGGCTCATTCTGTTTGTTAGCTCAAATATCTAGATAAAAGGTTGCCAAAGTTGGCCTCCCTTATAATTCTAGAATGTCACATTCACCTACAAAGTTCTATATAGGACTGTTTTTTTAGAGAAAGACCTTTCGTGATTTGGCAAAAAAATTCTTCTATCAAAATTTCTGATGTGAATGAGAGCTGTTACAAACCGCACATGCTCGTTACTAAGCAACTGGTGTTTTCTAAGATATGCAGCACCGAGCCATTACTTAGAAATACGACTCGTTAGTCGTTACTGTACGCAACGGAACAAATTGAAGCTAACTTCAAACGTTGCTTACGTCTCTGTAATTCGCGAATGCAGCCAGACTGTCGAATGTGGTAAAGGATGCGAAATTGTGAATGATATGACATAAAAAGCCTGTATAAAGCGGATTTTTTTTAATTACTACAGATTCATGATTTTAATGAATTAACAGTTGTCGAAGTAAATTACATGATTCAGTATTATATATTTTGAATTTTAAAGTAAGTTGGTCATTAGAAAAATTGTGAAATTATGTATGTAAAAGATTTTTTTTTTCTTTAAGCGATGCGAATGTTAAAATGTTTAACATTTTTTATTTCGAGAATAATCAAAACTCGCAAATGTGAAGGGATTACTGTATTCTGATTTTGATGCAATAACTGTTATATAAAAATACATCAATACAAATATTGATGCGAATACATATCTTAAATCAGTAATACGAAGTTAATAGGGTTCTATCTCAACCCATGAAAGACGACTTCTTTTACACTACTTTTAATACTCAGATACTTGTTGACACCAGTTCTTCCATATTGTAATTTAACAAAACTACAAGTGTCTCAAACTCTGGGATCAGAAAATAAAATCAAAAAATCCTTACTAAAATACCGGTTATCACATTTAAAAGTTTCGCACTACATGAGTGGCAAGTTTAAGGAGTTTAATGAATAAGCAACATTAATGAGTTAAATAGGAGGTAATCAACATCACAAACCAAGATCTTTCTGTGTTATTACCTGTCATAAGATAACATTGGACTAATTTCGTATGTTAGGATTTAGTAGAATGAAGATAGCTTGCACATTCACCTTTTCATGTTCTGATTCGATATTTAAAAAACATTTAAATAGGTCGAAAAAATTCGCCAACGATTATATGAATAATATTTTAAGTCATTTGGCTGGATAGATTTGTACTGCTTGATGCAGACAGACGGGGTACAGTATACTAACCGAAATCTTTTGCGTGTTCCTGTAAATACTATGCACTTTCTTATACAGGAAGCAACTTATAGCCAACAACGTATATTAATTTCTTTATATGTGTAATAATTTAACATGAATAAATACACCAAAAACAATGTTTTCCTCTGTACCGTTACATAACGGAATTCTGTACTGTAGCTCTGTAAATAAATAATAATTTTTTTGTCCCGCATATTGTACAAAAGTTATAGTACACTTCATAGATGCATATCAACTTTATTTTGTTTAAAAAAATGTAACACCCTTAACCCTTTCCGGCACACTGTGCCCGGTCTGAGATACCTAATTTTAATTCCAAACTTGCAAACGGCACCAGTAATATTTTGGTAAAATTTTGCTTTCATAATAAAAGCTTAAATTAAGGAATTCAAAATATTTTAGAAATTCGTTTGTGAATTCCAGTGTCAGTTGATAATTTCTCATTTTAGTACAGATTTTGACCGTGCCGGAAAGGGTTAAAATGCACTTGAAATTTTTTTTCCCTTTGGCCGTAATGTAACGGAATAATTTTAACGGTCTCTGTATTTGAACTATTCATCCGATATTTGTAAAATTTGAAATGGCTCGGCAAAATTTTACAACAACTATACACTTTAAAATTTCAAAGCATACGGTTGGGTAATTTTTGCTCTGTTATATGCAGACAGACAGACGGACGGATGAACTGAATGACGACTATAATTGCTACGCATTTATATAATTACGAACGCACCTAAAACAAATAACTTAAAAAACCACTAAAGAAAGAGAGGAAAATCATTCGTCGATTATAGATGATAAAACACTTTCCAATATATTCAAAAGAAGAATTTTAAGATCCATTTATTCAAAATAAAATATTAAAAATGCTATATCACAACAAAAGGAACTAATTAACTTCTAGAAATGAAACAAAAAACAAGAGGATACTTATTTGTCTTTCAAGTTGTTTTATTTGAAACCAATCATTTTTTATTTCAAAATTAGACTCTTGACGTTATTTTTTTTTTAGTTCAGAGAATGTTTATACCAAGAACAGCTGTTAGAAAAACAAAGAAAGAAACACAAACTGCCTGTAGAAAATAACTTTATCCCTTTCAGGACCAAGTCATAATATCACCGTAATTGTAATATTAAATTCTTACCAGAAAAAGAAAATAAGAATAAGAGGCAATTATTAAGCATTTTGCCGCAAAAGTTAAAAATATAAAATTTCGTCAAAAGTTTCTGGTGAGAATCCTGTTTAATTTAGGTGGAATAGAATACATTTAATCGGCTTTCAAGAATTCAAAAATAAACAATTTTGTTCTTGATATAGATGCTCTCATCGATAAATATCAGTTCCAGATATCGCACTGATTATAAACTTATGTTTAGATAATAATTAAACGTATTTCTTATTATTTTTTTTAGTTTATGTGTTGTTTTAATTATTTTTTTAACTTACACACATTGCGATTAGCAATTCTTATTTTTGGTGTTTGTGCAAAATAGTTTGCCTCACTTGAAATGAAATAAAAAAAATAAAGACTACTTATTTGTTCGTATCATTTGGCTTGTTAATAGTGCTTCGTATGAAAATTTGCGATTTTATTAGGATAGGATTGCCGGGCAGATTACTGAGATCGTACAACAATGTACATAGCTACTTTAGGTGTTTCTTTAGTCCGTTATTTTAGGTGGTTCTTTTTTTCATTTTTTTCTATTTAAAGGTGGGTCGCGTGCCAATTAAAGTTTGGAAACCGCTTGTATAAAAAATATTCTAATTATTAAAACTACTATCAATGTACCTATTCAGGATGGTTCTCGAGACTTTAACCCTTTAACGTTCAGAGCATTTTAATTGCTAAGATATTGAAATAAATGATTCACACCGGTAACTCCGTACAAATATTTTTGTAAATAAGAAAAAGTGATTTTTCACATGTATAATAAAATGAATTTTTCTTTATTAAAATTCCAGTGTCGTTGTTGTATATCGGAATTAAAATTTTGTGGTTTCGTAGAGAAACCAATGAACGTTAAAGGGTTAAAAAATCCGTCATTTTATGTTCTTCTCCCACCACTAGCAAAACAAGAATGAGAAACCATGCATACGATATAGGTTATGAAACAGTTTTCAGCAGAATCCGAATACACAACAAAACATTGAAGTTGATTAGGGTGAAATATAATGTCTAAATGAACAATTTTGTAAATGAGTACCGCAGCTGAAATACGGTTTTCGTAATTTCCACCGATAGTTGGAGAAATGTCTATTTTTTTCTGCAGCCCCCCCTGTAGAATCTTCAGATCTGTATGTATAGCACCGAGTATGCTAAATGTGAATTCACTTAAACTTACAGCCCAGATGAAAATTCTCATTCCGCAATTTCTGTCAGTAAATATGCTTAATTTTTTGAAGTGTGGTGGGAAATATTTTATCCCATCAAATTCAACCTCTTAAGGAGCGGTGGGTTATATTATACCCCACCTACGATTCATGAAGATACGCTCCAGAAAAATATTTTAAATCTTATTTTTCTAACTTTGGTGAAAAAAAAGGTCGTGAAATTGCTTTTCCTTTACTTTGATACAAATATTTACTAAATATATAGTAAAAGATGAGAACTATGCAAACGCAATTATATGCACATCGAACGGTCAAACAAAATGCGCCCCAAAACATTTAACTAAATTTTATATTTTTCACTTTGGAGGCAACATTTTAAAATAAAGAATATTGCCCAGTTAAACTGAAGGCATTGAGCTCACAGGCTACAAATACTAATGGCACATTAAAGCTTTATATTTTCAAGGGTTAATTCCGTTCGAAAAAAAAATTAAGAAGGGGAAACAGCTCTCCCCTTTTCTCTTTTTTTATACTTAATCATTGAACCTCCTATACTATCAAAGACATGCTTTATCATATAAAAAATCTATATCCAAAATTCAGAGCAAATTAGATAATTCTTAATAAAAACCCATTTAGCATTTATATAATTTAAAAAGAGTTATCCCCCTCTTTTATACTTAACCATTAAACTTCCAAAACTATTCAGAGATTTGAACGAAATCTGAAAATTCTGCTTGAAAAACCCATTTATATAAATTAAGGGGGGGGACATTAGAACCCCTGTTCCTCTTATTTATACTTATTCAATGAACACCTAATAACAGTCACGGAATCGCCTCATCAGAATGATCCTAATCTAAATTTTGAACGAAAATTAATTCTGCATGAAAATCCCATTTATATCAACTAACGCGGGGGGGGGCATTAGAGCCCCTGTTCCCCCTATTTATACTTATTCAATGAACACCTAATAACAGTCACGGAATCGCCTCATCAGAATGATCCTAATCTAAATTTTGAACGAAAACTTAATTCTGCATGAAAATCCCATTTATATCAACTAACGGGGGGGGGGGGCATTAGAACCCCTGTTCCCCCTATTTATACTTAATCAATGAACACCTAATAACAGTCACGGAATCGCCTCATCAGAATGATCCTAATCTAAATTTTGAACGAAAACTTAATTCTGCATGAAAATCCCATCTATATCAACTAACGGGGGGCATGAGCCCCCCGTTCCCCCTCTTATACATATCGAATGAACTCCAAAAACTAATCAGGGAAGCGCCTTGTCAGGATATACCTACATACAAAATTTCAAGTGGATCGGATATTTTTATCATGAGTTATCGCGTTACGTACATACGAACATACATACAGAACGGACGGGCACATAAGCTCTCAGGCTATGATAGCCTGTGAGCTAAAAACTGCTTTTGTTTAATTTAATTTTATTATTACTATTATTTTGGTAAGAACTCAGTATTATAGATACATTATTGCTTGCCGCTCAAGAGATTAAGAACTTTTGCCGAGCCCTGTATAAGATCTATATTATTTATAAAGAAACACAGTAATAAGAAAAATATAGTTTCATTAAAAAGCTCGTACTACAACTGAAAATTTATTTCTAGTCATTACTGTTCATAGACAGCATATGTAAAATTCTTTTGATTTTGACCGTAGATGAACAATGTATTCTATGCATACTCTATTTTAATGTAAGTGCATTGTGGTGCACTTTAGTGATATATATAAATTTCAATATGTTTAAAATCGCGAAGTATCATTAACCCCTTGTGGTGCGGTTGTATATCTATGAAACCATTTAATTTGTAATAAAACTGTAACACTTTGTGCGAATTACATTACATAAGTTAAAAAACTACAACGTTATAACCCACAAATTTCATAAAAACACAAACCCCATAAAGAATTTCATACGCCGTTTCAAGGATGCCTTGATCGACTTCCTCAGTGAAAAAAAATATATATATGAAATCGATTAAAAAAAACCCGGTAAAATCAGTAAATATCTACATATACAAAATTTTGAGAAATAAGTTGAGCAAATACAATGTAACGAAAATCGAGACTTCAATTCAATAGTTGAGAATAAATTTTATATATTCTAACCAAAACAATCAATCGAAACAAAAGTGTAAGATTTTATTTAGAACAATTTCAGAGGAATGTACGAGCAAAATATACTTTCTTTCATAGAAAGAGAAAACTAGCTCAAAAATAGAAGTTCAACATTTATAAGCTATTTCATCTGTTCAATTTTCGCAATATAAATACTCTCTAAGAATAGAGCATAGATAAACTTCCATTTTAAATTGTAAAAGCGTTTTTGAAATATAAAAGATGCAACTAAATAGTAATAAGCCTTTAAATAATTTCCACATTTTTCAGTACATTTCTTTGTGATACTATTCGATGCGAGTTATTTAAAAGATGTGAGTTATTTCTTATTTGCTGAAAAATTTAATTTTCGTGTGTGTTCTTTCTTTTTCAGATTCTCGATTAAAATGAAATTAAAATGAATGTAAATTTTATTAAAAAAATAGCTTTTTCTGTCTCATCTGTGTCTGATTTTTTGAGTAAAGGTTATGGTTTTGCACTCATAAACGATCAACTTTAGTTTCAGTGCCTAATTTTTGAAATTACGATGAATCTCCTGATAAAAAATGTAAATTTAAAAGTGAATACAATAATAATAATTGCAATTTTTATAAATACAACTTTAAAATTCCACAACGAGAATTTATTCAAACTGAATGACAACTCTGCAATCGATCTTAGGATCTCTAGCCTCATACGTCTTTGCTCATCGAAGTGGATTATTTTGGACAACTCAAAAATTCTTCATTATGTATATCCTACATTTAATGGAACTTTCCTTTAACTGAATTCCATTCTTTTAAGCTGCATAAGATAATAGAAAATTAAATCATGTTATATTTTAAAGTATAGAAGATGAGAAATTTACAATTAAATTAAAGTTTGAAAATGTTGCGGCACACTGTATTTTATTTCGACGAGAGATGAAATATTAGACAGATTTTCTTACTTTTTATTGATCAAATGTTATAAAGATAGCGCAAGATTTAAGAGGAAATTTTAGTTGATGATTTAAATCACACTTAAAATTTTAAGGAGTAAGATATTGTGTTTCTGTAATGTTGAATTCTCACGAAAAATTAAAAAAAAACTCTTAAAAAGAGAAGAGCAATTTCACGTTTCTTTCGCCCATTAAAGTTCTCAAAGTAAAATCTAATTAAAAACTAATAAAATACTTATCTTTACTCTAATGTAAAAATAGTGGAAATATTGATAAAAACTTAATGGGATATAATACAACCCATCGCCCCTCAAAGGGTTAACTGAATTGAAGGTTTCAGATGATAAAGGTTGTATTTGACAAAATAGAAGAAACTGAGTTAACGATATGATTATAAATATAATCAAGGGTACTGTACTATCTGTTAAATTACTCTGAAAAAACTGAATTCTTATAGAGTTCTTAACTCCTTTGGTCAGCAATAATATCGCTATAATATTGAATTTTCACCAGAAAAATTGAAAAATAATATTTTAAATTATGAAAAGACAATTTTTAACATTTAGACGCCAAAATTAAAAAATATAAAATTTGGTTAAAAATTTCTGGTAAAAATCTCGTTTAAATTATGTGGAATTAAAACTATCCCATTGCCTATAAAGTAGTTAATTGATAAAATTTGTTAATAAACACAAATAGACATTTGGAACTTTACAGCTCATTTTAACAAAATGTGTCATTTCAGCTATCTAATTATTTTAAGAAAATTGCGAGTCATTTGCGTTGATATTTGTGCGACTTACCACCTATACCATCTCAGCTCTTCAATTCTCTTCAGAAAATCTGCGCGTAAATTCTGTACGTAAAAAGATAGAGATACATGATACCTGTATATTTAATAACTTTACGTACTTATCTAACAAGGAAGGTCTCCATTGGGGGCATACTCAGAATTTCTGGAAAAAAATACGAATTAAACTACTCATGTAGGTAATAAAGGATCAGTGAAAATTAGCGGCGGAATTACATTATTAGATATGTAAAAAAATAAAATAGTTTGGAATAATTGGCATGAAAAGCTGAAAGCGACGCGGGATTTGGCGAGCAGTGCATTTCCTCGCCAAAAGCAGACGATTTTAACGAATCTGAAAATTGATTTTAATTGACTTCACTATTAAAAATCTGCAGCATTTACTGCAACGTCACTCCACTACTTTTATTGAATATCTCTCTTCTGACCAATGAGAATGCTCCATAGCACGTGGAATTGACCGTGTCATACACTGTTGAAAATCTGCTGCATTTTGTTGCAACGCACTCCACCGCTTGTATATAATATCTCTATTCTACCAATGAGAAAGCTCCATTTCACGGCCAAGTAACCGTTTTCTATACAAGCAAGAGAGTGCGTTGCAACAAAATGCAGCAGATTTTTAACAGTGTATTTTTCAATTTGGAACAATTTTAATCAATTTAAATTGTGTTTTGAATGATAAAATATATTAATTTCATTTTGTTATAAGTACATATAAACGTATATGACAAAATTACACTTAAAGTAAAGTAAAAATGCAAAACTAAAAGTACTTAAATTAAACTTATTTAAATAAATTGAACATAGAAAGTTTTTTCTTTAAAAAGTATTCGAAGCATAAAAGCGTATTTTTCAAAATTTCGTTTTTTCGCAACCAGAGATAAATCGCCAAATAAACGAAATTTTTATTATTTTTTTACGGACGTTATAAGGAGGTTCCGCCGAAATTTTTTTATAAACATATAGAACTATATGAGAAGAACATTCTGTAATTTTTTCAGATATGCCCGTATGGAGACCCTCCTTGTAAGCCAATGAATAATTCAGCTTAGTTACTAGAGCTTTATCCTAAAAGGATAAATACATTGTCGTAATTTTACATATTTTAATAACCATAATTCGCTACTTACATTTTACGGTATTAACTGTTTTTTTCTGTAATAAACACACGAAAAATAGTTTCTTTACTTTATCAGCATATTGTAGTTTCTACTATCTTTTATTTTTCAGTAACGATACTGCCTAAAAGATTGTTTGAATTAATAGAACTCCATCAATTCATTGATACAATCTATTGATACAAATCGTTAGAAGAGCGTTGGCATACGGCCAGTGTATACAATACTTGTTTGCTTATCGGTCTTATCATTTGACGCCACTACTTTATGAAAACTAACCTTGGATTTAATTTAACGCAAATTTGTCACCGACTAAATAATGATAATTATTTTGAAATATTCGTGGGAACATAAAAACCACTCGCACCCTGCGTACGTGCTCCGGGATTAAATCAGAAACACTAGGTTTTATTTTTAGTCTGGACACACTTTTCATAAGTAAGACAGAAGAAACTGTTAGCTATATCTTAGCTTACCCCCCTCCCAGTGGCGCGTACGCCCCACATTGAAAACCACTGCTTTAAAGATCAAATAATTGACTTAAAGGAAATGGTATGTTTTTCTCATATCAATTATTTTAATTTTTTTCCCTCTACATTCTTTGTTAGCTGTATCGCGTATTCTTTTATCAAACGAATTAATTAATTTACGAATTAATTTTGAGCTCAATCAATGTTTTTATTTTCATCTATCTTTACAAGAAGAAAGTGCTGGATTCGTGAGAATTTTCGATTTCCTTTTTTCGACGAATTTATACGTTGTGAGGGTCCAGAGAACCTTGTTGTACAAAATGGATGTCGTTTATGTAACACAAATAAATTTGTGGATGCTTTATTTCAATAACTAATCAACGGAATTTCACCAAAAGCTTAATTTAAGTTAGTCCCTAATACAAACTAGTGCTTATTACTTTTTCATGTAATTTGCCGAACAAGTGGCACTGCTATACCGTCATTTTCACATTTTCCGCCATAGATTTATCTCAAGGATTAATGGATGAACTTTTCATAAAACTTCAGATCCTGTTAATCCATGATTTAATATGGTGCTGGTTGCTTTTTGGTGTAAATCTCCTGACAGGTGGCGCTGCAATGAGGTAGTATTCATGATTATTGCAGTAGCTGTTTCTCAAAAAATAATACATGAGGTTTCATCAAATTTCAGATTTAGTTAGTGCCTCATATAAATTAGTATTGTTTAGTGTTAAGAGTAAATCGCTCAATGCTGGCTCTTCTACCCAGATTGTTTGAATTTCTAAATTGTTTAACCTTGGACGTAAAGCACGGAATTTCATCAATCTTCAGATTCAGTTAGTACTTGAAATACATTGCAGCTGATAAGATTTTGGTGTAAATCACCTAATAGGTGGCGATAGTATGCTTCATTTTTCAAGCATGAGATAGAAGACAGTTTTGAGATTGCCACATCTGACTAGTTTTCTATAATAACTGAAATTTTGTATTTTTATTGGCGTACATATATAAATAGTTTTTTTTATTAAATCTAAAATAATCATCTTTAAATTAAAAATCTTTTGTATAATTTTTTGTCTAAATAATTAATTTTGCAATCTCTTTGTTCATTATGCTCTTTCTTTTAAAAGATCAATTTAACTACCAAATCAATATTCGGAATAATGTTTTTTTCAACTTCTCTTTAAAGCGATAGGCGCCTTTTTTTCAATCCAAATGACTCCATTGTTTTAGAACTTTGAGTAAAGTACTAGATGCAGCGGTACTGAAAAGCGGAATGGAGTTGTTTCCAGTTTTTTTTTCAGCACATTTGGAATCCTCTAATCATGTTCGATATGTTAAAAAGCGATACAATTTTTCAGAACTTCAAATTTGTTACTCACAGCCGGTTATACGTGTCCCGATTTTTTTATAATTTGCTTTGTCTTTAATTTAATGGTTTTCTGAAGAATGTCTTGGAGATATTGACAGTTATAACTCACAGAATACATTCTAGACGGTCACAGTGCTTTATTAAATTGCAGTAGAAATGAAAGAAAATTTTAATAAAAATTAATTATAACAGCTGTTACATCATATTTTTAAATCATATAATTTAAAGAAATATAATAAAGTTATTTTTTATTGAAACTTAGAATTACAGATGTTGTACCAAAAACTTTATTATAACCAGGGTTACAAAAATCTAGGCGCCAGCAGGCAGTTTCTCACCACAAAATTTATTTCGTTTTTCTTCGTCTAATATTTCGTGTAAAATTCCTGCTAGAATGCTATTAAATTTTGAGCGAAAAAAACTTAGAGCTAGATTTTTGCACCCCTGATTATAACTAACTTATTTTTATATGAAGGTACTTTTAGTTGACGAGTTTTTGATGTACACCAGTCTTTCAAATGACATCGAAGTGTAAAGCAACCATATATTCTTTGGATGTCCTAAGTGTCTTATTTGCGGAGGTTATATTTAACTATGTGCTTTCGATGCTAGAATGATCTCCAGGACTCCACCAGATTATACTTTCAAATTATGCTTTTTTAACCCTTTCGGGTTCAATTTTTTTTGTCCATTTTTAGAAAAAAATTACTTTTACGTTAATAACATCTAAATTATCTATCCAAATAGTTTAATTAGAGTGTAACGAATATTTCATCATCAAAAACATAACTAATGTTGTTGTTTTACGTATTACTCAATTCATATTCATACGGCAATAGAATGAGAAATAGTTTTTGGAGATGTTTAGAACATATCATTGTGCAACATGATTTAACTTATATTACAAATTTCTAATAATTTCCTTTGTTTATTACAAATGATTCTTTCACGAAAGTAAATTTAATGAGGGATTATACGTTTAAAATAAAAGAATCGCAAACGGTGCAAAAATAATTAAGAAATTTATTATTATTATTACTAACTAGGAAACTGCAAGAAGTGTAAGTCCCCGATTTTTATGAAAGTGGTATCATTAGAAAGATCGCATTATGATCCGTAAAAATCTCAATGTAAATACCCGACGGAAATTAGTCGTTTTCGATATATCCGACAATTTATGTCACGTATCTAATGCACACTTACTAGAAACTGCATTAAGTGACAAACTGTCGGATATCTTGAAAACGGTTCATTTCCGGTGGGTAGTGCCATTGAACTCTTTACTTTCCAACGACACCACTTTTGTAAAAATCTAAACCATTTTTTGTGATTCCTCAGTGAGTATGCACTAGTTACGTGACATAAACTGTGGGATATCTCAAAAACGGCTCATTTCCGATGGGTAGTTACATTGAGTTTTTACTGCTCACGACGAGATCTTCCCAACGATATAACTTTCGTCAAAATCGCTGACTTACACTTCTTGCAGTTTCTTCGTGGATTAATGGCTTAAAAATTAAATAAAAAGAATATTGCCCAGTTAAACTGATGGCATTGAGCTCACAGGCTACACATACTAATTGTACATTACAGCCTTGTATTTTCGTTAATTCCGTTCGAAAAAAAATTAAGAAGGGGAAACAGCTCTCCCCTTTCTCCTTTTTTATATTTAATCATTGAACCTCCTAAACTATCAAGTACATGCTTTATCATATTAAAAAATCTATATCCAAAATTCAGAGCAAATCGGATAATTCTTAATAAAAACCCATTTAGCATATATATAATTTAAGAAGAGTTATTCCCCTCTTTTATACTTAACCATTAAACTTCCAAAACTATTCAGAGATTTGAACGAAATCTAACAATTCTGATTGTAAAATCCATTTATACAAGTTAAGGGGAGGGGCATTAGAACCCCCGTTCCCCCTGTTTATAGGTATTCAATGAACACCTAATAACAGCCGCGGACACGCCTCATCAGAATGATCCTATATCTAAATTTTGAACAAAAACTGTTAATTCTGCATGAAAATCCCGATTATATCAATTAAGGGGAGGGGCATGAGCCCCCCGTTCCCCCGGTTTATACTTATTCAATGAACACCTAATAACAGTCACGGAATCGCCCCATCATAATGATCCTATATCTAAATTTTGAACAAAAACTGGTAATTCTGCATGAAAATCTCGTTTATATCAATTAAGGGGAGGGGCATGAGCCCCCCGTTCCCCCTCTTATACATATCGAATGAACTCCAAAAACTAATCAGGGAAGCGCCTTATCAGGATATACCTATTGTTGTGTTTAGAAAAGGAGTTGGGTGAAAAAAAAATCCTTTTTTATTTTTCATTCCATAAAATAGGCCAAATGATCATAGTAATGGTTAGAAGCACATTGCATTGAATGAGGGCCAGCAAAAATACCCAAAATAACAGGACATGACAAAATATACCTTTATAGTTCTTCATAGAGATTTTTTTATGATAAAATTAACTTAAAAGTCACTTGTGAGAAAAATAAAGTAAATAAGAAAAACATTACCTGAATCTTGACGACTGATGAATAAAACACAAGACGAAAAAGAAATTACCTTGATACGAATTGTTGAAAAATTGAAGAATACAACTTTATATTTTCTTATGAAGCAAAAAAATAATGATGTTATATTCTTATAATATTTTTCTCATGAAGCAATATATTTATATATATATCATTATTTATTTTATAATAATCTTCTCATGAATGATAATAGATATAGATATTCATTTTCACAAACATTTTCTTTATATATTCACTTGACACATTCGATCTATCATTTTAATAAAGATCGGAACATAAAATTATAACATCATCAAATCAATAAAAGGAAGAAATTGAATCGTGATGAGCTTTTTTTCATTTTCTCCTGGGGATACCATTTGCGAACATAATTATATTTTGTTTAGAAGCCATCGTCCATAAATCAAAACTTCATAATATTTTATGAAAGAAGAACAATTATTTCTTCATCACTTTTTCAAGAAAAATGATTTTTTTGAGAACAATATGAGATGAAACAGAAGAATTCGAATAGTCATAGCCAATACAACACCAAAGAGTGCCATTAATATAAGGAAAAAGCACAAATGATATTAACATATTCACGACAGGTTATTCGAATTTTAAGCGGTCGGTAAAAACGACCAGAAGAATTAGGTCGGGGCGGTAAAGTTGCCTTACTCATTCCAACACAACCACTCGACAGCTTAACTTCCACTCAACTGCGCTCGCGGCACTGAGCGAGGGGAGAGGAAAGAGAAAGGGTTACCGCAAAATCGGAACACGCCAAGTTGGCAAAGTTAGAATGGGGAAAGCGAGAGAAAAAAAGCCAAGTTACGTGTAAATGTATAGGGAAATATGAATTTAATAGGAAAAAAAAATGATAATACTCTTAAAGAAGGAAAGCCAAAAAGGTGGCCAGGCACTTAACTGCTTAAATCACGTCATCTGTAGAATTTAATCTGATAGGCCAAGGGGAGGGCCTGATTAAACGGAAGTAACCACCCATAGAATGATGGAGAAGCTTCTCGAAGCTTTTTAAACCGGAAGGAATGAATTAAACAAGATTTTACCGTTTTAGAACATTCGCTAAGCTACGTAAGGAAGAAATATTTACAGGAGAAGACATCAAAAGAAACGAAATCGAAATAATATTTAAAATGAGAACATTAATAAAAAGGAGATGATAGGAAATAAAATAGTTAATACAATTGAATTAAAATAAAAATATGGCAGGGGTTATCGAGTAACCACCACATATTTACCCGGGCTTCCCCAAAAGAAAATATTGGAGAGATGACAAAAATTCAATAATTTTTTCATCGAGACAATATTTTCTAAAACATGTACAAAGATATAAAATAATCATACAAAATAAATGAACATGAATACCAATAATTGTTTTACATGATATTAAATAATAATAATAATTACTATCATAGTAGTAGTCCTTATGCTCATACACAAAAGATAGCAAATATTAAAATAGAAGGTATACAAAAGGTAAGTTTTTTCCAAAGGTAGCTATCATGTATCAAAAATTGTTAAAGTCTATATATATATTTGCAAAAATAACAGTCTTTAACTATTAGCAGTCTCTTGTGAAGCTGTGCAAATGCAATATGATAATAAAATACTTTAGCATATGTAAAAAAATATTTGAGTATAAAAGAACAACATGTTGACATCAAAATGAACCATACTATAACTGTATACACAAGTAGATGGTTTCAAATGACACATGTTAAATTCAATTAATTTCTAAGTTGAAAATTTGAAAAAGAAAAATACATACAAATGGTGAAGAGAGAGTATTTAGGCTCTCATAAAAATATATATATGTCAACATATAGTACCTTTTTTAAGATTTTAACTAATCTTAACTGAATAAATTTAGTATCATTCAACAACAACATTTTCAGTGTAAATGTAACAACTTCAAAAAGAGCATTTGTAAACTTTTAGAAAAAGGACAATGTTATTTTCCAATGAGAATATAACAAGTTTCACAGAGAGAATGTTTATACTCCCATAAAAGGATATTCTTGAACAATTTCAACATAAATTCAAAATAATATCATAAATACTTTTAATACTATATTCAAAGTAAAAAAATTAAACAGAGGATATTTATACTCTGATAAAAGGAACTTATATGAATATATCAATCTAGCATATGACTTTGATAATGTCAACTTACAAACAAAAATCTATTATATCAAAAATTTATATAAGATATTTTGAATATGTTTCGTTGCAATATTCAAACATTTTTAAATAACAAGTGATCATTTTTATTTGTCATATATCAAGTATTTGCTTTATATAAATATATAATGACTCAACCAATATCTTTGGATCCAAAGTATGATTATAGTATAACAAAAATCCTTTTTTTTTGTTTACATCTTTATGAACTTTCAAATACTTAGACACATACAAAAAATACTTATTCTGAGTCATTCATTTTTCTGTAGGTCAACAATAAAAGTAGAAGTAATAGTATGCATAAGTTTATCATTCATTTTTTTTTAAATGTTAAAAGAGGTTAAATGTTAGAGCATGCATGCATTGTAAAAATTACTATAAGAGTCACAATAGGGAAATTGATTTCATGAGTACTCATGTTTACCTTACATCAATTACAATTCACTTTTCTTTGTAGAATAAACATTTGTCAAAAATAATTTAAATAATGACACAATATTTCAACAAATATATAAAAGGACAAATTTTTTCTCAATTTAGCCTTGAAATTAAAGACTTTGCAAGGTTAGAAGAAGCAGTATATGGCATATTTGAGAGTATATATGCATATTACAATAATTATGGTTTAGAAATGAATACAGTGAATAGTAAAAAAAAATATTAAAACATTACATACTTTTGGAGGATGACAATTGTATTGCATCAAGGAGAAGATGACTTAAATAAAGAAGAGAAAAAAAATATAAGAGCTGCCTGCAGCTTGGAGGAAAAAAACAAAAATTATACAGTCACTCTTCATACTCGATTATCAGTCGAACTAGTATTGACTGCATATGTTACAAATCAAGAGTCATCCTGAAAAAAGAAAAGAAGATTAGTTCATTTTTTATACATTTTATGAGTGCGAGGGCGAAGATCATAATTTTTGTATTGAGTAGACTTGTTTCTAACATCAGTGTGAGTGCTATCAGGAGGAGCCTGTGAATGTACCGATTTACACGAATATGAAGATGTTTGTTGGCACTTAGAAGAAGAAAGAATTTGAGGAGATGTGTTACAAGCAGCATCATGATTAGAAACTTGAGTAGGAAAATGTTGTCTCACAGGAGATGAAGATGCATTATCAACAGCTGTTTGATCATGTGATGCATCTTTAGAAGAAACTGAAGGATATTGCAATGCTTCATTTCTCTTTTGAAGCTTCAAGATTCGGTTAGTGTGAATCAACATTGGTGAAGCTTGACTATTATTGGAATCTTGAATTTGAATAAGTACAGGAGAAATTATTTTCTTCACCATGTATGGGCCTTGTACTTTTTTGTTAAACACAGTGGGAAATTTTACGTAAACAATATCATTAACCTTGATGTTGGCAAATTTTAATTTTTCTCTCGATTTTTGGTACACTCTTTGTCTAGAAGATTCGTTATTCTTGTAAGCTTGATAGTATATTTTCTCAATAACATCCATTAATTTGTGAATTTCATAGGCAGTATTGAGAATTTTCCAGGAAGCTTGAGTTTTGTAATTAGCATAAATGTCATTTACCTCTCTTCCAAAATGAAGAAGATTTGGAGTGAACTTTGTAGCTGGATGAGGTGTAGCGTTGTATATGGATTGATGAATTTTTAGAGCAGTTGGTACATCAAATCCTTGGGAAGCCATTGTATTCACAGACGATTTTATTTGAGAATTACATCGTTCACATAATCCATTAGCCTGGGGATGGGCTACAGAACTGTGTTCCAACTTTATGCCAAGTTTTTTGTTGAAATACGAAAACATATCACTAGTGAACTGAGAGCCATGATCAGTAAGAGTTAATTCGGGTTTTCCATGAGTAGAAATGTAATGTAATAGAGCTTTTGTAACAGACTCAGCGCTAATGTTATTCAAGGCATATAATTCTAAGTGACGAGAAAAATGATCAATAATAGTCATCACATATTGGCGATTTCTCAATGGGCCGAGTAAATCCATAGAAACTTTTTGATTGGGAGCTGTCGGTAGTGGTGCTGGTAAATATGGAGCAGTATTTTTTTATGATTTTTGTTTACTAAACAAATATCACAAGAGTTGACATAATTAATGGCATCAGAAACAAGGGTTTTCCAGGTAAATCTTTTCTTTAAATTAACAATAGTTTTATGAATTCCAGTATGAGTAACATGAGCAATTCTTAAAGCTTTTGCTCTAAGTGACAAAGGTAAAACAGCTTTATGTAGCTCAATATCTTCTGAAGAAAAATGTCCATTGTAGCAAAGTAAATCATTATTTGGATTAATATAATAGCCATTTAAACTTTTAGATTTTTTGTTAGCTTTAAGATCTTCATAAATTTTCTTAATTTTTTGGTCTTTTTGTTGTTCAGAGAAAATGGTGTGATCAAAAATTTCTAATAATGGATCTTCATTATTGTCATTATTTGGAGGTGAAGAGTCACTTTGAAGATGACATGTGTGGTGCATTTTATCAACTAAACCACATGGAAAGTGAGGAATTTCATTATGTAAATCTTTGATTGTCAGCAATTGGTAGGGGTTCTTGTGTAGAAATAAGATCTGGATTATTATGGAGATCTTCAGTAGGAATGTGAGGTGTTCTACTCAGAAAATCTGCTAACACATTTTCTTTGCCTGGTACATGTTGGAATGTGTACGAGTATTCTGACAGTTCTAACATCCACCGAGTAGTAATATCTGCTGGTGATGTAGCTTTTTTATAATTATTAAGAGGTTTGGCGTCGGATAACAGAATAAAGGGTCGACCAAAAATATAATATTTAAAAGCCGTTATGCCTTTGTAAATGGCATAAAGTTCCAATTTGATGGCAGGGTACTGTCTTTCAGACTGAGATAAAGTTTTGGAATAATAGGAGATGGGTCTAAGTTCACCATCAAATTTCTGCATAAGAACAGCTGATATTGCTGTCTTTGATGCATCTGTATTAACATAAAAGGTCTCATTCCACCTTGGAAGATTAAGCATAGGTTTCTGAAAGAATATGTCTTGTAATTTTTTAAATGCATTTTCTTGTTCAGATTTCCAAGAAAATTTATTTTTAGGTTTGGTGACTTCGATGAGAGGAGTAATCAATTTAGCAAAATTAGGGATAATTGACCTATAAAATGAACATAATCCTATAAAGCTTTTGGTTTGCCTCTTGGTTTTAGGCTTTGGAAAGGAAGTAATTTTTAAAATGTTGCTTGTAATAGGAAGAATTTTATGATCTGTGAGTTGGAAGCCTAAAAAGTTAATACTAGTTTGCATAAAGGAACATTTTTCAGGAGAAAGAGTGATATTGTTGGCAATAAGAGTGTCTAAGAGCTTTGTGAGTTTCATGGTCATCTCTTCAAATGAATTAGCGCCAACCACAATATCGTCTTGGTATGCATAACACGAATCAATTTCAGATAATTGAATAACTGAATCAATTAATTGTTGAAAAGTGCTCGCAGCTGTCTTCAAGCCAAAAACGAGACGAAGGTAGGTAAAAATTCCCCATGGAGTAGTAAAACTGAGCTTATCTTGCATTTCTTTAGGTACAGCTATCTGCCAGTATGCAGAGGGCAAGTCAAGAGTAGAATAATACTTAAATTTTGATAATTGCACCAATAGATTCTGAATTCTTGGAAGAGGATATGAAGATGGGATAATAATAGAATTTAGCAATCTTAAATCTAGAGCCAAACGATATTTTTGAGGCTTCGACATATCAGTTCTCTTTTTTTTTACAAGAAGCATGGGACACGCCCAAGATGAATTTGATCTTTCAATAATACCAGCATTTAGCATTTGATGAATTTGGTCAAGAGCTTCTTGCTCGAGTGCCTGTGGCACAGGAAAAGGTAGGGTTTTCACTGGATCAGAATTTAACATTGAAAATTGAGGGTTAACCAGGTCGGTATGACCTAAAGTGTCAAGAGATTTGGAAAAAGCTAGAGCTTTACTACTCAATAATTTTGTTAAAGAGTCTTTTTCATGAGGAGGTAAGTGTTTTAGGTCAAAATCATTTGGAGACAGTTCTTGAACACGTTTTCTCTTAACTTCTTCAGATGGTAAAATTAAATTGCAATATTCGTTTTCTAAATCTAAATCAAAAGAGTATTCTTCAATATCCTTTTCATCTACATTAATACATTCGCCAATAATTGAATTTTTATTTAAATGAATGTCCAGCTTTGATATATTCTGACATACAACCAAAAATAAATTATTTTGAATTGAAGAGTTGGAATACAGTGATTCATGTAAAACAAGACCTTTATTTTTTAAAGCAGGTTTAAAAATAAAATATTCAGATGGAGGATTCAAGTACTTGACATGTAAATAAACAAAGGAATTAGGAGGGATTAATTCTCTATTGAGTGTTTGTACCATGTTGGAATTCACCAAAATTTTATTACCAATATTTAAATGAGTTTGCTTTTCACCAACATAACTAACATCATTAGTACTTTCAGATGTAAAATTTTTGTTAGGCATATTATCATTAGTAGATAAATAGTTCACAACATTACCATAATCAGTTGGAAAATAGTTAGAAAAATAAGTAAAATTACCATCAATATAAGGATTATGAAAATTCATAGCAGTGTTAGCAACATTATTTGTAAATAAACCACTATTTTGAAAATTATAATTGTAAGGATAGGTTGTATAATTGTTGACTAATTGTAAATTGGTGTCACCAGAATTTGCATATGCATCATCAATATAAGTACCATTACTTAGATTATTTGATATAGAATCTTCATAACAAGGCATTTTGTGTGCATCTAAAGAATATGGCACATTTAAATTATCATGAGTACATTCAGAATTCATGAAATAGCAAGTGGGAGATTCATTATGACTGTGAAAAGGGATATGTTTATCCTTAATCAAGATAGACTTAAAGGTTGGCGATATGGTTATAGAATGTTTATTAATGAACTCAAATCCAAGTATGGCTTGAAAGTGGACATTTTGTATCTTTGTAAGGTAAAAGACATGATGGAAAAAATATTTGTCGATTTTAAATGCTATTTCGATGCATCCTTTGAAGAAAACCTTAGAATTTATAGTTGAAACAGAAACATTCCTGGATAAGAATTTGTAGTGAATTCTGGATTTAATGCTATTAAAGCATTCTTGATCCAATAGGGACAAACTTGAGCCAGTATCAATTAAAGTTGAGATTTCATTATGTTGTATATTTATCGAGATGCATGGAAGAACATAAGAGTTATCAAAGGAACTGCAGATGACGTGTCTTTCTTGTACATCATCATCAATTTCAAAAGTTTGTTTGGATGTCATAGAATTATACGAACATGAAGATTTATTAAGTTTAGGTGTTAAAGGGGATGTTTGGACAGCAGTGGATGATACTAAAGTGATTGAAGAGCTTTTGTCAAAGTGACGTTTGTTTTTGTCACTAAAGTGTACTGACCCTGAATGAAAATTATGGGAGAGAAGGCGGTCAGTAGAACCAGTCTCCCCTATTTTTTTAAATGATAGACATTGTTTTTATTTTCAGAAGAAGAGGTGTAGTTTTTCCTTCTGTGAGAATTAGACGAAAATTGAGATGAAGAATTTTGATTAGAAGAATTGATAACATTTTTTAATTTGTAGCATGTGTCCATACGATGATTGAATTTTCCGCAAAACGCACATTGCACAACATTTTGTTTGTGATAAAAGGATGCAGAGTTTTTTTTGTGAGAAAATTTGTCGAAGGTGGGTTAATAAGGACGTTTCCGATATGATCTATGTTGACGAAAATTATTTTTATGTTTATCTGTAACCTCTTGTCTATTTGGAGAAGGTGAATATGTTCTAGCTTTTCTTTTAATATTACGATAAGTATGAGAATTTTCTTTTTGAGTTTGCGAAGGTGAGAAGGTAGTTTGAGAATTGACATAAATTTTATCCTTCGTATGTTTTATAGGAGTCTTATGGAGCACATTACTAGAAGCCATAGAATTATCATGAACTTTTTCACTATCTAAACAATAAATTTGGTCATAATTCTCATAAGATTTTTTAGGAGGGGAATCGTATATATCTTGAAGAAAATTCGCTCGTTCAAGAGCTAAATCAAAAGAGGAAATATTTTCTTCTAAAATCTTTCTCTTAATTTGTTTAGGCAAAGCCTCAAGAAAATGAGTGAATTTTAGTGAATTGAGAGCAGGAGGATCCAATTTAGGATATGCAAGGCGAAGCTGTTTATCAAGACGAAATGCAAAATTTTTGACTGATTCATTTGAATCTAACTTTAAATTTTGCAAGGATTTGAGAGAAACAGCCTTTTTTGAGGGTAAGAAATAGTCTATAAAAGCTTTACGAATGGTCTGGAAATTAGTGTTCTTGAATTGAGACTGTGTTTCAAGGAAGAAGAGTAAAGCAGTACCTTCAAGTTTTGATTTGAAAAGAATAAAGAGTTCTTTGTCGGAAAAGTTATTTAACTCTTGAAGATCAGATAATTGATCAAAGAAGAATTCTACAGTCTGTGGGTTGCCGTCAAACGGCTGTATTGCAATGTTTAACTTTGGTTTAGGAGGCATAATGAGATATTTAAAGTAAATGCTCAATAAATGACAGGTTAAATTTGGTTATAGACTGGTCATATAATAAACAATATATAAATTGACACATTATCTAAAATAATGATGAATTTCATTTACGTTATACACCATTTTTATATATTAAAGAAAAGGAACAAATGTATGACGAAAAGAAGAAAAATGCCAACATATCTTTCCTAGCATGAGACCAAGAATATAAGACCCAAAAATTTTTTTTATAACATATCTTCCAATACATATGTTCTTATGTTTATGAAATGAAGAGAACAATTTATATTAAAATAATCAATTATTTTGACCAGCACCTTCGTTAAATATTATATGATATTAGTTATAAATTATATCATGACAAGAAAAATATATCATCAAATTATATTATTCATGTACTGTGACACACCTTCTTTATTAAATAATATATAGAATCTTCTGCTCCCAAAATTTATTTTAGCATAAAATCAAAATACATTATATATTCATTTATTACACCTCGTTCAATAAAGAATAATTATAAAATATTGATCACTGTACGAAGAACAGATAATGAAGAGATAATTCATTTTTTTAAACATATTTAGATAAAAGAAAACACAATATCATTTAATAATCGTCATGACTTGAAGAATATTAATTGATTCAAAGAGGTACATGGTGCCAAAAGAAGAATATTGGTTCACAAGGAAACACGGCACCAAAGAAGATTTTACTGTTGTGTTTAGAAAAGGAGTTGGATGAAAAAAAAAAGCCTTTTTTATTTTTCATTCCATAAAATAGGCCAAATGATCATAGTAATGGTTAGAAGCACATTGCATTGAATGAGGGCCAGCAAAAATACCCAAAATAACAGGACATGACAAAATATACCTTTATAGTTCTTCATAGAGATTTTTTTATGATAAAATTAACTTAAAAGTCACTTGTGAGAAAAATAAAGTAAATAAGAAAAACATTACCTGAATCTTGACGACTGATGAATAAAACACAAGACGAAAAAGAAATTACCTTGATACGAATTGTTGAAAAATTGAAGAATAAAACTTTATTTATATTTTCTTATGAAGCAAAAAAATAATGATGTTATATTCTTATAATATTTTTCTCATGAAGCAATATATTTATATATATATCATTATTTATTTTATAATAATCTTCTCATGAATGATAATAGATATAGATATTCATTTTCACAAACATTTTCTTTATATATTCACTTGACACATTCGATCTATCATTTTAATAAAGATCGGAACATAAAATTATAACATCATCAAATCAATAAAAGGAAGAAATTGAATCGTGATGAGCTTTTTTTCATTTTCTCCTGGGGATCCCATTTGCGAACATAATTATATTTTGTTTAGAAGCCATCTTCCATAAATCAAAACTTCATAATATTTTATGAAAGAAGAACAATTATTTCTTCATCACTTTTTCAAGAAAAATGATTTTTTTTTTAGAACAATATGAGATGAAACAGAAGAATTCGAATAGTCATAGCCAATACAATACCGAAGAGTGCCATTAATATAAGGAAAAAGTACAAATGATATTAACATATTCACGACAGGTTATTCGAATTTTAAGCGGTCGGTAAAAACGACCAGAAGAATTAGGTCGGGGCGGTAAAGTTGCCTTACTCATTCCAACACAACCACTCGACAGCTTAACTTCCACTCAACTGCACTAGCGGCACTGAGCGAGGGGAGAGGAAAGAGAAAGGGTTACCGCAAAATCGGAACACGCCAAGTTGGCAAAGTTAGAATGGGGAAAGCGAGAGAAAAAAAGCCAAGTTACGTGTAAATGTATAGGGAAATATGAATTTAATAGGAAAAAAAATGATAATACTCTTAAAGAAGGAAAGCCAAAAAGGTGGCCAGGCACTTAACTGCTTAAATCACGTCATCTGTAGAATTTAATCTGATAGGCCAAGGGGAGGGCCTGATTAAACGGAAGTAACCACCCATAGAATGATGGAGAAGCTTCTCGAAGCTTTTTAAACCTGAAGGAATGAATTCAAACAAGATTTTACCGTTTTAGAACATTCGATAAGCTACGTAAGAAAGAAATATTTACAGGAGAAGACATCAAAAGAAACGAAATCGAAATAATATTTAAAATGAGAACATTAATAAAAAGGAGATGATAGGAAATAAAATAGTTAATACAATTGAATTAAAATAAAAATATGGCAGGGGTTATCGAGTAACCACCACACCTATATACAAAATTTCAAGTGGATCCGATATTTTTATCATGAGTTATCGCGTTACGCAGGAACGCACGTACGAACGTACATACAGAACGGACGGGCACATAAGCTCTCAGGCTATGATAGCCTGTGACCTAAAAAGCCATACAGTAAATGCATATACAGTTACTAACATAACATAACATAAACAGTAATAAAAGTATTTGTTTAAATAAAATAATACTCAGTTAAAACACATGTACTATGAGTAGTACACCAGACCCGAAAGTGTTAAACCTTCCTTTGATTCGAAATTGCATATAGGTGTTTCACGCCGCTTTGGTACTTCTTGAGCACCGCGATGTCAGGGTCTCTACAGGATGCTAATTAAAATAAAATTATTTTTGTGAAATTTCATATAAGATACTTTAACATTCATGAAAGCTTTAAATATAAATATTAAGAAATAACATACTTAAACTAAAACAAACTTAAATAACAAACTTTTTCAAACTTACATTTTTATTTCTCAAAATTGCATTTCACTTCATATGAAAGAAATATTTTGACTATTATAAGACAACATTTCCAAAATTAAACCTTGAAAAATATTTCCTAGTACTATTAGTTAAAGGATTTCTTATCAGAGAAACAAAGCAGACAAAGTTTCAGAAACATATGCTGTTTTTGTGGAAAAATGGTTCCTGCATCGATACAGAAAAAGTGATAAATATTTCCATCGCAAAGAAAAAGAATGTGTAGCTTGTGACGCAAGTCGATCCTTTAGAAAAAGTTTCTGAAATAACATATTATTCACGAAAATATAATATAAACGCACACTATTTTTATTGTGTTTTATGCCTTTGCTTTTGATACAGTGGTGTTTGGAATATAATTTGAAATAAAAAATAAAAGAATTTGATACAAATATATTGCTAGTTATAAAAAAAATACCTAATGTAAATTTAGTTAAAACAGTATTAGAACATTTATATTACAGAAAAATTAGCTAGAAAATAACAGCAACATTTTACTAAAAACGACGTTCGGAATTCATTTTAAGTATACTATTTTTGTTTTATGCTGAATCTTGTTCATAAGACAGTTTTAAAAACAAGTACCATTTTATATATGGGTAATTCCATGAGGACATGTCGTGTAAGTCACGCTCTACGATTTTGGATACCGGTATTTTAGAACGAGAAAATGTGACTTATTTTATCACAGATATCTCATCAGTTGAATAGGGTGAAGAAAACTTAGCTAAAATAATGGTGGCCAACAATTTAGCAGTTACTAGAAATGTGACTTACACGACAAGTGCTCATGGAAATACCCATATACTATTGTAGTACATATGTACTACATGTGTACTACATGTTACTATAATCTTCTGTGTATCCTAATAATGTTAAATATGTTGTGGCACAATGCATAAAATCCTGATATTTTTTGTCTAAAAAAGAAGCAAAATCATACGTCACGCATAGATGATGAAACACACTCCAACAGAAAAAACTATTGTGAAATCTTTGACAATGCCATAAAAAGTTGCTACATTATTTCATTTCATGCTGTAGTTGTCTGGCATATTTTAAAAAGAAAAATAACCTACTTTGACCAAAATTTTCGATGATATTTTATTTAACCAATTAACTGATCAAAATAGTTTGAAAAAAACTTTCAAATAACATCCATTTTCTTTTCCAAGTCTTTTACAGAATTTTTAATCTTTCATCACCGGCTTTTCAAACAGAAAAATTTTCCCTACTTGAATCAGAAAAAAAAATTGTTCGAATTAAATAATGCAAAATTTGCACAAAAAATTATTCATGAGAAAAATAAATCATGATTGGAATATGGATGTCCGTACGCGGTACGGACATATCATGAGTGGCAAAAACACGTTGGTCGCAGGACGTACAACGTACGACAAATCAGAGAAGCGGTTACAATAAAAATATTTTAATGTATTATACTGCCGTCATTTCCCGGTGATAACCCGCAACTCAAACTATTACTTTTCTACCAAGAAATTTCCAGAATAAAATGTAACATTATATATCGCTTATCTGGTTATTAAACTAATGAATGATTTTTCTGGGTCAAAACAGAATTGTTTGAGTTGCGGATTACCTACGGGAAATTACGGTATTAAAAGGTAACATTAACTCATTAGTGCCTTGCGTCCCATTTTTGGGATAGTTTAAAAAAAAAATCAAGTAAGCGCTTTTCACTCCAGCAAAACATGAGAATGGAAAAATATTTCCTTTCTCGAGACAAATTCTTCGATAAATTAAGATAAAATTAATTTTTCAATTAAAAAGTAGTGGGATTTGCACAATTTAATCCTTTGAGCTCTGGTAGGTAAATTTCTTCAAAATTCCAAATGTCACATTGGCACCAGTATTTTAGAAAGAAAAGATTTCGTTTAAAATATACGCGAGAAAATATATTAAACATTTTTCAAATAAATTTGGTCAAATATTCTGGTGCCATTGTGATATTTTTGAATTACAATTGGTATAAAATTGAACCGTCAGAGCTCAAAGGGTTAAATTTTAACGAAGAAAAGAATTCTGGCAAAAAAGAGGAAAATATGGCATACATAAAATATATCACTGAAATAATTTACATAACCATTTAACACATCAATATTTTTGAAAAATACCTTTGAATAATATCTGTTATTTTCATGTCTCTAACAGAATTTTTAATCTTTTATCTCCAGTTTTTCAAAATAGAAATCTTTGGGTAATTGAATCTAAAAAATTCTAGGATCGAATAATGGAAAATTTACAATAAGAATTTACTTGAGAGAATAATAAATTATGATTGGAATGTTTATGTTCGTAAGTGTTAGGGGAAATCATGATTTAGAAAAACGCGTTGCCCGGACGACGTACGGGCAAATCATGGAAGCGGATAAGTTACATGGAACATAGTTGCTTATTTTTGAAAGTATTTAAATTGGAAATCGATTTTCTTTAGAATGAAAATAAAATTGTTCTAACTTTGCATCCCATGTGATTGCTAGACTTCGGCAAAATTTCAATAGTAAATGAATAAGCATATATGCATAGGTATGCGTGATTCTACTCAAATAGGTCATATTGATGAAACTGGGTAGTATTAATATTTTTTCAACCGAAAAACTTAAAACATTTTTAAAAATATGTACGTAAAAGGTGGTTTTATTATATTAGCTCATAAACTTGAAGCAATAATTAAAATCATGTATTTACAGTAGATTGTTAAAATTATAAAATATCATTCTCTCCCAAGCAACTACTATCCCCGAAAATTAAATGGGTTAAATTAAATTAAATTATGGTTTCTTGCTGAAATGTTTATATTTATTTTATCCGACTTCTGCCTTTTATTATGAACACATAAAGTATTATTTCTATGTGTTACATCGTTTTCTTGGTCGAAACATGCATTTCTGATTTGGCAAAAATGTTTGCAGCTCATAATTCACATCATTCACTCAATCATTTTTAATTATGAACATTTGAGATAGGACGGAAAAAAAATCCTGTCATCTTGCAGAAATACTTCAGTGTGTAAGGAATAATTTTACAGACAGATTGAGCAAATATTAGGATGATTCCCTCATTTAAATTTATATAAAAAATATTTTCTAAAAATGTATTAATGGATGGTTTAGTTGTCACTGAAGGAATAATTTGAAAACATGCATTGTTATTTTTTAAACTTTTTTATACATACAAATTTCATAACTAAAAATATGTTTTATCATTTTATTATTCCATCATGTGAGGAAATGATTGCTCTATTATTTAAAAAACAAACTGTAGGATTATATTTTCGCTAAAAATGTATTATCCATGATGGAAATAAATAAAATCGCATGTTTAAGCAAATCTGTGTATAAAACTATATTTACTACGTGAAAGGTAAAGACAAGTCGGGAGTAATACCAAAAAGAATTTCAAATATATATAGTTTGGTTTGAACCAGAATTTTTTTTGAAAAAAGATAAATCTACTTATCTCGCTAAAAAATAAAAACTTCAGTGAACATTTTTTATAAACTTTTCCAGCGCTTCTAATGATAAAATCTAATAATTATAGAATTTCTTAACATGAAGTCGTAGAAGCTAATTTTTCGCCAATAGGTATCTCTTCTAGTGTCTCGTTACAAAAAAATATTTTTCGACATGATTTATTTTTTCTTTGTCACTATAATGAAAATGGTCAATTTGTATAGAATCAGCCTCATCTTTAAACATTTATGGCATGAACTTTATATTTCGGATTAAAACTGGACAAACTGACATCTGTGATTTAGACTAATATTAAGATTTCTAAGGAGTAGAAACTTGCGAGCAACTAGAAAAAAAAAAATTATAAAATCCGCCAAACTGAAAATAAGTTTTCTGTCCATCATCGCAGTGGCGATGGTGTTCAAGACTTACCGGCAACGTATAAAAGAAACATTCATCAATAAAAATATGTATCAATAAAGTAAATCTCTATGTAATCAATAAAAATAAATAAATTGAATTTATGCGCATTGAGGGACCCATTGCTACGCCATTCAAGCTTTTAACTCTTTGGAGACTAGCGAACAGTATACTTGCCAGGTGCTCTGAATTCCTCATTATTCTCATCAGTAAATTTTGCCTTATCAAATCCGAGCATTTTCCGATTGAATTGGACATGCATTTTTGTTTTGGAGAACCTGTGATAATAGATTAACTCCTTCGCGACGGGAGCATGTTACAAAACATTTAATATATTGTCACCGGTTTTTAAAAACAAAAATGTTTTCTTTATTAAATGGAAAAAAATGCTTTGTCTAAATAAAGAGAAATTTACAGTAAAATTTTATTGGCGGTAATAAACAAAGACTTCTAAACTTCTAAGAACGACGAATAAACGAAGATTCTTAAGCATTTTTGCGATACGTATACATGTCGCTCGTCCTCAAGGGGTTAAAAATTCTGCAAAAAACGCTCGTCCCGCAAGGGATCTTCCCGTTATCTTTTCACTATGTGACTTGCTGTAATTTGTGGAAAAAAAAAATCACAAATTAAAACCGGACAAATTTAAACGAAAAATTGTTTAAATAAAATCACTAATCAACGGTTTAACGCCTTAACGATCATAGCATTTTCATTGCTAAGATGTCGAAATAAATGAATGACACCGGTAATTAAGAACAAATACATTTCTAAATAAGAAAACGTGATTTTTCACATACAAAATAAAAGGGATATTTTTAGATAAAAATATCGGTGTCAGTGTTGCGTATCGGAGTTAAAATTTTGTGGTTTCGTGGCGAAACCAATGAACGTTAAAGGGTTAAAAACACCAAAAGCTAACATACCCATCTTGCTGTAACGAACCAATTGTTATTAAACTATTAGAAAACCATTTTCATCGGATGAACTCAAATCTGACTCGGTAAACTTTCGCCATCTGAATATGAATGTAACATGTCAAAGTCATTAGAATTACATTTTTCAAATAGTTGTTTGTTATATTATTTTTCAGTTCAATTCCTTAAAACAAGGACCAACCTGACGCCTGAGAGATACCAGAAAATTACAGAAATCAAGACCTTATTAAATTGATATTTAATAATGTAAAAATCTCTGTAATTTTTTCTGGTGTTCCGAGGGCACCAGGATGGCCAGCCCTGCTTTAAATCTTTATGTAAAGAGACTCATAGGCTGACATCCCATTTTTGAACCGAACATTATCTGTAATAACTTTAGTTTATTTTCAGACTAAAAGTAATTTTTAATCAGCGATAGAATTTTCCTCGATAGTTTTTATAAATTTTTTTTTCTTCTCTACATAATTTTCTTCTACGTTTTCTTAAAAATCTTGTTTCATAAATGGCCTTTCATCACTTTAGATTTTTAAAAAGAAAACTCGGAAGGTATCTTAACTTTGAAGATCAATCATCTTTTCTTAAAACTTCATTCAAACAACAAAAAATGTTTTTTATATCGTCACTTCAGAAAATGACAAATAACTTTTCAATTTAGTAATGTCTTTTGACGTGTTTGGGGATTTATTGGTAATGTATTTTTAAACTGGTCTGTGAAAAACGTTTTATGAGGATTTATAAAAAAATATATTGGATGGGATTACACGTTAATTTTAGATTTATACCTAAGAAATCCTTATGAGAAGATAGTTAAATTAATCCGATTCTAAATGAAACTGTCTTCTCTGTGGTAGTAAATGGAAAATTGAATGAATCCAATGAAATATTAAATAAAAGAATACTTTGTTGTAATCGAAGTTTAATGAAAATTCTTACTTTAGATCTTGAGGTAGAGTTTTTGTGATGATCATGAATAATGACGTATAGCAGTGCCACCTGTTGAGCGATTTACTCCAAAAACTAAAGCATGATAATTTATATGAGAGACTAACTAAAACTGAAGTTTGATAACAATTCGTGCATCTGTTCTTGAGATAGAGTTATTGCGATCATCATGACTAATGCCGCATAGCAGTGCAACCTGTTAAGCGATTTACACCAAAACGTAATAAGAATCATACTATATCAAGTACTAACGGAATCTGAAATTTCATGAAAGTTCATTCATTAGTTCTTGAAGTATAGCTATTGTGAAAATCATAAAAAAAATCAGCATAGCAGCGCTACCTGAAGGGCGCTTCACTCCAAAATCTAATAAGATTCAGTTTATTCCAAGGTCTATCGAATCTAAAGTTTTGTGAAATTTCATACATTAGTTCTTGAGATAGAGCGCCCACAAAATTTATGTTCACATACAAACAGACAGACTTATAGGCTCATAGACAGACATTTTGTAAAAACATGTTTTTTGGAATCTCTGACCCCTAAAACGTATAAATCCGTCGTAAACCAGAATTAGAAAATCTCTCGAATCCAACACTTTATTCTTGCAAAGCATATTAAAGAGATATAAGATATTTCTTGTAGAGGGAAGTAAAAAATTCTCAGTCAAGTATCGTTTTCAACTATCCCATGAAAAAAAAAATCATTACAAATATTAACATGCAATCGGAAAATTCTACTCTTCCGTTGTATTTGCACCAGTTTTTCCGAGTTTTGTTGTGAGACTAGCGAACTCTTTCAATTCCTTTTTCCTACTGTTTAATGCAGATTTGTGACTTTTTGCGATTCCGACATTTCTAACCATTGCCGACATATACCACATTCTATACCAAATTATACTAATTTTAGTTAAAAGAATTTATCTCTTATAGCCACAAATAAAACTATTCAGATGTAGTAATTCCAAAACTTTGTTGCAAATGCATCATAGCAGCATCACCGGTTAGGGAATTAACATCAATATCTAATCAGTAATAATTTATATCAACTTTTAATTGAAGTGAGATGAAAATCCGTGCATTACTTTCAGAGAGAAAGCTATTGTGAAAATCTGGAAAAATTCTGCATAACAGCGCCACCTATTGCGTGATACACGCAAAAACCTAATCAGGATCAATCTTTATCAAGGACAAACTGAATCTGAAGTTTAATAAAAATTCGTGGATTAGTTCTTGAGATAGAGTTATAGCGATCATCTTATCCAACATAGCCAACATGCATAGCCAACAACACCTCTTCAGCAATTTGCACCAAAATTTGATAAGCATTGAAATACATCGAGGACTTATTAATCTAATGTTTTATGAAAATCTGTGCATTAGTTCTTGAAATACAGCTGTTCTGTAAATTGTGAATAAGGCAACATAGAAGTGTTCTACGTGTTCCTTGTTAACCGATATGCACCAAAACCTTATAAGTTCCAGATTATATGAAACACCAACTGAATCTGAAATTTTGTGAATTTTCGTGCATTATTTTTTGAGATAGAGCGACCATAAATTTTTGTCGCATATAGATTCACAGATTGACAAAGCGAGAGGGAGATTCAATGACAGACATTTTCTAAAATCGATCTAATCGTGTTCAGGATCTTCTAAAACGTATAAATCCATCGAAAATCATCCAAAAAGTTGAAATTTTATACGAATAATATTTTCTTCTTGTGATGTTAGAAAAAAGTGAAAATGTCTGGTCTAATTACAATCATCTGCGCCAGATTGTGGAATAATTTCGTTAGTACCACTATTTCTAAATTGTTATCTTCATTTTCATTAATCAAGGAATGACTGTTATTATATAAAAAACAGATTACTAAAATAAAATAGTGGTATATATTTTGTGTAAAAAAATTGAGAACTTGGCAACTACAGATATCTCAAAATACAAAAAGTTATTTTATAACAGTACTGGATGCAAAATTTTATTTTATTTTTGTTACTTTAAAATTAGATGCAATGAGAAACAGAGGTTATCACATTTTTGAAAAGACATTTCTGAAATCTGAACCAATTCATGATATAATCTTTTCGCTGCAACATAATTTCCCCAAATATTCTCTTATAAATCCTATTTTATATATCCGCTTTGATCCTTTTACAAACTCTATTTTTTTTTCTCAGAAGTCATTATAGCTTTGGAAATATCAATCTTCGGGTTTTTTTTTTTTATCTTTCCTTCAAACCACAAAAAAAAGTTGTGTCGTTACTGGTTAAAAAAAAAATGGCGAAATAACCTTTCACTTTCGATTTGTCGTTTGACGTGATAGAGATTTATTAGTAATTTAATTTTAAATTGGTTTTATAAAAAAAAAATATGAGGCTTTATTTTTAAAATATGATTTAATTGATTGAAAATTCTTTTCATATTTATCTTTCTTATGCTAAGTGCGGTGTCTTCATAACGACTGCTAAGATTAAGGGGATTTCAAATATAAAATTTTTTGCTTTGTAGGTTCGGCAGGCAGAAAAAATGATTTTGAAAAAGAAATAAATCATTTAAGCATGCACAAATGAATTGTTGCGAACATTCTTAAATTTTCAAATCAATTACTATCAGAAATAAAAAGAAGGATACATATTACAGTGTGATCCCGTAGACGGTTTTGTTTAATGCCTCATGCAAAACACTTTATCATTAAATTAACAAACGAAAATTGTCAATAGAAAATTAATCATTCTTTCCAAGTAAATGATAAATGCAATGATTATGATTATGATTATGAAAAATATTGTAGAACTTAGCATAAATTTAAGGGAGACCAAATTTGTCACCAGAGGCGGCTCTTAACCCTTTAACGATCATAGCATTTTCATTGCTAAGATGTCGAAATAAATGAATGACACCGGTAATTAAGAACAAACATATTTCTAAATAAGAAAACGTGATTTTTCACACACATAATAAAAGGGATATTTTTAGATAAAAATACCGGTGTCAGTGTTGCGTATCGGAATTAAAATTTTGTGGTTTCGTGGCGAAACCAATGAACGTTAAAGGGTAATTTAATTAATAGTAATTTAATAAATATAAAAAAAATTCACTTCGTGTGTCAAAATAGATGATACATATGATGAAATAGGATGAGATAAAAAAAGCACGTTTTTTATATGATTTATTGAATCCATTAATTTCTGTTACATAATTTTTATATCTGTTTAACCTCTTGCGACGCGCAGTGTTGCCAGAGGGCTGCTTTTTTATTAATTCATATTTCTTGATTGCCACCACATTTTTGAAACTGTAAAATTCCCTTTCTTTTCGTTTTAATTAATATACCATTAGTCAAGATGCATGTTTCCTTTTAAAAAAGTGGTGCCAAACAAGAATATGAATTTTAAAAAAGTAGCCCATCTGGCATCATTGGCGGAGCTCCGGTATATGAATGAAACCACTTAATTTTAATTCCCAAACGCCACATTGGCACAGGCCGCATTTGTTCAAAAAAATGTTTCGGTTTATTGAATGCTTGAAATATAGTCCTTTTTCTTATTTACAAAGTTCCTTTTAAATTCCGGTGTTAGTCATCAATTTCAACACAGAAGTATTGAATTTGCTCTGCGCCGCAAAGGGTTAAATTTGAGTGAAACAATTAGAAGAAAAAAAAACCCAAAATAGGGGAGAGGGGGTACGTTTGATAAATTTTTTTTTAAATCAATATATTTCTTATTTCAATTATATTTTTTTTTCGTTTTATGTATTACATAATAAAAACAATGCATTTCTCCGTCATATAAACCAGAAATTAAAAGTTTTCCATGTAAATTAAATAATTTGTGAGGATTTAGAAAGTCGAAAAATTTCTGTTCAAACCTGATCTATGTAGGGGTGCTTTTAAACAAGTAAGGGACACCTTTGAACTAATGAATAAAGTTTGAAAATATTGAGAGCTTTCATATAAAGCTGCATATGTTTCAGAAATATAAAATACTATGAATAAAAAGTTAAATAATTATATTTTTTGAAACTAATATTTTTTATATTATTTAACCAAACATAAATCTTTCAAATATGTTGTCAAAAATCATTGTTAAAAAAATACAGAATGTCCCTCCAGTTATGTTTGGTTGTGAATGTTCGTAGTGTTTTTAAACTAATGAGAAACAACACACACTGGTTCTTTTGCTTCTTAAACATAACAAATATGAACTGTATATGCGCATAGCTCCCAACTTTTACGCATTTTTCCTACCACAAAAAGTTTAAAGTAAACATTGTCTTATTTAACCGGCCAAATATTACGAATAAAGAAATGGAAAATTTCTGTACAATTCTAGTGGTAGCAAAATTGCGTTAAAGTTGGCAGCTATGTATGCGTTATCTTTAACACTAAAATGTGCGAGCCATTGCACGGCTATCAACATTCCATCCTCTTTTTTACATTCGAATAAAAACACAATTTTAAAGCAAAACATAGAATGCTACCAAAAACATTAAATAAGAAGAATAAATTACCATGGTAACGATAATACAGTTTCTTACTGGAGCTTTTTTCCACATAAATGAAAGCAGACGATTTTTACCAAAACAGTGAAAACTTTTTTACAATATCCTTGAAATACATCAATATGATACCTGATTCTTCTGGAAAAACAAAATATTTCATTAACTCTTTTTATGAAAAAAACCTGACTTAAATTCCGTTTTATCTAGTAGAAAAACCAAAACTAATATTTGAGAAAGAGTAAATGAAAGAGTGTAGGCTTTATTAGACAAAACTGCTAAATTATGAATCATTATTGTGTTATCCGGGATTTGCAATTATCAAATAAATGAATGCCATCATCAACATAGATGTGAATCTTCCCATCGCTGATACATCCAGAGATTGTAGTACATGTGTGCAGTAAGGAGGGATTGTTAACAGTATAGGTCTATGTTCTTTGATATTCTTAATTAACCTCTTTTTACACAGAAAATATTCCAAAAATAATAATATTTAGGTACATCAACAACGCTTCATAGTTTTAGATGCTCAATTTTACCCCAGATTTTTTGTTCAATCTTGCTCCATCATTTGAAAACTTACTCTGAGTTTAGCGACATTTTAAATCATTTTAAGCCGGAGTTATTTTTTAAATCTCTTTCAACCAACTTAAAAAATTAAGCCCCCCCCCCCCAATCCGCTAAAAAAGAAAGGAATAAAAAGAAACGAAACGGATAAATCATCAGATTAGATTATCCATAGAATGCCCATTTTGTCACTGAACTGAAATCTAATCAAAAAGACAGACATTCAGTTTATGTAGAACATAAAATTAATATCACGTCAAACTGCTTGAACTATCTTTTTAATAAGTATATGAAAGGAATTATATTTCATTAATTTTTAGGAATCCATGGGTATGTTACTTTATAGAATGGAAAGTATCCTGTTTGTGAAAATGGCCAAGCCATCCCGATTATGGGAAGGGAACGAGGAAACCATGCAAAGAAGTTATCAGTCAAAAGCATTAAAATTCTGTTTCATCTGCAAATTGTCCAAATATTATTGAAAAGAAATTCCCCATTTTTACATAAAAATTAATTAGTTTAACCCATTAACGCCCAGCGTCCTCTTTTGAGGACGGTTACAAAAACAGCAAGAAAGCGGTTTTCCCACCAGTAAAGAGGAAGATAAATATATACCTTCTTTCACGAGACAGAATCCTCGATAAATTTAGATAAAAGTTTATTTGATTTTAAAAGTGGTGGGAAATTGAAAATTTAAATTTTAGTGAAGAAAATAATTCGGGCGTTAATGGGTTAACACTTTCCGGCACACTGTGCCCGGTCTTTGATACCTAATTTTAATTCCAAACTTGCAAACGGCACCAATAACATTTTAGTAAAATTTTGCTTTTACAATAAAGGCTTAAATTAAGGAATTCAAAGTCTTTAAAAAATTCGTTAGTGAATTCCGGTGTCAGTCGATAATTTCTCATTTTACTACAGATTTTGCCCGTGCCGGAAAGGGTTAAAACATTGGATGTGTTTCACAGGAAATGAAATTCAAAGAAGAATGAATGAGGACATTTTAAAATTAATTTTTGTCGTTGAATGTCGACGTGTTTCATCTCGTACTTAATATTTGTACCTTCTTGGAGTTTGCAGGAGTTTACAATGTGAGCTTACCAAGTGAACAATTTCTTCAATATTCACTTATCCAAATATTTATATCTCCAGTTAAAGTGAATCGCCTTATTTCTATCTTCTTTCTGAATTCAATCATTCACGGTGTTTTCTTATTCAATAAAACAACTAACTAAGCAGTCGGTGCAGCATTTTAATTATTTACGACGGATGCAGTTTAAATTTCATTCTCCTAAGACATATGTCAGACAAGATCATAAGAATTTCCACTTCCGTTTTCCCGATGTATGAAACGAGATTTTGGATTGGGAAAAATAAATTTCAGGGATTTAATAATACCACTCCCCGATCTTTCCATCATCTCAACTTCCTGCTGAAATAATAAAGGGGTTGTTTCAGAATTAGATAACATATTTTATTTTTATTTTTATTTACCTTGCGTTGTTTGCATGAATTTGCAATGTATAGATTGGAAACATAACGAACGATTTGGTTTCTTTAGTTTGCATTAGATGAAAAAAAAGTTAATGTTAATATGTCGCATGATAAACAGATCCTGTGAAATTATTATAAAACTGTGCCGCTGTTTGTATTGAATAACCGATGAAATGTATATTCGTTTCGATAACATCAATCTTAGGGACAAAAACAAAATACCGTATGTACTCGTGTATATGTCGAATTCCTAACTTTCGATTGCAAATTCTGCAAAAATTCAAAAACCCACGAATAAGTCAACTCCCCAACTTTTTACTTCAATTTTGCATAAAATTAAACCAAACATATCACTTGTCAATAAAAGTGGTAAGTGAAAAGTAGTAAATAAAAGTAGTAAGTAAGCAATATCAAATCATTGAAAAATTTTCTTAATTATAAGTTATTATTATCTGTATATTTTATGTAGTATTTCATTATACAGGGTGTCCCAGAAGTAACTAGACAAACTTTAAAGGGAGGTAGAGGATATCGCAATGATTCAGAATTGCTAAGCAACCCATGGTCGGAAACGTCATGGGAAGGTAGTATGGCATGTACAAGGGACGATGAGACACAAGGCTGAAATCATCTGAAAAAATTTATTGGTCAACGATATTACATTTACTGCGGTAGATGATATGTGAAAATGTTACAAAAGATGTTCAGAGTTTCCCCAATTGTTAGCGATGCATGCATTACACCGTCGAACCATGGATTGGTGGACTCGCTCAAATACACCTGGATTTTGTTGGATATCCGCAGTAGCACAGATGAATCTTTTTCACAGTCTCACATGAGTCTTTAGTCACAAGGTCCATTTCAGATTCCACAGTGGAAACCTTCCTAGCTCTAAAACTTGCAGTCATTTTTTAAAAATGTAGTAGATAGATACAGAAAAATAAAATATCACTCAGGTATATCGCTCATCCATTCTAAGGATCGATTATAATTAAACACAGTTTCTCAGAAAGACCTCCTCTGTAGAAGCAGTCTTGAAATTCACAATTTAAATGGAAGAAAGAAAAATTGCTTACCTGTTTCATTATTATATCCACATTTTGGTATATACCCCACTAAAAATATCTGTAGAAAATATATGGGTATTTCGCCCAAAATTTTGTGGGAAATCCGTTGGTATTTGGCCCATTATGCAGATATTTTAAAGATAAAACTAAATCTGCAAACATTCTTCAAATTTCTGTAAAATTTCTGAGGAATAGTTAATTTCTTCAGATAATCTTAGGATTATTTTTAGTGTGGGTATTTATCCAATTCTCGATATTTCTCAAAGCATTGCTGCTTTTTAGAGTATCTGTAGGGATGATAAATAGATTAAGAAATTTTTTAATCCATTAATGCCTGAATTATTTTCTTCATTAAAATTCAAATTTTGCCTTTTCCCACCACTTTTAAAGCAAGAATAACATTTATCTTAATTTATCGAGGAATTTGTCTCAAGAAAGAAAGTATTTATTTATCCTCCTTCTTACTGGTGTGAAATGCGCTTAATTGTTTTTTTTTTTTTTAACTGCCCCAAAACTGGGACGCTAGGCACTAATGGGTTAATAATATTCAAATCTGTAATGTGTGCATATTTCTTTTTATGATAAAAAGGAAATTCCACTTCGTTTCTACTTGGATATAACTTTAATAATCTTGATTAAGACACCACACTAGTCACACAAAAAGACCTGGATGATAATGCTGAGTCTATGGGGTTGTTCTTTTCAAATATCTCGCTCAAATTTTAATATTTTTAAATGATTTTTTTCCAAAGGATAGCTGAGGATTGTCTACAAATGGGTTAGTTTTTAATTATTCGATTTTGGTTTCTGATTAAAAAAAAAATACTTTAATTTTCAAAACTGCTTTGACCTGGTTATGAAACTGAAAATAGCCCAATGAGAAAATATATATATATATAACCAAAATCGAAAGAGGAAAAACTAGCCCGGCTGTGGATCGTCCTGAGTTATCCTATGTAAAAAAAAAAAAGTCATGTAAAAATATTAAATGTGAGCGAGATATTTAAAAATAACGCCCCTATAGACTTAACATTATCATCCGGGTCTTTTTCCGTGACTAGTGTCGCGTGTTAAAACAAATTAAATTTAGGTATAAAAAGTTATTTGATTTAATGAGCATATAAAAAAAAATTCTCCTACATAGCAGAGTAAAAGAGATGAGGGAAAGCAACGATACTTGTACATAAAACTCCAACTAACAGAGAAAAAAACGTAAGCTTCAAAAACATATAATATTATCTAGAAGTGAAAGTCAAAAGTTTTATAAATCATGCTATGAAGATTTAACCCGTTAAGCGTCCTGGCGAATTTTACATGCAAGTTTACCGATTCATAAAATAATAGCTAAGCATTGATTGATACGAAATACTAAGTATTCTAAGGAGATTTGTATTTTATAAACGACTGGCTATACAAAGGAAAACGTTTTGTTAAGCATATGGTATTCGTCATTACTTCAAATTATATTTTGGATGTCTTCGTTCCTTACTCCATGGAAACAAAGAACAATTACGCTAACATACTTACAAACAAATTAAAAAAGTATTCATATAATATCAGAGAGTGGCTAAAGCTAAATGATGTTGGAGTCTTAATAGATTTTACCGGGATCGTTTGGAACTTCTGCACGAAATTGATATTGAACATGAAATGCCGATATTCTTAATTAAGCAGCAAGAGTTTTCAACCGTTGATGCTAAGGGACACCTTTCGTGATCAAAATTTGATTTTTCAGCGCACAGTTTCTAAAACCTGTAATATTTGTATAGAAACACAGCGAAACATTATAACATAAAAGTGCTGTCAGTGTAAAGTACGCGAAAGTGTCGTAGAGTGGTCGGTGCATGCTGTTTTCATTTTATGGTTTCTGGCTACAATACTACTGTAATCGCTCAATCAAAATTAAAAAACCAAATATCGAATATGTTCATATACTGTACAAGACGCGACCGCGGGATGGTCCATTAGTGATTCTGGTGAAGCAATCAATAACAAAAAAAATTTAAAACACATTGTCCAAAAAGTCTGAAACTGTATGATTATTATTATTATTATTATTATTATTTGTTATTTCCGATATTTCATGAATGGAAGTTATATCTTAATTTTACACTTATTGTCGTATTTACTATTGATTATATGGATTAAAATTAATGAAAACTGTGTTTATGCTCATTAATACACATAATATTTACTTAAATCTATATTTTATTTTTCCATCAACTATTAAATTTTCATTCAAGATATTATTATTTTCTTACTTGCTATGAGGTATACTAATGAAAAAAATATATGTCACGTCTAGGTGCTGATGGGCGAAAAATGGCCCTTATTAGCCCACCTCCTTTCTAGAAAAAGTAGTCGGAAACTTCAGTTGGCGAGATAAAATCGCAACAGTTTTATATTTTATGCCGTGTTAAATTCAGGGGGTGGCCCGGAGGATATTCCCCCTTCCTGAGCAATGAAATATTCCGCCCCCCTGGAAAAATTGAAATTTTGTGTTTTCAAAAGTACAATTCCCCCCCCCCCCTTAACTCTATAATGTCTCCCCCCGGAGTCACTGAAGTCCCTCTCGAGAAAAGTGTCTGAATTCAACACTGATTTTATGGACCACTAAATTTGTATAATATTAATTAATCCATAGACAGTGGATAAAGAAGTAATAAATACTGCTTACAAATGCTATAAAAAATATAAAAAAATCTTTGGCTAATCAATGTTTTGTAAAATGTACACTTCTTTTACACATTAAATAACTTTGTATTTAGACGCAAAACAAAGTCTGTTCTTTATTATTCCACATATTTAAAAAAACATATACACTAAGATCTATACACAATAAAAAAATTCTCAATTTAAATATAATTACAAGTAAATAGCTTTATATTAAAGCCTAAAAAACATCACTCACTTATGGAGCACGGAATAAACTTAATTTTTTTCCTTCGTCTTTTTTTTTTTTTTTTTTTTTTTTACTATTATAGCCTGTTTTACATCCAGGAACACAGCCCTTATACCCCATCTTAATTTATTTTATGAAATATCAATATGAAACATAAACGAATAAAATAAAATATATTTTAATTCGAACATATGCATCTTAAGCATACAATCACATTGAAAGACCGCTAAAAAAACAGCCTACATCGTATCGCAGCCCCCTCATTATTACCAAAATTTCACTTTGTATTTTCGAAGAGTCATGCTCATTAACTTTCCTCTCCTGTATCTTACTCCGTGGTACCAGCTTATACCGTAATTTCGGGTGTATAAGCCGCGGATCAAACAACTCTTTTTGGACCCAGAAATCTTAGTGATTGAAGACAATTATTTACGGCGATCTAACTAGTTATATTTGTTTCCTAAAAAATTCTGGGTCGAAGAAGAATTGTTTGACCTGCGGCTTATACACCCGAAATTACGGTATTTTTGTTATTTCGAATCTCTTGCCCTGTCCGCGATGGCAGGAAACAAAAACACTAGCGCCACCTCCTGGTACCCGTCACCTAACAACCATTCCTTGAAACTCCAACCCCCGTTTGTTCTCTCTGGCCGGTATATCTTTGAAACCTGCTTCTTAAATCTTTTTAGGTGCATTCGTAATTAAGTATACAAGGTAGAATCCGTCGAATTTCGACGAAAAAAGATGTTTAAGAAGGAACTGTATCATTGATTTATAACAAACCTACAAAATTAGTTACAAAAACAACAAAAAACCCTGTTTTTTATATTTGTTAAACAAATGATATTTAACCTAAAGTTAACAAAATACTATTCTATAAAACTCAGTCACGTATTTAAAAAAATTGTACTTTAATTTGATCATTACAAAATCATTTAAATTCAAAACTTAGTCTACTAGCTGTAGACAGATATTAAACTATTTATATTCTTTTAAGTGTAAATGATATTTCCTGAAATAATCTCCATGGAATAAATACCATAGACAATATTCCTGTGACGTCAGAGTGTAAAAAGAAAGTATTGTATCGACTTTAAATGAAGTTTTTAATAAACTAAAAATTATTTACTTGATAAATAAAAACGAAAAAAAACCAAAATTCACTGGATTTTAATAGTATATCAAGAATAAAAGTTTTTGACATAGCTCGTATTTTAATTTTTTTTTTTCACTTTTTATAAAAAAATGGCAACAAAAAGATACAGTAATCTGCAATGGGTTTTTTTCCTTTTTCTTTTAACAGAAATGGAGTAGGTCTGCTGCCACAATTACAAAAACGGTATAAAAAACTACAAAAAATATAATATCTCAAAAACAAATAAAGATACAGCTTTCAAACAAATTGCATTTAAAAGTACATTTTTTCACTTTACGACGGTGTAAAAATTTAAAATGTGCGATGTTTACAGGTTTAGAAATTTGTAGCCGCAAAAATTGCAAAACCGAAATATCATTTTAAATTTCAGAATGTTGTCATTCGCAAAATGACATATGTGTTACTCACAGACGCGTTTGGCCTTTATAATATAGATATGTAGCACCTACAATCAGTCCCTTCGTCTTTTCACATATAACAGAGCAAAACCTACCAAAGCGAATCATTTGAAATTTAAAATAAATAAATGCTGCATAATTATGTAGAGTGGTTTGAAATTTTATGAATATCGAATGCATAGTTTAATGGCGTGGGCAATTAAGAGCATTCCTTTACATTACGATCAATGGGAAATAATAGTTTCAAGTGCATTTTAATAATGCCATACTCTTTCATACATCATAGAATTGACATGTATCTATGAAGTATATATTAAAAAATACATTCTGCACTTTCTGCAATGCAAAAAATATTTGTTATTAATTTACAGGACCCCACAAAGTATTCCATTGCATAATGATATGGCATAAACATTGTTTGGAGCGCCTTTAACGATTTAACTATTTTTACTATTAAACTATTTCACATTTTATAAAACTGATAAACGCTGCAGAGGTTTACTCAAGTTATTTCCTGTATAATAGAAAGCAGGTAGTATTTACAAAAGCACACAAAAGATTTCGGACACTATACTATTTCCGACCTACCATTACACCAATATCTGAATACTTTAAAAACTTTTTTGTAGTATGAACACGCCTCATTTGCTGCGTTTGACATGCAGTTTTCAGCTTGTTTCTCTTACCTCTTTCCGGCGCGAAGTAAATATGTTAAGCGACAGCAAAAAGGCTTAAGCATCCTTGTTTATCTCCACCAGTAAAATTTTACTGTAAATTTATCTTATTTAATCAGAGCATTTTCTCGATTTAATAAGGAACAAATTTGTGTTTTTAAAATCGATGAAAAATTATTAAAATTTTTGTAAAAGCGTTCCGTCGCAAAGGGGGGTGACTTACACCTTAATTAATATACGAATTTATTAGAAAATATTAATTTGCGATTTTACAGTTATATTATTAGTGGAAATTTAATTAATGTTCTTGGTGCCAGTAAAATTAAAATTTTTCGGGATACTTCTGCTGTAGACGTTAAAAGATGCAATTTCACTTATACCCTTTGGCCTCCACGCGTTTCAAAGTTTTGGGAAAGAGGTTAAGTAACTGACCCCTAAAACGCAGTATATAATTAAAAAATCCCTCATAACTTCTTATCTACAAATAAATAAAGTTATTTCCAGATAGCCTGTGCACTTAACTCATTTTTTTCAATTTTGTCACTTATACCCCTTGGCTTCTGGGCTCCTCATATAAATACAATATGGGAAAAATAGTAAACTGTTGTGGCCGGAACCACGAGCAGAGACTTTGTGCTCAGATATAATTATTAGGAACTAAAATTGTTTATATATAAATGCATGTTTGCATCATTAAAAACGGATTAATGAAGAAATTGCTACTTTGTAATAAAGAATGCAAAATTTGAATAGTTACATAAATTGAATTATGTCATCACTAAATTTAAAAAAAATTGCTTCACAAGAAAAATATCTTTATTTACAAATATAATATGATAAAGTAGCGAGGATATAGTTAAAATTTTCCTGGGATTGGGAAAGCTTCCTATCTATCCTTACTTGTCAATCCTGAAGATGCGTCCTATTCAGCGGTTGCATGTCACTCCGGCTCCTGAATCCGCCCATTTAGTTATGATGAATAGGACTCATCTTAAAGATTGACAAGTAAAGGTAGGTAAGGATTTCTCCTACCTCTTTTGTGTAAGGATTAAAAAAGGGGGTGAGAAGTATAAGTTATCCAAGGAAAAATCTTAACTACATTTTGCTACTTTATCTTACTATTTGGCGACTTTTTCTTTAAAGAAGTGTGAAGAATTTTCCAATAAAACAAAAATCACTCGAAGAAATTAATATATTTTGTAAACATCTAAATATTAAAAGTTTTACATGCAATTAAACAGAAAAAGTTTTCTTTTTTTTCTTTGTGAAAACTAAAACTTTAAACTTAAATATATTTCATCTATGCATAAAAACGAAATTGCAAAAAGACTATTATGCATGAAAAAACGAAGTTATTGCAAACAAACAAATAATATTAATATGTGGATATTTTTTTCCAGAGAAAGAAAATTCGCCTTAAATACAATATTTCAACTGAAAATCAAATTTCAAAAAATTCTTTAATTGCTTATAGGCATTAATGCCAACCTAGTGAAAAAGCTTCCATGCCGGAGATCAAACCCGGGCCATCAGTATAGCGCACTGACGTTCTACCGACTAAACCACATGGAACGACACCCAGCCTAGAATTTTTCACTATTACCTGTTGGGAAGGCTACATTCGCAGCACAATATGGAATATATTCCATGAGCCACCGATCTGGGACAAACACGGAACTCAAATAGAACCAGCATCGATGTATATATTAATATGTAGAATTTTTTTTTTCCAGAGAAAGAAAATTCGTTTTAAATACAACATTTCAACTGAAAATCAAATTTCAAAAAATTCTTTAATTGCTTATAGGCGTTAATGCCAACCTAGTGAAAAAGATTCCATGCCGGAGATCAAGCCCGGGCCATCAGTATAGCGCACTGACGTTCTACCGACTAAACCACATGGAACGACACCCAGCCTGGAATTTTTCACTATTACCTGTTGGCAAGGCTACATTCGCAGCACAATATGGAATATATTCCATGAGCCACCGATCTGGGGCAAACACGGAACTCAAATAGAACCAGCATCGATGTATATATTAATATGTAGAATTTTTTTTTTCCAGAGAAAGAAAATTCGTTTTAAATACAACATTTCAACTGAAAATCAAATTTCAAAAAATTCTTTAATTGCTTATAGGCGTTAATGCCAACCTAGTGAAAAAGATTCCATGCCGGAGATCAAATCCGGGCCATCAGTATAGCGCACTGACGTTCTACCGACTAAACCACATGGAACGATACCCAGCCTGGAATTTTTCACTATTACCTGTTGGCAAGGCTACATTCGCAGCACAATCATATATATTATAAAGCAGAAGTTCTGAAATTTCCAAACGAGTGTTTTCAAAAACTACCCGATGGATTTTTTTGCCGATTGTATCATTCGAAAGGAAATATTTTTCCGAAGGTTTATGATTCAAATTTACAGGGATAACTCTGATTTTTCGTAGTAAATTTCGTATTTTTCGGTTATTTTTGACAAAAGGGTTGCCAGTAACTGTTTTTGGCGAAAAATACAATTGCTAAAAGAATTAAAATGGCTATATCTATTAGAAATATCAGAAATATCTTGGAAGTAATAGCTGAAAATAACTACTGATAATATTAATAATAATAAAGAAAGACCGCTTAAATGAGACGTAATATTATAAAAATATATTTATCTTGAAAATGAAAAAAATATTTGTAATGCTTAAAAAATAAATTAACGCGAATATATAACAATTGGTTCAACTTTTGGCGACTTATCCCTGGTGTTAGAATAAAAACATGAATTTCAGAAATTGATTAAATGAATTTTGAATGATAGTTATTTCCCTTTTTATTATTTTCTTTCTCTTTTTTATCGAATTTCCGTATAATATAACTTACAGCAGAAAATAGCAGATCTGATTGTAAAAGACACTGTAAGTTGTGAGTTACTATTCGTTGCTATATCATTTTCATCTTGCCTTTGTCGCCAAAGAATGTGTTTTTAAGCCGAAAATGCACTACTGACTTAATGCCTGACTTAGGTTCTTAATGGTCACAATAATGTTTTTTTTTTTTTCAAGTGAAGATATTTTTAGAGTATATTTTAATATTCAATCGTAAATTATATAGGTATGAGTATAACTCTTTTATTTCTTTTTGCAAATGTTTTCATTGTTAATTTAATTTTTCTTGCGCCATTTCATCAATTTCACTTACAGGAAAATTTTCAGTTTTAAAATTTAAAAACTGAAGAAGGAAAGATTACCCCATCGATTAAAAATCTACCCCCAAATTCCAAGATTAAATGTCAATAATGGATGATCGTAAATGTCACATTTACTTGACATTAAGTATAATATAAATACTAATTATGGCTTCAAGTGATTTTTAAGTCGACATTTTATTTCTACTTTTATATACCGGGTGTCCAGTAAATAACTGACCCATTTTGAACTTAAATAACAAATAAACGGTTTGAGATAATAATGCGCGGTTTGCGGTGTTGGTATTAGAAAATCAATAAATTTTTAAACATGTACTTTGTTAATATAGTTCAAATTTCTGAAAAAAATATCGCGCTTGCGGTAACAGGCTGTTTGAATACAGACATTACTCTAATTTTCATAAATATAAGATTTTCGGCTGAATCTGAATCTATATGTTGTCGAATCTGAATCTAATGTTGAATCGACTCTCGAATCAGCTTCAGAAATAGGGTACGTTGGTTGGAAAGTGATTTAAAATAATATTTGTGATTGAACCATCTGTATTATATTTTCCCTCCTCAGTCTTGAGACTGAGATATTATTTTAAATATTATTATATTACATTAACAAAGTGCATATTTTAAAATTTATTTATATTAACAATACAGCAAGCCGCGCATTTTTATCTCAAAGAGTTTTTTTGTTATTTACTTTCAAAATGGGTCAGTCATTTACTGGATACCCGGTATGTTCTGCTAATTTGTTTTTCGTTATTTAAATGAAAATTTAAGCTAATCTATATAATCTGGCTAATAGTTTGGCGATTTGTATAATTTGGCGAAATTGGTCGACGGTATAACCAAGTAGAACTGAAGGAAAAATTTTGCAATTCAAAGTAAATTTATGCAATTATGCGTTATTACTATAGATAAATTCAACATTTTGAAATGAAAAATTCCCGCTGTATAAAATTAGCAAATCTTTTTTAATTGACCATTTCCTCTTCAGTATTTCTTCAATCAAACTTTCGCTATTCTTTTTCACACAGGCTAACAAAAATGTATTTTAAATAATTTATTAGATAAAAACTAAATAATATTTTTCTATTTAAAAAAAATATTTTTAAAATCGAATTCTACCATTATGTGTCTTACATGAAAAAATAGCAGAACTACTTTTAAAAATGGTTTTATCTGTTAATTGTATGTTATTTGTTTATTTGGGTGTTTGAATTTACTTTTGTCACCAAACAATGCGATTTTATACCAAGAAGGCATAAGCCGGAGCGATGTTCACAATTACTAAATTCTGTCACTCTCTTTTAAATGTGTGAGAGCATTTTTAGGATATTTTTTTTTGTGTTTAATTGTAAATATATAAAAGCAGTTATAGCAAAAAAAAAAAAAAAAACATGCGTATAATGTTTAAATTTTAGTATAAATGTCTTCCTCATCCAAAAAGTAAAATAATTTAATTGCAACAATAATTCAATTTTTTAGTTTTGGCGCAGATGTCATATACGCACCACATTCGCACGATTGCAACAAAATGGCGATATAATGCCACACATGGTAAACTGACTATGGTTGTTTATTTATTAATAAACAATTTATTAACTTTCATTTTGTTTTTTAAAATAATATAAATCATTTTGTTCTATAGCTATTAATTAAACTTTTGTAAGAAGTCGTCTTACAAATGTAGAAGAGAAGAAAGAAAGAAGTGATAACTTATCTTAATAAATATCTCGGGGCTTGCATTATTCTTTATAAACTTTTTATTACTTGAAAAGACGTCACTCACATATAGTAGACTAACACAAATAACATACAAATAAACCTTTTTACATAATTCTGGCGCATGCCACCATCACAAGGTATGAACCACAGTTCACAACCAACATTCGAATATCACTAAGAAAAAGAACATTTTTTTAATAGAACTAGTGTTGCCAGATTTCTTTTAAACGCGAAATATTACAACTACATTTTTTTTTTTTAGCAAAACTCAGGTCACGTGATGCGTGAGTCTATTTTTTTTTCTTTTATTCCTTTGGAAAGCGCGTGTTACATCCTCCCCCTCTGTTTCCGATCTACGTCTCGGAGAGGAAACAGGATGCTTTTTTGGTCTTCCTCTTTTTCTCAAGGGTGCAACTGGAATAGTTTCAGATTCTTGGAAAGGCAACAAGGCAGAAACGTGGTAAGATCCAATTCGTTCAGTAGGATTTTCTAGACTAGCAATGTCATATGTCACTAGTGACTTTTGAATCAAAATTATGTATGGGCTATCTGTCTTGGACATTAATTTTGATGTTTTATTTCTACTTGCATGGCTAATTGGGTGTAGGTTAATCCATACCTTTTCACCAGGCTTGAAATATATTCGTCTATGATTTTTATCATAATATTTCTTTCGCTGATCTCGTTTCATTTGAATACGTTCTTTCACACTTTCTGAAATATTTACAGGACGTTTAAGATATGGGGTCTTCGCTCCCCCTGGTTGAAAACATTTTTCATACTTTTTCGGAATTTCTTTAAGTTTCTTCCTTTCATTGGAATTTAAATTTTTGTCTTCATCTTTACGTAAAGCACACGGACTGATGTCGACATCATCAGCAGACATTCTTATTTCTTCTTCGTGTACATCTACAAAATCGAACTTTTTGTTAGCTATGTCTAACACTATTTTAGCTTTGCGCAGGAAGTCCATTCCTAAAAGGGTTCTATTACCTTTGGCATTTGGTAAAACAATAAACTCCGTTTTGAAAACTCGGTCTTCAATCTTTACACGCACAGTGGCAGAAAGAGTTTTTCTAGCCATCGTAGTTCCATCAGCTAATGTTACTTCATGAGTATGAGGTTTCATTGCAACACCAGCTTTCAAAAATAATTTGTACATACGTTCTCCTGCAATAGAACGATTCGTTCCTGTATCTGCACAGACTAATACCTTCTTATTGCAGATCGTAATAGGTACATTTAGAGCTGAAACTGTTGATGTATTTAAACTATACAGTTTAAGACGTTGAGCTTGCACTGTTTGTTTCTCAATCGTAGGGGAACAATCTGGGCATTTCCTCTTTATAAATCCCACTTTGCCACAACCATAGCAGAATATCTCGGATTCTGAGTGACGATTATCAAACGTGGGGGAAGATCTGTCTTCTTTTGGAGGCTTACTCTGCTTCCATGTATTTTCTCGACGAGAATAATCTTTTTTCTTCTGGGGTACAACCGGGTCTTCTTTAGAAAACGTAGACCTGATAGTATAATACGCGTCTAATTGTCCGGCAAGGTCGACTGGCGAATTTAAATGTTCCCAATCATCCAGCATATGTTGTTTGCATTCGACAGACACTCGCCTTTTCATCTGATCCGCTATGATCAGATCCTGAAGAGCTTCAAAAGACGTTACATTTAACTCTTTAAGCCAGTTTTCAAAGTAAGCACATAGCTCGAAGTAATAATCTCTCCAAGTAATTTCTTTATCTTTGCAATGCGTGAAAAACAGCTGCCTAAACCTTTCAGCGCTAATTTTAAACCTTTTTAGAAGTAGACCTTTAACATGTGAAAAATCTGAAGCGTTTTCTTCTTTTTCACGAGCAATAAGCGTAGATATAGAAGAGGGTACAACACTTAGTAAATAAGAAACCCAGAGGTGCTCTGGTACCTTCGAAAGCTTTAACTGTCGTTCCAGGAGCACCAGAAACAATGTTACATCATCTGTCTCTGGCTTAAATGTAGGCAACAGCTTCTGGATATCTATTTTACTCTCTGGATGAGACATTATCCCTGCCGCATTACCACCTACCGCTCCACTGGAAACACTTTGGCTCTGAGCCTGTAACTTAAGCTTCTCAAGCTCAAAATTCATCTCAAACTTTTTTAATTCCAGTTCTTCCGAACGACGTTTTTCTTCTACTTCTAATTTACGCTGTTCTAATTCAGCTGCTTTTTGCTTTTCCTCTAAGTCTCGTTTACGCTGTTCTTCCTCACGAGTCGCAATTTGGTTTCTGACTAACGAATTTACGAAATCAACTTCATACGAGGGAGAGGATTTAATCTTATCACGCAATGTGACAACAGTCATAGAGGGTTGTACATCTAAATTCATTTCTAAAGCGACCTGAAATAGGTCTTCTTTTCGTGCTTTGTTGAGGTCGGACATTCTTACCTTTAGCAAAACAACAAAATATATACCCCACAAATGCTAAAAATTCGATTTAAATAAATTGTTCCCCGGACGTGAGCTTTGCTTTACAACTCATATAAACAAGACATTAATAAAACAAAACAGTGAACTTTAACGTTAGCAAAATATACTTTTAAAATAATTAAACTTCATAAAATTTCATAAAAGTATCTTTAAAATTTAAACTTTATTTTTTTTAAGAAAATATACTTTAAATTATGTGTCATTTAATCAAAACATTATTTTAACTGATATAAAACTAGTACTGAATTGTTGGCAACATTCATAAACAATGTTCTAAATAAGTCAAAACATATCTGAATAATTAAAATGTCAATCAATATTATTATCATATTATCATGACAAGACTACGTAATATATAGTTTTTTCCAATATAACTTTAAAAGAAAAGAAAGTCTTATTTCATAAAAATAAATAAATAAATAAATGCAAAAACTTACTCAATCTGTTTTAAAAATCGTATTCAATGCTATTTCAAAATATATCAAGAACTCTAAATTAAATGCTTAAAACAACTAACAATAGAACACTCAAATAAAATTTCTAATTAAATTCTGTTACCTTGCGAAACCAACAACAAAACAAACAAAAAATAATTAATAAACACATACCGTATGACACTTGTATTGATGGTATCAATGTACTTTTTAATATATTTTTTCACTATTAATTTAATTCCCTGTTTGTAAAAAAAAAGAAAAATAATATCAACGTAAATAAATGCTTATTTCATTATTTATCAACCCTTTTTTTTTTAATTGTTTTTCTTTTTTTTTTATTCGAAGTAAGAAAAGTTGTTATTTAATCAAGATAAAAATTAAACATGCATGCAGAGAATGAAAATAAACAAAAGAATAAAAAATATAAGCATGGGGAGGGAAAGGGAATTACACAATACATAAATAAATTGTAAAGTAATCAATAAATTAAAACTAATATGTGGTATGCAAAATGTTACAGACAGGTAAAATGTGGTAACTTGCGAAAAGAATTATAGATACTTTAAAACTTGGCTTACTTATTGAAAATATATGACAAAAGTATCGAACTTTAAAATGTTCAAAAATAAACACATATAAGATGAAACGACGATGACTGAAGCAGAAAATTAAACAAATTCAGTCCGTAGAACATATATCACAAACAAATGAAAATGGCGCTTGGCATAAGATTATTCCGTAGAAATTTTTTCACAAACGAAGAACGAGAACTTTAAAGGCACAAAACATGCAAACTTTGAAGAACACATTTCACAAACAAACGAGCAACGACTGCTCGTGCCATTTTCTTGCATTAAACATGCATGCATTTTTATTTCGTACATATTTCACAATCGAATGATTTCACATCAACGAAACAAACTTACTATGTTAATCATTTAAAATATACTTCACAAAAAGACGAGCACGACCGCTCGAGCCATTTTTTTTCATTCTTATTAATCATATTTCATTATCAAAGAATTTTTCTGGAACTAAGATTGCTGAATACTTTGAAATTGATTCGTAGCCAGACGTTGGGTAGCCATTTTGTAAGAAGTCGTCTTACAAATGTAGAAGAGAAGAAAGAAAGAAGTGATAACTTATCTTAATAAATATCTCGGGGCTTGCATTATTCTTTATAAACTTTTTATTACTTGAAAAGACGTCACTCACATATAGTAGACTAACACAAATAACATACAAATAAACCTTTTTACATAATTCTGGCGCATGCCACCATCACAAGATATGAACCACAGTTCACAACCAACATTCGAATATCACTAAGAAAAAGAACATTTTTTTAATAGAACTAGTGTTGCCAGATTTCTTTTAAACGCGAAATATTACAACTACATTTTTTTTTTAATTTAGCAAAACTCAGATCACGTGACGCGTGAGTCTATTTTTTTTTCTTTTATTCCTTTGGAAAGCGCGTGTTACACTTTTTTATTTATTATTATTTTTTTGAAATAATACAAAATAATTAAAAAATATTTATGAAATTGGTAATTAAAAACCAAGTTCTCCAAATTGGCGCCAGAAAAAATTGCGCCAATGTGGTGCATACATGACATCTGTGTCAAAGTTTTTTCTGATACATAAGTAAGAAAAATGCAGTATAAATACCGATTAAAGTTTTTTTCTAAATGGAAACTTTGTCACGGATTTGGTCATATACTTATCGAGGGGTATCTCACTGGCGCCAAAATGGCATTATTTGCTTCATATGGTAACCCAGCTATAGTTGTTTATCTGATGATAAGTTGTTTATTTACTTTCATTTTTTTCTTTTTTGAAATGCTATTTGTTATTTTGTTCTACAGTTACTTTTTATTTATTGTTAATTGCTGTTTAAAATGATAGAAAATAATAAAATATACATAAATTTGTTTGGTATTCTAAAACGAGGATTTTGCCACATTGTAGTTGCAAGATAATCGTGCTAAACCTATTGCGTATATGATGTCTGTGAAGGAATCTTATGTGAAATATGAAAAGTGTAAATTGGCTACTACTTGATTATCACGTCAACCAAATCGTACGCCAAATTATGCAAATTTACATAATTTTATCTTAAATAACTAAAGAGAAAATGCTTAAATACGAAAGAGCAAAAAATTTTGTTTTCATTTTTCAGGAGGAAATTTTGCAATAATAAAGTAATTGTTGTAGTGAGAATTGTAATGTGTGTGTATGTGTTTTTTTTTATCGTTGGCAACTTGCTGTAACGAAAAATGTTTATTTTTTTCCCCTGCTATTGTTTTGTAAGAGCTGGTTTTGTGAAAGCCATGTTAAGATGGTATTCAAATTTTTTAACCCTTCCCAATTACCACCCCCTTGGGCCGACTTTGCTCATTTGCAATTCCCACTGAGATATTAACCATCTCAATGTACTTGACGAGTTTGAAGATGATTCTTGCACAATTGTGCCTTTTATCGCGCGGATAAAATTTAATATATGTATAAACTTTTTAGTTGAGAGTAGCTTTGGGTTCCTGGCTTCACATAATGATAAGTTGAGAAGAAATTTTTCAGAACTTGTACCATGGTAACGACTGTAACAATTAATATTTCTTCAGATAAGGGAAAATTTTAAATCCTGTGCCATAATGGTCTCATTTCGCTTCCAAATATGTACTGTTAGTAATAAACTAAAATAGTTACTTCTAAATAGCTGGTTTTTGCGCAACGTTTAAGATAATTTAATATCACAATGGTGTCTAAATCGTTTTCAGCAATGAGCAAGGTGCTGCTGGAGGTCCAAATTATTTAAAATACAAATTTAAGTTCACCAGTTCGTTTCATCCACGGTTGATTTTGAAATATTGACCAGCGCAGCGGGAATAGCCTGCTAGTATGGAATATATTCCATGAGCCATCGATCTGGGGCAAACACGGAACTCAAATAGAACCAGCATCGATGTATTTATTAATATGTAGAATTTTTTTTTTCCAGAGAAAGAAAATTCGTTTTAAATACAACATTTCAACTGAAAATCAAATTTCAAAAAATTCTTTAATTGCTTATAGGGGTTAATGCCAACCTAGTACAAAAGATTCCACGCCGGAGATCGAACCCGGGCCATCAGTATAGCGCAGTGACGTTCTACCGACTAAACCACATGGAACGACACCCAGCCTGGAATTTTTCACTATTACCTGTTGGCAAGGCTACATTCGCAGCACAAGATGGAATATATTCCATGAGCCACCGATCTGGGGCAAACACGGAACTCAAATAGAACCAGCATCGATGTATATTTTAATATGTAGAATTTTTTTTTCCAGAGAAAGAAAATTCGCCTTAAATACAATATTTCAACTGAAAATCAAATTTCATAAAATTCTTTATTTGCTTATAGGGGTTAATGCCAACCTAGTACAAAAGATTCCACGCCGGAGATCGAACCCGGGCCATCAGTATAGCGCAGTGACGTTCTACCGACTAAACCACATGGAACGACACCCAGCCTGGAATTTTTCACTATTACCTGTTGGCAAGGCTACATTTGCAGCACAAGATGGAATATATTCCATGAGCCACCGATCTGGGGCAAACACGGAACTCAAATAGAACCAGCATCGATGTATATTTTAATATGTAGAATTTTTTTTTCCAGAGAAAGAAAATTCGCCTTAAATACAATATTTCAACTGAAAATCAAATTTCAAAAAAATCTTTAATTGCTTATAGGGGTTAATGCCAACCTAGTCAAAAACATTCCATGCCGGAGATCGAACCCGGGCCATCAGTATAGCGCACTGACGTTCTACCGACTAAACCACATGGAACGACACCCAACCTGGAATTTTTCACTATTACCTGTTGGCAAGGCTACATTCGCAGCACAATATGGAATATATTCCATGAGCCACCGATCTGGGGCAAACACGGAACTCAAATAGAACCAGCATCGATGTATATATTAATATGTAGAAATTTTTTTTTTCCAGAGAAAGAAAATTCGTTTTAAATACAACATTTCAACTGAAAATCAAATTTCAAAAAATTCTTTAATTGCTTATAGGGGTTAATGCCAACCTAGTGTAAAAGATTCCATGCCGTGGATCGAACCCTGGCCATCAGTATAGCGCACTGACGTTCTACCGACTAAACCACATGGAACGACACCCAGCCTGGAATTTTTCACTATTACCTGTTGGCAAGGCTACATTCACAACACAATATGGAATATATTCCATGAGCCACCGATCTGGGGCAAACACGGAACTCAAATAGAACCAGCATCGATGTATATATTAATATGTGGAAAGAGGATTTAAATAAATTTCTTACAATCCAATATCTTATTGTTTAAAACAAAATTGTACTTCTCAAGTATTTTTATTTTAGAAAAATTTTCCCCCATGAAAAAAAAAACAATATATATATATATATACATTAACTTTAAAAAGTACCAGTTAAATAAAGATGATAAGCTACATTTAGTCTGGGATTTCTACATAATTTTTAATGGAATGAAATTACCCTCAATGTTAACGATAAAATTTGGCAGGATCAAGAGTAAAATTAAAAGAAATGGTGTATAAATTAGAGTTTTTTCTTTCATTTTAGAACTTCTGAAAATTTTCATCATATTATACTTTTAAATACAAAATTGCAAATAAAGATAAGTTATTGTGTTGTAAATCACAAATATCTGTATAGATTAAAATGAAATCTGAAAATTTTAATATCTCGGAGAAAATCTCTGCGTATGTTTCGCGGAATATGTTATTTACAGGGGGAAAAAAATTAGAATTTTAACACTAATATATGTTTGAAAAGTTTTAAAAATAAAAGGTTTAAATCATAACAAAATACTAAAATCTTTTTAATACACTGCTCAAAACAATTAAAGGATATTGCAGTTTTAGGTGGATTTTGTATCTGGGAAACTTTTTAGCTGATTGATACATGGTCGACAGACATAGTAGGTTATATGAGAATAAATTACACATGTTTGGTAGAAAAAAATGCATTTTATTGCGCATTTGTGTACAAAAGGAAAAAAACACAATTTGTGCATATGAGAAAAAAAGAATAAGAAAAGGTGTTTTCTTCAAAGAAAATCATTTTCAGTAGGGGGTATGGTTTCCACGGGCTGCCAGCAACGTTGAACACCTTTGAGGCATGGACTCAATGAGGCTATTAATGACGAGTTGGGGTATTCTGTCCCACTCTTCCAGAAGAGCTCTTTCCAGTTCTTGGAGAGTTTGTGGGGGTTGTTGGCGGCCAGAAATTCGTCTTCCTAGAGCGTCCCAAACGTGCTCGATTGGATTCATGTCTGGAGAACACGCTGGCCATTCCATTCGAACGATTCCTTCCTCGAAAAGGAAATCCTCCACCAGGTTTGCACGATGTGGCCTGCAGTTATCGTCCATTAAAATGAAGTTATCTCCGATTGCTGCAGCGTAAGGGACTACAATAGGTCTGAGGATCTCATCCCTATATCGGCGACCAGTCAGAGCTCCATCTCGAATGATGTAGAAGTCAGTGCGCCCGTCAATGGAAATGCCACCATACACCAACACTCCTCTACCGCCAAATCTGACACTTTCGTGCACGAACGCAGGATTATTCCTACTGCCACGGTCCCTCCAGATGAAAATACGTCTATTATGCGGATGCACAGAAAAACGGGACTCGTCAGAAAACAGAATATTGCTCCATTCATTTCTCCTCCAGTTGACATGATCGGTTGCCCACTCCCTGCGGTCGCGACGGTGCCTTGATGTTAATCTAACACATACCATAGGTCGGCGAGCATACAGACCTACAGCATGGAGCCGGTTTCGGACAGTCTGAGTTGAAACCGTGGTGCCTGTAGCCGAGCGAAGGTGTTGTTGGAGAAGAGTAGCGTTCATGTTTCGGTGTCTCCGAGCTGTTAACGCTAAATACCGATCTTCATTGGGCGTTGTTGCCCGTCTACGACCTTGCCCTGATGTTCGGCCTGCACATCCACTCTCCAAACAACGGTTCCAGATCCTGGAAATGACACTTTGTGACACTCCAATGGCTTACGCTACTTCAGCTTGTATTTGGCCCCCTTCTAACCTACCAACAATTCTCCAAGCTTCTGAATCTGTCAAATGACTTCGCTGAGACATCGTACTCATCGAAACAAAGCAATCACTGAATGCCGATCATCCTTGTCTTCATTCTCTTTTATCCAGTTGAAAGTCAAATTTCATTCGCTGCCGCTGAAGCGACGTTTTTGACGTCGAACTCAAAATTTGCACACTCCACAGTTTGAAAACCAGAAAAATTTGCATTTGTGATTCTCTTCTTCTATTTTCCGCAAAAAAAATTTCGTTTATATCTTTATTTTATATAAAACTTCAAATATCCTTTAATTGTTTTGAGCAGTGTATAATAGTGATTTTTTCTTATTCGATCTAAAAACAAAATCGCTAAATTCTCTTACATTTATGAAGTATAACGTTCATTCGTAAATGCATTTAATACTCACGATATTCTGAAAAATCAAATGACCTCCCAGGATATACCATGAAATTAAGAGACAAATTAAATATTTCCAGTCAAAATATGTGTAATTATATTTTTCAATTTTTATTGACTGTGTCATTCAATGGACAAAGAATATTTTTAATTCTGGAAATGCTTTTATAGCTTAAGAAGGTTTTTCTATAATTTTTTGATAGCAATATTAATTTCAGGTTTCGTAAATATATTTTCAAAAATTAAAAAAATATCCGATATTTTTAGTACATATTTGATAGTTTAAAAGTAGTAAACTTATTAAACGTTTTAAATATTTTCAGACATGATTTAAATTAGAAACTAAAAAAATAAATAAATAAATAAATAAATTTAGCATGAAAACTTAACAAAGCAATCTTCTAAGCGCCCCTTTTTTTTAACTTATGTAAGAAAATTAGTTGAAAACTGTCACAATTTGCTTAAAAAAAACTTTAGGATTTAGTATGAAGTTTTAAGAAAATGTTACGTTTTATGCAACAAATTTGGCATACAAATTGAAAAACATCAAAACATAATGTATGCGTGTTTTTCTTCTTCTTTTTTTCATTTTTTTAATTTGTTGTGCAATTTAAATTGAACAAAACCAGGGTCGGACTGGACCAGGCAAAAGGGCGCAGACCTTGGATTTTCAGAGGGCGCAAAAATATTTAATGAACCCTCGTCAGTTTTAATTGCTTGTGTTGTACCTATAGCTTAATAAGGTTTAACACACTCGCGTAGCCTCTTCAATCAAATAAAAAGACCCGTTCGCTAGTGCTAATCATACGGAAGAAATTTATAAAGATATCTCGATTGCATTTCAATATTTTTATATTTTTTTTATTTATTTATTTATTTATTTATTTTTATTTTTATTTGTTTGTTTGTGTGTCGGCCAGTTATCTACGCTATGGGATATAGGCCCTATGGGGTGGGATGCCCTCCGTGGGGCTCTTTCTAATGGAACCTAACCCGTATTTACGCAAGGTTCGAAGAAAGCCACGGAAAACTCCGAACGGTTAGGCCGACGGTCGCGATTGGGTTCGAACCCAGCACCTACCGTCTACCAGTTTGGAGGTCAGAACCTCGCGGCCACTGGTGGGGCCTATTTTTATTTTTATTTATTTATTTATTTATTTATTTGCACTGGATAGCTGATATCGATTCGATTTTACTTTTTTGGGTTTGTTTGCAGATATTTTAATGTGTACACTTTCATTTTCGGAACCGATTTGGAAGGTAAAAGCATCCTCATAGAAAATATCTGTAATCAAAATCGAAAAAGGTAAAAAAAAAAATGGCCTACATACAGATCGATCTCTGTTATCTAATGCAAAAGAAAATTATTTAAAAATATTGAAATGCAACCGAAATATCTTTATAAATTTCTTCCTTAGGATTAGTATTAGCGAACGGATCTTTTCTTTTAACTGAAGTAGCCTCTTAAATATGAAGCTGGCTTAGTTTCTGAATCTAAATAGAAGACCTCTTCTATTTCTCCATGCATGTTTAAAGTTCCATAAAAGCTACAGAACTTTACGCAGTGTTTTGAAACTAATCGTTTAACATCTAACAGTTACAAATTGAATACAGAATAGCTTGTAGGTTAGGGTTTTTTGGTTTTATTATTTTCCCAAAAGGTCATAAGACGAAAAAAGTGACCCCTCCCCCCCACACACCGACTAATTCTCTTGCAAATAACTGTATGAAAAAGACATAGGTACAAACTGATTGATAATATCGACTATTAAATGTTATTTATAAATTTTACTTTTGAACTTCTTGTCCTCACCAGTGGTCAAGAGGTTCCGCTCTCGAAACTGGTGATGAGAGGTGCTGTGTTCGAGCCCAGTTGCGCCCGTCGGTTTAATTTTTCGGAGTTTCTCGTGGTTTTATTCGAACGTTGGATTTCCTTGCGTAAATACAGATTAGGTTCCCTTAGAAAGATCACCCCGGGGGGCATCCCCACTCTTAGGGCCCATACAAAACCAACTTTGGAGATTGTCTAAATATTAAAAAGTACATGATCATTGACTTTTCAAGTGGTATCATATGTGTTTGACACCGTATTAGAGTCCCTTACATCCTAAAAACATACATAGTAGTTTAAATAATTTTCTTAAATCTTATTAAAATTATAAAACAAAAAGTGATCCATAAACTTCGGAAAAGAAAATTAAAATCTTGAAAGAAAAAGCATCAAAAACACTCAATTAGTCACCAGTAAAATTATACAGAAGTTTTAAATTTATAATAATATTACTTTATTTTAAAGAAAATTCGAGTAAGTATTTCTGGTAATTTCTATGATTTTTTTTCTGTGGCTATTTTATTAATAATAATAATAAGAAGAAGACGATGGTCCCCCTTAACCCTTTAACGATCATAGCATTTTCATTGCTAAGATGTCGAAAACAATGAACGACACCGGTAATAAAGAACAATTATATTTCTAAATCAGAAAACGTGATTTTTCACATACAAAATAAAAGGGATATTTTTAGATAAAAATACCGGTGTCAGTGTTGCGTATCTGAATTAAAATTTTGTGGTTTCGTGGCGAAACCAATGAACGTTAAAGGGTTAAATTAATGAAGGCAAAAAAATTTTCTGTCGCGAAAACTAATTATTCGAATGAGCTGTAAGCTTTCAGATCGATGTTTTTGACAGTTATGGTTCGTTGTATTAAAAAATTAACATATGTCATAATCCAGAATTTTATTTTTTTAATATTAATTAATTTGAAAAAAGTCTTTGAACAGAAAAAAATAGTCTGTAGTATGTGTGGATATATTCAGTGTATCTGTTTAATAAGTTAATATAAAATTGAATCAGATGATTTTTATAACCATATAAATTAATGTTTCTCAAATGGGTTTACTTTAACGTCCTTAAATTTTCACTTTATTAATTCTATGAAAATTTTTAAAAATATGTATAACTTTTCCTGATTGGATCCAATAAACTCAAATAAGATGACAAAATTGGGCGTTACTGTTTGAAAATTCAAAGTTAGTACAACTTTTAAATGTAGATGAATTTATAAACATAATTTATACTTAACAATAATTAGTACAGAATATTCACTTAGTTCACATTCAGTTTATATTTACTTAGATTTTTTATGATTAGTTTTAGCAGAAAAAGTAACAGCCAATCATTTTCATTCCAATTATCATAGTCCAGGAGCCGACAACATAAAAACCTAAAATATCAAGCTCAAAAAAAAAAAAAAAAAAAAAAAAAAAAAAAAAAAAAAAAAAAACTTTATCGAAGATTAGTAATATGGGAATCTAATGATCCATGTCTGCCGGAAGTGAAGTGATGCATAACTCAAAAATTAATACTACCAGTGGTTTATTCGTAAGTTTAGCACAAGGCTGTAGATAAGGTTGAGCTATGGGCGGCTCACCCCCCCCTAAAATATTTTGAGCCCCCCCTCCTCCTGGAAAAGATTACAAGGTCACTCAATGAATTTCTGTTCCAAAAATTCAAATGAAATTCTGTTGAAAAATCTAATTTAGTTTTTTGAGACTCTTTCACAGTTTTGCAAAATTACTAAATTGTATCTAGAATAAGTAATTTAACACTCTCTCATCCTATTTGTACACATGAAGCTAACATGATGTTCAATTTTGCACCAGTTATACACTCAAAATTTTCATCATCATATACTTTTCTTAGTATAAAATGAAGTTATTACAACAGTTTAATAAGAAACATAGTACCTACAATGTGAATATACACTAATTTATCTTTCTGCGTCAGAGAAAGAGAAAAAAATTATGACCCCCCCCCCCCATTGATCACTTCTAGCTACGGCTCTTGTTTAGCACTGTGTTTGCCGTGCAATCATTTCATATCTTTGATTGTTAACCTACGTGTAAATCACTAGTGGTATTTGTAATTTTTGGCTTATGCATCGCTTTCCTTCCGGCAGACATGGATCATTAGATTCCCCTATTATTTCTCTTCCATAAAAAAATAAAGGTTTTTTTTCTTGTGTCCAATGCCTTAAATTTTTGTGCTGTCGGCTCTTGGACTATCATCAATGTCGCACAGAAAATTAGTAGACGATTAATAAGATTTTTTTGCACGTGGCGTCAAATAATGTTGCAGTTATGGGCTTCAACTTTGTTTTTATCTCTTTAATGTAATAAGAATTAGTCATCAATCAGTTAAAAATGAAATAAATTTTATTTGTTACAATCTGAACAGCGATTTCTTTTGCAAATCCGATATCTTGTGGGAAGAGAATTTTTCTATCCTTAAAAAATTTTTATGTATCCATAAAATAATTTATATTAGATCACTATAAAACTAGTATACAAAAAATGAGCCTTTTTTGTTTTAAATCATTAATTCTTTTTTTTAATTTACTTTTCTGTACACGCTCTTCGCATGGTTCGTAAAATTCTTATCATAATCAGAGATCAAGGGAAATATATAAGTTTCCAAAGTGGAGAGAAATTCCCTAAAGATTGTATACCTGAAACATGCAGAATCCTTTGACCATTTTTTTAAAACTATAATAATTTCTTATGTCCATCACTTTATTTAATGGTAGATTTTTCCGTGATTAAATTGAACTTTTTTAAAAATTTAAATTACATACTAGAAATTCCTAAAAGTTATTTAACCACGGAAAGTGTATCATTAAATTAAACGAAGATTACTAATCTGATACTATGATATAGATTTTGGGAATATAAATATACTGGCCGCGTTGGGTTCCAAAACTTGCAAGATTGTAATCAAGAAGTGTCATCAAGTTTCTATTCCTCTAAAAGTAAGATAATGTTTTCCAATCAACAACAAAATCCCCATTTTTGCCTTCTGATATTTATTCCTTTCATTTCTCAAGTTTTTTCAAAAAGAACTGTTTTAACTATAGGTGTATTAAACACTGGGTTTAAAAAAATGGACAAGGTACAGGACAGAAAAAAATGCAAAAAAATATTTGGTTAAAATCTAAGAGATATCATTCATAGAAACGATAAAAAGAATCCAACTGAGGGCGTCATAACTAGATTTCGCTGGGCGCATGTTTCCTCCTCAATTGCATGCAAAGGTGCCTAAGTTGGTTTCCGACCCTGAAATTATTTCGGTATATATTTAATTTCTTGGTTGTGATAAAAAATGCCTCTCTTGTGCATTTATCTGTCGAATGATTTTTATTCCCTAATGAATTCTCGAAATTTAGTACACTAGTCAATTCATGTGTACAACGAAGGAAAAAAATACTGGAGAGACTAAGACACTCAGGGGCGCAAAGTTTTCCCTGGAAGAGGGCGCACCGGCCCTCAGGCCGATGGGCCGGCGGGCCAGTCCGAGGCTGAACAAAACTAAAACCAGTAAAGATTATTTCCAATGAATATTTAAATAACTTATCTAATTAGACAGATCATCTTTCAATACCTTTGCTAAGTAAATATTGCATCCCCACATTATTATTGATTCTACATTTGAGAATTCAGCTTCAGAAATAAAACATAACTTTTTTTTTGTTGGTTTGGAGGGGGGGGGGGGGGTAAAAACCATTTCCGTAGCAAAAGCTTTTTATCTACAGAATTACACAATTAATAATGATTAAAAAAATTTTACATTTGTTTTGATTAAAAATATAAAAAGTATTAGACAGAATATTTTGAATATAAATTAAATTATATCAAAAATATCAAACTTCTTGATATTTTGAAAATAAAATTTGGATATACATCATGGTATATGTTATGGTATGTATGTATATATATATATATATATATATATGTATATATATATATATATATATATATATATATATATATATATATATATATATATATATACCGAATTTCAATTATTTATTTTCAATATATTGTGTATGATATTTTTGATATTTTCAAATAAAAGAAGTTGTAAAATATTCTTTTTTAACTATAGCCTGCGTTACTCTGTAGACACAAAACTTTTGTTCTAGCTGTAGCCTCTTAACCCCCTTCCCCTTTCGTTAAAAAATGAAATAAATAAATAATCCTAAAATAATAATAATAATATATTTCTAGCTTTACATTTGACCTTGGATTTTTAAATGTACAACCAATAATGTTGCGGGACAATATTTAATTAGAATAGTCATTGGGAAAATAACTGTTTAACTTGCATAAATTATTTATTGTTTCAGTATAATAATTTTTTTCACCTTTCTCAGTTTAAACTATAAGGTAGGTTGAGTAATGAAAACATGGATAAGCTTGCTTTTGTTTCATAGCTACCCTATATATATAAAATCCTAATGAAACGATTTTATAAAAACAACTGATGAAATGACTGATTTTGTTTGAAAGGGATTTCTTCAAAAATTTCCTGTGGTGTCACAATTGGTAAAATGATTATTATTATAGCCTTGAACCAAAATGAAGAATAGAGTCTATTTCTTTATTAGTTATTAGCTGGAAATAAATGCGTAACTATATATATTCTTTTAAGTGTAATAATTTTCTGTATTAAGTGTATAAATTTCTGTAATCATCTGTGTACGGTAAGTTCAATTGCGGTTTTTATAGCCTGGAACCGAATGGAAGATTACGGTCCATTGCTCAACTGAATGTAAATGACAATAAAATCTTAAACAAATTAATCTTTCAATAATATTACGTTTTTAATATTTTGCAATTAGGAATTATAAAATTATTAAATTTCCTTTTGGTATCTGAACTATCTGGTATCTTTGACTATTTTGGTATCTGAAACGAATATCTGAAATAACAGTAGCACAAATTACTGCAAAGAGAAAAAAAAATCGTCTTTTAGTTTTCTTTTAAATTTTAATAAGAAAATGACTTCAGTAATGCAGAAATGACATTATTTACTCTTTTCTTTTGAGCATTCGCAGAAATAATATTACATTTTTATGCTTCTAAAATTTAAAGACATTACTATTAAATTTAAATGCTATTAAATTTAAAATATAACATTTTAAAAAATATTCCATATTAATTTTAATGAAGTATTAATATGTAAATCAAATTAATACTTCAATAAGATGATTTAATTATATTTTTAGTACACATAAATCTAAAAAAAGAGAATTAAAAAAAAAAACTTCAAAAATTAAAATTACTACACCAGTCACGCAAAGAATTTGGAGCGTTAATGTTAAATGTAAGGGAACGTTCTTTTTTAAAGTTCTCTCTTGCATTCTAATAATTTTAAATGTTACTTTTACTTTCAGTGAATTTTGTGAGTAAGCTTTCGAGACGCGAGATTTATTTTATTTTTTTCAAATTTCATGTTGTATTGTGAACATGTATTATACTGACATGAAACATATCATGTTGTCATGTTTCATGTCAGTATATTTTGTATCAAACTACAAACAAAATCTTCATTGATGCCCCCTTCACGTTTTGTTTTGACACTCCAGATACTTCTCCATCTGCCCTTCCCTAATTTCGGACCACGCTTTGTGTACATTTGTTTCATAACTGATAATAACATAGGCATAATTTTACCTTGTCTGATTATTTTGTTTTGTTAAAAAATATTACAAAAATCTTATTAATGTTAGTTGCATTTTTAAAAGAATCCCCCCCAGACACACGCACACTCTTTTTCCCCCCTTTTTGAGAATGTAATTGCTCTATTTATATAAATATTTATTTATTTGCTTATTTTTTAATTTAATAATCTTAACTCATAAAGTATTATTAACTATTGGTACACACTTTCATTTCTTTCTTTTTTTCTTAAAGTACATAGAGAAGAACAGTGCATCCTCTCTAACTTTTATTTATTCAAAAAACAGCTACACTGGAATTACAATGGAATTAATTACTGAATTAAAAATGGAATTACACTTTGTAGACAAATCAAGATAAAATTATGATTTTTGGTACAAAAAGCATACTGCGCACAATAAATATATTTGTATAATGAATATTATTTACAATGTACTGCAAAAAAAAAAAAAAAAAAAAAAAAAAAAAAAATTAAATTAAAAAAAAGCCTTAAAGCTTGAAGTAAAAATTCACTCTCATGTGACATCGCATTTTCATTAATAAAAAACGCAGAATAAAGATTCAATATTACTGAAATTTTATTAAGAATGTTAATTTTTGCTAAGCTTCTTCTCCTTTTTTTTCATATTTTTCTAAATGTATTTCTTAAAATTATCGTAAGAAACCACACGAAATAATATATGGATATAAATATAATTTAAAAACCAAAATAAATTTTGGGTTTTTAGCTCACAGGCTATCATAGCCTGAGAGCTTATGTGCCCGTCCGTTCTGTATGTATGTTCGTATGTACGTAACGCGATAACTCATGATAAAAATATCGGATCCACTTGAAATTTTGTATGTAGGTATATCCTGACAAGGCGCTTCCCTGATTAGTTTTTGGAGTTCATTCGATATGTATAAGAGGGGGAACGGCGGGCTCATGCCCCCCGTTAGTTGATATAAATGGGATTTTCATGCAGAATTAAGTTTTCGTTCAAAATTTAGATTAGGATCATTCTGATGAGGCGATTCCGTGACTGTTATTAGGTGTTCATTGAATAAGTATAAATAGGGGGACAGGGGTTCTAATGCCCCCCCCCGTTAGTTGATATAAATGGGATTTTCATGCAGAATTAAGTTATCGTTCAAAATTTAGATTAGGATCATTCTGATGAGGAGATTCCGTGACTGTTATTAGGTGTTCATTGAATAAGTATAAATAGGGGAACAGGGGTTCTAATGTCCCCCCCCCTTAATTTATATAAATGGGATTTTCATGCAGAATTAAGTTTTCGTTCAAAATTTAGATTAGGATCATTCTGATGAGGCGATTCCGTGACCGTTATTAGGTGTTCATTGAATAAGTATAAATAGGGGGAACAGGGGCTCTAATGCCCCCCCCCGTTAGTTGATATAAATGGGATTTTCATGCAGAATTAAGTTTTCGTTTAAAATTTAGATTAGGATCATTCTGATAAGGCGATTCCGTGACTGTTATTAGGTGTTCATTGAATAAGTATAAATAGGGGGAACAGGGGCTCTAATCCCCCCCCCCCCCGTTAGTTGATATAAATGGGATTTTCATGCAGAATTAAGTTTTCGTTCAAAATTTAGATTAGGATCATTCTGATGAGACGATTCCGTGACTGTTATTAGGTGTTCATTGAATAAGTATAAATAGGGGGAACAGGGGCTCTAATGCCCCCCCCCCCGTTAGTTGATATAAATGGGATTTTCATGCAGAATTAAGTTTTCGTTCAAAATTTAGATTAGGATCATTCTGATGAGACGATTCCGTGACTGTTATTAGGTGTTCATTGAATAAGTATAAATAGGGGGAACAGGGGTTCTAATGCCCCCCCCCCCGTTAGTTGATATAAATGGGATTTTCATGCAGAATTAAGTTTTCGTTCAAAATTTAGATTAGGATCATTCAGATGAGGCGATTCAGTGACTGTTATTAGGTGTTCATTGTATAAGTATAAATAGGGGGAACAGGGGTTCTAATGCCCCCCCCCCCTTAATTTATATAAATGGGTTTTTCAAGCAGAATTTTCAGATTTCGTTCAAATCTCTGAATAGTTTTGGAAGTTTAATGGTTAAGTATAAAAGAGGGGGATAACTCCTTTTAAATTATATAAATGCTAAATGGGTTTTTATTAAGAATTATATAATTTGCTCTGAATTTTGGATATAGATTTTTTATATGATAAAGCATGTCTTTGATAGTATAGAAGGTTCAATGATTAAGTATAAAAAAAGAGGAAAGAAGAGAGCTGTTTCCCTTTCTTAATTTTTTTTTCGAACGGAATTAACCCTTGAAAATATAAGGCTTTAATGTACAATTAGTATTTGTAGCCTGTGAGCTCAATGCCATCAGTTTAACTGGGCAGTATTCTTTATTAAATTATATTTATATCCATTGTCATTTAGTTTTCTATTGATTTTATGTGTTATGAATACGGTTCTTATGAATGAACCGAAACATGTCAACTTTTTAATTTTTATTTGTGACACCTGTTCTAAGTAAATAAATATGAAATGTTTTTTATACGTAAAAGTAATTCGCTTTAAAGCTATTATTAACTGCTCTGCTCAACAAGCCTAAAATGTTTTACATAATTAGAAATTCATTATATAACAGAAAGAACTTTGTTTTCCATTTTATGATAATTAAATTACCTATCGAATTACGAGCGATTTCGATCACGTTATCCCACGCTTTTCTCCCTCAGTAAGACTAGTTTTTCTTCTCTCCTGTGTGTTCCTGGGAAATGCGGTTTAATATGCCAACTTTTGAAGGCTTGTTCTGAAAGATCTAATAAAAATAAATAAATAAATAAATAAAACAAAAAAATGCTATTAAATGGTTTTTGAATAACAAAACCTGCTAGTTCCATGCATTTTCGAACAAAAATAAACTAAAACTTATGTCAAAAAGCGCAAAAAACGCTGTTCTCAAATCCAAAGCGATGTTTATTTGTAAACTGAAATGTTGAAGGATCACGGAAAAATCTTAATTTTATTAAAGAGCAGCCAAAAAATACATAGTTGGTGATGAGAGGGGATTTCTTCTCCCTTCTCCTTCCCACCTTCCACCCTCCGTTGTGACCTTTTTTTTAAAAAATTTGCTGCGAATTTCAGATATATATATTTTTTTTCACTCAAATTCATCCTCGGTCTCTATTGACTGTTTAATCTTTTACTCACCCATCACACGTAGTATAGGGTAAGTCTTGCAATCGTTTTGAAAATCGAAAAAAAATTTTGACGGATTTACACGTTTTTGACACTGAAGATTCCGAAAAACATATTTTTAGAAAAAAAAAATTGCCGTCCGTCCGTCTGTCTGTCTGTAACCGCTCTACCTCCCGAACAAATTGAAATAGAGACTTGAAATTTTGTATGTAGTTAGTATGTAAGAATGGGACGAAGCCTATTTAATATCAGCAACCTCGATTATCCGGAACTATTTTTTTCAGACTCTCGAAAAATTCGTTCTGATGAAAGGTATATAAAAATTTTCGAATTCTTTTGTTCTAAGGAATGGACGTAAAAGTCAATAAAATAACACACATTTTGCATATAGAACTAAGTCGATCGGATTATGAGTTGCCGAGATATTTTTAATCCTGTTTTCCACGTTCTTCGATTTTTCATGACCTTGTATTTCATTCAAATTTCAATTCAGAAGTATACAGGGTGTCCCCTCTCAACGGTGGCCAATGGCTAATTTCTAAATCGTTGGTCATAGACATATAGTTCCAATTGCAAAAATGCTTTAAAAAAGGTAAATAATTATTTTTTAAGCGATTTAGGTAAAAAAAAATGTTTTACTAAAAAATTACGAAAATTAAATTTTTATACGGTCCCCCGGTCCTATAAGTGATATTTAGAAAATTTTTACCACTACTCTAACAAGTAAGACAAAAAAAGTCCCATTCCTCTGCGATCAAAATTGACCGAGTTATAGCTGTTCAAAGTTGAAGCATATTTTTTGCTGCAAAATAGGGGTCAGTCACAAATTTACTGGAAATAAAAATAAACATCAGATAGAAAATTTAACTTTAAACATTGAGAGTAAAAAAAAAAAATTACAATGTTGTTTCTGAATTTATTTTGACATTTACTTGTTAAAGTAAAATATGCAATTTGTGCTAAAAATCTAAGTACAAAAATAACAGAAATTTTGTTAAATTAAACTATGAAAAGAAAGTCACAAATCGTTACAAAATGATACATATTTAAAGCTCTATTAGATTACTCAACCTAATAGAATTTGATGTTGTCCTATAAAATAAATAAATAAATGGAACGCACCTAAAATCGTATTAATATTACATTGTCATCGGGTTTAAATAAGTATGGGAATTGAACTTCAATCAAATATTTGGAAGTGAGTTAAAATTTGAATATGAATTTTGAATTAGGAAAATTTACATACGAAAACTATGAATAAAATAAAAGCTTATCAAAATACCTTTTTAAAATAAAATCACGAAAAGAATCAGCTTCATTTGCTTACAAAATAAAACATACGTAAAAATACAATTGAGGATATGAATTTCAAAACTCGACTTATCGCTTTTTGATTTCTCTATCAGTCTATACAAACCTCCACTATTCTAACAATGCAATCTCAAAATTTATAATGAAAACCAATAGATGCATTTAAAGTTTTTTCGCTATTTCCCAAAATTTGATTTTTTCGATAAAGAGAATTTTGAAATTCATGTCTTCACTTATTTTATAAACAATCTAGAAGTTAATTAATTATAATTAACACTACCATAAAACTTATACGGTGACAGCGCCTTCAGTTAAATCGCTCATTTAAAACATTTTGTAATTGGAACTATATGTCTGTGACAAATAGTTTAGGAATTAGCTATTGGACAGCGTTGAAAATAGACGCCCTTTATAATACTTTAAGCACTTAGTGTACGTTCCCTTAAAGTTTAGTCGAGTTAATTCGTTTTTAGCTATAGAAAAGTGGTTTAAGTCATGAAATTTAAAGTTTCATAACTCGGTGAATTTTAATGTTACATGAATGGGACCTTTTCTGTATTACTTGCTAGAGTGTTGATAAAAATTTACTAAATATCACTTATAGGACCAGGGGACCGTATAAAAATTTAATTTTCGTAATTTTTTAGTAAAATATTTTTTTGACCAAAATCGCTTAAAAAACAATTCTTTGCCTTTTTTAAAGCATTTTTGCAAGTGGAACTATATGTCTATGACCAACAGTTTAGAAATTAGCCATTGACCACCGTTGAGAGGGGACACCCTGTATTTTAATTGGAAATGAGATGCTTAATCCGACGCAATTAATTGTTAGTTAATAGGATTATTATTTTTGGAGTTATGAGGATGTTTCTTTTACGCAGTTCGGTACTAGTAGTTTAGCGTTTTGTATAATTTATCAAAATTGGTAATCAGCAGTTCTTTAATAGAGCATTACTATGTATATTAACAATATTTAAATTTTGTTTATGAATTGCAATGCATTGTATAAATAGTTTTCACATGTTTTATTTTCATATACATATCCATGATGGGTAAGTATTACGGTGGCCCCCAACGACTAGTTTTCTTTATTTAATTACAAATTATTTTTAAACCTAAATTTTATTTTCCTTGAAGAATATTTGGAACATTTTTTTTTATATATTAAAAAAAAAATGCTTTTCAATGGGGGAAAGGGGCTTAAACAACATAACCCCTTTTTCTTCGCCCCCGTTGCATACAGATTGCCATTTAAACTATTCTCAAATGTAAGGTGACATGTTTCTGGAACATACCAGATTTAATTTATTTCTTAAATATATAAATTAAGCAGGTGATTTTGTCAGAAATTATCCAATCGATCGGTCTTTTCCATTCTTCTATTAAGGTACTTTAAAAGATACCCAAGTAATAATTTTGAGTTAAATTTCGAATTTGAAGAAAAGCCCAACTTGTCCATTTAGAAATTTGATATTCTGTTCAACTACTTTGAAAAGTAGTTACATAAAAAAAAAAGAATTAGCATGTTGCAACTCAGTGGTTCTATCTTTCGAAAGTTTGAAATTTTGCACATTTTCTACTTTTTGCAATCCTTTAAATTCAGTTCACAAATCCAGTGTGATAAGTTTCTGAAATATCAGACATTTGTATATAATCCTAAAATACGTGAAAACCATAGTTATATTTATTGAGAATGTATAAAATCGAGCAGCATTTTCCGTTTTTAAATAAAGCTCTTTTAAAAATTACTCAAAGTTGGTATTTAGAATCTAATTTATGAACGCAACAGCACAATAAAACATATCATGGGGTACAATTCCTGTAAATAAAAATGCAATTAATTTATCTAAAAATAAAAAAAAACTGTAAGAATCCAAATAATTTAAATAGTCACGTCTGCAAATGTTATGCATTGACATTTACATCCTTCTATAGTAAAAAAAAACTAGCCTTAAAAGGAATGACTCCTGGAATGATGCTGATGTGGAAGATTTCCGGAACTAACGAATCCGGGTTGTCCACTCCTTCCATGAGTCGAATAGACCAATCAGGAAAGGGCTCCGTCTATGCATCGCCATATGGGTTACCATAAAGAGAGGAAAGGTTACCATCGCCAACAATCGCCAAGTTTGTCGCCAACTTGGCGATATATCGCCAAATTTGGCGACCAAAATTAGTTGTCAAAAGTGACGCCAACTTGGCGATAACTGTAATATTTCGCCAAATTTTTAATTTCTTTACAGCACCAGTCGTTTGATACATCATTTGAGAGGTTTGCAACTGCTGATTCATATAATGGATGTCTTGTGTGTTATCCCCCATTTTGCTCCCCAGGGGGGACACATTTTTAATTTCTTTATAACACCAGTCGTGTTACACAAGATTTGAAAGGTCTGCAACTGCTTAATCATATTATGGATGTCTTGTGTGTAACCCCCACACTCTGCTCTCCCCAGGGGGGGTCACATTTTTAATTTCTTTACAACACCAGTTGTGTGACACATCATTTGAAAGGACTGCAACTGCTTATTCATATTATGGATGTGTTGTGTGTCATCCCCCACTCTGCCCCCCAGGGGGGCGCATTTTTAATTTCTTTACAACACAGTTGTGTGACACATCATTTGAGAGGTCTGCAACTGCTTATTCATATTATGGATATCTTGTGTGTAACCCCCCCCCCTCTGTTCTCAGAGGGGGCGCATTTCGTAATTTCTTTACAACACCAATTGTGTGACACATCATTTGAAAGGTCTGCAACTGTTTATTCATTTTATGGATGTCTTGTGTGTCACCCCCACTCTGCCTCCCAGGGGGGCACATTTTTAATTTCTTTACAACATCAGTCTTGTGACATCATTTGAGAGGTCTGCAGCTGCTTATTCATATTATGGATGTCTTTTGTGTCGCCTCTTACTCTTCCCCCCAGGGGGGCACATTTTTAATTTCTTTACAACACCAGTCGTGTGACACATCATTTGAAAGGTCTGCAACTGCTTATTCATACCATGGGGTATTGGCGAGCGCAGCAACAGGGGTAGCCAATAATTTGGAATCGCGAAGCGATTACGCGGGGGGTTGGCGAGCATAGCGAGCAGGGGGGCGGGGCCCCCCTAGTATTATTTAATAAATGTTTTTGAAATTTTCGCATCTTTAAACGCGTAAAAATACTGTTTTTTTTTTTTTTTTTGAGAACAATTATTTACAATATGTTTAGATTCTAAATTATATATCAAAGCATCTATGGAAAAATCATTGGAAAATCTGTCTGTGGTGAAATTGTGTATTCTTAACACAAATCTTAAAAATTTGTCTCATATTCTCTGTTAGCCCCCCCCCCCCCCGCAGCCTCGTGTAATGGTATATACAATGATAAACATTAACTTTAATTTTGTTGTATCTACTTTTAACTGTGATATACGCTCTTCCTATTTCTTCATGAATTTCTGCGAAACACCTGTGTGCTTTTAAGTAATCCAAAGGAATCCAAGGAAACAAGCTTTGATGAAAAACAAAAGTTTAATTACACACACAGAACACAAATGACGGGACGAATACAGCAAGACTTGAAACACAAACAATTAAATATATATAACTTCTAACTACTCTTCTTTCATAACAGATCAATGTCGTGCCCGTAGCACATACATATCCCGATTTCCCGGATAATGTTTTTAAATTCTTTTTAACCTGCATTCAACATTCGCAGGTCTACCTCTAATCACTTTACAACTCAGAGGTTCCATTTTTTGAAATTTCGATGGCAATTTTCTAAAGCATTCCAGGCTTCATTTTATTCGCATAGACGAGAAATTGGCAGTGGTTTTTATACAGAAACCATAAAATCAAAAAATTTTATCTAATTTTTGATAAAGATCATTTAAAAAATATCCAAAGTTTCACTTTTGAATCATAATTCTGTACGCGACAGTCCGAAAAAGATTGGAGGAACAATTTAATAGGAATAAAAATTATTTTCTAAAAAAACAAGGAAAGAAAAACCTATTTTATTTCAAAGAATTTTAATAGTCATGCTTGCAAGTGTTTTACAAAAGTAGTGCTAAATTAGCTTGCAAATATTTAAAAAAAAAAAAAAAAAAAAAAAAAAATCTTTCTTCAGAATTGCTATATTTAATACATTTAGATTCGAAATTTTATAGCGAAGCATTTATGGTGCGCTGTTTTTAACACTTTCCAACAAAGCTGATAACTGTTTATGGATTCTGTTTGTCTAACCACGCTCTAATTCACGTAAATATTCAACGATTTTTATGCAGTTGATATAGGTTATATAGGATCACTAAAGCATAATTGATATTGCATATGTAGCATGTAGGATTAATAGTAATTTTAAATGGGCACTCAAAATAATTCCATTACATTATGGCATATGGGAAAAAATCTCTTGAAGAGTATTTTAATTAGATCACGCTATTTCAAAGATATTGAAATCAATAAAAATCACTGAATTTCAGTATGAGTATGTTTTTAGAGAGCAATCATAGAATTTTTATTCGTTTACACAACCACACACACAAAAAAAAATTCCATTACATTATGTTATATCGGGTAAAAATCGTCATCAGAGTATTTTAATGACATTATATTAATAAAAATATCACTAAATTTCATTACAATCACAATAGAAAACGGCACTTATAGCATTTTTTTTCATTTACAGAGACACACAAAAGAAATTTGTTACATAGCTGCCTTTGAATAATAATTGCTAGAGACATTTTAAAATTCTGTATGAGCTTAGAAATTTAACTATTTCTTGCATATTAATCGTTGTGTAGAAATTTTATATCTATTATCCTGGAAAGCACAGAAATATTTACATATGATGCCGCCCCTTATTAGAGGACGCTACAGAAGGGAGATTTTCAACTGAAGTATATGTATATCTTAAGTGAATTAAATTTTGGCATGCATGTAGTTAATAAATACAAATTTATATATCATAGACAGGGTGCTGCAAAAATTTGAATAATTTTCTGATTGTAGGTGAAAGCATCTTAAATTGGGTTTTTTAAATGTGATTTTCATTCTATATTGTTGAATTAGACGTATTATTTTAATTTTTTAAACGGTGCAAGGATGATTTTTTCTTTCTTGTTTTTTTTTCTGTGTGTTACGAAATTGTGTTTAATGGACACATACTTAAAAATTTACTCATATTTTCTGTTAACCCATAATTCTAATCTCCGTTTCTAACTTATAAAGGTAAAGAAACATTCACATTTTTGTCTTTAGTCCAACCACTTTTAAATCTTGTGAACTATTAAATTCCATGTCTCGCTCTCTCACTTCAGAAGAATCAATCTGATCCAAGTTTGATAAAGTCTCTTGATCACAGTTACATAAAATTATATAAACTTCTTTACACATACGTTTTCCATGTAGAGAATTGAAATAATCAATAAAATATATTACAGGTAAACGCACCAATTAGTGGGTCCCTTAAAATATTTATTTAACTATCATTAAATAAATATTATTACTAACTATCTCGTTAATATCTTGGCTAATTACCGGAGATATTTTTTTGAAAATCATTATTAACAATGCTTTTGTATTTCTGATACGATAAATACTTCTAGTGATCCTCAACAGCTTTGCTGAATGCCCGAAATTTATGTGTAACGGAAAAATGCGCTTATTTTCAAAAACAATGTAACCTAGGGAAAACGCTATAATTTTCCTACAAGGTTTAAATTAACATCTAGTAACTATAATGTTTTCATAATTTTAGTTTTCGTAGATTCGAAAAAAAGATTGGGGGGAGGGGTAAATTATTTTTACACTACATTTTCGACGATATCTCTGAAAATATAGTACCTAAAATTAAAAGAAATATATTTTTGAGTTCAGCATTACTAAAGCTTTCACAAAACACACACACGCATATATATATATACATATATTATCTATATATATATATATATATGTGTGTGTGTGTGTGTGTGTGTGTGTGTTTACGATAATCATTTTTATTTTTATTTTTTTCATTTTTTTCTGTCTAATTGAGTAATTTTTATGCGCTTTGTTTTTGGTGTTTTTTATTCATTTAATTTGGGTTTTAACTTTAGTTTTATGTATGCCAGTAGCTCTAAATTCGTATTATTTTGCATTTCCATGGCCATGAAAATGCGAAGATGAAACCACGCACTTCCACTGTAGTTCCAAAGATCCTGGAGATTCTGCTTTGGTTCTATAAATTCCATTTGTATTCATTTTAATTATTTATTTTTTTCCTTCCATGTTCAATGGGGTATAACTTATTAAATTCAATGATTCATATATTGTAATCCGATTAATGGTTATATATACATTTTTTTTTCAAATAAATTAATTAGTTCCACTAGATTCTTCCTAAATATGTTTGTAGTTGTTTAATAATCTGTAAATTTGTGGGTGAATAATCCTTTAATATTACCCTAATTTGAACTCCCCGCGTTCCATAGCTTACACGTTAAATGACTCCGACGGACAAAGAGACAGATATAGGAGTGATCTTATAATGGTTCCATTTTTATTTTTCAAGAACGGAATCCTAAAAAGGAAATTAAAAAAACATTACCTCAATAAAAATGTAAAACAATTCCTTCTACCTGTATTTCATATTTAATCAGATCAATCTTATTTTACTATGATTGTTTAAGAGGCCTTGAAACTTTTAAAAATGCTGAAAATAAACAAAAACATTAAATTATTCAATTAAATTATCTTTAAAAAATAACGAAGAAACTTTTTTTTTAACTATTGATTAAATTGTTTGCATTTTTTTAATACATTAACATTCGGAACTTTATAGCCTTATACTGACTTTATGTACTGCTCAAATTAAAATAGCTTTTTTTTCCTCCGAAAGATATTTCGCACAAATATAATGAAAAGTTGTGTGTAGATTGTTATAAAATTTGATGTAAATATCAAGCTCATCTGTGTTTTTATAATGGTGTACACTGAGGTCAAAAATATTTCATTGACTATGTAAAAAAAAATATTTTTTTTTTTTCGTCAAAAAAATCAAAATTTTGCATTTTAATGAATAAAAATAGCTGTAACTAAAAATCGCATAACTGTAAATACTTGGATGCAGATCATTTTAAACATACATACATACTTATTATATACATTAAATATCATAATATTCCATACATATGATCTTAAGAAATCATGCGCGCAATGATTTATTGAGATTTTTTAAAAGAGGGGTTTTTATATCCTTAATATTGCACAAATTCTCTAAATAGCTAATCAGTTTTTAATGGCATTATATTAACAAGCCCAATTTGTTTAATCTATAGCAAATATGGGTTTATTTAATAAAAGTTTTTGAAGATAACACTAATTCAAACTTTTATTTTTATTTTGTTGTAGTTGCTGATGATGATTTTTTTCGTGTTTCAAAGACATAAGAACACTGAATAAATAAATAAATATCGAAGATATCCATTACATTGAGCTATTTAGCATAATTAAATCTTAAGCAAAATAATAATAATAATAAAGAAAGAAAGAAATAATTAAAATAATGATTTTTTGTCAGTGTGTGAGGATTACTACACCTGACAAACATTATATGAAATAATTTTACATCTGTTTTTCTTTTAAATCTGTGTGTAAAATACAACATGAAATAGGGTGAAATCACTTTGATGCAAATGATAAAACAGAAAGAAAAAAAGTTTGGTTTGGTATATTTCAAGTTCCCACACTCAATTACAAAAATATGTCCCTAAGGAGAGGATTACTCCAAAATCTTAACTATTGTGCACATTTTATTCTATAGCCCCTGCGCTTTATTGTTATGTTCAATAATAGAGTGACATATTTTTAAAGTTTGAAATATTTGCTGTCACAACTATTGCAAATACATTGCGACATGCTCACAGGTCAAAGATTAAGTGGTCTTTTCATTGTCTGGTGACGGTAAAAGAAGCTAAAAATTCTTATCCAAATTCGACAGTAGAGAATTTCCATGCAATGTCAAAGACAAATTTTCACAAGATTTCCATTACAAATGATATATATACAAAATATGGGCAAAAAAGTTCTCGCAACAGAAAAGGATTAATTAAATTGAATATTTAATTCTATAGAATTCAGAAAATGAGATATTTTCGTACTACAACTAGTTTTATAAATATTCAGATTTTGATGTAATAGGCAATATATTACAAGCAAATATTACAAGCATATGCAAAAATGCATCAATACTAATTTTATTACGATTCCATAGATTGAATTTAGCAACACGGAATCAACACGCCAATCAACCTGGAATTATGACCCATCATGGGATAAAATTGAATTTAATTACTTATTATACGATTTAGTAAAATGAAGAAATTGTTTATTAATGTATTTTTAATTTTTAATTCGAATATCATAAAATTTGAAATGACTCGACAAAATTCTGCAACGTCTCTACATATTTAATTTCAAACTATTTGGTTGGGTGTTTTTTGCGCTGTTATGAGCGGATAGACAAAACGACGACTATATGTGCAATGTATCTATACATAAAAAGACACATTTAAAAAAAAAATTCGTGTTCAAATTCTGAAAAAAAAATCTTTATCTATTAAAATAAACCTAAATCAAATTTATTTTATGTATATTTATCATTGAAGGAAAATAAGGGGCAATTTTTACACAATTAACCCTTTCCGGCACACTGTGCCCGGTCTGGGATACCTAATTTTAATTCCAAACTTGCAAATAGCACCAATAATATTTTAGTAAAATTTTGCCTTAATAATAAAAGCTAAATTTAAGGCATTCAAAATATCTGAAAAATTCGTTTGTGAATTCCGGTGTCAGTCGATAATTTCTCATTTTACTACTGATTTAGCCCGTGCCGGAAGGGGTTAAAAAAATATTTATAATATTGTTTTATAGTGAATTATATCTATTGAACATTTTTTTTTAAGTAATAAGTAATGCATAAATTTTATGAAAAAGACCTCATTAAATTATTTATATATGCATTAATCCTGCTTTTTTCTTTCATTTATTGGTCAAAAAAAAAAAAAAAAAAAAAAGAATTGTATGTTACTCAGGGCTCGCACTGTTCTTGAAATTTTCTCACTTTACTATCACTATTTTAAAACGATAAATTTTACTATAAATTTCCATTGCAGATATGAAAGAAATTTACAATGAAGATTTTTTATTTGAAATAATGGTGGAAACTGCAGAAAAATGTAGGCAAGCATTGACTACTTTCTTTTTAAATAGGCGTGTATGTGATTGTTATTATTTCTGAAAGAAGTAATAACAGTAGTAACATTTAACATAGTGAAATATATAGCGGTGTATTACACAGAGCCCGATTAATGTTATAGGCGGCCCAAGGCCCAGCATCATTTCTACTAGAAAATACTATTTATAAAATAATATTTGTAGTAGTAGAAATAATATTTCTACTAGAAAATGCCCCCCCCCCCTTTCACGGGAGTATTCCAAAAGTTATAATTAGATTATCACATGGTTATAAATTTAATAAAAAGAATTTTTGGTTTTTGCGATAATAATTGCAGGGACTGCGATGTGATTTTTTTTTTCAAATCATTTTGTTGTATCTAGACTTTCCTCAGCAAGTGGTCTAAGGCCAGACCTAATTGGCATATGTAGTAATCAAGCCATGATACTACAGGAATTCCACTAATTCCATTTTTTTAAATTCCGTTTCCCACCACTTTTTAAAAGTAAGAATCTTTCACATAAACTTGAAAAACATTTGGATTGAAAAATAAACTACAATTTTTTTTTTTTTTTTTTTTTTTTTTTTTTTTTTTTTTTAAGAAGAAAAATTGTGACGTAAATAAAATTTAGAACAGAAAGAAGTGCTCATTATCTTATACGTAAATATTATTATTAAAGTATGACTTTTTATAGATAATAAAATCTATTAATTACTCAATATTTAACACATGATTTATCACGTATTAAATATTCAATAATTTCAAGTGTAATTTCATTGCTGAAAATTAATTGAAAAAAAAATTAAATTGTATATCAATTTGTCGTTTATTTAAAAAAACAGCATATCTTTTTTTTTTTTTTTTTTTTTTTTTTTTGCCAATAAATGAAAAAGAGAAAAGATTAATATAAATATAATTTTTTCAATGGAATTTTGTTTCATAAAATTTAATTAATATTAAATACATTTAAATTAATAAAATGTAATACATACAACAGACCCAAGCGCTTTAATGAATTCAATTAAAAGGAAAATTCAAATCACTCCGTTTCTTTTGAAGTATCTTTATTAAATTCAGCTATTTAGTTTAATAAATCATATTTTTTAAAAATAATTAAAAACTTTATTTATTTTATTATTTTTTTACCTTGAAAATTGCCATTTTTAAATAAAAATATTGCTTTCCTTAACAATAAATTTGCAAATCTATTTATTCATGAAATAAAAGCTGAAATGGCTGGGGGAGGGGGAACTCACACACTCTTAGAAACTATCTTTTTAAATTAAGAAATGTAAAAAATATATGACTAAAATAGATGAATTTTTACCAAACAGGTATTGTAATTTACATAATATTGGAGATAATATTCTGTTTTTAAAAGTTTTTGTGCCCTTCTTCATATTATAATCAAATGTCTGAAATGAATCTAATATAGAAATTTACAAAATTCTTCTCAACTCAACAGCCAATTACTTACGCCTACAAACATTTATCCTTATTGGCTGTTTCTATAACTTATCCGGTTGTAAATGAATAAGACCCTTTCATTGGTTGATTGAGAAGACCAAAAATTCCTCAAGCCCTTAAGCCCCCTCCCTGCCTTTAGGATTTTAAAAATTAAAAGTATTCAGTCTCGTTCGTGGATCTGACGGCTACGATCATGGATAATGGTGGTGTTAGAAAAGGTAGGCCAAGTCATAAGGCTATATTCTTAGAAAGTTTGAATCCCGAAAAGAATGCAAAATTCATTTGTACCGTTTGCGAGAGATCTTTTCCTCGTGGAAAGAGCCGGGATACTCACGAGAGAATTCACAGAGGTAAGAAAAAATATTTTCAGAATACATATTTTTTTATTTATTAATTTTGTAATTTTTGATTCTATAAAGAGAAAAGACAATGAATGTACGATAAACTTTTAAGTTTACCGTACGAAATCAGCTGTTTAAATGTAAAAACCTGTGACTCTAAAACATATTTTGAACCTCTTCGGACAAACTTTAAAACCTACGTTCGAAAAATAGATTTTGAACATTTTAGGACAATCTTATTATCATTATTTTCAGTCAGCAGTAACAAATATTTTGAGAATTTGAAGAACTTTATATGACGGATTTTGAATATTTGTATTATTTTATTTCCTAAAAAAGAAATAAAATGTCAACATAAAAGACAAAATTTAAAATCGATATTCTATAAAATATTCTACAAAAAACAATTGTTTTGATAAAAATAAAAATGCATTTATTAATTATTAACTATTAAGAGTAATGTTCATTTTAAAGAATAATTTTCAATAATTTAAAGCGTATTTATTGTGCGCGTCTCATTCGTTCGCTTGTTTATTTTTTGAGTGAATAATTATCTAGCCTTTTGCAATAATGAATTCGCTTTATTTTTTGTGTCATCAAAAGTTTAAGTTGTTGAAATAAGGATATTGATACTATTCTAAATTTTTTCACAGTAATCGTTCATATGATGATTTTATAAAATATTTCTTATATTGTAACTTGAGTTAATGTTTTTATATAAACTTCTATTTTGATATTTTTTCTATACTAATATTAATTTAAACAAGTAAAGTACTATCAATAATATCAATAAAGTACTATCAATAAGACACTGGCGTAAAGCAATAATAATAATAAAGTAATATTAAAATAAAATTTTTCTTTAAAAATAATTTAGCAATTTTTAATAAAATGTTTTGAAAAAAAAAACAGCTTTAATAATAATAAGCTTTTTTTTAAAAAAAAAAAAAAAAACAATTGTTTTAAAAGTGAGATTTTTGTAATTTCAGGAAAAAGGTATATGTTGATTTCTTTTAAATATAATTATTTTTACATTATTTTCTAATATATCTTACTATTGTCCTATAGTGTGAAAAAAAGATGTACAACTATATAACGTGAAATTCGATTTTAAATAATCATAGCAGAAAATGGCTTTTCTGGCAAATTACTGTAATACTAAGTATTTCACATTTTATCTCTAAAAAAGAATAAATTATAAGTGTATTATTATTGATATCGTTTCTCTCTTTTCGAAAAAATAAGTCTTTTCAAGTTAAAATTTTTAAGGTTTAAATAAATAATGATTGTTTCTTTACGATTCTTATGGCAAAATTTTTAAAGAATGTACATTTTTAAAAAAATGATTTGAATTTTCTTCTACTGTTTAAATTTCTTTTTTTAGATTTCATATTTATAAAATGAAATTAGATTTTTAATTTTCATACCAGAAAATGATTTTTTCTTACAAATTATTGTAATACTTAGTAAATCGCATTTTTTTCTCGAATATAAAGTCAATTACAATGTTTTTTTTCTTTCCTTTTCTTTTCTTTTCTTTCTTTAAAAAAAAAAAATAAATAAAACCTCTCTCTTTTCTCAAAAAATAAAAAAAAAATTTTCAATTTAAGAATATTTTAACCCATCACCTTTCAGTCCCGATTTTTTTTCAATGTACTATTATGATTTTTTATCGTTTAAATAAATAATGTCTGTTTCTTTAGGAATTTTATAGGGAAACTTTTAGAGAATGAATATTTATTTAAATGATTTGAATTATTGTGATTTTGAATTTTCATAACGAAAAATGACTTTTCCTGAAAAATTACTCTAATTCATATTATTTCAATTTTTTTTCTCTAATATAGAATCAATTTAAGGATTTTCATTGTTTAAAATCCCCTCCCTCCATTCACACACACACACAAAAAAAAAAAAAAAAAAAAAAACAGTTTAAGGAATATTCCAAAATTTTCATGATTTAAATAAATAATAAATAATAAGGTAACATCCCCAGTACTTGGCACATTAAGAATTTGTCTTTAAACTTACTTCAGTTTTCATTACATAGAAATAAGATATTTACTTAGAAATATTTTTAAATCAAAGAATGCATATCTGTGCATTTATTTTGCCCACTAAAAGCAAAAAAATTTGAAAGAGTATTTTTATAAAAATATATTTATAAAAAATTGCTGAAATCACCAGTAAATGGCACCTAGAGCACCAATGTATGACACCTTGTGATCCAGTAATTGGCACAAGTTTATATTAAAAAAAAAAAAAAAAAAAAAAAAAAAAAAAAAAAAAAAACTTTACATTGGGTTTAATCGCTTTAAATGAATTTACTGTAGATGACGATGTCATATTTTAGGTTTTTGAGAGTAAGATATCAGCATATTAGTCTGAAATGTGGACACTTTAAAACAATACAATATACTTATTTTAATACCCAGTAATTGTCATGCTGTCCCCAGTAATTGTCATATGAAGCTTTAATAGATTCCAATTACTGATAATATTTCATATTTTCAAATAAAAACAAATGATAAACAAAATTAGTCTGTAACTTTTAAAAGTACTTCCAAAATAAGTGGTTTAATCTCAAATTCCTTGTAATTGGAATAGGTGCCAATTACTTGGAACTAGCAAAATTGAAGCACCATTAATTGGCATCTATCATTAATTCAGAAATCCAAATATTTGTGTCGAAAATACTTTTACACAATTAAAGTAACCCTTTTAAACTAAACAAAACTGTTGTCAATTAAAATTTAAAATATATTATAAATCAGATAATAATGAATTGAAAAGCATGCCTTCCTTATGCCAAAGCAGAAGCATTTGCAACAAAAATGGCTAATTTCATACAAGCCATAATTGTTTCTCTTTCCTAGGCACTATTGTCATCTAGTAGCATAAATCAAAGTTATAATCTTTAACGTAAATGAGCATACAACTGGTATATGGTCTTGTATTTTTAAAAGACTGGATACAAATCTTATTTTAGGACATGTTTGTAAGATGTGCCAATCACTGGTGCATGCCAATTACTGGGGATGTTACCCTACTTTAGGATTTTTATGGGGAAATTTTTAGAAAATGTTTATTTATTTAAATGATTTGAATTTTTTTTCTACTTCTTATTTTTCTTTTTTTAGATTTCAAATTTATAAAATGAAATCAGGTTTTAAACTTTTATAGCAGAAAATAACTTTTCATGACAAATTAGTGTAATGCTTAGTATTTCACATTTTATCTCTAGAATAGAATAAATTATGAAGGTTCTTTTTTACCCCACCTCTCCTCCTATTCACGAAAAAAAAAATTTCACTAAGAAATATTAAAAATTTTTATCGTTTAAATAAATAATGACTGTTTCTTTGAGATTTTTATGGGAAATTTTTTAGAGAATGTACATTTATTTAAATGTTTTGAATTTTATTTATATTAATTGAATTTCTTGTTCTAATTTTTAAATTTCTAAAATGAAATTAGATTTTAAATTTTCATAGCAGAAAATGAATTCTCCTGACAAATTACTGTAATACTTAATTTTTCATATTTTTTCTGTAGCAAAAAAATCAATTATAAGAGGTATTTTTTTAAATCCCTTCCCCTATCTCTCTCTTCTCGATTTTTTTTTCAATTTAAGAAATATTTAAAATTTTTATGTTTAAATAAATAATGATTGTTTCTTTATGAATTTTATGGGGAAAATCAGGAAATTATCATGATAATTTTCTTTTTTAATACCTCCCCCCCTCTTTCTCCCTTCCCGATTTTTTTTTCAAGTTTTCAATTTAAGAAATGCTCAATTTTTTTATGATTTAAATTATTAATGATTGTTCCTTTAGGTTTTTTATGGAGAAATTTTTAAAAAATGTTCATTAATTTAAATGATTTGAATTTTTTTCTACTTAGATTTCTTCTTCTAGATTTCAAATTTATAAAATGAAATTACATAAAAAAATTTTATAGCAGAAAGGTACTTTTTCTGACAAATTACTTTAACACATTTTATTTCACATTTTTTCTCTAATAATCAATTATAAGGTTTTTTTTTTTTTTTTTTTTTTTTTTGAAAAAATTAAATTTAAGAAATATGCAAAATCTTTATGGTTTAAATAATTAATGATTGTTTCTTTAGGATTTTTATGGGGAAATTTTTAGAGTTTTTTTTTAAATTCCTCGCCCCCTTTCATCTCGAAATAATGTTTTTAAAATTAAGAAACATTCAAAATATTTAAGGGTTTAAATAAATAATTTTTTATTTGATTTTTATGGGGAAATTCTTAGAAAATGTACTTTTTTTTAACGATTTGAATTTTTTTCGATTTATTATGTTTCTTTTAGTACGTTTCAAATTTATATAATGAAATTAGATTTTTTATTTTCATAGCAGAAAAAGTCTTATTTTGACAAATTACTGTAATACTTTTTACTTCACGTTTTTTCTCTGATATAAAATATACTACAAGTTTTTTTTTTTTTTTTTTTTTTTTTTGGTTATTTTTTGTTTCTTTTAAATCCCCCCCGAATATATTCGAAATTTTAATGGTATAAATAAATAATGAGTGTTTTTTAAAAAAAATTAAGGGTAAATTTTTAGAAAATGTTCATTTATTTAAATGATTTGAATTTTTTCTACTAATTATATTTCTCTTTCTAGATTCCAAATTTATAAAATGAAAATAGATTTTACATTTTACAGCTGAAAATGACTTTTCCAATGAAATTTATTAATTTGCCTAGTATTTCACGTTATTTTCTCTAAAATAGAACAGAAATAGAATTATACAGTTTTTTAACCCCCCCCCTCTTCCCGTCTCGAAAAATGTTTTTGAATTTTAGAAATATTAATTTTTTTTTTATGGTTTAAATAAAAAATGATTGTTTCTTTAGGATTTTTATACTGATTTTTTTAGAAAATGTACATTTATTTAAATAATTTGAATTTTTTTCTATTCATTATATTTGTTTTACAACATTTAAAAATTTTACAAAGAAATTTGATTTTTAATTTGTATAGTAGAAAATGACTTTTCCATGAAAATTTGTAATTTACCTAGTATTTCACGTTTTTTTTCTCTAAAATAGGATAGATTAGATTATACAGGTTTTTTTTACTTCCTCCTCTTTTCTTATGTATTTTTTTTCAATTTAAGGAATATTAAAATTTTTTATAGTTTAAAAAATTAATGACTGTTTCTTTAGGATTTTTAAAAGCAATTTAAAAAAAAATGCTCATTTATTTAAATGATATGAATTTTTTTCTACTTATTATACTTATTTTTCTAGATTTCAAATTAAAAAAATGGAATTAGATTTTAAACTTTTATAGCAGAAAATGACTTTTCCAAAGAAATTAGCATAATGCTTGGTATTTAACATTTTTTCCCTCTAAAGTAGAAAAAATTATATGTCCCTCCCCCCCTTTCTCGAAAAAAAAGTTTTTCAATTTAAGCAATATTAAAAATCATTATAGTTTAAATAAATAATAAATATTTCTTTATGATTTTTATGTGGAGATTTTTAGAGAATGGACATTTATTTAAATGATTTGAATTTTTTTCTACTTTTTTTTCTTTTTCAAATTTATAAAATGATATTAGTTTTTAAATTCTCATAGTAAAAAACGACTAATTTGATAAATATTTTAAAATTTTATACATAGAAAGTTTTTATTTTTATCTTTTTTCTATTTTTTTTTCCTTTAATTGATCGAAAAAGTTATAAAATAAATAATAATGCATCGAAAAATTAAAAATATTAATAGTTCTTTTCCTATGAATAATTAATAAATTATTTTTGGAAAATGCTGAAATTATTTTTAAGTGTCTTTTAAACAAGAGGCTCTATAAATTTTTATTAATTTTTGGCCTATTAATTAGTTTATGTTTATTTGTTCTAAACATAAATATTTATATAAAGTTTCTTTTCTGGCACCAATTACTGTTGTACTATGAACTGTTGCGCTTACTGTGTGTTGAAAAAAAAAAAAAAAAAAAAAAAAAAAAACGACGTTTAAATTTATAAAAGGAAATTAGGAATATTTTTACGATCCCTTTAAAAAAAATTACTTTTTCCAAAAAATCTTTGTATTACTTATTATTTGGCATTTTTTCCTTAAAATAGAATCAGTTGTATGGAATTTAATATTTAAAAATCCAACCCCCTTTCACCACCTCTGTAAAAGTTTTCCCGTTTAATAAGTATTTAAAATTTTAGGAGTTGTTTCTGCGGGATTTTTATGAAGAAATTTTTTGAGAATGTGCTTTTGCTTTAATGGTTTGAATTTTTTTCTCTCCGTTTTAGGATTATTTTTTCATGTATTTGTCTTCAAATTTCTCTAATCTAGACTAAAAATCAGAGTATCGCTCTGCCAGTCCTTATCCAAAATCTAGCATATCTACCGCAGGTAGAAATGTAAAAATTTCGGTGTAGTTTTTCAAGACATTCTTATGCGCCTAAAATATTTTTTTTTTCAAGTTCCCGTTAAGTATTTATGCACTAAATTGCTAATAAATTGCCACCTTTTCATCTAATCTTCTTCATTTTGATTGTTTTTCTGCATTTAGTTATTCTCGCCTTTATAATCGTCACGTAGGACCTTAGCTCCATTATGCCCGGTACAGGGCCGATTGAAGTTTTGGGGCAAATAATGTGTTGATAATTTTTTCCTCTTTTAATACGGCATTCATTCTTGGAATTCTTTTTCTATTTAGTAATTTTTTCGCTTCTACATTCCAAATTAGATCATGCAATCCTCTAGGGTATCGTAATGCCCGGTCCATGGCCCCTTAAACTTTTTGTGCGTCAAGCATTTTTCACAATCTAAATTTCTCACTTTCTAGAACATAATTTTAAAGTTGAGTCTTGGATACATTTTTCCCGAACCAACACCCTCATATTGTAAATAGTGCTCTAGGGCCTTTTGTCAGACATAAACCCATTTTTTGCATTAATTTTTTATATTATTCTAACCACTAATTCATATCATGTACTTAAATTTGACTAATTGAAAATCTAATGCTAATTTAGACGTTTTCAACATATTTTCATGGTAGCACCCTGTTTTTAACTATCCGTTGCAATTTTTGGAAATCCTATTGTAACTTATTTAGAAATGATCCAATTTACTAGTTTTTTTTCAATCAACTTCTTAGGTGCTTCAGCTATTATATGAAAGCTAAAAAAGCCTTCTCTGACTTTTAGCTATCTCCAATTTTGAATTAATTTCTTTCGTTGGGGCTCTTGGAGCAGCTTTGTTAAAATCTATCCAAATTGCTTACAACATTCTTTAACTTAATTCTATCGTCCTCTTGTTACTTTAGTTTTGACCAATTGCAGATCTAAAGCGTTAGTGCTTTAGTACTAAAACATTTCAACATCCTTTAATGCCCCTGTCCTCTCTTTAAATATCAGTTTTCCTCTTCTGTGTCCCCCTGTTATTGTTCCTTTAAAATATTCCGATTAACTTTTTTTTGGGGGGGGGGGAGAAGGGCAGTTGTTTTTTTCACTTTTAAGGTCCATTACCCGTGGGATGAAAGACAAAAAAAAAAGTTTAGATTTTAGATACCACTTATTTTCTATATTGATCACCTTCTTCGTGCAGATTTTTTAAAGTGATTCGATTTTGTTACAATTTTTCTTTTACACAGTTCTAACATTCTTTAACTACTTTAAAACTACTAAAAAAATTTCTTATACCTAAGAATATTCTATTTAACACACTGATCCATTGGATCCTCCAGTTAGGACCCTCACTTACTGTCCCCCAGTACAGGACTTATTAAAATTTTTGCACCCTAAATTATAATTAAATTGCTGTCTTTTATTCAGATAGTGATTTTAGGGATCTTTTTTCCATTTACTTAATATCCCGTTTCTAAATACCGATTAAGACCCTTGGACCCCCCCCCCTCTTGAATGCGTAAAGTTCAGGGGTCCTGGTCTAATGCTCCTTGATTTTTTTTTTGGTCATGCATTTATTTTTATTTCCCAAATTTTCTCAGCTTCTCTGTGTATAACTTTTAAATTGAGTCTTGGACTCTTTCTCCCTGACTACTACTTTAATATTTTTATTGGGCCCTAAGGCCATTTTTGTAAGCATTTAGCATTTTTTTGTGCATTTTTTTCGAATATTATTTTAATAAATAATTCATAAATTATATTTGATTTGGACTAATAGAAAATCTAAAGCTCTAAGTTTTTAAACATTTCAACAGATTTTAATATGCTGCTGGTGTTGACGCCTTTTAGGGTCACAAGTTTTACCAGTTTACTAAACATTGTTTCTCCAGCAACTTCTTAGGTACTATATAGCTATTATATATACAACAAAAACAGACTGGAGGACTGTCACCAATTTTGAATATTAATTTCTTTCTTGGGGCCTTTTCTGCTGCTTCTTTAAGAATGATCCGAATACATTGCAGTTTTCTTGATTCGAGTTCTAGTTTTCACCAATTATTTAAAAAAATTACTAAAAATACCTTTATACACAACTATATTTCAGTCAAGTACCTGGTACCTTCCTTCCCGTACCCGGCCAATTTGTTTTCACTATAAACTGTTAATAAATTGCTTCCTCTTAATCTGATCTTCATTTTTTAAAACCGTTTCCATTTATTTATTTTCGCGTTTCTAAATTTCGGTTAAAATCCTGAACGCCCTAGGATCACGTAGGGCCCGATCCGGGAACTTTTTGCGTGGCTTGCATTTTTCATTTCATTATTTCCTTTATATTATTAAATGCAAAAATTAAAGTTGAGACTTGGAATCTTCTTTCCAGATTAACAATCTCATAATTTTACTAGAATCATAGGGCCGTGTTTATAACCCTTTCGGGACCGATTTCTCTTTCAGTTTTAAGAAAAAACTACTAATACTTTTTGTGTGTTATTACACTTGATTCTTTCAGGAAAATTCAACTTCTATTTAAAATTTAAAGAGTAAAATATATGTTTGAAATAAAAGAATCGCAAACGGCTCAAAGAGAATTAGGCTGATAATAATAATTATCATTATTAATGCCTAAACATAAATGAAGTAAGATAGTGAATGCATAATCGTATACTAACATTACACTGTTAAAAATTTCATCGTCAGAAAACGGTCATTTGAAAGGCAGCATTCTGTCCGGCATTTTGACCGTATTTCTAGATAACGGTTGTTTAACCGTGTTATACATATATTGTCATATGACCGTAAAAATACATATATATTGTCATTTGACCGTAGTTGTATAAAATGGTCATTTGACCGTAACGCAATGAAACGGTCACTTGACCGTAATTGTATGAAATGGTCATTTGACCGTAATTGTATGAAATGGTCATTTGACCGTAATTGTATAAAATGATCATTTGACCGTAATTGTATAAAATGGTCATTTGACCGTAATTGTATATGATGGTCATTTTACCGTGAAATATACATTGTATGGTTTTTTGACCGTATTATGATTTTATTAACATATGACTGTAAAATATGTATGTACGGTCATTTGACTGCATTATGGTTTTATTAATATATGACCATGAAATATATAGGGTGTTTCTGAATTCGATCGGCGAATTCAGAGGGGTGATAGTAGGCATCAAAAGGATGAAAAATTGTCATAGAACGTAGATGGTTGCAAACCACATTGAAAGAAATACACAAAAGTAGTTATGAAGGGTGTTACATTGAGTGGAACAAATAATAAGCAGACAAACATTTATTTGACCTAAGCAGGATTATAATGCATTACAGTTTGACATGAGAAAGAAAAGACGAGGAAGTTTTATAGGAATTGTTTGAAATTGAGCCCACAAAGGTAATTGCACAGTAGACATGTACAAAATGATTGCTGTGCAATGACATTTGCACATGTAATTTTGAACAATAGAAGTAAAAATCCCTTGCCATGTCGAATCATGCCCTGATGTGGAATTGTAATACATTGTATTGCTGCTGAGGTTAAATAAATGTTTTCCTATTTATTTGTTCTACTCAACATACACTTCACAACTATTTTTGTGATTTTATCTAACTCAGCGTGGTTTGAAATCATCTCATGTACTATGAAAAATTTTCATCCCATGATGCCTATCAACCCTGTGATTTTCTCGTCCAAATTCGGCAACATCTTGCATACTTTATAAGCATATACTAATAAATCCATAATAAAATCAAATGATCATACATTGATATTTTACAGTCACATGTTAAAAAAAATCATAATACAGTTAAATAACTACAATAACTCCTCTGAATTTATCAGTCAAATTCAAAAACACTCTGGACATGTTTGGTCTTTTGATTATAATTTTTGATAAGTTATTTAATCATATTTTCAGCTTGTTATATAAGCTTAATACACATATATATGAATGTTTGACTTTATTAAAAATCAAATAATCAAAAGCTCGTATATATACATCTCACAGTCATAAAACGATAAATTAAAAATGTATGTAATAAACGGGAAATAAAAATTGTGATTTTATGTTACAAGAATATCAGAAGTACATGTAAAATTATATCAAATTGGTTTCATTCTTTACTAATATATAGATATACAGTGTTAAAAAAGTAAAATAAATAAATAGAAGTTCTTGTACAATAAATAATATATTAAAAAATATAAAAATATTAGTATGTAATACTGATTATGCCCGACCAGAACCAACTTTTCGTTTGGCCATATAATAATTCATTACTGCACTAGATTAAAATTTCTTAATCATGCAATATAGATTATTATCCATGTATAACATGAGTTTCTTTTTTATATTATGTTATCTATATGTATTAAACAAGAATTTCAATTCTGCCACTGACTAACAAGTCAAACTTTTGTGATTTTTTAAAAATGGAAAAATAGTGTTTTGTTATTCTTGCAAAACTTAGTATATATTTTTAAATGTAGAGCACTAATACCAGACCTTTAGAAATTCTGTATGTAGTTAACTTAAAATAGATTTTTTACAATATTATTATATAAATCAATTAATCACTGAGAAGTTTACTACAGTATGTTGGGGTTTTAAATCTTTATGTTCTCAATTATAAATTTATGAAACTTTCATTTTCCAAAGCATTTTTTGTGATATTTGAAGCTACATTAGAAAATTTACACAATCATTTAATAAATTTTAGAAGAATTTTGCTAAGTAAAATTAATTAAATTTGAATGCATAGGGATTCTGTGCAATATATATATCTTCAATCAAATGTTTTATTTGTATTTTACAGAATCAAGAAATGCACAAATATAATGCTCTTATAACTGAAATATAAAAATATTTCCAAACTTAAACTGCCGCTCTCCCCTCTTTTCTTTCAACGCCAAAATAGCTAAAAGGATGGAAATGGGGGAAAAAATCATCCTTTTAGAAATGTTTTTGTTTTTTGCAACCAATAATGTAAAGTAAGTATAATTCATTTTAAATTGTATTATTACAATCAATATACCAAATGAATCTTAGAACAAGTTATTTTAATAGGGATTTAAAATGCCATTAGGAAGTAAAGAATTAATGAAATTATAAAAAAAATACTGCAGAACAAGTTATGAATATTTAGATTGAGTTGATGTTCAAAGAATACACACGTTACTATACTTGTGTTTTTTAAACATATTTCCTATATATATATTTAAAAAACCAAAATTTTTGTAACAAATTTAATACAACTGCAAAAAAATGAAGACAATATTGAAATATTCAAACTTTATTCTCTAAATGACTTATATAGTTGCAGCACTGTCACTGATTATCTGGGTCAATCCATTTCAAGTGGTCCAGCACTGGTCGCTCGACTATTTTTAAAAAATCTGAAATTTTTTGTACAACAACCCTAACATGATGGAAGTTCAAAATGACCGTTATTTTAATTCTACTATTTTTTGTTTGTGCATGGTGGCCATCTTTGTTTCATCGTGTGCAGCGATTTTCTCAGATACTAGGATACACACAATTGTAAATATCTCGTCTTCTATTTTCCTAGTTGAAATGGGGTTTGCAGCAGTTTGTTCAGAATAACATAGGCTAAATACACAGTGAAAGAAAAATTTTTACAGGTGAAATTTTAGCACAAAGTTTGCGATTTTTTCCAAAATCTATCCGTTTGCAAGAGGAAAATTTTCATGCAAGGGAAACTGTCAACCTTACACAATTTTTTCTACAAATAAGTCAAAAGTGCGTGTACTGATACACCAAGTCCCAGATCTGGGAGTTAATTTCTCTTTGCGAAAAAAATTCCGAAATTCGCCAAAAATTTCAAAAATCGCACTTTTTAGGCTTTGATATCTCTGGTGGGGCACAAGATAAAAATCTGAAATTTTGGCCTATGATTGTATCGTGTAGTAGCGTTCTGTACAAAAAATTTCAAGAAGGAGATTTGACTACAAGCTGAGATATGACATGGAAAATATGTGAAAACAATACTGCCAACCTATTGTAAACCTACTATGTAATTGTTCAACAAGACTGTCAACCTTGCACAATTTTTTCTACAAATAGGTCAAAAGTGCGTGTACTCATACACCAAATCCCAGATCTGGGAAATGATTTCTCTTTGCAAAAAAAATTCCGAAATTCGTCGAAAATTTCAAAAATCGCACTTTTTAGGCTTTGATATGTCAGGTGGAGCACGAGATAAAAATATGAAATTCTGGCCTTTGATAGTGTTGTGTAATAGTGTTATGTACAAAAAATTTCAAGAAGGAGATTTGACCACAAGCTGAGATATGACATGGACAATATGTGAAAACAATACTGCCAAACTATTGTAACCTACTATTTAATTGTTCATACCTCCAAAATTATAAATTAATTATTTATGGTACAAAGTTAAATGTTAATTACAAATATCTTTTTCAAATGCTTCTGTATGATTTAAACAATTCAGAATGTATGCTTAGCCAATACACTATTTGTCCAGATGAACAAATCTACTAGAAATGCTATCGCAGCAACTCGGAATACATTTCAGGAAAAGTAAATTATAGACAATGGATTGCAATTGATCGAGTTGACATGGCTTCAATTATTAAACCTAAAGAATTTCATTCAAGTTAACAAGGGATGACAAGACTTGGGGGGGGGGCTTCAAATAAAACTTTTAGAAAGAACAGTCTGATGGACTGACAACAGTAACTGGTCGAACTCACAACATCTCTCGTAAATAGTGCTAAGCTCTTTGTTGAGGATATATAGCATCTTTGTAAATTAAGTGTTTATTATTTAACTGTTTTCAACAAACGATATTTTCTGTGTAAATATTGTAATAAAAGAGACAAATCTCATTTCTCCAAATGTACTCGTAATAGCATTTCTTAACATTTTTTTTAAATCCCCGTATCTCAGCTTGTAGTCAAATCTCTTTCTTGAACTTTTTTGTACATAACACTACTACACAATACTATCAAAGGCCAGAATTTCAGATTTTTATCTCGTGCTCCACCAGAGATATGAAAGCCTAAAAAGTGCGATTTTTTGAAATTTTCGACGAATTTCGGAATTTTTTTCGGAAAGAGAAATCATTTCCCAGATATGGGACTTGGTGTATGAGTACACACACTTCTGACCTATTTGTAGAAAATTTGTGCGAGGTTGACAGTCTTGTTGAACAATTACATACTAGGTTTACAATAGTTTGAAAGTATTGTTTTCACATATTTTCCATGTCATATCTCGGCTTGTAGTCAAATCTCCTTCTTGAAATTTTTTGTACATAACGCTACTACACAATACTATCATAGGCCAAAATTTCAGATTTTTATCTCCTGCCCCACCAGAGATATCAAAGCCTAAAAAGTGCGATTTTTGAAATTTTTGACGAATTTCGGAATTTTTTTGCAAAGAGAAATTAACTTCCAGATCTGGGACTTGGTGTATGAGTACACGTACTTTTGACCTATTTGTAGAAAAAATTGTGTAAGGTTGACAATTTCCCTTGCATGAAAATTTTCCTCTTGCAAACGGATAGATTTTGGAAAAAATCGTACATTTTGTGCTAAAATTTCACCTATAAAAATTTATTTTTCAAAATTTTTCTATCACTGTGTATTTAGCCTATTTTATTCTGAACAAAATGCTGTAAATCCCATTTCAATTGGGAAAATTGAAGACGAGATATTTACAATTTTGTGTATCCTAGTATCTGAGAAAATCGCTGCACACGATGAAACAAAGGTGGCCGCCATGCACAAACAAAAAATAGTAAAATTAAAAGAACGGTCATTTTGAACTTCCGTCATGTTAGGGTTGTTGTACAAAAAATTTCAGATTTTTTAAAAATTGTCGAGCGACCAAAAAAATATTTTCTGGACCACTTGAAATGGATTGACCCATCTGAAATATATGAATTTACATTTAGTATTTAAATGGAATACTCAATAGGCCTTCACAAACAAATATGTAGAAGTTTAATAAACTATAAAAACATTTATAAATTGCATTTATAAATTTAATTCTCAAAATAAAAATTAAAAAGATTAATAAATTAAAATGAATCCGATAAATTTATGAATCTTTACAATTGTCAACAAAAAATATTGAACAAAACTTCTATATATTAATCATTGACCGTTAAAATGCAATAAAAATACTGCTTCATGTGTATTTAGAAAAAACGTTGTTAAAAGTTAATATTGTTGATTTTAGTAGATTAAAACGATAAAGATTATTATGAATTAGAAATAATCACAAACAATCAATTAAAATACAGAAATATATTTATTACAATAAATAAATTACATTATATTATATAAATACTTTTATAAATACATCCAAAGTTATTCAGACAATACCAATAAAAGAACCAATGAAACCAGTATTTTTACATTCATATTATTAAAAACAGTTGAAGTTTGAAGAGAAATAGAAGGCAGATTACCAAATTATTAAGAAATATGTGGATAAATGGACATTATATAACCAGAGTAATTCATATATTACCATACAATAAACCAATGAAACCAGTATTTTTACAATCATCTTATTGAAAACAGTTGAAGTTTGAAGTGAAATAGAAGGCAGATTACCAAAATAATGAAAGATAAATGGATAAAAAGGCAGTAGAAGGCTTTTTCATTAAACTACTTCATCAGGGGTGTATAGTTTAACAAAAAAGCAAAAACATCCAACCAGTTTCTGTTATGAGTCGTGCTGAAAGCTAAGAATTCGACTCACAATACACCCGACTGGCTGGAAGCTATTCAGATGACAAATTAGTAGAAAGATACGCATAGAAGAAAATAAAATCAATATGACAAAATAACAATAATACATTATTCCATTAAAAAAAAGGATATATATACTAAGATATTTACCATTACCCATATCCTAGCAAGATTTGTAGTGCAATCAGATACAAACTACATGTGACTTACTAACAGTCACGGTTATGGTCATAGTATAAATCACATAGATAATAAAATAAAATAAAGTTGTAACAATAATTATAAAAATTAGTAAAACATATATTATACTATATAATTCATAATATATTTAGAAAAAAATAGATGCTACTATTAGAAATATTATATTTTTATTTTTAATCAATTATTAATATTACTATATTAATTAATTAACTAGAATATATTACTACAACTTCTAGCCGAAAATTATTTTAGTGCTGCCATCTAAAGGATTAATATATTAATTAAATTATATGCTTATGGTGCTACCCTCTATTATAGGAAAAAAATAAATTATTTATTAGCTAAGAATTTCCAAGAATAATTTTTATTCTAATATTTTACAAATAATTTCTTTAAGACAAATACAATAGACAACCATAGCTTATCTCAATAACTTGATCATTTTTAAGTTATGCATATTAGTTTTTAGGTAAACATAAACTTTAATACTATGTGTAAAGTTTTTTTATATATATATTTAAATATATAATAATTAACCATTGCGTATTATCCAGACAACATCGCCCTCCTCCGTAATCTAACATCTAACTATATAATTATATTAATACATATAAATTTATTTTCATAATTTGTTTTTTGGTAGAATAATGCATTGGTTGGCCATGTTGCAATATAAATAGCGGTGCCAATTGGTTTGCTGTAGTTTGTTCCACACACAGGATTAAGCAACATTGAGTACCTTAAAGAAAAAGTTAAATGCATTAAACTTAGCCATAATATAATGATACTTGGATAAAATACATTCAAATAAATTTTCAAAACAAAATTGACTTGTGGAAAGTTTTATAAAATCATCTTTAGGCTATAAATTATTTTTAAAAAAATCTGACCACAGGGTTGGTGATTTTTGACGTTTCAGTTTATGACAAGTTTAAATTGTGATGTCAAAAAGTTCTTGTGAACGACCACATCAAAAAACCAAATACTTCATTGATTTCAAAAATTCCACTCTGATTCAAACAAAAAATATACAATATGAGCTTAAAAAAGATCACTGTTTTTCTTAAAATGCAACTGAGATAATAAAAAAAGATGTTATAAGTTGAAAATACAACCCAAAAGTAAAAAGTTTTAAATAAAATGTATATCTTTAACTTGTAACTTATCTCTTATTATTTTAGTCACTTTTTCAGTAAGACTGAATTTTTGAAAGTTTATATTGTATATTTCCTGTTCACAATTAATATCACACAATAACAACCTTACACATAATTTTTAAAATTCACTATTTAATGTACATCAATAATTAGTACATACACACAGTAAATATAGTATCTTTAAATGTAACTGTTTAAAAGAATGAAATTTGTATTGATTTTTATTTTTATTTATTTTATTTTATTTTATTTTATTTTATTTTTTTTTGGGGGGGGGGGGTAAAATTGTGCTTTTCTAAAAAGTACACACTAAATTCACATGAACAGCACATTTTTTTTTTTTTTTTTTTTTTTTTTTTTACTTAACATCTTTTTAATTTCACTATTAGTTTTAGGAGCTTAGTTTTTTTTCTGTAAGAAAATAAATGTAGAAAAGTGCAAATATTTTTAATGTAGGTACATATAACAAGATACTATGCATCAATTTTATTGTAGCCTACACAATAAACATTCATTAAAATTGAAAAAAAAAATGTTGTATATCTTGAAAATTTACTTTTTGATTTAAAGAAAATAACAAAATCCAAGCAAAACTTTTGATTTTTTAAAAATAAATATCAAGTTTCTATAACTTCGGATTATTTATTTTACAGTTTAGTAAGCAAAAAATTAGTATATTATATACATTACATTCATTAGTAATGCTTAGACATCGTGTTTTTTCATGTTTTGAAGGTAATCCGCATTCATCATTTTCCCGCATTTATCGTCCCCCCCCCCGCACCCTTAGAAAAACAATGGATCGAGGTTATAATGTAATTAAATTTACAAAAAAAAAGTAATGAAAGATTTTATTTCATGTTTCTTTAGAAAACCCTCATGATATGAGCAAAATATGCATTTTAAATTTTCATTATCAGTAATAATTATAAATATTATTGTTGAAATTGTTTTTAAAATGTTGAGAGCAATGCTGTTTGCATTTTCAGTGCAATTCTTTTGTAGATTAAAATAATATTTTTTGCAATTATTTTACCTCATCTGGTCTTACATTTTATCGCTTCACTGTTTTACACTACATTTCAGAATAATATGGATAATTGCAAAAGCCAAAGATTTGTATTTTCATTCCTCCCTGTTTTAAAAGATCTATTAAGTTGTATCAAAGTTATCATCATGCTCTACTGCGTTTTTTCAGCATGTGAATGCTGAAGACATTCCAGTCATATGTAAATCTGTTTAGGGATAGTTATTAGTCCACACTTTTTGCTAATAGATATCAATGTGTACCTGCTTTCAACATAACTGATTTCAGACTCAAAGTACTTGGGAATAAAAACAGAAATAAGATAAATTTTGATTAAAATGTTGAGAAATTATCAGGGTTGGCAAGGTTTAAACCAGTTGGTTTTAACCATAGTTTAAAACCAACTGTTTTCCCCCCTCAAAGAAAAAAAAAATAGAAGAAATCTAATGATACTTTCTCTTTTTCTTTTATAATTTATGTGTTTCAGATTAATGGATATAAGTAATTTATACTTTTAACACTTTATTAGCAATAAGCCTTGGATAAAGTGGGTCTAGGTCATTTTTTTATGCATAAGATGAAAATCCGTATGCATTGGTGAACATATCTATTGCTCAAAAGAGAAGACTTAAAACATGTGAAATGATTAAAAAAAATAGATTAAAATATTTAATATTTAATAGAAAATATTTTAATTTAAAAAAAATGCAGATTATGTAAAGCAATTAATACATAACAGGATGCTCTTTAAGATTTTACCCAAACTGTACAAGAATTTTTTTCTTGATTAAGGAGATTATCATGAAGAATTAAAATCAAAATATGAAGTCGAATAAGAGAGTATTCAAAGATTTGTTGCTATTTATAGCATTCTAATAATATTTTTTCCCCTTCTGTTATCAGCTGAATCTAATGACTAAAAATGTTGATTTCAAATAATCACCAAAAGAAGAAAATAAAATCTCCAAGAAGTATTTGAAATTTATTATTTTAATAACCGCGTAAAAGCATATTTATCAAATTACATCCAAATGTTTATTATTTAGTACACAATACAGTTTATAAATTTGAAAAATCTGGTATGAATTCAACACTGCGAAGCACAATATCCCATAATGTCTAAGAATTAAAGAACTTTTGGAAGAGACCTCCAGCAGAACTCCATTTTTGTTTGGATACACCATATTTATATCTTTAATTTTTAAAAATGGAAAAAAAAAATCCTATTTGCCAGTAAGATACATCTGTTTTTTTTTTAATCATGCACAACTAATTATGAATAAGTTTATCTTATAAACTTACCTAGTTTATTTATAACAGATAAAGAAAGAAATCATCTTAGCTTGTTAACGAAAAACAATTATTCATATGCTTTGAAGCAAAATGAATATGAAATAATAAACAAATGATTGATTATACGATTATTTACTAACTACTTCAAAATTTTTACAAAAAAAATAATAAATAAAAAATACTTTATTAATTTTTTAAAAATATAATGCAATATCTGATCCCCCCCCCCCAAGCTGCATTTGCCTACATTCTCTCACTCTGATTTAAAAAATACATTAGAAAGAGCTTATATTTACCCTAAAAATTTTCTTATCCTAGTAGAAAGTAAACTGTTTTACTAATAACTTAAAATTTTTCTATTTGCACTTTTATTTTAAAATTCAATACTTGATTGAAAAAAGGGGGGGACTTTAAAAGCATAGATTTATGCCTTCTTTCTTTCCCCTACTCCTAAAATGTGCAACATGTTTATGGCCATACCCGATTTTCTTTACAATATTACCGGATTTTCTTTACCCGATTCCATACCCGATTTTCTTTATCTTGATATAAATTCTAAATAAAACAACTTCTTCAAACTATTGATTTAAATCAAATTAAAAAAAACTCATTAAAATCATGCTAATAAAAATTTAAATTAGCAAATCATATTGTAACTACTATGTATCTTAAACAAAATGTCAAATATGTAAAAATGAAAATTTTTAAGCATAAGTACCAGATTTCTTGTTATGAAGACATCAGAATGGCAGGCATCCGAAAAACATAGGACATCAATAAACTTTAAATTAAGATGCAGCAAAGAACTCCAATTAAACCCTGAAAGGAAATAGATGAACAATTAAAAGCAAATACATGAACAGCTTGATAATGGGCTGGTACATATAATATAATGTTATCACTTTAGGGAAGAGCGGGGGGGGGGGGGAGGTAGACTGGCACATGATACCTTAAGATATCTCTAGAAAGGAAGGGGATTTGTCTTTTTATATCATTATCATGTTTGATCCAATCCAAAAGTTTATCTTTTTATTTGTGACTTGTTATTTACATCAAAATTTCAAAATAGTCTGCAATCTTTTTTTACCAAAATACAAAGTAATTAAATCTATAAATGACTGCTTTTCGTGGGGGTCTTTCTAAGGGAACCTAACCCGTATTTACGCAAGGTTAAAAGAAAACCACAAAAACTCCGAACGGTTAGGCCAATGGCCGAGATTGGGTTCAAACCCAGCATCTTTCGTCTACCAGTTGAGAGGTCAGAACCTCTCGGCCATTGGTGGGGTCCGCACAGCTTCGGACCAGAGGTTGTGCAGATTTTAGAATTTTGCAAATTTCTGGTCATTACATTGTTTAAAATTTTTAAACAGTAATTTGAATGCAATAAATAATGCAATCCAAACTATAACGAATACTTACAATATAATAAAATAAGTAATAAACTAAAATAAAAAAAAATAGATAATTTTTAAAATGATTAAAATATTGAAAGCAATGGTCAAGTTAATAATCAATAATGTATGATTAAATATTCATTGTAAAGAAGAAATCTATTTTTCCTAAATGATTCAATGAAGCTTATTTCACAGGAACATTAGTAATTCACATCCAAATCATAAAATAAGGAGGTTTTATTTCAGGTTTAGCCAGGCTTAAAAACCAAAAAAGCTTGATTAATACATAAATATATTTGGTAAGAAGATTGTAATTAGCAGTGATATTAGCAATATCTTGAATTTTTTCAAGTCTAAATTTATTCTTTCTTCATGAAAACACATGGATTCAGGAATATTAACAGAAAATACACATTAAAATATACATAGAATTGGTATAAGTTAAAAAAATTTAAATTCTCTCTCTGTATGCAAACTGAATGTTTCATTTCTTACATCCATAAATTATGTGCAGGTTTGAGGGAGTCTACTGTGATTCTTGTTTAATTTTTTAGATATGTGCCTAATTAAATTAAAGACTGTTGTATTTCTTAAAGTTTTTTTTTTTCAAAGGCTATAAATAATAATGTATTAAACAATATGCTTATTTTTTTTTACAAGAGGGAGAGATAGAAGTGTTACAAAATGACCAAAAATGTGCATTGTAAGAAAATATTTTTAATGAAATAAAAAAAGGCTTTTTAAACAGTTAAACTGCAGTTACATAGACTTTATGTTTAATTAGCATTAAATTTTTGCCTCCCCCCCTTTTTTTTAATATGCACATTTTTTATTTTTAAAATGCTGTTACTGTATCAAAATTCCAAAACAGAGATTTTTCACTTAAACAATATTCTTATATTTTACTATCTCAAATGATGTAGGTAAGATTTTAATCATGTTTGGCACTAGAAAGTGCTTAACTGAAATATTGACAACAAATTTTTTAGATCATTAAATATTCTTTTGACTGTTCTCTTAATAATAATTTAAAAAATATTTTATTTTGAGGGATATTCTAATTTTTTGTACAAACATTTATTTTTTTCTGAGGGGTGGAGGTCATTAACTTTTTCCTAAGAAAATGACTGATTTCTAAAGTGAAAGCAGTTCCAAGTACAATTAAGTTACATAAACATAAGGGAAATAGAAATTAACTAATTTCAATCTAATAAAAATCTTGTAAAATGGTAAAAAAAATATAAAAAAATTAATCCATTTATCAAGTAAACCTAAATATAATGACAGATTTTGTAGAAACACAAATATATCTATTTTGATGATTCTCTTTTTCCTGCATCAAAATAAACATTTTTAAAGAAAAAGAGTAGTCAACAAATACTGATTCCGTAAAATCATTCATTTTAATTACTTTTTTTTTTTGAGATAGTTTTTTCAATATACAAAATCTTTGAAAATTGTATTAAAAAAAAGAAACCTTTAGTATTCAGAACAGAATACTGCAAATGTGCAGTCTGTATTTCAATATTTCAAACTACACATAATAAAAACTAAAAGTAATATTGATGAATTATTCACATCAACTAAATTTATATACAGATGTTATCCAATTTAATCCTAGAATAATTTGAACTTAATTATACCTAAGCAATTAAAAAACAGACATCACTGTTGGTTACATTTGGCAAACAAAACTGGTTTTGATTAAAATTGCTCTGTATATTTGATACAGAGCAATTTTACTTGTCAAAATTATGAATTTTAATTGTCAAAGTGTTTCAATTAAAATATGTTTCATTGAGCCTGTTCTGAATTCCAAGATCAATAATTTTAAACACAAACAGGCTATGGTTTTCATTTCTATATGCAGAAAATCTCAGATTTAATTACAAGTTACCATACTTATTATATTATAAGTATTAATTTTATTATTTCAGTGGTGAAATGATATCTTTTGATTTGTTTATTTTAATTGTAATTTTTAAAGTTTTAAATATAAAAAAATATAGTTTTAATGTATTTTAAAAAAGATTTAAGATTTTTTAAATTTTAAAATTTCAAATAATGAAGGATTGTAAATATCACAATATTTAAAATAAATAATAATAATCCAGTAGTTTTTTAAATAGCCAATTTACTGCTATAATAAATTAGTGTTCACACCAGGGTTCGCCCAAGTGGGCCCAGCCCGAAAAAACCCAGGGTTTTTTTTTCGGGCGGGCCCACTTGAAAAAACCCATAATAAAACCCATTATTGGTTTTTTCAATTTTTTTCAAGATTTTACTTTTTACAACTGTATCATTATTTAATCTAAGGTATCTTAATGTAAAGATAAATGCCAATTTAAATATATTTCAAAAGAACCAGATTTAAAAAGAATTTCTAAGCATTGATATAATGACCAAAAAGTAAATTAGCTGTAAAGAAGGGAAAAAGTTTTCAACAAATTTCTTTTTTGAAATTAATGAAAGAAACTATATAAATTTAGCATATTTAACTTAAAACAAGGTTGTTATGATTTTGCCCAACTCAAAAAACCAACTGGGTTTTTTCGAAATTTCAACTTTAAATTACATAAGATTAATTTCATAATATCGTTATTAAGATCTTAATACTGATATTAAGGTATGTTTCTTAAGAACAATACACCACTTATAAAGTTTCTCTCTCCACCACAAGGGGGAAAATGTCTTAATTCTCATGAAATGAAAAATTTAAAAAAAAAATAATTGTAACTTAATTTTTTATATATCACAAAAACAAACTTTTTTTCCATTAAAAAGAAAAAAAAAAAAAAAATTGATACATAATCTGTTCCATGTTATGTTATACCATTGAAACTCATAACAAAATACCACATCTCCTGGGAATCCTAATTTATTGAAGTACCTTTGTAAAATTATTTGGTTTATTCTATTAATTAGTTATAATAAAAAGTACTTACTAATTCTGATTTAGCATTAGTATAGTATTTTAATCATAATTTCATTCGTAAAATTATTATTAGTAATCAATTTTTGTAAAAGCAAAGTGTAGTTTTGATTGTCATTGATTTAGTTGTAATTACTTCAAATTGTATTTAGTACTAAGTACATTTTTTTTTCGAACATTCTGAACCTTCTTCGTTAACTCAAAATAGCTGGCTTAATATAACCTTAATGCAAAAAACTAGTCATATCAGACACAAATCTACCTTTTAAACTAACTTGATTTTTTAATATATACATTTTGTTAAGTCATTCTTAATGCAAAATTATACCCAGGTTTCACTGATACAGTAAGATTTTAACTATTATGTATGTAAAAATTAGAAATTTAAAGTGTTAAAAAAAAAACCTTGATAAAACCCGAAAAAGCCTGGGTTTTTTCAGAAAAACCCGGGTTTTAGACTGGTGGGCCCAGTGGGTTGGGCTTTTTTTTAAAAAAACCCGGGTTTTTTCAAACCCTGGTTTACATTAGAAAGAAAAAGGGGACTATAGCAAGAGAAAATATATTATTGACTTTAATGAAGAAAAAATGTGGGAAAATATGCAATAAACATTAATTTTGAATGATTTTATGACATAAAAATACAAATAAATTACAAGGTGATTGAATAATTTAAATTTTTTTCCCTAAAGAAATAAGAAAATTCTATCTTTTTTGCAGGATTGTAAGAACACAGGTTTAGAAATACTATGGAATGGAGAAACTTTTATTAAAAATATCTGGATACAACTAGTGATGCATTTTACTACTTTTAAAAAGGGCAGGGTGCAATATGTAAATTTGATAAAGGATGGTTGGCTAGTCCTTCAAAAATGACCACTAAATAAATATTTTCAAGCAAAAATAAAATTAAATAGAAAATATTGCACTCAACTAGAAAAATGTCAAACAATATTCTAGAATTGCATTTTTTTTTTTTTACTAAGAACAAAATTAAAAATAAAAACAATTTGCTTTATACATTTAAAACAAAATATAGGATTCAGTATCAAACATTAAAAAATCAGAAATAAAAAAATGTTAAATAAAAAATAGTTTATTATTTAAAGAAAAAGTTAACATAAATGTAATCTTGTCATATTTTATTTTCTACAATGCTATACAGTTTAAACTTAAATTCAACTAAATCAAAACCAAAAAAGATTATTTTCAAATAAAGCTGTATGTAACTAATTACCTAAATTAGACAGTAAAAAATTCACTGTCAGAAACAAAAATTCCTTATCTACAGTATGACATAGTCAACAACAATTCAAAAATTCATTAACATTTTTTTAACTGAAAATATAAAAAATATCTTGCAGCATGATAGATTGAAAATAAATATAAAATATAGAAACTATGAAACATCTTTTTGAAAGTAAACATCAGGTATATGAAATATAAAAAAATCTTGATATTTAAAAAATAAATGGACAGCAGACTTCTTCAAATCCACAGGCACCTAAAATCCATACATTCTCATTGATGTAAACAATGACACTTTAAGTTCAGTTGTAGGGACAAAATTACAAAATTTTTTAGTTTTATAGCATTCTGTATGTACTTCAATATGTTATTCTTGATATTATGATGGAACTTGCAGTTTTTCATGAAAGAAGTATAATTAGGATGAGCGAAGCGAATCCTCTACTAGGCCACACAAATTACATTTTGTCGTACACTTTACAAAAAAACTATTCAATATTTTAACTTCAAATTAAACTCAAAAATAAATTATGATCTGTAGATTTGCACAATATAATTTTTTTTACAGTAAAACGTTAAGAAAAATTATTAATTTCATTTATTTATTTTACATGCATTTCCAATACGGACGCATTTTAGCAAATAAATAAAAAATGAAACGCGTATATTTTCAGAAAAAAAATATAAATCATGGAGTAAGTAATTATAGATAGAATCATGATTAATTTAATAAATAAAACATTTTTTCATTATTCCGCAAAATCGTTTGCACAGATGATACTTAAACATTTTAAAAGAATTGTATTAGGTATTATTTATTTATTTATTTATTTATTTATTTTTTGTAAAGTGGCAACAAAAGAATTGCAAACACAAATATATAAATAAATGAAAAAATAAAAGAACTGCGTGAAGTTGTTGCCTCGATTCAAGCTCTTTATAAATGTACTAAAGCAAAGTTGGCCGATTCAGAAACGACAAATAGACTTTAACCATTTCTTACTTTACATCATTTGGATCTAAAGTAATGTTACGTTCTTATTTGTAGACCGAAAAAGGTTTAGTGAAAGGGACTTTAGACTTTGTTGCACGTATTAAAGAAAATCACAAGCCACCAGACCAGATAACGCGAAAAATCATGGATAAATTTGAATACTGCAGTAATTTAAGATGTAAGAATTGGTGCGTACCGATTCCTCCAATAATTAAATTCTCTAAAAATGGAAGCATAAATTGCTCGCAGAAAGAATTTCTTCTGCAGTTAGCTTTTGCTGTTACAATCCATAAATCCCAAGGTTTAACATTAGATGAAGCAGATATAGATTTTGAGGATATATAGACACCAGTTGGCTTAAAAAAGTACGTAACGTTGTCGAGAGTGAAAATTCTTTAAAAATAAGCATTCAATAGAAATTTTCCTTACGAAAAATTCTACAATATCAAAAATTCTCATACCCTAACATGTATAAAAACGAGAAATTAGAATAAAATGTTTTACAGTTAAAAATTCATAGTATCAACGAAAGCAGATTTCAAATGTTTTTCCAGAAAATAGGATTTTGAAGAAGTAACTTTCTTCAAGCTCTCTTCTAATATATTATTCTAAAATAGCTATCAAAGATTATCTGATGTTAATTACAAAAATTGGAAACTTGCATATTTCAAACAACTTTAAAAAACACCGGTGGCTACTAGAAATTGTAAAAACATCTTTAAAAGAGCTTTTAGTTGAAAATTTAAAAATATTTTGTAAAAGTTTGCTTCGGAAATATTTTATTATGCCAGTCTTACATCATAAATAAAAAATTAAAATGTTACCAAAACATAAAATAAAGTTTTTGTTTAATAAAGATGTAAAAATAATATTAAAAAATATTGTTACTTTCAAATATCTATTTTATAAAGTAATGCTCGCGATATTTCTGACATTACTGCAACATTTTTGCCAAATATATTCATATATTATATACATTAGCATTGTATAAAACTTTTTGTTCTTAATAATAAAGAATTTATACATTGCATTACTTATTTCTGTATTTTAATAAAGCGAGTACAGCTCTTTCAATTTGATACAATTCTTAATTTTCCTAAAATTTTTGGAAGGCCTTAAACTAATACTGAAAATTTCAAGCGTTTCCCCCCCCCCCCCTTCTTTCACACACAGAAAAAAAAAATATCCATATAGGGTAGTTGTGCCGTAAATGGACACTTTTATGGAATTTCTTTAAAAGCTATGCTTAGACTATTTCATTTCAGTTTTTTCAATATTAAATTAATATAATCAACAACTTAATCATTCTCATAGTCTCACTTCCCTTAGTACTTCCCACTAAGTACTATTGTAAATATCAGAAATATACTAAAACATCCAAAATTCTAGTAATGGATACCCCCAAAAAATAATACAATATAGAATTGTTTTATTGCTTCATTTTGAACCAGAATTTAATGAAACAAAATAGTTATTTTCAAATAAATTTAACAATTAGGGTATCAATAATTAATAAAATACTTGTTTGTAAGAATTATTCACACTTTAAATTTATTTGTGATTATCACAAGATCGGTATTTTAATTATTTTAGATACATCGTTTAAAATATTAATATTAAAAAAGAAGTTTAGGGATACCAATACAAATTTATTTATTTTTTAGTATTTTTTGCTCATAAGACTCTTACTGATACTGTTTAAATTAAAATTTGATTTTTTTTTCAAATTTCTTCAAAAATTGACTGTAATTATTTAATTTCAATTATTTTCAAGTGAGTTTTACCTACTACTTATGTTTCCAACAATGTGTATTTTTATCAATAAACATGTATGTAAATATAAAAAAAACTTTTTTGGCTAAATCGAATAAATTGAGATGCATATTAAATTACTGAATATATCTTCCACATTGCATTCCTCCATAATAGAAATCTTATTCAAAGTTCCTCCATAAATTTCAGTTTACCCTCTTCTTTGAAACTATCACACCTTCCTTTTCAATTCCAGCATGTAGACTATAAAAATCTTTATTTTCTTTCAAAGTTTTATTACTTAATTCTGATTTTGTCGAATTAAGTAATCTTAAATCAATTGTCTAAATTTTCTAAAAAACACACATTTTACCTTCCTTTGCCATCCTTTTCTCAAGCATACAAATTATTATTATTTTATGAAATAGATTTTTAAATAGTTTTTATTTTTAGTAATTTTTCAGCAACAGTAAGCAATAATCATAACGTACTGCAAAAATAATGTATGAAGAAATAATAGGCATTGTTTAGTATTCTTTCTCTGCTATCCATATTCTTTTTCTGCTGAAATTGCTGCTTCCATGCATTAACGTAATATTGTTAAAGAAATAATCATTGAAAATTTATTTTAACAGTAATCTGGAAATTTTAGACTAACCTGGAAATATCAGGGAATTTTAAAATGTTTAAAAGACCTTTCACAAAATAATTTATCTTAAAACAGGATCCTTCGCAAAACATTTTATACCAATTCAGAATTATTCGTTTCTTAAATAGACCTTTCTCAGAAATTTTCCCCTTTGAATTGAACTTTTCAAAATTTAGTCATTTAAAATTAAAATCTGGACTGTAAATAAGCAGTTCAACTCCACAAAAAGCATATTACTTAGCTCACATGAAAAATCTGAACCTGAAGACTTGATAATTTGAAATTATAAAAAAATATGACTAGAATTTTCACAAATGTAAGAAAAATTTCTGAATTTCACAAAAATAGGACCCCGTGAGAAATGTCAGGACATATCCGGGAAATTATAACATTTATAATATATTCATTTACTTCAAAAATGTAAATAAATTGAATTGACGATTTTTTATTGCCATCTATGACTATCTTGATTTTTTTTTTTCAGGCAAGCAGGTTTTGTAAATTTTATATTCGACACATCATACATTATCAACCTACAATTCTTGTTTGATTGTATAGCTATCTGATACTAGACAACTTGTGCCTTATAAAGCTTTGATTAATTGCTATAGTGAGGGGGTTTGGGACACATTTTGAAACTTACAATTTCTTTATTTATTGTTTGGTACAAATATATACCAGTGTTTACATTTAGATCCGCTAGATGGCTGTACTGAGCCAGCGTTAGATATTCTGATATTCATGTCACTATGCACAAGCTTGTGTAGATATTATTCTTTTTACATAGTCATAAAGATAAAAGAAGGATATTCAATAATTATAAAATAGCTATTGCATATTATATTCCTAAATTGTTCAGAGAGATTGAAAAGTGAATCACCTTGCCCTCTATATATTGAAATTTTAGTTTATGTCAAACAAAATTGATTTTCTTACTTTTATAAAAAGTGTCCCACACCACCCCACTCGCCCTTTACTTTTTAAATTTATAGTTATGCTATTGCAGGGTTCATTGATATATATCATCATATATGAAGTAGACGACCTCAAATTCTCACAACTTGGGACCAGTGGTTGTGTGAATTTTAGAATTTTGCAGATTTCTGGTCATTGTTTTGCTTACAATTTTAAACAGCAACTTGAATGCAATAACACAATGCAAATTATAAAAAATGCTTGCAATATAGTAAAACATTAAAACTAACAAGTAATAAACTGAAAAGTAGGAAAATTTTCAAAATGATTAAATTATTAAAACGTCAAATAAACATTAATGTGTGTGCCTAATAAACATGATGCAATTTCCTAGTCAATTCAATGAAACTTTCTTCATGAAGACAATAAAAGCATAAAGTGAAGTAATGTTGCTTCAGGTTTAGCTATTACAAATTTTTATTAATTATGCAAGTGACTGTTTATTTAGTTAAAAAAATTATTTTCAACCACACATGGGCAAAGTTCATTTTACTTAAAAGAAAATAAATCAGTTTACCCTTTTTTTTCACATATTTTTTCGTATTTTAGTGCAACATTACTCTGAAAATCTCATTGCGATTACATTTTCTAAAATTTATAAATATTTAATTATTTATTTGGACTATTACGCTCAAAATAAACTGCTCTTCAACGTATTAGACCAGTGTAGTAAGTGTTAATAAAAAATAATAATTATTATTATTAAATAATAACGATCAAAAACGATAAGAAAAAAAAAATTCACACAAATCTTTAAAAGATTCCTATCATACGATGAAATATCGTATTTATATAATATAAAAACAGGAGAAAAGAAATTATCTAATTCTATTCTGAATCAACTTTGAATAGATCGCGACAACAGAATTTAAACGCATCTCGATGTTACATATTGGAATTCATTTTTTAAATTTCGCATTTTAATCCACCAGCATGAAAGTAAACATGATAAGCCTTAAAATAACCAGCAAAATAACTTACTTGAATGATGAAATTTCTCCGTCTTCGTTTCCATCCAACAAGATTGACGATGAATTTCGCGCTCGCTCCGCCATCGTAAACAAACACAACCGCGCAAACAACTTTTCAGATGTTGCCAGATTCTTAAACTGAATGAGAAACATTTTGATTGGTTAGAAGAGAAGTAACATTACGTAAAATAGCATTTGTTTGAGCGTATTTGGGTATAACAGCTAAAAGAGGATTTTTTTACTATTGGTCGAACGAAATCTTTGTAAATTAATCGTGTTTAACAAATTTTCTAGAAAAATGGTAAAGTGAATATCAAATATGCAGTCAACGCGTCATTATTTAACGAAAATTTTTACAGTATACTACAGCTAAATAGTAATAAAAGTATTTCTTTAAACAAAATAATACTCCATTAAAAGACATATTAATAAATACCAGACACAAAAGGGTTAAGCAAACTCTCTCCACCATATTTTTGAATATTTCTTCAAAATTTTAAGATGATGATTAATTTATACTTGTGCTTAGTTTTGAGAAATTGAAGGCCTGACCTAAAGTGCTAAAAACTAAAACCATTTTGAATGTTTTCATTTTCGAACCCTACTTATGTTGTTGGCCCACCTTTTTCGAACATTAATTTTTTTTTATCCCCAAAACTTACGTTTACTCACTACACCCTTAAATAAAAAATCGCGATATTTTAAAGATAATTTTAAATAAGCGATTTCATCTGTTTATTAAATACCGTGTTAATGTAAAAAATAATTTGTGAAGCTTGCACTGGGACATCTTCCATTGACTGGTAGCGCATTCTTTCCTCGAGTTTTAAGGGTCCAATGTCAGCCTGATATAAATTCATTCAACTTAGATTCCCCCCTCTTAATGACCAATTTTATTTTATTTTTCATTTGATTATTTTCTTGTTTCTGCATTCCAGTAAAACCCTGTGCCCCATAGATCTCGATTTGGGACCCCCATGAACTTTTTTTGCAACATGCATTTTTCATTCCTTAATTCTCTCACTTTCTCATTGCATAATTTTAATGTTGAGTCCTGGACACTTCTTCTAGATCAGCACTCTTATATATTTATCCGGGCCCTTAAGACCTTTTTTTAAGCATTTACATTCTTTTTTAATTTCTTTAAAATATTATTTTATGATTAATTTTGACATGTAATTAATGCGCACCCTATGCTTAATTTTGACGAATAGAACATATGAAAATCGAAGTATTCAGACATTTTAACATGTTTTAGTTAAAGTTCAACTATCAGTCCCCCCCCCTTTTTTAGATCCTTTAAAAATAGTACAATTCTTAAGCTTTTTTTCCCCCTAATAATTTCATAATTCCTCCATATGAAGAAAAAAAAATCTTTTATATTTTAGAAATCATTAACTGTGATTGTTAATCGCTTTCCGCAGCCACTTTAAAAGTGATCCGAATTGCTTTCATTTTTCTTGAATTTAAATGTTGCATCCTCCTATTACTTTGTAAACTATTGAAAATTTTTTTATACGAAACTACATTCAGTTAATACTATGTCTCTTTGAACCCCGGTGCAGGGTCCCCTCGAAGTTTTTGTACTATAAATTTTGATTTTTTTGCATTATGAAAAAGTGGCCTTCATTAACGCTATCTTCAGTTTTGAAACCCTTTAAAATTTAGTTTTACTTTCGTTTCTACATTTTAATCTAGACCCTGGGCTCCGTAGGGTCCGAATTAGGGACCTTTGGACTTTTATGCACTATGTATTTTTTATCCCCTAACTTTCTCACTACTTTGGGGCATAATTTTAAAGTGGTGTTTTGGATTCTTCAAGCCGCATGAACTTTCTCATATTGTTATCCGGAACCTAGGGCCCCTTTTAAAAATATTTACCAAATATATTGAGAATTTCTTTAAAATATTACTCTAAGGATTAATTGGAACAGTATGCTAAATTTTTACCAATTTAAGATCTCAAACATCTAGCCCTAAGATATTTTACAATGTTTTCATTTTAGGCTGCTATTAGTTGGACACTTTTGGATCCCCTATTATAGTTTTTTTTTTTCTTGAACTCTTAACGTTTTCCAGCTACTATATGGAAGAAAAAACAATTTCACGTTTCAGCTACCACTAATTTTGAATATTAATCTCGTTTTGGGGATTTGTTGTAGCTTTAAAAATAATCCAATTGTATAAAAACCTTGTTTAACATAATTCTAGTGTCCTCCAACTACTTTAAATCTAAACAACAATAACAAAAAAAAAACCTTATACCCAATTATGTTTTATTTAACTCAAAAGCCCCGTAGGTTTGGTCCTTTTTTATACTTTAGCTGGAATCTTTTTCTAATGTTAATTTCTTTTTTTAAAACAGCTTATGTTTTACTCATGAGAGCGATAAATTGAAAATTGTGTTACTTTTAATAAGTGATTTCAACATTTATTAAATATTGTGTCAATATTCATAATAACGCAATTCAAGGCCTGGGCAATTTTTCGCTCAGCTGGAAATAATCAATTCGTATGATAACTTTACCAATCAGTTTGATTGTGTTAAAAATAATAGTATATCTACGTATCGATCGTTATATATAGTTCCATTACCTGCGGTTTATTCTGCGAGCTGTTTCAAATAACAGACCAGATGTTACGACCAATAAGGTTATCTGAGCGAAAAATCCCAGTCGGCTATCGCCCAGATAGCTTAACAGGTAAAGCATTGGCCTTGTAAGCCAAGGATCCGGGTTCGATTCCCGGTCTGGGCAATTTTTCGCTCAGCTGGAAATAATCGATTCGTAATATTTATAATATTTCGTTATATTTAGAATGGGGCGTGTACTTTCCACCATTTGTTGGCGCATTCTTTCCCAGTTTCTAAGGGCCCAATTTCAAAGGGCTTTGGTTCATTCAACTTAGATTACAAATCTGCAGATCAGGAGCCTGAACGTCAGCTCTTCTAATGACTGCTTTTTACCACACTTTGCGCATAATTCAACTTTATACAAACAGCAATCGAAAGTTTTCGAATTACATAAATTTATAGATGAATAAACAAGTCAAAAATTGCACGTCAAACCTATCGAATGAGGTTCGTTCTTACAATAACGAAGTTTAAAATAAGGTACCCTGGGGTAATAACGCCACGTTAAGGTTCTACCAATTTTCACGGCTTAGTTTTAGATTGTATTTTTCAAACAAATATAGGATCTGATACAGCAACTCATTGACTATCTATATAAAATAAAATAATTTAACAGATATGTATTCATAAAATGTAATGGCGTTTTTTCTTGACCAATGCTATTTGGCGTTATTACCCACCTATATGGGTAATAACGCCATGCAAACAAAACTATGAAATAAGATGGAATAATTGCATGTAGATTGCCCAATTCTAAAAATAAAAACTCTAAACAAATTGCATTCTAAGTTATTGAAAATGTTCAATTTTTTGTGAAAGTGTAAGAAAAATAAAGGTGTGGTTTGGGAGGGGGGGGGGGGGATGAGGCAAAAGAATATCAGACCGTGAGCTTCTTTTTGCTTAAAAAGGACCGCTTAAATAGAAATATGAGAAATATTGCACAGTTTTAACTGTGTTTATTTGAATCAGTATTTAGGATGTAGCTCGGCCACTGTAGGGAATCAACCGGGGTATTAATGTAAAGGATTGGCTTTATTACCCCGGTATAGCTATTGCGCAGTGCATTTTAAATTACAAATTATCTCGAGAAGATATCCAAAATCTTCAACAACATTTTTAAAGTGCATGAAATGAACTATAAATTTATGTAATTAACAAAGTATTTCCGGATAAAAAGATAGTCTTCACATCACAACACGTATCTCGCAAATTTTAGATCAAGCGTTAATTTTAGTTGTTTGTAAAAACAATAAGACCTAAAAATGAAACAAATTAACTTGAAGCTGTTTTTTGCGATTTATATGACTCAAAACCCTTCTGCGCAGAGCACATGGGTGTCATTTACCTGATTATTTCATCAATTATGCAAAATATAAGCACTTGGCGTTATTACCCCGCCTGGCGTTATTACCCCAGGGTACCTTATATTCAGATCTAGGTGTAAGAGTTGTTGCACTCCTACGCAAAAATGTATGGATACAAAATTTATAACGATTTTATGTATTAAATTCAATTATACAGATATGATATCAGTTATACGGATAATATTACTACTTCTTAACTGCACTTTAAAAAAAAATTCAAGAGGTTACTAAAAATTTTTTAGTAAATTTGTATTCCACAGAATTTTTTACTAACCATTACAAACTTTTTTTTTGCAAGTGAAACAATAATTTCTTTTGTAAACTGAACAAAAGAATTTTTTGTATGACTAACTTAAAAATTTTTAGTATGAGCCACCAAGCAAATTTTAGTAATAGCTCCAAAATTATTTTTAATAACCATTATCTGCGCCCGAAGGGCAGGAGGTTCCTTCGAGCTGCATCCAGACTTCTGAAGCGGAAGATTTTCGGCAAAACAGCAATAGATGGCAGCACCAAACATTGCTAACTGCTCCGACAGGATTTTCACAATCCCTTTACTAACGAGTACTTACACTACATACATTCGGGGCGTATTTGGCGGTGGCCAGTATCGAACCCGGTACCTTTTAGTCTGGAGTCCGTTACTATAACCACTATGCTATCAAGGCCACACCAAGAGAGTTTTAGTAATAGTTATTAAAAATATAAAACTATTAACTCTCTTCGTTGCTAATATTTTTCTAGTAATTCTTACAGATTTTCTTGTAACCGACTAAGATTACTAAAAATTTTTTAGTAATTACAAGGATCACTAAAGTTTTTTTTAGTAGATCGACCTTTTTTTTTACAGTGTGGGGCATAATCACCATAGTAACCTGAAATCAATATCTATCACGGAATATGATTGAATTATTTAAAAATGATAGAATTTGATAGATTGGAGAAAACTTTTATTAAGTTGCGACTGTATTTTCATAAATTTTGAAATGATTCAATAAAATTTTGCAACGATTTTATATATTTAATTTCAAATCATTCAGCTTGGTAGTTTGGGCGCTATTATATGTGAACAGTGCGGCCAACAGATGGGTGGACTAGGTAACGACTATAGGTGCTGCAATGTTGAAAAATTATGATATTTTCCCATGAACGATAATGTAAAAAAATTGTTTTAAGTGTCTCAGCAAATAAACTACAAGCTTTACGCACTTTATTTTCAATAACGAACAGGGAATAGTAAATCTCAATAAAATATATCAATTACAGAATAATCCAACGACATTAAAGAAAGGTAGGAAAGACAGACAGACGAACAGATAGACAAACAAACGTAATTCACAAACTAATTTTAACTTCTTGTAATGCTTTAAAAACGCATGACAGATTTAAATTTCACTTTCAAGAAATTATAAATGGAATCATACTCGAATACTTTTATACAACCCTGTATTTTACCCACTTTTTATATACACGATACTAATTGGCTGTTATTTAATTATAATCTGTAATTTGATTAAGACTTATACACACTTAAATCTACTGAGATCATTGTTTCAGAGATTATCATCCATAGAAGGCCTTGTATCCAATTCTTTGCGTGGCCTTGTATATTATTTTATCTACATTGTACAAAGATATCTTAGTTTACTAAATGTAGTTCAACACGAAAATGCATAATTAAAAGAAAAAAAAAACTTTTTAGCTATTTCCGTTTGTACTCAGTATTCCTTACAGATACTTTAATGTAACCCAGTATATGATTTTGTATAACCCTTTGTATTTTTTTTAACCCTGTATATGAATTGTAACATGTATACATAAAAAGTTACATGCAAAATTTTAGTTAAAAGCTCATATAAAAACAAAAATGAACCATCAGCAGTTATCGATTATATGCAGTACTTCATCGCAGTATCGTATCTGAAATCTTTTGAGTGTCCCTGTAAATACTATGTGTTTCCTATTATATAGAAAGTAACTTGTAGTTGCCCTCATGGACGTATAGCAATTTAATAAAATGTTAAATAATTCAATATAATTAGAATACTCCCCAAACAATGTTTCCTCGTATACCATTAGGCAATGAAATACTTTTGTGTGGCCCTGTAATTTAAGTACAAATATCCTTTGCATCGCACATTGTGCAGAATATTTATTTTAACGTACTTCATAGATGCATATCAATTTCAAAATGTACGAAAGGTGTAACATATTTAAAATCCATTTGAAGGTATTCTTCCCATTGGCGTTATGTATTTGGTGTATTTTTTTGTCGTCCGATTACCTACACTAGGGATATAGGACCAGGGGGAGTGCCCTTCGTGGGGGTCTTTCTAAGGGAACCTAACCCGTATTTACGCAAAATTCGAAGAAAACCACGAAAACTCCGAACGGTTAGGCCGACAGCCGTGATTGGGTTCGAACCCAGCACCTGCCGTCTGCCAGTTGAGAGGTCCGTACCTCTCGGCCACTGGTGAGGCCTTGGCGTTATGTAACGGAATATTTTTGACTGTCCTTATAATTAAACTATACATCCGATGGTCATAAAATTTGCAAAGACACGACAAAATTATGCAACAATTATATATTTTGAATTTCAAACCATTTGGTTGGGTACTATTTTCATAGTTATGTGCGGACAGACATATAAGAGGATAGACAGACATACGAACAGACCAGACACGACTATAAGTGCTACGTATTTATATAGTTATGAATGCATTTAAAGATACGTAGGAGTTTTCAGAAATTTGATGCATTAAATTGATCCCGTTTTTATTCAACGATATTCTAAAATCTTATGAACTGCATATTATTGTAATTTTTTAGAGAACAAAGTACATTTCTTCAGGGGGGCTCCGCTCCCCTGACCCCCCTTTGACTCATTAATTTACCTTCGTAGTTTTCTGTTGAATGTGCGGCCGTATTGATTTTTTATTTTTATTTTTTACCTACTAACCACAAAAACCTGTATTTGATATATAAGTATTTTATAGAAAGAGATATATAAAAAATTATGTAAAGGAGTTATATAATTTAGAATTCTAATGTTTTTACAATATTTGTTTCTCAAAAATTTCACATTTATTACGTTTCTATAATATTTAGGTCTAAGACTTTATCTAAATATAAATCCAAATATTTTTGATAACTTTACCTAGCTAAAATCACTTAGTAGAGACACTTATTTCCCGCTAATCTTGACGTCATTTTGACATCGATATCTATGCGATGCAAATTAATGGCATTTATATTTATGTGGGACACATTATTAAAATTTACTATCCAACCACTTCCTTAACAACAAATTTATTATTATTTTAAATATTTAAAAAAAAATATTTTAACGCGCATCAGACAAATTAAAATTTTTTTTAAATAAATTTCTGTAAATAAATAAGGATTAATATCATAATCCAAAACCATTTAATTTAAGCACCTAAGTGCATTAGTTTTATTTTCGGCATATGATTTTAAAATCGCTTGTTTTCGTGCCCTAAAATCAATCTTCCTTTATCTTTTATTATTAAAAGATACTTGAAATTTTCAATTTTCTTTCCAATATGAAGTTATATTAATTTTCTTTTAATTCATATGCATATTTTTTCATTTACCTTTATTTACATGAAAATTCAAATATTGCACTGACACATTACACATGCTTTTAATATTATGATGATAAAGGGTTGCTAGGCAACTATAAAAAGTAAAAGAAAAGATGGAATAAATACATTACAATTTAGTAAATCTCTAAAACAAATTGTTTTATATTATTGGAACACATTTATAAAATTATCCAAAACTTGCAGTAGTAATTTAAAAAATCTGACATGTATAGACAAAATTTCAAATAATTTGAATAATTTCAGCCTCGTATTCGTAAATTTCAGTATCCAATTATCATTTAATGGCATTGAGCAAGTGAGCCATTTTGTTTCAACAAATGAAAATTTTAAAAACACCTGAATTGTCATAGAAAAGCATTATGGTGCAAAATTAAATGTCCTGTATTTTTCGAACAAATGAATCAAATAGAACAAAAAACTATACTGCTAAATCCAGGTATCTCAAGAACATACCCACTTAATTTCAAGTTAATCGAGTGTTTTTCGCGGCAGTTATCGCGGAACAGACAGACAGAAACCAAAACATTACGTGTCTCCAAAGTAAGCCTTCACTGACGTTTCGGGAATTAAGCAGTTTCCTGTATCATGAAAATCTGTCTAAGATTTCAATTATCAATCTTCCTTAACATTAATTTGACATTCTTTTTCGAATTCTGTGGGCAGGATTACAACGAGGTTTCGCTTACTTAACTTTATATTTGATTGTCTCCTGTAATTACGGAGGACTTCCAGTACATGCTGCTTTAGGTAGCGGGAACCCATGTTACAGGTTTATTCGGAAAAACGTTTATTTCGAAGGCAATAGACATTGCGAAAAGCATAGGGATCACCGAAACTAGGTTTATTTAAAAGATTTTCGAGAAATATAAAATCATACCAACTTTAGTGTTGTTAAGGTTATTATAATCTGCCCCAAGCGGACCAACTATTATAAAAGCTTAGTATATTTAATGCTTTAAAGAAAAATAAGAACTGTTTTACTGATTTGTAGATATGGTTAAATTTATATATTTTCAAGTAGTTTATCATCACCCCATCCTCTCCGCTCTTCCATTAAATGAAACAGATTTATTAGAAATTCCAATTGTAATTTTCTAGATTAAACAATCATTCCTGTTTTCTAAAAATTTCTAGCATATTAAACTGCTTTCTGTGGTAATCACCATATTAAAAAATTTCAAACATTTTTAAACATTTTTATTGCTCTAAATTTACATAAAATACTGATTAAAAAACACGTAAAGGGAAATTAAACGTTATATTACAATTTTTCTAAAAAAAAATAATAAGTTTTAATAATTTTATTTACTGCTAATAAGAAGAGATTTATTTTACTTATTTATTTAATGTCGAAGTCCTATACAAAAGGTCTTTGAAATGAGAGATTCTTTAAATTTGCATCGATTTCTTGAATATTATTCAGTATGTATTGGTTTGTTTTAAACATAATTATTCAGGCAATATTTCTTTTCCAGTATCTCTTATTCTTGTGATCTGTTGTGAAAAACGGATTCACAAATTCATAAAAGGAAGTTAGAAATATATTTTAAATTCCTTAATAGAAAATGAGTTTTTTTTTTTTTTTTTTTTTTTTTTTGAAAAATCATTATATTACTTAATATTTTGCATTCTTTTTCTAAAATAGAATCAATTGTATGGATTTTTGGATTTTAAATTGAAACTCACTCTCTCTCTAAAAAAGAAGGAATCTGCTTTAAAGAAAAAAAAAAAAACATGTTATATAAAATTAATGGTTGTTCCATCGCGTCACCGTCGCGGTGAGCGAACAATTTTCGTCGACGACCCCTACCCACGACCCAAACAGATCTAGTCTCTTGCGCGACAGCGCTGTCGCCGGCAGGCGACCACGGAGAGTGACAAAATACTTAAGTTACGACCCGAATAGCGTTGGACTCTTAATAGAAAAGAAAAATAAATATAAGACAAATTGAAACCGGACAAATTTAAAAGAAAAAGTACACAAATTAAAGATGTTTAGAGACGGTTAATAGTAGAGCAGGGCTCTAAAGCTAACGACTTTCCCTGCCTTCATCCCGAACATATTTGTCTTTCCCATATAACATTGTTTGTTTTGATGTGTACTATCACCCTTTAAATTTTTGCCCACAAGTTTAGATTCACCCTGTATATGTATATATATATATATTATTAAGATATAATAAATACAATTATGGTAAACGATATAAAAAGCGTAATTTCAACCGCTTTGTTTTACGCTTGTTGGAAAACACAGGCTATTGAATTTATTTTAAAAATATATCATTTTAAATCTCTTTCTTTATTAATGTATGGTACCATTATACACAATAAAAACATAGTTTCAACAGCTTTATTTTATGCTTCGTAGAAAATGCAAACTACTGAATTTAAATATAAAAAAAGTATATATTTTAAAAATCATTTTTTTAAATTAAGGTATGGCAATAAAAAAGACAGTAAAGAATAATTTTAACTACTTTAATTTTCGCTTCATGGAAAACATGAGCTATTGAATTTATTGTAAAAAAATGATAATTTTTGATCTCTTTCTTTACTAATATGTAGTAACAGTAGATACAATAAAAACATAATTTCAACTACTTTATTTTACGCTTCATAGAAAGCGAGAACTTTAAAAATTATTTTTAAAAATTATAATCTTTCTTTATCAATTTATGTTATTACAGGAAAGATAATAAAAGCATAATTCAACCGCTTCATTTTACGCTTGATCCAAAACGCGAACTTCTGAGATTTTATTTAAAAATTATATAATCATTCTTTATTAAGATATGATAACTGGAAGGGCAAGAAAAGCATAATTTTAATCGGTTAAATTTACGCTTAGTAGAAATGCGATCTTTTAAATTAAAAAAAAAAAATCATCATAACTTTTAATTTTTAGCTCACAGGCTCTCAAACCTAAGAGTTTATGTGCCCGTCTATTCTGTATGTATGTATCTAACGCGATAACTCATGATAAAAGAATCCGATTTAATTGAAATTTTGGATATAGTTTTATTCTGATAAGGCGCTTTTCTAATTAGTTTTGGGAGTTAATTTGATAAGTATAAGAGACGGGGGAAGGGAGCAAATTCCCCTTATTTAATATATAAAAAAGGGTTTTTCATGCAAAATTATCAAATTTTATGAATAGTTTGGTTATAGCATAATTCTCAAAAGGCGTTTCCATGATAAATCCATTGGAGGCGTATAAGAAGGGTCGGGGGATAAACCCCCGCCCATGGTTTTTCATGCAGAATTATCAGATTTCATCCAAATTTAAGATATGGGATCATTCTGATTAAGGGTCTTTTAGATTATAATTGAGTTTTCATTGGATAAGTATAAAGGGGGGAATCGTGGGTAAACCACCATAATTTAGGTTAAGACGTTAAGTCTGATAAGGTATTTCCCTGATTTGTTTTGGAAATTCATTGGGTGAATATAATGGGAGGGGATGGGGGATACCCACCTTAATTTAGGTTAATGTATTTTTCACGCAGAATATGTCGCTTTTCTGCAAATTTTAGATTAGGTTTATTCTGATAAAGTGCTTCCCTGATTTATTTTGAAAAAATATTGGATAAGTTTAAAGGGGGGTATCGGGGTAGATAAATAGTTTTTCTTACAAAATTAACTAATTTGCTTTATTTTTGTATACAGGTTCATGGTGATAAGATGTTTCCCTGATTAGTTGTCGGGTTCTTTTTTCAGGTATAAAGGGAGTACGGGCAATTACCTCCCCATAAATTAGATAAATGAGTTTTTATGCAGAATTATCCTATTTGCTATAAACTTTCGATCTTGGCTCTTTCTGATAAGTTGAAACTTTGAACAGCTTTGGAGGTTTTTGAAAATATAAATTTTGTTATTAATATTTTTAAAGATATAGTAACATGAAAGAAAATAAAAGCATAATTTCAATTACTTTTTTATGCTTGGTAGAAAACTGTTAGATAATGGTTTTACATTTAATTTTTCACGTTCTATTTTTCTTATTAGAGTAATTGCTGGAAGGGAATTTTCAACTAATGTGTATGTATTTCTTAAGTAAACTTAATTTCACAATACATGTACTTAACAGATACAAATCTATACATCACATGAAGGGCTGCTAAAAAATTTGGAAAATTTTAGGATTTTAGATGGAAAAGGCTGAAATTGGGTTTTCATATGTGTTATACATATAAAGAAATGAGGCGTATTATTTTAAATTTTTAAATTTGTTGCATTATTCTGAATGTGTAGGAAAATGATTCACAATCTATGCTTTAGGAATTATTTTTTCGTCTCTTCTCAAATTATGTATTTTATTTTATTTTAGGCGAAAGAAAGTTCGTATGCACTTACCCTGGATGTGACGCAAAATTTATTCAAAGTGGACAGCTTCGTACCCACTACTTGGTTCATACAAAAGAGAAGCCGTACTTTTGTATGGCTGAAGGTAAGGACCTATCTTCAAAATTTTAATAGGATTTGTTTTTAGTAACCTTTGTAAATAGTCATTTTTATTTACTCATTGATAAAAGTAACTATCAATACCAAGTCATTTGGAGTTAAATATCAATGCGTGGCTTTTCGATACAGATTTTACGCTAAAATTAATTGTAAATTATGCGTTGTTTATAAGAATTTATTTACGTTTAAAAGGTAACGGGTGCGATTAGATCTAAATTCAGTCGCCTAAAAGAAAACTCGAATCTCTGATGAAGAAAAAATTGTAAATTAAGGGTTTCTTCTTCACTTTTTATTTTCTCAGTTGTAACTTTAATTTAACGCGAAACTTTTCATAGATGCTTCTCAAAAATACAAAAAAATAAATGAATTTCATCTAAAAATTACAAACAATCCTCTGACTTAAAGTTGCCATTTCATCAATTTAAGAAATATCCCGGTAAACGTACTGAATGTAATTTTTTCGAATTAAACATTGAATTTTTACACAAAGCCTTCTTTTTTCCTTTTTTTTCTTTTTTTCTTTCGTTTTCCTTCTTTTTTACAAAAAAATTGAGAACCAAAATTGGAATTTTTTCCGCAAAAATTTTGAGATTTTTCTTCAAAAACCAGAAAAATCTCTGACAACAGAGGGATGCTCCTGTTATTTTCTGGTTGACCTTTTCGCTTTCATTCAAGAAGTTTTTTTAAACAATGCATTTAACGCTGTATTTTGAAAATGTCTTCTACCGAAAAAGCCCTTTGAAAAATGAATTTTATTTTTTATCACAAGTTGAATATTCAATCTACGCATCTGCATGATCTTATACTAACATTAAAAAGAAAGTTCTTAAGTTAAAAGCAAAAATTTAATACTTATTAGCGTAAAAAACAATTTATTAAAGATTAAAAATTCCTAACGTTTCGAACTCAATCTAATGAGTCATCTTCAGAGGTATATTTTTAAAGGAGAAATAATTTACATTAAAAACAGATTGGCATACTATAAATTGACAAAAATTATACTAAATAAACATTAAAGGCCAAGATTCAAAAATAAAAACATGCACCAGTTGCCATCACTCAGTAGACAATACAACAATGACAAAAACATGGAGGAAAACTTACAAAAGTATTTCTTTTAAAATATTAAACCAGATATTAGGTATTTGAAAGGACATATTGTCATTGCAGACTTCTTTCTTCCTGAAACCAATTTCTATAGATTCCCTTATGAGTGCTTTTTGCGGATTTGAACAATGAGAAATAATCTTTACTTTATCAACATTTCAAAATCTTTACTTTATCAACATTTCTTAAAGTCCCCTTCATCGATAACCTGGACAGAGCTGTTGATGGGCTATTAAATTTTAAATCGGCTTTATGCTCCTTGATCCTCTCAAATAACCACCTCATAGTTTTGCCTACATATGACGTCACTGTAACATTATTCAGTTCTATAGGTATTTCATACACGCCTGACTGGAATAAAAAATGAATATAATTTGAAATTTTTACGCTGATAAGTAATAATTTTTTTGCTTTTAACTTATAACGTTTACAGCGTAAGTCTAAGATTTCATAAGAAAGTTCTTTTTAATTCATAAATATATGTGGTCACTGCGATCGCACATATACCCAATATAATATTTTTGTTTTTACATGCCCTGTTACTTGTTAAATATTTCTGGAGCGCTGGTGTGTTTATGAAACCACTTAATTTTAATAAGCAAATGTCACCATCGCACCAGAATTTTGGTACAGAAATTTTCCATTTATTACTTATGTAAAATATAGATCCTTCTTATTTCCAAATACATTTGTTGATAAATTCCAGTATCATTGATTCATTTTAAAATTTTACCAATGTAAATGCTTTGGCAATGAAAAGGTTAAATGCATTTAGATCATTGAGTAAAATGAGAGCGAACAAAACGAAAATTGTAATTTATATTATTACATTCTTTTACCTTTACGAAAAGAAAATATTGGACTCACAAAAATTTTCGAATTCCAATTTTCAACAGATTCACATGTTTTGAGATTCAGAGATACCGAAAAACATGTTTATACAAAATTTCTTCCTCTGAGCCTGTCTGTCATCTGTCGGAATGTGACAGACATTTTGTGAGCGCTCTATCTCAAGAATTAATGCACATAATTTGATAAAACTTTAAATTCTCTTAGTCTCTGATATAAATCGATAATGGTTAACTTTTGGTGTAAATTGCCGAAAAGGTGGCCCTGCTAAACTGCATTTTTTACATTTTTCTCAAGAAATATAGATCAAGAACTAACGCGCGGATTTTCAATACATTTCAGATTCAGTTACGTCTTTATATAGTTCGGGTTGATTACTTTTTCGTACAAATTGCCCAACATTTGGCGTTCCTATGCTGCATTATCACAATAACACAATAACTCTATCGTAAGAACTATCTATATATAATGCTATCGTACGTGGCACAGAAATCGTGATTATTTTTTATTGTTTAATGGCAACACCCGAAAGAATCACATCTTATTGGTTATTGTGTAAAAGTCCTTTGGCAGAATGTTGGCCAAGTCAAATTAGGTTTGTTTATGTTTTGTTCTTTTGCTGAAGTTATGGGGTTTCAAAATATCAATTTTTTTCTGTTCTTTTTACTTAAACAAATGAATAAAAGTCACGAATTTTTAACGCGTCAATTTCAAATAAAAGTTATACATTATAAATGAAATAAGTAAAAAGGATTATATTATTATATTTTAAATGAAATTAATGCAATAGAAAGAATGCCACGGATACAATATTTGGCGGTTTATCGCGTGTGCCAGGCTAACATAAAAATACCGAGCTCTTGATTTCTCTGTGCAGATGTCATACACGCACCACATGAGCACATTTTTTTCTGACGTCAATTTGACGAAAACTTCGATTTCAAATATCAGTTGAATATATATATATATTTAATTGTTTTCTATTATTTAAAAAAGGAAATAATAATAAATGAAAAAAGTTTTGTTAATACTTATAAAAAATTAAATCATTAAAAAAAGAAAATAAAAGTAAATAAAAAGTTTAATAATAAATAGCCGGGTTACTACATGAGGCATATAATTGCCATTTTGATGCAATAGCGCCAATGTGGTGCGTATATGTCGTCTATCTTTCTGTCTCTAGCAAAATCTTCTAATTTGGCAAAAAAAAAAAAAAAAAAAAAAAAAAGAGGAATTAAAATAAATTATGAATAAAAGCAATTCGATTTAATGCGTGCAATACATTTAAGGGAGAAAAAAAAACTGATCACCAAGGGCAGCTAATAGTATGGATTTTCATCAAATTTCAGATTCAGTTAGTCCTTAATATAAATATGTTTAGAAATGTTTTTGGTGTAAAATTATAAACAGATGGCCCTGATATGCAGAATTGTTGCGATTTTTGTAATAACTCTGACTATCTACACTAAGGATATAGGTCCTGGGGGGAGTGCCCTTCGTGGGGGTCTTTCTAAGGGAACCTAACCCGTATTTGCGTAAGGTTCGAGGAAAACCACGAAAACGCCGAACGGTTATTCCGAAGGACGCGATTGGGTTCAAACCCAGCACCTGCGTTCTACCAGTTGAGAGGTAACCAGAACCTCTTGGCCACTGGTGGGGTTGCAATAACTCTGAAATGTTTATAATTTTTCAGATTTATTTAGACGTGTACATAAGTTGTTGCTGATTAAATTTTGCCTACATCATTAACAGAGGGCGCTACTGTGCTGCACTTTTCATGAATTTTAGTTTTAGTTTTCTTTCAAGAACTTAATGCGCTGAATTTGTTGTCTGTAGAAACCTCATGATGGGATTAGATTGTCATTTAATTTTGGTACTGTTCTAGCAAATTTTGACTTATTAAAATGTACGCAATATAAGATAGTTTTAGGATTGGCACATCCAAATATTTTAAGAAATCATCTTGTAAAAAGAAAATACGTAAAAAAATAAAGTTTTATTCTTATATTATATAGGATTTATTTAATATTGTTTTGCATTTTGTTATTGTTTACATCTGTTAGTATTCTATTTAGGAAAAATAACATTTTGGTTTTAATTTTGTTTATTATTTAACTGAAATAAATATTGAATTTTTTTTCTAGGATGTGGCAACAGATTTGCCCACCCAAATCGCAAATGCCCTGTACATCGCGATGAAAAACTGGGGAAAGAAAAGAATGTGGAGATCCGCATTCCAGACTACTTACCTGAAGATCAAAGGATCTGGTTGGAGAAGTAAGTTTTACTTTTTAACACATTCCATTATATTTAATGACTTTAGGTTTTCTCTCTTCCACTTCATGTTCTGACTTTCGTAAATGTACTTGAAAGAAACGCTTGCGATCCGTCCTTTAATTTTAACACATTTCAATATGTTCTAATGTTTTAATGTTAATAATTTTCTGTTTGCCTTGTCGTGTTCTAATTTTCGTAAATATATGTGAAAGAAACGCTTGAAATCCATCCTTATACTTTGAATGAAATAAGCACTCAAATTTGACAATAAATAAAAATAAAAATTAAATTTAAGCCTTTGTGTCCCAAAATACAAATTCACGAAAATTTCATCTTCTATGGCATTTTTTTGTATTTTTAAAACTATATTAGAAGTTAAAAGATTTGAAAGATTTTTTTTTCTAGGACTATTCAATTTTGAAGGACTATTTAATTAAATTTGAATTTACAGGGATTTTGTGCAAAATTTGTAAACTTTACTATCGCAAAATATACTCAGATCTTTTATTTGTTAAAAGACCCTCTCTCTTTTCATATTGTAAAGTAAGGATATGAACAAATTTAATGTAAATATTATGTTCTTGCTATATAAACATAGAAAAATTTCCTAATTGACTCCCTACCCCCCATATTCTTTTAATGTCAAGAAAGCTGAAAACATGTAAAGGCAAAAGAAATTATCCTTTTAAAGATATTTTTGTTTTATACAATCAATAATCCTTTTGGAACAAAATAAAGTAATGTTTGTATAACGCATTCTAAACTAAATTAATACTAATCGAGGTTTAAAAATAATTTTTATAACAAGTTATAGTAATGGTACTTTAAAGTACGATTGTGGCATGAAGGGTTAAATGGTATGCAAAGAGTTCACAGTCTATAACTTTTTTAAATTGCAGTAAAATAAGTAATGTTTGTTTTTAAATATTTTGTTAAAATAAGAATGAATTTAACCGAAAAAATACTATTTTCTTAATGTTATTTAAATTTGAATTTTTTAAAAATAAATGTATTTCTTTAATTCCATAATAAATGCAACAATATAATAGAAAAATCATGCTATTTTTTATAACAATAACAATAATATTTTAAAATTTAGAAGTTTAAAAAGACAAAAACACTGAAATTCATTTAAAAAAAAATAAGTCGTAAATTACAATTCTGTAAGAGATAAAATTTTCAATAAATCAGCAAAAGAATAATCTCATAGACATTTATAAATAATTTGAATTTTTGTCGTAATTGAATTATTATTAATCGAGTTATGACAATTATTGACTTATTTGAAAAAAAAAAACTTTGAAATATATAACTGTACAACTAAATAAACAAGACACCACTAAACGTTTATTTATTTATTTAAGACCCCCCCCCCCCGTAAGAAATGTAAATATATTAAAATGTTCCAGGATCATAAAATGTGTCTTTTTTTGTCAACAGTAAGATTTAAAATGAAGTTATAGCTGAAAGTGACATTTTTAGATAATATAAATATTAAAGTGTCCCTCTGGCAGTTCCAGGTGTGTGCTACAGCCCATCTGCTCTTTGGTTTATAATTTTGTGATCCTCTTAATCCTCGCGAGAAAAAAAAAAAAAACGCCCCTTATGAAAAGAATTGGCCTGCTTTCTGTATCTGAATTTCAGAAAAAAAATGAACTGTCTCTCTCTTTTGCATTGACAAAATTGTTTTTGCATTTAAAATAGGCTGACAGTTACCTTAAAAATCTTTAAAAATCGAAAAATGGAAGATCGAAAGTTGATAAATAGCTTTTAAGAATCATATGCTTTTAATAATCCAAAATTACCCCCAAAAATCTAAAAACTGTCTTTTAGAATCCGAAAACATGTCCATAAAAATTCAAAAATTGCTTAATGTTCCTCTCCCAGGCACACTAATGCTATTCCTACTTTGAGGTTGTTTTCTGACACCTGTTTTGCATTTCGATACTTGTAAAAATAATTTCTTCGCTTTGGATACCTGAGAAGCATCTCATCATCACGCCTTTTCTTTCTTTTTTGATTTTGGTTGCAATTATTTTTTATAAAGTTATTGTCATAATCAAAACCGATCTCGAAATTGAAAATGATCTTATAAAAATATCTTCACCAAAATTGAAAAAGTATTAGAAAAAAAAGAGCAACGTAGACAAATACATCAAATATCCAATGCAAAAGAAAAAAAATCGATATGGAAACCAGATATGATTTATTTCCAGACTGAGCTATAGATTATTTGCGAAAACAGTTGTAAAAGTTTTTTAAAACTTCTTTGCAAACTTTTCAAAAATTATACTTAAGCTATTGTTAGAATGTTAATTCTTATCAATGTTATTTCTCTCATTGAGGACACTGCGTTCATTATTTTCACAAAAGGGATAAATAGGACATTTTGTATCATAAGAGACCAGAAAATATATTGGTATGTATGTTTTCGTCATTTTCAATGTGGAGAAAGTCCCGTATAAAAATTTTATTATAAAATGCTATCATTACACTCTATATTATATTAAATACTTACAAGTTTAATTTTTGACATTTATTTATGGCGTAATTACAATAGAGTGTATCCCCCCCCTCCAAATTCGCAGCAATTTTATTTGTTCAGTTCCAAAGTATTTATTTCTTTACGTTAAAAAACAAGAAATGCACCTTCGAATAAAATGTCATTATTAGAGAGAATGTTAAATGTAGTAGAAAAAAAAATAGTCGAAAACATTCCGCGACTCGAACAAGAAGTTTTTTGCGGAAAAAAAAAGCTTTGTTATAACTTATATATTTCAGCGTATAAGATCCTCCAAAAATAGTAATCGTGCAACAATCGGCTGTCATTGAAGACATATCAATTTTTTTTAGAAAATTAATAATAATAATAATAATTATAATTTTAACAATAAAAGTTATTATTTCGATTATTATATTTTTTAAAATTTTTAGAATAACATTTTTCACATCAACTATAAAAATAATTAAAAATAATAATATTATTAAAAGTAATTTATCATCATATCATCAATAATGAAATATGCATAAAATTTATAGTTATAAATAAGAATTATAAATGATAAATTGAATATAATTTGAATTTGAATTGTAAATAACATAAATAATAATAATGAAGTGTATTCGTCTCCTCCTCTCCCCCACAGCTATATATCCTTCATCTTGATTGAATAACATTGCATTAAACAACAAAAAATGAACTTCAGAATAATATATTATTCAGAGAAGGAACGTTTACTGTAGAAGAAACTAAAAATAAATAAAATAAAATAATAATAAAAAAAATTATTACTATAACAGAAATAATAATTTTAATAATACAAATTTTAACAATAGTAATTATATTAATGATGACAATGTCAAATTTACGCATGAAAATGAAAGTATAAAACAAAAAACATACACATTGTATATTTATCTGATGTTAATAATTACATTTCATCCATTTAGATATAAACGAGATAAAAAAGAGAAAAAGGTTAACAAGGCAAAAGGAAACAAGATAAAAAGATCAGAGAGAAAGAATAGAGAAAGAGACATGTTGGAAATGAATAGCAACATCGAAATTGATGAGAATTTGGATCCCCAGGAGTCTCCTGAGGAACTTCTAATGGACCAGCATGCTGAAACAGATGGTAATGTACCAGAAATTCACGGAAGTAATCAAATGAATGGATTACTTGTACTAGCTGAAGCCTGCAACTTGGTCGAAAATCTCAACTAAGGGGAATAAATGATCAAGAAATACAGCAAGATGATCAGGAAAGAGAAAGGGATCAGTAAAGAGACAAATTGATTATAGATTTGTTGAACTTCAAAACGAACTAGAATGTTCATTGTTCATTATCATGCAGTATAATTTTTTTAAATCCGCAATTATCTGCATGTATGTAATTTTCAAACGACCAATTTCGGTTTCTAACTCATTCAATAGCATTTTATACTTGAAAATGTATGCTCATGTATCATCTTAGTATCATCATGTATCATTTCATTAAATACAATGTATAATTATAGTAAAAAAAGTTTTAAAAAAAAACCAACATAAATATATTAAAAGAAACATGTAATAAAAAGTATTAAAAAAACATAGAATAAAAATTTTAAAATTTAAAATGTTTTGATTTCTTTTCACATGAGTAACTTCTTTATGTTGATTATACTGTACATTTCCATTTGCCTTAAAATATAAGTATATCAAGTATTATTGTTTATTGTTAATAGAATTTTAATTTTAAATATTATATATTATGCTTTTTTCTTTTTTTAGCTTTATCAAAATGCATTTCATGAGTTTACAACATGAATATAGCAACGTTTCTTAAGGCAATTATCAAAAAATGTAGGGGAGGCGGAAAAGGATTGACCCACCCTGCAGTTTTCATATTTAAAAGAGTTTCAGAGTTTTGCAAATGGTTAACAACTAAAGCTATAGATAAGCTCAAACAAAAATTTGTTTCATGAAGATAATTCTAAGCGTTGTGAAAAATCAGTTGTAAAAAGTTTTAAGCTTAAAAAACTTTTTTTTTTAAATGCTACAATCGGATTCTGATAAAAAGCTCCGACTACCAAAGGAACCAAATAACCATGCAATTGACAAAGAAGCCTCTTTGACAATTGTCGGAGATCCGTCGATACTTGATATACTGAGTTTTAAGGATAACTAAAATATGCATTTATGCAGCAATTTTTTTTAAAATTTAAAATTATTTGCATGCATGAATTCTTCAGACGACAAACTTTGATTCTTTGTACCAAGGCTCATTTAGCAGAATATTTTATTTGAAAATACATGCTTATTTGTAATATGATTTTCTTTGAAATGCACAATTATCTGCATACATGAATTTTTAAGGCGACAAACTTCGGTTCTTTGCACCAAGGATCAGTTAGTGGCACTTTATATCTGAAAATACTTATTTATGTGATGCATGAGAATTCGTTAAATCAAAGTACGCTATAGACGTTCGACTGTATATAATTTGAATATGGCATTACAATTGTATTATGATATTATTTTAATCCAGAAATGCCTTCATAGATACAAATAGATCATTTCTATATCGATAAGTCATTTTTTTTTCAGAAACACAGATAGAACCTCAAGTGACGATTAGTATAGGTACGTTTTGCAGAAAGTATAAACGCAATTAATTTCGACAATGCAGGTGTATCATTTGAGTAATTTTTTAGCCCTTTATGAATTTTTGTCAAATATATATATATATATATATATATATATGTTTGTATAAAATATTAATTTTAATATATTATATTAAAATTATATTATAATATATTATATAATTATATTAATACTTATAATATATTATATTAAAATTAATATTTTATATTGAAATTGTAACCTTTGTTGCTGTAATTTTTTAAAAGAAAATTGAAGAAGAATTGGTAAAAAGAGCGCACAAAAACGAAGAAAAACAACAAAAATCACAGTTGAAACTTACCTGCATAGAGCCAAAGGGAAAGACAAAATATTTTCCTGTGAAATCCAAAAAGTTCTTGAAATAGTAGAATGATACATGTGGCTTAGATTCCGACAGCTACTCAATTAAAAGCATGAGTTCCACAGTACCATTAGAGGAAAACTGTCAATGATGGTGCTGATATGAAAAGAAAATTTTCTGCTGATGATTGGTTACTAATAAAGAAAACTGTAAAAAGATTTGTCAGACAAGTGCTTAATAATTTGAAAATCAAATTTGCTCAAGTATCCCCCTCATGGGGATACTTGATATTATATAATATATTTTAATATATTATATTAAAAAATAAATATTTTAATATGTTGGACTTAACTAATTAAAGTATTAGAGATTATAACCTGTAGAACAGTTTTAAAAAGTTATTTTAATTTAATAAAAGTTAAATTGAAACCATGTTTACATTTGTCTAGAGAGGCTATTTTGTTAGTCAAACTGAAAAATAAAATGGATATTTTCATTAAAAAATTTAGGTTTTTTTTTAGGTCGTTATTTTTTTAAGAAAAAAAAATAAAATAAAAATTTTTCTCCCTTTTAACCAAAAAAAAAAATCTATTAATGCAATTTTATTTTTTGTTTGTTTCACCCATGTCTAATTTTCTAGTGGGGATGGTTGAGCTATGGCTCAAGTTTCCCCAATCTCACTGGCTCAAATATCCCCACTACCACTATTTTTGTTTAGCAGAATTTTACTAAATAAAGCATGCAGCTATTAGAACTATTTTAGATTCAAAATACAATTGAAATTATACTTATTAAATTTATGTATATAGTTGCAACTTTTAATTTCATTAAGAAAACTTTGATTACAAAAAAAAAAAAAAAAATAAAAAAAAAAAAAATAAAAAAAAATAAAAAATAAAAAATAAAAAAAATAAAAAATAAATAAATAAATAAATAAAAATAAAAATAAACATGCACCTAAATATTTACTTCGAATAGGGAAAAAACAACTATTAATCACTATACTTTCAAAATCGTACCAAGGTCTGTGATTTCTTTTTTACATGTTCAGAACTATAAATATGTTACCATATTGAAAATTTTAGAAAGAAAAATTAACCAACTGTAGAGATAATAGGGGTGGCTCAAGTATCCCCTATGCTCAAGTATCGACATTCTCCCCTAATTCTAAATTCTCCGTAGAACAATAGCATTAAAATTCACGTTTTGTTATTTTTACATAAAAAAAATTGCGTAAAGGAAAGAAAATTACTGTTATTAATACTTCAGTTGCCTGACTTACACTTATTGCGGAACCAGTTTGAAACCCCTAATTTTGTAAGACAGTTACTAAATGCATTTTGTTGCATGTAATGAACATTTCGGTATTTTAAGACATTACGCTGTAGTTTTTTAATCATTTAAATTTAATTCAGTTCATGCTTCAAAGAAAAATGTATTTAACTGACAATCTTGTAAAGATACATAATTTAAAACATACTTATTAAGCCGCGCAATTTTTTCATAGTTCGTAGATCTCTAAAAGATTTAATGGAATTGCATTACTTTATTTCAGAATAAATTATCTTAGAACAGAACAAACAACTGTTGTGTTCTTATTACAATTGCATTGAAAATTTATTAGATGTATTATGAATTGAATTTCTGAAATTCCTTAAATTAGCTGAATCTGATTGCACAAGATATTAGATATTACACAATTTTAACATCTTAAAACAGCGACGGTGCTATTATGGAATCACATGATATTAATTACCAATTATCAAACAGCACCCGACTTTTTAATGAAAATTTCTCTTTTATTATCTACGCCATATATATTTACTCGTTTGCAAATCATTATAAACAAGATCTTCCCTAGGGATAAATCTTAAATTAACTTTTATTCACAACAAATAATATTTTCAATAAATCCTCATAAAATGTTTTCCAATCCAAAAATAAATTACAAATAAATCTCCCACTCATCGAACGGCAAATACAAATTGAAAATTAATTTGTCACATTCTTAGATAATGACATAAAATTTTTTTCTAGTCGTTTGAAGCAAAGATTTTAAGAAACTGTAATTGATTGGTATTTCAAAGTTAAGATAACTTCGAATTTAAAAAAAAAAGGTGTTTCTAAACTGATCAAAGACGATATATAAAACAAGATTTATTAGAAAACGTAGAAAAGAAATATTGTTGAGAAAGGATTAAAAAAAGATTTATACAAAAATATCGAGCAAAATTCTATCGATGATAAAAAAAATATTTTTATGCTTAAAATAAGTGGAACGAAGTTATCTATATTATAAAGGCCAAACTAGGGATGAGATTTCCGCGTTTATGGACACCGGTATTTTATTAGAGAAAAATGTTATTTAATTTAATCAGAACATTTTTGCGATTTAAGAAAACAACATTTTCTCTAAAATAATATTGGTGTGCAAAAACGCGGAAATCTCATCCCTAGGCCAAACGTATCTGTGCGTAACGCACACGTCATTTTGCGAATGGCAACACTTTCAAATTTTAAATAAAATTTCGGTATTGCAATTTTTGCTACTAAAAATTTTTAAACTTCTGAATATCGCAAATTTTTAATTTTTACACCATCGTGTAGGGGGAAAATGCACTTTTAAATGAAATTTGTTTGAAAGCTGTATCTTAATTTGTTATTGAAATATTAATATTTTTGCAGTTTTTAATACCGCTTTTCTAATCGTGGCAACAGGAGTACTCCATTTAGATTAAAAGCAAAGAAAAAAATTGATTACTGTATCTTTATGTTGCCATTTTCTCATTAAAAGGGGGGAAAATTAAAACTTAAATATCTTCTGTTATAAAACCCGGTGAATTTTGATTTTGATTTCATTTACAAAATTTGATCTACACCTAAAATAATACAAACAGTTTAATATCTGTTTCAACTAATAGTTTTTTTTTTTTTTTTTTTTTTTTTTTTTTTTTTTTTTGTTGTTGTTGAAAAGTTAGAGATACGAAATGTGAATTTGTAAATTTTTATATGATGAAAATGATGCCGGGTTTAGAATTCACGGGGAAAAATTTCTATGATTAAGTCAAAGTTCAATAAATTTCGCTTTTTTTTAATTTTGGAATGCTAGCATAAGAACCTTAATTGATAACTTTATCATAATAACAGATCTTTGTTATTTTTTACTGCTTACATGCACGATTAAAGTTTAATTTTAACAATTTCTACTACTAAGTTTTATAGAAATAGTATTTTATTAATTTGACTTTAAATATCGTTTGTTTAAGAATTAGACTTACCAGTACGTAATGCATTTTTTCTTATAACTAATTTTGTAGGTTTATTATAAATCAAAGGAACTGTTTCTTCTTAAACATTTTCTTTCGTCAAAATTTGACGGGTTCTACCTTATTACTGATAAATTTTGACTAAAGAATGAGATGTCAGCCTCTGTTTAGAATAAGCAATATATATATATTTTAATTTATGTTCAAAAACTAAGATCAGGATGTGTAAAGATATTTGGTATTTGTTTGATATTTGCTTATTTTTTAAACGCTTAAATAATAATTTGAAAGAACGCAGACATTTCTTTTTATACACAAATGTCTTCGGTAATTTCTAAAGAATATTTTAAACCGAACTGTGCTAAAAGGTTGAAAGAAAGAGTTTAATTTAAGTCAGAAATTATTTTTAATTCTTCTTGAAATAACAAAAATATTTTAGAAGCATAGATGCTGAATAACTGGCATTATTTTATCGTAATATAACTCTTGAATTCACAACAAAAAAGAGGGGCGGAATATCGTTTGAAATACATTAAATGTTTTTATAACGACACTTTTAAAAAATAAATTTTCTTCTATCAAAAAAAGATTGACAGACTTTTTTTTGGATAAATAAAAGAGCAAGTTACCAAGCTAGATTTTGCTTTCAAAATAATAAAATACTTTCACTTCTTGAAACGTAAATCGAATTGCAAGATAATTCTCTGGTAGATTTCGAGCAGTAAACGCAAAGAAAAATGTCGGGTTTTAAATTATGAATTTTTTGGATGAAATTTTCCGACACAAAATTATTTAAATAAATGCCGATACCCATAGCTGCAAGGAGTGTGCGAGATGTAGATAAGATTAATTTTAAAATACCCGAATAATTCTTACAGTAGTGTTATTTCAAATAGATATTTCAACTTTCGGAAAGATATATAAATTCATTCCTTTCAGTGCAAACCCATAAAACCTAACAGCATTGCATTTAAAAGTGAGTGTAAATGTGATTATTGTCTGTTTGCCTATGCAGAAAACAGAGTATTCAAAAGTTTCGCATCTATCAGAGGTGCAGTTGGCTCTCTTTAATTTGAAATCGGATAAATCGAATCTTCGTTTAATTTGAATTAAAAATGAAGTCCTGAAATTTTCAAAAGCAGAATAACGTTGATTATTTTTTCGAACTCATTTTCTTTCGATTTCGTTTAATTCGAACGAACGAGATTCAGATTTTTCATTTTCCCTTTCTTACTCTCGGACTTCAGATCACTGAAAAAATTTCATTTCTTTTATTTTTGAAGGAATTGTTCTGAACAAGTATACATATATAGTCCTAAGCATTTGATATACGCTTTTTTAGTGCCCCGTCTGTCCATCAAGGACATCTCTGCACCATCTTCTTTTGTGCTTATTACTAATCCCTCAACACTAGAACGCCCGGAAATTCTACTCAAGTTTGAAAATAATATTTCTCACCAGAATTTTTATTCAAAATTATTTAATTGATTTATTTAACGTAAATTTGCGTGGATTAGATTTAAATTATTTCAAGAAAATTTTTCTGGTTCGAATTGAAATTTAGTTACATGATTGGAGTCGAATCGACTCCATCCGGGCGTTCTAGTGTTAAAATGTTTATGTATTTATATCTTTTAATTTAATATTAAGTCATATTCTAATGATAACAGACAAAATAATATTTAAAAAACCCTATAACATTGATTTCTTTGTAATGTACCCTTTAACCCTTTCCGGCACGGGCAAAATCACGGAAAAAATGAGAAATTATCGGCTAGCACCGGAATTCACAAACGAATTTTTTAGATATTTTGAATTCCTTAATTTAAACCTTTATAACAAAAGCAAAATTCTACTAAAATATTACTGGTGCCGTTTGCATGTTTGGAATTAAATTTAGGTATCCCAGACCGGGCACAGTGTGCCGGAAAAGGACAAAACATGTTTTTCACTTATTCTTTCCATAATTCGAATTCTGGATAGTTCGAACATTTCTTGTGTTCCCAGCTGGTTCGAGTTAACGAGAGTCGACTGTATTTACAGATTTTTAAACATTTACAAATATATTTAGAAAAAATAGATGGAGTATTTAAACTAATGGGAAAAAATCTTTTCTTTGTATATCGAGTGAAACCATTTGTAACGCAGAATTCGAAAACACACTTCTTTTAATTTTAGGTATTATACTTTTAGAAATATCATTGAAAATGTTTAGCAAAAAAATGCTCCCCCCCCCTCCTCTATTTCTGAAACCACTAAAATTAAAATTATGCGAAAATTAGAGATATTAGACACAAATTTAATCATTGGAGAAAAACTATAGCGATTATGCCAGAAAATATAGTTTTGATAAAAGAGTACTTTCCGTTACAAGCAAATTTTGATTTAAGGGCATTCAGCAAAAGTGTTAAGAGAGCCGAAGATACATATCCTAATTGAACTCTAAAAGCTATGTTGATAACGATTTTCGAAAATTAATCTTTCGCTGGACGCTCAAATTTTCATAACATGAGCCGACGCGTATTGTAAATTGAAAACAGGCGAAAAAGAAACGATAATTGCTGCTTTAAAAAAAAAATACAACTACTTTAACATACAAATATCATATAAGTTATCTCTGATTACAATTTACAACAGTATTTCGCAGTACACTTATTTTATTTTAACATACTAAGGCAGAAGTTTATATATATAAAAAGCTACATACTACTACAATCACAAACAATACTAAATAAAAAGAAAATTGCCCAGTTAAACTGATGGCATTAAGGTCACAGACTATACCCACTAATTGCACATTACAGCCTTTTATTTTCAAGGGTTTATTCCGATCGAAAAAAAATCAAAGGAGGGGAGACAGCTCCCCCTTTCCCCTTTTTTACTTAATCATTAAACCCCCTAAACTAATCTGGGACATGCTTTATCATATAAAAAAATCTATATCCAGAATTCAGAATAAAACGGAAAATTCTTAATAAAAACCCATTTATATAATTTAAGAGGAGTTTCCCCCCCCCCTCTTTTATACTTGACCATTAAACTTCCAAAACTATTCAGAGATTTGAACAAAATCTGATTATTCTGCATGAAAAACCCATTTATATAAATTAAGGGGAGGGGTATTAGAACTCCCGTTCCCCTTGTTTATACTTATACAATGAACAACTAATACCAGTCACGGAGGCGCCTCATTAGAATGATCTTATATCTAAATTTTAAACGAAAACTGATAATTCTGCATGAAAAACCCATTTATATCAATTAAGGGGAGGGGCATGATCCCTCGTTCCCCCTCTTATACAAATCGAATGAACTCCAAAAACTAATCAGGGAAGCGTCTTATAAGGATATACCTATATACAAATTTCAAGTGGATAGGATATTTTTATCATGAGATATCGCGTTACGCATACACGTACGCACGCACGAACGACCGTACATACATACAGAACGGGCGGGTACATAAGCTCTCAGGCTATGATAGCCTGTGAGCTAAAAATTAATAATAAATTTCGGATTTAGAAAATTCGTCCTATATTTCATCTATATTAGTCGTTTCATATATCAAGAATCAGATATGTTTTTTGATTAGTGTTTGCAGATAAATAATGCACATTTCATGCGCTTTTAACAGATTAAAATGACAGGTGCAGCTAATAGCGCAATCTGAAAACTGGGAAAAGAGACTGAAACTGGTAAAAGACAGAAACTGGGTAAAGAGATCCAATAAACGAATACAAATTGATATTAACGCCCTCTGCTGCTTAAATTTTGTTTGAGATAAAACAAAAACCGAGTGTTGTACTTTTTACAACGGCGCGCCCGATGGAAGTTTAAAAACAGACTAAATTAATTAAAAATAACTCAATTACATCCAAATTATTTTCATCGTTACAAGTTGAATTTTAGATTTTTCACCACTTTTTTACGGAAAAGTATTTTTTGTTATTTTAACATTTTGTCTTTTGAAAGAGAGTATTTATTTATCTTTATATTTACTGCTGTAAAACGCGTTTTCTTACCACTAAATTTATAAAGATCTAAAAGTATGCCTCTAAGTGTTAATGGATTAATAATGTAAATATTATGAAATTCGCGGCTAGTTGGCATTGAGTGGAACTCTCAATACTCCTCTCGTGTCTTTAAAAGTTAACCCTTTCTGACTCATGAAGTCCGATTTTAAAAATATTGACTCAGATGTTAGAATACATCGTTTAAAACATGTAAAAAAAAAAAAAATTAAAAGTAAAACTAAAATATTCATTGACTTGACCCTTTCAGGGGCAAGGTATCCCTGCTCCAAAAATGTTCAGATGATGAATTCACACCGCAATTACGAACAAATTTATTTGAAAATAATGAACAGATATTTTTCACGTATATTATGAGATCAAAATTGTACTAAAAACTTACTAATGCCAGTTCGCATATGGGCATTAAAATCAACCGTTTGCAGACTGCAACCACACTACAAACAACGCCCCTGACAGAGTTAAAGGTACTTTTTCCACTTATACAATACGCAGAAATTGACGTACTTCTCCGACGTATTGTCAGTTTTATAATACGAAATTTTATAATATGCAAAATTACCTTTATAATGTAATCTTATATATTACTTCTCGAGCTTTTTTAATTTGACAAAATTTGCTAAGTTGATTTTTGCAGTATCAAACTGAAGCTTTTTAAATAATAAGCAAAACTTTGATATGCGAAATTAACTCAATATCATAGTCTGTTGAGAATTCCAACGTTCAATTTGTATGTTCGGAAATAAAAAAATTAAGTGAAATCGTGTTTTAAAGCTTGCTGTGTAAGTACAATTGACTCTTGTGTTATATTGCAGATCTGCGAAATCTGCTAAAAAGGTAATAAGTAACACTAGAATGACCTTGAACGGTCATTTTGACTGCTAGCATATGAATATATTTTGATTCAAACCAGAAATTTTATTATAAAAAAGTTTAAAAGATACAAAGAAGAAAAACATTACATAATATTTTAAATTATTTTAAATCAAAAATGCTGGTGTGAAATATTTTTTATGAAACTTAACTAAAATTATCTAGTGTTAAAACTTATCTGAACAAACGTGGCACGGACGATGGCGGTATTGCAATTTTTCAACATACTTTTGAAGTTCGCTTAACACAGTGCCAAAATTAAACTTGAAAGAAAGGATTTATTCGAAATACTTTGAAAGAAATTCAAAGATATTTTTAAGTTGAATTAGGATTTATGAAATCCTAAATGAAGTTTAAATACACCCAATTTTTACAGTCATATCAAATCAATTTATAAAAAATTGAAAACGTCAGAAAACAGAGTTAAATCAGATTTTAAAAGAAGATTATACAGAATTGCTATATCTGATATTATTTAGGCTTCATATCTCTAATTCATCGAATTTGGAAATTTAATTATGTATAGACATTCATACTTTTCTAGAATACATTGCTATATTCAGTCCTACGTTGTATACTTTTTTTAAATCTTATTATTATTTTAGCAAAGATTTTTTTATTAATAAAATACAATTAATAATCCATATCTTTATTGTACGGAACCCTGTGAATGCGAATAGTACTCGAACTTGACCCTTTAATAGAGTTTATTCGAAATTTTTTTGGGATTCTTTTATTTTGATTCCTTATGCATAGCTGCCAACTTTTACGCATTTTTCCTACCACAAAAAATTTACAGTAAGTATTGTCTTATTTAATCGTCTAAATCTTATGATTAAACAAATGGAAAATCTCTTTACAATTTTTGTGGTAGCAAAAATGAGTAAAAGTTGGCAGCTATGCTTATGCAACTTTTAAAGATTTTAGAACTCTGCAGAATTTTTTTGACAATCATAAAAAGTATTCGCTTTTTAAATTGCAGCTTTATATTATAATTTTGTCCTCTGCGATTTTAGTGTTTTCTTTGCTAATGGCAAAGAAAACACTAGATAGATTTTCCAGAATAATAACGCCAATTGACCCCTTGGGGACGAGTGACAAGTATACGTGCCGCAAAAAGGCTTAACAATCGTTGTTTATGCCCATGAATAATATTTTACTGTAAAATTTGCCTTATTTAATAAGGCAAGTATAGTTATTTATTAATTAAACTATTATCATTATTAAGTTATTATCAAGTAATTTATTAGAATTTTCCTCGATTTTATAAGGCACGAATTTCTGTTTTTAAAAACTGGTAATAAAACAATAATTTTCGAAATATCGTAAAAGGCTCCCGTCGGGATTGAAAAAATTCAGGATTTTCAAAAAGTTCGGAATTTAGACTCTGTTCTGTAATTGATAAATATGTATACGTGTTCTCCGAGATTTATAAGAACACGTTATATAGCACATCCCTTAGGTGTTTTTCAAAAAATCTGTTAACCCTTTCCGGGACACTGTGCTCGGTCTGGGATACCTAATTTTAATTGAAAACTTGCGTACGGCACCTATAATATTTTAACAAAATTTTGCTTTTACGATGAAAGCTTAAATTAAGGAATTCTTAATTTCCAAAAAAGTCGTTTGTAAATTCCAGTGACAGTCGATTTTTTCTCATTTTGCTAACATAATTTGCCCGTGCAGGAAAGGGTTAAAATAAGAGAATCAAAATCATTCACAGTCATAGAATACAGAACGGCAGAATACTAAGGTGAGGGGAGGCTGTCTGCCGTCACGTAATGCGCGCGTAAGTTAAAAATCTTTAGAGATGGCGCATTTCATGATAGGGACCCTTCTTCCCCTGGAGCAATAAAGATTCCGAAATGAACATCCTAGCTTTATTTGACTTGCTGTCACTGTAAACAGCAAGATACCTTGAACAACTTTGCAAGATTCCATTAAGCAAGCATACTGTATAAACTCATAATTTATTTCACATTAATATCATATTTTTTCCGGTGTGCGTTAAAATATAGATTTTTATATTTTTAGGCATACAAAATTGATTTGTGTTTAAATCTCACACAATAAAGGGGGCAGTTTGCACTGATAGTTTACCAATTAAAGGTGTTTTTGTTATCGAGATGTTATGTTGTTTGTTTGGTTGTTTTGTTTGTTTTGTTATCCTTTCTTCCTGAAAATCATGTAAAAAGCAAATTTTTTTTATTTACATTGCCGTGCGTATATTCCCTTGCGTGAATCATATGGATAACCACTTTACAACCTATTTTAAATAATTTATCAATTAAAAAAGAAAGTATGGGACAGCAAAGCGATAGTTTCATATTCACTGGTGCACAGTGCCAAAATTAACGGTTAAATTATTTTATAAAAACTCACTGCTGCTATGATTAAAATAATCCAGGAGCTGAAGACACGAAAAAAAAAAAAAACTAATGCATAAATGCATACATCATTGCATTTTATCAGTGTTATAAAATAACTCTCAGGATTTTTTTTTTTTTTTTTAGACTTATTTGTTTTTGAGACTTTCTTTTGAAGAATTTCTGTACTTTGAAGTTTCTTTCGAAATGCATTCCTTTTAAAGTATCTCATTGTTTAGTATAAAATTATATTTTTATTTCTATGAAAATTACAAATAATAAAAAAAAGTTGAATTTCTGGTTAAATTCTATAAAGTAAAAGAAGAAAGAAAATCTTTTCTTGTAAGTTTAAAATATTTTTTTAAATTCTTATATACAAAATAAAAAAAATTGCCTGTCGTGCCATTATTTAACCACTTAAGGGACAAGCAATAGTGTCTCTGAGATATTAAATTCTCGCCAAAAAATCGAAAAATTTTGTTTTAAAATAAGAAAAGGCAAATTTTCAACATTTTGCCACCAAAGTTAAAATTATAATTTTTTTTAAGTTTCTGATGAGAATCTAGTGTTAATTAGGTTGGATAAAACATATCCCAACGTCTCTCAAGGGAACCTCTTGGATATTCACGTCAGCATACGCCTAACAAGGTAACCTCTTGAATACGAGCGACAGCATACGTGCTGCATAAGCTGATCGCAATCCTTGATTATTGTCACCGGTAAAAAATTACTAAAAATTTTGCCTTATTAATCCGCGCATTTTAGAGATTCACCTTGGCGAAAAACTATGTTTTTAAAAACCTGTGACAAAAAATTAAATAAAAATAAAAATAAAAATTTCGCAAAATACTTTCGAAAATCGAAATCGAAAATTTTTACTTTCTTCTTCTAAAAATAGAAGAATTTAAAAAAAAAAAATGAAAAAAATATATATAATATAAACAACTACAACAACACCCTAATTTCCTGCATATAATCTGCGGATCAAACAATTATTTTTCGACCTAGAATTTGTTTAAAAAGAAATGTAACCTGTTAGATCGTCGTAAATATGTGTCTTTAATCAATAAATAAAATTTCTGGGTTCAAAGATAATTGTTTGATCCGCGGATTATACGCAGGAAATTACGGTAATTTGGAAAAGGATATTTTCAAAGACTAAAATTTAAGACATAAAAATAAATCCTACATTAAAAAAAAAGAAGAAAAGAAAAAAATTCCCATTTTTTGTAAGCAAAACGTTTTAATTTTGAAGTTAAAGTTAAATAAAGGGGTAATATTACGAAGAGATGATCATTTATACAATCATGTTCTTCCTAAAGGATTTATTAATTATTTAAAAACAAAATAAAGAGGTAAGAGAATTTCATCCAATTTTTTAGATTGTGATATCTACCCTATATGTCTCTATTATAAAGGACAAACAAATCTGTGCGTAACGCATACGTCCTTCTGCGAATGGCAACACTTTCAAATTTTAAATGAAATCTCAATTTTACAATTTCCGGTTATTGCCAATTTTAAAACTTTCAAACATCGCACATTTTCAATTTTAACACGGTCGTATAGAGAAAAAATATTCTTTTAATTGCAATTTGTTTTGGAGATGTAACTAAATTTGTTTTTTAATTATTAATTTTTTTGCAGGTTTTAGAATTTTTTTGTTGCCATTATCTCCATAGAAATATTCCATTTAAGTTGAAATTAAAGGGGAAATAATAGATTACTGTACATTTTCGTTAAAAAAGTAATAAGCAAATAAATAAGTAAAATTATTCTAGATCTATCTTACGATGATCAAAACGTGGCTTACATAATACAAGAGTCATATATTACGTACGCCGTGGATTAAGCATTAATATTCCTGGGCCAACTAGGAAAAGAATAAAATGAGGACACAACAAAGATTCAGATATGTCACAGACGTATCTATTCTCGACAGAAATTAACATCCATTTTCCTAATGATTAAAAAATAATTTTAAGTAAATAATTATCTTCATTTTCAACGTAGGTTACTATTACGGGAAAGTGCACTTACAAATATAAAGCAAGAATTTATATTTCAATTGTTTTTCATTTAAGATTCGTATAAATTTCTATATCTTATATTTAATATTTATTTCGATATTTAATTTTCATAATGCTGTTTTTTGCTTTAGATTTTAATATTATGAAAATATTTTTAATACATTTCCAACCAGAAAATTTTAATAGTATAATTTTTAAATTAAATGAAACTACTACATAACTTTGTGTGGGTCTATCTCGTTTGTACTGATTAAAACAAGTGAAATCCATGATGCGATTTCATTAAAAATTAATAATGCATTCTTTATACTATATCTTAGCACCCTGCGTGCACCCTGCGTGTAAGAAAACAAGGTTGTATTTTTTTGGTTGATGTTTTTAAAATAATTTTATGAAATAATTATATTAAATATTTCATTAAAGGATACTAATGACGGTTTTTGATATTATATTCGTACCACTATTTTTGAAATAAATTTTATTGTATATTTATCTCTCACGTGTTCCCAAAGTACATGTAAAAATAATTCTATTGAAAAAATGGCGCAAGATATAATTTAAAAATAGTTGCTAGTGGTGTCCTTGTTATCATTTCAAAATACCATCGAAATACCAAATAATTGCATACATTATTAATACGACTAGTTAATTATACCGGAGGATTCAAAAGGGAGGACGAATTTTTAAAATGAATAATTCGAAAACGAATGAAGACAGAAACGTATGGTTTGCACCAAACGGATGGAAAAGAAACTGTTTTTTGTGTGGTAAGGAAAATATAGTTTTATTGGCGACCAACAATGGTGTTATAGTGTTTTATTGCACCAAAAGATGATTTAGTACAGAAAAAAAATTGACAACTTACAAGTCAGCTTAATTACAATTAATACTACAATAACTGTTCAATGGGCTGTCCATCATTCAGAAGTGCAGCTTTGAGACAAGACACCACACCGTTCACAGCAGTTAGTAGCATTTTTTTGCATTATGACAGACACATTTTGGCGGATGGCATCTTTCAGGGCTTCTTCTGATGCCGGTTGGTTGCGATACACCTTTGACTTCAAAAATATCACAGCCAAAGGTTAAAGGGTGTCAGATCGGGAAATCTTGGAGGCCATGCGTGAAGTAGCAGCTCATAATACGATCCTTTCCAAATTTTGAGTGTCGCAGGCGTTTTGCCTATATATGATTTGCCTATATTACGTACGAGCGTCCGTATTCAATCATGATTTATTATTCTCACCAGTAAATTTTTATTGTAAATTTTAACTTATTTAATCAGAGCATTTTTCTGGTTCAATTAGGTAAAAAAAAAATTTAATAACCGGTGGTAACAAATTAAAAACTCTGTAAAAGACATAAAAAGATGGGCATTGTTTGATTTTTTTAAGCTATTGTATAGCTTTTATCGCGGGCTTTGAGCGCGGCTACCGAATCTAGAAATTATGTAACGAGAAAAAAAAAAAACCTAACACTCCGGCTAACGTCGTTTCGGCAGACTTCGGCACGGTGTTTGTGTACGTGCGACTACTATCTCGGCAAAGCTAACTTGTCAATGGGCATTATACTGGAGAGATGTGTATGTCCGCGCAAAAAAAAATAGTTCCTTACTAAATATTAAAGAAAAACCACTTTTATTTGATTTTTTTAGATTTTTCTAGTGAAAACCGATTGACTGATTAAACAAAATTTATTTAACCTATTGTATGCTCATATATATGGAAAATACTAGTAATATTCAAAGTAAATGTATTTATTCGCACATAAGAGTTCTGGCGAGATTTTTGGCGGTAGAAACAAGTGAATAAGTAACCCTTACACCCCGTAGAGATGAAAGAAGAGTGGCAGGCCACATAAAATTCCCATGTCATTTTTGGAGATAGACGATGTTTCGCGCCTAATCAAATGTCTTACTTTATAAACTATTAAATATAGAATAAAAATTTTGATGGATTCGAATTTTTCGGAAAATTTCACCTCAAGTACATACTAAACATGCTGATGGGAGTATGTAAAATAGCGATAATTATCTTTAAAAATTAATAAAACGAGTGAAAGAAGTTATATACGATTTTCTCAGAGGATAGATAATATAATATTCATGATATAATTTTCATGTTTCCGCATACACATGGTACTTCTATTTTAATTACGAAGAGTTAATAGGAAGTTAAATTAATTTATCTTTTAATCAATCGTATAAATTTAATATTTCAACAGTATGTTAGATTCAAAAACATAACAGTCCTTATGAGGACAGAAAAAAGGCCTTTTAGGAACCAAGCCAAGGAAAAAAAAAACTTGAATAAATACCAAAGACAAAAAAAAAAAAAAAAATGCATAAATAATAAAAAAAAAAAGAAATAATTATAATTGCATATGTTGATAAAAAAAGTTTTAACATCTATTACCTGCTTTACCGAGGCAGTTTCCGAGTGCCACACGTATTTTTTTTTGTTTTTTTTGTTTTTTTTTGGGGGGGGGGGATATCGATCAGTTAAGTGGTTAAAGTATAACTAGGTTCCAGATTTTAATGACCTCACGTTTGCGATGATTCATCAAAACTCTATTACTGAATAGGAGGAGCCGCGGCGGCATTGGCTATTCACGATTATAGAGGGCGCAATATTTTGTATTTTGGGTTTTTAAATTATCTTTATATCCAGAGTCATTTAGTTTTTCTACTTTTATTAATTTTAATTTTATACATATTAAATTTAATATACGGTCAAAATTTATTATATTTATATGCCGCGGTGGCAATAGCTATATTCACGATCATAGGGGGCGCAATGTTTTGTTTTGATTTTTAAATTATATTTATAACAAGTGTCATTTAATTTTCTACTGATTTTATATGTTATGAATACGGTTCTTATGAATGAACCGAAACATGTCAATTTTTTAATTTAATTTTTATTTGTGACACCTGATCTAAGTAAATAAATATGAAATGTTTTTATACGTGAATGAAAAAAAGGTGAAGTGATTTTGTTTTAGTTTTTGAAAAAAACGAAAGCTAACAACAGTTTTAACATCTATTACTGACTTTTTTGTGCATTTTTTTAAAAATAGTTCTTGCTCTCATGTCATTCTTGACATGACATGCGGCATTTTTGACATAATTCTTGAACACATTCTTAAGGCCCCGGTCCTCGCTCGAGTAAACGCTCGCGAGCTAATGCTATTCCTATGGGGAAGCATTTTTCTAATTACTCGTTCGCATTTTGACATTTTTGAATAATTTTTTTTGCATTGGATAGCTGAGGTACTTGCCAACAGCGCACCTTTTTCACTTTTTCGATTTTGGTTGCAGATATTTTTTACAAAGTTAGTTTCACTTTCGAAACCGGTTTCGAAACTGAAAGTGCTTTTTAAAAAATATATCTGCAACCAAAATCGAAAAAGTAAAAAAGATTCGCTGTCGGCATGCACCTCAGCTATCCAATGCAAAAAAAATTATTCAAAAATGTCAAAATGCGAACGAGTAATTAGAAAAATGCTTCCCCATAGGAATAGCATTAGTTCGCGAGCGTTTACTCGAGCGAGGACTGGGGCCTTAAAGTGTCAGCCTTCAAATATTTATGACATTGTGAATCCTCACAACTTTCTACTATGCAATATATTAGTCTTATAAATTAGTCTTATTATATTAGTCTTATAAATGGTTATTTCAAAAATTAGCAATAATAATTTTATATCAACGGCCAACTGCAAACATTGCTACGATTTGAGTTGATAAGATTTAATTGAAATTGTTTTGTGTTTTCACGCGCCACACTTGAACGAAATTCCTGTAGTTTAGTAATTACAATGTTAGAATACCTTCTAGAAATTCCATAATTGAGAGAATTTCCGTTTCCAACAGAAATTTTCAATGATAAAATTCGCTGTCTTTAAATTAAGAATGTCTGTTATTAAATGAAGGATATATTTGAATTTGAATTTTCTGCTATGAATTTGCAATATCCGAATTTAAAAAAACCAACTGAATTCGAAACATTGTTATTTGCACATATGCCATGCTGCGTATTAAAGGGTTATATATTAAGTTTTTCAGTTGAATAACTGAATTAAAAAAAAAATAACATGCGAATATTATACGCAATTTTGTATTTTCATTCGCCATACTTGACCAAAATTCTTGTACTTTAAATATTATGTTTTAATTAAATAATTGAATTAAAAAAAAGTATCATATGAATGTTATATAAGAATATATAACAAATGATTCAAAATTCCACAAATTTTAACCCTTTCGCGACGGTAGCCTGTTACAAAATTTTTTTGTTTTCTCACCGGTTTTTAAAAATAGAAATTTCTCCCTTATAAAAATAAAAAAAAATGCTGCGACTAAATAACACAAATTTTGCCCCTAAATTTTTTCTGGCGGGGATAAACAAGGATTCATAAGCCTTTCTGAGGCAAGTATACGTGTCACTCATCCCCAAGGGATTAAGAATTGATAGAGTATCCTACATATCAGGGGGCAAAAATCTAGGCGTCAACAGGCATTCTCTCACCACTAAATTTATTTCGTTATTTTTCGTCTAATATTTCGTGTAAAATTTTTGTAAGGATGCTATTAAATTTTAACCGAAGGAAACTTTTAAATTTTAGTGGAGAAAGACTGCTCACTAACTCCTAGATTTTTGCAACCCTCCTATATAGGAGCCTTCCATAAATGATGTCATGCTTGAAGGGGCGAGGAGGGGGGAATTGTGACAATTTGTGACAAGGAGATGCAAGAGGGTAAGAAGAAATGTGTAATTACACTTTTTGGTTAAAATAAAAGCATTAAAATTTAGTAGATTAATTTATAAAGTATGAAAATAAAAGCATTAAAATTTAGTAGATTAATTTATAAAGTATGAAATTATTTTAAAATTAAAATATTTTGTGGTCATTAAGATAATATTTAAAGCCAAATAAGTTAAATTCTATTTCAAATTACAAAATACTTCTGTTTTCAATTGCTTTTTCATATTAATATTTTATTACTTTTCGATCACTATTATTATTATTATTATTATTATTATTATTATTATTATTATTATTATTATTATTATTATTATTATTATTATTATTATTATTATTATTATTATTATTATTATTATTATTATTAATTTTATTATTATTCGATTTTTATTATTATTATTATTATTATTATTATTATTATTATTATTATTATTATTATTATTATTATTATTATTATTACTATTATTATTATTATTACTATTATTATTATTATTATTATTATTATTATTATTATTATTTTCTAAACCTTATCTCGTACAGAATACGAATCTTTTTTATTGTTCAGCTCACAAATATCATTAAAAAATAAAATTTTAAATGTGATCTAAAACGTAGTGTTTTGTTTCTGAACTGCAAGAATATGTTTTCTTAATATAGCGTAACATGTGACAACAGGCAGGGGAGAGGGGATAAAGAGACGTGTGACACTTTGTGACAAAGCGGGGAAGGGGAGTCAAAAATATGGAAAAAATGTGTGACATCATTTAATGACGGCCCATACTAACAAGGGATTCTAGAGTCACAATTAGTGTTGCCAACTGTCTCGCGTAAAACGGAGCTCGAAATGCTCTGGGCGTCATTCATTTTTTACACTTTATTTCGCTATGTTTAATCGCGGACAACTTTGCAATTAGAGAAGGGGGGAAATTACTTTAGTTGTCAGGTAGCTTTTGATGTCTAGGTACATTTAAAAAATTTTATTTCATATGAAATTGAATGAAAATCATTTTTTCACGGAATTCAATTTACACGCTTTGTGACATGATTGTTCATAATTGAAAGATCACAATACTTTTTTTTGAATTAAGTAGAGATGCATTGTGTCTTTAAAATGAAAAAAAAATTATAATATGTTTTTTAGATAACAAATGTAAAATTTTAAGATCTCAAAATTTTCAACTTTTTATTTTTTTTAACATTAATAATTTCTAAATTTTTTACCTTATGAACATAACAATAGGTCATCGTGTGCATCAACAATGTTTATAATTTCACTGAATTCTATTCGGCCATTTTTTTTTTTGAAATCATGCGCACAATGATTAAAATCACCGTTTTGAGAAAATTGCCTTTTCAAATCAAATGATCTCTTTGAGTATATAAAGAAAAATGAAGGCTTTAGACCTAACGTTCCTTTCTAAACTGAATTTTTGCACGGAGTTTCTTTTAATCCTTTACCTACTAACGTTACTTATAAGTACCATTCTGAAAAATTCAATAAAAATCGTATTTAATCAGTTTTTTAACCCTTTCCGGCACACTGTGCCCGGTCTGGGATACTTAATTTTAATTTCGAACTTGCAAATGGCACCAGTAATATTTTATTAAGATTTTGCTATTACGATGAAGGGTTAAATTAAAGATTTCAAAATATCTAAAAAATTCGTTTGTGAATTACGGTGTCAATCGATAATTTCTCATTTTATGACAGATTTTGCCCGTGCCGGAAAGGGTTAATAAAAGTTCTTTTTCTTATCACACAATTTACTGTACTCGAACTAATTTAGACAGAATAGGAGAACAGTCGAAGTTAAATATTTTTTAAAAAAGGTAATTTTCTTAATCATTTTGATAGGTGATATTTCATATATGAAATGTTTTCGACGATAAAAGCCTTTCCATTTACAGAGAGGATCATAATACATTTGCTTTCATTTCATTCATTTCATTCACTTTCATTTTTTTTTCATTTCATTTGCATTCATTTTTTTTTTGTTTTCATTTTTTTTCATATTGCTTTTATAACAAGTGTAATATTTCCATAAGAGTATTTTTGGTTAATATTCTAGTAGGTATATTTTCAGATATTTTTTAAGAAGACAATTATTGATGTGAAGCCATCTCTCGATAAATTATTCAGTAGATAAAGGGTTCGTTAAGAATGAAGTTGAAAAACAGAAGTTATAAAAACAAAAACAAAAAAATTTGTCCACTGTCTAAAGTACCTGAGATCTTACCAAATGCTATAGCTCGTCCCTAAGGGATTAAAGGTATTTTAACCGCTTCCCTGATTTGCCCGTGCGTCAGAAGGGCAACGCGTTTTTTCCAATCCTGATTTGCCCGCACGGACATAAGCAGTCCAATCATCATTTATAATTCTCACCAGTAATTTTTTATTGTAATTTTTGTATTATTTAATCCGAGTATTTTTCTGATTCATATAGGCAAAAATTTATTTTTTGATAAATAGGTGATGAAGGTTTTAAAATTATTTTAATATTTTTAATGCAATGTAAAGCTCTATTACCGAATTGCGAGTACCACTTGAATTTCCCGTAGAAACATGTTGACAAATTATATAAATCGCCAAGCAATTAATAAATTATACAAATTGACATAATTTAATGAAATAACAAATTTAACATTAACGAAATAACAAATACATTAGTAAAAGTATACTACTACAAATAAAACATCGAATTAAAAATCCCTTGCATGAAGTAACAAACACATGTAACATGTTAAACGTCAAGTGAATGTGACATTTACGATTAGCCATTATTGGAACTTAATCTTACAGTTTGGCGATATTTTTTCGAACAACGGGACAATCAAGTATTACCGAATTTCCTAAACGAAAAATCACTATAACTACAAAATTGATAATTATATTAACTAACAGTTTTCTGCGTTGGATTAAGCGTCTTACTTCCAATTAAAAGAAATCGTTAGGCGCTTCTGTAATACTTACCCATCATGGATATTCATAATATAATATATGAAAATAAAATATATGTAAACTATTTATCAATACAAAAAACCCTGAACGGGTTAAAAGCTTGTGACGCAGCAGTTTATCTTACATCTCTAAGAATTCTAAATTTGGGACTTAAAACTAATGATATCAAAATTTATGTGACGCTATGCTATTAATATATACATATATATTAAAATTTTATCATTAATGCTTTATCATTTACATCTTTCATAATTTCGAAATATGAATCTTAAAAGTTATGATATCAAAATTTAAGTTAGCCTTGATGAGACTTTAAACGATGTTTTAAAGTTCCATTTATTTATTTATTTTTTATCTAAATACATTTACATATCTAAACAATACTTTTCATTTTCCAATACACTGTTAAATACATCACTTTCAGTAAATACATATAATGCACTGAAATGTTTTATTTGAATAAATTGGCTTATCTTTTGTGCTACGCTATCCAAAATCAAGAGTAACATTTAAATAAATATTTTTGCACCATTGTATCTAAACTAAGTTAAATATATGCAAATAGATACAATGACGCAAAAATATTTATTTAAATGTTTTTTTTTTTTTTTTTTTTTTTTTTTTTTTTTTTTTTTAGTGTTTGGATTGTGTTTAGGATAGACTTCAATTGGAAATTTCCGGTTCTGGTCAATGTATGTCAAAGGAAATTATTTTGTCTTTCTTGGACAAATTTATGTTTCCATTAAATTTTTTTTGGTTTAGATTGAGTTTCAGGTAAACTTATAGGTTTTTGTCGGTGCTTATTGGCAGAAATTATTTTTTCAATTTTGGATCAGGTTACAGTGTGATGGGATTTTTTTTTCTTTTTTTTGTTTCGATTTGGGTTCAATTCAAATAGAATTTTTAGGTTCTGGCCAGGTTGCGTTTCCATGAAAAAAATATTCTATCCTGTACAGATACGGGATTACAATTCCTACGTTTTTTTTGTTTTTTTTTTTGGTGGGAGGGGGGGAGTTTGTATCGGGTTTAAGATTTTATTAAAATTTCCATGTTCTAGTCTGTACGTATTTACATAATTTTTTTTCTAAAAATCTTGATTTGGTTGGATAATTGTTTTTTTTTCGGGTTTGAATTTCGATTCAGTTTGACTTGAATTGGAATTTTCAGGTTCTTGTCGAGTTGCATTTCAAGTACTAGTTTTCAATTCTGGTCAGTGGATGGGGACGGAAATTATTTTATCTTTCTTGAACAGATTTATATTTCCTAATTTTTTTATTTTACTTTTTTTTGGGGGGGGGGGGGATTGGATTGGGTTTCAGGTTAAGAGTTCGGATCGGGTTTGAGATAGATTTCTATTGGAATTTCCATGGTAAGGTCAGTACATATCGACATAAATTGTTCTTTTTTTTCTAAAATCTTGATTTGATTGGATATTTTTTTTTGGGGGGGGGGATTGAATCTGGTTTCGGATTGACTTCAAATGGAATTTTCAGGTTCTTGTTGAGTTGCATTTCAAGTATATTATTTTGTCGCAGATAGATTGGGTTACAATTGGAATTTTTTTGGGGGGAGGAGGGGGGTAGTGTTTGAACTGGGTTTAGGATAGATTTCAATTGAAATTCTTGTCAGTATATGTGGACAGAAATTATTTGGTCTTTCTTGGACAGACTTGTGTTTCCATTGTTTTTTCCTTTTCGGGTTTGGATTAGGTTTCATGTTAACTTTCAGACTCTTGTCGGTGTGTATCGGCAGAAATAATTTTCTCTTTTTCGGATTAGGTTAAGGTTCGATGGAAATTTTTTTCAGGTTTTGATCAGGTTCAATTGAAATGGAATTTTCAAGTTCTGGTCAGGTTGCGCTTTAATGGAAAATATTTTGTCCTGTATAGATACTGGGTTCTGGTTATATGGAATTTCCTTTTTCAGGTTCAGATTAGGTTTAAGATAGACTAATTGGAATTTCCAGATTTCTGATCACGCATATCTATGGAAATTAAGTTTTCTTTCCCGAATCGAGATATGGTTGGATAATTTTTTTGGGGGGAGGGGTGGGGGAGTTGAATCTGGTTTCGGTTTGACTTCAAATGTAATTTTCAGGTTCTTGTTAAGTTGCATTTCAATGTATTTTATTTTGCAGCAGATAGATTGAGTTACTCTTAAAGGGATTTTTTTCTTTCTGGTTTTAGATTGTATAGGATAGATTTCAATAGGAATTTTTCGATTCTGGTCAATGTATGTCAATGGAAATTATTTTCTCTTTCCTGGACAAATTTATCTTTCCATTTAATTTTTGTTGGTTTAGAATGGGTTTCAGGATAACTTTTAGGTTCTTGTTGGCAGACTTGTATAAAACCAAAAACTTTCTGCAAATTAATTTAATGTTGGGTGTAATTCGCATTTTTGAGCAATTCATGGTCATCATTCGTGTTTTTTATGCGATTTATGAATGTAATTTGCATTTTTGGAGCAATTTATGGACATAATTCGCAATTTTTATGCGATTAATGAATGTAATTTACATTTTACATGATTTATGGACGTAATTTGCTATTTTTATGCAATTCATAGACATAATTTGCGTTTTTTAAGCTTTCTGTCGACGAAATTTGTGTTTTTTGATCGATTTATTGACGTTATTTGTTGTATAGGATTTATGAATGTAATTCGCTTTTCTTACACCATTCTTGGACGTAATTCGCATTTTTTGCAATTTATGAATGTTATTCGTGTTTTTTTGCACGATTCATGGAAGTGATTCGCATTTTTTGAGTGATTTATGAACATAATTCACATTTTTATGCGATTCATGGACGTAATTTGCGTTTTTTGAGCGATTCATGAATGTAATTCGCGTTTTTTATGCAAATCATGAATGTAAAACGCTATTCCCTATTTTTATGCGATTTATAGACCTAATTTGCATTTTAGCTTTCTGCTGCCAAAATTCGTGTTTTTTGAGCGATTTATGAACATAATTCCCGTTTTACTAAACAATTCATAGACGTAATTTGCGTTTTTCATACAATTTATGAACGTAATTCTCACTTTTTGACAGAATTCATGGACGTAATTCACGTTTTGAGCGATTTGTGGACGTAATTCGCATTTTTTATGCAATTCGCTTTTTTGAGCGATTCATGGACATAATTCGCGATTTTTATGCGATTCATGAATGTAATTTAAATTTTACATGATTTATGTACGTAATTTGCTATATTTATGCGATTCGTAGACATAATTTGCATTTTTTGAGCTTTCTGTCGACGAAATTTGCTTTTTTTGATCGATTTATTGACGTTATTTGTGTTTTTATAGGATTTATGAATGTAATTTGCTTTTTTTACCAATTCTTGGACGTAATTCGCATTTTTTGTAATTTATGAATGTTATTAGTGCTTTTTTGCACGATTCATGGAAGTGATTCGCATTTTTTGAGTGATTTATGAACGTAATTCGCATTTTTTGAGTGATTTATGAACGTAATTCACGTTTTTATGCTATTCATGGACGTAATTTGTGTTTTTTGAGCGATTCATGAATGTAATTCGCATTTTTATGCAATTCATGAATATTCGCTATTTTTATGCGATTTATAGACGTAATTTGTGTTTCAGCTTTCTGCTGCCAAAATTCGTGTTTTTTGAGCGATTTATGAACATAATTCCCGTTTTACTACACGATTCATAGACATAATTTTTGTTTTTCATACAATTTCTGAATGTAATTCTTACTTTTTTAAACAATTCATGGACGTAATTCACGTTTTGAGCGATTTGTGGACCCAATTCACGTTTTATATGCAATTCGCTTTTTTTGAGCGATTCATGGACATAATTCGCGATTTTTATGCGATTAATGAATGTAATTTACATTTTACATAATTTATGGACGAAATTTGCTATATTTATGCGATTCATTGACATAATTTGCGTTTTTTTAGCTTTCTATCGACGAAATTTGCGTTTTTTAATCGATTTATTGACGTTATTTGTGTTTTTATAGGATTTATGAATGTAATTCGCTTTTTTTACCAATTCTTGGACGTAATTCGCATTTTTTGCAATTTATGAACGTTATTCGTTTTTTTTTTGCACAATTCATGGAAGTGATTCGCATTTTTTGAGTGATTTATGAACGTAATTCATGTTTTTATGCAATTCATGCGTGTAATTCGCGTTTTTTGAGCGATTCATGAACTTAATTCACATTTTTTATGCAATTCATGAATGCAATTTGCTATTTTTATGCGTTTTATAGAGGTAATTTCCGTTTCAGCTTTCTGCCGCCAAAATTCGTGTTTTTTGAGCGATTTATGAACATAATTCATGTTTTATTACACGATTCATAGACGTAATTTGCGTTTTTCATACAATTTATGAATATAATTCTCGCTTTTTTACATGATTCATGGACTTAATTCACATTTTAAGCAATTTGTGGACGTAATTCCCATTTTTTATGCAATTTGCTTTTTTTTAGCGATTCATGGATGTAGTTCACATTTTTTATGCGATTCATGCATGGAATTCGTATTTTTTATGCGATTCATGGATTGAATTAACGTTTTTATTGCGGTCTTTGGACGAAATTCACGTTTTTCGCGTGGCATTTTGTCGAAATGTTGGGTTTTTTTACATGATTCTTTGTTGAGATACACTTTTTTTTTTACGCAATTCTTTGTCGAAATAAATAAATAAAAATTGTTTCTTCATAAAATTTTCTGCACATGGCGTGCGTCTTTATTATACAACACTGCTTGTCAGTGTGTATTGTCAGAATTTTTTTTTTCAGATCGAATTGAGGTTTGATAGAATATTTCTTAGGGTTTGGATGAGGTTCAACTCAAATAGAATTTAAACAATTACATTTTAGAAATGACAAAACTAAAAAATGTAAATTTATCGCCCATTATTAGCTATTAGTATTTTAAAATATTTATTTGTTAGTGGGTTAGTAACTTTACATTATTTGAATTAAAATTTTTTAATTTCTTGTATTAAATTGAATTTTAAACATGTTTTCTTCTTAGGTATGTTATGCAATTTATTTAAATAATGGATTCAAAGTTATTTAAGGATTTTGTGTTCATCAATAGGAACAAGGCCTGTTTTTTTTTTCTTTAGATAAAAAAAGCCTTAATTATCAAACATTTTTGTAAAAGAATGTTAGAAAGAAATACTTCAATTTCGAGACAATGAATATGAAATTAAAACATCTATAGAAAAAAAGGGGGTAAATTTATATTTTATGAAACTCATTATCAAAGCATAGAAGTATAAGTTATTTCTTTTTAAACCAATGTTATCGTTAATATTTGGTTAAGCATTATTTCCTTAACCAAGTTTAAGTGCTTGTAAATTCTAACATTATAAAAATATATTAAGATTTTCCATTTTAGATGTCTAATTTATAAATGCAGTTTATTAATAATGCTATGTTCTAAGCTGTAAAGCTAATGCTTTTATATTTTGATTATTGATTTCTATAACGTATTATTAACTATTACAATACTTTTGTATTCGGTTTGTGATCTGAGACAAAATTTTTCACGCTTGGATTTAAATCATCAGACTCTTAGGAAGAAAAAAAAGATTCTATTTTGAACAGCATGTAATGCAGACTACAATGATGCGCTGTAGTACCTCCGTGGCTACTGCTAAATAACATTTTAAAATATAAACATGGAATTTCGAAATTATTAATGAAATAATAGGATGCATGAAACATGTTAAAGCTGCAGTCACTAATGGATAATGAGAACTGGGTGCATGTCAAATTACTGGATGCAGCAAACTTATGCAATGGTCTCTAAAACACATGAAATTTCTCAAAGCACAGTCAATAACAAACGTATGAGCACTATGCCCATATGAAAACAGACAACAAAAATTAATAGAGGCAGCAAACTATGCGGTAACATGCAGATTCTCAATATCTGGAAGAAATGAGTGATACCTGAACTAAAAAAATCCAGTGACAATATTGTGAAACAAATACATTAAAAACAATAACGTTTATATTAGAAAAAAAGGGCCTAAAACTTTCACTCGCAATAAAACTCGTTAAAGCAGTCCAACTACTGCATATATGAGCACTTAGAGCACATGAAAACAAAACAAAAACAAAACACTCAGGCTGCAGCAAAATTGCTGTGCAACAATCCGTAAAATACACAAAATTAATTAAAAATGCAATCACTAATGCATGTTGTACAAGCACTGTGTGTACATGAAGAAAAAAAACAATGAGTGCAACTAATTTGTTTTTAAATCTCTGAAATCTTTATAGCCACAGTCACTAATGCATGTAAGAACAAATCAACTTCATTACTTTCTTTTGAATTATCAAAATACTGCTGTAATTTGTTGATAAATACTAGTTTGTTCACAATTTCCAATAATAAGTGCACTTACTTATTTTAAAAATTGTTTAAAACCTGGATTTACTGGCCATTAAGCTAAGCTAAAAAGGCACAGTTTCAAAATGAAAATTAATAGCGACAAAAATGCATAAGGAAAAGTAATAAATGCATTTTGAATAACATATTCAAGCAATTTTAACCTAAAAATTAACATCCTGGGTTATTAATCACAGAAATTAATAAATGAAATAAAAAAGCACAATTTTTACAACACTTAAAACTTGGTATTGTTAATTAATTCATATAATTATTGTTAATTAATTCATATAATAAGGACATCTATAAACTTAAAAACAATCTATTTTGAGAATTTTAGAATTCACAAGCACTTGGTTAAACTGTTGGTCAATTATAAATATAATTATAAATATAGTTTGTTTACCAAAATTTAGCAATAGTTTAAGTCGGTTTGAAATCAAATCAACATGCTAACTAATGTATACATCACTAATACTTTTTAAATAATACTTTAATAATGAGTGTCAAAAAATATTTATTTACCTTTTTTTTTCATTATAGATGGTTTAGCTTCACGTTCGTCTCCTGGAAATGAAATGCCAACATACAGCACGAATCAATTTGTTTTGATTCGTGTACTTTGATTCACCATATTATTTTATCCAAAAAAGGGGGCCTTGTTTCTCCAAATAACACAATACCTATATTTACAGTAAACTTTAAAACCATTATTTAGCAAATTACACAACATACATGCTAAAAACAACAACAAGTGCCAAGTACAAAGCTTACCGCCAGCGAATTCGATTACGATTCAAAATAAAACTATCCAAACGCGTATGAATACATGAAAATCTAAAGCAAATTATTAAAAATAATTTTTGTTTGTATACTTAAAAAAAAATCATAAGTCGAAAGTATATTGAATATGTATAATTAAAAAATATTTTCCTATTTTAAAAAAGGATTCAAAATATTTTTTCCACAAAATGCGAAAATATCCAATGTAAGAAACGTAATATTTTCTGCTTTACGAAAAATAAAGGCAATATAAATAGAAATTTGATTTAGTATATATTTATTGAATGTTTTAAAGCACATGATAAGATGTTTTTGTAGTTTAAAAAACATTTATTGCTTTGATGCGGGTGTTTTAACTGTGACCCTAACTACATAAGCCTTGTCGCACCGTCTTTGTCTGCTAACCCATAGAATAACATGTAATCTGCGAGCTAATATAGTCCAATTTTCCAAGACCAATATATAACAAACAAGAGTTTTCCTAGAAACTAGGCAAGTCTTATTCACTCTATCTTAAAGAGATTCATATTATATATAAGTTTTAATAAAATCTAATCCAGGCCGTTTTCTAGATCTCATTATCAGGAACAAACACCATCGATTTCGGTTTAAAAATGGGTATCGAGATCTAAAAATATACGGCACGTAGAAATGTAAAAATTTTAGGATAGGATTAGACTGGGAATATAAGACTATATTTAAAAAATTGGACCATTCTGACCAATATTTGCTGAGTTATTAGATGGCGGCTTTTCAGATTTCCTTTGATGATGAGTTAGCTATATATATGAAGTTCCGCATCTACTTTACGTGGATACCTTATGACGATGGTAGGCTTAAAGCTGCGTCACTTGAAGGCTGCCGCCTTCTATGATACTTACATCACATTAGGAGACAAAAAGATAAATACAGCGACAACAAAGGACTTTTGCATAGTGTCAATAATAACGAAAAAAATATTTTATAAAAACATACCAATGCGAACGAGGGGAAGAAAGTGTAATAACAATAAATAAACATACGCATTTTTTTTTTTCAGTGTTATGCGGAAATTTTCAGTATTTTTTTTTTTCGAGTAGTTATAATTTTTGAAATTTCTTAGTGAATAAATTTCAAGAATTTGAAGTTTAATGTATTTATTTCATTTATTCATAGGGCTAGTATGAAATTGGGTTTTTATATTTGTAAAAATTATAAATGTTTTTAAACATGTTGTCGAATTTTTGATAATATTCATTAAAGTAGAAGAAAAAAAAGATAATTTATGATTTAATTTTTTTTCTTCCATGTATGATTTTTGTGTGACATGCAGGGCCCGATTACTAACGGGGCACTCTCCCACCAGGAAAAAGAAATAAAGAATTTTTCCTTATTCATGACAGTAATCTTGTATGAAAAGGGCGTTTAAAGAAGACGAAAATTTCTATAATTTTTTCTGGTGAGAGAGTGCCCCGTTAGTAATCAGGCTCTGGTGACATGTCTTTATTTCCCTCAATGTAAAATTATTATTTTTTTTTTTAACACACGATCTAATTTCTCAAACCTTTCGAATTTACTTGTGACCAGGTAATTTATCTAGTACTATATTTTAAGCTCTTAAAAATAACGAATTTTTGAAATGTTAATAGATGTCAAATGCACCTACCTGTATAGCGTGATAAAATAAAATTCAATTTTAAAAAATGTAATCTAAAAGTAGTATTAGATATTTCAAGATAAATTATCTAAATAATGAAGTTTATATATTCTATGATGAACATTGTAATTCCCTTTCAAACTCACTTTTAGAAGATTGTAAAGCATTTTTAAAAACTTAGAATCCATTTTTTATTTTTGAAACTGTTTCTGACAGTTTTCTCCCTTTTCCTTAAATGAAAATAATTCGAAATGTCATCTTGGGCTCAAGCTCGTCCGAATCCGAAGTTTAATTTAAAATCCACGCAAGTTTCGGGCCCTGTCTCATCAGGGATTTGCCATTGGTATTTGGGTTCTACGTTCAAAACTGGAGCTTACGCTTTTCTAAAAACAATAGTTTTATTACTATTGTGTGCTTATAATACATAATATTGTTTAATTAAGAAAATGAAACATTTGATCATCGGTCAAATGGCAACAGTATCCCTGTCAAAATAACAAATAGCATTTTATTCTTATTAGAAATACAGAAATGTCCAGGGTAAAGGAAAGTATATTCATACTAAATACAAGTATAAGACAACGGAATATAAATTGAAAAGAAACGAAAATTAAAATTTAATACATGTAATGAAAAACATGCAACAAAGTAAGTCCAAAATAATCTTTTTAAAACTATTCAAAACTTTGATTTCATTTACGTTTTTCTTTTACTATAAAATAAAAAATCTTATCATTGTTGAAATAAATCCATTATAAGATTAAAATGAAATTTCTGATTAATTCTTTTTATTTTTTTTAATTATAAATTATTTGAAAGCGGATTTTGATATTTTTTTTCGCCAGTTTTTATTAAATATTTTTCTTTCCATTATTACATACAAAGTACACATAGATCTCTGTCTGAATTTTTTTGGGAAAAAAGGTTTTACCGTCACATAGATAGTCAGACGGACGGTAATTTTTTTTAAAACTTGTTTTTCGGAATTTCCAGTGTCTAAAACGTACAAATCCATCAAAAAAATTATTTTCAAAACGATAGAAAATGTTACTTTATATTACGTATGATGGGTGATTTAAAAATTGTTTGAAATACATTAAAAATTGCATTTTACAAAATATTCCTTCTTTCAGAAAGAAATGTACAGTTATTTTCTGATAAAAGAAAAAAAAATGAACTTTTCTTTTAAATAAAAAAATACTTTTCCGACTTGAAACTTAAATCAAATTTCAGGATAACTCTATTATAAATTTAGAGCAACAAGCGAAAAAATTCGAGTCTTAAAATTTGATTTTTTTTAAATGAAATTTTTCCAACCAAAACGACATGAGAAAATGTCGACACCCATAGCCACAAAGAGTGTACGAGAGGTATATAAAACTCCTTCGAAAATATTTCTTACGGAAGAGCAATTTCAACGAAATATTTCAACTTTCAAAAATATATACAAACTTTAATCCTTTTCCTGCAGAACCCACAAACGGAGGTTTTACAAACGGAAGAGTCATTTAAAATTGAGTGTATGTGTGACTTTTATTTGTTTGCCTGTTCAGAAAACAAAGTATTCTAATGTATTGCATGACTCTATCGGGGTTGTATTGATCTTTTATTATAAAACATATTTCAATTTTAATAAAAAATTTTTTATTTTACTTAATAAAGGTGTTATAATAAAAAGAAATGAGATTGACATGTTTTGGAACAGTCAAATAAGTTCCATAATCATAGTATAAATAAAAATAAAATTTCAAAATATTTCACGGCCAATACAAATGACACGCGACAATGAGATATAAACAACAAAAAACAAAAAAAAAACCACGCGCTCTATTTTAAAATTAAATTAAAATGTAGACCATGATCTAAAAGAATTCCCAACATGGTTCATCCCATTCCTGCTCTCACGAGGAATTTATTCATTAATTATACCATAACTTATGAATAATAAAAGAAACGGTATCATTGCAAACCAGATTTTTACGCGTATAAATTTCAATGGAATCTCTTATAACAGATTTACGACAACAATTTGATATGAAACATGATTTACTTTCACTAAATAATATTTTTATCCCCTCATTTAAATATGTTCTTGATAAGGCAGTGTCAATACATCAAAATTTAATATCAGATTCATGCTCCCCTTTTCTAATTCCAAACTTTCTCCCAGTCATGCCTATGTAATAATTTAAGTCACCATTTTCAGTAATATAAGGTATTTCATAAACTCCAGCAAGATCATCATGTCCTATAGGATCTACTTGCTTATTAAGTAAACTCCTTAATTTTGGTGAGGCGTTGCAATCAATTCAATATTAAACTTTTTTAATTTAAATTTTAATTTCTCAAATACTGTCCATATGATAAAAAGTTTATTAAATCCAATTGATTTTTTAAATCACCAGATTTTAAAACATTCACCTTTTATATAAACATTTTAATAACATTTTTTTAATTTTACTTAAGAAAGATGATATAATAAAAATAAATGACATTGACATGTTTTGGAACCGGCAAATAAGTTCCATAATCATAATATAAATAAAAATAAAATTTCAAAATATTTCACAGTCAATACCAATGACACGCGACAATGAGAAATAAACAACAAAAAACACAAAAAGCACGCGTTCTATTGCATCCACTTGCTTATTAAGTAAACACCTTAATTTTGGTGGAGGCGTTGCAATCAATTCAATATTAAACTTTTTTAATTTAAATTTTAATTTCTGAAAACTGCCTTTCAGATATGGAAAAGAAACTCTTTTAAAACTTTTAGGATCACCCCCTTTATTGAATCTTTCAGTTAACCCGGGATATTGTTGTTTAGGCTTCACTTTTCTATAATAGTTTATTAATTTATTGATGCTACTTATTTTATACCCATTAGAACCTGCAATTACACGGATAATACATAATTCCTCATTTAAAAATTCATCAGAACAGGCTTTAAATGCTCTGTCAACCATGAAACGGAAAGAATTTAGAATTAAAATTTAAATTAAAAAGGTTTAATATTGAATTGATTGCAACGCCTCCACCAAAATTAAGGTGTTTACTTAATAAACAAGTGGATCCTATAGAGCGCAGGTTTTTTGTGTTTTTTTATTTATATCTCATTATCGCGTGTCATTTGTATTGACCGTGAAATATTTTGAAATTTTATTTTTATTTATATTATGATTATGGAACTTATTTGACGGTTCCGAAACATGTCAATGTCATTTATTTTTATTATAACACCTTTCTTAAGTAAAATTAAAATTTTTTTTATTAAAATATTTACATAAAAGGTGAATGTTTTAAAATCTGGTGATTTAAAAAATCAATTGGATTTAATAAACTTTTTATCATATGGACAGTATTTTATGCAGTGTTCGGTTTATCATGCTCATGGTTGTAACAGTAAAGGTATCTTTTTAAAACTAAGTGGTGTTAACTAAACAAAAATTCTGTAAAAGACGCCTGTCCTAAAGGGGTTAAGGGTATCATCTTTTCAGAGATGGAAGAAATTGTAAGGATTGGTATATCCGATTAATTTTTCAAAGAATTTAAATACATTAATATTTTTTTATTTTGATTGTATTCCTTTTACTGTGCACAAAAGTTATTTTAGATAATTTTTCTACAGTTTTTTATGGAAAGCTGTAAACTATCGTTCATTTCATTCAAAAAGGAACAGAAATAATTTGCTGAATGTTAAAATGAAACGTGCAGCACACTACTAGAGCAATACTCAAAATTCAAAGTCTTTCCATTCTTCATACAAACATTTGGGGCTGAGATCATTAATTATACCAACCATTTAGCTAAAATAACTAAAAAGAATCTTTTAGATTGTTAATATATTTTTTCATGAATAATTCAAGATACTCTCATAATTTTAATCATGATTCAAATGAGAATTTTATGCAAAAATTGTAGTTTATGAAATTTGTAAGATAAGCTAGAAAATCTCTTTTTATATCTTCGAGTAAAATTTTACGAAAATACTGCTGGTAAATCACCATTAGAATAAGCTACTTGAGCCCCAACAGAATTTAAGACACTATCAAGCGTTTACGTTATCGTTCTTCTGTAATTTATTCATATATCTAAAAGTAACATAAATTTTATAGAAAAAATTACATTAGTATGAGGATTAGGGTGGAGCGAAAAAATTTTTTTTTGAAAATCAAAAACGGGTAGGTGCCAAAAGTTGCCTTTATACTAGTACATTAACTGCGTGAAATTTTACCGCTGAAAAAAAATGGCTTGAGTCTGCGCTTTTGCTCCAAAAATCGAAATTTTGAGTAAAATTTGTCATTTTTTGACATTTTTTCAAAAAAATTAAAAAATTCCTACAGAGCTGGTTAGTATTTAAAAGTGTTGCTTAGACCTTTATATTTATCTGCTTAACATATTTAAACTATAAAACAATATCTGTAGTCTGTATAGTTGGAGCAAATCTGACAACTTTTTGTGAAAAATCAGCGTTAACCTCTCTATTGGAGCATATAACGAAATGTTCTTTTGAATGCATTTCTTACCTAGCTGCTTTCAAAACTACTGTGTATATAACTCATAGAGGTGGTTGCATTATCCCACCCGTCTCAACCACCCAATCATCTAGGTCCATTGTTTTATTTATGTATTGAATTGTTACTTTTTTCCCGAAGACGAGTATAAGTTTTCTATATATCAAAGTAATTTATCTCTTCTTTGTATTCACTGACTTTGGATGATTTGGATTGCTGGTGTGACCTGCTGCACGTATATTTTTATACTATGTATAACAGAAGAGAAGCTGAGTAATGTATTGGGTATGTTCTTAATTGAACCTATTCAGCAGTCTATTATCTTCATTAAATTTTCATGCAATTAATACATTATGATTGGAAGTTTTGTTACCACAGCATTTTTTCAATCAATTACATTTTATATATAATGATTTTCCTAAAAATTGATTGTATGAATTCAATTTTTAGTATGTCATCATTTACTGTACTTATTACATTGAATATATTTTGAGAAGCCTGCTGCTTAATATTATGACGATCGTCACAGAGGATTGCAAACAAAATTTGCGTGTAAAACAACATTTCTAAAGAAGTTTTAGTATGCTTTATGTCGTTTCCTGTGTTGTTCCATAGTCTAGTAATTTGTAATAAGATTTTAGATCTATTATTTAGGTGTGTTAAAACATTGTCATTTGGTATAAAACATCCTGCGGTATAAACTTGGATTATACATTTTGTGAGTGAACATATAGACGCTGATTGCCCATCTGTGCTTATATAAAGCGGAAAACTTTATTCACTTTATGAGCTGTATTTTGTGTGAGATGTTTTCTAAACTCCTATTCCCCATTCTTTCTGAGAAATAGCTTTCCTTATGAATTAGCTTTGCAATCTCTGACAGAAATTTCTAGTCTGTTCTGAGTATCTTTTTCTCAATTTGAGAAAATAATTTTTCAAAATTATTCTTTATTTTATTTTAAAACAAAATTGCAATAGGAAGTAAATAGTACGTAGACAAAGATTTTCCTTATTGATCCAGTGAATCCATGTAGCTTAGAACGTTTTATATCGATTTCTCTAATAATTGGCACAGATGAAATTCACTGGAGTTGAAGTAGCGAATGAATCAATATTATACACAATTCTAAGCTTACCCCATGCAAAATGGTTCACAGTGACAAATAAAATTCTCCTAATTTTAAATGAGCAGTTAAGTCGATTAGAATCCGTACATTTCCTCATAAAGTACTATGCATTATATGTTTATGCCCAGGACATTTCACCATCAAATATTGTCCACCCATAAAAAGAGGATCTAAAAGTTAATAGGAAATTACCTGGATACGAAAACACTTAGAAAACGGCATTAAACTAATGCACAAAAAAGTTATTTACAACAGCGGTTGCTTTACACATGGAGAACAAATTTTCATTGCAATTTTCGCTGACGATCACCATCACATTAAACAGCTCGTTTCTCAACATATAAAAAATGCAAAAGTAGAATAAATGATGGCATACTTATAGTTGAAATATCTGAAATAATCCTTGAAGCAAATGATTACGTAAAAAAAATACAAATGACTGAAAAAATGTTGTGGTAACAGAACTTTCAATCACTATTCATCTACAATGTAAATTTGACAAATATAATAGATGGCCGAATAGATCCCTTTAATAGATTCCCGTGCATTACTCTGCTTGTCATTTTTTTTTTTTTTTTTTTTTGTATAAACTGTAAAAATATACCTGAAGATAGTTACAGCAGCATGTGGATGCAAAGAACAGATGAACAAGGTGGGAGCATCGAAAACATGCCAAATTTTTATAAAGGAAATCACAAATCAATGTATAAATAAAACACTGTACTAAGATGATCGAATAGTTGGGCCGGGTGGTATAGGAAATATAGCCACCTCCACGACGCATGTCCAAGGTAGTTTTGAAAACAAGAGCTGTATTAAAAACAACAATTCGTTGTATGACCCAATAGAGTGGTAATGCTGTTTTCTTACTAAAAGTTGCCTGCTTTGCTCCAGCTATAGAGAATAAACATATTGTTTTATAGTTTAAATATGTTAAGCAGATAAATATAAAGGTCTAAGCAACACTTTTAAATACTAACCAGCTCTGTAGGAATTTTTTAATTTTTTTGAAAAAAATGTAAAAAAATGACAAATTTTACCCAAAATTTCGATTTTTGGAGCAAAAGCGCAGACTCAAGCCATTTTTTTTCAGCGGTAAAATTTCACGCAGTTGATATACTAGTATAAAGGCAACTTTTGGCACCTACCCGTTTTTGATTTTCAAAAAAAATTTTTTTTCGCTCCACCCTAATGAGGATAATACATTATCAGTGTCATTAAACCTTACATTATACTTATAAATCAGTACAAGAGCAATTAATTTATAATTATTAAAGATTGCAATAAAACTGTTAGAAAAAAATCATCCAATTAAATCTGAACGATATTAAGAGCTTATAAAAGTAATGTTGCAAATAAACCAGAAGGATTATAAAATATTTTGTAAGAATTGGCAGAATATAAATATGTGTCGTCAGTTTCAAGGCAATCATTAGTATCCGTTTGCAAAATGTTTTTCAAACGCGCACAAAAAGACGTTTTTCAAGAATGGAATATGAAAACGTTCACAGAAATTGTAATGGGCAATTCCACGATAACGGACGTATCAGTCGGTACATAAAGCACCCTATAAAGATACTAAATATGTTAGATCTTTGTTTAATTGCATAAAATTTATGAAGAACAAGGATTCTGCTTCTATATAATGCAATTAAATTTTGAAATTTTTCAGGAATTAATTTTTTTTTTGTTTTGGGTACTACTCTGTTATCTCGTCGACCGATTTCGGCAAATAATACAAATCGTCAAACTAATAGCCAAATTATACATATTCATGTAATTTTTATTTTAAATAATAAAAAAACAAATAATTAGTAGAATATTAATAAAAATACAAATAAAAGGTCGAAATAAAAATCACTTAATGACGTTTTAAATACGTGTTTCGCATTTAATATCATTGAATTGACATTTACAATCATCCATTATTGGCATGTAAAGAAGGTTCTGGAAGTAATGATATTATTTCTTCTTTACTGATCGTTGAAACATCATTTGAAGACCACACAAACTTTTCTCCAACTTTCTTAAAAAATTTCCCTGATGCATTGGCACTTCGTGAATCAAAAGTCAGATATTTATTAATTTATACAACGGAAAAATCAATCCGTACCATAATATTCTGTCGGTTAATTATTAGACATTAATTCAGGTATCTAATGTGTTTAGCTAACAAGGAGAATTTGACGGTACGAATTGATTTCCCTGACGCCACACGACTTTTTGATCGACCCAATATTCTGGCATACTTCAAAATGAAATTATCAATATTTATATAAGAAGCGGTAAAAATGTTTAAACACAGAAAATATCATAAACGACAGTTAAATTTATCCAGGTAACTTTAAGGACTTCGACAATGTAATATTATTAATATTTGAGTTAATTAGTTGAGTTGAGCTTTATTAATATTTGAGATTTTCAATTTTTTTCTTCCCAAGCCAGGGAAAAAAATTCTAATATTTTTTCTTGATGAATGTTTTTTTATTTGACTTTTTGCAGCATTTTTCATACAAGAGAACATCATAAGATGCATTGTGTCTTTAAAATGTTCTAAAAAGTGTAAAGTTTTGAAAACGAAATTCGTTTTTTTCTTTTTAAATTCCGTTAAAAAAATTACAGTATTAAATTTATTACATTATTATATGTATATTTTCTAAACAAATTAGCACAGTCAAAACAATTCAGATATCCTACTTAATTAACCCCTGAGGGGATAATTAGGAACATAACATGCTTTATCTTTTTTAACAAGGCAAAATTTTGAAATAGGACCAAATATTGCATTGTACTGTGTTTTAATTAAGAAGCAAAACATATTTTAGAATTTGAAAAAAGGGAAGCTTTCAAAATACAATTTTAAGAACAACATCTGAAATCCTTCTTTTCTTACCCGTACATGTTTTTTTTCATTAAAGTTTAAAATTTTAACGATAGTATTTCGTTTCCTTGAATTTTAATTCAATTTCAAAATATCTATTTCATAGTTATCAAAGTAGATGAGAAACCTACTGTGTTATAATGTTGAAGATACTGTTTATTATAAGTATATATGTCTTTCAAAGTATATTTTAACAAGCCTCTTCAACGGATTATTAACTGTTGTAAATGAAACTAATTCGATTTCTAAAAGATATGCATTTATGCTGTTTACAAAATCAGAGAGTTGATGTACACTTTATATCATATGTTTAATTTTTGCGAAGATATTTTGCCGTACAATTAACATAAGGTTTAATAGTTTAAGAAATTTAGAATATTATACATTACTCTTAGCATCCAAATAGGAATTTGAATATTACTTCCTATTCTGAATTCTCTTAATTAATTTCCTATGCATTTTTAAATTATAAATGCAATCGCTTTTGACTGCGTATTCATAAATGGCATCTACTTTTATACATTTGCTTAATTTATCATTATGTACTCGAGGCTATTGCTGTTTGCTTTATACACGGCGATATTAGTATGAAATGAATAGCATAACAGCTCTAACTTTGACGATCAGATGCATAATTTTATACTGTTTAGACCTGAAGCAAATATAAAGAGAGTCCACAAAAACCTTTTAAAATTGCTGTAAAGCATCTCCAAACGCTATACATCAATTTGTATGATACGTACACATTTACTAAAAAAAGCCTAGATTTCAAGGCTCCCAAATGGTCCGCGAACTGAATACCGATAATTTTTAACAGAAAATATCATGGTAAGTTTCTAGAGCATTTGCGCCAGAATTAACCTCTGGAAGTGATGTCTGGACAATTTGAAAGGAAAATCTGAAAAGAAAAAGTTTCTTAGAAATTAGTAACTACTCAGTAGGCGGACCATTTCGGAGCCCTGTAGATGTCGTTTTTAAAATTCTAGAAGCATTTGAATTCATTAAAAAGGTGTCTTTAGTGTCTCTTACAAGCGATATCTGAACTGAGAACTTAAACTCAGCATAAGAATTTTATTTAGTTTTTAGTGTTAATTTAGTAAGTATAGTATTATTTATTATTATCATTGTTATTTTTTTCATTTTGCTAGTTTTATATAAATTTTAATTAACAACACTTATTTTTGTAATATATTATATTTACAGTGGAAATGTATAATATAATGATAAATGTGTAATGTAATAATGTAATATATATGAAATGAAGCGTAAATACTACAGAAATACTGTTACGCATTGCAATTATCTCTAACAAAGCGTTACTATTGCATTTTACATTAACCCTTTCCGGCACGGGTAAAATCTGTACTAAAATGGGAAATTATCGACTGACACCTGAATTCACAGACGAATTTTTTTAAATATTTTGAATTCCTTAATTTAAGCTTTTATTGTAAAAGCAAAATTTTAGTAAAATATTACTGGTGCTGTTTGCAAGTTTGGAATTAAAATTAGGTATCCCAGACCGGGCACAGTGTGCCGGAAAGGGTTAAATTGGAAATACTAATAGTGAAGTTGCCAAATTTCTGTTGCCATTATCTTTCCAACGTTGGCACATGCAAATACTGTCGGCTATGAATAAAACGTGCATAATGCATAATATGGGCGCAATAGTTTTTACCAGTTTTTCAATAAGAGGTTAATATTGCTGCTCCTGTTATTACTGGAATACCAAATCAATATTCACATTTTTTTTCTTTAACCCTTGTCACTCCGTTGTCGCCGCTGCGGAAACTTCATCTTTCCTTCCAAAATTTGCTTTTGGCGTCAGTAAGAAAAAAAAATAATAATAAAATTTTCCTTCTTTAATCAGAGAATTTTTTTAAATTGTCTACTTCAAGGAAAGTTCTTTTAAAAAAGTGGTGCTGGCCAAATAAAATTTTTGTGTAAGACGCACCGGAGGCATTTTTAGAAAGAATCACGTTTTGAGCACCTTGTCGCCAGAACAACTGTTGGCGCGGAGATGAAGTCAATGCTATGCACCATTTCTTGTTTGTGACATCAAACGCCTAGCGAATAGCAACCCTTCCTTCTGTAAAGAGATCGTGCTTATTGTTCATTTGTTTTTCCGAGGATATAATATGAGGAAATGTTATTCACCGTTGTTTACAATTAAAACAGTTTAAAACAAAGAGCTTTTTCAGATTAAAATGCTTTAAATTTCACAGAACATCCGTCATTTCGGATTTGAAAATCAAAACAAAACGACGATTGCCGTTTGGCGATGCAGATATCTGAACGTTCTCGTTTTTGCCAACTCGCCAAGGTTGGTGCTCAAAACGTGATTCTTTCTGAAAATGCGCACCGGAGTCCGAAGGATTAAATTACTACGGTAATGCAGACGCATTAGAATATTGCATTGTTACTTTTGATTAAAAGGAGGTTTTTCTTTTGATAGCTTTTTTTCATGTATTAAAAATAAATAAAATATATTTTATATACTGAAGTGTAATTTAGTATTGAAAAAATACTATTGTTAGTTAATATGAAGTCATTCTTCCTACTAAAAAATTTCTAATCCTCTCCGCTGCTGTAGATAACCAGTTTCACACTTTCCCATTCATAATATTATTAGGATTAGAATAGTATCATTACTATATGGAGTTAATAGAAAAGCTAATTATTAAGGCAAATTAATGCTCAAGGAAAAGATCTGTACTCGTAATTGGTCACAAAATCTTGAAGTGGCTAAATAACTTCATGATTCTGTGAGACAGCGATCACCTGTATAATGTTTTCATAAAATTCAAAATTTAATACTTGAAAATTATACTAAGAAATACTAGAGTCGAATCTGAACCGTATAAAAATAGTGAAAAGATCTACTGGACTGGCGAGCTGTGGTAGTCAATATCAATAATTAAGTTTTGGCATACATCTAAGCTTCCAAAATGAGATAGCTTAGTTAGAGGAGCAAGCTGCAATAACTTCTACAGGACACCTAAAACATGCGTTAGCTTTTTTTTTTTTTTTTTTTTTTTTTTTTTTTTTTTAACAATCATAATCGTTAGCTTTTTTTTTTTTAACAATCATAATTTTTTACAATATTTTTACGGTATCAATTATTTTTCTTAACTAGACTTATGACTGCATTAGTTTGACTGTCTCAGGGTTTCCATGATTCTTATATTTCAATAAGATTAGGGGCCGTCCATAAAAGATGTCACGCGATTTTTCCATATTTTTGACTCCCCTACCCCCATTTTTCACAAAGTGTCACCCATCAATTTACCTCCTCCTCCCACTTGTCACATATCACGCTATATAACGTAAACATATATTTGTAGTTCAGAAGCAAAGCACTACATTTTAGACCACATTTCAAGTTTTATTCTTAAACTTTAGCTATGTGTTTTAATGGCATTTGTGAGCAGAACAATAAAATTGATTTATATTTTGTATGAATTAAAGTTTACAACAACAATAAAAAGAATTAATACAGTTTAGTAATATTGTATTAATATGAAGAGCAACTGAAATCAGTAGTATTTTGGAATTTGAAATAGAATTTAACATACTTGGCTTTAAATATTATCTTTATGATCACAAAATATTTTAATTTTAAAATAAGTTCATACTTCATAATTTAATCTACTGAATTTTATTGCTTTTATTTTAACCAAAATATGAGATGTCACATTTCTTCTTACCCTCCCACCTACTTGTCAGAAACTGTCACATTTTCATGAACCCCCTCCCCCTTGAACCGTGACATTTATGGATGATCCCTTGATAGTTATAGCCTAAAAGAATATTTGAATAAATAGTGCTGGTCGCAGTTATCGGGGAACGTTTGGATAGAAAAGCGTTGATTGCAGGCAGTAACATATCTTGTGCGTATACAGCCCTTGCACTTAATATAATTTTTTACAAAAAATAATCTTTAATTTAATTTATCACAGAAATTTTAATAATTATTTGTGATTAAATACAAAACAATAGTTTCGTGCAAGTATTTGTGGATAAATAAAAACCGCTGATGAAATACGGTATTGGGTACCGGATTCAACATGAGATGCCAATTTTCACTCTTGGTCTGGAAAATTTTGTTTGGAAAACATATTTACTTGTATAAGTATCAATCGATTGGATGGAGATGTAATCTAAAGCTATTAGTAATTCTAATTTTAAACTAATCTTAACAAAAAAAGCTGTTTTATGTATATAACAGAAAAATGTAATCACAGTCGGTGAGAAAAAAGTTTTCCAATTGCTATTTCAGTGAATACTGACAGCAAAGATAGTGAAACTTTTATATCATACAGTCGTCCCCGTTTAAACGAATATTAATGGTTCCAAAAATAATATTCGATTAAGCGGAGTATTTGATAAAAAGGGAAAACACAGAAATGTAATATTTAATGCGTAATAAAAAAGTAAAGCAACCATCTACAGCATGATTAATTAACAGCATAATATAATCATTACTATAATAAGTAAATTAGTAAAATAAATACAAATACTAATATAAAATAAGTACACAATAATTTAATTTTAGTACATACAGCTATTGTTTTGCATTACACTTCATGTAGCTCATTGGAATTTGGTTAAAACTTTGCTATTTGTAATTCGCGTTATTTACACAGGTTTAAAAACATCTTTTAAGGGGGCTCAGGGGTTGAAAACTTTTCAAAAAATCGATTTTTTTATGATTTAGTTTGATTCAGAAAATTAATTCTTAATGCAAAAAACCGCATAAAAATATTTGCATTTTTAACGGAGTTATAAGCATTTATGTGTCAACACTTTCATAGCCTCACCCATATAATTTCAATTTTAAGTCGCGATTTCTCAAAACTTGATTTTTGACGACTAACACATAGATTAAAAAAAATCTATTTGATGGAATGGCTTAATTTTTTCTTCTGCATGCATATAACACCATTATCCATAGAATGAATTAATATATTTTAGATAGTTTAATATTTTGAGTATTTTTAATGAAAAAAAAGTTGTATTTTTTAGGGGGGTTTTAAATTTTCAAATTTGAGAGATTTTTTAATAATTTTTTTTAAAGTGATAGTTATATCCTTAATTCATTCTACAGATAATGATGTAATATGCAGGGGTGCAAAAATCTAGGCGCCAGAGGGTAGTCTCTCACCACTAAAATTTTAAAGTTTTTTTCGCTCAAAATTTAATAGCATTCTAGCAGGAATTTTACACGAAATATTAGACGAAGAAAAACTAAATAAATTTTGTGATGAGAAACTGCCTGCTGGCGCCTAGATTTTTGCACCCCTGGTAATATGCATGCATGCAAAAAAAAAAAAAAAAAAAAAAAAAAAAAAAAAAAAATTAAGCCATTCCACTATATAATTTTTTTTTAAATCTTGGTGTTAGTCGTCAAAAATCAAGTTTTGAGAAAACGCGACTTAAAGTTGAAATTATATGGGTGCGGCTACGAAAGTGTTGATACATAAATACTTATAACTCCGTTAAAAATGCAAATATTTTTATGCGGCTTTTTGCATTGAGTTAAGAATTAATTGAATAATCAAACTAGATCATGAAAAAATCGATTTTTTTTAAAGTTTTCAACCCCTGAGCCCCCCTTAAAGAACTGCCGAAAGCGCTACGAAAAATATTAAGTTGCAATTATACACAGAAAAATTTAAAAAATATATTTTAATAGCAGAAAACTATGTCAAAATTTTAAAAACGATATTGCTCGTGTAATTATTCGTGCGCTATTTTGCTTTAATATTTTCAACATTAGATTGAAAATATTTTAAAAATTCTGTAAAAAGAACTAATTCCTACTTTAACCCTTTAACGTTCATTGGTTTCGCCACGAAACCACAAAATTTTAATTCCGATATGCAACACTGACACCGGTATTTTTATCTAAAAATATCCCTTTTATTATGTATGTGAAAAAATCCCGGTTTCTTATTTAGAAATATATTTGTTCTTAATTACCGGTGTCATTCATTTATTTCGACATCTTAGCAATGAAAATGCTTTGATCGTTAAAGGGTTAAACTATCACTGCAAGAAGAAAGCATTAGATTCATGAAAACTTTCGAATTCCGATTTTCGACGGTATTACACGTTTTAGTGACCAGAACTTCTGAAAAAAATTACAAAGTGTCTTTTTTAAGTCGATAAGTCTCTTTGTATGTGATATAAATTTTGTGGGCACTCAGTCTTTAGAACTAATTCACGTAATTTAATAAAAATTTATATTCAGGTAGTCCGTGATAAAAATTGATAATGATTAGTTTTTGGCGTAAATCATTCAATAGGTGGTGCTGCTATCCTGCATTTTTTACGATTTACTCACCAGTTGTATCTCAACAATGCACTCAAAAATGCACGGGTTTTAATGAAATTTATATTTCATAATTTCTTATATTAATTGATGCTGATTATTTTTAGGTGCATATCACTGAACCGGTGACGATGTCATGTTGCATTTTTTTACGATTTACGCAACATCTGTATCTCAAGAACTAATCCACGTGTTATGTTAAAAATTATGTTCATGTAATCCTTGGTATTAAGTTATGTTTATAAATTTTTAAAGTAAATCGTTTAATAGGTGGCATTGCTATGCAGAATTTTGTACTATTTACGCAATATCTGTATCTAAAAAAACTAATGCATGGTCTGGACCTAAGTTGATAACAAACCGGTAACAAATTTGCAATTGCTCCATTGAAGAAACAAATTGACCTCATCCCCCCCTCCCCTAGTTGGGCGGCACTGATCTAGAGAATGTTGCTTCATTACTCTGTCGTAATTGGTCATTATAGAGTGACAATATCGACAAATCTAAATTTTTCGCAAAAAGATTGAGTGAATGGTATATTTCTCAACGAAGTTACTTATCTAAAATCGTGTAGTTCAAGTGGCATTCGGGAGATAATTCCATGGCTGCCAACTACTACGCCTAATTAAAGACGAATAAATATATCAGAAACATAAATTTTAGCAGATAATCAACAATATGGAGCGTAATACATACCATTGAATGTATTTGTCATACATTTTACTGAAACTTTTTTGTGGTTCCAAACATGTTTATGTGATTTAAATAGGCGTAGAAGTTGGCAGCTCTGTAATTCTGTTTTTTATGACAGACTGAAATTTATTTTTATGATTTTACATACTGAGAGAGTAACGAAGCTTTCTTTATTTGGTTTATTTTAAAAAAGTCTATACCATAAAAATTAAGCTGTAAAATATATTTATTAAAAACTAAATTACAATAGTACCTGTATCACTCAAATGTTTATGTATTCGTCACGTAACTAAGCGTTTCAATTCGGTTGGTTGGTTGGTTGTATGGGTTTTAATGGCGCAAGGTCCCTTTGGGGACATGCTGCGCCAAGAACAAGGTAATGAATAAATTATAAGACAAAGTAAAAAATGTATTAAATAATTATAATAAGAATGATAATATGAGTAATGTGATGAATTATGTGATTAAAATGCAATTCCTAAAAAATGCAGTGAAATTAAAATAGATAGGTTAAAAACTAGTTAAAACTTACAAACAGTAAGTTAATAAGACTAGAACTACAAAAGCCAAATATCATATAAAATCAAATATAAGTGTCAATTAAAACTGTAAAAGTTGAAAATAAAAGTTAAAATACAAACAGTGTAAATGTGACATAAGATACTAAATAAAAACAGAGTTAAAAATCAAGGATGTAATGCAATGATACATGTAAGAAATATAATTGGTTAAGATCGGAGCAATCAATAAAGAAATAAAAACATGAAAGCAAATAGAATGTAATAATATTTTAAATACAGAGTAAAAAGTGAAAGTTACACTAAAAAAATTAATTTAACTAGGCACATACTCCTCAAACATTGTATTTTCCTCGGAATCCGAGCCACTACCGTAAGTCTCGGATTCCATAGCTTCTTTGACATAGTGCTGCTGGTGCCTGGGATCTTTAAAATTTCTTTTGCATGGGCTGAGCGATGAATTTTGTAATCTTTTAACGACAGTCTTCCGCCGTGGGGTTGCTGGAGTTGGGGTTTTTATGGTTTCTGTACGTTTTTTTCTGGGATTTCTGTAATGTTTTTGAACTAGTAACAGTTTGGGTCCCAGTCTTGGTCCCTTCTTTCTGACCACCAGTTTTCACTATTTGACTAGAGTTGGGTTTTTTAGAGTTTAATGCAGATGAGTTCGGGTCATTTTTTGGTGAGGTAACGGCCTTAGTCTCATTTAGAAGTTTGGATAATCCCTTAGATTGAGCTTGAGATTTCTGACTCAATTTTTCAAGATAAGTTATTTTTACAGGTTCTGTGGAAGGTAGCCAGCGTTCTAATGGCGGATTTACAATACATTTAGTAGGGAGACAGATATCCCGGCTTTCTTTAATTGGTGTGCTAGTTGATTGGGTTTTAGTAGATTTATTAGGTGGATATGTGGAATCAGTTTGAGTACTTATGTGTCTTACGGTTGTTGATTGCTGCTTGAGTAAGCTGGAGTAGGAAATTCCAACGGATGGTGTTCTGGATTCAACAAGTTTGCGGGCATCAGGGTAAGACATATTTTGAGTAATTTTAGCAGTCAGAATTTCTTTTTCTCTGTTCCAATTCGGACAAGTGCGTGAATAGGCAGTATGATCACCTTTACAATTTGCACAGCGTTCGGATTTATCACATAACTTATTGTCGTGGCCGACTTCTGCACAACGTGCGCAGGTAAGAGAACCACGACAATTTGTTTTATTATGGCCGTAACGCTGGCATTTAAAACAACGGAGAGGATTTGGTATGTATGGTCGGACTGGACAATTTAGGTAGCCAGCTTTAATTTTAGTTGGTAAAGTAGGACTATTGAATGTTAGAATTATATGTTTTGTAGGTAGTACTTGTTCATCACGACGGATAGTAATGCGACGTATATCTATGACATTTTGGTCTTTTAAATTTTCTAATAGTTCAGCTTTAGTAGAGAATAACAGATCAGGTTCAGATATTACACCACGACTTGTATTTAGAGTTTTATGTATTTGTACGGAAACTGAAAAGGTACCTATTGTAGAGCAATTAGAGAGGAATTGTGACTGTTTAGCTGTAGAAACCTCAACTAGTAAATCCCCAGAATGTAGTTTTTTGAGAGTATGACCATCCCCCAATACCGACTGAAAAGTTTTTGCAATGAGAAAAGGTGAAGTTGTTTTTAAAAGAACTATCAGAGACTGTCGGTACGCTTAATGATAAAGAATCGAGTGAGTGAGATAGTCGGTACAATTTGTTGCTCTCCACTAGGGAGAGAAGTGGAAGGAAGTGAAAGTTTTCCATCCATATTTTAAAAAATATAATTCAGACCCCGGCCGCACCACCCACTACCGAGTCCAACAAGGGGATACACAATCGTGCACCAGTGCTAACCAGGGCCCATACGGTCACAAGACAAACCTATGTCAGTCTCCACCCTTAACAAGATGACTAGTATTTGCTCGATCACTTGATCCCTAAAGCCAGTGACAAAGTCAGCTGACCAGCCGATTGATGCATACGGGACCAATATGCACCTCCCGTCTACCTGAAGCAGAGGCCAAAGCAGTGTGTTGGTTTCCATCAACTGCCAGGATCCCCCTTTCCAGGGACACGGGTCGCCACGCACGGCCAACACGTGGGTGGTTTACAATACTCCATGAGTCGATAAACAGGATGTATTGGCCTATGCAGAATTGCCCTCACCTCAGAAAGAGGAAACCACAATGAGAGTGAAACAAAGAGGAAAGGAAGACCAGAGGACTAAGAGGAAAAGGAAAGGAGAAAGATCACTCAGGTGCCCCGGGGTTGTGGCGTTTCAATTCGGAGGCTTAGACAAAAGCAAAAGGAAACAGAATTCTGTCATCTTTTAACCTTTTATGATCAGGCCTACACAATTGTGTACGGAAAAACAGGAAATATTTTCCACTCTTTATTATTACGACAAAAGTGAACGTCATTATTAAAACAACGCCATTCTTTTGCGATTTTTTAAAACTTGAATTCATTAATTTTTGCAATTTAAAATTTTAGAATGGCGACATTTTTAAATTTGTATAATTTGACGAGAGGTTTATATGACGAATGGTTTATAATATGACGAAAATGGTCCACGAGATAATCAAATTGTACTTAATAAACTGATGACCTAAGCTTTATTTTAGTTTTTGTTTAGTCTTAATGCATTAGTTACCCGATTGATTTTGTGTAGCCCTTGCATTGTAGCCTATTATCACATTTTTTAAACTTATATTCACCTCTTAATAATCAGTGGTATAAAAATCTGGGCGCTAACGGGCAATTTCTGACGACAATATATTTTCTTAGTTTTCTTCGCTTAAAATTTATTTCTTACAAAAAAAAAAAAAAAAAAAAAAAAAAAAAAAAAGACAAAAAATAACGAATAAAATTTAGTGGTCTGAAAGTCCCCGTTTGTGCCAAGAGTTTTACACTTCTGCTACTAAACTTATCATCACTTAAGTATTCAGCTTAAATAAAAAAATAAAAAAATAAAAAATCTTGTGATGATTGTAATTTTTCAACCTCTATCTGTCAAATCTAGATGTAACTGCAAAAATGCTTCAAATATATGAATATTCAATTTATTCACTCATTTATTCCTTCTTAAATTTTTGAAAATCCAATTACATCACAATATTTTTTAAAGAAAAGTTACGAAATTTAAATTTTAAAACTTTCCATACTTTAAAAGTTTGATTTAGAAACTTGTTTTAATAACACGAAATATATATTTTAATACCTGAAGGTATTAATTAATGCATTATAAGAAATTTTTATGGCGAATCAAGTAAAACACTATAAATTCTAGTTTCAGAAGACAAAAATGAATTATGATATTTTGCGTTATGTTATTTTAACTTTCTGTTTCCTGAGCAGTAAACTTGATAAAAATTGTTTAAGTGCATCTTGCTAAAGTAAAATATAAATATTTTGTCAAAATATAAAGTTCCTTTTAAGAAGTTTATATGAAATAAATTGAATATGTTATATTTCTTTAGAAGAAAAAAAGATTTTGATAATAAATTTCAAAAATGTCAGTTATGTTTTACAAGTGACCTAAGTCGAATTCCCCAATCTGACATTATTAACACTGATTAAAAATTGGAAAGCACAGTAGAAATCCCAAGGAGATGTGATAATGTTTGAAAGTAAAAATGAAGATGCAAAATATTAAAAATTTCTTGTTAAGAGGTCATGTGATTATTTCAAATAAGAATTTAAGAAAATCTGTATCACAGTCGTTAATTTATATCTTAAATGAAAGGATGTTCTAAAGAAAAATTCAACTTAATAGTGATAAAATTTTAGGGCAATAAACATCTTTAAATAAAATTATAAAACAAAACTTACGTAAACGAAAGGCAATGAAGTGCCATAATTGATGGCATTATGTTGATGAATAACGTATAATAAGTCTAAATAATTGAACTAAAAATATAAAAAATAAATAAGCCGATTACACGTTATCAAAACATCCGAAATCGCATGCTCCTGGGCATTTCTATGCGATCTTGTTTGTCTGTTACATACTATGATTTTTGGCTACCAGTATTTTAAAGTGAGAAAATGAGACTTAGTTTATCGAAGATATATCATCAATTGAATAAGGCAAAGCAAACTTTCCGAAAATAACGGTGGCCAACAATCATAGCAATTTTCAGTTGTGTAACAGACTAACAAATTCGCATGGAAATGCCCTCCTGCTATTGCAGCTCTCCCTTTTAGCGGATTTTTTTCAAATTCAGAAAGGACCAACTAGCGATAGCCAAACACTTACACCAAGAAATTAATTCAATTGTATACATAACATCATACACCTTTAGACGGTACAATACTGGAAAGGACACAAAAACCACTATTGCAGCGCCCCTTCCGACGGAATATTTCGAAATTTAAGGTGGACCTGCTTGCCGCAGCTAAAAACATACACATAAAATTTGGATCAATTCTATGTATATCTGCATACACTTATTGATGATAGATCGCCGACATACGGACACACACAGACATATTGTAAAACATATATATATTTTTTTTTTTACTCTGCACCTAAAACGCATTAATCCGTCGAAATTTTTTTTTCGATTACATTACTTTCTTTTATTCAAGGTAAAAGAAAATAAAAAGCAATTTATACCGTAAAATGTAAGTTGCGAATTTTGGTCATAAAAAACTCTTAACTACGCATCGCCGTAGAAACATGCAGTTCATCATTCAAGTAACTAAGCTATCTATTTCGGATGCTTTGATATGACCCGAACAGTATTTATCTCTTTGCTCTCGAGAGGTGATTCTTCCCGTACCGCGAAAGAGGTGCTTCGAGTACTCTGGACACTAGTATTTTAAAATTCTTTTCTTCGCCATAATAACTTTCAACTTTCTTTAGAAGTATCGTAAGACCTTTCATTTTTCGCATCGTAAAAAGAACATTTTATGGATTTGAATGTTTTACAGGAATTCTTGGAATAGTTTCCAATATTTTGGGGGGAGATAAACTAAAAAAAAGAACTCAAAAGTTTTTATCTTTATTTTACCTCAGGAAGGGTAACTTGAAAAATAAAGTGTGACGTTATAAAATAATCGTAAAATGCTATGTTTCTTATATGTAATTTACTTTACTTGCATAACAAAATTTTGTACGACACTATTCGGAATAAAATTTCTGAGAAGGATAGGAAAACTCAACTTTTATAAATAGCGCAAGGAAAATGCCTTAGTTCATTTAGTTGAATCTTTTAGAAATATTGTCTATTCTCATTAATATAATACATAAGGTAACATCCCCAGTAATTGGCACTTTAAAAAGTTGTCTTTAAACTTACTTCAATTTTCATTACAAAGAAATAAGAAATGGAAATATTTGGAAATATTTTTAAATCAAAGAATGCATATATGTGCATCTGTTTTGCCCACTAAAAGCAAAAAAAAATGAAAAAGTATTTTTATAAAAATATATTTATAAAAAATTGCTGAAATCACCAGTAATTGGCACCTAGAGCACCAATGTATGACACCTTGTGATCCAGTAATTGGCAAAAGTTTATACTAAAAAAAAAAACTTTACATTTTGCCTTGGGTTTAATCGCTTTAAATGAATTTACTGTAGATGAAGATGCCATATTTCAAGTTTTTGAAAGTAAGAAATCAGCATTTTAGTCTGAAATGTGAACACTTTAAAACAATACAATGTACTTACATTAATACCCAGTAATTGTCATGCTGTCTTCAGTAATTGTCATATGCAGCTTTAATGGATTTCAATTACTGATAATATTTCATATTTTCAAATAAAAATAAATGATAAACAAAATTAGTCTATAACTTTAAAAGCACTTCCAAAATAAGTGGTTTAATCTCAAATTCCTTGAGAATTCCTTGTAATTGGAATAAGTGCCAATTACTGGAACTAGCAAAATTGAAGCACCATTAATTGGCATCTATCATTAATTCAGAAATCCAAATATTTGTGTCGAAAATACTTTTATACAATTAAAGTAACACTTTTCAACTAAATAAAACTGTCGTCAATTAAAATTTAAAATATATTAGAAATCAATTAATAATGATTTGAAAAGCATGCCTTCCTTAAATCAAAGAAGAAGCATTTGCAACAAAAATAGCTAATTTCATACAAGCCATAATTGTTTCTCTTTCCTAGGCACTATTGTCATCTAGTGGCATAAATCGAAGTTATAATCTTTAACGTAAATGAGCTTATAACTGGTATGAGGGCTTGCATTTTTAAAAGACTGGATATAAATATTATTTTAGGACATGTTTGTAGAATGTGCCAATCACTGGTGCATGCCAATTACTGGGGGTGTTACCCTATTATGAGTACACAATATAATACACAGTATTCCAAAAAAATCACATGTGAGGTTTACAATAATAAAAAACTTACAATAAATGAATGATAAAAAGGAAGAGTTAAAAAATAGCTTTTGTGATGTTTTAGACATTCGAAACACAAATCCATTCACAGCCAAATTCTTAATCTAAGGATTTGCAGAAAATAAACTCTCCTGAATATTATTTTTATCAGAAATTCCAAAAAAATCCAAGTTATTTTCGCTTCATTTTATCACAAAATTACTGTCATTAAATAAGAGAAATTATTTTTATTGGAAAATATTGGTAACTGGATAGCTAATTTAAGCATTCTCTTTTATTTTATTATATTATATATTATTTTATTGTATTGTATTTTATAATTATTTTATACTCAATTATACTTTTTATCTCTCGTCAACAGTCAGTGTTTCCAAATATGATGTATTTTATATTTAGAAATTCCGAATGCTCAGTCGAGAATGCTTGAATAGGTATTTCTACAATATATAAAATACTTTTACTTTATTGAATGTTTGCGTTCATAAATTAGGAAAATATTACTATTAAAATATTTGTGATATGATTTCAAAATTTCTAAGTAGCGAATCTGCTAACACTAGCAATACTGGTCATATCTAAATCCCAAACCATTGCGTACACATTTTCTGTTTTAATTACAAAAATATTTGAAATATTTTCATATAGTCAATTTTGACAATATAATTTCAAATAAAAAATTCTAAATTCAAACTTTTCAACGACCTTTGGACCCTATAGACTATAGATAGAAATTATTCTTATGCATAGCGGTTAACATTATATATCTCATTGCTTACAACACACGTGGTCATTGTAACCACCAATGTTTTCAATTTAGTGAAGTCTTTAATCCAGATTTTCTAAATGCATACTAGAACTAACAAGTAAGAAAAATCGTGCATTAAGCATAGATTATGAAACACTTTCCAACACTTCTTGAAATCTTTAACAAAACTTCGTTATCCAGGGAAATAACGCATTATTGTCCATATCCATATACGTTTTATAATACTTTTGAAAAGCCCTGTATTTGATGTGTCGATTAATATATAGACTATATAATGGTAGAATGTAGTTTCCCACGAAAACTGGTTGAGATTTTCCTTTCAGCAATTTATACTAATAGATGGAAACATACTTGAATACTTTTGTTTAGCCCTGTAAAATACATAGTACCTTTAATATACGAAAGTATTTTGCTAAAATTTAGTTTAAAAATAAATTCTCTTTAAATTACTTAAATCAAATTTCCAGAAATTATCATCCAAAGGCGACAACGTATCCAGTTCTTTGCGTGACCCTGTAAATCACTTTATCCATATTTCACAAACATTTCTTAGTAAACTAAATGCAGTTCATCGTAAAAAGGCATAACATATTTAAAAACCACCTTTAAGTAAATTACGCTCATATTCAGTAACCTCTCCGAGATCTTTTGTATAATCCTGTATATCTAAATTGAGCAACAATTAACATTTATGTAAACCATATATTATGCATACATCTAAAGAAACTTAAAAGCGTATATCATAATTAAAAATGCATTTCAACCATCTAACAGCCACCTTCCATAATATACAGGACTTCGGATAGAATATACTATTTGAAATCTTTTGTATGTCCCTGTAAATGCTATGCACTATATATTACGCAAGAAATAACTCATATTAATCCTCAGCATCGTATATCAATTTGATTACATATGAAACCTTTTACCATAATTAAAATATGCCGCAAACAACCCCCCTTTATTATTATGTATTGAAATTCTTTTGTGTGGCCCTGTAAATGAATGATAACCATTAGTTTCGCTGCATACTTTAGAAAATCCATATTTTAGTGCACTTTGAAGATGTTTTACGGGGTGTAACTTTTTCAAAATTTATTTGAAACGATATTAGATATTCCGTAATGCAATGGAAAATTTTGACTGTCCCTGTAAATAAACTAATCATGGCAGAAACTTCATTTTCAATAAGGTTCGTACTTGGGTAAAGGTCATTAATATCCAAAAATGTCATGAGAATCCGAGAATATTTACGAGAGTTAGAGAGCGGACAGATGGCCATACGGACAGACGGACAGACAAACCGAATGCATAAGCACTTTTCAACATTGTTGGGAAGTGGTAAAAACAATGAGTCACAAATTCTTAATAAATAACATCAAAATCACAAAACCTATAACTTTTTTTTCTATAAGATACTTTGAACGTCAATTAAAACTTTACTGTAAATTTAACACGGTTTGATTCTTCCTTTAAAAAACTAGCTAAAGTTTCTACTTGAGGAATTCGCATAATGTATAGTTCTAGAAGCTTCGACTCTAGAGCAAGTTGATTCACAGAGAAATAAATAATTTAAGAATATAAGTCGAGGATTGATGACGTCTAAGGAATAAGATTTACGGTATACTTAAATAAACTTGAAGTTGGGAGCGTTATGTTTGAAGATAATGTAAAGGATTATAAACTGAGAGAGAAATGATTCGGGCTTTTCAGTAAAACATTCACCTTTGAAACTTCTAATCTTAACTTTTCTAAACTAGAAGTACTTTTTGTAGGTACCTAGGGAAGGAGGAAAATGTAGCCCCCTGCAAGGAATTTGATATTTATAAATGTATTATTATTCAAGATTACGAATTGATTTCAGAATATTGATAAAAACTGAACTAAGTGTCAAATTGGACTAAAAATATACATTTTAGAAATAAATAAACATGTTATGCACAGAAATCTATGATTAATAATGTTATTTGTCATACTATTGTTATTGAAACAATCTGAAAATAAAACACTTTTTTTCATTAATGAGTATTTTGGCTAAATTTTAAAATATATGCAAGAATACAACTATATTTCACGACTTAATAAATGAATAGACAAAATCTGTATAAATACAAATATTGTGCATATATATTTTAGAAATGTAAAAGTTCCACACGTGAAATCACATTTGATCAAATACAAGTACATAATATTCTGTCTGTTTTTTTTTTCTTACCGACTGATTGCTAAAATAAAAACTTCACAATTTCGAAATATAAATTACATGCAATTTCTTCACCTTATTTGAATATACTTTAAAAAGTAGAATGTATGTAAACCATGTAAAATTTAATGTTGTACGATGTTAAACTAAACATTAAATGTCTAAACTATCATTGTCGTATAACGTGAAAAAAAATGCATTAAAACAACTTACTACCTTTAAATTGAAGCTACACTTTTTTTTTTATTTATTGGAATCTTACTTTACTTCTGAAATGTAATCTGTCTTCGAAAAAATATCACGTGTAATAATTTTAATATGTTTCCTTTAAAGAAATTTCTTTTTATGACTGATATGTATTTCCTACATCGTATAATTTAAAACAAGTAAATAATATAAATAAATGTGAAAAAATATTTATACCAGAAAAAATATTTAGTTTCTTTTTTAAGTAAAAGCACTATCCTTCATTGCTCTATACTTGTTATTATTAGGACTTGTGATCGTGCAGCCGAGTTACTGTAACAAGTATTTTGGAGATAATTGATAAATAAGGAAGTGGTAATGAAAGACTTAAAACCTGTCAAATTCAACGAACGCAAAGGTTTGAATGATTTTCCTGAATAAAATTTTGCTGCATAGCACCTGCATTTAAATGGATTTCCAGATCATAGTCGCTTTAAACTAAATAAAAAGTACTAAAATTCTGGGAAAAAATAGAAGGCATCTTAAGAAAAATATTAACATCTGCTATTAAAATCGCAAAAAAATAGTTGATACAAATAAAAATATTTTATAAAAATTGAAGCTTACGAGAACAAATTTCAACTTGAATTCCTCATTGCACCATTTTCTAAACAAAGTAGTTATCGTCATCAAATGTATAATCTTTGATTCATACATTTCAATGGCAAATTGATTTCAGATTGCTATAATGAAATTTAACTCAAAAAAGAAAAAAGAAGAAGAAAGTCCATTTTAAAGGATGACCGGTCTTAGAAGGATAGAGTGAAATTTAAAGTTTTTATTCGAGGTTTTGGATTACGTAATGAAAAGCAACGAAAATTCCCCAAAACTAACAAAAATAATAACATTATAAAAACAAAATAATATTTTTTATTACAACGAAATCTAAAAATAACATTTTTTTTGTCTTCGCAAAATTTACAGGCGTAATTTTTATAATTCATATTTAGTAGTTAAAATTTTTTAATGTGACCATAGATTCTTAATTAATATATTCCCAATCCTGATGTCAAATATCATGTCACATTTCAAACATGATGACTCACATTTTCGCATATTAATATTCACACTCTCAAGTTAGAGTTCAAATCTAAGTGCCGGTGAAATCCAGAAATTTTCTTTAAGATGCAATCGTTGTAAAATTTTTCGTTTTATCAATGAAAATATAATTTACTTTTACTGTAACATCAATTTCACTTAATGAGGACCTCTGATATTAGCGTATCAATCAGCGGAATAAGAGGAATATTGAAATGTAACAACTTTATGACTAAAAACGAGTTTTTGTAAATCGTGACGTGATTCTCTATTCAATTCTTCCAGTTATTCAAGTTATTTTTAATTGTCAAACGAAAATAGCATTCGTAATGATATGATTATTCCAATTGTTTACTGTCACCCTTCAACAACGGAAATAGCCTGCTTGCCAGAAATGTGAATGATGGTCATAAAAAAAATAATTTTAATATGTAAATTACGTTTTAACATACTATTAAAAAGTTATATTGCCACCAAACAAAAACACCTGTATTCATCATTTTAATGATTCTAGTTGTGAAGTAACATCACATTTAGTTTTAAACTGTCTTCTGTTATTTTATTAACCCTTTCCAGCACGGGTAATATCGTTAGTAAAATGAGAAATTATCGACTGGCCCCGGAGTTCTAAAACAATTATTTTTAATATTTTGGGATCCTTATTTTAAGCTTTTATTGTAAATGCAAAATTTTACTAAAATTTTACTGGTGCCGATCGCAAGTTTGGAATTAACATTAGGTATTCCAGACCGGGCACAGTATGGCGAAAGGGTTAAATATAGTTTTCTACCCCATCGCTTTCATTAAGTTATGCTGTTTACTTTTGTGATAATCTTTAAAAAAAAAGTTATTTTTTATTTTCAAATTGATTTTTAATCATTTTAACATTTCAGCAACACAATTGATTTACCTGTGTTTGGATTAACCTTTAAAAGCGCCAAAAAATGTTCTTCCTATAAAATTATAAAAACCTTCAACAATTTGAATCTGTTTGTTGTTATACTTATCAAGGTTTTTTTCCTACCAATAAAAGTCACAATAATCAAAGATGCGATAGTTTTCAAAGTAATTTAAACATTAAAATTATTAATATTACTGATTTCACGTATATGGAACTGACCGTGCGACTTAACTCTCTCTGCCGTGGGCAGATTCTGTTCGTAAAATGGGAAATTATTGACTGACACCGGAATTTAGAAAGAACTTTTTGAGAAATTAAGAGCCCCTAAACCCTTTCAAGGGCGCTGGGATAAAATGTATCCCACATTGTTTTAATTACGGAATGTCCCACTGACACCTGAATTTTAAAATGAAAATTTCAATTTTATCAATGTGGTAAAGAAAAGCTTATATTTATTTTGTAATAAATTTGATTTTAAAATTCTGGTGTCATACAGTCATTTCAGTATTTTAAAAATAGAAGTGTTTTACTTTTCAAAGTGTTAATTTGAGCTTTCACTGCTAAAGCAATTTTTTAAAAAAATATTACTGGTGCCATTTGCAAGTTTGGAAGTAAAATTAGGTATCCCGGACTGGGCACATTGTGCCGGAATGGGTACCTATGCATAGTTGCAAATTTCCGATTCACATGAGATTTTCTTTTAATAATAGATACCGAGGGACTAATGTGCAATTCTTATGTACCGATTTTCTTTTTGTCGTTATAACAGTTAGTTATTTGATTGAAAACGTTTAATTTAGAAAATTACACGCATGTGTCCCATCACTCTTGCTCGATTGCCCTTTAGTTTAAAATGTTGACTGAATGTTATTTATGGTATTTTATTTTAATATCGGAACGCTACAATCGCAGTGGAATTTTGTAATAAAATTTTCCTTTTATAATATACCGGCAGAAAACATTTTATTGTTTTTTTTTTATAAAATAATTTTTCTCGTGATTTCTAGTGTCATTCAATGATTTCTATCTTTTTGAAAAACATGGAGCAGTAGTCATAAATATTTACATAATAGTTTTATTTTTAATGGAACAGTATTAGAAAAATATAAGATAAATAATAATTTATACAAAATGGCATTTATAGAGTTGCGAAGTATCCGGCTTTTTTCAAGCCATTATTATCCTAGAGAAAAGGTTATTGTTTTAAATTGCCCAATTATTTAAATAAATTTAATAAAATTATGGATATTAAAATACTGGTATACAAAAAACCGAACACTCAGCAGCTCTACATTTATATAAATTATAAAAAACCCGTAGTAATAGTACTTATAATAATATTTTTTAGTTCAAAAATTATTTTTAATTAATAATTTTTAAAAACAAACTTTGACGTTTGATTAAACTTTAATTTGTTAACTTTGATTAATAAGATTCAAAAACGTTTTTCACTGTTTTTCAGTTTTGTTGCATTGATTCAACAAATCGTTAATATTTCTTAAAATTATATCAGTTATGTTGAGTTATATTAAGTTTTAATAATTTGTAAAAAAATGTAAGAAATAAAGAAATCAACTGTTATTATTATTTTTTTTTTATAACAAATCATTCCGCTTATAAAATAACATTACCCTCACAGGCCAGTATTTGGACGATTTTTCTCATTTCTGTAATTTTTGTTCATTTTTTTTCTTTTTGAATTTCTTTTAACCCATTAGTGCCTAGCGTTCCTTTTTAGGGACGAATATAAAAAAGGCAATAAAGCACTTTTCACACCTGTAAATAAAAAGATAAATAAGCACTATTTTTCATGAGACAAATTCCTCAATAAATTAAGATAAAAGTTATTATTTTTTTTTTTTAAGTGTTGGGAAACCGAAAATTTAATTTTTAATGAAGAAAATAATATGGGCATTAATGGGTTAAAGTAAAATGAATAAATCGAAAAAAATTCTCCGGAAAATATTAAATAGCAATTCCATGCTTTTATGAGATAGTTTATTGCCTTTATACGTACTTGTGTCAGAATATTCAATGAAAAAACGCACTTAGCGGAATCCTAAAACTCCTCATCGAACTATTTTGGTTTTTGAAATCGGCCTGCGCGGCCGATTGACTTGAATTGGGGACGTTAAAAAACTACAAAGTATTGCCATCGTGATGCATTTTAATAATATATAAATTTACTTTTTAATGTTTACGGTGTGAGCGTTTAATTTATACAATTGTAATTCTAATTTAATCTTATACTGCCTTTGACAATAAAGTTCGGTGAATGAATTCAGAAAGATCGATCTGGCAACACTGGGGAAACAAAACGCTGCACCTGCATAGAGGCAAGTGTTGACCATCTTTCCCCATCGTTGTTTAGTTGAGCATCATTTATATTCTGCGTAAGACGTGCTTTACTAAGTGCTTGTTCAGTGTGTTCGTTCTTAACTGTGAACAGGAAAATGATCGAACAAAAGATCAGTTTAAGATTCGGTTTTAAGCTTTGCAAGACACCAAGAAATTCATGATGGGTGGTGCAATCTGAACATCCACCATACTCGCCAGATCTCAATCCTCCGGATTTCTTGCTATTTTCACCATTCAAACTCTTTTTGAAAGAGATTTGACATATTGACGACAAACGAAACGCGACGAAGCTTTTGACCTCCATCCAAAAGAAGACTTCTTGCAAATTTCTCAGGACATGTATAGCAGATAGAAGCAGTGCATAGTTATAGGAGAAGACTATTTTGAAGAATGGTATGGTAATTTTTGTTAATATTTCATCTACATTAATGTTACAGGACTATTCACCAAACTTTATTGTCAAAGGTAGTATGCCCAGCATTCTCTCGATAACATTACTTTTAGTATAATGTTTTCCTAAAATAGTTTACACTCGATAAGCGAGTTTGTGTTTGGCACGAATTTCGTTATTTAAGTACTTTCAAATACAATCTTATTGAAGGCTTTCAGTGACAAATGTACAAAAAATATCAAAGGAAACTTCATGGTGAATTCCATTCAAATTTGATTTTTTTTTTTCATTTTTGTAGATGAGTAGAGATTCGGTTCGAAGCGACCTCACATAATTCAAGAGTGTTCCATAGTGATATTCCAGACGCGTACGTCATGTATGGAACTGTTTTATTTTCTATAAGTGTGTAAATTTTGTGTGCTACTCTTATTTTATAATTTAAAATTTTTAAAAAATATCTGTAAACATGTTCTTTAAAAAACACAGGGTTTACTAAATATTTTATTCCACGCTAATGGGTGGTCTTACCATCCGCTTCTAAAGCTATTTTCTTAAGCTCTTCAAAATCATGAACACTATTTAAATATTATTGGTACAAGGTAGAACCTGTCGAATTTCAACGAAAGAAAATGTTTAAAAAGGAACTGTTTCATTGATTCTTAACAAATCTACGAAATTAGTTACAATAAAAATGCACTTTACGAAATAGTAAGTCGCATATAAAACTCAGATAGTCATGTAGTCAAATATAAAACTTAGTTGTAAAAATTGTTCAAACTAAAGCTTAATCGTACATGTAAGCAGTAAAAAATAACAAATATGTGTTATCATGGTAAAGTTATCAATTAAGGCTCTTATGCTAGTATTCCAAAATAAAAAAATGCAAAATTTATTCCACTTTGACTCAATCACAGAATTTTCTTCGCCCAGGAAATAACCTGACATCATTTTCAACATTTACATATGCACATTTGATATCTGTATTCACATTTTAAAAAAATTGATTATTTTTTTTAAATGTGATTAGATCATTTTGATTCAAAACTTGAAGTCTCAATTAAATTATTGGATATAGATATTAAACTATCTATATTCTTTTAATTGTCATTGAAATTGAAATTGAACAGATGGAATTCTTCACACAGCACGTATTTAAATTTAAATTGTTTTCACTTTTAATGAGGAAAAGGCAATATAAAGATACAGTAATCTTTTTCCCTTTGCTTTCAGTAGAAATGGAGTACTTCTGCTGCCATCATTTGAAAAACGGTATTTAAAATTACGAAAAAATTAATATTTCAAAAATAAATGAAGATAGTTTTTTAAATAAATTGCATTTCCCCCTTCTACGACGGTTTAAAAATGTAAAATGTGAGATGTTTAGAAGTTAAAAAATTCGCAGAAGTGTAAAAATTGCATTTAAAATTTCAAAATGTTGCCATTCGCAAAATGACGTATGCATTGCGCACAGATACGTTTGACCTTTTTAATATAGATAGTATGGAGGAGTCTTCCATGGATATATAATAAAAAAATCAATGAGCGATATTGTTTATATTCTTCCATTACGTCGGAGAGCGTTTGCTTAGATAAAATTTAAAATAAATTAAGATTATGCTTCCCGTAAGAAAGTATAATTAAAACCAAGCAAAATGCAAATAAATCAAAAACAGTACTTGGAATTCTGTCTAAGAACATATTTTCTTTTCCGTTAAGAAAATCTGCTAAGAAGATGCTGTGCTTTAGACTAGATAGTATAATAAGTAATAATATAAATAATAATTATAATATAAATAGCTTTAGAATGAAAACATTTCAAATAAAGCGCACTACATGTAAATGTGTGTTTCAAACTGTAGAAATAGTGAGACAGCTTATAATTTTTGAAGTATTTCTTATCGATATTGATGCAATGTTCTCAAAATATAAACAACAGAATATTTGGACATTATTTTAGCGCCTAATATTGAAATAATATTGGTTTCATTCAAAGCAAGACAAAAAGCTGAGCCTTTTTTTTTCAGGAAGTGTTGTTATTGAAGATTAAAATTCACTCTGCTATTTCAAAATGTTAACAAACAAAAACATATAATTTTATGAGTGCCACAAAACAAGGGAAGGACCGTGGACATAACGGGCGAGCTACGACCACATGACCTACCCGATCGCCACCGATATGAACATTAAGCTCGAATCACTAAGTGTCACTTGATAGCTTTAATCCGTTCCGTTAGCTTCAATCAATTCCGTTAGTAAAATGAGAAATTATTGACTGACACAGGAATTTACAAACGATTTTTTAAGAAATCAAGAACTCCTGTATTGTATAAGCAAGATTTAAAAAAAATATTATTGGTGCCAATTGCAAGTTTCGAATTAAAATAAGGTGTGTCCAGGCCGGACACATTGCGCCGGAAAGGGTTAAGAACAACTTCACACCTAGTTTATGAAAATCACATATGTTGTATGTGCCATTGGGGGAAAAGTTACGATGTCGATAAAATACTTGGAATAAAAATAATGAATTAAAAAGGAAATTTTCAAAATTGCATTTAATGGAAAAAAATCAAAGTAAGGATTAAGATAAAAACTTAAGTCTATTAAAATAGCGAAAAAAAAGATTAAGGTAATGGCAGACTTATTAAGTTTTCGTCCTTTTGCACTCCGCTATTATTTTACAGAACATGTTGTTCTATTATATCGAACAAATTTTCCAATTTAATAAGAAAACATTTTCTGTATTAAAATACCGGTATGGAGTCCAAAATGGAGGAGACTTGGAGTTCTGGCTAATAGTATAGCTGTAGTTATGCAAACTGCTATAAAAAAGAGATTATGGAAAATATATAAAATTAGTTCTTGTTCAAAAGTCACTCTCGCCAAGCAAGGGCAGGGAAAGTTGTTAATGGAGGGTGCAAAAGTCATATTAACTAATAAGGAATTACTCAGGAAATATATTTTTTCTGTAAATGTTGAAAGAAAGGATGTATTTTTTTTAATAAATAAATATCGAAGCATTTAAAAAATGAGAAATTACAGACAGAGAACAATTTCATGGGGTGAACACCGAATTCATTGACGGGTGGCATTCGAAGGTGTCATAATCAAGCAGCTCCAATACAAATTCATGAGGCATGTCTGTAAGGATCGTACTTACAAACATTAATATTTTCGAATAACAGTTGTGGGCCCTCGCCAAATGTTGGAATTCTTGCCGAATATTGGACTCTCGCCAAAACAGAATTTTGTTCAAACTGGAAAGAGCACGGATGTCGAGAGAGACAGTGGTGTGAAATGTTCCATGGTCTGTCGCCCGGAATTATGTATACAAAAGAATATACGTTATATCCTGTGGTTTCGTGTAACACTAAAAATTCTTGTATTATTTAAGTGAGTGTATTATATCGTAATTAAAATTCGTGTCGTCCAAACAAAACCGCGTTTTGTTTCTCCTGACGATTTCACTTTCAGTTATTGTTCTTGATAAAAAGAATAGACGAAACGGGTGTGTAATCTTTACTATGTCAATAATTTTACTATAAAAGTTTTTAGCAATATCCTTGACACGTTGATGTAGGATAATAACTTTAAGGCCGCTTTAGACATTAGAGTTACGTAAAAAGAGTAAGCGCCACAGACAATGTGTAGATGCCTCTTATATAAACGAATAAATGTGTCCATAAAGATTTTGCAGGTAAAGCCTTGGACTGGACAGGCTCATGTAATTATTGGTAGTATGCACGAGTTATAAAGGATAAGTTTACTGCATACAGAAAGAGTGTTACTATTTAAAAGTGGTTTAAGAAGGTTATAAGATCCAGCGATTTTTCAACTGATGAACGAATGCGTATACTCCCGGTTAGTCCACACTCGAGAATGACCCCTATGTATTTTGCATCATCAGACAGTCTTTTTCAGTGTTATTTATAGTTATTCTGTTAGGATATTTTAATTTGCAAGAGAGATAAACTGCAGCGGTTTTATTTTGGTTAACTAGTACACGATATAGCGTATACCAGTTTAGAAAGTAGTCAATGTGAGTCTGCAGGTACCTCTAAAGACTGTACGGGAGTGAGCAGAGGCATAATATCAAATGTCATTCGCATAAAGCGCGAGGTAAGTGCATATGGAGCATGGGATATCACTATTTCTTTTCCAGCACTGGCAGATTGTGTTTGTAAAATGAGAAAATATTCACTGACACCGGAATTTAAAAATGACTTTTCTGGAAATTAGAAACGCCTTAATTTAGGTTAACAAAAACAAAACAAAAAGCGATATTTCTTTAAAATATTCTTGGTGCCATTTGCAAGTTTGGAATTAAAATTAGGTGTACTCGGAGGAGTGGGACCACTGTGTCAGAAAGAATTAAAACCATAAAAAATAGAAAATAGATTAGGTTTTCCGAAAGAACTTTATATTTTACTTTCTTATGCTACCACTTTAGAACTGCTCTCCCGCTTGAAGAAGAAAGGCAATTCTTTCGGAAGTTTTGCTTTGCTTTATTTTGTGATGGCTGATTATTTACTCGAAGGACATAGGCCCTAAGAGGAATGCCCTTTTTGTGGAACCTTCTAAGGTAATATAACCCGGTTTCCCACGGTTCGAAGTAAACCACAAAATGTCCGCACGGTTAGGTCGACGTGCGCGATTGGGTTCGAACGTAGCACCTGCCGTCTACCGGCTTAAAGAGCAGAACATCTCAGCCACTGGAAATGCGCTTAACAAGTGCATCTTCTACTTTTACAGTTCTACTTAGAAGTCTGTCTACAGACTAGTCTGTTCAATATTTCAAAATGCTTGTTAAAGTTTTCCATTCTAAAATCAATAAATTTGGTAATGCATGGTTCCTTTCAGCAAATTAATTTAACATAACTTTGTACATTCGCAACAGTTTTACACTTACAAACCTTCGGTGATAAGACAATATATTTCAACATAACTTTAGTTTCTATTAACTCTTTGCTGCGCAGGGAATATATTTAAGTATTGAAATTAATGACTGACACCGGAATTTGAAACAACTTTATTTGTGAATACGAAAAAGCGATATTTTGAGAATTCAATAAGGGGAAAAGTTTTGACCTAAATTCCGGTGCAAATTTTGTGTTTGGGAATTAAAATTAAGTGGTATATCAATGAAACCAGCGCGCCGCAAAGGGTTAACCTCTTCGCTACTGGCGATTATTACAGTATTTTTAATTATTACTGAATTATTTCTTCTCTCGTTTGACTTCAGAGCGAGATTTTTTGTTTTATTTTCATTATCTCGAATCTTAGAGTTCGAAACATGTTATTCTTATATCAAAATTTCATTTATATTTGAGATGTAATAAAATGGGACAAAACTGATGTACCCATTTGGGTACTCGGGGACTGAAGAGGTTAAATGCTGACAGTTATTTGAATAGTTTTGCAGAAATTCTTGAATGATATCGTTCGAATGCACATTCTGAATGCCGAGATTCGTTTTCTCATTGACTGAGACGAACTAAAACTAGTGCCGAATGTTTATTGAGTGCCTGACATCGGTGTCGTCTTTGAATATGTTTAATCAAAATAGTAACGGATATTCATATGCAAATGGATAAAGATCTACCCACATAAAAGGGAAAGATTCATTAAGACTATCCTGTATAAGATCACTGAATAAAATTCTATTCGGTAGAAAAAAAATGCAATTTTTTTTTAATGCAATTACCTAAAAATTACTCAGTTTTCATAAATATTCATAGTTAATTTTTCTTTATTTTCAAAAAACGCATTAAAGAATTTTAGCATTTGGATTTTTTTTTCAATTATAGTTTTGAATTACATTCCGCAGTGTCGGAAACTTTCAAATATTTGATATTTTTGTTTTATGCATATATCTTATTATTAAATCAATGCATTTATGTCTATTTATTCTGCGTATATATATGCATTCATTTTTAAAACTTTCATATTAATAGAAACGGTGTCTGTAAATATAAAGATTTTCTAGCCCCATCCATTGAAAATGACCTAATTCAATTGGAAAAAATCTGCATAAATACATTTTAGTTTATAGGAAGAATCTTTTTTAAAAAGAATAATTTTACGATAGAGAACTCTCCCAGTCAGCGAACTATAGGCAAATAAAAAAATAGATATAAAAACGACGATAAAATCTATATTTAAAAAAAAATTATATTAAAGTATGCAGTGTTTCCCCCAGGAGAAGGGCGCACAGGCCTTCGGGGAAACGTCCACCGGTAAATGTTAGCAGAAGGTTTTTTCTTATTTAAATTCTTAAAGATACAAAATTAATGCCAAAAATAATGGGAACATTTCTTTTCAAAAATTTACTGGTGGAAGATCAAAAATTTACTGGTCGAAGGCCTGTGCGCCCTTGTCCTGGGGGAAACACTGGTATGTATATGTAACTAAAAGCTACATTCTTTTAGTAATATTCGCATTTGTGATTGACAAGGTTCGCACACTCCTTGAAATTTCCAAGGACTTTGGCACCACTATTAAAAATAAGAAAATAACCACACATTCGCAACCCCCACCTTCATTCACAGACTTTACGATATTTTTCTGCAGTGAAACACTTCGAAAATATTCTTAAATTTTACTGGTAGAACTGTGCGAACCCTGGTGATTGAGGAATATTGTTTAACTCTACAGACCCAGATTGGGATAAACTTTATTTTGGGCTCAAAATGCATCTCTATAAAATTTATTACTTCGTCATCTGGCTATTTCCATGAGTACTTGTAGTGTGAGTCACAGGCAACGATTTTTGGCTACCAGCATTTTAGTACGAAAGAAATGTGATTTATTTTATCGGCACATTCTCATTAATTGAATAAGGCCAAGCAGACTTTTCGAAAATAACGGTGGGAAACAAGCATAGCAATTATAACGTAATGTGACTTACACTTCAAAACCCATGGAACTAGTCCATCTCTGTTTTTTAAAAGATATTTTTACTTTCATTTATTGACAAAATGTTCAACCATTAAAAAAAAGAAAAGATTTCGTTAAAAAAAATAATGGTAAAACGAATATAAATTGCTTTGCAGAGGATCCAAATATTTTACAATAATGTACTGTTAGTACTACTGCAATGATTTAGAATTGTTTGTTATCGAAAAGAAGTTGTTATTATTATTGAATATTGTGAATCCGAATGTGTTAGTGCAGCCTTGACCTGAAACCCAGTTCCACCATTCATAAAAAATTTTAATGGATGTGGAAATATTTCTTTCATAAGTATTATTTTAAGATAAAGTTGAAATTGTTTTCTAAATTTGTATTCAATTCTAGACTAGCTCAGATATTTCCTTTTATTTTCAATTATTACTAAAGCCTACGCACTACCAAAGTTACACTCGATATCACGTTGTGATATCGGCATATCACATTAGGGGATATATATAATCCGGTTAAAATTTAGAAAAATACAACTTAATTTGAGTCTAGAAAAAAGATCTATATTTAAATTTAAAAATAAATTTAGATAATTATATACTGTTTATTAAAATGGGTGTATTTCAAATACTCATAACCCGTTACCCCCGAGCTATCTATTTATAACTTAACAATAATGAAGACATTTTCATCGACTCACCTTCCTTCGTGCGAAATGCAAAAGCAATTCGAATATTTATGGATATGTACAAAATTTAACCCTGTGTGGTGCAGGGCAAATTCATTACTTAAGTGCTAAAATTAATGATTGACACCCGAATTTGAAAACAACTATTCTTGTAAATAAGAAAAAGCTATATTTGACGCTCTTAATAAACCGCATTCAATTTTTTTTTTTTTTTTTTTTTTTTTTTTTTTTTTTTTAACCAAAAATACCGGTGCTAGTAGCGTTTGGGCATTAAACTTAAGTGGTTTCATAGATATACCATCGCACCACAAGGGATTAAATGAAATTTTCTAATTCTTCTGAGCACTCAGCTATTTTTCCAAAACTCGATGTGTGAATTTACTACAGAGAATTCAAGAATATAAAATCAATATTTATGTTTCTTAAGGTTAATAAAAATATGTGTAATAGTGTTTTTCTAACTGGTTGTCTTGTCCAAAACTTTATCTCAGTGGCAAGATGCGTTTTAACAAAATCATAGAAAGAGATTCGTGCACTTCAAAGCTCTTTAAACTGAATTTTCATAAAGTATAATTTGCCTTATTTAATGGAAAGAAAATATATTAGGATTTAACGACAAGTACTTTCCGAGTTTTCGTGTACTGAAATTCCTAAAATCCCTTGAATTCGTTGATGCTTTCGATTCCTTTGGTTGTATAAGATATGCTCGAGATTTATTTTTAGATATCTGCTAATATTAAAATTGTATATTCTTTGTGCTTTTTCTGTGTCTTAACCCTTTCGGGTCTGGTGTACTATTAATAGTACATGTCTTTTCACCGAATATTGTTTTGCCTTGACAATTGTTTTGTTACTTTGTACTTATAGAAATGATAGTATATGTCTTTGCCTTCCTTATTATGACTTCATTTATGTCTTGACATTCAGTAATAATAATAATAATAATAAAAGTTTACTTATTTCGCTTTGCACCGTTGGCGATTCCCTTATTCTATACATATATTTCACGCTTTAAATTTACGACATAGGCTACTTTTCAGAACGAATCATTCGTGATGAAAAGACAAAAACATTAGAAAGTTGTAATATATGTTAAACTCTGTCATAATATGATATATTCCAAATGTCTCCAAAATCTCTTCCTTAGCCTGTTATCATATAAATATGTATTGAATAGCTCACAAAATAAGTACATGCGATGCATTTCAAATTACGAGATATTTTTTAAACATAAGTAAGTCTATTTGGATAGCTACGATTAACATTATTAAAGTAATAATAATTTTGCTCTCAAAATGGGAAAAAAAAATTCGGAGCCGAAAGGGTTAAGATGGCTAATAATCGCACTCACTCAGAAAATTTTCTATGGTCTTCACTACAATGCCGTAGTATTATTATATTACTATTTTCGTACGGGGGCAGTATTAATAGATTACTATTTTGGTACGGGGGTTACAGGTAAAAAGCTTTAAAACAGAATTTCTTATCTTTATTTAACTTGCCGACACAAAATTCAGCAAGATATCATTTCTAACACATTCTACTAATAACTGTAGTTGGAAAATACTTAGTCTTTCACATGTCTATCGTACTTTTTCAGGTGTGCGTTTAAATATAAAGTTTTATATTTTTTAGACCACACAAACTTGGTTTATGTAGAAGTCTTAAAAAATGTATGGTATCCTGCATTAATTGTTGATTATTTAAACATATTTTTGTTTTTAGATGACCTTTCATCTGGCTTTCTTGCTGAAAATTATATGAAAACCAATGACTTCTTTGTTTCTCTGTCTATCTTATGAAACGTAATATAGGGATAGGGATAGGGAAACTCAATTCAACTTACGCTAATCTTTTTTAGGGGCAAGGCATTTTTGCTTTATAAATGTTTAAATAATTAACACTAGAACTGCGGTGGTGGTCATTTTGACCCGTATCATATGGCGGAATGTCAATTCAAACCAGAAAGCGCTTTATAATCTAAGCTAAATATGTACTGAGCAAAAATAATTTCAATAAGTAACTTTAAATGTTCTAAATGAAAATTCCGATGAGAAATATTTTTATAAAACTTGGATGAAATTTCCCGCGATTCTAGTGTTAAATCACGACTCAAATTAGGTACAATTTTTTTTCAAATTAATAAAAAATTCTTTTTTTTTTCTAAAACGTATATTGTGATATCGAAATTGTACTAAAAAAATTACTGGTGCCATTTTGCAGTATGAGCTTTAAAATTAGCCATTTAAAGACTTCAAAAGTTGTCCCTGAAAGGAGTATAGTCGTAAAAAGCTGAGGGTTTACACTCAAAGCAGAGGGTATACATTACAGTGCATATACCATAGATATTATTCTATACGTACTATACAGCCGTAGACTCTGCAATACATCTCTGCATAAAGGAGTTAACCCATTGGTGACTCAGAAATTATGACTCCTCCCAGAAAAGTGTCTCTTGTCTCCTTCATTTCAATGCATTCGGCCATTCGTTAGCTGTGCCTTAGACAATATCTGTATCATTATTTTTACATAGTCACAAAAATTTGATGAGTGTGAAAAGTAAAATCATCATTCTTGTCCCAAACATGCACTTCTACGTTTTGTTTGCAATCAGTTTTACCGTTGACAGGTGAATTATGCACAACAAATTATCGGATAACGCAAATTCTTATAGAACACAAATAATTAATTCTCAATGCTGTGAGGTGATCAAAAATGTAACATTAGGACGTAAATTGATACCATAATGATTTTTATCATTATTATTATTACCAATGCAGTAGGTGATACAGACTTATTCTCGCGCCGAAGTGAGATCCTTAAAGACAGAAATATATGTAAAAAGATAACATCAAAGGAGAATTAACATGGGAAACACACAAAGTCAAAAAGTTAAAATGTATAAAGAATTTCTGGCCTCCCAATAGCGGCAGTAAATTCAAATTTTCGTCAGCGGTAAAAAAAAAATAGGAATAGATGGTCAGTAGTCATCACAGCGCCACTCCGGTAGAAGGGATGGACAGGACTATCCACTATCTGGAGTCCAAAAAGATGAACATATATACAATCGTGATACGTAATGATTTAGTTTATTTTAATTGTGATAGGGAGTGTAAGTTATCTCTATAGTTCGTACAGATGTAAACCATCAAAGCAGTAATGAAGTGTACAACCATAGCAATAAGGCATTGAAATGAATCATCTTTCTATAAGTATTGTCACTTTGGCTAAATTGGCCGCGTGAGATTTCGCTTTGATTAACCAACCGGTATCATTTCTGGAAATTCCTCGTGCTGACTTCAGACTTCCGCTGTGGTAATATTTGCTCACCGGGATGCCTTGATTTTTCGGCATGCAAGAAAAGTGACCCTGATTTTCCTGCTCCCGGAACCTCTCTTCGACATTCTTTGAAAGCATCTGTCAATGAAAATTTGGAGCTTTTTCTATCTATGGTTCTTTTTATTCTTGTAATCTAGTTTTCGGCGATGCAAATACAAAACTTGTGATTGCAGTCACCTGTAAGTTTCTGCAATAATATTTAGTTTATTTGCTTTTTCAAATGACGTCATCCATCACTTTGCCACATCCCCTTGAGTACTTGCCTACACACTGAATACAAAATTGGCGGCTGTCGTAAACGGATCGTAGCGTTCGTAAAAAAAAAAAAAAAAAAAAAAAAAAAAATATATATATATATATATATATTGAACTTAAAAATATTGTCACCAATTGTCTCGTAACCTTAAAGACGTTTCGTTGATGTGACAAAGTCAAGAAATTCATATGACTGCTTTGTACGAATTTATTATTCACAAAACGTTTCTTAATTGCTTCATTAGTTTTAAATATATTTCAGTATACATTCCGGAAGGCACAAGGAGAAAAATTACATTCAAGTGGTATTTTTTCGGGGTAATTTCTCATCCTAGAAATTTTCAAGAATTTCTAAAATTTTGCTTCTATTTTTCAATGAACAGAAAAAAAAATTCTGGCATTTTTTTTTTAAATTTGAATTTCAAATAATAATTGAGTTAACCCTTTCCGGCACAGTGGTCTAATTCCAGGCACATCTGATTTTAACTCCAAATAGCACCAATAATATTTTAATGAACTTATGCTTTTAAAATGAAATATTAAATTAAGGAGTCCATAATTTCTAAAGAAGTCATTTGTTAATTCCGGTACAGTAAAAAATTCTCATTTTACGAACAGAATTTGCTCGTGTTGGAAAAGGTTAATGTCTGACAGTCAAGTTCGGGAAAGAAGTGAATATTAAAAGGATTTTTTAAACTTATAATTCGAGCAATAATATACAAAGATAGTGGAAGTGAAAAATATTTAACTAATATTATTATTATGCTATTAAATTATTCATATTTATAATATAAATATCATATTGTTAAAATAATTAATATATTTTAAGACAAATAGGGTTTTTAAATAATAGATATAATAGTATTTAAGCTATTAAAACAGCTTCAGCCGAATAATAATATTTTTTATTAAATAAGTTGAGTAACTAAATTATGGCTGAAATATAGAAATTTAAATGTAATACGAAAATGTGTTAAAATTACATTTACACCTTCACATAATGTACGCTATTAAAACAAGTTTACTCGCAACAGGCGCGTTTTATTACTATGATTACATATTACCTCCCTAAGCAAATTTGGAGAACTTAAATACGATCTTTGAGTACTGTTCAAGTTTGTTTCTAATTCCCAATAGCCCTCCAAAGTTGTTTATATGTACACAAGTCCACACGTAAGATAAGCAGAGAGAGTACGAAAAGTAATTAACAAAGATTTTGTAATCAGCACTCTATTATTTCGTTTTAAAATCTTTTGAGGTTTAAACACAAATTCGCATTTAAATGTCTAGTATAATTTAAATACTATTCTTCGTAAGTTATTGAGTTCAAATAGGTAAACTATAAACCTATTAAACCAAACTTTTGATTTCCAAAGTGTAGCTAGACAATTTTATGTTTTTGCTAGATATTTAATCGTTCGCATTTAAATGGTTTAAAAAATACTAGGAACCAATAAGCTGTATTTTTAATTTCTGTGGCCTTATTTCCTGTCAATGTAATATACAATATTAGTTGAAAAAATTACTGATTTGATAATCGCCCATAAATTTGTCTCGCCTTTAAACGCAATCATTTGTGAGAAACATTCATTTCTTTTTCATGGAAAAATATTATAACAGCAAAAAAAGTGAGTATTTTTATTTCATTCACTTGTTCATTATATCTCAATATTTTATTCTTTTTTAGCCATTTAAGTATTTATATTGTTTTAACCCTTCTTTGCATAGTGATGCAAATTTACATCAACTTTTATTTAACTTTCAAAAAATAAATTAAGCTCTTAGCAACCGTTATATTTATATAGAAATATTAATCCTGTAAAAATTACAAAAAAGGTGCCTCTATATCAGGTTAAAAATCTATCTAAAAATTTCTGGTGACCGATCCTTAGTAAAAGACTAAAAACACAATTATAAAATAATAATTCATGCAGTTAAGGGTTAAGCGTATAAAATCAATAAATTAAATCATTATAAATCATTATAAAGCTCAAAGCTAATCATAAAAGCTAAAGCTAATCATTATAAAGCTCATCATAAAAGCTCAATTACCGGGTGTCTCAAAAGTGACTGATGGATTTTAAAATTCAATAACTTGCAAACAGTGACAGCTATTTAAAAATTTTTTGCAGAGGGTTATGTATAATGCCAGGAGTTTTTTTACCGTAATTTTTTATTTTAGTTCGCTCAAACAATAGGTGGCGCTGACGGCGATTGAAGGCAGGTCGACGCTTCACTCAGCACTGATCACCTGGCCTTCAATCGCCGTCAGCGTCACCTATTGTTTGAGATGCGAACTAAAATAAAAAAACTCCTGACATTATACATAGCCCTCCTGCAAAATTTTTTTTAAATAGCTGTCACCGTTTGCAAGTTATTGAATTTTAAAATCCATCAGTCATTTTTGGGACACCCGGTAATTGCGAAATAGTGCAATATAATATTTTAACCCTTTCGTGGTTATAAGCGCGTATACGCGCCCAGAATACCACTTAATTTGAATTGCGAAATGCCATACTGACACCGGAATTTTTAAATGAAAATTTTAATTTTACAAAGAACGTAAAAAAAACATTTATATATTATGAAATAAATTTGATTTTAAATTCCGGTGTCATTCAATCATTTTAGTATTTTAGGAATAGAGGTGCTTTAACCGTCAAAGGGTTAAAAACATAGTAAGTACACACCAAATTGCAAGTCACCATCTGACTTTGTTCGAGAGATATAGCGTTTACAAACACAGACACAGACAGATAGGGAAATAAACAGACGGAAGGCAATTTCTTTTTTTCAAAAATACGTTTTTCAGAATTGCCCGTGTCTCAAACGTATAAACCCGTCTTTTTTCAACGATTACAAAATTACTCTATACTATTTATCATGAGAAAGTAATAAAAAAAAGAAAGAGAATGGTACAATATCATAGTAATGACATACCATTCGAAGGAAGTAAAAAAAAATTCTGGATAATTTACCTTTTAACCATTAACAGAAAAACATGTATAAGTTTTAATTCATAATATATTATTGTAAAAGGACTGTCTCATTTTTACATGGTTTGTATGCTTCAAGGACTTTTTATCCGAATTTTGTAAAAAATGATTTGCCTTACAAATGAAGAATTCTATTTTTAGATATATTGATCAGTATTTTGTGAAATTATGTCTTTAAAACAACAAAAATCCCCAGACTCACTTGATGCGCAAGTCAAGAACTTGAATCCAAACAAAAATCTCGACTGTCCGTTGTTTGGTTTCGTATTTCATATTTCTTACCTCTGTTTTCGTAATCGAAAATATAAAATGTGTCAAGAAATTGCTGTGTAGAGTTAGTGCAAAATATTATACATTTCTTTTTTTACAATACAAGCAGAAGAATGTAATACTTTTTGATTATTAATCAATATTTATTTAACAATTTATCGAAAAAATGGAATGAAAAAAAATTAATCTGTACTTATATAAAAAAATCTATACTTTAAGAGGCATAAATTTTTTTTTTACGAATTATATTAAATACACACTGGGTGACTTTTTCCGATTTTGATCCAATTTTATTTATTTTGCCTTTTCCGTAGTTTCTGAGAGACTTTCATTTGCGACAAGAACTACTTAAATATTTCCTTTTCTTTTGCTTCTCACGTAAATATAAGATTTAATGTAAACATCTGTGCAAAAAGAAAAACTGAATAATGTAGTCGGTGACAGTAGATACTGTGTCAATTGCCTAAAACGTTACTCAAAAATCTATATGTGTCAAACCATGGACTTTCATCCAGATGGGACCGCAAGAAAAATAAAAAGATTTCATTATCTGTGGCAAAATAAATGGGAAATAATATTTTTATTTTTAGATGTACAGTTTTTGTGTGTGAGCACGTGTATCAGCTTGTGTTTTACGATTTTTGTAAAGTGGATTTATAAATATATTTGTCATTTATCGAAATTGAAAATTTACTTTTAATTTATTTTTGCGAAAGTTACGAATGTTAAATTTTTTCATGATCCCCGCGTAATAGTATTTATATTTAGAAACATACTCAAAAAAGTAAAATACAAAAAAGCAATCATTTTTGTGTGAAAGAATCTGGCCGAGTTGTGATTTTATCGATTTGAAAAAATCTTTGGCAAATAAAATGATTTATTTCGATTTAAGTGCTACCGGAAAATCCTAAAATTTAAAATAATGAAAATAGAAAACTCGGGAAGTAAATGCTACTTTATTCATAATTCAGGAAAGATAAATGTTATTTTCAAACAAAATAACTACACTGATTATTTTTTAATACAAAGAATTTTTAGTGCAATTGAATAATTAATTGGAGGGTTTGTATTTATCCCGTCCTGTTCCAGGAAAAATACTGTACTATTGTTTTATAAAGAATGAATCCAGTAAATCCGATAAAATATTATGAAAGAGGAACTTAAACTATTCTTAAAATTGCGAAGTCTCAACTGTAACCGCTTTCGCTGAGATTCATTAAAACCACGAAAACCTACAGCAAAAAATTTTTATAGAAAATTTCTCTTTATTTGAACGACTCATTGAGTTAAAACTCCAATAAAAAATAATGGCAAAAACTGATATTCATTTTTAACCGGTTCCACTTTATTTCGGCGGTAATAATTCCGACACATTGTAACAAGCACTACGAACTCGTGTCACTGTCGGTGAAAAGATTATAATACCTGGGCGAACTGATCCAAATAAAAAGAAATAGGAAGACTTTAGCATATTTCGGAGAGAACTTTCCCATCTATAAGGTGATAAAATAAAACCAAATTTTGAATGCAAACTTTACTGGTGGAAGTTTTCGCCGGCGGTCATCAGAAACTGTTAATGTAATTAAAATAAACAGCAGTCATCTTGTGACAACCTCCTCAGTTACTTCACTGGCAAATGCAATGCGATACACTGTGTATCTCCTCTTCATTCATAATTCCATTATTCGCACGCGCAAAATTTCGCGTTATTTAACCCTTTAACGATCAAACCATTTTCATTGCTAAGATGTCGAAATAAATGAATGACACCGGTAATTAAGAACAAATATATTTCTAAATAAGAAAACGTTATTTTTCACATACATAATAAAAGGGATGTTTTTAGATAAAAATACCGGTGTCAGTGTTGCATATCGGAATTAAAATTTTGTGGTTTCGTGGAGAAACCAATGAACGTTAAAGGGTTAAGAAGAGATTTTCTTTAACCTTCCTACCCTGAATGGGTCTAATGGACCCATAATTTGTTTTATACGGTTTCCACCAGAAATTTTTTCATAGAGAAAGTTAAATAATAAATTCAGAGAATAAAAAAAAAATTAAATATATAAAAATGTTTTAAATAACAATTCTGGTGTGGAATGTTTTTAATCAAGATTGAGTAAAATTTGAACAGGGTAGGAAGGTTAAGAAAATCTTGGTGCCAATAGCAAGAGGTTGTCCAGGTCCTTACAAAGTGCCGGAACTACTATCGTCTAACTCCATCCAGTAAAAATAAATAGCATTTTTAGCATTTTCCAACAAAGGAGAAAAGTGCTTATGCATTCGGTTTGTCTGTCCGTCTGTCCGCGCTCTAACTCCCAAAAATATACTCGGATTGCTATAAAATTTTTATACGTTATTAATCTTTACCCTAGCACAAACCCTACTGAAAAAGAAGTTTCTTCCATGATTAATTTATTTACATCGACAGTCAAAATTTTTCCGTTACATTACGGCCCATGGGGAAAAATCGTTTCAAACGAATTTTAAAGGTGTTACATCCTGTCAAACATACTCATATTCTTATGGATTCTCAAAGTGCACTAAAATATGCATTCTATAATGTATGCAGTGAAAATATAGCTATTACTTATTTACAGGGCCACACAAAAGAATTTCATTCGATAATGGTAAAGGGGGAAATGTGTGCGACATATATATAAATATATTAAACTGTTTCATGTATAATAAAATTGATATATGTCACAGAAGCTTAATATAAATTATATGATACTGTCTTGCATAATATGAAGAACATGACATTTACAGGGCCACACAAAAGATTTCAAATAGTATATTCTTTCCGAAGTACCGTATATGTGTCCGATGATGGCTGATGGAGGGATGAAATGCACATTAATTATGATAGGTTTAATTAAATATATGCACATTATATGGTGTGTATAAATGTTATAGTTACAGGGCTACTCAAAAGAGCTCGCCATCGTTACAGAATATGAACGTAAATTACTTAAACGTGGTTCTCAAATAAGTTATGCATTTTTACGCTGAACTGCATTCAATTTACTGAGAAATGTTTGCAAAATATAGATAAAAGGATTTACAGGGCCACGCAAAGAATTCGGTACATGGACACCTATGAATGATAGTTTATGAGAATGTGATTTCAGTTGTTTTAAAATTGTTTTAGTTTACAATAAATTTTAGCTTAATGCTGACGTGTAATAAAAGTACATGCTAAACTACAAGGCTGAACAAAAGTATTCAAGTATGTTTCCATCTAATAGTATAAATTGCTGAAAAAGAAATTTCAAGCTATTGAGTGTTTTCTTGCTAAACTAAATTTTCCCATTATATCAACTGACAGACGAAATACAGAGCTGTTCAAAAGTACTGGAATACATAATTGGGTATGTTTGGCTATTTATTATTATTTTCCGAAAAAACGATGTTTTATTAAACATTTCATGTAGTGTTGGAAAGTGCTTCATAATTTATGCTTAACGCATGATTTTTCTTACTTGTTTGTCATTATGTTTGATTGGTATGTTCCGTTAATTTGGCGTTTAAATAAATAAGAATTTTCTACATCAATTTACTGGTTGAAGTTGAAAGTTGTGGTTGCGAACGTCATGCGGAAGGGGTTACAGTTGAAGCTTCTCTATTTTAACCCTTTAACGATCATAGCATTTTCATTGCTAAGATGTCGAAATAAATGAATAACACCGGTAATTAAGAACAAATATATTTCTAAATAAGAAAACGTGATTTTTCACATACAAAATAAAAGGGATATTTTTAGATAAAAATACCGGTGTCAGTGTTTCGTATCGGAATTAAAATTTTATGGTTTCGTGGCGAAACCAATGAACGTTAAAGGGTTAAAGGTATGTCTGTTCCTCTTTCTTAATAGTTCCATGGTTTGAATTCGTCGCTAGCCCTTTTTACAAGGGATCGAATGAGGTGTACGATTTCTCCATTAATAATAGACAAGTTATAAATTTGAGTGTCCGTCAGGATCTCCAGACTTTATTCCCGTAGATCATTGGTAGTGGGGAAAATACCGCTTTGCTGTCCCCGTCTTTCACGAAATGTTCCTTTTATACGTTGATAGTGTCTCTACTGGATTTAGGTGTCACTTTCCAAATGTGGGCGCCCTCACGTCTGCGATGATAGATTTTAAAAAAATCTTAAACACATGATTTAACCCCTTTGAGTCCCACATGATTTATACAAGATTTGTACCAGAAACATTTAATTAAATTTTATATTTTTAACTTTGGGGGCGAAGGAGGGTAGAATGTCAAAAAATCGCATTTTTTCGAAATTTTTTTGTTTATCACTTAAAATGAGTTGTAATGGCGTTCCCTATGTCACGTTTAACAAGACAAGCAAATGATGAAAATCATAATTTTTTACATAATTTTTAGCGAAAAAGGCCGACAAGTGGACACCTAGAAGACAAAAACATGTTTAATTGATTGAATATTAATCTCTTCCAACCACTAAGTTTTAGTTATGTACTTTTTAATTTCAGTTATGGATTTATCTTAACAAACTGATAACTAAGAAAAATTAAACAGCAAAGAAATATTCTATTAATTTTTTGTACATAAAATTTTGATGGTACTCTGAAACTAAAAAAGACATTTTGAATATTCGTACAGATTCTGGAATTTCCAGACAAGAAAATTCTTTAGTACTAGCATTTCCTAATAGAAAATATTTCCTTAAATAAAGCAAAATTCTATACGTTTAAACTAGATTGATTTTTTTTATTTAAAAATACTGGTATTTCATCTGAAAAATGCTGGAACCCGTACGAGCCTTGACACTTTGTCAGTTTCTTAGAATTTATTTTATTTTATTTTTGCATTGAAAAAACATTGTAAAACATAAAATAAATATGTATTTAATAATTTATATTACTAAAATGGACTCTTCAAATTGTAACTTAATGCCCAGTAAAATTATTTACCTCTTCTATTTTGTAAATTTTGCACATTTCTGCAGCAAACCATATTTAATATAATACGTAGCTCGCTAAAAACATGTTATAAGAGACAAATTACTATTTTGTTTAGTTTTGCTATCTGTTAGGCTCCATTTGCATCAATTTCTTCATTTTTAACATTTTTTATATGCGTGAAAAAATGTGTTCGTGTAGGATACATCATGTGTCGTATTCGAATCGTTATTCGAATATTATGTGTCGTATAGGATACATCATGTCTAAAGAGTTTAATACAAGAAAAGCCAGAAATTTTAGTTAAGCTTCATTAAAAATATTTCAATCCAGAATTTTGATTTTAATTAGTTTAATTTTTTTATTTAATGTTTTTTAAACATATTCTATAATGAAATTTCAGGTAAGATCCGAAATATATTCATATGGCATGAATCCAAATAAACACGCATGATCATTCTATTTTAATGCTATATTATTTATGAAGATTATTCAATTTTCAGTGATGCATAATATAAAAAATTATTCTCACACCGGAAAAAGTATGGTGTAAATGTGAGTCAAATTAAATACATGACATCGACAAGTACCTTCTAACTTGAAAATCTTATGTATTCTTGAAATCATGCTGTCTTTTTGGGACAGCATGTGAAGTAGAGAATAGAAGTTCATTTTTAAAGTTTGATCCCTCGGTTGATGTTCCCTTCTGGTTGCGGAAGCATGGATACTTTTTTTTTTTTAATGAATGTTTCTTTTATACGTTGATAGTGTCTCTTCTGGATTTAGGTGCCACTTTCCAACTGTGGGCGCCCTCACGTCTGCGATGATAGATAGAAAAAAAAATCTTAAACACATGATTTAATCCCCTTGAATCCCACATAATTTATACAAGATTTGCACCAGAAACATTTAATTAAATTTCATATTTTTAACTTTGGGGCGGAGGTGGGTAGAATGTCAAAAAATCGTATTTTTTCGACTACAAACAGAATTGCAAAATACAAAAATAATTGCATCTAAGGACGAATTTTCTACATTATTAATAATTAGAGATGGGAAATATAGTTATTTTTGGTTAATAGGTTACATTGTTCCACTCTTTTGCAGGTAACAGGTTCCAACAACCTGTTATTTTTATAACGGGTAACTTATTGTATTTTAATTAGAAGTCATTTCAAACAAAATGTTTTAAATAATTTTTTGACGTAATTATAAATACTATTTTCTACGACAAAGAATCAAAATCAGTTTGGGATTAAAAATTTAATTAATTCACTCATTTTAACTCCGAAAGTTTCGAGCATGCAAGAATAAATTTTTATTGTTTTAGTTGTTAGAACGTGGAGAAACTTTTTCTAAATAAAGCTTATAGAACACACGTATTGGCGAGTGATTTTTCAACATATACCATAATGTAATGGAATTCTTCTGAGTGGCCTTCCAAATATACCAAAAAAGAAAAAAAAACGCCCTCCCTTTTCAATACCGAACATGCCACACTTAATCCCACTGACATATACATCCATTTCATGACAATCGGACTATATTTACGCAAGTTAGAGCGCAGGACAGACAAACCGAATTCATAAACATTTTTCAACTGCACTGGTAAGTATTAAAAATGAAAAAATTGATCCGCGACTTAATATCAGCGATGTCTATCAACGCATATTCAAAGGGGCTGTCCATAAATGATTATACGTTTTTTTTTTCAATATTTTTTGTCCCTCTTCCTCCCCTTTGTCGCAAATTGCCACACTTCACCTTACCCCCTCCTCCCCATTTCTTGTTCTTGTCAGATGTCACGATATATTACATAAACATGTACTTCAGGTTCAGAAACAAAGCACTACGTTATAGATCATATTTCAAACTTTATTTTTTAACTGAGTGTTTTAATGATATTCATAACCATAACAATAAAAATTAGTCATGTACTTTTTTTGTTTCAAATAATGTTAAGATTCACTACAAAAACATAAATAATATAGAATAGTAATAAACTATTAATATGAAAGAGCAACTGAAAATAATATTTTGAAATTTGAAATAGAATTTAATATATTAGGTTTTTTAAATCATGTGCTTACTTTATGAACACAAAGTACTTTATTTTTTAAATAACTTCTAATTTAATCTGCTTATTTTTAATGCTTTTATTTTAACCAAAATGTGTGACGTCATATTTCTTCTTACCCCCCTCCCACCTCCTAGTCACAAACTGTCATAGTTTCATGAATCCCCTAGCCCCCCCCTTCCCCCTCCAAGCGTGACATCATTTGTGGACGAAAAATTGTGGACCCCAAAGCTATTTTCACAAGAACACAAATATATTATTTATATACTTTTAATCGAATGCAAGTCTCCGAAACAAATTTTGTTCGCACAAATATGCTTTCAAATTAATTATAACTGTACCAAAATTAAGTTATTTCGCAAATTGTAGGAGACTATTATCTTTTATTTATACCCAGCGAAATAAAATAACAGAAATAAAATCTTTTAAATAGAAACACAAAACAAATATAATAAAAATATTTGGCCAAAAAACAAAATTTATAGTGCCAAATCCGACCCCCTTCCTCTCCCTAAAACAAAATTCCATGAGTAATATCCCTTTTAAAAATTCAAATACGACTAAACTTCCCATATCTTTCATTCAACACTCGCAATATCAACACATAATCTTTCCCTACTTGAAATCATTTCCTACTATTTTCTTCATTTCCATACCATAATGCGATAATTTCATCCCACCAAACCATAAAGAATAAACAAACACTTTTAATCAAATGTCATTCACTCAGACAAAAATTGTTTATTCTGTTATATTTATTATCAGTTTCTTTTTTCAATTTGAAACGCTGTTGGATCAAATGCTACAATGACCGCAGAAAATTTTTTACAGATAAATAATTGCCAATCTGTTAAATTATCTGTTTTTGTTGGAAGTTAGTCAAACGATAAAATGATCATTATCTATTAAGAACCAGATTTACTACTGCGACATGAAAATATATCAGAATGAATGGAGGAATATTAAAAAATTATCTGTTGTTAATTTTCAGTTGCGGAAATGCAAAGGAAACGATTCAGGACATTTTTAGTGAATATTGTGCTATTTTAATGGTACGGAATTGATTTCTTTCCTGAGGCAAATGAATGAAAAAGCTGTCATTTAAAACCATATGTTATTTAATTAACAGGGACTTTTCAATAACATGTTAATGCAATATTAGGTTCCAGAAAAGTAACAGTGTTTTTTATCCTAATACGTTAACCCATTAACGCCCAGCGTCCTCATTTGAGGACAGTTACAAAAACAGCAAGAAAGCGGTTTTCCCACCAGTAAAGAGGAAGATAAATATATACCTTCGTTCACGAGACAAAATCCTCGATAAAATTAGATAAAAGTTAATTTAATTTTAAAAGTGGTGGGAAATACAAAATTTAATTTTTAGCGAAGAAAATAATTCGGGCGTTAATGGGTTAAATAATGCCCATCTCTATTGGCTACATATTGATATTTTTCTACTTGACTGGATGTAGAATGACCCTCATGTAATTTTAAAAATAAAACTTTTAATCAACACCGGAAAATATATACAGAAAAGAAGTTAAGCTTAATATTGCACTAAGTTGTTTCAGTTCATTCATTTATATTGATTCGTTCATGTAAGCAAGCTGTCGTCAGTGACGGCTTGAAAAATAAATAAATATTCTGGCAAGAAAGTGTTTCTATATCAAATATCATCAACTGTGTATTTGCAGCCCGACTGACCTATTTTCATAACAATTGAAAAAAGTGTAATTATAATACATGCTATTTTGAGAAATTATCAATGAGTTTTGACAATTAAGGAACTGCTATTATAAATTATACATAATTTTAAGTATTTACATTAATGTTAAACAAATGAAGGCATATGAATCATTCGATAACCCCAGCGGTTCCCAGCCTATAGTTGGCAGTGAGTGTTTTGGTGGGTCTATACACAGTCGAAGTTTGCTATAAAAATATGTCTTTCAGTTCATCTATTTCTTCATCGTTTTCATTTATTATACTTCTGCTCAAGAAACTGGTAGGCGGCAGGTGCTGGGTTCGAACCCAATCGCGGCCGTCGACCTAATCGTTCGGATGAATAATTTAATGACAGGACACATGTACAATATTATACTTTTCTGCGGCTTTCTTTGAGCCTTGGTTTTCCTTGTGTAAATACGGATTAGGTTCCTTTAGAAAGATCACCATGGGGGGCATCCCCCACCATAGGGCCTATATCCCTTGTGTTGATAATTGGTCGCCATAAACACAATCAACAACCAACCATTTATTATACTTTAATCGGTAACAAATACAATATTTCACAATGACAATAATCATGGAAGTCATCATTCAATCATTACGGATTTTCAATTAAAACATCATTTCCTGTTAAAATTTTATATATATCAAACAGATGAAATAAAAGATATATTTTGATGACTAAACTCGATTGTTCCGCGACCCACTAAAACAACTACCGCGGCCCACCAATGGGTCGCAACCCATAGATTGGGAACCGCTGTGTTAGAATATAAATGTTATTGTAACTCAAACATAAGAATCGTAGATATCCTGAGATACAGCCATAGTTATGAAGTTGTCTTTCACAAATTTATTTTAAAGAAACCATTCGTACCGCAAAAATATAATAGTAAATTATAAATATAAAATTTGATACAATTATATAGCACCTTCCGGCAAAATTCTATCTATATTCTATTTTCATTCTATTGTAATCATGTTACTGAGCTATCCGTTTTGGAAGCTCAGGTGAATGCGAAATAAATTCAATTGAAACGAGCGCAGCACACCTCACTGGCGCATCGTGCCTTTTATAACAGCGTTGCCAGATTGGGGACTTTTAATTCAAATTACATGACTGTCACCACTTTTTAAAAACAGCACAATTTCCGTTATCTTTCAGTTTTTGACCCATTTTTAAATTGGCGGGTTATTTCTTTTAAAAAAAGTAGCAACCTGGGGACTTTTTTGTCCGTAATCTTGCAGCAGGGTCTGTTTATAACCAGAAATATATGATATTTAAAAAATTATTACCGTAATTTCGGGTGTATAAGCCGCAGCTCAAACAATTCTTTTCCGACCCAGAATTTTTTAAGAAACAAATATAACTAGTTAGATCGCCGTAAATATTTGTATTCAATCACTAAATAAGATTTCTGGGTCCAAAAAGAATTGTTTGATCCGCGGCTTATACACCCGAAATTACGGTAACTATTTTATGTTTTTAAATGAAAATTAATGAAAAAAAATAGATTGTAAAGAACATAAAGTAGAATTGATGAAGAACTGCAGACGTCGAATCGAGGGAGAACTCATTTTTGTCTTTTTAAATTTTATTTCACACATAAACACACACGTGGACGAGCACGACACAAGTTAACAAAAAATAGACTAGCATTTTTATATAACACATTCCAGAACAAACCAGAAACAATGCTGCACCATCTCACCACACAATAACTCCGAGCGGACACACAGTCAACTGAAAAATTGTTCTGTTTTGGAATGTTCTTTCCTTTCTTTTAGGACAAGAAGCGCCATCTATCGTAAGTTTAGGTATTTAGTTCTCTAATTTTAAGTTCTTTACAGACTCCTCCCCACCGGGGGAAAACTTTTCCGGGCCTTGTCGAGGAAAAGTTTCTTTTTTAAAATACAGTTCGTGTAGCACTAGTTCCAAAAACATTTTTAGTACCTTGAACCGGACTTATTCCCACCGTAAAAAGAAATAAAAAATAATCTATACAAAATAAATTTACAAATACAAGTGATACCTTTCTTTTAAAAAACAAAATAGTTTACACACATATAATATAACAAATTCAAAATTAACTGTTATACAAATAAACATATATACATATTAGCATTCTAATCAATTAGACTTTTATAGCTCGACTCAAACTATCAGCATTCCGATGTTGTTTTCCCTTTTTGTAATCAATTTCATAATTGAAAGACTGCAAAATCAAAGCCCATCTTAAAAGTCTTGGATTAGTTCCGCTGTTCTTTTCTAACCATACTAAAGGGTTATGGTCTGTCTGGATTTGAAATTTTTGATGGCCATCTAAGTAGCATCGTAGTTTTCGCACTGCAAACACAATAGCTGCGCATTCTTTTTCGTTGGTACTAAACTTTCGTTCTCTGTCTGAAAACTTTTTGCTCAAGTACATTATAGGATGTTCTTCATTATTTTCATTCAACTGGGATAAGACTACACCAATTCCCAAATTTGAAGCATCACATTGAAGGATGAAAGGTTTTGTAAAGTCTGGACTATATAAGACAGGATTTTCAGAGAGTTTAACTTTCAGTTCATCAAATGCCTTTTGACAGTCCTCATTCCAGTCTATAGTTGACTTGCGAATCTTTCCTTTTAATAAATTAGTGAGAGGCGTTGCAATTACAGAAAAGTCCGGGATATAATTTCGATAATATCCAGCTAAACCCAAGAAAGATCGGATTTGAGTTTTAGTAGTAGGAACTGGAAACTCTTTTATGGCTTGAACTTTCAGTTCTCCTGGAGATCTAAGACCTTGACCCACTAAGTGTCCAAGATATTTGACATAAGCTTGGGCAAATTGACATATGGATGTTTTAATATGCAGTTTTGCTTCACTAAATCTTTTAAAAACTTCTTCTAGGCGTTTTAAATGATCTTCCCAAGTTTGCGAGAAAACCGCCACGTCATCCAGATAAGGTACCGCATATTCTTCACAGTTTCTCAGCAATCCGGCCATAAGTAGGCTAAATTCATATGGAGCATTTTTTAAACCAAAAGGGAGGCGCAACGGTATGTACGTCCCAAAATTTGTCACAAAAGCTGCATATCTTTGAGCACGCTTGGTTAACGGTATTTGCCAGTAACCTCTGGTCAGATCTAAAACTGAAATGTACCTGGCTGAAGACACTTTTTCTAGTAACTGTTCAGTGTCGGGCAAAGGATAAAATTTTGTTCGAGTCACTTTATTTAAACGGCGATAATCTATGCAGGGTCTTGCTTCTCTACCGGGAACTTCAACTAAAATTAATGGAGAGGCAAAGTCAGATACACCTGGCTCAATAACTTTCAGTTTCAACATTTTCTCGACTTCAGCCTTTAGAATTTCCGTCTGTCTAGGCGACATTTTATAAGGCCGGGCACAGATTGGGTTTTTTGACTCTAGTTCAATATCATGTTCAACTAAATTTGTGCATCCTGGTTCAGTCGAAAAAGAGTCAGCATATTTTCCAATAAGTTGTCCTAATTCTTCTCGTTGACTTTCATTTAATCTTTTATTTTTTTGGATTTCTTGCCATACTTCTAACAACGCATTGTCTGTATTTTCTTCATCCAATTTAGGAATTTCATCTTCTTCTTCATCATTAGAGGTGGTTTTTGTAGTAAGTAAATTTACGTTTTCCACACTTCTTTGATGGTAAGGTTTTAGCATATTTACATGATACACTTGGGACTTCTTCCCTTCTGGATTGTATATAACGTAGTTAGTTTCTGATAATCTCTTTAGTACTCTTCCAGGTCCTATCCAACTAACTGACAGTTTATTTGGTTTGGATGGGGCCACAATTAAAACTTGATCACCTTCCTTAAGCTCTCGTTTTCTGGCTTTGATATCATACGAATATTTTTGAGTTTGTTTCTCCTTTTCCATATTTTCTGCAGCAAGTTCTTGGCATTTCTTCATTCTGTTCATTAAGTCAAATACATAGGATATCACACTATCTTCTTCTATCTCTTGCTCAGTCAAATTTTCATAGAGTAACATCATTGGAGTTCTTAAGTTCGGTAATAATTAGATCATTAAGTTGATCAAAATTGTCAACACCTAATTCCTTAATCCAAGCGGTAAAATAACTAGTGAGTTCTTGCGCGTAGTTCCTCCAAGATTTGTCGGGTGTTTTATGATGACGATAAAAACATTGTTTCAGTTTCTCACTATTCAACTTGTATCTTTCTAATATAAGACTTTTAACGAAATCATAGTTAATCGCGTCTTCGGGTGATTCCCTGGCTAACATGTTTGTGACTTCGGTGGGTAAAACAGCTAACAAATATGCAACCCAATCAGTTTTCGACACTTTAGCCATCTCTGCTCTTCGCTCAAAATTAATCAAAAACAGACCCATCTCATCAGATTTTTCGTCGAATTTTGGAACAATTTGTGCTAACTGTATCTTTGGTCCAAGATCCACCTTTCTCTCTGACAAATTGTTCTATTCTAGAGTTCTTTGCTCTAATTTCTTTAATTCTAGTTCATGTTCACGAGCTTCTTTAGCCAAACGTTCTTGCCTTTCTTCTTCATGTATTTTTTCTTCGCTTTCTTCTTGACGTCTTTTTTCTTCTTTTTCTTCCTGTCGTATTTCTTCTTCCCTCGCTTCTCTCTTTTTCCTATCCTCAATTACTGTATTTAATATTCCTTTAACAAAATCTTCATCATAATCGTCTATTTCTAGAATAGCTTTCTTTAGATCCGCGATTTTTAAATTCCCTACATCCTTAATGCCAAGCTCACTAGCTACCAATTGTAGGTCTTCCCTTTTCGATCCCTTTGTTAAATAAGACATCTTCGTTTAAGAGAAATCGAAACAAAATCAGAATGCCGATTTTTAAAATTTATATAATTCCCAATTTTCCTTTACTTAACTTACTAACAACAATATTTCAAACAAGTAACAAATTTAATTAATAATTCAATTCTAAATCATACTTCAATTCAATCGCCTACTTAGATCTATTATTTCAATCAAATTTAAATCCCAATCACATATGAAAAATTGACCAATATACAATAACACAATATACCAATTTACTAAAATTCTTAGCAAATTAAACACAATGCAAAATTTTTAAAACAAATTAAATAAGCATATGTAATACCATTAAAATACAATTGAAATAGATATATTTTTTCGAAATTCACAACTGTATTTCAGGTGTAACAGACAATTTTATTTCTAATCAATATTTATATTACGCAATAAAAATTAAACACCAGAACACGTAAACACCAGAATTTTTCTTAATTCTCAAACTTTTTATGCAATCGCAACAAAATTATTTGCAAAAATATATTTTATATAATTCTCACAACAATTTTATCCTTTACATGAAAAGAAAAAACTTTAAAATATTCAACTCAATTTTCTTTTTCAAACGATAATAAATCTTTTATCTAGATATTTTAAAAAGTTTTTATTGTTTTATAAAAACCTAACAAAGAAATCAGAATTAACCCTTTGCTCCCCAGTGGTTTAGGTCTTAAACCACCGATCTTTAGTTCGTATATTTCAGTTCCCACCAGAAAATTAAAACAACAATATTTGCTTTAATCAATAACAGAACATTCCATATTTAAATAAAACGAAATTAGCCATTGAATTTTTCTGGTGTGAAATGAACTACATAATTTCTAGAATGTGTTCTGGCATGGGAATTAAAGGGTTAATGTTTTTCTCGATCAAAACTTTTATTTTGTCATACTTTTTCATTCAAAAAATAACAAAACAAAAATATCACTGCATTTATTTCCGAATTAGGAAACAAAAAACAAAAAATAATTTATTCTACTTTTAGAATAACTAAATAACCAAACACAGAAAGAACCTTTCTTCTGTAAATTGGCATTCATCCAATAAGTAATGGCAACCTTTATTTTTCGAAGTCATTCCGTTTTTGGAATAAAATTTATACCATTTTCACAAATAAAATCACTTTGATTCAAAAGAATTTTACCATCATAATTCTTACTAAAAATTAAATATAACTGTATTACTTTCTTTTTTTTTCTTTATTTAAGAAATACTTTTTCTTTACTTAAGAACAATTATCAACATTCTAATATATCATAGCATACGAATTCGAAAGTAACACTTTAGCAAGAAATAAAATAATAACAAAAGTAATTTTATACTCTTTTTTACTATTTGATGTGAACAAGTCACTAATTCTAATACTCTTCGAACCTGAATGTTTTACTCCAATTAATTCGCACTTTAACAAAAGATTGTAATTAATTTACGAAAGTAAAACAAATATTTATTAATCCAGATTTAAAAAATTTTAATCGATAATAAATATTTCAAGGCACTAAGAATAAAAGAATTTGGAACTAGTTTTAGCTTACTTGTTTTGTTCCAACAGGATTCATATCCCATAAGCTGCCAACAAATTCTTTACGTATGTAAAGAACATAAAGTAGAATTGATGAAGAACTGCAGACGTCGAATCGAGGGAGAACTCATTTTTGTCTTTTTTAAATTTTATTTCACACATAAACACACACGTGGACGAGCACGACACAAATTAACAAAAAATAGACTAGCACTTTTATATAACACATTCCAGAACAAACCAGAAACAATGCTGCACCATCTCACCACACAATAACTCCGAGCGGACACACAGTCAACTGAAAAATTGTTCTGTTTTGGAATGTTCTTTCCTTTCTTTTAGGACAAGAAGCGCCATCTATCGTAGGTTTAGGTATTTAGTTCTCTAATTTTAAGTTCTTTACAAGATTTATATTCCACTACCAACAATGGGCGTGATTCAAATGCTTTTGTCTGTTTTGATTTTATATTTTGAAACGACAGACCAGCGGTTCTTGATAATGAAGTAAAACATACCAAACATTAAATTTTGAATTAATTCATATATTTAAATGAAAATCCTTCCCGGATCAATTAAGGGCGCCTAAGAAGTATTTGCTTTTTTTCACAATGGGTCATTTAATATGCAAAGCAAAATAGTTCTTACAATAAAAAATCTTTTGAAAATTTGAGTTAAAAATATAATATTACCGAAGTCTGTATATAATTTTCGTGGCTGTACATAATTATACTGATATATAATTTCAAAAATCAGTATTTTTTCTAACTTATGTTTTTTATTTAGATCAAAATCATGTGGAAATTTTTTATCCTCAAAATAAATTTTTTCTCTCATATCTTATAATTTCTAAATAAAAATTTTACGCGAATAACATTTAAAATATTTGATTAAGTTATTAAAATTTTAGAACAGTAGCACAAAAACAATTTTATGTTATAAAAAGTGATTTTTTAAATTAAACTAATGTTTTGTCCCCTAAATATTACAATTTATGAGCTAAATTTACGCAATCATTTCTTAAAAAATTGGTATATTATATTAATAATTCAGAACGATTGTATAAATGTGAGTGGCTTTTTTAAATAAAAATATGCCTACTGTAAAAGTGCGCGGAAAAGTAAATTCATCAAAAATGATATTTTTGAAATAGTTTTCTATAGCATGCCAATTCATGCATTTTTTCCGTATAAGTGCGGTAAGACTAGTTGTGGAAATCTTGTAAAAACGTAGAACTTAATTTTTAAAGGAAGCGTGAAATATTTTATATTACAACTTTAATTAAGGATAAACTTTAACTTACACTATATCAATTTTAATTATATTCATTTAATATTTAAAGATAAAGTAATAATAACAAACATTTCTTAACAGCTACATAAATTGGAGATTACTATTTTACCTTTTTATGACCTTTGCAAAAATCTTAATAAATTTTGCCCATGACTGCATTTTCTTCATGCGTTGCTCATGGACTATACTAATATTGTTTTAGAATATTTCGTTTTGTCCTACGCAGATCTTTTACCCCCACGAGAATGAGTATTAGCTAACATAAAGCAAAATTACTTTAATAACTTTAACTAAGTTTGCTTAGTTCGCAACAGATTAACTGTATGAATTAAACCCTAATTAGATGTGCCACACACACAATAAGATTAAGTAAACAGCTTTAAACAGAGTCTTTATGTAGCATTAAGATTTGTGCCGGTTCAAGTCAAACTCACCTGCGCCCAGAATGGAAAACTCCGCTAACCGGAATTATTGTTCAAAACTATTGTTGTGGAACAAATATATTTTTAAGTATCGACAAATTTACTTCTAATTTTAGAAAACAATTTAAAAAACGTATTCAAGATTTTAAATTAAGTTACTGTGATAGGGAGGAGTCAGTACTCTTGAAGTAGATATCAAATTAATAGATATTACTATCTTTGAAAGTCAGTGGAAAGCTGTCGAGACTAAGAGTGGAAGCTGAAATCTTAGGATCAATCCATTAACCAATACTGTATTAACGCACGGTATTTAATTTTTCATTAGTATTTCTACAAAACTGTTGTCCATTATTTAATCACAGCTCTAAAAACTCTGCGATAACTAAAAACTTTGATAAATTGAATTAAAGATTTTTTTTTTTGTAAAAAAGGTGATGGCAAATGTAAGGACGACAGGAACATAGGACATGTTATGGACCGTGAGCCAAAGTTCTTTCAACTCTGGAAAGCACCATTTATGGAAAGATTCTTTCAGACTATAACTTTTATACTCATTCAAGCACAACAATCGTAGAAATGCAGCCTTGAGATACAGCCAAGTAATAAAGTTGTCTTTCGCAAATATATTTAAAATAAAGCATCCACACCGTTAAAATCTAAAAATAAATTATAATTAATAAATTTGATACATTTAAAGCGTAATTGGCTGAAGCAGCAGCAAACTTAATCATGGAACTAAGCTACCCTCTTTGGAAGCTTAGAAGAATGCGAAATAAATTCCACTGAAACTAGCCGGACACGCCAACCTCGCGTGCCATAAGGGTCCCTGATTATAACCAGAATTCAACTACGAATGATATTTAATATAAAATCTGTATGATAAATTCTATATTTTTAAATAAAAACCTATGAAAAAAAACTATTTCCTCTATTAACAATGGGCGTAATTCGGATGCTTCTCTCGGTTTTGATTTTATGTTTTTAAACGATAGAGCAGCGGTAGCCCTGGCTCGTAATAATAACCTAAAACATACCAAAAATTAATGTTGAATTAATTTATATATTTAAAAGAAAATCCTTCCCAACGGAATTAAGGGCTTATAAGAAGTATTTCCTCTATCTTTTTTTCTCAATGAGTTATTAAATACGCAAAACAAAATAGTTCTTATAGTCAAAAATCATTTAACCTTCCTACCCTGTTCAAATTTTACTCAATCTTGATAAAAACATTTCACACCTGAATTGTTATCTAAAATATAATAATATTTTCAATTGACTTATTCTTCTGTATCTGGTGTTTAACTTTCTTGGTGAAAAAAGTTCTGGTTCGAGTCGTATAAAACAAATTATACTTATGGGTCAATTAGACCCATTCAGGGTAGGAAGGGTAAAAATATATGAGTTATAAATATAATTTTAGCGAAGTCTGTAGACTTTCGAGATTGTACTTAACTATGCTTATATATAATTCCAAAATCCAATGGTTTTTTCGAACTTTTCTTATTTATTTAAATCGAAATAATATTGAATTTTTTTATTCTCAAAATCATTATTTATCCTTAAATCTTATAATTTCTAAATTGAAATTTTTCTCGAATAACGCCTAAAATGCTAGAATATGACACTAAAACTTCAAAGACATAGCGCAAAATTTAATTACGTTATAATAAGTTTTTTTTTTTTTTTTTTTAACTATTCACCTAACATTTTTTCCCATAAATGTTACAATATATGAGCTAAGTTTATACGCGATCATTAGCTAAAAGTTTGATATATTAATAGTGTATTATGTTAAATTAATACGATTGTATTAGCGTATGTATAAGCGTTTTTTTTTTAATCAAAATATGTGTACTATAAAAATGGGCGAAAAAGGTAAATTCTTCAAATGTGATGTTTTTCAAACAATTTTCTATAGCAAGTCAATTTAGTTATTTTTACCCTATGAGTAAGATAAGACTGGTTAATCTTATACAGAATTAAAACTGTTTTTTTTTTAAAGGAATGATGAAATATTTTACATTACAACGTTAACTAAGGTATTTAACTTACGCTCTTTCAATTTTAATTCTGTTAGGGGAGAAATTTATAAAGATATCTCGGTTGCATTTCAATATTTTTATTTTATTTTACTTACTTATTTATTTTTTTGCATTGGACAGTTTACGTTAAACTGTACAAAAGTAGATTTTTAGCTTTTCGATTTGTATTGCAGATTTTTTCATTTTCGAAAGTAATTAAATCAAAAAGTGTTAATAGTGATAAAATTGAATGAACTACTGATATCTTCAGAATTAACTGACCTGATGTAACTCATACCGTTAGCTCAATATGATTTTTTAAAACCCCGGGGTTATTATATGGTCACTCTGCATTGCCGACACAAATATTTGTATGCCATGATGTTCAATATGTGTAATGGCCTACTTTCTGCGAGGAGGTAATTATAAGAATTCAATTAAATTTCAGGTTTACAATTACTAGATGTTTCAGCTTCAGTGTAGAATGTTTCTATTTTGTTGATTCCGTTTTAGTCTGCATAAATATGTACACATATTTTTTTTAATTTGAAATATACAAGTTTCGTATGAGTCTTGGAATACTCGGACCAAAATTCTTCGGTACTGAATATTTTCTAATAGAAAATGTCTCCTTAAATAGGACGATGTATTCCGCATTTCAACTAGGTTTATTTTTGTGTAAAAAAATAACGATATTATACCTAGAAAATAATGGGACCCGTACAAAACCTAATATTATAATATTGCATTAAAGTTTTTAGTAAATTAAACCTTTTTTTAGAAATAAAATACTAGGTATTATCTAATAATAAAATAACTGTCTTAGATATAAACAAGTTGGAAATTGCACGTGAAGCGTAGCAAATGAGGTGCGTTCGTACGATAACGAAGTTTTAAAATATTCAGATCTTGCTGATATAGTAGAGCGTACTTTGGATACAGTATAGTGGTCGAAATCTTTGTGTTCCTGTAAATATGCAGGGAGTAATTTTTATTATACTTCATTAACGTATATCTTATTCATAAAATGTGAAGTAGTTAAATATAATTAAAACACTTCCCAAACAATGTTTCCCCGTATAACATTATTTAGTGGAATACATTTGTGTGGCCCTGTAATTTAATAATAAATATTCTTTGCATCATAGATTGTGCAAAATGTATTTTTTATTACATATTTCATAGACTCATGTCAATTCTATTATGTTCAAATGAGTGTAACACCATTAAAGTGCATTTGAAACTTTTTTTCCCATTGACCGTAATGTAACGGAATCCTTTTGATTGTCCCTGTAATTGATCCATGCATCCGATTTTCATAACATTTGAAATGACTCGACAAAATTATGTAATAATTAAACGTTTTAAATTTTAAACGATTAAAATGCATTTGAAACTTTTTTCCCATTGATTGTAATGTAACGGAATACTTTTGATTGTCCCTGTAACTGATCTATGCATCCGATTTTCATAACATTTGAAGTGACTCGACAAAATTATGTAATAATTATACGTTTTGAATTTCAAACGATTAAAATGCATTTGAAACTTTTTTCCCCGTTGACGTAATGTAACGGAATCCTTTTGATTGTCCCTGTAATTGATCTATCCATCCGATTTTCATTAAATTGAAATGACAAGAATTTTTTTTTCCTCTTAGTTTAAATAAAGTTAGACATTTCTCGGTTGAATTTTTTCGCCCACTTTAATTCTGCAATACATAAGAGCAGAATATTTTTTGTTCCTACAGTCATCACTTGCTTTTTTAAAAAGGGAACATCAAAAAAGCATTTGATGCACTAACTATGCAATTAGAGAAATATTTAATTTTTCTTTGAAAGGTATGGCTGTATAAAAAAGTTTCAAGTTATTTATATGTCTTCAAAAGTGGTTTAGAAAACAGTTAGTTTCATTTGTTCTGTTTTCTTGTAGTATATAGTTTTTCTTTTAATTTAAATCGACAAATATTGTAGCTTTTTGTTTAAAACGAAAAGATTATGTTTCATGACATTTTTTTGCTTCTGTTTGTTTTTCTCGAATAAGAAAAATCCGCAGCAATAATTATAAATTTGAACTATTTAGTAAAAATAAGAATACTGTATTTTGTTGATTGTAATTTTTTTGTTTGTTTGTTTCAACATTCATACTAAACTCAGGTTATTAGCGCGCATGTTGGCTCCACGATGTGGAGAGCGTGATCGAGTGTTCACGGGTTCGATTCCTGTTTGATCTAGGTTAGGTTTCTATGTAATACTTTCACTCTTGACTTTGTATGAGAAAAAAAGTCCTTCTTCAGCATCCCGTTAGACCATTTATTTGCTACTTGTCACAGTCAAATGGCCGATTCTTGAAACAAAATCACTTTCTCCCATCGTCTATACTAAACGTATCCATTACAGAGATAATCTTCACTTTTTGTACTAGCGTTTTCAATTTTCAAAGACACAGTACTTTATATAAATGATAAAAACTGTTTGAAATGCAAAACAATTAATGCGATAATGAAGCGTTTTAGCTGATATATCCGTTCACTAAGCTAGAAGTTTCACTGCAGTAGAAGCATTCTTTAAGGGTGTATTTCGATTCAAACTGCTTATTTTCCGATTTATTTCTGTTGAGGCCTATATACCATTTGTCTTTCATTAAAATTAATTTTTCCAAATTAGAATTCCCTCTCTATTTTTTCTAAATTAAATTATATGCTCCCACACTATTTTTTTTTCTTTTTTTTTCTTTCCCTTTTTCTCGTATTTGCCCATCTTATGTTTTCAACTCTGTGAGCAATAAAAACATTCCCCGAAGTATTCCCACACTTTAAGTAGAAAAGAGAACGAACCCATGCCACAATAAATAAATAAATGAATGCATGATGCTTGCAAGTGACATTGTAAAAATGCAACTATTGTCCGCCTCCAGGAAAGACCACACACTTTGGAGTTACAATCCTGCCTTGTTAAAATTTATTAGGGCAATTTTACTGCCCAAGAAAAATGTTAACAATACTGTTTTTAAGAAAATAGTGCAGCAATTGTTGAAATACCCCTGAATATATGTTTTACTTAAGGACCACCAGCGGTAGTGAAGGTTTTATTACCGTCAATAAAAAAATACGAAAGCGAAAATATTTCTCTCCCCCGTGTTTCCGTGGGAACCATAAACTGGACAATTTTAACACCTGCTCCCATCAGGGAGGGGATTTACGTCACGTGGATAGCTTTTTCCTGTCATGCCCTTATTTGGTAATAGAAAAGTGTGAAATAACTAGTAGCCAATGATAGCCCACCCCAGTATGCACGAGGCGAAGCAGGAAGCCTTGCTGCTAGTTCGGAGACCCCGAGTTTGATTCTATTTCCAGTGAAGTGGGATGTATTTGGTAGTATCAGGAGTGACCGGTCAACAGTGAAGATGTAAAATTCTGGGGCTGCTGAGTGCCCCCCCCCCTTTTTCTCCTGGGGAGAGGGGGAGAATTTTGAATTTTAGTCCTGAGATAGATTTTTTTGGGAGATCATTCGTCTCTTGGTCTTGGAGTTGTGAAGAGAGCTTACACCTCGCCGGTTGCCTTTTTTTAGAAACTGCTGTGTTCCAGCGAAACTTAGCAAGGCAGCTACTTAAATATGTAAAACTACTCATCGGGCCGATGCTTCAGTCGATATAGTGGCAATACTTGTTCGGTGTTTGTTGAAATCTTTGTGCCTAGAGTTCCGCTAATTAAAAGAAAAAGAGAAAAGGGTATGGTTGCCCTTAGAAACTTGTGTATGCTAAAAAGATCTGAGAAGCGAGGACTGAAGTGACGGAGACCTTGGGAAACCACCCCCGGTGAACAGATAGGACGGTCATGTCCTCCCTTCCGATAAGTGTGATTCGTGAATAGTGTCGAGAAAATAGTCTTCGCCGATTCTCTCCCGACAAGTGTGATTCGTAGATGATGTCGAGAAAATAGTCTTCGCTGATTCCCGTCCAGCAAGTGTGAATTTCGTATTATGAAGAGAAAATAACCTTAGGACTAGAAATTTCCGCTGAACTTAACTCACTAAAGGGTTAGTGTGCGCCTTTCCTGCATGTGTGGATCTGGAGAAGTAGCATGTAAATATCAATGTAGGTAGAAGCTTTGGTGAACTTTAGCATCATAGTTTACAAAAGTTCAAGTTGTTGTAATGCAACGATACTCTATGTCAGCCAGTGGTAAGCTTGCTTTATATTATAGATTGATCTATTTCCTCTTTGAATATTGATGTTAGCATGTGAAAGTATAATTCCTGTTTATAAGTGTAAATAGTTTATTACAAATCAAGGGATATTATAGATCAGTTTATTTCTCATTTGAATATTAATGGAGAAAATGTCATTGATTACTTTCATTTATATATAATAAATTAAGTGTGCAAATAAGTGTGTATGTATTTACTGAAATTTTACTCTAATTTTTCTTCATCCAAATAATTAAGGAAGTTTAATTAATTTCAGCTCAGAGGAAGAAATTTTTCTTATTTTGGTTAGTGAGTAGAATTTGTCTAAATATAACTCTAACTTATTCTGAGATGAAAAATGAAGTAATTTTATTCCAATAATGTAATAGAAATTTAATACTTAAGTTATATAATTCATTAACCTTCTTAGAAATTTTTAATGAGTTTAGATAAGCTTATTTAGTGTTCACTTTACAAAATTCTTTTCTTAATTCTAATTAAAAATGAAGATATTTAATTGATTTTCCTCAGAGGTTAGTAATTATTATATCAAAACCCAATAGTTTTGTATTTAATTCTCATACTATTGCATTTTAAGAATAAAAGAGGAAATAAAATGAGTTAATGATTCACAACGCTATGACAGAAATAATAAAGAAAAGGAAGTAGAAATGTACTATCACTATCGTATCAAGGTCATATACCATTACTTGTGTTGCAGGATGAATGTTATAATATTGATATTTTAATTTATTTTAAGAAAATTATGTCTTTCTTGGCTCTCTGAATATCTGAGAGATTTCAGCCTTTCTTTCTCTATTTCTTAAAGTTAATTGATCTGTAATTGTGATTCTTTCTTAAGCGTTGATATGTATTTTTCATCCTACAAAACAGTAATGGTAAAGTTGGGATAATTGCTACTAATTTACAGTGAGTTGGGGATCTGAATAAGTTGAGAATTTTGTTGCATTTTGTTAAGTGGTCTCTTAGATATTTTTATTCGTGTAATAAGTTGGAATGTTTTCATTAATTAATAAATTAGCTATTTTGGTCGTGTAACTTTAAGTTACTTTTCTAATTCCCTTTTTCCTTTTTCAAAATAATTATGATGATTAACTTAAATTTAATTATTTTGTAGCAACAAGATTCAGATAGGTGGAAACTTAATTCAGATCTCAATTGATTTAGTATTCTAATTGAAGAAATAATTTATCTGTTGAACCCATAATACTTGTAGATGATTATTATTTAATAGACACTCATGCTAATTATTCAGAAGTGAATTTATGAATAAAATTTCAAGGTATATTTATTAAAAAAGTTGTAGCAAAAGTCCCAACATTTCTTAATTCATTTTTGCTCTCAAATACACCAAACTTTCAAAATCTCTTATTTAGAAAGTACACGAGGTGCCGTGATTGTCTATTCTTTGATAAATGCAGAAAATATTGCAAAAAAAAAAAAAAAAAAAAAAAAAAAAAAAAAAGGCAATCAAAAACGGCATTTCGAACCGATTTTTCCCAAGCAGGAGATTTGGGAACAAAACAAATGGACATACTGATAAGGTAATTTTTTATAACTCAAATTCTAATGAATTGAGCCTAAAAAGACATCACACGGCACATCATACGTGCCTTCAAGAATCACCTCAGCAAGTTTTATATTTCTACTTTTAAAAATGTGCCTGAAATTGTATCTGAAAATTTCGAGCTTTTGAAGGTGGAAAAGCGTTTTTTCGAATACACCCTTAAATTAATATAATTGTTCTCATATAATCCAGTTTTAATGAATTAAATTATGATTAGTATTCTCATGACTTACATCCCTATACATAATAAAAAAAACTGTATCACGTTGGAAAAGATATCTTTTTCTTAGCATTAAAAAATGCAGCCAAAACAACGTTACAATTTTGGCCAATTGCTCGGTGGTCAAGAGGTTAAGACAAGGCGTTAAAAGAAATTAAATATGTCAGTCAGAAGTACGTATTACTTGGATTTTTTTTATGCATAAATATTGTAAAGACAGAAAGAAAAATTACTTGCATATCATGCAATAAATTTGAAAATGTCGTCAAAAGTAAAATTCATCTCCTTAAATATGGCCATTTCTTCTAACTTGTACGAATTTTCCCCACCACTAAAATTAACAAGTAAGAAAAATCATGCGTTAAGCATAGATTATGAAGCACTTTCCAACACTTCATGATATACTTAACAAAACTTCGTCATTTAGGGCAATAAGGCCGAATATCTATTCCAATACTATTGAACAGGTATTTGATCTGTCGATCATTCAGAAGCGTCCATGCATTCGGTTCTATGCGTGGCCCTGTATATCGTTTTATCTAAGTTCTACAAACATTTCTTAATGAAGTGAATGCAGTTCAGCGTAAAAATGCTTAACTTATTTAAAAACCACCTTTAAGTAATTCAAGCTCTTTTTCAGAAACCTTTGCGACCTCTTTTGGATAGCTATGTATGTCAGCTAAGCATTTATAAACACCATATATTATGCATAGATTTAGTGAAAGATTATTGAACGCACATTTCTTAATTAAAATTCATTTCCTTCATCCATCAGCCATCATCGGATACATGTACAGCACTTCGGAAAGAATGTACTATTTAAAAATTTTGTGTGTCCCTGTAAATGCTATGTAGGAGAGAGGGGGGCACCTTTGAACAATTTTTCAGAAAATCAATATATTTCTTACTTGAATTATATTTTTTGAGTTTTAAATATTACGCAATAAAAACAACGCATTTCGCCTTTATGTGGACATTAATTAAACATTTTTCAAAGAAATTAAATAAGCTGTGAGGATTTAAAAAATTGAAAATTGTTTGTTCAAACCTGTCCCATGTAGGGGTACCTTTGAACAAGCAAGGGGCACCTTTGAACAAATAAATAAAACATGAAAATATTGAGAGTTTTTATAAAAAGTTGCACATGTTACAGAAATATAAAGTAATATCATTAAAAATAAATAACTATATTTTGTTGAAATTACTAATTTTTTTATTATTTAACCAGACTTAAATTCATCAAAGTTGATGTCAAAACTCACTATTGGTAAAACACAAAGTGTCCCTCCAGTTGCGTTTGGTTGTGAAAACTTTTTTACAATATCCTTGAAATACACCAATGGGATATCTGATGCTTCTGGAAAATTTAATTTTTTCATTCGCTATTTTTTTAAGAGACCTGATATAAAGCTCCTTTTTAGCCGTTACAGAAACCTGAAATAATGTTTGGAAACCTGTTAAATCATGAATCATTATTTTGTATCCAGGATTTTCAATTATCAAATAAAGGAATTTAGATTTGAAACTTCCCATCACTGATACATACAAAAGTTGGAACCTATGTGTGCAATACAGTGTTGCCAGGGGGCTACTTTTTTAAATTCAGATTTTTTGACTGGCACCACTTTTTTGAATCGTTAAATCACCTTTTATTTTCGCCTTAATTATCATGTCATTGAATAAGGCACATTTTATCATTTGTAAAATGTGGTGTTAATCAAGAATTTTAATTTTTAAAAAAGTAGCCCATCTGGCAACACTGGTGCAGTAAGGGGAATTGTTAGCAGTATAAGTCAATGTTCCTTGACATTGTTAGCCTCTTTTCACATAAAAAAATTCAGAAATAATATTTAGATATATTAACAATTCTTTACTTCATAGTTTTGAGTGTTCTCTTCAAATTATTTCAATTATTATTTATCAGCAGTTTATTCGGTGTTTTTTCGCTGTTCATAGATGCCCCAAATTTTTTGTTCAATGGTGCCGCATCACATGGAGTTTAACATTACAACGGTTTACTCAATTCGGCTAAAGAATTTGAATAAAACAAAGGTTATAAACTAAAGCTAACATCTTTGTTTAAGCATTGAACAATAAAATTAAAATTTTAGGGATAGAAGTTTGTAAAAAAAAATCTTACAACTTTATTTTCTTAAGTTTAGATTCAAGAGGGAGAAAACTACATATCTTGTTTAAAAACCCATATAGCACAAAAGCTCCTCAATACCTCCCCAGGAGCTCCAAGCCATCCCATATTCCTCCTAAAACTAAAATGACAAGATCAGGACGTCCTGGGGAAGAGTCTTTTACGATGTCCTCAGGAATGAGCTCCCAGTAACATCCCACGGAGCAATTTCCCAGGGACGCTACTCCTGAGGAAGTATCTGGGAAATCCCTCCTGGGGATGTACCCGGTTAGTCATTCCTGGGGAAGTGCCCAGGAAGTGACAGTGCTGGCGCCATCTTATGAATGATTCAGGAATACAATACTCAATTGTTTTTTAATAAAATATCGAATGCAATTTAATCAGTATCGATTTTAATGACTTAATTTTATTTTATTAATTATTCAATTCCTTATTTATTAGCAAATTAAATAATTGTTATTAAATTGCTATTATTTTTAATTATTGTTGTAACTTTTAATCTTTTTAGTTAAATTAAAATTTTTTATTTATTATTTCAGTTACTTACTATTTTTATATACTAAGTACTATTATATATCTTTTAAATCAAGTTTTGTTCATTTATCAATATTTTATTATTAATAAATAACCTATTGCGTTTTGCTTTATTATTATTTGTTTTATTAATTAAGAAATTAATTTAACTTGTTTAAATTAACTAAATAGTAAGTTTCTAAATTAATACACTAAAATCTCTAAATAGAAGAAATTTCTATATCATATATTTTTCTGATATTTAGAGGTAAAGATATTTATGCAAAAAAAAAAAAAAAAATCTTAATGTAAGTTTGTTTATGAGTATCCTTTAAAACTTTGTTATGAAAATTATCTAAATTGAGTCCTGATGCATCTTAATGTCAAATGTTAAATGTTTTTTTTTTTGTGTATATATATATATATTTGTGTATATATATATTTATATATATATATAGAAATAAAATAAACAAAAGTGTCCCGACGAAATTATACATATTTATCACAGCACATAACGCAAAATCAAAGATAATTCATTTAAAATGGTATATTTGGATTTAAGATACATAAATATTGAGCCGCTCCCCCCCCCCCCCCCTCCGCATACACATACCAATAAATGGTTTATTTGAAAAGATTTTCTGTTCAAAAATATACATTCTTATAAAATCAGTTTAAAAAATATAAATTAACGCTAATTTAAAGTTTAATTTAGGTTATCAATTATCTATCCAGTGTAATTGTATATGTATTGAAGACAAGAAATTGTTTTCTAAATAGAAGCTTCAATTTAAATGTCATTTTTGAAGGTTTAATTTATTTTGTTTTATTTATCGTTAATATTTTTTTTTAAATGTAAGTTGTACTTAATAACAAATTATTTTTCTAATATCTTTTATAGATTATCAAACCTATTATTATTATTTACATTCTGAAAGATAAAATGAAGTCTTTATTTTGAAAACTTCAGATATATAAATAATTTTTTGGTACTGAAATTACAGATAAATATTTATCTGTATTTCCTAAGTAACAAATATTTGTATCACAGTTTCAAGTGAATTGAATGGAATTTTACTACCCCAAGTGACCTTCCCAACCTTCAGGCAATCACCTTCCCAACCTTTCAACAATTGAATTTTTAACAAGATTATCCTGCCCCCCCAGTCAGTTGTCAGCTGAGAATGCGTTTCGCAGGTCACTCAATGAGAGAGAGAGAGAAAAAGAAAGTGCGATATTCCAAGAATAGACTATTTCTGAATTTGTAAGAAAAAGCGTTACAAAGAATTTTGTTAGTAAATGTAAAAGAAATATATACATCTATTGAAAACATCTTATATTTTAAATAAAAATATCAGTTTTTTTAGGCTTTTTAAATTGCCTAAAATCTTAGTTTCTAAAATTACATGTAAAGAAATCAACAAAAATATTCCCGTCTTTAATTAAATGAAAAATGGTGCATATTGTATTTTTTATGCATATAAATATTTCATACAATTTTCAAAGACAATTAAATGGAGATTTAAATGAAAAGTAATTTTATTTATAACAATAAGAAAATAAAATGAGTTTGTAACAAATAAAAATTTTATTAATAGTTTCTATTTTATATAACTCAAGCAGTGTTTCAGTGTAATGATAGAATTTTACAAATGATTTTCACACCAAATTCTGATATAATAATATTATACAAATTTGTACAATGGTGTGTTATTGATGAAAATACAGAATTTTAATATTTTTACAATGTTATAAAATAATACAGTGGTTTTACAGTATTTTTTAATCCCGCAACAAGTGGTAAATCTCCAAACATCTGTAACTCGTACCGTTGTATTAGAATTTCACAAGTAACGGATTTAATTAATTGTTAATAAATACTCGTCAAAATATACCTAATCACATTAAAACGAGTTTGTTGATTGGTTGTATTTATGACGGTCAATTATCAACATGAGGGACATATCAAGGGAAGGGGGGGGGTTGCCCTCAGTGAAGGTCTTTCTAAAAGAATCTAACCCGTATTTACGCAAGGAAATACAAGATTCGAAGAAAACCCCGGGAAACTGCGAACAATTAGGTCGACGGGCGCGATTGGTTACAAACTCTGCACATCCCATCTACCAGCTTCGAGAGCAGAATCTCTTGACCACGGGTGGGGTCCAGAATGAAACTGCAACAATGAAATATTTCAAAGAGCAAAAAGTAGGAAAGAAAAGGCTTAAGAAAAGACTAAGCAAATTTATATATATATATTTTCATAAATTCATATAATAAGAGCACCTTTTTACCAAGCGTAAAAAAAATCGCTTAAAATTTCTTTAAAAAATAAATAAATAAATAAAATAAATAAGAGAGAGAGAGAGAGCGAAAAGATTTTACTTTTGAAAGATTCACTTAGAACTTATATGTCTATCATAAACAAAAAATCATCAAAGACATATCAAGAGAGGGGGGGGGGGGGTTGCCCTCCGTGAGGGTTTTTCTAAAGGAACCTAACCCGTATTTACGCAAAGAAATCCAAGATTTGAAGAAAACCGTGGAAAACTCCGAACGATTAGGCCGACGGGCGCGATTGGATACAAACTCAGCCCCTCCCATCTACCACCTTCGAAAGCAGAATCTCTTGATCGCTGGTGTCACCCACAATGAAACTGTAACAATGAAATATTTCAAAGAGTAAAAACTAGGAAAGAAAAGACTAAGCAAATTTACATATTTTTTTCATAAATTCGTATAATAAGAGCACCTTTAAACAAGCATAAAAAGAAAAAATATCCATAAAAAATTCTTTTAAAAAAAGTAATATCGAGATAGCGAAAAAAAGTTTTATTTTTGAAAGGATTTACTTAGATTTTATTTGTCAATCATTAAAAAAAAAAAAAAAAAAAAAAAAAAAAGGTACATATTAAGGGATGAGCGTTGCCCTCCGTGAGGGTCTTTCTAAAGGAACCTACCCGTATTTACGCAAGGAAGTTTAAGATTCGAAGAAAACCGTGGAAAACTCCGAACGATTAGGCCGACGGGTGCGATTGGGTACAAACTCACCACCTCCCATCTACCATCTACCACCAAGAGAAAAAAGAAAAAAAAATCGATTAAAATTTCTGTAAAATTCATAATTTTAAAGAAACTATGTGTTTTAATCTCTTACTATTTTAATTTCTGGAAATAATATTTTTATTAACTAAAATTAAATTTTATAGGAGATATCATCAGAAACGTTTTGCATCATTCATTGTGTGTCAAAATATATAATTCATAATCAATTTTATAACTACTGAATAATTTTAATGGATTTTTATTAAAAGCTAAAAGAATATACTTTTTTCATTTAAAATTACAATTTCATTTAAAATTTTTTAAACCCAAAGACATTTATGTTATAACAAATAATTATTGACAATTTATTTAGAGTTATTAACTTAAATTTATTTCGAGTGTATGCAAAAGGCACAAAATATGAGGACATTTCCTAGTTTTAAGTTTCAAAAGCGGAGTAAAAATGCATCTATACCTTAGAAACCTATATTCCTTACTGTCCCGACAGCATAACGGTCAGAGTGAGCGTCCGGAATACCAAGGTACTCGGGTTCAAATCCAGCAGGAAAAATAAAGGTAAGAAATTTGTTCTTGAATAATCTCTATATATGTAAAACCGTCTGAATAATAAAAAAAAAAATAAAACATTCGCGTTTTCTCCTAAAAAATTTTTTAATTAAATCATAGCTTTAATTTTTTTAACATATTAGTGACCTTGAAGTTTCCCAAAGTCCTCCTATATCACTTCCTCAAATCTTCCCCAGAACCTCCCGGGGAGGACCCTGAAGGAGGTCCTGGGGAGCGCCCCAGGACGCTGTAAAGCGGACATTTTCGGTTCCTGAGGACCTCCTGGTGACAATTTTCTGCATCCTCAGGGATGCCTGGGGGATGAGGGTCCTGGGATGTGAATCCTCCCCAGGACATCCTGGGGAGGCAAGTGTGCTATATGGGAAGTACTGTTCATACAAAATTATGCAGCTTTGTATAATTATTCCCTTCAAGCAGCAGTAATGTATTGCCATATGCATTTTTTTTAAATAATTTATTTGAAGGAAAATATTTAGAGTGTTCAAAGGTGCCTCCAGTTCAAATGTGCCCCGCTCTCCGCTACTTCATATTATGCATGACTGTATCGCATAATTTATATTAAGCCCCGCTATGCATATCAGTTTTATGATACATGAAATTACTTAACCCTTTGCGGCGCAGTGGTTTCGTAGGTATATGACTTAATTTTAATTCCCAAACGCCACATTCGCACCGGAATTTTGTTTTAAAAAATTACGGTTTATTGAATGCGTGAAATTGAATGCGTTTTCTTGTTTACAAATAAAATTGTTTTCAAATTCCGGTGTCACCCATTAATTTCAAAACTTAAGGAATGAATATGCCCTGCGCCGCAAAGGGTTAATATAGTTAAAATATGCCGTACTCAATTCCCCCTTATACCATTATGTAATAGAGTCCTTTTGCGTGTCCCTGTAAATCATAGGTTCCCAACGGGGGCGGTACCGCCCCCCAGTGGGCGCTGGAGCCTTCCAGGGGGGCGGTAGCGGGTTTGGGGAAAAATGGGGGGCGTTAGAACAGTCAAGGGGGGCGTTCATGGCTTACTTGCCTATATAGGAAATGCGTCCCAGAAGTAATGGGACAAACTTAAAGGGGAGGTAGGGGACATCACAAGGATCCAGAATTGCATAGCAACCCATGGTCGGAAACGTCTTCGTTCGTCGGTAGGTTGTGTTGTTCACAAGACCATTAGATTAAAACAGCTTTCTTAGATTCAGGAATTTTTAAATTCATAATTCATACCAGAAATTGTACATAGAATTTTTGGTTACGTTAATTAAAGATAACATCTAAATTGTAACTCGAAACGCTGAAGAAGACAGACTCTCAGTAATTGGATCTTTCATCGCCATCAGTGGAGTATGCAACGCTTTACAAACACCGAGCTGACAGACATGCACCTGATTTACGGATTGGCACAGGGAAGTCCACGAGAAACAGAAAGATTATATCGCGAAAGGTACCCACGGAAAGATGCACCGCACCGCAGGATCTTTATGAATTTGCATCACAATTTGTGTGAATATGGATCCCTCGAGGTAATAGGCACAGAGTGGAGTGACCACGCTTGACTTGCACTCCTAGCATGGAGCAAAATGTGTTAGATATTATTCAATGAAATCCGAGTACTAGCGTACGAGCCGTCACTTCTGCCGTACGAGGATCGTACTGTTCATCATATTTTACAACGTGAAGGCTAACACCCATACCATCTGCAAAGAATACAGTCATTGCTCTCCAGAGACCATCCAGCGCGTGTGCGTTTTGCAAAGTGATACTTCGACCAATGTCGCCAAGATCTGCATTTCCCATCCTACGTTTTATTTATAGATGAGGCGTATTTCACGAAAGATGGTATGTTCAACCACCACAATGTTTTTTATGGGCTGGCGAAAATCCCCATGGTATGAGATCACATGCTGCCCAACATCCCTTTTCAGTGAATGTTTGGGCCGGTGTGGTCGGCGACCTCGTAGTCGGGCCTTACTTGTTGCCAGCACCTCTAACATCTGCAGATTATCGCATTTTTTTGCAAGAGGTGCTGCCAAACTTACTTGACACTGTACCACAACATGTCAGACGCCATATGAGATTTCAACGTGATGGGGTACCAGCTCATTAAGGCAGATGTATTTGTGAACATTTAAATCGGGTGTTTCGTCACCAATGGATTGGCCGTGGAGGACCAAAGGACTCTTCTGATTTAAGCAGCATCGACTTTTTTCTTTGGGGTGCACTGAAAAATGCTGTGTACGCAACGTCTGTGGAATCTGAAATGGATCTGGTTGCAAGATCTACGGTTGCAAGATCTGTGCTACTGCGGATATCCAATAAAAACCAATTGTATTGATTGAGTCCGCCAACCCATCGTTCGACGGTTTAATACATGCATCGCTAGCAATGGTGGAAACTTTAAACATCTTTTGTAACATTTCCACATGTCATCTACCACAGTAAATGTAATATCGTTGACCAATAAATTATTTCAGATGATCTCAGTCTTGTGTTTCTTCATCCTTTTTACCTGTCATACTACCTTCCCATGATGTTTCCGACCATGTGTTGCTATGCAATTCTGAATCCTTGTCATGCCCGCTACCTCCCATTAAAGTTTGTCCCATTACTTCTGGGGCACCCTGTATAATGAAAACAGTTGATGTCATCTGCAATCCCCGGTTCATAACGAAAACCTTAAGTGCATCTTTAAATAGAAGTCTATGCAGACCAACCTAGATCTGTGTGTTAGATTTATTTTACTAGTGTAAAAAAAATCGCCGTGGAAGACGAAAAAGGGCTAAAATCGCGGAGAACAAAATTTTATTATATCAGGCTATAAAAATTGTAGTTGCAGTTCTTTCATGAATGTCAAAATAGCACAGTGGGATATGAAAAATCACTGACTCCCATTAAAAATCATTATGAATTCAAAAATTGTAGAGTACAAAATTTGCGATAATTGGTTGTCTGAAAGTTTTAAACATAATTCTTTTTTTTATTAGCCTGTATTTCAAAAAATTCTGAAATATGACTACATATGTCTGAACAGAGATTTTTAAACGAACACGTAATTTGAATCAATTGAACAAATTTGTTTTTTCTTAGTGAAAATGACAAAAATCATTAAATCTATAAATTTGTTGAAATTCAAATTTATTTAAATTTAAATAGGGAAAAATGTATTTCAAAATATCTTAATCAAAGAAAAAATGGCGGCAGTACAATATTGAGTATTTGAAATATGGATCTACACACTCTCCTACAAATCACTCATTGCCTATGTGCTTAATTTGTCAAAAAATGTTTTTTTCAAATGAAGCAATGATGCTTTCTAGGCTACAACAACATTTGAATAAATTCGTGCTGCTAGAAAAGCAGAGCTGCAAATCTCCGGTTTTTAGTACACCACTATTATCTTAGTAAAAATATGGTTATTTTAAATCGCCCAAATGTTAAAATTAAATAAAGAAACATTTTCTGAATTGACATCGATATTGGTATCAAAAACGCCGGAGGCTTGGCAGCTCTGGAAAAGATATGTCCTATTTTTCAAAGGCTAGAAAAGAAAAAATTAGAACTGTCAACTATATCAAACCTTTTCTGTCGTCTTCTAAATAAAATGACGGACTACGAGGCTCATATAATAATATATTGTTAATCGCAAAAGTATGAAAACCGCACACAAACGGCGAGAAATTAATCTTGCCGGCAGTCAGAAAGATAATAAAAAATGTTATTCATTATAAGAAACCGCCGAATATCACCAGAAAAAATGAGTAATAATTCGGTGCAAAGAAGAATAGATGGCTAAAAGCATTGAAATATCATCATGCTCAGTGTTCTCGCTGTCGCTCGCCATTGCGCCAAATTGCGAGTAAATTCTTCATTAGGCGAGAAAACAAGGGATTATATTCGCCAAATTGCTAGTGCTCATTTTTTGCTTTTTCTTTCTTTTCTTCGTCGTTTTTCATTGTGTATGTGTTTGAGTTGCTTATCATATTCAATTGTACCGTACTGTCAGAATGACAACTATTTAAAAGTGCTCTCGTTGCAGAACAACGAATTTAGCAGATACCATCGACTTCATCTATAAAAACGATCTGCAACAACTTGATTTTTCAGATTCATTATGTGTAATATGATAAAATTCTGAATTAACTTAGGAAGTTTTATTTCCTAACATTTTAATGAGTTAAATCGGTTTTACAGTTTTTTTTTTCTTCATCACGCAAGATATTTAGAATATATATATTTTTAATATATTTGTAACGGATAGTTAGTTGAATTTAGATTAATAACAATCGTTGTCGCATTTATAAAAACTTAGGTTATTTTAGAACATATTGAAAAAAAGAGGAGTGCATTCAAAATTTTTTTAGTGCTACACGGCGAATTTATTTTGCTAATACTTTTTTTATTTGGCGAATGTTTTTTATTTTTAATCAGCCAAATTACTAACGTTGGTCAAATGTCAGCGAGAACCCTGATCATGCTATTACTTAAAGACCTGCAAATTTTCCATTAAACTTGATGGATCAGCGTTACCAAATAACAAAAACTTACAAAAGAAAAAAAAATGTCAAGAGTTACTATTTCCTAAAAATATGGAAACTAATAGGAAGATAGAATCGAAATTTAATACCACGAAGTTAGTCCAAGAAAAATTTCTTTTCATAATATCTTGCTATTGATGTTGCTCCAGCAACGACGGGACATCATAAGGGTTTCATTAACACATTTGAAACAAGCAGTATTAAATGTACTCTCTGTGCAATCTATTACACATCATCAGCAATTGGTTTCAAAATTGTTGAATGAACACCTGTATAAGTCGCTTCATTACAGTATTAGAGTAGTCAGTATGCATTGAAGCAATTTTTTCATTGACTGGATATTTAGCCAACTTTATAGTGAAAATCATTTCAAAGCAAAGTGAAACAATTATTTCACTTTGTAGTGCAGCTGCCACTATCACTTTGCGTCAGACTCAAATGATTACAATTGTTTGCTGTTGCATACAGAAGTTCGTTTACTTTGAAAAGGTATTTGTCTGAATCGTTTTTCAATATATTTGATTCAGCATTATACTTAATTGAAAAAGAGGTGTAAAAATACACTAAAACCTGGTTATATTAAAAAGGTGACATCGATTATTTGACAGATCTGCTTAGAATTTTTAATTAAATCAATTTAAACATTCTAAACATTTTTAATACGGCATCAGATGAATGCAAGATGATGAGTTGAATTTAATTAAAATAAAATAAACTCAATGAGAATACATTTTGCCACATTATTCGCAGTTTGTGAAAACAGGAATATTTACTTCGCAAATGCAAATACAGCAGTATCATCATATTTAGATGAGGAAATAGTGGAACTACAGCAAACGAGAACTAAAATTCAGAAATTGATACTATGGGCGTGTTCAGCGCAACATACCAAAGTAACCGATGTTACCGACCGATCCTAGGGCAGTGCGAAAGCGAATTGTGGCCCCAATGAAAACTATCCTGTTGAATTGTAGCTGACGTCACACTTCGCCTTGATTTTCATTTCGTACTTGTCTAAAATCGGTAAGTCACCGGTAAGTGATCCTTAAGTGTTGTTGAAATGCTCTAAGAGTTCTAATTTAAAAAACCAATTTAGTTCTCTAACATGGATAGTGAGCAAGACTACATAAAATTCTAATTGCTTTTCCTTCATCAGATTTGGTGATAGTGGGTTCCGTTTAGTAGTTAATTTACTGGTGTATAAGAAAGGGAACAGACATCTTTGAATCTGACAATTTGTGAATGATGTTAAAGAAATTGGAATCCGATATGAACAAATTCTTAAAACTACATCAACCTCAACTATTTCAGTATTTTTTTTTTAAACACTTATTGGTTTTGTGTTTATTTTTCAGTTTTTAATAAACAATTTTTTACTACATTTGATAATCGTTTTAATTAACTTCTACTTTGTGATTCTTAATAGGTAGATAAATAGATAAAATGTAGATAATATACAACAATATTTTAATATTTTGTATAATTAACTATCATGGAAGAGGGGGGGGCGTTGGCATTTTTTTCTCTTGTAAAGGGGGCGGTGGTTCAGAAAAGGTTGGGAACCTATGCTGTAAATGAATAATCAATATTTTTTCACGGCATTTTTTACAGAATGCATATTTTAATGCATTTTGTAAATGAATATAAATTTTAATATGAATGACCAGGTTAACATTTGTAAAATTCATTTGAATTGATTTTTCCCCATAGGCCGTAATGTAACGGTAAACTTTTGACCACCCCTATAAATAAACTAATTATGGTAGAATCTTCATTTTCAATAGGGTTCGTTCTAGGGTATATGTCAATAACATATAAAAATTTCTGTGGGAGGAAAAATCCGTACAAGTTTGCAGCTATGCCATAACCGTTTAAACGCAATATAACCTTATAAATATTATCAAAAACTGTGAACGTTTTCATGAAACTTATAAAAAATTCTTATTTATCGGAAAGAAATTAATAGAAATAGAACTTTCCTATCATATTTCAATGTTTACCGAAATATTTTTTTTAATGTAGTTTAATATTTATATTCAACCAATAATCGTATTTTTAAACATATAATTTGCTAATTATTTTAATAATGTTATACTGTTACAAACCTAGGTGAAAGTCATAACGAGAAGTAAATCTCTTTTTGTTAGCCTAATATTGTTCCCAAAATTGAATGATAATGAACACTCACTCAAGGGATTGTTGCAGCAGAACATGTGAAATAAAATAGCGTACATTTATTCGTATATGAAAACTCTCATAGTAGAAATTAATGCGGAAGATCACACAATAGTATAAAAAGTAACATTTTATAATAATTTAACACTTTTTTGAAAAGACAGTAAGTCATAAGAGATTATTCCTACGCATATTACATTTTTATTAATGTTACTAATATTTAATAATATACCGGGTGATCCAGAAGTTCCGGGAGTTTTGAAATGCTAATAATTAACAAACTATAAACAATAGAAATATGCGGTTTTCACAGAAATGCTTAGAAACTTATGGGATTTTTTTGGATGAAACAAACATATAATGTTAGTTACACTTTTTTCCAACAGGTGGCGCTAATATTGATAGTATTATTTTTAATGGTTTGATACAGATCACTAAAAAGAAAGAATTGGTGTCTAAGGGTTACAAATTTCCATTATGACGCTCATAGCTTAAAAGTTCCGCCGTGAGCCGATGTAAAACAACGTGCACAGCATCTTCAGAGCAAAAATAAATTCCATAAGACATTTCAGTTCATCGTGAAATTACAAGTGTACAGCAATCACCAGGAGCTGATGATTTCCATTGAGTATTGGCATCGAATTCTATCTCATTTATGATTGCAAGAGACGTTTGGGGTTTCCTGCTTTTATCACGATCTTCCTATGAGCCCTTTTCTCAAACCTTGTTTAAAATAGCTTTCACGTATGTAATGGCCATGGAATATTTTACAGTTTTAACTTCACGTATTGTACGATAAGAACACAACTCGACATGCGAAGAAAGCTTGTCTTAACATAGCAGTTACCACCAGACAGCAGCGCCACCTGTTGCTGAAAATTTTAACTATATATATTTCAAAAAATTTATTCTAAACAAAAATCCCACATGTTTCTGATCATGTATCTGAAAACCGGATCTTTGTATTGTACATAGTTTCCTAATTATTAACATTTCAAAACTCCCGAAACTTCTGGATCACCCGGTATATTTATATTTATTATACTTATAATATGTATTTATACTTATAATTTTAATTTTACTCATTACTTATTATAGTTTTACCCAAAATTATACTCATAATTTTACTTAATAGTATTAATTGAAAATATTGTGTGTCGAGACTCACTTCAGTGATAGGCAAATACCGGAGTACGCTACAGACATCTTGTGCCTGATACCGCCACTGTGGATACAAAATCCCCGGAGCGTAAGTTGCCAGTTGTCGTAAAAGGGTTGTGTTCGGAGGCTTGACCCAATCAAGATAAGGAAGGATGTACTAGACAGTCATGGTTCCCTTAATTAAGAGGTTTTGGAAATCTGTTTTATTATAAACTGCACATAAATATACATAAGGAAAGGTCAAAGTTCGTACACGTCAAAGGATTTGGCAGATTTTTGGTACTTTAGTACGAGAAATTTCATAAATTAGAGGTTCCTATTTCTGAAAATAGAATTTGCTTTATGAAGTAAAACAAATATTATGTTACAAAATTTCTGGTAAAACTTCCTTGAATGTCCTTGAAGAGTATACACAATAAATGTAAGTTTATTCTATAAAGCTACTAAAACACGGGTGAGGAAAAGAATATGAGAAAAATTGAATAAAGAAAGGTATGAGAAAGTGCTATAGTATTCGCTACAAAAAATAAAAAAAAAATAAAATAATAATAATATATTATAAATGGAAAAGTTGATAGGATTTTTTCCATTTAAATAACACCTACAGCAGGTAAATATAAACAGTTGAAAAGCCTAGAAAGAACTATATCTACTGAAAGCATATTTCTTAATCTTTCTAAGTCATTTTTTTTAGATTAGATAATGGGAAAAAATCCAAACTAAAATACCAGCATAGAAATTTAAAAGTTTTGTTCGCTTTACATCATAAGTTTTCTTGCCAACAGGTTTTAATGGTTATTATCGGCCAGCATCATCCTCAACCGATTTTCGAGAATGAAATTTTGATCTAATACTGCCACTGCGAAATTTTGTTTAACTACTATATTCATTTTTTCTTCTTTTTGTTTACGATATAAATCTTTCAAAATATGGGGTATAACTTGTAATGAATATTATCATCAATCACGAGGATAAATTTATTAACCCTTTGATCTCTTGTGGGTAAATTTTCGGAATTCCTAAACACATTAATAACAGTATTTTATAAAGAAAAAATTCGGTTTTCGATATATAATAAAAAATTGCATTAATATTTTTTCTAGAAAAATTGGTTGAATATTCTGGTGCTACAGTGACATTTCAGAGTGAAATTAAGAGGGAAGAAATTCAACCACCAGAGCTCAATGGAATAAATAATAAGGTTAGTTTATGTCTAATTGTTGTAGCAATTGTTTGTAACAATTTATGTTCTTTTACAAAATGTTTATTAATTTTTAATTTAAAATCTTTGCATTTCTTCAGATCTTCATTAATTAAATAGAGTATTTTATCGTGTACTTTCAAAGTATGAAAGTCTTTAAAAATATTCAGTAATCTATACCAGGGATGCACAACCTTTTTACCAGAAAATCGGTTGACACCAGAATATTTGAAAAGTGTAGTTTCTTTTCTTTAATAGCAAAGTTTCTGTCATTGCTATTAGGAAAATTATTCTGCATAAAAATAGTGGTATGATTGTGGCCCGCGGGCCAAAGGTTGTGCACCCCCGATCTATACAAAATTAATTGTATGTTAATGTGTATATTTTTTATATATATTAATTCTATTTACTTATTTAAAAATAGTTTGGGGCTTTGGTAATGTATCTCAACAACAATGCATTTTGAACGGGAGAAATTTATTCAAACGATTTCTTATTTTATTTGTAAACAAGCGATTAAAAAAATCGCGATTATTATTTTCTTCACTGGTTAAAAGTGTTCTGGATACTTTACAACCAAATGTCACTGACCAATGCCAACATTTTCGAAGAATCCTTTATATCACTTATATGATGGTCCTTTCATAAAACTTTTGTCCTAAAGAATACATGTTCTGTCATATATCTGATAATGTGATTTTTGTTATACTGTTAAAAAAAAGTATTACATCCATGTAATTTAAGACATGCTGGTGCAAATTTGAAAAAGGTGGCAGCAAATGTTCCAAAGATTTAAGGAAAATTTGCGAGGCTTACGCTGTTTTAAACTCAAATTTTATATTAAATTGTAATATGTTAAAAATACTGCCCTAAAAATAATTTCAGTAGTCCTGCTTGTTTTTACAATTGACAAAGTGCGTAAGGCCAGATTTAGACAAGAGGAACAGACCAAGATAACTTATTTGTGGCGAAATTACAGTTAAAAAAATACTTATGAGGAGATCAAAATGTACGTAGACATTACCATTCCTTTGGTGTTATTTTCCTACCTTCGAAACAAACAGTTTTGGCGTTAACTACGGAGTGTCCATAATTAAACGACCCTACCTTAAAGTTGTCTACAATTTTAAAACTATAGTTGTATAACTATTGCTTATAAAATTATAAATTTTTTAGGAAGACATAATAAAAGTATGGGAATTTGTTAAAGGAAATTATAAGTAAAAATAAATAAAAGCAAATAAAGAAATAAAAATATAAAATAAATAATAGTAATAATAATAATAGTCTTATAAAATAATAATAATAATAATAATAACAATAGTTCAAAATTTAGCCAATAGAGGGCATTTTTTAATAAATTGCACATTTAGCATCATGACAGTTTAAAGAAATTTTATTTATTAATTAAACTGATTCTAAAACCAGCATTTCACGACATGTTTCTAACATTTCTTAAAACACACTGCGATCAACTGCGTGCTATCTTACGATGCTAGATGGCACCCGAAACTAATCACTGTCGAGCATAACATGTTTAGTTATAACAAAATTTGTGAAACTATCGTAAGTGTATATTAGGGTGGAGTGAAAAATCGAAAGTTGGAATTTTGATTTTGGATAGCAGCCAAAAGTTGCCTTATAGTACCTCTAATACACGTGCAAAATTTCATGAATTTTCAAAAACTTCTTGAGTCCCCTACCAGGACATTTATATTTTCATTGATTTATACGATAGATTCTTACCATAAATTGTACATTAACAGGATTTTTTTGGTAATAACGTTTGATATTTTTATATTTAAAATGTTTAGTGTAATTCCTTTCATCATTTTTAAACTTTAAGTCTTTATTTTTAAATATTTGAAACGGTTTATTGAGTTTTAAAAATTGCATGTTGTCATTTTTACAGTCAAAATGAGTATGTGTGTAAGCAAATCGAACATTACCATTACTAGAAGTTGGTGATTCTTCAAAACTAAATGTATGGCTGTTTTGCCAACAATAGCAGAATGCTATAAATTATTATTATTATACAAAACAATGTATAAAATACAGCAGTAATTGTAAAGTTTAGCCAAAATCAGAGGAAAAAAAATCCTAAGCGAAAACATCGAAGGCATCAATTATTGTAGTTTCTCAAAGACGTATTGATCAAATGATAGACAACAATTTTTTTGAATATCAGAAGCATATTCAATTCCCCAAAATTAAAGGAAATTATGGAAAATTGGAGATATATGGAAGAACTATAAGTGAAAAACATAATCTCTGATTTTTAAGAGTCAAATGAATTGTATTTTGGACACAATACATCATTTTTTGGACCAGGGAAGATTATTGCAGGCAGTATTAAAATATTGCGCTGAAAAACATTTAAATCTTGATAAGTTTGTGAGAATAGGTTGTGACGGAACAATTGTAAACAGTAAGATAAAAAATCATGCTAATAGATTTTTTAAACTAAGATTTAGTCATCCGTTGTAGTGATTAATGTGTCAGCTTTCTGCAAACGAATTTCCACTAAGTCATTGAACTTGATAAACAAAGGCTCCCGAGCTTTTCCTGTTCTAATTGAAAGTCATTGGATCAATGTGAACAGTAGACAGTTATGGAAATTAAAAAATATCTGCTCCTATCACAGAGAAATGAACTCTGGAGAGTTAAGTGTAGACCAAAATTACTTTTATGACATGTGTCAAACATTTGCATCTGGTTAATGCTCTTCAAATCTGGTAAATCGTAATCCAGCAAAAATGTCGCACTCTAAATGATTGACAACTGCCAATTGATTACTTGGTTTGCAGATTGGAAGTCAGAATTCATCCCAAAATCTGAAGATTATGGCTGAATTTGTAATGAAAGTACATTCTTCTATGTTGTTTCACTTCAAGAAAGATTCTATTTGCAAATATAGAGCTCAAAATGTTATATATAGATATATATATATATATATATATATATATATATATATATATAGAAACACTTAAGTTGTTTCGTTATTTGAGGGAATATTTAAAGAAAATTCTCAATCCCGTTATTCAACAAAACGTATACTTCTGTCATTGAGATGAAAATTTACAGGAACGATAATTGATAAAAAAAATCATGTTGGAGAATTTGGATTCCAAAAGATATTGAAGATGAAGGATATTATATGTTCTACAATAAGACAGTTTCATATTTCAATATTGAAATTCAGTGTTACAAACTGTATAAACATTATTAACTGGCAAGAATGTGAAATCGCCCCACATTCTTAAAAGAGTACCAAGAGAGAAACTGGAAATTCTCAGAAAAAATCGAAAGTCCCATCTTGACAATTGAAAAATTTCCCTGTTAGATTCAAGTATTCGAAAGATGCGTAAACTTATTTGTTAAAGCGCCATTAGCGGCAGTGTAGAAACAAGAACCGGATATATAAGAGCAAAAATCAAATCATGAAAGGTAATACCTAATTTTGATAACAAAGACCAATTTAAAATTAGAGTGAAATGAAAGATGTTTTACAATACATCGAAACTATTCTTTTCATTTCATTACTATATATTCAGAAAACTGCATTTCCTTTATATTTAGAGAACTATCTTTCATGTACATTCGAAAAATAAAAGTGAACGCATGTCTAATTATTGTGTTTTCTCTTCTCTGCGACAATGCGATTCATATTTTAGGGTTTTATTCGCGATTCAAGGAGTTAAAACGCAACGATACTTAGAGTGTTCACAAGTAATACTTTAAGAAGTCATTTTTGTGGGTTATTTTACTGAAATCAGAAATTTAATTTAAAAAAAAAGTTGATTAATTTACACTACATTGTGAAACCTTGATTTTCACATTAAAAGAGCATAATCTTTAAGAGCTGGTAGGGAACTAAAATGAATTCCAAATGGACTGAAATTTTAACGATATATTCACTGTGCCAAAAAGCAACATTTTAGACCTATCCAAAGAAAAAATTCCGAAAAAAAAATTTTTTGGTCATTTACACTGCATAGTGAAATCTTGATTTTCATATATAAAGAGCATAATCTTTAAGAGCTGGTAGGGGACTAAAGATGAAATCCAAACGAAATGAAATTTTAACCTTATACTCAGTGTGCCAAAAGGCAACTTTTTAGACCTATCCAAAGAAAAAAATCCGAAAAAAAATTTTTTTGGTCTTTTTCACTCCACCCTAGTGTATATGTAGTAACTATCCTTTGGTGTTATTTTCCTATGGTAACTATCGTAAACTCGTTAAACAACAGCCTCTTATTTTTTTCCTATTTTATTTCTCTTTTTCCTATTGGTAACTATCGTAAATGTGTAACTCGTTAAACAACAGCCTCTTATTTTTTTCTTTTTTTTTTTCTTTTTTTTTCTTTTTTTTTTTTTTTTTTTTTTTTTGCTCAAACAGTTCCCATACCTTTATTATGTCCTCCACAAATTTTCACAACATTCTTTAACAATAGTTTCGTCCGTAGACAACTTTGAAATAGGCTTGCTTAACCCATTCGTGCCCAGCATCTTTTGCATATATTTTATTTGGTTGGCACCACTATTTTTAGAAGATTAAGTTTAGTTCATTAATCACGAAAATGCATCATTTAGCCCTTCACTGTATGGTGTGCCATAAATGGAACATACTGATAAAACCCTTCTATTTTCCTAAGGATCTTAAATTTAGATTATCTGAACTTTGTGGCATATGTAAAACATTCAAACGAAGAGTTTTGTACCAGTTTTTCTCACTTGTGGGCAGTACCTCACTAGCTATAAGGCTTTTATTTAAAAAAAAAAAAAATTCCAGTCTGCATCATACACAACAGTTGAATTTGCTTCAACTTTTTCACCCAAAATATTGAAAGTATCGCAAGATAAAATTTTAGACATTCGAGTATAATCACATATTTGTAATTAAGGTTGCTTAAAACTAAAATATTTCAGTATATCAGCTTGAAATCTTATTTTTGTGTTTGTGCCAGATATAGAACATAGAGCATAACGCTCATAAAACATTCTAATAAAAAATGGAGAACAAAGGGCTAACGCAAGGTTAAATCAATGCAATATTATTTGCATCTGATAATGATGATCAGTCTTTTGGAGTTTCTGATCATAGTTGGGGTGATTCAACATACATTCCAGCTAAAAATAATTGAAAATGCTACTTCTTCATATGAATTAGACATTGACTGCAACAAATGTGATCAAAGAAATTGGTTCAACTGCCACAGGAAATAAAATTTCGTAATTAATATTAAAGTAATTTTAAATTTATTAAAATTACTATATAAAAGTTAAAATCAACAAGTAAAATTCAATAATATTGAATTCAGACGTTTTTCCGCTGGCCTGACATTGTTATGTGCCGGGAGTGTATATGGGGGGGAAGGGGGGATTGAATTTCTAAACTAAACAAATTTTCAAGTTATCAGTGTATTTACATGTAAATGTTCCACGAATGCTCTCCTCTCCCTGACACTGAATTCAATACTGAATGTATATAATGAGAAGCATCAATTTAGAGAAAGAATGTTTATTCTTTAGTGCTGCAGGTATCAATGCTGAACCCAGTATTGATAGAAAAAAATAACAAAGGAAAGACAAATATCTAAAACTCAAATAAAATATAGAGGAAGCAATTCCTTAAGTTTTGAAATTATGGCTCTGGAGACTCCCTATCAGTTTTTGCTCTTTTTTTTTAACCCAAAACTTTTTAATCTTATTTCAGAAGAGACACGTAGATACAGCATAGGAAAGGATTTTTCTCAAACTTTACAAGTTTCCATTACGGATATTTATTGGAGTGATGTTTTAGGAAACCAAACAATTAAAGAGACAACGTCTCACAGTGGTCCCAAATCGCGATTTAGTGGCCAAAAATCATTTCTGTCTTTCCTAGTGGTTCTATATAATTCATTTAACCTTTTATAACATAGTACATGATATTACATTGTGAATTTCAAACAAATGTAGTTGGGGTTACGGGGGAGGGAATTGGGGGGGGGGGGCAAAAGACGGGGAAAGTTTTTGTTCGATTTAAATTTTCTATTTTTTACGATTTTCTTTCACGGGAATGAATGTTTTCAATTTTTGAGATTATTTAATCTTTTTCAAGACAAATCATCCGATTCAATATTCCCGGAAATTTACACCCCCCTTAATTTCTCCCCGCCCCTCATTGAAAATGTATAGTTGAAAACCTTTTTTTTTTAAATGTTATTGCAAAATAAAATCAAAAGATTGCCAGAAATCAACGAAATACATAAAAAAGAATCAACTAAATTTTGTCCCCCCCCGAACCCCCCCCCCCTTTTCCCCATTAAACACATGTGAAATTGCCCCTTTTCCCATCTGATCCTATAGCAAAGAAAATCTGAAAATGTTATTTTTTTTAAGTTTTCAACATCAACTTAATATGAATTAATAATAAATCATAGAATTCATTAATTAGATCACTTCTAAAATTTTCGATTCCCTCTCCCCCCCCCCCCAATTGTTTTGCTCCTCTCTAACACACAGAGAATAATAACTTTGAAATTCCAAAAAAAATTGAAGAATCTGTCTTCGTCACTTTATTTTGTTAATATTAAATAAATAATTATTTATCTAAATTTCTAGCATATTTCAAATTTCCCGCTTTCTTCCCTTCCCACTTATAAAATTTCTAGTATCCCCATTTTTTTCTTTAATTTTTACAAACAAAATCTGCTTTGAAAAATATACATATTTTTTTTTGTTTTTATCGAAAAATAAAAATAAAATCCGTTTTTTAATCCTTTATCTATGGAATTAATTAGCAAGAAATTTCTTCAACTCAATAATTATCTTCTGTAATATCTGAAGATATATTGGATTTTTAAATTATAATAATGTGAAATTTTGATAAATTTTTACTAAAACTGATTAAATATACCGATAGTTTTAACTTTTTTTGTAATCATTTTACAAAAATAATCAGATTAATTAGCAAAAAATACCGTTGTGGAAATATAACAATTCTTATACAAGCAATGCATTTAAATATATTGAAAGACTTTTGTAGTTCAAAATGTTTCACATAGCTTTTGTCTTAATAAGAAAAGCCATACGTATGAAAATTATTAAGAATATTACCACTTTTTGAAACTATTTGTTTTGACTATATCTCTATGTTATGGAAATTTGATAGAGCAAATTTTATTTTATGGAAAGAAAAATAAATTTTCATTAATAGACAGAATAAATAAATTTAATAATAAATTTTATTCACTGGTACTTAAAAGTACTGTCACTGCATAAAGGGTTAAATGCTTTTTAGAAGAGTGGAATTAGACATTTCGAGTAATCGCAACATTTCATCCCGAGGGTTGAGTAAAATTTTCATGCATTTTTTAATTTGTTCTTTTGTACTGCTTATTTAAAATCAATAAACTTTGCACATTTAAAATAATTAAATCCTATTAATATTTATAGATGCGTGCACTGATAACTATAAACATGTAATAACTAGATTAAATATAATTTAATACAATACTTACACACATCATGAAATAACGAAAATTTTAGATGTCAAATCCAAAATTTACATAGTAATGCAACAATTCATAGCTATAACAATCACATAATTGTAACGATTCTGTTGAGCTGATCCATAGTATCAGACCAGATTATGTGATCGTTGAGGTTATTTGGATGAAATAATCCTCCAGTGTTCGTGTCCGGGATGGCTCAGTTGGAAGAGCACTGGCGGCTTCAGCCAATACATCCTTGGTACGAATCCTGGCCCGGACTTTTTTTACCCACTTCGAAAATTTACGTCCCTTATGATGTAAATGTGTCTGCTTTTTGTCACAAACTGTTTTTTTTTTAATTTTTTTTTAAAGATATTGCAAATGAAGTATTAATTCATTTTTGAACAATTCATGACTGTAAGATTTCCGAAACACTGCAGTGTTCTTAAAATTTTATGACGGAGTTTGTAAAGGTATTTTGAAGCAAAATTCCAAAACTTTCCAGAGATAATTAAATTGTCTCATTCTTTATGTCACCTTAGTTGTTCCAGCTGCAAAATAGATGGTTGTGAAGTTGTTCAATCCTGAAAAACTTGAAATGAAAATAATTGCCTTGCAAGAAAATATTTCCCTGCCTGTGTATAAAAATACATCTTTTTAAGAGTTTTGGGGTAAAAATGTTTCAGAAAAGTGTGAAAATTGCAAAAGACTAGGTATTAATCTGGTTACTGTTTTTGACTCTTCATATGTACCCTAATTTCCTGCCTATAATCCGCGGATCAAACAATTCTTTTTCGACCCAGAAATTTTATTTTGTAAATGAAGGCAAATATTTACGGCGATCTGAAAAGTTATATTTTATTTAATAAAATTTTTGGGTCGAAAAATGATTGTTTGATCCGTGGATTATACGCAGGAAATTAGGGTATGTGAAAAATCTTTGTCCAAAATAAATTTTTTGATAAACAAATATCGTTTTGAGATTAATGGATGTGAGCCTTCAAGATACATTTTGCATTATTTATTCACCGTGTGAACCAAACTGTCAGAATCTGACTCAAGAAAGCAAGTGTAACTCTTCACATTAATTTTTCAACAGATGCCTTAAGAATGCCTTTTCTATTTCGTGATGAGAACATTTTTAAAGCTTATACCTATATATATAGTAATTGTTCAGATCTAATGCATGACTTTTTTATTACATATGTGTATATCTATAATAATAATAATAAAGTATTAAATAGGTAGTACTTATGTCATGTGTTTGTTCTTTAGATCTCAATAAAATTTTTCTAAAAATATTCAGAACCCTCTTAAAATTACTTGCTGATCTCTGCATTAAAATTTCAATCAACTGCTGATTCTCTTCTATCTAATGAAAACATAATCAGTGGAAAATGCTGTCTAGTGGTTAAATCACATAAAAATAGTCTTAACACTAAAACCCCGGCGACGGGTCATTTTGACCCGTATCATATGCAGAGATGTTGAATCGAACCAGAAAACTCTTTTTAAAACAAGCCAAATATTAGCTGGAAAAAAAAAATTCAATATATAACTTAAACAGTTCTGAATAAAAATTCCGGTGAGAAATATTTTTATAAAGTTTGAATGAATTTTCCTGCGGTTCTAGTGTTAACCTTTCTACCCTGTTGAAATTTTGCTCAAACTTGATTAAAATATTTCACACCAGAATTTTTATTCAAATCCATTTAACATACTTATTTAACTGAAATCTTTGTGTTATTTATTTAATTTACTTTATGAAAAATTTTCTGTTTTCAGTCGAATGAAATGCATTATCAGACTGGGTCGATTAGACCCATTCAGGGTAGGAAGGTTAAATAAAAAACCTAGTATGAAATATTTTTATATATTTTGAATAAAATTCCTTATATATTTACTGTTAATGTTGTGTATGTGTAATTTACTTGTTTTCAAGATGTGAAAGTCAATTATCTATATATTTAAAAGACCTGGCTGTTTTTTTAGTCATCAGCCCTGAGCTTTCTACTGGCCTGATTTTGATAATTATTTTTTTAAATGAAATCTGTTTATGTGTAGATGTGCCCATTCTGACTAAATTTTAATTTATTTCAATTTTTATATTTTATTTTTAATTTTAAAAGCTTTTTCGTGACATTTCTTCAAAACAGTGGCAACAGGTCAAGCTTTTCTCACTATTAATAAAAAAATATTTTGCTTTATTACTTTCCACCAATCAGGAGCTTGATCTCATCGGTGAATGTGTAATCGCATTTCAAAGGGAAAAAAATGATGTTTTTCATAAAATTTAATCCTAATAAAATGATTGCACATAATTATTCACTATTCGGGGTACAATACACAGATTATTTACTATGTAATATTTTTAATTATTATGTAAATAAAATAACAGAAAATAAACTTTAATAAAATATAATATCTAAAGCGAAATTTTGTCGATGGAGAAAATGTCGTCATTGAGAAACGAGATAAATTTGTTCCATGAATATAATATACATTGTTATAGCTGTGTCAGTAATGACGTCATATTCACTGACTTTTATTCCTGCGTCTGAATAAACGAGAACTTCTATTGAAAGGTCCATGTTGTGCAGAAATGAAAATATTTCTATAAATTGCGCCATTTCTATTTAATTATAATAAATATTTTACGAAACTAAAGAATTTTTAAATAACTGCATAAATCACGCTTTCATTTCGGAAAAGATGTGTATTTCTGAAGGTGTAAATGATGTCATATTAGAAAATAAAGAATAAAACCTGTGACATGCCGTTATTACGATATTTCTATTTTACATAATAGCAAAAATTAATTAAAATAATTTCGTTGTATTAAGTTATTATTTAAAATAAAAATAAATAAAATGTTTTCTGCACATAAGCAACAAACACAAAAATTTTATTCTTTTTTAATAACAAAGATATCGTTTTTCCTTTCGTTGCCATAAAAATAAAATTAATTTTGACAAGTTCATGAAGGCTACAAACCAATAAATATATTAAATCTATTGCAAGTGCTGTAAATGTGTAGTGGGTTCATTATGCAGTTTAGTAAATCCCTGTTTCTATTATAATAAAAATGTTTTATTGATATTATAATTATTGTATAGTTACCAAGCGATATTTAAACGGAGAAAAAATAAACTATGCAGATATTTTTGAATTCGTCTTCTGAGGTATTATATTAAATCCGAAATAATTTGGCATTTAAATATTGTTTAAGGTTTAGAAACCGCATTAAAAAGTCTTATAGCTGAAGTTAAGTCCAACATAATAATTTATGAGTTGTTTATCTTTAATTTTTTTTCCTAAAGTTTGTGTATCTTCATCATGAAAAGTTATTTTATTCCTATTTTATGAGGTGGCAACTGTTTATTTCGCTCAGTATCTTATTGTGTCTATAAGACAGATATATATCATATCTAATAATATTCTTTTCCGTCTAATTTCGAACGGTGCAGCTAGTTTTATTTATTATATTTCTACATTTTTAATAATCCGATTTTGTGTATACCAGTAACAATTTTTTAGGTGCGTTCGTAATTATGTAAATACGTAGCACCTATAGTTGTCGCTCAGTCCGTCTGTCTGTTCCTCTGTCTGTGCGTCCGTCTGTCCGTCTGTCTGTCCGCATATAACAATGCAAAAACTACCCAACCGAATCGTTTGAAATTTAAAATACATAATTATTACATAATTTTGTCGAGTCATTTCAAAGTTTATGAAAATCGGATGGATAGATCAATTACAGGGGCAATCAAAAGCATTCCGTTAAATTACGGTCAATGGGGAAAAGTTTCAAATGCATTTTAATCGTTTGAAATTTAAAACGTATATTTATTACATAATTTTGTCGTGTCATTTCAAATGTTATGAAAATCGGATCCATAGATCAATTACAGGGATTACCAAAGGAATTCCGTTACATTACGATCAATGGGAAAAATGTTTCAAATGCATTTTAATGGTGTTACACTCATTTGAACATAATAGCATTGACATGAATCTATGAAATATGTACTAAAATATACATTCTGTAAAATTTGTGATGTAAAAAATATTTATTATTAAATTACAGGGCCACACAAATGTATTCCACTAAATAATGTTATACGTGGAAACATTGTTTGGAGCGGGCTTTAATTATATTAAACTACTTCATATTTTATGAATAAGATATACGTTAATGAAGTATAATAAAATTTACTCCCTGCATATTTACAGGAACACAAAGCTTTCGACCACTATACTGTATCCAAAGTACGCTCTACTATATGAGCAAGATCTGAATATTTTAAAACTTCGTTATCGTACGAACGCACTTCATTTGCTACGATTCACGTGCAATTTCCAACTTGTTTATCTTTTTAAAATGTTATTTTATATTGTTTAAATAGGTGGAGAAGTTATCAGATACTTGGAGCACCCAACTTGGAAGGAATCTGAGTTTGAAGTATACCAGACTCGAGAGCAAAAGATTCAGGACTTCTGAGCATATTTCTGAATTTCGAAGAAAATATGTTATGAAAGATCATGATAACTGTACATGTAAATTATATTGTATTGCTAAATCTCATCTTTAAAAAAATTAAAGGAAAATCTTTCTTTAAAAAAATTTTAAATATGTATAATTTGTATTTTGTAAGCAAAAATTGTAGTTAATAAATATAGTAACACAATTATAACACTAGCACTGTTCTATATTGTCTGTGTCTATTTATTTCAGCTGTAGGTATTTTCAGATGGAACATAGACAAGAATTGACAGATGATGACAGAAAATCTACTTTAATTTTAACTATGATTTGAAAAAAGACTCATAAGGTTTATCGCAAGTAAGGAAGGAGAGGAGGTGAAGGATTTTTTGTTATGCTTGTATGTCTCACATATGATTTAAGATAAAATGTATTTGGTGTGTATGTGTTATTATTAGTATCCTATTTTAAATAGTTTATACATTTTTAATTTAATTATATTTAATACAAAATTTTCAGTTGTACTAAAGTCTCAGTACTAAGTTTATAAAACATAAGTTATTCCATTTACCCTTCATTCCAACCCCTTCATTCCAAAATTTGTATTTTTGAAATTTTATTTATGTATTTTTTGCTATTTAACACTAGAACGCCCGGAAATTCTACTCAAGGTTGAAAATAATATTTCTCACCAGAATTTTTTTAGAATTATTTAATTGATTTGTTTAACGCAAATTTGCGTTGATTAAATTCAAATTATTTCAAGAAAACTTTTCTGGTTCGAATTGAAATTTAGTTACATGATTGGAGTCGAATTGACTCCATCCGGGCTTTCTAGTGTTAACGCTTTAACCCCTTGAGGGGCGGCGGTATATATTATATACCACCTACGATTGATGAAGATTTACACCAGAAAAATGTCATTAAATTTCCCTTTTCTAACTTTGGTGGAAAACAGTCGTAAAAATGCTTATCCTCTTTTTGATATAACTTTTTTACAAATTTCCGGTGGGAGTTCAGAATTACACGAACGCAATTGCTTGCCCCTCAAAGGGTTAAAGTTCATTGGTTTCTCTACGAAACCACAAAATTTTAATTCCGATATGCAACATTGACACCGGAATTTTTATTTAAAAAAATCCATTTTATTATGTATGTAAAAAATCACCTTTTCTTATTTACAAATGTATTTGTTCGCAATTACCGGTGTCATTCATTTATTTCAACATCATAGCAATGAAAATGCTTTGATCGTTAAAGGGTTAAATGGTTTACGCATCTCAAAGACAAAATGTTGTTAGTTTAACTAGTCACTGAAACTTTTTTGATGTCCAAAAATATTGAATCTGATGAAGTAAAATCAAGAATAAAATGGGAGTTTTTAAATGAAAAAGTGTTATCTCAAAAGTACTTTCATACTCAAGTGTGTGTGTGTGTGTGTGAAGCGGGTGGGGGGGGGGGGGTAGGATATGTGTTAACATCTGATAATATTATTTAAATTAGTTAGTACTAAGAAAAATTTTATACTTCTATTGTGCAGGAATTACTGCAAGACAAATGCCATAAGAGGAAAAAACAATGAAATCTCTAATAAGTAAAAAAAAAAAAATGTTATTTTCGCCATTAATAATAATAATTTTATAAATTATAAATCTTTTACTTAGACAAAAATAAGTTGACCATTGAATACTTGAGTAAAAATTAGAATATATTTTATGAGGGGTACAAAAAATCTAAGCGCCGTCAGGCAGTCTCTTCCTACTAAATTGATTTAAATATATTTTTACTAATATTTTACGTAAAATTCTTGCTAGAATGTTATTAAATTTTCAGCAAACAAACCTTTTTAATAGTTTTAGTGGTAAGAGACTACCCGCTTTTATGCCTAGATTTTTGCGTCCCTCCTTTTTATTATTCATGATTAGTTAGAAAAGTTAAAAGAAAATCGCCATCCCCCCTCCCCTCCATATATATGCATTTATATCAGGAAAATGTTTTCTTCTTAGAAACAATGTATATATTTTTTTCAATGTACTGCACTTGAACTTAAGTCAAATTTCATTGTAGGGGGGGGGGGGGAGAATAAAACATTTTTATTGTTAAGAAGATGCTATTGAATAGTTGAGCAAAAATTAGAATATTTTTTATGCTTCATAATTAAAACAGTTGAAAGATTTTTTTTACTTCTTTCAGAAATATTTGCTTCTTTGGAATGTTTTTTTCTTTTCTCTAAATTGGAATTTCAGGCAAATGTACGATAAAAAGATGAAGGATAAAATCTGCAATGTATGCAAAGAAAAAAACAACTATTATAATGTATATGCTAGTTAGTGCATCTTAATATGATCAATAGTATGAAACTTGACGAAAAAGAAATACACGTATGAAACTGAATAAAGAAAACATTTATATTAAAAGATTCTCTAAGTAGTACACAGCCATAGACTCTGTATAAAATTTAAAAAGTGAAGTACAACGTTACAAAATGTGCTAATTGTAAGATATAGTAGAAAACATTCTTCAGTATTAATTTTCCATAATAAAACAACACAAGCTTGAATTCCTTGTTATAAAATGTAGAGAAAATCTTGCAACAATTTACCGTAATTTCCGGTGTATAAGCCGCAGATCAAACAATTCTTTTTCGACCCAGATTTTTTTAAGAAATAAATCTAACTAGTCAGATCGCCGTAAATATTTGTCTTCAATCACAAAATAGGATTTCTGGGTGCAAAAATATTGTTTGTTCCGCGGCTTATACACCGGAAATTACGGTGTGATTTTGAAACTTAAGAATAACTTGCATCAAGTTTTTTTCCATTCTTCAATTATATAACTGGAATAAATAGTTTCAAGTGCGGTTGTACTTTATGGAAATTATTTAATTTCCAAATGTTACCATAAAAATATTATGATGTATGTGAAATTTTAATTTTTTCTTCTTTATAAATGTACATGTAAATTCCAATGTCATTCATATTAACAATGGGAGTGATTTGGCCCTCAAAGGATTAAAATTGTATAGAAACAAAAAAAAATCGATTAAAAGTATCCGCCGACATGTGTATAAAGTGTCATTAGATTGGCACAAGATGTTATCATATGGGCGTAAAAAAAAGTTCAAAATGATTCTCATTGGATATCAGCAATATCAAATTTGTGCCCTTATTTTAACATTTTCATGCCAGAAGTTTCGGAATTCCTACGTATCTGTATCAAAACGCATCATCTACATCGCCGATTTTCTTCGTGGTGCCATATTTCTGGCGCCATGACGACAACGCATGAAAGTATCGCCAAAGATATCAATGGAAAGGACAGAATCGATACTTTTAGGTTACGATTCACTGTTATCGAAATAACACCTCTAGTACTTGTCGAAAGATATAATTTTTGTACTATTCTGTTAGCTCTGTGTTTGCTGGGAGGCTACTAATTTATGAATTGTTAAACATGAATTGAAAATTTTGCAGGGCGCTTAAAGGGTTAATAGGGTCGATAGAAGGCGTTGCTTTATCTCAAACTGCTTGAACGCTCAAACTAACTTCTAATCTTCGGGTATTTATTTATTGCATGATGCAGCGAATTAGACAGGTGACTACTTTTACATTCTGTTCGCACCACTATTTATTAAAAGTATATTTTGTAGTATACTTTTCTTGGAAATGGTAGGATTTTTGACATTTGCAAATATCACAGCATCGGTAAAACATTTCTGTTTTGAAAGGTAGGTACGAAGCAGAACGTAAAAATGGTCGCCGTGGGCCTGTAAAATTTGTGTAATATAAGTTTTATATTTCGAAGCTACCTGCTGCAAGGTAGCTTCGTTTCTTGATGTTGGTTCCACTGATCTCTTTCATGGTAAACGCTGTTTTATTTTTTATTTGATAAAAGTATCAAATAATGTTATTGGTGGCAATATTTAAATCTAACGTAATAATAATAATTTAATGCACAAAATTGTCGTAAAGAAAATATAACGATGCATGAGTCCTTTGCGACAGTATCATCCATGGCAACGGAATAATATTCGAGATCAGGTATATTTACACGCAAATTCAGAAATCAGAAGAGCAATAATGGAGCTTTCTCTTAATTCCCGTCCCAATTATAAACTTTCAAAATGGAAACAAACGCGTGTTTTTTCTTTACAGTACAAAACGTTACATATCATTGAAACGGTGACTTATTTATCGGTAAAAGAAACTGACATAACAAACATGAAAAAAAGGTATGAATAGATCCATACAAGGCATTACCACTGTAATTTTTAAGAGTATTCGTTGATGATTCATAATTTTTAATAAAAATAATATTGCCCAGTTAAACTGATGACATTGAGCTCACGGGCTACGCATGCTAATTATATATTACTTACATTTTCATAAGTTAAAGCCGTTCGAATAACAAATTAAGGTGGGGAGAAATAGCTCCCCCCCCATTTCCCCTTTTTATACTTAATCATTGAACTCCTAAACTAATCAGGGATATGCTTTATAATATAAAAAATCCAAATTCAAAATTCAGAACCAATCGGAAAATTCTTAATAAAAATTCTTTATATAATTTAAGAAAAGTTATATCCAGGGATGAGATTTCCGCTTTTTTGCACACCAGTAAAATTTTAGAGAAAATGCTATATTATGTAATCGGAACAGTTTTGTGATTTAACAAAACAACATTTTCTCTAAAATTATACTGGTGGCCAAAAAAGCGGAAATCTCATCCCTAGTTATATCCCTCCTTTATACTTAACCACTAACTTCAAAGACTATTCAGAGATTCGCCTTGCCAGAAAGAACCTACATCCAAAATTAAAAGCAAATCGGATAATTCTAAGTAATAAAACATATTTATTAAATTTAAGGGGAGGTGCCGCAAGTACCCCCTATATACTTAACAAAAAAAAAGCCACAGCGAATTAGGGAAGCACTATGAATATCTATCTAAAAATTAAAGTAAATCGGTTAATTCTGAAAGAAAAAAAATGCCTAAATTAAGAGGAGTAATTCCACCGAATCCCCAATTGTACTTATTTAATGAACCTCCAAAACCAATCAGGGTAGCACCTTATCAGAATTAATCCAAATCCGAAATTCGAAGCAAATCGGTAAATTCTGCGTGAAAATTCCATTAACATTAGGGATTACCTCCCATTTTCCCTCCACTTAGTCTTATCCAATGAACTCGCAAAATAAATCATGGAGGTGCCCTCATCAAAATGATCCTGTGTCTAAATTGAATTAAATCTGATAAATCTGCATAAAAACCCATTTATCGAAGTTAAGGAGCGGGGCATTAGCCCCCCCCCCTTTAAGCTTTTTCAATGAATTCCGAAAACTAATTATGGAAATGGCCTCATCAGAATTATCCTATATCTAAAATTCTAACACCTCTAATGAACACTTAACAGTAATCACGGAGGTGTCTTATCAGAATGATCCTATATCTAAATTTTGAACGAAAACTGATAATTCTGCATGGAAAACACATTTATATAAATTAAGGGGTGGGGCATTAGCCCCCTGTTCCCCCTGTTTATACTTATCTAATGAACACTTAATACCAATCACGGAGGCGCTTCATCAGAATGATCCTATATCTAAATTTTGAACGAAAACTGATAATTCTGCATGAAAAACCCATTTATATCAATTAGGGAGAGGGGCATGAGCCCCCGTTCCACCCCTTAGACATATCGAATGAACTCCCAAAACTAATAAGGTAAGCACCTTAGCAGAATATACTTACATACAAATTTTCAAGTGGATCGGATATTTTTATCATGAGCTATCGCGTTACGCACGACGCACGAAGGAACATACGTACGTACGAACGTACACACATACAGAACGGGCGGGCACATAAGCTCCGAGGATTTGATAGCCTGTGAGCTAAAAAATGCATCTTTGATGCATCTCTTTTATGTTGTCGTTGTTTTTTACTTTTTCTATCTTTACGAAAAGAAAATTATTGGATCCGTGAAATTTTTCGAATTCTGGTTTTCGACAGATTTACACGTTTAAGGACATATATTCCAAAAACATGTTTTTACAAAATGTCTGTATGCGAGTCTGTGATCCTGTGATTTTGTCCGTCTGAATGTGGTATAAATTTTGTAGGTGCTCTATTTCAACGAAAGCATGGAATTTTAAAAAAAGTATATTTAGTTACTCATTGATATAAATTGGTGTTGATCAGTTTTTGAAGTAAATTACTCAACAGGTGGCGCTTCTACGTTGTCTTTTGCGCGATTTCTGCAATAGCTCTATCTTCCGAGTTAATGACGTGTTTGTTTATGCTTTGGTGTAAATTGCTCGATAGCTGTCGCTGCTATGCAGCCTTATTTAAGATTTCTGCATTCCCTTAATCTCCAGAATCAATGCATGAATTTACATGAAACTTCATATTCGGCTAGTCCTTGACATGAAATGACGTTTTTTTACATTTTGGTGTAAATCATCCAATAGGTGTTTTTGCCTACTCTGAACTCTGTGGAATTTTCGCAATAGCCTTATAGTCAGAATTAATGCACGGAATTTCATCAAAGCTCAAATTCCGTTGCTCCTTGACATTGAATGGTGTTTTTAATATTTTGGTGTACATCGCTAAACAGGTGACGCTACTATGCTGCATTTTGTGTGATTTTCGCAATAGCCTTATATTCAGAATTAATACACGGAATTCCATCAAAGTTCGATTCAGTTAGTCTATGACATAAATTGATGTTTTTTTTTTTTTTTTTTTTTTTTTTTTTTTTGTAAATCTCTCAACAGGTGGCTCTTCTATGCTGCATTTTAAAAAAATTTCCAACTGCTCTATCTGAAATACGAATGCATGGATTTCCATCAAACTTCAGATTCGATTAGTCTTTCACGTGAATTGATGTTGTTTATATTTTGTTATAAATAGCACCACAAGTGACGTTGTTATACTGTATTTCTTACGACTTCTGTAGCAGCTCTATCTCTAGAACTAATGCACGGATTTCTACCAAACTTCAGATTAAGTCAATCATCAAATAAATTGGTTTTGTTTACATTTTGCTTTCAATAGCTCTGTAGATGGCGCTGCTATGTTGAATTGTGTTGGATTTACATGATTTTAGCGATCGTCATATCCATACATGTTAATCTCCGACTTTTCAAAAATCATACAATTATACTTTCAACAAGTAATTTATTTAATTTACAAAATTAAGTCATTTCAAACGACTAATCTCATTTAATCATAGACACTTCTAATTAAATAAATTTTACGATTCAAAGTATGTTTTCTTAATTTATAAAAAGCCGGAGGTTGGCAAGTCTGCATATCTCAAAGACTAGTAACTAGTGTACGGAATTTCATATCTTTAGAACTCCCACAAAGGTCATAGATTGCAACTTGTTTTTGGCCCTGTGATAGCAAATTTCAAAATTTTAACACGTATGAGATAGAAGAAAATTTTGGAATGACCACTTCCGATTAGCATATTCATGTTTTTAATTCGTTAAACAGCAGGAATAAAATAAAACAATACTCACATGTACATGACTAAAAAAATGAAAACACGAACTGTAAGCCTACAGATTAGATCTACTCGTATAACCCATCTTTAAAAGAAATCTAACATCAGTTTTTTATGTAGTAGCCTTCGTTATTTTTCTTTTCAGGAAGTAATTTCGTATGATGTAGAATTTTATGATTTCCGTATCGTTGTGAAATCTGACACCCACAGAAAACTTGATCAAATCAACGCATCAACTATTTGACTCCACCTCATGTTGTTTGACTCGTCCACGTCATCGGAATGAGTCATTTGGCCGCTGTTCGATTGATAACACTCTGAATGATGGCTTCATCGAAATCTCTTTCAACCCACTCTTTCATTTGTAACCGATTTAGTTGTGTTTTCGAAAGTCGTTCGAATCTGTTTTAGTACGCCTAGAAAAGATGGTGTAGTAGAGGAAGTTTACTGTTTTACATTCACACGCCGCCATTGAGACCACATGAACGTTTGGTATATGTTAATTTAAAAAGAATGATCAATAACTAGGAACCAAAAATATTTAATATACAAAACATTTCTAATACATTTTCCGGTATCATCTTAATTGTTTTAAATTTTACTTTGTAGTAAAAGAACCATTTTTGTGCAAATTGCTTTGTGCAATTTCCTATATTGACCAGTGGTAGAAGATGAAAAATGCCAAATTTTTAATTAATTAGGGGGAACCTGGAAATTGTTATAATCCTTTTAGTTTAGGTCAAGAAGAACTATACTATTTAGTAGGTGGGCGGTAGAAAATATGTACAAATTTATTGTTGAAGAACAGGTAGGGTAACTTCTTCAGTAATTGGCACATTAAGGATTTGTCTTTAAACTTACTTATATTTTCTGTTCCAAGAAATAAAGTATTTACTTGCAAATATTTTTAAGAATGCATATCTGTTCATCTATTTTGCCCACTAAAAGAAAATATTTTGAAAAAGTATTTTTATAAAAATATATTTATAAAAAGCTGCTGTAATCACCAGTAATTGGCACTTAGACTTTTACACAATTAAAATAACTCTTTTCAACTAAACAAAACTGTTGTCAATTAAAATTTAAAATATACTATAAATCAGATAAGTATAAATTGAAACACATACCTTTCTTAAACCAGAGAAGAAGCATCTGCAACAAAAATGGCTTATTTGGTACAAGACATAATTGTTTCTCTTTCCTATGCACCTTTGTCATTTAGTAGCATAAATCAAAGTTAAAATCTGTAAAATAAATGAGCATATAACTGGCATAAAATGAGCATATATATAGTCTTGAATTTTTAAAAGACTGAACATAAATCTTATTTTAGAATATTTTTGTAGAATGTGCCAATCACTGGTCACTGCCAATTACTGGGGATGTTACACTATATATTTTTTTAAATACCATGGCAGTATTTCATAAAAATTAACTCTATCTAGATTAAAAGTATAAATGTTTTGTATAAACTTCGTATAAAATGAATACTCATACTTAATATTTTTTTAACTTTAATGTCACAATTCTACTTCAAGGTTATGCTTAAACTACTAACCAAGATCTTGAAGTCAGAAGAGAACAATTTAGCAGTCCGCCCTACCTAATTTTTACATACATGCATTTATTATTATTATTATTATTATTAATTGTCTCTAAAACATTTTAGAAATTATGAATTTTCGTGTTAGTCATTAACGTCATTTTCTTAACGAATTTGAAATTATTAGTTAACCACTTAACTTGTTAGCCCATACGTAGAAAGGACAAGAAGAGTTTCATTGATGCATCATTTAATGCTTTTTTGACACCAATTTTTTTAATACAATTTCATACTATATAATGACAGAAATTTTTTAATTAAATATTACGAATAGTTAAAAAAGATATTTGTCGCATATTTTCAATTTCTTATACGGAAAAAGAAAGAATCAGTTAAATGGTTAGTGGTTACTTTCTTTGGAAAATTCCGCATCGTATATCATCGCTATTTTTATTTCGTATTTTTTTAACCAATATTTAAAAAAAAATAGAAATTCCTAATTTTATCATGAAATTTCTAACATTTTTCTATAATTAAATAATGCAAAGTAGTCAATATTATGCAAAAAAAAAAAATCTATAGCTCATATCCAGATATAGATAACAAATAGTATATTAATAATACCAAAAATAGATAACTTTCCCATTGCTGATGTAATGGGAGATATTGTTTTATCAAATTCAGTATGTGTTTTCGACACTCTTTAATTAAATATTAATCACCTTAATAACGGTAAAATGTTAGCTACAGTATTGTTAATGTGTTGGAACGTGTCATAATCTATACTGGACACACGGGTTTTTCATTCTTGATATTATATAAAATTTGTTAATGTCTTTTATACATAAAAACGAATTAAAAATGGAGCAATACAAGCACTTTCTATTTTTACGGTTGTTCAAACAATTAATCAGACATCCAGTCAGATTTTTTAAATCTTTTAAAATAAAAAAGAGTTAATGCATGTAACAAAGAAGTATTTCTTTATCTAAAGAATATGTAGTTATTTTATACATGCTTATAAAAGTGAGAAAAGCATTTAATCAAGCTTAGAGAAAAAACATTCAAAATCCTTCATCCTTGTAATGTTTTAATAACAGTTAAAAAGAAGAAAATGCCCTCTGTAAAAATTTACAAACTTCTTAATTTAAAAACATGTCAAACCTTTATAAGATATCTCAAAATTTTCTAAAAGAGAATTTAATATATGTATATATAAATAATATACTGCATGTATCTTTCAAATAAAGCAGTTTACATAAAAAAAGTAATAAAAAGTTTTTCACAAAATGAATTAATAATAAATTAATAAAAATAAAATTTATAAATTAATTAGAGAATTATGAATTACAAATTAATATTATATCATGAATTATAAATTAATTAATAAAAAGTAATTCACTGGTAAAGAAAATTAATCCAGTTTTAACTTTCTACGTTCATAGAAGCTATACATTGCTTAATATTTAATGAGCAATAACAAAATATAAATCAGATAAACTATGAAGTGGGAACATACATAGAAAATAAACCTATTACGTGTCAAAATGTTACAAATGTATTCGATCCAATGCTAATCTTATACAGTCATAATTTTCACATGTCTTGTTTTTTATGAATTGTACTTGTTTTTATAAACTTCCGTTATAATAAGTTAATCAGACGCGTCTCCCATTTATGAAATAAATTCTCTTTGATGTACTGTTGATACAATCTGTGAATATACAGGGTTCGCACACTCCTTACATTTTGTAAAGACTTTGACACCACTATTAATGAAAAGAAAATTTATATTTAGTTTTTAAGAAGCATAATTTGTAAACACCCGGTTGATTCACAATTTTCGCATTATTTTTCTATTGTAAAGTCCATTAAAAATACTGTAAAAGTTTAGTGGTAGAGCTGTGCGAATCCTGATATATTACAAAAAAAAAAAAAAAAAAAAAAAAAAAAAAGAATTTTTACTCTGTTTCTATTTTAATAGCGTCTACAAAACAGAACGCGCCATTAAAACTTCTAATCATTCAAGTCTTCTAAATGATGTCCTTACCGTATGCACATAATTTAATCAATAACAAACTACTAAATAATAAATAAGTATTTAAGGGGACAATGGACCTTGAAATCCTTAAACATATATTTTTTTATTTTTTGTAAATTTTACCTAAATATTATTCAAGGGTACATTATATGCATTTATCACAAAAAAATGCAAAAAAAAAAAAAAATAATAATAATAATTTTTGACAAAAAAAAAAAAATGGCATTTTACGCAGCGTCTTCGAAATCTTCGAAATGCCCCCTGCGCATTCCATATCATTGAAAATCCCCAATATTTTTTATGAAAGTTTGTTTTATATATATAAACAAAATTGTGCATCGAATTTTGAATATTTGAATTTAAAGGTAAAAAAAAATGAAATTTTGAAATTTTTTCGAATTTTTTTTTCAGAATTTTCAATTTTTTTTTTTTACATCTTAAAATTCAAATATGTAAAAATCGATGCTCTGTTTTGTTTATATATGTAAAACATACTTTCGAAAAAAATATTGGGGATTTTCATAGATATGGAAAGCGCAGGGGGCATTTCGAAGATTTCAAAGATGCTGCGTAAAATTCCATTTTTTTCTCAAAAATAATATTTTTTAAAAAAACTTTTTGTGATAAATGCATGCCATAATGCATATAATGCACCCTTGAATAATATTTAAGATGAAATTTACAAAAAATAAAAAAAAATTGAAAAAATTTGAAAATTTTGAAACAAATTTCGAAAAATTTTCAAAATTTCAATTTTTTTTTTTTACTTTTAAATTCAAACATTCAAAATTCGATGCACAATTTTGTTTATATATATAAAACAAACTTTCATAAAAAATATTGGGGATTTTCATTGATATGGAATGCGCAGGGGGCATTTCGAAGATTTCGAAGACGCTGCGTAAAATGCCATTTTTTTGTCAAAAATAATTTTTTTTTTTTTTTGCATTTTTTTGTGATAAATGCATGTTTTAATGCATATAATGTACCCTTGAATAATATTTAGGTGAAATTTACAAAAAATAAAAAAAATTATTTTTAAGGATTTCAAGGTCCCTTGTCCCCTTAAAATTCACATATTACATTCTTAATTTAATTCATATATAATTTTCTACTTTAACAGCTTACTTAATTTACTCGTACGTCTTACGGGAAAAAGCAGTTTGCTTTACATGATAGAACACGTCTTAAAAATTATGTAGTTCAGAAAATTTGATTTTACACCAGAAATATTCAATGGCTAATTTCGTTTTATTTAAATACGGAATGTTCTGTTATTAATTAAAGCAAATATTGCTGTTTTAATTTCTTGGTGGGAATTAAGATATACAAATTAAAATATCTCAAAATGTCTTAGGCGGTTTGGGATCCAGAAGGTTAAAGCTGTTTTTTATACAACGATTGGACCAAATATTACGGATATTTTAGCTTAAAATAAAATCATTTGACGTCCTGATTTACGAGGGACCAGTGTTCTCGCTGACATTTGACCAACGCTAGTAAATTTGGTTAACTAAAAATAAAGCCAAATGGAAAAAGTATTAGCAAAATAGATTCGCCGTGTAGCACATAAAAAAATTATTTTAAATTCTTTAATCTACCTCCCTTTTTTCAGTATATTCTAAATTAACCCAAGTTTTCATAACTGTGATAAATATTGTTAATAATCTAATTTGTACTATCCGCTACAAATATATTAAAAATCTGTATATATTAAAAATTTGTGTATGTATGAAAAAAGAAAAAGAAAAGAAAGAAAAAAACAAAAATTGATCATTAGCAATTTGGCGAACCTAAACTTCTATTTACTCGTTAAATGAAGAATTTATTCGCAATTTGGCACAATGGCGAGCAATAATGAGAACCCTGCGAGGGACGCCTAGCATCACAAGTGGTGAGTGAGAGTGAAACCAAATTCCTATTAGGCTAGAAGTTTTAAATTGAATTTCTATGAAAAATGTAAAAAACGAATGAATGTAAAAGTCCAAAAATTGCATTGAAAACTGCATTGAAAATTGCATTTTAAATCGCAAAATATTAAAAAATTGCTAAGATAAAAGATTACTGTTAAAAGACAAAATACTGTAATCAAAGAATTAATCAAAAAGTTTGAAATTCAGTTTCCGAATGCCAAAAAATCGCCAGAAACTTGAAAAATGACTAAAAATCACATCGCAAATTGCATTAAATGATCGCAAAATATTTGAAGTCAATGCTTAATATTAAGGCGAAACATGGTAATCGCAAATTATTCATGAAAAACAAAATGTAGTCAGGAAGGCCAAAAAAGAGATATTATGTATTAAGAGATAAAACATTGCAATCGAAAAATAACTATATTCGACAAAAAGTCTGAAATCAAAATCTATACAAAAAAAAGGTTAAAAAACTTAAAGAATGGTTAAAAATCATATTGAAAATATATTAAAATTCGCTGAATGCTTGCAAGTCATTGCTATAAAAATTTAATATGAGTCGAAAAACATTGTAGTCGGAAATCGTTCATGAATAACAAAAAGTCGACAGGGAACACCAAAATTTCCCAAAACTCGCAAAAATCACATTGAATGTCACATTGAAAATTCGCAAAATACAAAAAGCGTGAAGAACAAATTGTACTACTTATGCTAAAAAAATAGATTAAAAATCAGAAAATTTCTAAAATCAGGAAAAACAATATTTGCTATAATACAGGATAAAAATTTATATAAAATTCCTGAAGACAAAACTTATCATAATGGGACAAAATATTGTAATTTGAACTCTTTCGTTAATTATAAAAATGTTTACACAAATGGCTGTAATTACAAATATTTAGAAAATTACAAAAAATCCTAAAAAAGAAAAAAAACATTGAAAAAAACGCTAAAAACCATGAATCGTTCATGGCAAATTTTACTATACTAAGCTCCTAGTTATAAACGAAATTTCTTTTCCAAATATGAAAAAATAAAGTATGAAAAAGTTTACAAGTTGTATTTTAAAATGCATTAAAAATCGTTTTAAATTTCATAATATGAGGGTACAAAATTTGCTTCAAAATTGTAAAGTAGTATGATCTGATTTCTTTCTTAAATAATTAAATAATGACACAAAGAATCTCTGAAATTAGTCAAATGTCGATAAAAATTAAATTCGAGGAGAACAGAATCTATCTTCTTTAAGCTATAATACTAAAACTGAATTCCTTGTATAAATGACGAAAAATCGCTTTGGCATTCATACAATCACTAAAAATCGCATTAAAAATCTCTAAATATTTAAAGCTCGCGGGATCAAAATTTACTTTGTTCAATAATTGTTCCTTAATTAATCATATAATTGTGTTCAATAAATATATTCAATAATTATTTGGGTAAAACACTGTAAACGGAAATCATTTACGAGCGCGAAAAATCTGCTCAAAACGTTAAAAATCTTGAAAAATCGCATTAAAAATAGATGCATGGAAAGATTATTTATATTAGGCTAGGGCAGCGGTTCCTAAACTTTTGGGCTCGCGGAGCCCTTTTTAGGAAGAATTTCTAAGGCGGAGCCCCTAAACCGAAAAATACTCTGTGGTTTACAAATTGGTGTTTTTTTATACCTATGGAGCAGAAAAAAATCCGCTGGATAAAAATACGAGCCAGTGATTTCCTACATTGAACCTTAGTTCTCAGTTTGGCCCTTTCCTGATACAGAAATTCTGAATTCATACTAGAAATTTCAAAAATCATTTTTTTTTATTATATAACCCTTTAGCAGTTTTATTTAATATTACTATTATTGTATACAATAAAATAAAACTAAGGATTAAAACCTTTTTTGTATTAAAATATCTATTTTGTATAATCGAGATATTTCCTTCAAATACAGCAAAAATATAGCTAAAAATTTGTGATTTCTGAAAACTTTCAGTAACGAGGAAAACTCTTTTTTACATTAAGAAGAAATATATACAAACATTTCATACAAAAGAATCCAGTGAGGGATTTTAAATGATACACGATCTTTTTAAAAAAGACATTTTCCGCGACAGACATTGTTTTAAAAATTAAATACAATTTTGAAAACTATTATAGAATATTTAAATAAGTAAAATTTAATAAAAATAAACAATTTATAAAAATTGAAATTACAAATTTAAAATAATGCAATATACAATATACAAATATTAATTGCCAGTAGTTTTTTTTTAATCTTGCATAAAGTTTGACGAACTGTAATATAAAAAAGTTTAGTGTGAAAAATGCGCAATTATGCTGTGCACAGTTTTTTATATCTGGTGTAATTTTCGATAATTGCAAGCGAATGGTTCTGCATTTAACCGATTCTGTATTTTGCTTTAAAACTTGTGTAAGTAGAGAATCCAGTTTTACACAGATATGTCGTTGAAAATGGAAGTAAAAATAATTTTGCTCTGGCTGGAAAGATTTTGTATTCATCTGTGAAATGACACCAAAATTCAGAATTAGGTTTGATTTGAGAAGAGATTTCTAGATCGCTTTGAGATGTTAAATCAATGAGAGTTTCGTATTCCTCAGAGCTTAAGCTGTGTGGATTTGTTTTTACACTGAAAGGATTTAGTGCCCAATTAAAATCATCCAGCATCCTATTTTCAGTAGCTGGAAAGTAATCCTATCAGAGCTTCGAGATGATCTTAAATATATATATATTTTTTCAAACTTGATGTTATGGTCATTTAAGAACATTTTAGTAAGAGGAAAGCAACTTATATCACCTTTTCTACACATTCAGACTAGAAAGTAAGTCTCCTCTTAAACGCTGACACTTTGGAGTTTGCATCAAAAACAGCAACACTTTTTCCTTGAAACGGTAAATTCCTTTCGTTCATTACTAAAAATGTCCGCCAAATAGGCTTATTTACAAGACCAATCTTCATCATCAAAAAATTGTTGCTAATTGAGGGTTATGATCTGTCAAAAATGCTTCAACCTCTGCAAGCAGCTCCAGCAAACGTGTCAACGCTTTTGCTCGGGATCACAATCTTATTTTGGTATGCAGCAGCAGGACTGATGTAAGCTTTCCATATCTTCGCAAATTAGTTTGAAAAGTCTACTTTTAAGTAGTCTTGATTTTATAAAGTTTATTATTTTATGCCATCATTCAGATCTGTCATATTTTCAAGAGGCATTTTTCTTGAGGTTAGCGTATGTCTGTGAAGAACACAATGGCTACTGCTACATTCCTTTGATTTAGCCTTAATTTTAGCAATATCCCCCAGCATTAAGACCTACCATTGCTTTTGCACCATCAGTACATATATCTTTGCAGTTTTCCCCATGGTATTTCATTTGATGTTAAAAATTCATCCAAAATATTAAATGTTTTATCCTCTGAGGTATTGGCTTCTAGTGCTCTGCAAAGAAGATTCTTCTGATAGCTATAGAAATGAACATAGCGAACAAATACTATTAAAAATGCCAAACCGGCGACCAATAAGTGTTTCTTTTACGTCATCTGCCTTATCGATAATTCGTAGTACAATAGTGTTATTTGACAAAGGAGCATTGGAAACTAAATTGGCAGTTTTTTCATCAAATAAAAATCTGGAAATATCAATTGCACAAGATTTAATAAGAGTTTTTGCAATGGTATGGGCTTTGCTAGCTTGTGTTATTTTGTAACTTATTAAGTAGGAAGCTTACAACATCTTTTCATTGTTTGTTTTCGCAGCTGTAGCCTTACTTTTCTTTAAAGCTAAAATTTCTTTGCATTTTCTTTTTAAAAAATCATATGTTTTATCTTTTAACCCTTTGAGGGGCAATAATGTCTCTATATGACTGGTTCTCACCGGAAAAATCTAAAATTTTTAATTTTAAAATAAATAAAGACATTTATCCATCATTTTGCGGCTAAAATTAAAGATATCAAATTTCGTTAAATCTTTCTGGTGAGAATCTCATTTAAATTAGTCGGGATAAAGTATATCCCATCACCCCTCAAGTGCTTAATTCTGGATGATTAAAATCAAAATGACTGCGCAACTTTGCCGGAAACATTGAGCTGTTGTTCAAAACTTTATCACGAATCACACAGAGAAGCTGATCATCATCTGTTTCAATAAATCCCATGTTTAAGAAATTTTCATCATTTTTTAGTATTTTATTGAAATTGCTTTTCCAGAATGTCTCGGTTCTGTCTTGCTTTGATAACAATACATGATCTGGAGTCAACGGTTCAGAAATGCTTTCATTTGTCCAAAATTCAATTTGTCCAAGTTTCATTTGTTGTTTCGTCTGATTATGAAATGTGGGCAAAAAAGAATTAAGTATAAACATATGAATAGGCGGAGTTTCAAAGAACAAAATTTTTCTCCGTTTTGTTCGACAAACAGAGTTAACAGCACTGACGGGCCTCTCCTGCTTGGATTGACGTTGTGCATTCGATTCAGAATATTATTTCTTGTAGCTCATTTTAAATCGAAATTTTAAAAAAACATTAAATGCAGAATTATAAATAAAGCAATTCAAACCAAAAATATTATACAGAAAACTGACATATTAAAATTCAAACCGTTTCTTTTAGAGTCTATTTTTTAACTCAGTATAAATATATTTATTTTTGACATACGCTCACACACTCAAAAATTCCTACATACTTTTGAAAATCTACCACTTGGAATACGTTAATTTCTTTCATGTTTTGTTTATTTTGCTGGGACGCCGCGGAGCCCTTGGAAAGTTCAGGCGGAGCCCCAAGGGCTCCGCGGAGCACACTTTGGGAACCTCTGGGCTAGGGTATGTTATGGTAAAATATTGCAATTGGAAAACTTTCATGAATGACAAAAATCGATGCAAATTATAAAAAATAATGAAAAAAGTGATAAAAATCGCATTAAAAATCGCTATATTTAAAAATTCGCAAATTGGAAAATTTTCTAAAAGCGTCAGGGTAAGACTTTGAAACCAAGTTCTTTTTCAGAATTACAAAAAATAGCCACGGGATTTAAAAAGAAACCCCACGAAAAACCGTATTGAAAAAGTCATTAAAGATCGCTAAATCTAAATGCATCACGGGAATAAAAATTTATTATAGTCCAACAAAACATAGCAATCATACATTTTTTATGAATTACAAAAAAAAGTCGAGGGGAAATATAAAATATCTTGAAAAATCTCTAAAAATCTCATTAAAAATCGACAAAAATAAAAAAGTAAATGGTGAAATTTACTATATTAAGCTAAATGTTTGAAACCAATTTCCTTCTTTAATTGTTAAACGACCACTGTGAGGATCGCATTGAAAATTTCATTACAAATCGCATTGAAAACTGCATTAAAATGAACCTTGAAAATGCACTAAAAATCGGTAGTTATTTTAAAAATCACAGTAATCAGAATTTTCTCAAATGGATAAAATATTCTAATCGGAAATCATTACGACTTGACTAATAAAGTATTGCAAAACAATAAGATTAAATCTATATAATAAAGGCCAAACGTATCTGTGCGTAACGCATACGTCATGTTTTGAATGGCAACACTTTCCGATGAAATTTCGGTTTTGCAATTTTCGCTATTGCAAATTTTTAAACTTCTAGACATTGCACGTTTTCAATCTTTATACCATCGTTTAGAGGAAAAAATGCACTTTTAAATGCCGTTTGTTAGAAAACTGTATCTCAATTTGTTTTTGAGATATTAATTTTTTTGTAGTTTTTGGTTCAATTTCTCTAAAGGTGGCAACTTGAGTATCGCATTTATGTGAGAAAAAGAGAAAAAATAGCCATAAAGTAAAAAAGAAAAAAAAAAAAAAGAGATGCAGTTTAGTGGCTGGAGGTGACGCCAAAAATGTAACTCTAAAATTCGCTGCATTACATCAAACACAACGACGTGCTTTCACAAAAAAAGAAAAACTTTTAGCGATGCAATTTTAATTCATAATACAATGAAATGTTATTTTATAATGCTAAAATATATTCAGATATTTATCATTTAGAGAAAAAATGATGTTGAAAAATTCGGTCTCTGTTTTATGTGATTGTTTTGTTTGGGTCGAATGAGAGACTTATATTGGAAGAATAACGCCCATCAAACCGTTTTAATCGCATACTGCACCTCCATCTATCTCTTTTCTCCATGGAAAATAACAGATCACTGTATATTTTAGTTGTCATTTTTAAATAGCAACTGAAAAAAATAGTAATAAAAAACCTGTTATGTCAATATATTAAGGCTATAAAACCCGGTGAATGTTGTTGGTTTTATTTCGTTTTTATCTATGAATTTAGTGACTTTTAGTTCGTTGTAAACTTACTTTACAAAAGATACACCAATTAACCTTTACAAAAATGTATTTTAAAGAATATCTGGGTGTCATATTTTCTTAGTTGTTTTTAAAAACTGAGAATGCAATTTTATTCATTGGCGAAATCTTTGGCTAATAACTGCTATCTTGCGTCTAATACGCAGGGCCGTAGTGAACAATAGGGAGGGCTCAAGAGAATGTAGGGGGGCTCATAGTTTTTTTTTTTCTCTCTCTCTCTGACGCAGAAAGATAAATTAGTGCATATTCATATTGTAAGTACTCTGCTTCTTATTAAACTGTTAAAATAACATCATTTTATGCTTAGAAAAGTATATGATGATGAAGTTTTGAGTGTATAACTGGTGCAAAATAGCCCATCATGTTAGCTTCATATGTACAAATAGGATGAGGGAGTGTTGAAACATTTATTTTAGATACAATTTAGTAACTCTGCAAAAGTGTGAAAAGGTTTCAAAACTAAATTAGATTTTTAAACAATATTTCATTTGAATTTTCGTAACAGAAATTCATTGAGTGACCTTGGAATCTTTTCCAGGGGGGAGCTCAAAATATTTTAGGGGAGGGAGCTGAGCCGCCCATAGCTCCCCCTTAGCTACGGCCCCGCTAATACGGAAGTACCGATAATTTTTAAAGCTGTATATGATTACATAAATAATGTTTCATATAAAATTGCTATTTGGAATTAGTTGGCAGTTTAAAAAGCCTATTACGCAGAAAAAAATTATTAGGCTTTCCAATTTTAAATTTTAAAAAAGTTTTCACCTTTACTTTGTGACCCGGGAACCCCGGGTTCGGTGTACTAGTATTTTTAATAATGAAAGTGCGGGTGCACCTGTGAGGGACGCGCAGCTAACGAAAGTTTAAAGATTTTTTTTCGTTTATTTTGTTGAGTTAGAATCAGTGTTTAAGTGATACAGTACCTTGAAATTGGTCAAAATATCGATTTTCTTTTTTTAATGTTAATCGACAACTTCTTTAAATGTGAATATTTGACGCCTCATTTTTACCTATACAACAATTCATATCGTGATATACTGCAAGTTTTGTCAATAGATCCAGCGCAATTACCCATACAAATAAAAACTTTCAACTGATTTTTCTCCATGTTTATCTACATATAATAAAATCTGAGTCGAGAAAATTATGGGCAACTAGTCCGGTACGAACCATTCTGGTCAGGTAATCAATCGTACCTAAATGCCATGTTAGGTTTAATGAAAAACATATGCACGGTTAAAACTATTAGGTGATGCATTACACTTTTTAAGGGTGTATTCGAAAAAACGCTTTTCTACCTTGAACAGCTCGAAATTTTCCGATACAATTTCAGACATATTTTTAAAAGTAGAATCATGAAACTTGCTGAAGGGATTTTTGAAGAGATGTACAAGGTGCCGTGTGATGCATTTTTAAGCTCAATTCATTGGAATTTGATTTATAAACAATTACCTTCTCAGTATGACCCTTTTTTTCGTTACCAAATCTCTCGCTTCGGAAAAATCTGTTCAAAATGCCGTTTTTGATTGCTTTTTTTTTTTGAAATATTTTCTGCATTTATGAAAGAATCGACAATCACGGCACCTTGTGTATTTTCTAAATAAGACAATTTGTCAATTTTCTGCTGTTCCGTATATTATCCTTCATTTTGTTCTGTGGAGCTGATCCAGAGTATCAGACCAGATAAAGTGATCGTTGAGGTTAATTGGGTCAAATAGTCCTCCAGTGTTCGTGTCCGGGATAGCTCAGTTGGTAGAGCATTGGCGGCTTCAGTCAATACATCCCTGGTTCGAATCCTGGCCCGGACTTTTTTCACCCAAAATTCAAAAATGGAAAAATTACATCTGTTATTTCCGTTATATATTTTTTAAATATCATTCAACAGGTATAAATAAATGAAATATTTTTATTATGATTTCTTTGGCATAATTTAAATTTAGTTTTATTAATTTTTTAAGATGTTAACATTTATCTGCTTAATTTTTTTAATTTCGTTTTCAATTATAAATAAAATATATGTATATATTTTTTTAAATATCATTCAACAGGTATAAATAAATGAAATATTTTTATTATGATTTCTTTGACATAATTTAAATTTAGTTTTATTAATTTTTTAAGATGTTAACATTTATCTGCTTAATTTTTTAAATTTTGTTTTCTATTATAAATAAAATATATGTATATATTTTTTTTTCTAAAGGTGTAATGGATACATGAGATGTTACCATGATTGCATTAAGAAGACTGAAAATTATTTTTCCAGATTCTGTTATTAAATTATAATTTTGTTTACTTTTCACAGTTATATCCAAAAGTTACAACGCTAAAAATCAAAATTTTATCCTTTATTGTTATAATTAATATCTGTAGTACATGGTGCTGTATATTCCTTACAGTTTAATGACATTTAATAAGAAATATAAATTACGTTTACAATCCAAGCAAATCTCAAATGGATATAAGATATGCTTTTAAAAATTGTCATAATAAAATTAAAATTTGACCAAATTAATAATAATAATAATTTTGGCTTTCAATAATACGGAAAGAATTTTTAAAGTTATATAGCGGAAGTTTTTAAAAATTGATTTTGATTTAAACGAATGCCTTCTGCCTCTGCATATTTTCTATGAGAAACTATAATTTTACCAATAAGTTCTTTTGTTTATATTAACTGCTGATAGATGGACAGAACCATATTTAAAAACAAAACGCAAAGCTTCATTAATCAATTATTAAAACCATCAAACTAGGAATCTATCCTATATCAATAACTAAAACCGCTGCTAAGTTATAGTTATTTTTATAAAAATACTGCATTTTAAAATTAAAAAATTAATAACAATTAATTTTAATGGTTTGTGAAATCTGCTGAAATTGTCTTTTTCTTTGCTAATTATTATTGTTGTTATAATAAATACTGCGGTTTGCTTTACCCAATTGTTGAACTATTTCAGAAATTGAATATCTAGCAAAAACGAAAAAACATCCTCATCATTTGTATTTGCAAAAATCTATTGCTATTTTTTAAATGTACATATCTACAATACAAACCCTTCAATAGTAAAATCTTCATTCTGTTTTGTTTGTATGAAGTCTTATGAAAATGAAATGCAAGTCAAAATTCCGTCATTTTTGACAGGGGTTACATACTAGCATTTTTATAACTTGCTATCTCGATAAATATTAAGGCTTTTTTGATAATTTAGATAATGGTTTGAAACTTTTTTATTTGTTCTCCGTGGTGTATTTAATATTTTTGTGCATAGATTTAACATTCAAGTTTAAAGTTGTTTTTATTTTAAATATCTATATTGAGAGTTTGTTGAATTTTCTTTGTTTTTAGGTGCATTCGTAATTTTGTAAATACGTAGCACCTATTGTTGTCGCCCAGTCCGTCCGTCTGTCCGTCCGCACATAACAACGCAAAAACTACCCAACCGAATCGTTTAAAACTTAAAATACATAATTATACCATAATTTTGTCGAGTCATTTCAAATTTTATGAAAATCGGATGGATAGATCAATTACAGGGACAATCAAAAGGATCCTGTTACATTACGGTCAATGGGGGAAAAAGTTTCAAATGCATTTTAATCGTTTGAAATTTAAAAGATATAATTATTAGGTAATTTTATCGAGTCAATACAAATGTTATGAAAGTCGGATGCATAGATCATTTACAGGGACAATCAAAGGTATTCCATTACATTACGGTCAATGGGAAAAAAGTTTCAAATGCATTTTTATGATGTTACACTCATTCGAACATAATAGAATTGGCATGAATCTATGAAATATATACTAAAATATGCATTCTGTACAATCTGTGATGGAAATAATTTTTATTATTAAATTACAGGGTCACACAAAAGTATTCCACTACATAATGCTACACGGGGAAACGTTGTTTGGGGCGTGTTTTAATTATATTCAACTATTTCACATTTTATGAATAAGATATACGTTGCTGAGGTGTAATAAAAATTACTTTCCGCATATTTATAGAAACACAAAGATTTCGACTACTATACTGTATCCGAAGTACGCTCTACTATATCAGCAAGATCTGAATATTTTTAAAACTTCGTTATCGTACGAACGCACCTCATTTGCTACGTTCACGTGCAATTTCCAACTTGTTTAATATACACGGGGCAGAAAAGATCATATTAAATGTAAAATACAATGCACTACAGTTTTATGTAGCATATTTTATTGAACGTGAGGGGGGAGGGGGGAAATCTATGCAAAACTATTCATATTTATAAAAATAGTAAGAATTTTTAAAAAGTTAATTTTATTTTAATTTAATTTTAGTAAAATAGACAGTTCTACGAGATTATTTTTATTTATTTATTTATTTTTAGTAATAAGTATTGCACTACCACATACTACATTACATTATTATTCAAAATTGAAAAAAAATTCAAAAGGTATTATGTCCCCTTAACCCTTTGCGGGGCAGGGCAAATTCATTGCTTAAGTATTGAAATAAATGACTGACACCGGAATTTGAAAGCAATTTTATTTGTAAATAAGAAAAAGCTATGTTTCACGCATTCAATAAAACGTAATTTTCTTTAATAAAATTCTGATGCCAATGTGGCGTTTGGGAATTAAAATTAAGTGGTATAGCTATGAAACCAGCGCCCCGCAAAGGGTTAAGAGGCTACTTCATTCAAATGAAAACACCCGTTCGCTAATACTTATCCTATGAAAGAAATTTATAAAGATATCTCGGTTGCATTTTAATATTTTGAAATGATTTTTTTTTTCATTGAATAGCCGAGATTGATCTGTATGCAGTCTGTTTTTTATTTTTTTCATTTTGTTTACAGATGTTTTTTTTATGAGGACGCTTTCGTTTTCGGAACCGGTTTAGAAAACAAAAACATCCTTAAAAAAAAAAAAAAAATCTGCAATTAAAATCGAAAAAGTAAAAAACGATCTGAATTCAGATCAATCTCAATTATATAATGAAAAAAAATTAAAATATCGAAATACAGCCAAATTCGATGGGATTAGCGTTAGTGAACGGAACTTTTTATTTAAATGAAGTAACCCCTTAAAAATTTTTAGTTCATTTTATTGAATTGCAGTTTGTGTTTATTACAGTCTTTCTGTATATGTGTTTTTTTAGTTTAGTAGTTCATTGTGCTTGAACTTTAATTGAACGTTTGATCGTTTTAATTTTGATTTTTAGAATTAAAAATTAAACTAAAAGTACTAATCAATTTGTTTATTTCTTCCGAAATTTAGGTATATTCCTCTGTTTTGCTAGTGGTTTGGGAGTCACAGCGGGTGCCCACAGACTATGGACGCACAGAGCCTACAAAGCGAAACTTCCACTCAGAATCTTCCTAGCGTACTGTAACTGCATGGCCTTACAGGTCAGTACTCGTTCAGTTATTATAGGTACAAAGAAATATGGTGTGAAGTTATTGGGCCATACTCAAATACAATCGCTTTACATCGTGAAATAGTACCAAAAATTAATGTTTGAAAAAAAAAAAAAAAAAAGTTTTTTTTTTTTTTAACTTTTTTCTATTTTTAAAAGAAGGAAATATTGGTTTCGTAATAATTTTCAAAATCTGGTTTTCGACGGATTTACACGTTTTAGAGATCAGATAATCTGAAAAGCATGTTTTTACTAAATGTCTGCCTGTCAGTCTGTCCGTAAGTGACAAAACTTTTGTGGGCGCACTATCTCAAGAACTAATGTACGGATTTTACTAAACTTTAGATTCCGTTAGACCTTAATATTAATTAGATCTGATTAGTTTTTGGTGTATATCGCTTAACATGTAACGCTGCTATACTGCATTATTCACAATTTCCACAATAGCCATATCTCAATAACTAGTGCACAGATTTTCACAAAACTTTGGATTTAGTTAGTACTTGATATAGCATGCGCTGATTACGCTTTGGTGCAAATCGCTCAACAGGTGAAGCTGCTATGGTGCATTATTCGTGATTATCGCAATAACTCTATCTCAAGAACTAATGCACGAAATTCTCTAAAACTTCAGATTCAATTAGTCCACGGTGTAGATTATTGTTGTTTAGTTTTTGGTGTAAATCGCCCTACATCTGGCGCTGTTATGCAGATTTTGCAGTTGCTATCTCAAAAACTAATGCACGGATTTTCTTCAACTTCAGATTCAGTTATAAGTTGACATACGTTCTTGCTGACTAGATTTTTGTTTTAAACCACTTAACCGGTGAAGCTGCTATGCTGCATTTTTCAGGAAGTATTAACATACATAAGATAAAAGAAAGTTTTAAAATTCCACATCTTACTTTTTTTTTTTTTTTTTTTATTTATTTACTTGATGTTTTTACCCCGTGTTGTTCTTTTTCCTTCAATCAAAAACATGGTTTTTTTATTTCATTAAATAACAATTTACAAAATAATTATTTCTACATGCATAGAATTGTAAATTATTTTTAAATAGATCGTAAAGCAAATTTACTTCCCCCCCCCCATGCAGAGTCACAAATACATCTTCAATTCATGGTTGTGAGATCGTTAATCACATTATGCATCCAAACACAAACACACACACACACAAAGTGTTACAAAAGTGTTTTTTGTAAAAGCAAGAAATCTATTTCTAAACTATGGAATGATGTAAAATATAAACCGTTGTGAGAGACAAAAAACTACTTCAAATTTGAGGCTGTAGTCTAAGTAATGATAAATCAAGCATTTTACATTTAATATATTTAGCATGCAGAGTGTTTTACAAAAGATTCCCCAACTTTGATATGACCTAACTGCGAAACAGGAAGAGACAGAAAGGCAAAGCAAAGTGGTAGGTTGAAGAGACAAGTACAGAATTTGCTATACACTGATTTGCAAAAATAGTTCCAAAAATGGATAATATAATAGGTGGCAGAACAAGCACATGAATCTTTAAATATTACTCAGAAGTACAGAAGGTTCATTCGTGAGTCTGTTCCATTCCATTGTTGATATCGAAATTGAATCAAATTAGTTATTATATGTAAATTGAAAAATACGGCGTCGTATTCCTTAGAACAACATGCTTATATTGTACTGGACTGGAATATCCCCGATGGAATTGGCATGAAAATGGCCTCCATATTCCCTGGATCTCAATCCAACATGACTTCTCCTTGTGGAGCTACTTGAAAGCCCCACAAGTTGCTTACATTAAGAATCCTCCAACATTGGGACAGCTTGAACAATTCATCTGTGAGACATGTGCATCAGTTTCATTAGAGACATTGCAACGAGTGACTTCAAAATTTACTCTTCGGTTATGACATACTATTGCTAAGAAAGGTGATCATACCGAAAGCATTATATATATATATATATATACCGGGTGTCCCAAAAATGACTGATGGATTTTAAAATTCAATAACTTGCAAACGGTGACAGCTATTTAAAAAATTTTTGCAGGAGGGTTAAGTATAATGTCAGACGTTTCTTTACCGTAATTTTTTATTTTAGTTCGCATCTCAAACAAGAGATGCCGCTGACGGCGATTGGAGGCCAGGTCGACGCTTCACTCAGCACTGATCACGTGGCCTTCAATCGCCGTCAGCGCCACCTATTGTTTGAGATGCGAACTAAAATAAAAAATTACGGTAAAAAAACTCCTGACATTATACATAACCCTCCTGCAAAATTTTTTTAGATAGCTGTCACCGTTTGCAAGTTATTGAATTTTAAAATCCATCAGTCATTTTTGGGACACCCGGTATATACATACATATATATATATATATATATATATATATATATATATATATATATATATATATATATGTATATATATGTAACAAAAAAAATATTGGCGGTATTCCATCTAAAGTTCCATCCCCATTCCTTTAAGCACTACTAGCAGTTTAAGGCCCCTGTCCTCGCTCAAGGAAACGCTCGCGAGCTAATGCTATTCCTATGGGGAAGCATTTTTCTAATAACTCTTTCGCATTTTGACATTTTTGAATATTTTTTTTTTTTTGCACTGGATAGCTGAGGTGCATGCCGACAGCGCATCTTTTTTACTTTTTCGATTTTGGTTGCAGATATATTTTTTAAAAAGCACTTTCAGTTTTGTAACCGGTTTTGAAAGTGAAACTAACTTTGTAAAAAATATCTGCAACCAAAATCGAAAAAGTAAAAAAGGTGCGCTGTTGGCATGCACCTCAGCTATCCAATGCAAAAAAAATTATTCAAAAATGTCAAAATGCGAAAGAGTTATTAGAAAAATGCTTCCCCATAGGAATAGCATTAGCTCGCGAGCGTTTCCTCGAGCGAGGACAGGGGCCTTAAGCAGCCGTAAGTGTAAGTTACCAAGCAATGGATTGGGGTCTTTGAGTGTTGAGTCCCCGTAAAAAAATTAAGTCACTCAGTCTTTGAATTCATATTTATTTGAACTCATAAAAGAAGTAAAGTTATTCCATCGTTGCACACATCGAATACTACAACCTTCGTGAACCAAGCTACATCATTAGATATTTCAATTTATCGGGAAAATTAAATGGGCGTCTTACTAGTGCCAATAATGGCTGTAATGTCGCATTGTAAATGTCGCATTAAATACGTTACACACATTTATCATGTCATCAATGGTTATTACTTCATTGTTCTATTTGTATTTTCATTCCTGTTTTTCTGAAAACTGGCGTTTTAACACTTTCCGGCACACTGTACCCAGTCTGGGATACCTAATTAAAATTCCAAACTTGCAATCGGCGCCAATAATATTTTAGTAAAATTTTGTTTTTACAGTAAAATCTTAGATTATGGATTTCAAAATACCTCAATAATTTGTTTATAAATGCCGGTGTTACTTGGTAATTTCTCAATTTACTAGCAGATTTTGCCCATGCCGGAAAGAGTTAAATCATGTGTTCAAGAATTAATTTTTTTAAAATATACAAAAAGTTAGTAACACACTTTCTGTCAATCATTGAAGACGTGATGCCGTTCCCACTAGGACAGTAAAACCTGATTATGGAAAACAAACCGCCATCCTTATAAAAGAAGCAATCATCAGTTATGAGACTTCTTTTTTTCTGCATGCGCCTTAAGTGACTCATTATAACGACTTTAAACTTTTAACCCTTCCTACCATGTTCAAATTTTACTTAAAACATTTTATAAAAACATTTCACACCAGAATTATTATTTAAAACATTTTAATATATTAATTTGACTTTTTTTTTTTTCTTTAGAACTATTATTTAACTTTATTTATGAAAAAAGTTCTAGTTTGAATAGTATAAAACAGGGGTGCAAAAATCTAGGCGCCAGCAGGCAGTTTCTCACCACAAAATTTATTTCGTTTTTCTTCATCTAATATTTCGTGTAAAATTTCTGCTAGAATGCTATTAAATTTTGAGTGAAAAAAACTTTAAAATTTTAGTGGTGAGAGACTACCTTCTGGCGCCTAGATTTTTGCACCTCTGGTATAAAACAAATTATAGTTATGGATCCATTAGACCGGCGATTTCCAAACTATGGGTCGCGACCCACTGGTGGTTCGTGGCGAATGTTTTGGTCGGCGATGGAACCAGTGTTGCCAGATTGGGGATTTTGTCCCCATTTTGGGGAATTTTGAACCTCTAGGGTCTAGGGGAATTTTTTGGGGGCAAGTATTTCTTGGGGACATGTTTGGGACAATGAACATTTTTGGGGAAAACCTGAGGAATTGTTTTCAAAATTTCAATTTCTACTTTCAGACATTTACCAATACTGGATCTGTTTTGAATTTCGATTTTGATTTGGAAAATAAAAATAAAATACAGAAATAATAGATATAGATAATCATTATTCTCGTTGGTTGTTCTCACCGTTTACATGTACTACAGATTCATCTCGATCTGCCTTGGACAATCCCTTACCTAAATTTTCAGATAAGTAAATGCGATTGATTTTCCTGTTATCATGGACAGACACACAAGAACATAAATACGTTTTATTTAATAGTGTAGATACAACAAGAATGAAAACATTTTTATAACTTTTTTGTTGTTCTTTAATGATGGTTAATATGTGTTTCATGGAATGCCAGTAGAGATATTTGCAATTGCAAGAGCTGCAATTGCATACTATAATCACATTGCTACGTATATAATTGACAATTGTTCAATGAATGTAACAGCCCTCCTAGTTCTTTTTATGAGAAACTTGAATGAAAACTCTGCGGTTTTAAACGCCTTTACATTACTAAATCTTCAAGAAGTGTCCCAAACGTTTATTTGTTGTGATTTTTCAATGATTTAATTAAAGATGTCAAAAGCAGTTTTATTTGTTTTATCATTGATGAAATCACAGCGATTCATACATCATAGATGCTTTCCATTACATAGATGTTCCAGTAGGGGTGACAAAAATTGAAAATAATGTTTTACAGTATAAGTCGGAGGGAAACAGATAATGCCAACATCACCACAGATTCATTCAAACTCAAACTTATTAAAGATGGTCTAAACTTTGAAAATGTTTTTGCTATAAAAAAGTATGCTTATGCAATGATAGGTCAGCATCATTGATTGGCAATATATATATACATTGTAAATGGAGAATTTTTTTTTAAATGCTTGATTTGGGGAAAAATTTGAGCATAAATTTGTTTAAAAAATTTTATAACGGAAAATTGACAATTTAGAATTTTTGTTTCGGGAAGAAATTACGTTGGGGACATTTTCTGAAAAAAGCCCTCATTTGGGGAAAATTTCAGAAATTTTGGGGAAAATGGCTTTCGGCAATCTGGAAACACTGGATGGAACAATTTATATTCTTCACAAAAGTATAACTTTTTTTTCTGTTTAAAAAAAACAATTATTTTAAAAGCAAATAATATTTCATGGTAAAATCTTGGTAAAATCATGGTAAAATTTTAATCTTGATAAATATACCAGCGGAATATCCACACATATCTAAATCATTTAAATTCCTTGATGAAATTACGTTGGGGACATTTTCTGAAAAAAGCCCTCATTTGGGGAAAATTTCAGAAATTTTGGGGAAAATGGCTTTCGGCAATCTGGAAACACTGGATGGAATAATTTATATTTGTCACAAAAGTATAACTGATTTTTTTTCTGTTTCAAAAAAAAACATAACTATTTTAAAAGCAAATAATATTTCATGGTAAAATCTTGGTAAAATCATGGTAAAATTTAAATCTTTATAAACATACCAGCGGAATATCCACACATATCTAAATCATTTAAAATCATTGATGAAGTTCTACATGTAATGTGTGGTTCTACACGGAATGTGTGAATTTGATTTTTCTGCTTTGCAGTTTTTGAAAAACCAAAGTACCGAAACAAACTGCTCGTAGTAAGTGACTTAATGTTAAAATTAATCAGTTTTAACTCTGATATAAATGCCCTCATCGGTAAACACCAGTGTCCGAAATTTCACTGACTAAAATTTACTCTTTTGAAAATAATTTAACGTTTTTTATTTATCTTTCTAGTTTGTGTGTTGTTTTAATTATTATGCCATTGTACAGATTGGAGTTATTACTTCTTATTTTTGTTAATAAATTAAGCTTCGTACTCTATTTCAAATTTTCCTTTTTCGTACGATAGGATGGCCGGCAACTTAAACAGATAATGCAACAATTTCCTTACGGGTATACACCTTTATATTAGGTGGGTCGCAAAAAAACTGCTTTACTTAAAAGTGGATCGCGTACCGATCACAGATTAGTAACAGAGAATCAACTTTCATACACTGTAATGGCAACTTGTTTAACATGGGATTACGCATAGACAGTAGCGAGACGAGCGGATGACTCTGAAACTACGATCATAACATAAGAGAGGTTGCTAATTCGGCGAAACATCGCTTCCTTGGCGACAAATGATAAAAGAAAAAAGAAAAAAAATACAGCGACGGCTTTCTGCTTCTTGTTTTGAAATTTAGGAAAGAATTATTTTAATATGGAATAACTTTGACTTATTCGTCTTGCAAACAATACATGTGTCTCTTCGTAACATAACAACCGAATAATTTAAACTTGAAAATTCAAGAATAATAACAGTAATAATTACGAATCAATATAAGCGCGGAAATCTAAGATCAAGTAGCATAAGCACGTGTGCAAAGATAATCAAATCAGCATTCAGCAAGAAGCGCCAAACCAGAATAGGGTTACAGTTAAACAGAAATCACCAGGATAAAAATCGCCAACGCGATGGTTTAGTTTTTAAGTGATCCACTGAGGGCGTTCTTTTCAAGTCGAGTTGAGGCTCTGTTACGTACTCTGTGGTACCGATAAAGGGCAGGAAGGTTAAAATCAACATAGTTCCTTTAATTGACTTGTTGTCATCAAAGACAGCAAGATTTCACGATTATAGTTCTATAGAAGAATGCATTGAAAATAATAGCAATTAAATAATGTTTATAAAATTTACCCCATACTTTTTCCGGTGTGCACTAAAATGCAGTTGGGTTTCTATGGAAATCTTAAATTAATATATGCGGGAACAATTTTTCAATTAAAGATGTATATGTATTTTAGACTAGCAGGCGGTCGTCCGCTGCGCTAGTCCTCTCTACCAGACGAACCTTTGATTTTTTTTAGAGTAAGTTTCATTATAGAACAAAAAAAATATGCAAATTACAGAAACTAATCCTCATGAAAAACATTCGTCTAACAATATAAATCTCACCAAAATCCGTCCGTTAGTATTTTTTATAAGGACTAATTTTTCATAATAGTTTTCGGATGATTTTAGAAATTTACTCCACAATAACTGACTAAGAGTATAACTGAGCATTGTAGAGCAAGCAGTAAAAAATATACTAAAAATACCACTGAAAAATTATCTAACTTACAATGCAAGTTTCATCAAAATGCGGCTAGTAGAACATTTTAAAATAAATAATATTTCATGATTGCGTTCTCCTGATTTTAAAATAGTCTCCCATAATTTGGTACCTAAGTAACATAAAACGATGTGAAACATGTTAAATGTTTCCCCAAAAAAATTATCTGTCAGTGCAAATTCCATAAAAATGTTTTCAGAAGTACTCAGGTTATCCGGACTTAACTGCCGGAACTAAATACGAATTTGCATTTTATGAGTAAAGTAAAAGAAGATAGATATAACGTCATAATAATATTGATCATCAAACTTTATAGAACTATATGCTATTTTTTGTTATTTCTGCTAAATAAATAATGTAATGACATAAAATAACGTAAATTTAAAGAGTTTCCAATGCAAGAATATTGGTCACAAATATGTTGCCATAGGTGCCAACCTGACATTGATTATCCGTACTACGTGCATTAATTTGACCCTGGTTTGAAATTAAATATGTTCCACTAACAATCCTAAAGATTCATGAAATATATTTTCTGGTTTGAAATGACGTTAACCTGGATCAAACTAATCCAGGTATTAGGGAAGATTAGTTGAAAGTTGGCAGCTATGTGTTGCGTTCATCCTTACAACAACTGTATTTAATTCGGTCCCAAAGCAATCTTTCTAAACTAAACTAATTAAATTTTTATTTCGATCGCAAAATTTTCTTCATCTTACTTTTTAAATTATTTAAATAAAAGATATTTTACCTTCTTACTGCTTTTTAATACTAGAACGCCGGGAAATTTTACGCAACTTTTATAAAATATATTTAAAACCAGAAAAATCATTTAAATTATTTAGTTTATTTATTTCGCTCAATTTATTGCAACAGGTATGTAACTTATTTCTTAAGCATTTTTAGTTCACAGGCTATCATAGCCTGACAGCTTATGTGCCGGCCCGTTCTGTATGTACGTTCGTGCGTAATGCGATAACTCATGATAAAAATGTCCAATCCTCTTGAAATTTTGTATATAGGTATATACTGACAAGGCGCTTAACTGATTAGTTTTGGGAGTTCATTCGATATGTATAAGAGGGGGAACGGGGGCTCATGTCCCTCCCCTTAATTGATATAAATGGGTTTTTCATGCAGAATTAAGTTTTCGTTCAAAATTTAGATATAGGATCATTCTGATGAGGTGATTCCGTGACTGTTATTAGGTGTTCATTGAATAAGTATAAACAGGGGGAACAGGGGTTGCCTCTCCCCTTAATTTATATAAATGGGTTTGTCAAGCAGAATTGTCAGATTTCGTTCAAATCTCTGAATAGTTTTGGAAGTTTAATGGTTAAGTATAAAAAGGGGGGGATAACTCCTCTTAAATTATATATATGCTAAATGGGTTTTTATTAAGAATTATCCGATTTGCTCTGAATTTTGGATGTAAATTTTTTATATGATAAAGCATGTCCTTTATAGTTTAGGAGGTTCAATGATTAAGTATAAAAAAGGGGAAACGGGAGAGCTGTTTCCCCTTCTTATTTTTTTTCGAACGGAATAAACCCTTGAAAATATAAGGCTGTAATGTACAATTAGTATGCGTAGCCTGTGATCTCAATGCCATCATTTTAACTGGGCAATAATCTTTTTATTCTTGTTCGAATCGACAATTAGTCCAGTGATCGGAGTCGAACGCTTCCCCGCGTTCTAGTGTTAAGCTATGTACCAGCTGCTTTATTGTTTATTATCGGTGGTGCTGCAATGAATGAAAAAATATATAGGGGGAACTGGGGTACATTGATACATGGGGCACATTGATACACCCCCTCTACCGCTCACAGGGTCATTACAGGAAGTTTCACAACAGCTCCAAAAGGTGATGCTAGTGTATTCAACTACATACAGAAAATCTTGGAATGATTCAGCAGTTTGATGAAATGGGACGGGTGATTTATTGTTTTTGCTGTTCAAAAGTAAATTTGAGTTGTACAATTAAAATGCTGTTATACAACTGTTCCAGTATTTTCAACCAAAATGAATACTCTCCCTGGTAAGTACAGCTACTCTTTATCAGTTCCTCATTATTTATTGTTAGATATATTGTGAAGTGTTGGATTTGAGACTCATTTTATTCAAAATCGCTATATGGGGCACATTGATACAGTTTATGACGGGGCACATTGATACAGCCTAAATCCTTTAATAGTTCATATTTTCATTATCTTTTATTATTTTTTTTACCATACACTCCTTAATCCAACTTTTTTTTCACGAAAAATTTCTAATATTAGTTTTTATTGAAGTGAAATAGCTCTAATTTCTTTATATTAGAACATTTTATAGTATTTATGAAAACAGAAGACGTAGGAACTTACCCAGCATCTAGTGCTAGTAGAACTAATAAAAGAAAAGGACGGCATTCTGGCAAATCTCGAATTTATATCGATTCTCCAGAGAAAAAAGTATTTTCGACATGAGAAATGTTAAGTAAGAGAAACAAACTGCAGAACAGAAAATGATACTTATATTATAAACAGAATTTTTAATATAATTATCTTTTATTTTCTGTTTATGAACCTATTTATAAACAGAAAAACTGGTAATTTTTTCATCTTTCATAAGAAAGAAGATAATGCTGGGGTTGAAGTGCTAGATAAGACAAAGTTATCACAGCCAACAATCAGACAAGAAACAGCCAGAACATCAGGTCATAATATATTTAATTTTGATTGCTTTAATATTGCTTAAAAATAAATTGTGGTTGATTTGAATTTTTATAAATAAATATAAAATGGTTTTCTAACTCATTTTTTATGAAAAATATGCATTGGTATTATTTTGTCGTCATTTTTCTTAAACGTATCAATCTGCCCCGGGGATGGGGCACATTGATACAAATGACTTTTTTTGATTTTTTTAAAATTACATGCAAAAATTCTATATAAAACAATGATTGTACATTTTTATAACATACTACACAAGTTTTGCTGTCACCTCATGGAAAAAAATCTTGAATTTTCTCCTTTTTTGACACCAAAAAAAATCTTAGAAAAAAACTGTATCAATGTACCCCAGTTCCCCCTACTGCAATCTAAAAGCTTGGTACGGTTGCGTTATATCACTCCATTGTCGCCAAGCATAGAAGCTGACGCCAAGTGAAATATTTCAAACAAATTAACATTAATGGTGCGGAAGTAATAATTTGTAAAATATTGCACTTCAAAACTACAGAGTTTTGAGTACTATTTTATTAAACAAAGAACATATGAAAAATACCAGAACAAACCAGAGCCTGATTACTAACGGGGCACTCTCTCACCAGAAAAAATTTATAGAAATTTTCGTCTTCTTTAAACGCCCTTTTCATACAAGATTACTGTCATGAATAAGAAAAAATTCTTTATTTCTTTTTCCTGGTGGGAGAGTGCCCCGTTAGTAATCAGGCCCTGAGTATAAGTGACAAACAAGGGGAAGTTTTCACCAAGATTTAAAGGTTTTTGAAGAACGACATGAAAGATTTTGGGATGAAAACATGTTAAGGGATTACTGTTGGTCCATTATAAGATTGGACTCATCCAAATAACTACAAAAAAGAGGCAAAAATTAGCCATTTTTGATTTTTTTTAAAATTTCGCTATTGAGAGATTATCGCAAAATAAGAGTTTTTGAAACTTTTTTCTATAAATAGAAAAAAAAAACAGATTTTTTTCTGCTTGATTAAATTTTAAAATGTATTATTGCATTTCAATATTACTGCGTGCGTATTTTTTTGCTATTTACTACATGTACTCTAATACGAAAACATCCAACCGATGAAATTGACGCATACCAAATTTCTGTGACGTACGCAAATAAATTGTGCTTTTCCATTAGTTTTTTAAATATAATTTTTTAACTATTGGAAACTAATTTTTCGTAGTAGGTGCATTCAGTAGATTACCTTCACGTCCCTCAGTACCTTACCCTCCGGTACAAGCAGCATCGAAATCCGTCAAGTATTTTTGAGATTTGCTTGAAGAAAGAATTTTGTTTGATTTTTAATATCATTTCGTAGCTGTGTATGTCCAGAAAGTGCGGCTTTGCTTCGCTCAGACAATTACTATATTTAATTTTCTCTATCTTTACAACAAGAAAGTATTGGATTCGTGAAAAACTTTCTAATCCAGTTTTCGACAGATTTACACATTTTAAGGTTCAGAGTACCCCCAAAACAAGTTTTTACAAAATTGCCCATATGTCTGTTTGTATGTGACATAAATTTTGTGGCCACTCTATCTCAAGATTTAATGCTAATAAAAATTTATATTAAGATTTTCCTGATTTAAATTTGTGCTGATTATTTTTAGGAATAAATCGCTCAATGGGTGGCACTGTTGTGCAGCTTTTTGTTCGATTTCCGCAATAGATCTATCCTCAGAATTAATGCATGGATTTCACCTTTAGATTAAGTAATTCCTTGACATAAATTGATGCTTCTCTACGTTTCTGCGTAAATCGCTCAATAGGTGGCACTGCTATGTAACATTGTTTAATATTTTCGCAATCGGTCATTACCCAGAACTTATGCAGAAATATTTATGAAACTCCAGATTCGGTTAGTCCTTGGCATGAAATGTTGTTTTGTTTGTTTTGGCGTAAATCGCTCAACACGTGGCGGTGCTATGCTACATTTTCTGCAATTTTCACAATAAATTTATCTTCAGAATGAATGCGCGGAAATTTTGCAGACTTCAGTAGATTCTGCAGACTCCTTGACATAAATTGATTTTTTTTTTTACGTTTAGGTATAAATCGCACAGCAGGTGGCTCTTTCATGCCGCATTTATTAAGATTTCTGTAACAGTTCTACCTCAAGAACAAATGCACGGATTTCCTTGTAACTTCATTTCGATTATTCATTGATATAGATACAGATCGGTGTCCTTAAAAATGGACACCTAGTTTTTATTTTACTGCCAACCAGGAAATTTAATTAAAATTTTCCTGTTATTATTTTCAGGGGCAACGTATTTGTATTCGTAAAACCTTTAAATAAATTATTGGCGGAAGTTCTTATACGAAAATTGATTTATAAACTAGTAAACGTGTAGTTTCGCTTATCTAATAGATGGAAAATTTTCATTGAAAAATTCTGGTGAGAAAGTGGCTAAATTATGAGATGCCTCTGCACCATCACTGCCCTTCAAAATGTTAAAATACACAAAAAATACGCACGTTTGTATTTTCCAGTAAATTCCTTTATAAATTCAAGTGGAAGTCAATTATTTTAACACTAGAACGCCGGGAAAGTGTCAAATGGACACCAATTACTGGACTAATTGTTGATTCGAACCAGAAAAATCTTCAAAAAATAAGTTATATGTAAGTTGCAGTGAAATGAGCTAAAGAAATAGACTAAATTCTTTCAAATTATTTTTCTGGTTTTAAATAAATTTTATAAAACTTGCGTAAAAATTACCGGCGTTCTCGTGTTAAACAGATCTACTCCTCGAAGGAGTGGGTTAACCCTTCGAGGGAAAAGCAATTCAATTCTTAAAATGCCTAATTGATTGAATGGCACCAGAATTTAAAATTAAAATTTACTTCAAAATAGATTAAAACGTTTTCCTCACGTGCTTGATAAGATTAAAATTTTCGTTTCAAAATTCTGGTTTCAATGTGGCATTTCGCAATTAAAACTATACGGGTACACCTTATCGTACCGACCCACAAGGGGTTACATATTCTAATTGGTATTATTCATCTTGCTCTTGCAGTTGAGAGCAAGGTACCTTGAACAACTGCAGAATCGAAGAGAGAATTAATGACGACAAATGTTTATTATGATTTATATTTGTACATACTTTTTCTGGTGTACGTTAAAAGATATATTTTTCATAATTTTAGTGATACAAATCAATTTACAGTATCTGAAGTATTTTGTGTGTCCCTGTAAATACTATATGCTTTGTATTACACAGAAAGTACTTTGTAGTAATTTTCAGCAACGCATATCAATTTGATAAAATGTGAAACAGTTTTGTATTATTAAAACGCGCCTAAACAATGTTTCTCTTTATACTCTTATGTAATGGAATACTTTTGTGTACCCTGTAAATGAATAACAAATTTTTTTGCACCACAGAACGTATATTTTCGTATATATTTCATAGATGCATATCAATCTGATTGTGTCCGAAAGAGTTTAGCACAATTAAAATACACTTGAAACTATTTTTCCCATTTGCCGTAATGTAAGAGAATGCTTTTGATTTTCCTTGTAATTAAACTATTCATCCAGTTTTCATAAAATTTGAAATGACAAGGTAAAAATTATGCAACAATTATTTATTTCAAATTTGAAATAATTCGGTTGTGTAGTTTTAGCTCCGTTATATGCGAACGAACGGACATACTGAACGACGACTATAGGTGATATGTATTTTCAAAATTACAAACGCACTTAAAAAGAATTTAGGACTTTAGTTATGTATTACAATTTTAACCTTTTTTTAAAAATTCCATGTATTCTTTTAATTTCCTTAATTGTTAATATTCTTTAAAATCATTCTTTTGTGTGCATCTAAGTTAGAAAAGGAAATTGTCTGTGAAATTTCGTGGATTTATCTCTTCCCGGAGCAAGGAGTTTCTGATCCAAAAATATTAACTAATTCACGCCGCAGTTTCTGAACCAATTTATTTTTAGATAATCAACAGCTTTTATTTACGTATATTATTAACTCAAAGCAGGAGGGTGCAAAACGGGGACTATCCCCCAGGCACGGAAATTGAGAGGAGCGCCAAAATTATACTACAAACATCGTTTTTTCAACTGTTTTCATTAAAAACATAATGTCTTTACATGTTCCAAGCTTTTTCCTAATGAAGGTTACTTGATTTTCGCTTACCCGAAACCCAAATACAAATTTATGAATAAGGACGTCTTAATTTACAAAATTTCTTTTAGGTCTCCCTTTAACTTTCTCTTTTCTAAGTCTAAATTTGCTGCGCTTATGACAAAAACATATAGGGGAGAGGGGTGAACGTTTGAACTGCGGGCACTCTAAATATTTTCCTTCAAATAAATTACTTTTTAAAAATTTCTATGGCAATACATTACTACAGCTTCAGCGCAATAAGTATACAAAGCTGCACCATTTTGTATGAACAATAATGTCTAAAGAAGGTATGCATTTTTCTTCCTCTTAAAACTAGGTGTAAGACTTTTACGGAAAATTATATATTCCTAAACTTTTAATTTATAGTTCAATACTTAAATAAAGATGTTAGTTTTAGTTTATAAACTTGTTTCATTCAAATTCTTCAGTCGAATTGAGTAAACAGTTGTAATGTTGAATTCCATATGATGGGGCACCATTGAACATATGAGAAAACTATGAAGAAAAGAGTTGTTGATGTACTTAAATATTATTATTTTTGGAATTTTTCTGTGGGAAAAGAGGTTATTTAAAAATATCAAAGAATATGAATTTATAATTTTAACAATTCTTCTTACTGCACACATGTATTACAATCTCTGGGTGTATCACCGATGGGAAGTTTCAGATCTAAATTAATGATGACATTTGATACACTTGATAAACATCCCGGATACACAACAAGGATTCGTGATTTAGCAAGTTTGTCTAACAAAGCATTTACTTTTAAATCCACGCTTATGGTATTGATTGTTTAATTTATTTTATTTTCAAATAAATAAGAAAAAAAAAGCTTCGTTACTCTGTAAATGTGTAAAATCATAAAAATAAATTTCAGTCCGTCACAAAATACAGTTATCACCTGAATGCAATTATTTTAATTGTTGTTTGAATTAACTGTACGAGTTTTGTCCCTGATATTAACGTGTCCTTGTAAAGTAAAGAATAAAAATCATAAAGATGTCAGTTTGTCCTCGAAAAATTCTTTTTTTGCCTTAAAAGCGAAAATTTTTAGACAGAGAAATATGAAAACAAACGGAAATATTTTGTGAAAAAAACGGAAATATTTCTGGAATTTATTGGATTCTTTTTCCGTTAAAATTCCGTATTTTAACGATTTTTTTACTGTCCAAATAACGCAACAGCAATGACTTGTTTCAGGAATTTGCACCTATGCACTATCTAGTGATGTTTTAAACCCCATTATTAACCCTTTGTGGCGCAGAGCAAATTCATTGTGTTCTTATATGAATATTATAACATATATTCCATATATATATAAAACATATATTCCATAATGTTATGGAATATGAACAAAAGTAGCTTAAAGGTGTTTTTAAAATGAGTTGTGCATTTTTACGCTGAATTATTTTTAGTACACCAAAATATATTTATAAATTATTGAAAAATGATGCACAGGGCCACGCAAAGCATTAGGCACATAGTTCTCTTTAGAAAATAATCTCTGAAACATAGTTTCACTAGATTTAAACGTGTTTTAATCTTCATTTACTATAAGCTAAATAGTGACATGAACGTATGTAGGGATAGTTAAACAAAATACAGGGCTGTACGAAAGAATCAAAATATGCTATATCTCTATTGGGTATAAATTTCTCAAAGTCAAATTTCAACCTATTAGAAGTTTTAATACTTTAAACCATAGTTAAAAGTATTTAAGAATTTAGTTTGTCTGTCTGTTCTGTAACTAGCGTTAATATAGTTGCTCTGTAATTGGTATATGTTATTGAGATTTCTATGCCATTCTCGGTATTGAAAATAAAGTGCGTAACGCTCATGTGTTATTTACAGCTATTCAAAAATAATCCATTATATTATTGTCTATGGGAAATATCTTACTTATATAAATAATTTGCACTTATGATCGTCATCTGGTCTGCTTGTCTGTCCACCTAAAACAGCGCAAATCTACTAAATAAATGATTTGAAATTTCATTAATATAACTATTAGAGATTTTTGTGGAGTCATTTCAAGTTTTATGAAAATCGAATTAGAATTTAAAAATACAGTAATAAAGTAAGTAACAGTAATAAATATCTTTTTCATCATTCTACTAAATTCTATCATATTTAATCAATTAAATGATATTCCGTAATATGTAATAATTCTATGTTTGCCATTTTGATTACGTACTATTTAAGATGGAGTCTTATTATTTTTATATTACTGAATTTAAGATATGTAATCATATCACATTTTGCATTCATGCATTTTTTCATAAGAGCAACAGCTGTTGCATGAAATCTGAATATTGTTAAAAATAGTTGTAGTAAAAATGCACCTCATTTGCCACGTCTGACGTGCCACTTCCAACTTGTTTTGTAATAGTGATTTCTCTTTGAGTATATTTGCCAGTTTGACCTTCATTTTTAAACAGAAATGTCGAGTTCACCGTATTTTATGCTTTATTTAATGATAGACCATTAGTAACAATATAAACGGAAAATGTTCTTTAAAAATTTATAGTATGAATTCGAAATTTCGGATTATTGTTCGGAGGCCAAACTGGTAACGATGCTTTAGACTAATATTACTATTTCTAAGAAGTAGAATTTTACAAAGAGTCAAAAAAGAATTATTAAAGAATTATTATTATTAGAATCCTCCCTATTGAAAATACTCCTGAGTAATAAGTTCTATGCGTCTTCCTAACAGCGATAATTGAATTCTCACTTTTTATACAATCATGTGTTATCCTTTTGTGGAACAGAACAATTTCATTGCTTAAGTGTTGTAAGTAACTAATGACTCTGGAATTTGAGAACAACTTTATTTACAAATTAAAAAAAGCAACTAAATTTCACGCATCTAATCAACCCAAGGTATTTTTTTAACCATAATTTTGTCGGCAACGTGGCCCTTGGAAATTCAAATTAAGTGGTTTCATAGGCATACCACCACCTCTAAAGGAAAAAAGAATTATTTTTTAAAAATGTACAAAAACTTAGTGACAGGCTTTCTGTCAATCACCGCATAGGTGAGGCTGCTCAAGACACACCAGAAGCGTTCATAAGAACATTCATCAATAAAATTACTCTTTTCCGATATGCACCACTGAGAGACCCATTGCCACGTGGATGAAATTTTAAAATCCAACATCTTGTTCGTATTTGACTCGCTGTCACCGAAAACAGCAAGATTTCACGATTAATGTTAAGTAAGAATGAAGTTTTCCAATTAAGGAAAGCACTTATTATCAATCATATTTATACCATACTTTTTCCGGTACTCTTCAAAATAATTTTTTTTTTTTTTTTTTTTTTTTTTTTTTTTTTTACACAAGTAAAGACACACCAGTAACGTTTATAAGATACATTTATTAATAAGAAGACTTTTTTCGAGTTTTGCCACAGGTCCTAATTGGGTCCACAATTCTAATACTGTTTTTACTAAATTTAAATTATGTATTTTTAACTTTTTTAAAACTAGCAACATCTTTATAACCTATTCTTCATTTTATTACAAATTATTTTCCAAAATACCACTGTGTCAAAAGAGAAGAACTACCTCTTCAGTTTCGAATATAAAATAATAATAATAAAAATATTCATTGGTTTCTTTCCGAACAAAATGACATTGTAAATGACAGAAAAAATATCATTTCTGAAATGGATCCTGTTAGGCACTTAGTCATTTAGACTCCAAAATAGGGATCTAAAACTACATACCTTTTAAAATCATCTATTTAATAATTATTAAGCTAAATGAACGCAGTCACATATTTAAGAGCTTTAAACAAGTAAATAACTTACAAATCCTCAAAAAATTTTGAAAAAGATTTAAGTTAAATACTTATGCAAATTTATCACTTACGTAGTTAGTGTCTTTGAACATTTTATCATTTACCAAACTCAGATTTTCATTTTTTTCATTAGGCATGCAGCTGCGATCCTGGCATTTATTTATTTGCTTTCTACGTAAAAATATTCAGCTATTCATAAGTAATCAAGGTTCGCACACCTCCGTATATCTTATAAAGACTCTGGGAAATTTATACTTAAATTTTAAGATACGAATCTGAAACCCCCACATTTATTCTCGAATTGCGCAATATGCTTCTGCTGCGAAATACTTCGAAAATGCTGTAAAAATTTAGTGGTAAAAATGTGCGAACCTTCGTAATGAAGAAATTCAAAAAAAAAAAAAAAAAAAAAAAAAAAAAAAAAAGTTGCATTTTTTATTTTTATAAATAAAGGAACAGACATCCTCGAATTGTGATCCAGGGATCGGATATGTTAAAACATCGGTATACCTGAAGAAAAAATAAAGTTTTGTTGTTGAATTGATGAAATTTATATTTATCTGGAAGTGGGAACAGAGACAACCGAAGAGATGCATGTACATCTTGAAAAATTAAATCCTATATTAAAAAGAAATGACAAAGGAAATGAGGGCAGTAAGTTTTGTTTATTAAATAAATTTTACAAAATTTGAATTTTTATTTTCAATTTCTTTTATTTTTTTGCGAGCAGATGCGCCTGTAGTTTTTCAGTCTTAAGGCCATGAAGAATCCGGGGCGGATCTCGGAGAGATCTTCATTACTGAGATGCTTTTTCATCTGTAAAGAAAAAAAAACAGAAACATATGTTTTACATCAATTATAAACACATAGTTTTAGTTTTTTTAAAATCCAAATTGATAAATAAATTATTAACAATTATAGATTTCGTGCAAATTACGGAATGCTGCAATGCGACAATCACACTACACCCTCAAAATCAAATCAAAAGTAACAATAACAGCTAATGAAGCTAATTTTGCAAGATATGATTAAACCGGAAATATTTTTATTAAACATCTTTGTTTTATACTGTTTTAGTAACAAAGATCTCAGGTATCAACGCTGCGAACTCTCAAACTGTTAGAAAGACCAACTACATATGTTAAAAAATCATAAATGAAACACGTTTTTAAATGGTAATCAGATTTTCAATACTGTTATAGTTATAGAGAGTGCCTCATCACATAATTAAAACAAGGAAACAAAATAAATGTATTCCTATCATTACGGGTTCATGTTCAACACACAATAAAGTTAATTGCACATTAAACTTTTTTGAAAGAACAACTTTAGTATTTACCATTACTCAATGATAACCATTAACTTGCAATTAAATTTTACAATGTTTAAATTATTTTAGGTCTTCCTGTCTATCAATAAACACTATCATACCCTTTATCCCTTTTCGGGACGGACAAAATCTGTTAATAAAATGAGAAATTATCGACTGACACCGCAATTCATAAATTTTTTTTTTATACATTGAATCCTTTAATTTAAACTTTTACTCTAAAAGGAAAATTTTACTAAAATATTATTGGCTTCATTTGCAAGTTTGGAATTAAAATTAGGTATCCCAGGACCGGGCACAGTGTGCCGGAAAGAGGTTAAAATGAATATAACCCTCAAAAGTTTGCCGACATAATTATTTAAAACACTCCAGAAGAAAATGCATAAAGTTGAAATATAATAGCATTTTTACAAGAAATTTGCACGTAATATTGGACGGAAAATAACGAAATAGAAGTGAGAAACAGAGCCTGATTACTAACGGGGCACTCTCTCACCAGAAAAAATTTATAGAAATTTTCGTCTTCTTTAAACGCCCTTTTCATACAAGATTACTGTCATGAATAAGGAAAAATTCTTTATTTCTTTTTCCTGGTGGGAGAGTGCCCCGTTAGTAATCAGGCCCTGGTGAGAAGCTGCCTGCTAGCACCTATATTTTTGCATCCCTGTTCCAGAAAAAAATTAACACTTAAAACAATCTTAATGTTCGAATGTATTTGTTTATTTTTCTAGATTTAAATAAAACAGTTTTTATCACGCTTTGGTTACGTGATGTAGCGGCCCTTGCAGCTTAACATGATTTAGAGTTATCCCTTTATGTTTTTAGCTGTGGTAGTGGTTTAAAAAGAAGAAACCAAAAGAAACTCTTCTGTGCACGTAATTGACTTAAAAAGCTTATAATTCTGGAATAACCAAGTTCTTTCTTTTTTTTTCAGAACAGAATGTTCCTGTAACTCGTATCCTTAGATTTACAAGCATGAGAGCAAACTATCTATGGCCTACAAAAGACATAGCTGATTTATCACATGGCAGCACACCAATACAATAAAAAGAATATTGCCCAGTTAAACTGAAGGCATGAAGCTCACAGGCTATGCATACTAATTGTACATTACAGCCTTATATTTTCAAGGGTTAATTCCGTTCGAAAAATAATATTAAGGAGAAGGGATCACCTCCCCCCTTTCCCCTTTTTATACTTAATCATTGAACCCTCTAAACTGATCAGGAACATGCTTTATCTTATACAAAATCCATATCCAAAATTTACAGCAAATCGGAAAATTCGTTTTATATAATTTAAGGGGATATTTAATTTTTATTATAATTTAAGGGGGCGTTTTATATAATTTATGGGATTATAATTTAATCCCATTTATATAATTTAAGAAGAGTTATCCTTCTCTTTTATATACTTAACCATTAAACTTCCAAAACTATGCAGAGATTTGAACGAAATCTGACAATTCTGCGTGAAAAACCCATTTATATAAATTAAGGGGAGGGGCATTAGAACCCCCATTTCCCCTGTTTATGTTCATCCAATGAACACCTAACACCAATCACGGAAGCGCTTCATCAGACTGATCCTATGTGTAAATTTTGAACAAAAACTAATCTTTCTGCATGAAAAACCCATTCATATCAATTAAGGGGAGGAGTATGATCCCCCGTTCCCCCTCTTATACATATCGAGTGAACTCCAAAAACTAATTAGGGGAGCGCCTTATCAGGATATACCTATGTACAAAATTTCAAGTGGATGGGATATTTTTATCATGAGTTATCACGTTACGTACATACGAACGTACGTACGTAACATAATTACATAATTATTTGTAAACATAACGTATACGTAAACACATACGTAAGCATAATTATTTGTAAATATGAAAAAGCTATATTTCTCACATATTATAAACCGGGATTATTTTTATCAAAATTATGGTGCCGATGTGGCCTTTGTTAATTAAAATTAAGTGGCTTCATATGCATACAACCACCCCTCAAGGGACTAACATGTTCGCTGCTGCTTACGTGAAGATATGGTGATAGTTAATGCCGCACTGTAGAAGTGGGTTTTTCCCAGAAGCCGATTTACTTTTTAAAACAAAGAATCAGTAAAAGATGTTCCCGCGCCAGAGCGTGACTAACTATAGGACATCACCCCACATCACGTGCTTGCACGTGAGTGGCCCCTTAACGTTGGCACCATATCACACGCTGGCGCGTGATCGGCAGAGAATGTGTAACGATTGTTAATACCAACGAAAACACCACTGCAGCTGCAGGAATAAAAAAGACACATTACTGAGGAATGTATCAGTTAAGACCATCTGCCAAAAACTTGACATTTTTCAATGCGTGTAAAGTTTTTTTCCCCCTGCTAGCACTGTAGAGCAGCATTGAGGACAGATGATTGTGATACTCTTCCCATAGTTTTTATACATTGTTACGCTGGACCCTATGTGACGTCAGCTGTGGACAAACACCAATTGACAAGCAGAATATTTCAACCCAGCTTTCCTTCGCCCAATTAGCGATCCTTTTCGGAGGGTATATTCTCGAACATCGTAGCTGTTACCATTCGTGAGTAATGTCTCTTGAATAATCCTTAACAATGTGAAATAACAACAGACGGATTTTTTTATCTGATGCATTAATGATACTTCCTTCGAAAAGTAAGTATTAATAAAAAATAAAATAAAATAACGGTTCTACTTATTACCTTTGCCCTGTTTTAAACCAATGGTAGGACAATATTGGGGTTTATATATTGCCAAAATAGTCTGGTATTTAAATTTTCCCCATATTACAACAATGTCGATAAATGGTATCTCAATGAATGATATCTCAATAATGAAGCAAAAATGACAATGTTGGGCAAATTTTGGTTAATTTTCTTTATCAAATGTCAATGACATTTTGATTTTTAAAGAAATTCTCCATTAATCGATGTAGCAAAGGGTATACTGAGGTACACGCCTTATTCATTCTGGAATCTTTTAAGAAGCTTCGTATGTTTTCTGTTTCTCCAATAAAGCTATTCTAATGCATACTTTCTGTTACAGTGTAAATTCTCTGCATTTAATTACAGCTGCAATACTGTTTACGTTTGTAATGCAGGCGAAGAAAAATCTTTTACTTATTGCGAAACATTTTTTTTCGTAAACCTGGTACCATTTAATCATTTCAAAATTTTAGAAACTGAAAGAATTGGCACTAAAATATGTTAAATGACTAAAAAAAAGAAAAAAAGCATGTTTTATTTTTGCAATTATTACTTTTATAAAATTTGAGCCTTTGAACTTTCAAGAATTTCGTACAGCGGTCCGATAGAAACTAGGGTCGTGCGAGTGGATGATGGACAGTATGCACAATGACGAAGTGGTTCTTTTTGTACAAACACTGAGAAAAACATCTTTAGTGTTTATTGTGTCGATTCACAATTCCCAAGGATGACAATTTATGTTCACTTTCCTAATATCAATTAGAATTGAAAAATATCATATTTGAGTTTTTTTTAAAAACAAGTATTTGCCGTTTAAAAAAAATTAGGATGGTGTAGAAGCATTGTTTTTTTCTTGGACGCTTATTTATTCAATCCCCACTCAATTTCAAAGTTATTCCTCATGCAATAAACAGGGCCTGATTACTAACGAGGCACTCTCCCACCAGGAAAAAGAAATAAAGAATTTTTCCTTATTCATGACAGTAATCTTGTATGAAAAGGGCGTTTAAAGAAGACGAAAATTTCTATAAATTTTTTCTGGTGAGAAAGTGCCCCGTTAGTAATCAGGCTCTGGCAATAAATCCTTACGTTGTTCTTTTCTTAAATAGCCAAAGAAGAGGAATGGACCAACGATTTAGAGGGATTTTGACTTTACAAGGCAAAATTGGGGAAAACTTTAAATAATAATAATAATATAAGCGTAACCAATACTTTATTTTGGATATTTCTGCAATTTACTCTGTCTTCAACAGATAATTGCGAAGACCATGAAAACCTATTTTTTACCACTAAAGATCATTTTTAAAGATTTTTTTAAGACTTAAACCGGAAAAGTTATGTCGTAAAAATTAAATGTATTAAATATTTTCTACCGGCCGCCATTTACAGTTTATTGAATCATTACATGTCGTGATGTCTTGCTACTTTGGGCAAGAAGAATTATCATTGAGAATGTTGAGTCCCGCTTCTCCAAGCTAATTGGTACCGTACGCCGTTCGGTTTAGCGGGAATTCGATATAGGCGGTTTCCATTAATGATTACGTTTTGATAGCGTAAATAAACCATTTCTTTTCAAAGTAGAGGGTGGTTCAATTTAAAATATCCTTGTTTGCGGCGCCTTAGCGAGAGAAGGAGTGGAGTAAGGTCTTCATATTTGTAGGATATGCATATCTAATCATGGGAAACTGATTGCTGCAAAAAAATTTAATTCAAGCAAAACAGCCAGGAGATAAAGGGCTACGATCGATTTAAAATAAGAAAAATGTAAAATGACCAAATGCATAAACATCTTAGTACCAATGGATTGATTCCCACCAATAATTTTTAATAGTATTATTCGTTGAAATCTTATTAGTATATGTTGCGAATATTTTTATTAGAGCTTTTATAAGACGAAAATTACTGAAAATCTAATGGTGGGAATTGTTCCATGGGCGCCATCATTTGTACACCTCGGAAGAGACACGATCAATGAAGCACAGAATTCTGTAAAAGAAAATCTGTACCGTAAATGCAGCACGTTATCGGGACATGTTGCAAATTGTTGTCATCCCAGAACTGCAGCAGCGTGGGTGTCTCGCTACAACAACAACTTTCCAACAAGATGGTGTGCCTCCTCACATTGGACGTGAAGTACAAAAATTGCTACAATGCCATTTTACGGTGGATCGCATTATCAGCCAAAAACTCTCTACAAAATGGCCTCCACTTTCTGACTGGACCCCGGTATGATATTTGGCTTTGGGGTTACCTCAAAGATAAAGTTTATCGAGGAAATGTTGGAAATCTGGTGGATTTGGTTGCATGTACGCAACATCGATCGCGATCTGTTACACTCCGCTATGGACCATGCGGTGACACGATTTCACGTTTTGGCGATGAAGCAAGATAGACATATTGAATCCGACCTGTAAAAATTTTGTGTGCTTTCTATTACAACGCACATGTCTTTCGTTTGTGCTGTCGCAAACAGTGATATAAGATCGTCAATTTTTGTGAAAAAATGCAATAATAAAGTTAATTACTGACACCTCGTATTCTGTTCTTTATTGGTGAACATCTAGGTGAAAATAGTCCCAATTCCCACCGCTAAATTTTTAGTGTTCTTCGCCTAATAAAAATACTAATAAAATTAATGAAAACATATTTAATAAAAGTTAAACGAATAATACTAATAAATATTATTGGTGGGAATCAGCCCATTGGCCCAAGATGTTTACATCCTAAGTCGTGTTACATTTTTCTTATCTGAATCCAATCACAGCGCCTTTTTATCCACTGGTGGCCTTTGTTTGAAGTAATTAATTGTTTTGAACCATTCAATTTTCCATGGTCTGATATGTATATCTTTCAAATATAATGACATTTGATCCACTACTTCTCTCGCTAGACGTCGCAAACAGGGATACTTTAATTTGAACAACCCTGTAGAAAAGAGAAAAGATAGACCAAATTTGAAAGTTTGTTTCAAAATATAAATGGAGATTGATTAATATAATGTACTTATTAATATGTTTTTGAAAAAATGTAATAATTACTTGAATGTAATAATAATGTAATTTTATTTTTATAGATTATTGTATAATCAATTACATTTTATACATTGTTATTTTTTTCATATTTTATTTATTTATTCATCTATAGAACAAACAAAGATGCCATTTTGATTTTAAGATATGTAATCCTAAGGGTGAAAGAATTTATGAAATTATTTTAAAAAATGGTAACGTTATTTTAGGTTACGCTAATCCAAACCCATACATATATTTTTGAATTCAACCGACAAATTTGGAAGAGTAAAAAATCACAATAAAACATTGGGTCGTAAAGCACTTACTGTTTCACAAAAAACGAGTAATTTCACTGTAACTGAACTCGTGTTGACAATAATAATTTTAAGAAAAAAAAAATATTATTATTAAAATTCAATTATATGTAAAGTCTTGGGGAAAAAATAAATATCTTCAAGTAACTCCTCAACAAATTATTGTGGAAGATTAATTATGCTTAATTATGCTTAAATTATGCTTAAAAAGGGTAAAATTAAAAAAATTCATACGAAAAGGAAAAAAATAAAGTTCTTGAAGTCAAAAATGTTTATTTCTAAAAAAAAATTTCCCATTTCAAAAAAATATGATTGATGTTCGCATTTTGTTGTCTAGAATAATAAAAGTTACGTAAAAAGTAAAATTACTTTTTAAAAAATATAATAGTGAAGCACTTTTTAAAAATAAATTTTGTAAGAAATAAAATATCATTTTTCATTATTTTCCTAATGTACATAGTGCATTTTTATTTCAACTCTGATTTCTAATGCTGTATGTACTTTGATAAAATATCATAGCCAACGTAATAAATAATCTAAAATACTTGAAAAACTAATTTAAATTCATCAAACAAGGACATTAATTCTAACCTTTCAAAACATGAAGATATTAAAATGACACGCTTTTCAGAAATTTTAATTCTTGTCATCTTTACATTTTTGCATCTTTCTTTTATTAATGTGTATATATTTTCATGGAATTTATTTAATTCATAAAATTATGAGACAGTTCGAATTCATTTACAAAGCCAACTGCAAGCGTCTATGTGCACTCCATTTCTAAATGAATATTTAACAAGAAAGAAAACAATCATGCGTCAGGCATAGATTATGTAGCACTTTCCAACACATTTAGAATATTTCAACAAATTTGTGCCGCTTAAAAAAATATATATAGAGAGAGAACATTACGTCTCATTTCAAAACCGAAATGCAGCTGTTTCCATCTACAATCGGTGAATTATCGAACTATTTACGCAAAGACAGTACTGTAACTGATTTCTTTTACTTTGTCTTTGTAAATTAATAAAAAAATTCTATGAATGCTCAATTTTAACGCAATCGTAGTGAAATACAGTGATTTATATGAGGTTCAATACATATGAACTAGCATAATGTCATTAGAAAGACGAATTTTCTCCCTGTATTATAATGTAATTAAATTATTTTGTGTATCTCTGTACATGAACCATTAATTATACATATTCCATATGCTATACCAAATATCCTTTGGTGACTCTACACAAGCTTTATTAATTGCCTAAAATCAGAGTATATTTAAGGGTGTTAGAGCGCGGAGAGACGGACAGACAAACTGAAAGCATAATAACAATTCAACTTTGTTGGAAAGTGCTAAAAATGGAAAACACAGAAGAATACAAAAACAGAAATGCAGTATGACTAAAATTAATCATGTGGAAAATGTATTCTTTAACCCATTAACGTCCGAATTATTTTCATCGCTAAAATTTAAATTTTGTATTTCCCACCACTTTTAAAAGCAAATTAACTTTTATCTAAATTTATCGAGGATTCTGTCTCGTGAAATAAGATGTATATTAGGGTGGAACGAAAAAAGTTATTTTTTTTAAATCAAAAACGGGTAGGTGCCAAAAGTTGCCTTTATGCTAGTACATCAACTGTGTGAAATTTTACCGCTGAAAAAAAATGTCTTGAGTCTGCGCTTTTTCTCCAAAAATCGAAATTTTGGGTAAAATTTGTCATTTTTTGACATTTTTTCAAAAAAAAAAATTAAAAATTCCTGCAGAGCTGGTTATTATTCAAAAGTGTTACTTAAACCTTTATATTTATCTGCTTAACATATTTAAACTATAAAACAATATCTTTATTCCGTATAGCTGAAGCAAAACAGACAACTTTTGGTAGGAAAACAGCATTACCACTATTTTGGGACATACAATGAATTGTTGTTTTTAATACAGCTCTTCATTTCAAAACTACCTTGGACATACGTCATGGAGGTGGCTATATTTCATATACCACCCGTCCTAACTATTCGATGATCTTAGTACAGTGTTTTTTTTTATAAATTGATTTGTGGTTTTCTTTATCAAAATTTGGCATGTTTTCGATGCATCCACCTAGTTTATCTGTTCTTTGTATCTACATGCTGCTGTGACTATCTTAATGTATCTTTTTATGGCTTATACAAAAAAAATGACAAGCAGAGTAATGTACGGGAATATTATTAAAGGATCTATTCGGCCATCTATTAACTTTATCAGACTTACATCCAGTTAATGAAAGTGATTGGAAGTTCTGTTACCAAAACATTTTTTCAGTCAATTATATTTTTTTTACGTAATCATCTGCTTCAAAGTTGATTTCTGGTATTTCAACTATAAGTATGCCATCATTTATTTTTTTTTTGCATTTTTTATATGTTCAGAAGCGAGCTGTTTAATGTGATTTCTGGTGATCGTCAGAGAGAATTGCAATGGGAATTGTCCTGCACGTGCAGAACAACCGTTGTTGTAAGTAACTTTTTTTGCATTAGTTTTATGCCGTTTTTTAAGTGTTTTCGTAGCCAGGTAATTTCCCATTAACTTTTAGATCCCCATTTTATAAGTGAACAATATTTGATGGTGAACTATTCTGGGCATAAACTTAGAATGCATAGTACTTTTTGAGAGAATGTACAGACTCTAATCGATTATAAGTACTCATTTAAATTTAGGAGAATTCTATTTGCCGCTGTGAACCATTTTGCATTGGGTAAGCTTAGAATTGTGTATAATAATGGATCATATGCTAGTTCAACTCCAGTGGATTTCCTCTGCGTCAATTATTAGAGAAGTCGATGTAAAATGTTATAATCTACATGGATTTACTGGATTAATAAGAAAATCTTTGTCTACGTACTATTCACTTCCTATTGCAATTTTTTATAAAATAGATAATAATTTTGAAAAAATATTTTCTCAAATTAGGTAAAAGATACTCAGAACAGACTATAAATTTCTGTCTGAGATTGCAAAGCTAATTCATAAGGAAAGTTATTTCTCAGAAGAAATGGAGAATAGAAAACATCTCGCACAAAAAAACAGCTCATAAAGCGAATAAAATTTTCCGCTTTATATAAGCACAGATTGGCAATCAGAGTCTATAGATTCACTCACAAAATATATAATCAAAGTTTATACCGCGGGATATTTTATACCAAATGTAATACACACCTAAAGAATAGGTCTAAAAATTTATTAGAAATTACTCGACTACGAAACAACACAAAAACGACATAAAACAAGGTACTAAAACTTCTTTCGAAATATTGTTGCTTTACACGCAAATTTTGTTTGCAATCCTCTGGGACGATCGTCATAATATTAAATTGCTAGCTTCTCAAAATATATTCAATGTAAAGTAAATGATGACATGCTAGAAATTGAATTCATACAATAAATTTTTAGGCATATCATTATACATATAATGTAATTGAATGAAAAAATGTTGTGGTAACAGAACTCCCAATCATAATGTATTAATTGTATGAAAATTTAATGAAGATAATAGACTGCTGAATAGGTTCAATTAACAACATACCTAATACATTACTCAGCTTCCTCTTCTGTTATACAAGGTATAAAAATATACGTCCAGCAGGTCACACCAGTAGCATCCAATGTCAGTGAAAACAAAGAAGAGCTAAACTGCTTTGATACATAGAAAACTTATGCCCTTCTTTGGGAAAAAATTACAATTCAATATATAAATAAAACACTGGACCTAGATTATTGGGTGGCTGAGACGGGTGGAAAATGAAATGCAGCCACATCTACGAGTTATATACAGAATAGTTTTGAAAGCAAATAGGTAAGAAATGCATTCAAAACAACATTTCGTTGTATGATCCAATACAGAGATAACGCTGGTTTTTACCAAAAGTTGTCAGATTTGATCCAATTATACAGACTAAAGATATTGTTTTATAGTTTAAATATGTTAAGCATATAAAATAAAAAGGTTTAAGTAACACTTTTAAATAATAATCAGATCTGTAGGAATTTTTAAATATTTTTGAAAAAAATGTCAAAAAAGACTAATTTTACCCAAAATTTCGATTTTTGGAGCAAAAGCGCAGTCTCAAGCCATTTTTTTTCAGCGGTAAAATTTCCCGCAGTTGACGTACTAGTATAAAGGTAACTTTTGGCACCTACCCGTTTTCAATTTTTAAAAAATAATTTTTTTCGCTCCACCCTACTTAACATGCTATAATATGCTATTTTATGCTTGCCAGCATAATATATGCTATGCAGCCAGTTTAGAGAGAAATTGCCTGACAAGCTATGTACAAGCATCTTTTGCTTATTTGCTGTTTAAGCTACTTCCAAGCATGCACAGTTAGGTATCTGAGCATGCTATAATATGCTTTTTATGCTTGCCAGCATATATGCTATGTAGCCAATTTAGGGAGAAATAACATGGCACGCTATGCACAAGCTTTTCATGCTTATTTTCTATATAACCTTCTTCCAAAGCATGGAAACGTAAGGATATTTTATGTTTTAGCATTATATGCTTTATAATGCTTGCCAACATGATATGCTAGGAAAACAGCATGACGCTCTATGTGCCCATAAAACATTCTAATTCACTAAACAAGAATAACAACAAAAATTATTTACTGGTTATGAATTTCTGCTAAAATGACAGAATGTAACTTTTTAAGCAATACATTGCACAGTTTTGCAAAAAATGGAAGATTGTACACAATAAACTATCTGAATTTTTTATGCTTTCATATCAGTGCATATTTTATGTTTCAAAAACTGGTCGTATTCTTTGCATAATACAAGTGCATATTCGATGTTTGCAAAATATGTGCACTTATTTTTGAATAAATAAATGCATTTTCTATGTTTGCAAAAAATATGAATTTTTATGAAAAAAAAAATTCTGTGCAGTAAAACCCCTGAACAACGGAACTTTTGAGAGCGCCAAGTTTTTCCCGGTATTCGGAGGTGTTTTAATACAGTGAAATAGAAATTTCTTTCTTTGGGGGTTTAACAATGACTAATAGGGAATTTTGTGAGGAATTTACCCTCTGTGAGAATTTTTTAGGAGAATATCCCGCACAGTCTTTAAAAGAAAAAAAATCTTCCTTCTTTTTCTTAGTATTTATCTATTTTAGCTTAACTCGAAAAGAAAAGAATATGCAATTATGTCTGATAATCTAGTCTGATCTAATGAGAAAAAAATTTTCGTTCATCAAAATTAAAAATGCTCGAGAAGTATTGTTATCGACACCTAAATTCATGATTATCCACCGATTTGAGATTGAATTTTAACCTATAAACAATAAAAGAAACAGAACTAAAAATTTATTTTCATAGCGGATTTATAAGAGTAACTCTTCTCCCCTCCTAACGGAAAATTAACGGACCTTTTAACTGATCTTTTAATGCATCTTTTTCTTAGTGATGGAATTTACATGAAAAATATGAATTTACTATGTCTTTAAGAATAGAATGAAAATGAAATTTTGTTTATTGAATTTAAAAAGCTGGGCAAGTAGTAAAATAGCTGTGTACCACCATGTGAATAAAACTCTGCCTTTTGAACTCGTTGAGATAATTCTTTAACTCACAAACTTAACAAAAATAATAACAATTAATTTTTATAGGCTCCTCCCCTCCCCCTTCATGAAATGGAAGAAAAATCATCGTCACGTTCTCTTATTTATTTAATTATTTTAAGTTGCTCCAAAAATAAAATTTTATCTGTTTAATAAGGGAAAAAATATGTTTTTAAAATTTCAAAATCGAGGGGTGGTAGAGATTTCTTTGGGCTACTGGAACGTAAATTCAAAACTTCCTTCCTCCACCCGTTTGAGAAAAAAATTTAACGCATAAATCTAAAACAAAATGAAAATTATTTGCATGAAGGATTTCGGGGAATATGCGTTTTCCTCATTATGAAATTCTTAGCTGTCAATTTTCCTACTGCTTAATTATCTTAAGTTATTAAAATAATAATAAAAAGTGTTTTTCAAAATCGGTAAAAAACAAAATTTAGTAATTTAAATTTTGATATTCAAAAAGCACTCTTTCATTTAAGAAATATGTTTATAAAAATCGATTCAAAAATATGTATAATTCATTCCCCGTCTTTCCAATAAACATTTCAGTTTTAAAATTCCGCACTTTAAACTGAATTTACCTGAAATTTTTTATATTAAAAATACACTTGAAAACTATGTATTTCTCTTCAAAAAATAATTCAGAACATGTGCAATTTATGTATTAATGAAAGAAAATTCTATTAATAATAATAATAAATTATATTAATCAAACCATATTCTAACTATCCATTAAACATTAATAAAACTCCAACAATAAATTAACCTTATTAACCCTTTCCGGCGCAGTGTTACCACTCCGGCAACACCTAATTTTAATTCCAAACATACAAACGGCACCAATAATATTTTAGTAAAATTTTACTTTTACAACGACAGCTTAAATCAGGGAATTCTTAATTTCTAAAAAATTCTTTTGTAAATTCCGGTGTCAGTCAGCAATTTCTCATTTTACGAACAGAATTTGTCTGCGCCGGAAAGGGTTAAATGAAATTTCGAGGAATTCTAATTGCATCGATAAGTTGACACTTTCCCTTATAAAAATATTAACGCACATTTGTGTCCTGCTTCAACTTGCAATTACAGACATTCAAAATCGCGTCCCCTGTGGCAAGGTCAGGAAGGCGCGCGTCTGCCAAACAACAGATTATGAGTTCGATCCTCGTCGGAGGAAAAAAAATCCGACAAATTTCTCTCCGTAATATGTACAGTCGCTTCTGGTATCGTCACTAGATGGGAGCAACAGTGTCATTTTTTCTTCTTTTTAACTAGCAACTGATGCTAGAAATGTAATGCTAGAATAGCAAAAATTAAAAGCAAATTATGGTAGAAAAATTATGCTAGACTAGCAAAAAATAGAAACAAATAATGGTGTTGGTCACTACTAGGCTAGCAACATATTCTAGCAACACATGCTGGATTATGTTTGCTGACCAAGCAGTAAAGTGGGCCAATACACACCATGACATGCTGGTAATTCTGGTAGAACTAGCAAATATGTTATGGTATTTTATGCTATTTCACTAGTTGGGATATAGCAATTAATGCTTGTCTAGCTAAGAAATACCAGCATGAATTTTGACCTGGGTAGGCTGCTTCTTCTTCTGTAATCTATGAAACAAATGGCGAAAAGTAATGTTCAATGGATAAAGGAAGGATAACTACAGTCGGCTCTCGTTAATTCGATCTCTTCGTGATTTCAAGAAATGTTCGAAATATCCAGAGTTCGAATTATGGAAAGTATGAGAGGAAAATAGGTTTAAAGGTGTACTATTACAAAGGAATTGTTATAGTATTTTTTAAAACTTATTTCGGTTGTTATCTTTAGAATTTCACTTAATATTAAATTAAAAGATATAAATACATAAACTAACTAAGGGATTAGGAAAAAATATAGTGGAATAACGGTTGAAAGTGTCATTGATGGACAGACGAGGCGTTAAGAAAGCAGATATCAAATGAATGGGATTATATATATATATATACTAGTTTTCAAATAATTCTGACATTAACGAAAGAAAGAAAGTTATTTTAAGGGGGCTCAGGGGTTGAAAACTTTTCAAAAAATCGATTTTTTTATGATCTAATTTGATTATTCATTTAATTCTTAACTCAATGCAAAAAACCGCATAAAATATTTGCATTTTTAACGGAGTTATAAGCATTTATGTATCAACACTTTCATAGCCGCATCCATATAATTTCAACTTTAAGTCGCGTTTTGTCAAAACTTGATTTTTGATTACTAACAGCAAGATTTAAAAAAAAACTATTTGATGGAACGGCTTAATTTTTTTTGCGTATAACATCATTATTTAGATTATTAATTAATATATTTTAGATAGTTTAATATTTTGAGTATTTTTAATGGAAAAAAAGTTGTATTTTTTAGGGTTTTTTAAAATTTTTAACTTTGAGAGATTTTTTTATATTGTTTTTATAAGTGATAGTTATATCCTTAATTCATAATCTAGATTATGATGTTATATGCATGCAAAAAAAAAAAAAAAAAAGCCATTCCATCAAATAGTTTTTTTTTAAATCTTGGTGTTAGTCGTCAAAAATCAAATTTTGAGAAAACACGACTTAAAGTCGAAATTATATGGATGCGGCTATGTAAGTATTGATACATAAATGCTTATAACTCCGTTAAAAATGCTAATATTTTTATGCGGTTTTTTGCATTGAGTTAAGAATTAATTGAATAATCAAACTAGATCATAAAAAAATCGATTTTTTGAAAAGTTTTCAACCCCTGAGCCCCCTTAAGGATCTGAAATCCACGTGAAAGTAAGGAAAAATGAAAAATCGGAATTCTCGTTAGTTCAAATTAAACGAAGACAAGTGAAAATGAGTTCGAATAAATGAAATATTTTAGATTTATACTTCCCTTGAAATTTTCTGGATTTAATAATTAGTTCAAAGAAAGTGAAGATTCGATTTATTTGATTTCGAAATAACGAAAGTTGACTGTATTTTTTATGGTTTAAATTAATATTTCTGCATTTAAATACGCAAATTATTAATATCATTTTGTCCGATATCATCTAAATAAATCAAATTTTATACTTGGTATGTCACCTCGTGATAAATAGACGTCATCATTAAAGTAACTTTTTCTTTATTTGAATTCATTAATGTTCCTTTCTTAAAATTTTCAAATGGATATATATTCTTCTATTTCTGTTCATTAGCGAACAGTTTGGAGATTTGTAAATTTTGGCGAACTTGGTCAAAGGAACAATCAGGTAGTAAAGTTTTTGAAAGTTTTTAATTTTAATTTTTTTTCAACTGAATTTTATAAAAACATTTAGATTGAATAATTACCTATCCAAAAATGCATTCTGTACTTTTTTTCTGTCCATTATTTAAGTCTCTACCTTGGTTAAAACTTAAAGTGTTTGACGAAGAAAAAAAATGATTATTTTCAGTATATTGACCTTTTATTTAAAATCCTGTATCACTGTTTATAATTATTTTAAAAATACGGGTTCAGCCTACTTTACGAATTTTGGTGTACTGAAATTCCCAAACTCACTTGATGCTTACGAACCCTGTAATTGTATAAGATATGCTCGAGATTTATTTTTAGATATCTGCGGATATTAAATTTGTAAATTCTTTATCTTTTATCAATGTCTTAAGATGGCTAATAATCACGCTTACTCAGAAAAATTTCTAAGTTCTTCACTACAATGCCGTAGTATTTTTACATTACTATTTTTGTACGGGGGCCGCTGGTAAAAAGCTTAAACCCATTAGTGCCCAAATTATTTTCTTCATTAAAAATGATATTTTGGGTTTCCCACCACTTTTGAAAGACGAATAACTTTTATCTTAATTTAGTGAGGAAATTGTCTGGTGAACGTCGTGCTTGTTTATCTATCTATTTACTGGTATGAAAAGTGCTTTATTGCCTTTCTTATAACCATATCTAAAATAAGACGCTAGGCACTAGAGGGATAGAAGGGAATTTCTTGTCTCTATTTAACTTGCTGACATCAAAAACAGCAAGATATCATGAGTACTTTTTTCTGCAAACCTTTTGAGATCACGATCGGCGGAAAATACTTAATGTCATTCACAAGTCTATCGTACATTTTCCGGTGTGCATTTAAACATAGAGTTTTATATTTTTTAGTACACAAATTTGGTTTATGTAGAAGTCTAACAATTTATGCCTGCCTTAATTGTTGATCATCTAAACATATTTTTGTTTTCTAGATGAACTTTCGTCTGACTTTCTTGCTGAAAATTATAGAAAAACCAATGATTTCTTTGTTGTTGTCTATCTTATGAAACATAATATAGGGATAGGGTAGCTCAATCAAACTTATGTTAATCCTTCCAGGAGAAGGAATTTTTGTTTTATAAATGTTCAAATAATTAATTCACGTTCCAAGTTAGGTACACATTTATTTGAAATTAATAAAAAGCTCTTTTATTGCTAAAACGTATATTATGATATCGAAATTGTACTAAAAAAATTACTGGTGCCATTTGGCAGTGTGAGCTTTAATTCTTTTCGGCACATTGCGCCCGGTCTGGGATATCTTATTGCTGGGAAACCTTAACTTGCAAACGGAACCAATAATATTTTAGTAAAATTTTGCTTTTACAATAAAAGTTTGCATTAAGGAATTCAAAATATGTAAAAAATTCGCTTGTGAATTCCGGTATCAGCCGATAATTTCTCATTTTACTAACAGATTTTGCCCGTGCCGGAAAGGGTTAAAATTAGCCATTTAAAAATTGCAAACGGTGCCTCTGAAAGCAGGAGTACAGTCGTAAAAACCGAGCGTTTACACTCAAAGCAGAGGATATACTTTACAGTGTATATACCATAGATTTTATTCTATACGGTCTATACAGCCGTATATTCTGCAATACATCATCTCTGCATAAAAGGGTTAAATCCATTGGTGGCTCAGAAATTATGACTCCGCCCAGAAAAGTGTGTCGTGTCTCCTTTATTTCACTGCATCGGCCATTCGTTAGTTGTGCCTTACACAATGTCTGTATCATTTTTTCTACATATTCACAAAAATTTGAAGAATGTAAACGTAAAATCATCATTCTGGTCTTCCTCAAACGTTACCAAGGCATTTCTATGCTTCGTTTGCAATCAGTGTTACCTTTGACAGGTGAATTATGCGCAATAAATCATCGGATAACGGAAATTCTTATAGAACACAAATAATTCTCAATGCTCTGAGGCAAGGATGCACAACCTTTTTACCAGAAAATCGGTTGACACCAGAACATTTGAAAAGTGTAGTTTATTTTCTTTAAAGTTTCTGTCATTGCTATAAGGAAAATTATTCAGCATAAAAATAGTGGTAAAATTGTGGCCCGCGGGCCAAAGGTTGTGCACCCCTGCTCTGAGGTAATGAGAGATTTAACATTAAAACGTAAATTGATACCATAATTGATTTTTTTTATTATTATTATTTCCAATGCAGCAGCTGATACAGACATTATTCTTACGCCGAAGTGACATCACTTAAAACAGAAATATATGTAAAAAAGATAACATCAAAAGAGAATAAACATGGGAAACACATATATTCATGAAGTTAAGATGTATAAAGAATCTCTGGCCTCCCAATAATGGCAGTAAATTCAAATTTTCGTCAGCGCTAAGCAATCGGTTGGTTGGTTGATTTTTGTAGTCCGATTATCTACACTAGGGATATAGGACCAGGGGGAGTGCCCTCCGTGGGGGTCTTTCTAAGGGGACCTAACCCGTATTTACGCAAGGTTCGAAGAAAACCACGGAAAACTCCGAACGGTTAGGCCGACAGCCGCGATTGGGTTCGAACCCAGCACCTGCCGTCTACCAGTTGAGAGGTCCCAACCTCTCGGCCACTGGTGGGGCCGCTAAGCAATCGGAAGAGATGGTCAACAGTCATCACCGCTTTTAGTTAATCAAGCTAGTTTTTTTATCAAGCTTTTTTAGTTCATCAAAGGAAAAACTATTTCTCAAACATAATCATAACTCTTATCTTTTTTTAAGACTTTTAGCAATAAACATTGGCTACGTAACTTTAAGAGACGCGTTTTAATTTTTTGAAAGGACATCCTGTATATATGGATAGCGTTTCATCGCGATTCTTTAGAATTATTTTAATAATCCTCCATAAGAAAAAATATCAACTCCCCACTTCCAATATTTTTATTGACATAAGCATGTGAAGTATTCTGTTTTTAATAGGAGTTGATCAGCTAATTCTATCAATAAAACCAGAACATTCTAAAAAAAAACTACAAAATGAACCGAGGAGTATTTTTAACAGGCAGCAAGTCGATAAGCATATTATGGTTTAGGTCGTATTCGTCTTCAACAACACGACATCTACGGTTTTTCTAAAAGGAACAGATAATCCCCAAAAATATCAAAAGACGCTGAATCAACATTTCCTTCTATTTGGTGACATTTTCAGGGGTGTATGTAAGTAATAATGTAAGTAACATTATTGATTATATGAAGAAATCTTTGTTTAAAAGATCATATTGGACATAATCTTCGTTTGTTACTAATTTTCTTTAAAAAAGATTAAACGAATGTATACTCTTCTGTGAGAGTTTTGAATTTTTCTTTTATTCCGTTTTATTAAAAAATAATAATTATCTGAATTAAAAAATATATTTATACCGGAAAAAAATATTTAAACTTTTATTAAAGTTTAAGACTTTTTAAAGACCTGTTGCTTCCTAATATACTATGGCTCTAACATGGTACCCACGTTTCTGTAACAGCTTGGAAGTGCTATATTTACGAAGAAATATTTAATATTTCTCCCCACTCAGAAACCATGCGTGCGATGTACGACAATTTGCCCACTATTTTTTTAAATATTATCATCACTATCATTTCTTTCAATCAGGGCTTCTAATCCGTCCGTTTATGAACACCGCTTTCATTTAATCCTTTAACGGAAAAAGCATTTTCATTGCTAAGAAGTTGAAATAAATGAGTGACACCGGTAATTACGAACAAATATGTTTGTGAAGAATAAAAAATGATTTTTCAGATCATCAATCAAATAGATTTTGAATATTAAAATTCTGGTATCGTTGTTGCATACGGAATTAAAATTTTTTTGGTTTCTTAGAGAAACCAATGAACGTTTAAGATTAATGAAGAATCTTGTACAGAAGTTTTGGAGAAAGATACCGGGTACAGTGTTATTCTTGCAAATGTTGCAGAAAACGACCACGAATTTCTTTCTAAAACGTTATTGGTCTTCCAAAAACAGACCAGTGAGAGCTCTGCATGAATAAACACAGACATTTCTTTTATGTACTATATAATTTAACCCTTCACAGAGCAGTAGTAGTATATTTACCACTTAATTTTTATTAGAAACTGATTGATTAGCACCGGAATTTTTAGCTAGTTAATTTGTGTTTATTTTTATCCTGACAGGAATGTCCTTTTTTTATTCTCAAATTACAGTCGAGTCTTTATATAACGAAATCCGTTGTTCCAGTAAAAAATTCGTTATAAAGAGAAATTCGTTGTGTTGAGAATGAAGTTAAAATTCTTATTTAGTGTGTAAATTTTGAACAAATTTTATTTTTGATGTGTTTAATTAACAATTTGAAATGTTTAGCTATAAATATTATCTTAATGTATTCTATTTTTTAATATTTAAACAGTTTCAAAAAAGAAGACAGACATTTATTTGAAAGCTTAATGAAAATCAAACAAGGAAGACATATTAATTTTAGACGAAGAAATCTGTAATTTTTGGTTGTTTTGATTTCGAAACTGTTACACTCTTGAAAAAATGTTCAAATTTTAGCAATTACACCCTAAAAATTAAAAATTCATCACCAATTTAAAAATTACCCCAATTGATCCCGCTCTTATATGTGTAACAATCCAACTGATAATGTTTTGAGAAGGATGTTGAAAGGTGTGTGGGAGGGGAGAGGGATAATTTGTTGGATTTAAAGAACAAGTAGATTCAAAGATAGAAGTAATTTTTTTAAAAAAAAAAACTAAGCAATGAACGATAAATCAGAAATAAGTGATAGAAAATTGATTCCATGTAATTTCGAAGCTTTTTAAAAACGGAATAAATAAAGAGCATTTTATGAAAATATTCGTTATACGGAGATAGACATTTCGATATATAGAGACTGTTTTTAATGCAATCATAAGAAAATGGGACCGTTCCCGCTAACAATTCGTTATCTAGGGAAATTCGATGTATGGTGATTCGTTAAAGAGAGACTCGACTTAATTCCTTTACAGAATCTGGTAGCAGTAAATCTTTTCAGTATTTTAACCAAAGTAATTATTTGCCCAATAAAGTGTTAAATACAGCAGAACCTAAATCGATCGTTTCTCAGGGGACCATTGCTTTCGAACGATAGACACGGGAAAACGATTAATACGGGTCAAAACAAAGTATTTTGAGTGAAAAGGTATGTAACATAATTAAATTTACTACATTCAAATGTAGAAAATTGGAGAAAATTTTTTATAATAAAATAAATAAAATTGAAATAAAATTTACAAAGCAGAAGAAAGATTAATTAATCTATTTATTTACTTGAGATAGATGCAAATTTTGTCTTAAACACACTGTTTTTTCCTTAAACCAAACAATAAATTTTCAACATTAGTAACATCTTTCTGTTTTCTTTTGCTATTTCATGTGAATAATAAATGTTTCATATTGTTTAAATTAAGTGGGAGGAGAGATTAGCTAGTCCAAAATCATCTTTTATACTTAATGATTGAACCCCCAAAATTAATGAGGGATACGTCTTATCATAATGTAGCTGTATACAAAATTCGAAGCAAATTTAATAATTCTGCATAAAACCACATTTATGTAATTTAAGAGGGGCGTTCCTTTCTTCTCCCCTTTATCCTTAACCATTATTATTATTATTATAACAATAGCAATTCTTTACTTTTTTTTAATCATTTTCCATGTTTTTCAAAAATGAAAATCATACCCCAAATTATACACCAAATAATGTTATTCATTTCATCTGCCTTAACACTAGAACTGCCATTAGGGGTCAAAATGATCCCTGCCAGATTTATAATAGTCTATTCGAACCAGAGTTTTTTTTATAAGATATGTTAAATGTATACAGCAGAAAAATAGACTAATTAAATAAGTTAAATAGTTTTTAATTAAAATTCTGGTGGGAAACACTTTTTATAAAACTTGAGTAAAATACCCGGCGGTTCTAGTGTTGAATATTTCATCCGAAGTTATAAAGAATAAAATTATCTAAATGATAATTAGAATTTTACATTAACATTCTTTATTTTAAAACGTAGAAGACTTATTGTAAAATTTAAATCTTTTTTGTATATGAGGTATAAAACGAAAAATTCTTGCGCGTTTTTTCAAATTAATTAAAATTAACAAAATATCAAACTTTTACAAAGAGAAATTTTTATATTTTCAGACATCGAAAATGTCTGAAATGTCGTATTTTTTAAATACGAAATTCCTAATAACATGCTACCTTTAAGAATAAAGAGTAAAAAAAAACTGTTAAAATCACCATAAACGAAATACAAGCCATTTTCGTATGTAGTTCAACTTCGAAAAAATACGTTCCGAAATTAAACGAAATTCCGGAATTTTCACCCTCAAATCTTGATATTCTAATTAAGTTATTCTTGAGAAGCGTTTGTACTTATGTTTTTTTTTCCAGTTGTCTCGCATACTTTTACAATTTTAATACAGAAAAATTTTAATTAGAAGAATATAGCACATTGCTGAAATTGTTCCCATTTTGTAATTTTTTTTCTAAAGGAAATCTCGTTTTAATTGTGTCTGCGATCTAGAATGACATCGAGTCGGAAAAATAATTAGAAATTGTTTAAAATATCAAGTTGAATAAATAGTTTAGGCATTTGACTTTTAATTTTGTAATATCTGTGGGGTTAAATAATTACAATTTAGAATTATATTTTGAAATAGTAATGGTGTAAAAAGGACAGATTTTATTTCCCTCGCCATATGTTTTGATGTTCAATTCGAAAATGTTCAAAATTTATAAACGACGCTTGAATAATTTTTTAAAATAGGTACATTTTTATTGAGAAAACTTAAATTGTATACATAATTTATTAATTGAAAAATTGTATTTTTTAAATCAATTAAAGTCAAATTTGACATTATCTTAATCTGAAACGAACTAATATTTTATTGTTGTGTAGAAAGATACCGGAATCATCTGAAATTGTCATTGAATTCTTGAAATTTATTCTCCTAATCGATATATATCATTTCAGACTTCAAGAAAACGGATGTGGAAATTGTTGCAATCTTATCTAGCGCATGTCTTCCAAAACAAAAATTTAAATTGCATTAGTCGGAACTATTTAAACATATGTATCAATTGCTTCGCTGGCTGTCTATTAAATGAGTATACGCTGTAAATAATTGCATTCAAATGAAGATTTAAACAAGACGCTTTATTTAAACGGGACGTATCGGTATTTAATTAAAACAATATAATAAATATTGCAGAAGCGTTTACTTGATAAGTTCAAATTTTAAATTCCTGTGAGTTTCTGGAAAGTACAATAAATATTAATAAATGATGCTAATAAATAAAAAACTACTTAGTGTAGGTTAAAAAGTTAAGGAATTATGCCTTTTTAATATAATGTTAAAAAAGTTGCCGATTGTTTTCATCATAATTCTATTTTATTCTTTTTTTAATGGTTTATAATAAACATATTCTAGTGCTAGTACAAAATACGTAGCAAGAGCTCCATTATAGATTGTTTGCTATTACTTACCCATCATACGTAATGTAGGATAAATCTTACTTTCGTTTTGAAAATCGAAAAAAAAATGTTGACGTATTTACACGTTCCAGATACTAGAGATTCCGAAAAACGTATGTTTAAAAAAATTGCCGTCTGTCTGTAAATTCTTTATTTTCCGAACAAGTTGAAATAGAAACTTGAAATTTGCATGGACTTAGTATGTAAGAATGGAGCGAAGCGTGTTTAATATCAGTAACCGCTATTATCCGGAACTATTTTTTTTTCGGACTCTCGAAAATTTCGTTCTGATGAAGCGTGCATAAAAATTTTCGATTTTTTTTATTTTAAGGAGTGAGAAAAAAGCAATAAAATAACACAAATTTTGCATAAAGAACAAAGTCGATCGGATTGTTAGTTGTCGAGGTATTTGTAATCCTGTTTCCACATTCTTCGATTTAGCATGACCCTGTATTCATTCAAATTTTAATTCAAAGATGTATTTTAATTGGAAATGAGACGCTTAATCCGACGCAGTAAACTGTTAGCTAATAGGATTATTATTTTTTGAGTTATAAAGATGTTTCTTTAACGCAAATCGGTACTACTTGAGTAGATTGGCGTTTTATATTATTTGTCGAAATTGGTTCATCAGAAATTCATCAATAGAGCATTATTATGTTTTATAATTACAGTCGAGTCTCTATATAACGAAATCCACCGTTCCAGTAAAAAATTCGTTATATAGAGAAATTCGATGTATAGAGAATTATGTTAAAAATCGTATTTAATGTGTGAAATTTGAACAAAAATTATTTTTGACCTTTTGAATTAAGAATTTGAAATATTTAAAAGTAAATATTAACATTTTAATAAAAATTTTAATTTTACTTAAGAAAGGTGTTATAATAAAAATAAAAAGTAATTAGTAAGAAAGAATTGGAAGTTTTACATAAAGGTCCGAAATTTATGTTTGAACAAAGACATGATGTGAAAAACTTAGTGATGGAAGCAGAATATTTAACAGAAAAAGTTAATAGTGAAAATAGAGAAGAAACTAGAAATGTTATTTTTACAGAAGTTGATAAGTACCTAAAAAGACCTTTAAAGCTTATCAATAATGATTTAAAAATAGTTAAAAAGATGAAAAAAGAAAATGATATTCTGTTCGTACAGACGGATAAATCTAACAGGATTGCAGCAATGGATCGTAAGGATTATTGTGATAAAATGCTTAAAGCTATTGGTGAGATGAAATGTACTTTAATCGTAAATTGCCCATTGAATAAAATTAACAGTAAGATAAAAGATATTATAGAGAAAGACTACTGGCCAGATGATATGAAAGTAAAATTAAGAATTAATAAGCAAGGTGTCATTCCACGTCTTGTTGGTAGAGTAAAAGATCATAAAGAAGGATATCCATTGCGCCCCAGAGTAATGAGATGTCAAGCCCCAACATATTTTTTGGAAAAAGCATTTGTCTTATTGTTGAAAGACTTATTACCTCCTTCGGACTTTGTTGTTAATTCCACAGCAGAATTTGTAGAACATATCAAAATACTTAAGATTTCTCATGAATGTATTTTGGCAAGTATGGATGTCAAGTCGTTGTTTCCATCAATCAACATTAGTGAAGTTAGTTCCTATATTAATAGTTTGATAGATAGTTCAGAAAAGTATAGTGACAATATAAAAAAGACACTGAAAAGTGGCTTACAGTTAATCACAAATAATAATTTTTTTATGTTTGATGAGAAAATTTACGAGCAAAAGTTGGGGGCTCCCATTTCGGGTTTTCTAGCAGAATTCAAAATGAGATTCTATGAAAAAAGAATTTTTGAAAATTTTGAGAAAGTTCCTATATTTTGGAAAAGGTATATTGATGATGTTGTTTTGGTTTGGGGATGGGGGGTAGATTCTTTCCTTAATTTTGTTGATAAAGTTAATAAATTAGATAAAAATATTCAATTTACATATAAATTAGAAGCGAATTGTAGTTTACCGTTTTTAGATACTTTTTTAATTAAGGAGGGGGATTCTTTGAAAAGATCAATTTATAGAAAGAAAATTAGTATACAACACAATAGTATCCAACACATTAAAAGCGCATATCATAATTAAAAATGCATTTCATCCATCCATCAGCCACGATTGATAATATGCAGAACTTAAGATAGAGTATACTATTTGAAATCTCTTGTACGCCCCTATAAATGCTACCCACTTCAAATTATGCGTGAGATATTAAGCCTCAGACACGTATAACAATTTTATTTTATAACAAATTTATTATTACGTATAACAATTTTATCAATTTTATGAAATCGTTTAACAGAATTAAAATATGTCGCAACCTCCCCCCGTTATTATTGTGTAATAGAATTCTTTTGTGTGAACCTGCAAATGAATAGTAACTATTATTTTCACTGCATATTTTAGTGCACTTCGCAAATGCAAATAAATTTGAATATGTTTGACAGAGTGTAACAACTTTATTCAACAATTCATTTTAAGCGATATTTTCTCCTAGACAATAATGAAAAGGAAAACTTATGTCTATGCCAGTAAATAAACTACTCATGGTAGGAACTTCATTTTCAATAGAGTTCATACTAGGATAACAACAATAACATCAAAAAAAATTCATGGCAATTCGAGCCTATTTTAGAGAGTTAGGGCGCGGACAGAGAAACCAAAAGCATGAACACTTTTCAACATTGTTAGAAATTGTTAAAAAAGACTGAAATTTTCCGATAATGCTGAAAAAAAATGCATGCATTAATTCATTGTTTTTTAACATTTCTTCCTCTCGTGGGTTGTTCTAATCACAACAGCCGTGTGTTCTTAGAAAATATTTTGTTTGTTATTGTTGACATTATGCATGTCAATCCTTTGCTATCCCTGTAATTATCTTTTCCTTTTCTAATGCCCATGGAAGTAAATATGCTTCGAAATATATATTTTTTTATTAAGCAAATTAGAAATAAAGCGAAATACATTATTAAAATATTCTTTTATAAATTAGGATTATCCGAATAGGGAAATTTTGTGTTATTCAATCCAAGTATTTTTCTAATTAAAACAGGCCAAAATTTCTGTTTTGAAAAAATGGTGATAAAAGAATTAAAATGCTGTAGATACATTATTTGAAAGTTTTTTTTCAAAAATATTGATCAGTTAAATGGCTAATTGATCAAATATTAATGCTGGTTAGCCTATACAGGGCTCCCAAATGGTCCGCGAACTGAACATCAGAATTTTCTTAGAGAAATTTTCTTTTTAGATTTTTCATGCAGATTGTCAAGAAATCACCTTTGGAAATTGATTCTAGCGCAAACGTATCATGAAATTTTCTGTTAAAAAATACTGATGTTCAGTTCGCGGACCATTTGGGAGCCCTGCCTTTATCATGTACGATTTCCAAACAAATAAATTTTGTGTACTAAAAATATGAAAAAAAATTTCATTTTACAATACACCGGAAAAAGTATAATATGAATGTGCAATAGAATAAATGTTTGATCAGTCACTTGTTGAGGGCTTTCAAAAATAAGTTCAATCTAGAAATCTTGCTGTTTTCAGTGACAGCAAGTCAAAGAAGAGATGACTTTTTTAGGTGCGTTCGTAATAATACTAATACATAATGCTTGTAGTTGTCGTTCAGTTCGTCTATGCGTTCGCATATAAAAGCGCAAAAACTACACAACCAAATACATTGAAATTTTAAATGTATATTTATTACAAAAATTTTGTCGAGTCATTTCAAATTTTATGAATATCGGATGTATAGGGATATATATTACAGGGATGGTCAAAAGTTTTCCGTTACATTAGGGCCAATGGGAAAAAACATTTTAAATACATTTTAATGGTGTTACAGCCTTTCAAACAAAATGAAATTCGTATGCATTTACTGAAGTGTACTAACATATACACTATGTTACAATATCTGGTTCAAAAAGTGTTTATTATTCATTTACAGGGCCACACGAAAGAATTTCGTTACATAATAGTATAGGGTGAAACTTTATTTTCGGTGTATTTTAATCATGATAAATTATTTCACTTGTAATAAAAATGATATACATTGTTGATGTTTACTATGAGGTAAATCCTGTATCAAAGAAGGTGCATAGTTATTTACAAAGATATACAGAAGATTTCGGATACTAAACTGCAACCGAAATACTGTATAATAGAATTAATTGCAAGAAGATCATTTTTTGATTTGATATAGTGATTACCATACTGATTTTACAGCTATTTTGACTATTATTTTGTCAATATCGAATTTTAAACGAACAATGTGAGATTATCTGGCTCTTTGATTAGGTATTTTTTTTTTTTTATCTTTACTCAATACATTTCGTTTGATTCAAGATTTTTTTAAAGAAATCGACTAGCGGAAGCTGCTAGTACTGTAGAAGTATTAGAAATGATTTTCAGAAGTGCATTTTTAGTAGCGATATGAGTTTTTAAGTTTAGATAAATTTTTGTACATTGCGTTGTGTTGTAAATCATATACAGGATAACACAGCAGAAACTGCGCAGGTTACATTATATGAAAGAAAGTAGCTTAAAGGTGATAAGTTTACTTGCAGATAAGTTTACCTGCGTTCAATTTTACTGAATGTAGAAAAATGATATACAGGGTCACGCAAAGAATTAATAGATGACTGAATTTACATGACTGCCGATAGAAGATAATCTCTAGAAGTGTGATTTGACTAGATTTAAGCGCATTTCAGTCTTAATTAAATTTTAGCGGAATAGTGGCATATATGTATGTAAAGATAGTAGGTAAAATACACGGCCGTACAAAAAAATTAAAATGTGCTACCGTCTATAATGTATAATTTTCTGAAATTCAAATTTAATCAGACAAGCATTTTAATGCTTTACAACACAGTTGGAAATTTGGTTTGTCTGTAGGTGATCTAGCTTGCATTAGTACAGTTGGATTGCTTTGTAATTGACATGTGTTATTGAGATTTACTATGCCATGCTCGGTATTGAGAATAAAGTACTAACATTCATAGTTTATTTACAGAGCCACTCAAAAATATTTTATTACGTTATGGTCTATATGAAATATTGTATTTATATAAATATGATGCATTTACATTCGTAATCTGGTCTGTTTAAAAATCTGGTCTGTCCGCATAAAACAGAGCCTAAAAAATAAGTACTAGTTTGAAATTTTATTTATCTAATTCTTGGAGAGTTTTGTTGAGTCATATCAAATTTTATGAAAATCGAATGAGAACTTTGAAAGACAATAATAAAAGTTGTCTTCATTCTACTAAATTCTATCATACGTAATCAATGATATTCCGTAATAGACGATAATTCAAGGTTTGCCATATTGATTACGTACTATTTAAGATGGAGTCTTATTATTTTAGTATTACTGAATTTAAACTATAAAATCGTATCATATTTTTCATTCATGCTTTTTTGCACACGAGTTTAAAAGCTGATGCATCAAAATCTGAATATTTATAAAAACCTCATTTGTCACGTTTGACATGCAATTTCTAACTTGTTGTTTTTACTTTCTCATGTTTTTACAGGGAAAAGGTATTGGATTCGTAATTTTTTTTTAATTCCCGTATTCGACAGATTTACACGCTTTCGGGTTCAGAGATTCCAAAAAACATGTTCTTTCAACCTATCTCTCTATAATTCTGTTATTTTGTCTGCCTGCATCCTTCACAAACTTTGTCGGTGCTCTATCTCAAGAACTAAAGCGCGGAATTTAATAAAAATCTATATTCGTTTAGTCCCTTAGTCCCTGAAAAATACTGGTGCTGATTCGTTTTGGTGAACATCGATTTATGTAACAGATTAATGTAACGTTACTCTATAAAATTTGTGGCAACCTAGCCATTAATTTAATTTGAGTAATTTAACCAATGTAACTTGTGCTAATCCAGATAAGTTAACCCTTTAACCCTTTCCGGCACGGGCAAAATTTGTTAGTAAAATTAGAATTTATCGACTGACACCGGAATTCACAAACGAATTGTTTAGATATTTTGAATTCCCTATTTTAAGCTATTATTGTAAACGGAAAATTTTACTAAAATATTATTGGTGTCGTTTGCAAGTTTGGAATTAAAATCAAGTATCCCAGGCCGGGCACAGTGTGCCGGAAAGGGTTAATGATCATAGCATTTTCGTTGCTAAGATGTCAAAATAAATGATTGACACCGGTAATTAGGAACAAATATATTTCCAAATAAGAAAACGTGATTTTTCACATACATAATAAAAGGGATATTTTTAGATAAAAATACTGGTGTCAGTGTTGCGTATCGGAATTAAAATTTTGTGGTTTCGTGGCGAAACCAATGAACGTTAAAGGGTTAAACACTACAATACACTAACCTGTGATTTTTTAATGTATAACATAAAACTAGTTATGCCAACTTAAATTACACCATTATATAGGTTAAATTACTATGTAAAATTGGAGACCAATTTTACAGTGTAACGTTACATATATATATATATATATTTTTTTTTTTACGGTGCGTGAAGTTATCACTTATCTCGCACACTCGTTTCTCAAAGTTTTTTTTAATTCATATCAATGAAATTATTAATGTACAAAAAATATTTCCGCATTATACGTGTGATTTTGATACCGGCGAAGTGGTAAATTATGTGTGTATTTATTTATTTCCTACAGTATATTTAAACATTATTTATTCATACTTATTGAAAATCTCATTTTGTACTACATTTGGTGAGCATGCGTCTTGACTTAATCAGGAAAATTTCATTCCAATCCACTTTTAAGTACTAACGTCTAAAAAAAATGATATAATCCAGCGTACTTGAAAACTCAGTTTATTAGTTGATATTTTTTTTAACCCTTTCATTCCCAGTGAGTCCAAATGGCATCATGACATTATTTATTTTATTTCTATATTTAATTCGGATATTTCGAATTCATACCAGAAAATTAAAATAGAAATACTTGTTTTATGTAATAGCAAACATTCCATAATTAAATAAAGAGAAATTTGTCATTGGACTTTTCTGGTGTAAATTCAGATTCTTTGAACTATGGATTTTCTAGAACGTATTTTACCATGGGAATGAAAGGGTTAAATCGATTCAGAGTCGTTTTTCTATAATACAGTATTAGTATAACCGGAATCCTCAATAAAAATCATATGGCTTTTTAACCCTTTCCGGCACACTCTTCCCGGTCAGGGATGCCTAATTTTAATTCCAAACTTGGACAGGGTTCGCACAACTCTACCACTATTTTATTTTATTTTATTTTATTTTATTTTTTTATTATTATTATTTTTTTTTTTTTTTTGCTATATTTCCAATGCTATAATTTCACTGTAGAAAAATAATGCGAAAAATGTGAATCGAGGGGGTGTTTGCGAATTCTGTTTCTGAAAAATTAAATATAAATATTCTTATCATTAATAGTGGTGCCAGAGTCCTTACAAAATATAAGGAGTGTACGAACCTTGTTGGAAACGGCACCAATAATATTTTAGCGAAATTTTGCTCTTACAATAAAAGCTCTGAAAAGCTCTCAAAATATTTTTTTTAAAAATCGTTTGTGAATTCTGGTGTCAGTAGATAATTTCTCATTTTACTAACAGATTTTGCGTGCCGGAAATGGTTTTAACCATTTAATCCCTTGAGGAGCGGTGGTTTCATAGATATACCACTTAATTTTAATTCCCAAACGCCACATTCGCACCGGAATTTTGTTAAAGAAAATTACGGTTTATTGAATGAGTGAAGTATAGTGCTTTCTTATTTTAAAGTAAAGTTGTCTTAAAATTCCGGTGTCAGTGATTAATTTCAATACTTAAACAATGAATTTGCCCTACCCCGCGAAGGGTTAATCGTCGCGCCAGAGACATTCACGGGCTGTAAATTTCAGAGCTTTTATTTAGAATTGTTTAATTCCCACGATTTTTATAATATAGTGTACTTGGTTTTAATCTGGTATCATTTTTACTTGGTATTAAATAAGATGAATATTCTTTTACAAAAAAGTAGTGGGAATAATAAATTTGAATTTTTAAACCGTAATTTAATGCGACCATTAAATGGTTAAGTAACATGTTGATTTAGGTTAGCTTTGATATGTAAGTGGTTCCCTAATTAAGTTTAATTGCATCATTTAAAAGTAGACTTTGTTTGCTATAATTTCATAACTTTCTTCTGTAAATAAGTCGCAGGTCTAATTCATTAACGTACTCCTAATTCCAACGGTATTTTTTTTTACATTTGTAATTTAGACTGTCTACCACAGATAAAAATGAGACAACTTATTTCAATTTTATTTTGGAACAAATTGCATACCATTTATAAACATGTTGTTATCAATCACATGTTTCAGGATATTTAAAGCTGAATATACATGAAAATAGTACATTACTGTAAACCTTCCTTTAACCTTCCTACCCTGTTCAAATTTTACTCAATCTTCATAAAAACATTTCACACCAGAATTTTTATTTAGAATATTTTAATATATTTAATTGACTTATTTTTCTGAATTTAGTATTTAACTTTCTTTATGAAAAAAGTTCTGGTTCGTATAAAACAAATTATAGTTATGGATCGATTAGACCCATTCAGGGTAGGAAGGTTAAGGGTATTCTAAAGGGGCAATTTAGTGACATGAATGTTAATTTGTTTTTGTTCGGAAATGCATGAAGCTAGCGGTTGTTGTTCAGAAACTGTCTAATCGCACTCTTTTTCCCTTTTTTATCCTTTTTCTAAACGCCATAGTTTTTTTTTTAGAACAGGCCGTCAAATTCGTTGTTCTAAATTGCATTTCCCGACGAAAGTAGAAAAATCAGTCGACTAAAAGGAGGAAAAGGCGTGATCACGTGATTGAAAATGCTTATAACTCAATAGGTAACTTACTAATTAAAAAATGGAAAACTAACTAAGTATAGATTGCAAATCGCTCCCATGGTAAGACTTTGCAATTTTATATTTTTCCGTTTAAAAATGAATTTGTGAATGTCCCAAAAGGTTTTGCACCAATTGAGCAAAGCAGTTGAGAACATCCTTATAAAACCAAGAGAAACTCATAAAACTTGCACGCTTTTTGGCGATAATTGTTAGCGGAAAATAAAATATATTGTTACAAAGCAATTTTTTCTTAGCATTTTTTAAAAAATAATAATCAATTTATTTTCAATTATATTTTATTACCATAAAGGTGAACATGACTTAATTATTCCGGATTTTGATCCAAAATGAATATGTTTTCAACAGAAAAAATTATTTCACTAAAAATTTCAAAATGAAAAGGAAAAAGGTACCTCATAGAAAAAATTAACATTTTCCTATATATTATTTCCGATTTGAACATGCCAGTCTCTGACCAGGGATGTTGGCATCAACACTGTTTTAAAAAAAACGGATGATTTTACGGCAATTGTACTGGTAATCGAGACGCCAGTACAATTCGTTGTTTTTAACTGAAAAATTCTCGTAAATTTCAGAATATTAAAAAAAAAGGGACAATTTTCCGTTAAAAAACAGTGGACTGTACTGGCGTCACGATTACCAGTACAATTTCCGTAATATCATCCGTTTTTTAACCCCTTGAAGGGCGGTGTTTGCACAATGACAACACCTAATCTTAATTCCAAATTGCCACACTGGCACCAGAAATTTTCTTGGAAAATTTCCCTTTTATTTAATACGCAAAAATACACTTTTATTAGTTTACAAATAAAGTTGCATGTAAATATTGGTGTCATTAAATTATTTCAACATTTTACGAAGACAAGTAACTTGCCCCGGAAAGGGTTAAAACAGTTTATATATTACTAATTTAGGCGTGGATTTTATTTCTTAACGTATATATCATATTTAAAAAAAACTAAATATCTTAAATATATATTAACAGAAATATTTAAATAAATCGTAGCATAAATTTAAAAGAACTTATTTCGTAATGAAAATATGAATCAATATAATTCATGTTATTGAATATCCCAAAATTATTGAAGGGAGTATTCGGAAAAACGCTTTTCCACCTTCAGCAGCTCGAAATTTTTTGATACAATTTCAGACACATATTTAAAAGCAGAAACATGAGATTAGCTGAGTGGATTTTTGAAGAGGGTGCCATGCGTTTTGATAAGGTACCGTGTGATGTCTTTTCACGCTCCATTTATTAGAATTTGATTTATAAACAATAATCTTCTCAGTATGATCCATTTTTTCGTTCCCAGATCTACCGCTTCGGAAAAATCGGTTCAAAATGCCATTTTTGATTGCTTTTTTTTTGCAATATTTTCTGCATTTATCAAAGAGTCAACAATCACGGCACCTTGTGTGTTTTCTAAATAAGAAAATTTGCAAGTTTGATGTATTTGAGAGCAAAAAAAGAATTTAAAAATAAATCGGAAAATAAGCAGTTTGAATCGAAATACACCCTTAAGCGTATTTTTAAAGATTTTGTAAGACTACGAATCTTCGATAATTCGCAAGAAAAAAAAATAACATCAAGCGTTCTTCATAAAATCTGAAATAGTGCCAAATGGTAAATTTCATAATAAATAAAAAGTACATAGTAAAGTAAACAATAAGGTAATAAGGTAAATAAAGTAATAAGGTAAATATAAATAATAGATTTCTGAAATTTATTCAGTAGGCATAGAATCAATAAATATCGAATAAAAATATGATTCTATTCTGTTAACCGGACACCAGAGATAAATCGAACAACCATTGTTTTGTTTGACTTTATTGAAATTGTGGCCTCAATTCATTTTACACTAGTTTCAGATCATTCATTTTGCACGACATGATTTAAATGCTATTGTGTCATTTACATCTTATAATTATGAAAGTTTGGGATTTTCTGAAAACAGAGAAAGGAGCTGTAAATTTTGTATAATAGAACTTAAAAAAGATGGATTCAATCAAGTTCATTTTAACCATGAGTCAAATTTTATAGAACCTAACAGTGGAGTTAGGTTATGATTAAAAAAATGAAAGGCTTTGAGGTAGCCCAAAATGTGGGATTATTTTCTAAGTTTACGTGGAAAAGAACAGTTAAGAATTCCTTTTCACACATTTAAAGGGATACAAAAAAATTTGGAGATCTCCAATAACTTCAGTTACTGTTTCATACTTTCATTACAAAATAAATTGTTTTTGATTTATCCTCTTGTGTCTCAATGTCGCCTCAAGGAGACGTTCAAGAACATCCTTTAAATTAATTTAAATGGCTCAAGAAATATTGAAATTGCTTTTAGACTTTTTAAATAAATGTGTGCATATCGTATGCATTGATTCATGGAATGATACATCTTTGGAGATGTTCTATAATAATTTTAGACAAATTTTTGTAGTCCCACGTCATATTTGTCTAAAGACAGGAGGTTAAGTTATGATTTATTTAAATATTTCTCATAATATATTTCAAGTATTTCTAAGTAAGTTTTCAAAATATTTTAATATGGTTTTGAAATATTGCATACATAAAATTAAGATATTTCAACGCTAATGTGGCTTTAAAATAAGCAATATTTTGAAGTTATTATAAGGTTCGTAAACCAATATCAAACTTCTATGAATTATTATCATTTAAAACCTTTCCTTCCTATTAATTTTATAACGAAGAAACCACTGCGTACAATTAATAAACATTTCCTTATTATATTCACAACTTGAGTATTCTTACCGCATTTGGAGAGTTTATCAAGGAGGCATCCAACCAATATCATCTTCACTCAGTGAATCAGCTCACCAGGGAATAATTACTGAAGTAGGCTGAACAATAACGATCTTCATTTTCTATTTGATCTCCTCGACGAACTCGTTCCGATAAAGAGTAGTATTAGCAACTTGATTGTGTGTATTTAATTAGAACAATATGTCATTCAAGTTTGAGAGGAAATTTATGAAACTCTATATAGAATTATCTCACATGAAGTTTTATACTTTTAGCAGAGTTGGCAAGTCTCCGGCTTTTTGGATACCGGTATTTTAATACAGAAAATGATGTTTTAAACATTATGGGGATTTAAAACAACAACATTTTCAGTAAAATTTTACTGGTGTGCAAAAAGCCGGAGACTTGGCAACTCTGCTTTTAGCTGCTTTGGCGGTTTTGTTAAGGCCGGTTATCTGCATAAATTATACTATGTATGTTATAGATCAACTGCTCTATGTTTATCGAACGAAAATTGCGAGATTAATTTAATAGCGGTTAGCAAATGTGTTTCAACCAAACCATAAAAGATTTTATTTACATACTGAATGTCTTAGAAATTGAGAATCTGAAGGTCGTATTTCACGGACAGATGAATATTACAAAAGTGTTTCTTAGTGCAAAGGAAAGCGGACAAAAATATTTTAAATTTTTCAACAAATCAACAAATTGTATGAAATTAACTAACTGGTGTTGAGTATATAACTAATTGATAAATTGCAACATTTTTAGGTTGAAAATGATGCGTGAAAAATAAATAATGGGATTCAACATAGAAAGTTATGGAGATTACTTCTTTGACAGTCAATGGTAGATAATATACGGCGAATCACAAAAACGCGCACAAATCAAGCAAAGCTTTTAACCATTTGAGCTTTGATGGGTAAATTTCGACAGGGTCACGTGAATACACTTTAATTGGTTCAGGTCTCTAGGGGTATTTCAAATTTTATGCATCCGCATTCGCTGTCTGAAGCTGAAATGAAAACTGGCATTAAACTGCAGAGCCTTCACGGGGTAATTTATTGCTACCAAATAATCTCCCGCCTGTGGTGCATCATTGTCTTTAACTTTAAAAATTTAAATTAATTTGAAAACTTATAAATTGTATCATTTGATTATATAGATATTTTTTGTGTGTGTATTTATTTATTTATTTATTTTTGTCGTTTATACGGGAGAGTGGGGATGAATGGGAAAATTTTTACATTTTTAGTAATAACTTAAGCTGTTTACAGTTGTTAATTTTAAAAAACTACTTAAAGAATACTTCAGCATTTAGCAACTTATTGACATGCTAATTTCAATCAACAATTGTTTTTTTAAATTTTTAATAATTTTTTTAACATGCACGCATATTGTCCCATTCATCCCCATGGTCGGGAACGAATGGGACGGTTAAAAAATTATTCCAAACATATTCTATTTGAAAACTGAGTGATACATTCTATTTTACTACATATACTGACTGAAGCTAATATCAAATGACAACAGTCCTTTGGTTCTGGCAGTTCCCAGAGGTAGTTTCATAACAATATCCTCCAGATTAACAAAATAAATTTCTGGTGGATTGGTCTGATAAAATAAGGAATCATTATCCTTTTTTTTCAAGAATTGTACCTGAAGGTTATCATTATTGTTCTTTAAAACTCTAGCAATGTAATGATAATTATTTTTTCCCACATATCTTTATTAGGAGAAAGTCGTCTTCTATTATACTATCCAAACTGCAAACTTGGTGGTCCATATCACTTGAAATCATGTTCAAATCACTTTCATCTTCATCATGAAGTGATAAATTGTCAGATTCATCACTACTGTCCATACCTTTGCAAAAATATTTCTTGAAAGCAGTCAATTCTTTTTTGGTTTCTGTTTTTTTTTTATTTCCTTTTCCAAATATTGTTTTTCTGGTGTATCGATTAAGGCATGACAGTAGACTCGTTTTCTCTTCTTAACATCTGTTTTCTAGGTAATGATAAAATGTAATTTTCTTTATTATGAAATAGCCCTGGGGATGAATTTGACAGTCCCATTCATCCCCATAGCCACATGGTTATATAAAACAGTGATTAGGCTTAGTAAGCACTGTCAATATTGTTCATTTGCATCATAAGTATAACAAGCGATTATATCATTCTAATATAAAAAAATTATAAGGTTTTGAGAAGGTAAATTATCAGGGGTGCAAAAATCTAGGCGCCAGAGGGTAGTCTCTCACCACTAAAATTTTAAAGTATTTTTCGCTCAAAATTTAATAGCATTCTAGCAGGAATTTTACACGAAATATTAGACGAAGAAAAAGAACTAAATTTTGTGGTGAGAAACTGCCTGCTGGCGCCTACATTTTTGCACCCCTGTAAATTATCAATTAAAAACTAAAAAGATAAAACAGAAAAAACAATTTTGGTTCCAGGAAAATACACTTTGTGCAATAGCTAATCTTCTGTTATGGATATTGCTTTGAAACTATGTCTGATGAATGACCTCAGTACTGCCATCAGTGAGGTAAATTATCAAATTATTTATGTTTTGGGAACATATATAAATTTCTGTTGTCCCATTCATCCCCACTCTCCCCTATGGGTGCATATGATCTGCTCACTGTTTCATCTTCATATTTTTTTATGTGTCTATTTCAACAGCTAAAATTAGTTTTTAACCGCAAAGAACCAATTTCCGATTAAAAGAATTACTGTTGCCATTTGAAATTATCGAAAATTTTCCGGTAATTTCCAAAACTCGATTGTTGTTCTTTACCTAAAACTGAAATCCATGTCAAAGAAAAAAAAGCCTCGTTTTTTTATTGATTTAGATTTTTGAAATAATTTTTCACAAAGAAACGAATAGAAAAGAGCATCTTTTTTCCTATTTTATGAACTAAAAATTGAAGTGTGCAAAATTTTAAAATTATAAAAATGAAGTAAATGTGAGATTTAATCGTTCATGCTAGATTTGATAGCTAAATGCGAACAGTTAACAGTTGAAAGTTTTATTTAATTCAGAAATCAAAATGACATCGGCGTTTCACACGGACACGTTTAACACGTTTATTTTTATAATATAGATTTACAATAACTCTATAATGACATATCTACAACATTCACAAAAACACTACCATTATAAAAAGGAAATTCTATATTTAACTTAAAATTTTAACAAATTCAATACAGAGATTTTATATAATAATAAAATATAACACTGAATTAATATTCTTTATGAACTGCTATCCATTGAACTTTAGTAAAAAACTTTCCATAGATTCCATTTTTTGCAGACTGCATTTTAATGGTATAAAATAAAGCCTTTTGAATTAATAGAGTTCAATTTTCTAAAGGAGTTAAGTAGATTACAGTTTTATGCTAAAAATAAATAATCTGAATCATTTTTTAATAAAAAATGCAAATTAATGTAAATATGTTGCTAAAAGAAAAAACACTAATTACTAACAAAATTTACGCATAAATTGTTGTACAAGCATAATAGGAATTTATTTGAATTATTAAATAGATTTTTTTTGGAATAGTGGAAAAATATACCTTCTATAATATGTTTATATATTTTTTCGTCACATTCAAAAATTTCATTTATTACATTTGATTTTGATCGCGATATCTATGAACAATGGAAAGCATTGCTTGAATACTTCACGGTGTCAATGGTGGAATATTATCTCTCTCTATTCATCCGTATCAATAATAAAATATAGGTATCTCAATGAAAGACACAACAAAAAATTGCTTTTTAAAACTTTTTGTACAAAACGAAGGTCCATCATTTGTAACCGGTTAACCCTTCTGAACGAGCTACACTCAAAAATATTTAAGAATCCCTGTTTATCCCCATCAGTAAAATTTTATGGTACAATATGTCTTTTTTTAATCGGATGAATTTCTCGATTTAAGAAGGCACAAATTTCTTTTTTTTAACCGTCGATAAAACAATAAAAATTTCGCATATGGATTCTGTCGCGAAGGGATTAAGAGTGAATATTTTGTACGCATTATTAGTTGGGTACAGCTTTAACTTAATACAGTTTTAAGCACTTAACTGATTTTCCCGTACGCCGTTCAGGCAAGACGAATTTGCTTAAATCATCATTTAAAGCTTGTTGAAATCACTATTTTTTTAATGGAATAAAAATATTTAAAATAAATATTACGAATATGGCTTAAAAAAGGGGCATAAACCCATATTTACAATTTATTGCACGTAAAAAGGAAACAGTTAAGGGGTTAAGGGATATCTTGTTATTAAATTCAAATAAAAAATGATGGGAAAAACAAAGTATTCCTTATTAACCTTTAATATGTCAAACGCAAACGCACCGGTAAGAGTCTACAGTAGGTTTTTGCAGAATATTTGAAAAAAAATCGTCATGTAATTTAAAAATACAAAATTATATTAGTACCGGAAAATATATTAAGGAAAAAAGATAAATCAAATAAAACACGATGCTTATGCATCTGATTCAATTTGCCTGAAAGTTCATGTAACGAAGCTGTCGTTAATGATGGCTTGAAAATAATTAAAAGAAAAAACAAGTTGGAAATAGCACGTGAACGTAGCAAATGAGGTGCGTTCGTATGATAACGAAGTTTTAAAAATATTCAAATCTTGCTGATATGGTACAGCGTACTTCGGATACAGTATAGTAGTCGAAATCTTTGTGTATCTGTAAATATGCAGGAAGTAATTTTTATTACACCACAGCAACATATATATCTTATTCATAAAATGTGAAATAGTTGAATATAATTAAAACACGCCCCAAACAATGTTTCCCCGTATAGCATTATGTATTGGAATACTTTTGTGTGGCTCTGTAATTTAATAATAAAAATTCTTTGCATCACAGATAGTACAGAATGCATATTTTAGTATATATTTCATACATTCATGCCATTTCTATTATGTTCGAATGAGTGTAACATCCTTAAAATGCATTTGAAACTTTTTTCCCATTGACCGTAATGTAGTGGAATACTTTTGATTGTCCCTGTAAATCATCTATGCATCCGACTTTCTTAACATTTGAAATGACTCGACAAAATTACGCAATAATTATATGTTTTAAATTTCAAACTATTAAAATGCATTTGAAACTTTTTTCCCCATTGATCGTAATGTAGTGGAATTCTTTTGATTGTCCCTGTAATTTATCTATGCATCCGATTTTCATGACATTTGAAATGACTCGACAAAATTACACAATAATTATATGTTTTAAATGTCAAACGATTAAAATGCATTTGAAACTTTTTTCCCCATTGACCGTAATGTAACGGAATCCTTTTGATTGTCCCTGTAATTTATCTATCCATCCGATTTTCATAAAATTTGAAATGACTCGACAAAATTATGTTATAATTATATATTTTAAATTTCAAAAGGTTCGGTTGGGTAGTTTTTGCGTTGTTATATGCGGACAGACATACAGACAGACGGACGGACAGACGGACAGACAGACAGACGGACAGACGGACGGACTGAGCGACAACAATAGGTGCTACGTATTTACATAATTACGAACGCACCTAATGAGGTTCAAGAAACGTCCTTTTAAAGTGTTTCACTCTAAAAAAAATCACCAAATCTACACTGCTCAAAACAATTAAAGGATATTTGAAGTTTTATATAAAATAAAGATATAAACGAAATTTTTTTTGCTGAAAATAGAAGAAGAGAATCACAAATGCAAATTTTTCTGGTTTTCAAACTGTGGAGTATGCAAATTTTGAGTTCGACGTCAAAAACATCGCTTCAGCGCCAGCGAATGAAATTTGACTTTCAACTGGATAAAAGAGAATGAAGACAAGGATGATCGGCATTCAGTGATTGCTTTGTTTCGATGAGTACGATGTCTCAGCGAAGTCATTTGACAGATTCAGAAGCTTGGAGAATTGTTGGTAGGTTAGAAGGGGGCCAAACTCAAGCCGAAGTAGCGCAAGCCATTGGAGTGTCACAAAGTGTCATTTCCAGGATCTGGAACCGTTTTTTGGAGAGTGAATGTGCAGGCCGAAGACCAGGGCAAGGTCGTAGACGGGCAACAACGCCCAATGAAGATCGGTATTTAGCGTTAACAGCTCGGAGACACCGAAACTTGAACGCTACTCTTCTCCAACAACACCTTCGCTCGGCTACAGGCACCACGATTTCAACTCAGACTGTCCGAAACCGGCTCCATGCTGTAGGTCTGTATGCTCGCCGACCGATGGTATGTGTTCGATTAACATCAAGACATCGTCGCGACCGCAGGGAGTGGGCAACCGAGCATGTCAACTGGAAGAGAAATGAATGAAGCAATATTCTGTTTTCTGATGAGTCCCGTTTTTCTGTGCATCCGGATAATAGGCGTATTTTTATCTGGAGGGACCGTGGCAGTAGGAATAATCCTGCGTTCGTGCACGAAAGTGTCAGATTTGGCGGTGAGGGAGTGTTGGTGAATGGTGGCATTTCCATTGACGGGCGCACTGACCTCTACATCATTCGAGATGGAGCTCTGACTGGTCGCCGATATAGGGATGAGATCCTCAGACCTATTGTAGTCCTTTACGCTGCAGCAATTGGAGATAACTTCATTTTAATGGACGATAACTGCAGGCCACATCGTGCAAACCTGCTGGAGGATTTCCTTTTCGAGGAAGGAATCGTTCGAATGGAATGGCCAGCGTGTTCTCCAGACATGAATCCAATCGAGCACGTTTGGGACGCTCTAGGAAGACGACTCTCTGGCCGCCAACAACCCCCACAAAATTCTCTAAGAACTGGAAAGAGCTCTTCTGGAATAGTGGGGCAGAATTCCCCAACTCGTCATTAATAGTCTCATTGAGTCCATGCCTCAAAGGTGTTCAACGTTGCTGGCCGCCCGTGGAAACCATACCCCCTACTGAAAATGATTTTCTTTGAAGAAAACACTTTTTCTTACTCTTTTTTTCTCATATGCACAAATTGTATTTTTTTTCCTTTTGTACACAAATGCGCAATAAAATTCATTTTTTCTGCCAAACATGCGTAATTTATTCTCATATAACCTACTATGTCTGTCGACCATGTATCAATCAGCTAAAAAGTTTCGCAGATACAAAATCCACCTAAAACTGCAATATCCTTTAATTGTTTTGAGCAGTGTATATAGTGACGGAAAGGAGTCTATAAGGAATTTTTAATGATACAATAAAGGTAACTATCTTTGATGGACTCAAATAAAAATAGTTTTTCGTTGGCATAATGTAGAGGGCGTAAAGGTACTTATGGTTTCAACTAAATAATAATGTTCGCCTTATTTATCCTCAGAGTTCTGGAATCAAGTACGCTGAATAATTTTTTTCAGTCTAAATTACATATCTTCAAACAGACAATGTCTTCTATTATCGCTATTTCCGAATAGTAGTCTTGTATTTATTGATTTGCAAAATTCTGTTCATGTGGGAACTCATTATAATAACAAACGCACTGTATTAAAACTTCCCCGCTAATTCTAATGAAAATAATATCTCATGCAGTGTTCTCGTTGACATTTGAACAAAGTTAGTAATTTGGCTAATTAAAAATGAAAAACATTCGCCAAATGAAAAAGTATTAGCCAAATAAACATGCAGTGTAGCAAAAAAAAAAATCTTTTAATGTACTTCTTTTTCCAATATTTATAACTGCGACAACGATTGTTATTAATCTAATTTCAACTATTCGCTACATATATATTAAAAATATGCATATACGCATATGTATGAAAAAATGAAAGGAAAAGAAATTAAAAGCAAAAATTGAACAATTTGGCGAATCTAATCGATTGTTTACTCGCCAAATGAAGAATTTAGTCGTAATTTGGCGCAATGGCGAGCGACTGTTCATATGCATAGCTATTGGGTCAATCGTTAAATTGTGTTCATTTGCAAAAATCAATTCTTACCGGAAAGTACCTGCGCATTAGTTACTAAAAATTAGTTACTAAAAAATCAATTTCTAATAATTAACTGATAGAATTTTTCGGTACAAATTGATTTTCCCGAATGGACACTACTTTCCGAACGATCCAATAGTTTATTCTTTTCATATTTATTAAATTATGTAAACATAAGTAGAGTTTCTACGATTTAAGGACTTTCAAGGACTTATTACCAGAATTTTCGTCAAGCAAAATTTCTCTTATTTAATGATAAAGAAAACTTTCATATAGAAACCAGTGCTTTATGAAATTTCTAGTGCTAAAATACCTAAAATTCTGGATGCGGACGAACCCTTATAAGATAGTAACATAAAGCAATTTGCGCAGAAATTAATCTTTTGCTTCTAAACAAAATCAAATAAATAAATAAATACATAAAAAGAAAAAATGAGATCTATACCGGAAAAATTATGAAAAATCTTTGTTAATTTTAAATATATTTTCTATACGGGCGTCTGACATATTAGTAGAAACAATTCACGTAAACGTGCTATTTCCTATGGTGGCATGAAGAAATAATAAAGAATTTAACATATAGTGGTGAAATGGGTATTCTGACAGGGTAGCCACACCACCTAGAGAACCGAGAAAACATAAGAAATTTTCTCCTATTATATCCAAACATATTTTTTTTTCATTTTGACAGCCGAATATTATCTTATGATACTTTTTAAGATAAAAATAAACCAGTGTTGTGTATCAAAGTTATCCTATATTTTATGTGTCCTGTATTGTAATGTAACTATTAATTTGAATGCATAAAGTAGGTAGCTTTTCCTCTTTTTTTTCCTTTTTCATTTCTGCAATTTTTGTGATATGTTCAAGATAACTGATTTTTAGGTAAGATTCTTTAAAGTTTTATATTCTTTAAATTATTAGATACAAAGTTTTTAGATATTTTAACATTCATTTACAAATATTTCAAAGTATTTTATAGCAAAATATTTGAATATCGCTTTACAGTTTTTTATTATTATTAATGTAAAATGTCGGATTCAATAATAAGTGTAATTTAACCCTTTAAGTAATATTAAAGGGTTTTTTCATTTTCTCAAATAATGTATTATATTTGTTCAATTAATTGGGTAATGGTAAATTATACGATGTTTAATTAGCCTACATACACATATATTTTTGCGCACTCAAATAGAATAAACGCGTTGCAGTACAGGGAAAATACAGGGAATTTTTTTCAAGATTAGAGGGCCAACCCTGTCTAAATTCTACCAACACAATTGTCGTCGCGCCTTACATTTTGTGTGAAATGAAACATTTAAAAAATCTTAGTATATTGTTGGATAAACGAAACCATTTAATGAATACAAAGTATTGAAATGATTTATGTTTAATTATTGTGGACGAGCGACCGGTATAGGTGCCCCTTAGGTTGATCATAATCCTTCATTTTTCTCAAAAGTTATTTTTTATTGTTAAGATTACCTTATTCAACCAGAGCATTTTTGGGAAACATTTACAGAAAAATTTTTGTTTTGAAAAACCGATGATGAAAGATTAAATATTAAGGGAAACGCTCTCATCGCGAATGGATAAATGTATCGATACAGATATACGGGGTGATCCAGAAGTTTCGGGAGTTTAGAAATGTTAATAATTAGGAAACTATGTACAATACAAAGGTCCGGTTTTCAGATATTGGCTCAGAAACAAGTGGGATTTTTGTTTAGAATGATTTTTTTAATATACATAGTTAAAATTTTTAGCAACAGGTGGCGCTGCTGTACATCATCGAATGTACCTATACCATGCGTTATACAGACACATAGGTTCATTGCGAAATATCTTTTCTAGGATATTGATGGGATTTCGTGTTAATGGTGGTTTATGTTCAAACACATTTTTTTTAAAGTCGTTGAAATTGCATTGAAAGGGAATTTTGATACAAAATTTGATGAGTAACCGCTATGTTTAGACATGTTTTCTTTGCATATCGAGCTGCGTTCTTATCGTACAATACGTGAAGTGAAAACTGCAAAAGATTCGATGGCCAATACAAATGTGAAATGCTATGGTAAGCAAGGTTTGAGAAAAGAGCTCATTGGAAGATCGTAATAGAAGCAGGAGATTCCAAACGTCTGTTGCAATCGTAAATAAGATATAATTCGATGCCAATACTCATTGGAAATCATCAGCACATGGTGAGTGTAGTACACTTGCACTATAACGATGAACTGAAATTTCTTTCTGCTATGAGGATACTGTACACGCTGTTTTGCACTAGCTCACGGAAGTACTTATAAGCTATGGACGTCATAATGAAAATTTATAACCTTTGCAGACTAATTCTTTCTTTTTAGTGGACTGTATCATACCATAAAAATAATACTATCAATTTCAACGCTATCTGTTGCCAAAAAGTGTAACTAACTTAATATGTTTGTTTCATCGTAAAAACAAATTCCATAAGTTTCTAAGCATTTTTGTGAAAACCGCAGACTTCTGTTGTTTATATTTTGCTAATTATTAGCATTTCCAAACTCCCGAAACTTTTGGATCTCTCGGTATTTAGTATATATCATATTTGTTGGGCAAGGTTTCCCGGAGTTCCGCTTCATTCGGAGATCGAAATGCTTTGGAACCAGCTTTAAAAGCAATTACCTTCGCCTTAGAGAAATTATTATCCATAGATGGCCATGTCAGTGTTGCCAGATGGGCTACTTTTTTAAAATTCAGTTTCTTGATTGGCACCACTTTTTACAGATGATGAAATGTGCCTTATTCAATGACATATTAATTAAGGAGAAAACAAAAGGTAAATTACCGTTTCAAAAAAGTGGTGCCAATCGACAAATCTGATTTTAAAAAAGTAGCACACTGGCAACGCTGGGCCATGTAACCAATTCATTGCGCGAACCTATGTATCATTTTATCTACCGTAATTTCCTACGTATAATCCGCAGATCAAACAATCATTTTTCGACTCAGAAACTTTATTAAATAAAATGTATCTTTTTAGATCGCCGTAAATATTTGTCTTCAATTACAAAATAAAATTTCTGGGTCAAAAAAGAATTGTTTGATCCGCAAGTTATACGCAGGAAATTACGGTATATTCTAAAAACATTTCTTAGTAAACTGAAAGCAGTTCAACGTAAAAATGCATAACTTGTTTAAAAATCACGTTTAAATAAATTACGCTCATATTCAGTAACATTTACGAACTTATTTGTGTAACCCTTTATATTAACTGTAGCATTTATACAAACCATATAATGTGCATACATTTAGTGAAACTTAAAAGAATATATCGTATTTAAAAATGCATTTCATCCATCCATCAGCCATGATCGACAATATACAGAACTTCATATGGAATTTGAAGTCTAATTGAAATCTTTTTGTGCCCCTGTAAATGCTATGCACTTCAAATTATGCGTGAAATATTAAGCCTCAGTGACGTATAATTTCATTGGCGAATTTTTCATTGTTTAATCCGAGCTTTTTTTTTAGCTCAAGGCTATCAGAGCCTGAGAGCTTACGTACCGCTCGTTCTGTAGGTATATATGTATGTGCGTACGTACGTACGTAACGCGATAACTGTTGATAAAAATATCTGATTTACTTGAAATTTTGGATATAGGCTTATTATGATAAGGCGCTAACCTGATTAGTTCTGAGTCTTCTTTCGATAAGTATAAGAAAGGGAACGGGGGCTGATGTCCCTCTACTTAAATTATAGCAATAGATTTTTCATGTAAAATTATAAATTTTCTTTCAAAATTTAGGTATAGGATCCTTTTGATGAGCCAACTCCGTGATTAGTATTGGATGTTTATTGGATAATTGTAAAGAAGGAGAACGGGACTAATGCCCCTCCCTTTAATTAATGTAAATGGGGTTTTCATGCAGTATTATCAGATTTCCTTCAAAACTTAGATATAGCATCATTCTGATGAGGCACCTCCGTAATTAGTATTGGGTGTTCCTTGGAAAAGTATTAAGAAGGGGAACGGGGGCTATTGTCCCTTCCTCTAATTGATTTAAATGGGTTTATCATGCAGAATTATAAGATTTCTTTCAAATTTTAGATATGGGCTGATTCTGATGAGGTGCTACCGTGATTAGTATTGGGTTTTCATTGGGTAAGTTTAAAGAGGAGAAATGGGGGATAATCCCCTTTCTTAATCTCGGTTAATGGGTTTTTTACGAAAAATTTATGGATTTGCTTCAAAATTTGGATGTAGGTTCATTCTTAAAAGACTTTTCCCTGATTTGTTTTTGGAATTCAGTGGATAAGTATAAAGGGGGGGGGATAGGGGAAACTGTCCCTCATAATTTAGGTAAATGGTTTTTTATACAGAATTAACGGATTTATTTCAATTTTTGGATAAAGGGTCATAGTGGTAAGAAACTTAACTCATTAGTTATGGTGATTTTTTGTTACGTTTACAGGGGGGTACGGGTGATTATCTCCCCCCTTAAGTTAGCTAAATAGAGTTTTATGCAGGGTTATCCCATTTGCTATCCGAAGTTTAATTTCTGGACAGTTTTGGAGGTTTAATGGATAAGTATAAAAGAGGGAAAGGGGAACAACACGCTTCTTAAATTACATAAATGTGTTTTTATGCAGAATTATTCGACTTGCTTTGATTTTTGGATACAGGTTTATTATATGATAAAGCGTATCCCTGATTAGTTTTGGGAGTTCAATGATTAACCCTTTCCGGCATACTGTGCTCGGTCTGGGATACCTAATTGTAATTTCAAACTTGCTTGCGGCACCAATAATATTTTAGTAAAATTTTGCTTCTACACTAAAGGCTTAAATTAAGGATTTCAAAATATCTAAAAAATTCGTTTGTGAATTCCGGTGTCAGTGGATAATTTCTCATTTTACTAAAAGATTGTGCCTGTGCCGGAAAGGGTTAAGGCTAAAGAAAGGAAATGGGGAGAGTTGGAGGCTATTTCCTCTTTTAATTTTTTTTTGAAGGGCATTATTATATGAGGCTTTAATCTACACTTAGTGTGCATAGCCTGTGAGCTCTATACTATCAATTTAACTGGAAATATATTTTTTTTATTTTTATTCAATTAGGCAAAAATTTCTTTTTTGAAAAACCGGTGATAAAGGAATAAAAATGCTGTAAAGACAAAAAAAAAAAAAAAATATATATATATATACCAAATAAAATCATGAAATCTTGCTGTTTCCGATAACAGAAAGTCAAATAAAGAAAAAATGACAGGGTGCGTTCGTAAGGGGATTCGTTCGTTTTAGGTGCGTTCATAATGACATGATTAGTTCTGAATCTTCTTTCGATAAGTATAAGAAAGGGAACGGGGGCTGATGCCCCTCTACTTAAATTACAGCAATATGTTTTTCATGCAAAATTATAAGTTTTCTTTCAAAATTTAGGTATAGGATCCTTCTGATGAGCCCACTCCGTGATTAGTATTGGATGATCATTGGAAAAGTATTAAGAAGGGGAACGGGGCTAATGCCCCTCCTGCGGAACCTGTAGTCGTCGTTCAGTCCGTCTGTCAGTCCGCATATAACAGAGCAAAAGCTACCCAACCGAAAACATTGAAATTTTAAATATATAATTATTACGAAATTTTGTCGAGTCATTTCATATTTTAGGAAAATCAGATATATAGTTTAATTACAGGGATGGTCAAAAATTTTGCGTTAAATAACGGCCAATGGGAAAAATTGTTTAAGTGCATTTTAATGGTGTTAACCCCTTGGGGACGATCGACACGTATACGTGCCGCAAAAAGGCTTAATAATCCTTGTTAATTCCCACCAGTAAAATTATACGATAAAATTTGCCTTATTCAATCGGAGCATATTCTCGATTCAAGAAGGCAGAAATTTCTGTTTTTTAAAACCGGTGACAAAACATTAAAAATTTCGTAAAAGACTTCCGTCGCGAAGGGGTTCAAGCCTTTCAAACAAAACGAATTTCATATGCATTTACTGCAGTATGCTAGAATATACACTCTATTACAATATGCGGTGCAAAAAATGTTTATTATACATTTACAGAGCCACACAAAAGAATTCCGTTACATAATATTATAGGGTGACACTTTATTTTCGGCATATTTTAATCATGATAAATAATTTCACTTGTAATAAAAGTGATATACATTGCTGAGGTTTACTATAAGTTACATCCAGTGGCATCCATTTACTATAAGTTACATCAAAGACAAAACAAAAATATTTTAATATATTTTAATATATGTTTTCGGCGTATTTTAATCACGTTAAATTATGTTACGTATAATGACATTGATATATGTTACTGACGTTTACTCTGAGTTACTTCCTGTACAGAGCCTGATTACTAACGGGGCACTCTCTCACCAGAAAAAATTTATAGAAATTTTCGTCTTCTTTAAACGCCCTTTTCATACAAGATTACTGTCATGAATAAGGAAAAATTCTTTATTTCTTTTTCCTGGTGGGAGAGTGCCCCGTTAGTAATCAGGCCCTGTTCCTGTATAATAGAAAGTGCATAGTATTTACACAGGTATACAAAATATTTCGGACACTATGCTGCAACCGAAATACTGTATATTTAAGATGATTGCTAGAAGTGCATTTTCCGATTTGATATGAGTTTTTAAGTTTAACTAAATTTTTGCATATTGCGTTGTGTCTATAAATGCTGTAGATCATAAACTGGGTAAACACAGCATAAACTGCGCAGACGAACTTCATGTGAACGAAAGTGGCTTAAAGGCTGTTTTTAAATAAGTTATGTATTTTTAAACTGAACTTTGTTTAGTAAACGAAGTCATGTTTACAGATTGTAGAAAAAGGATATACAGGACCACGCAAAGAATTAGATACATGACTGTCAATAGAAGTGATTCCACTAGATTCAAACGCGCTTTAGTCGTAAATAAATTTTAGCTTAATAGTGACATATATGTATGTAAAAGTAGGCAAAATACACGGGTGTACAAAAGTATTAAAATGTCCATCTATTGAATATAAATTTATGAAAGTCAAATTTCGAACCATAAAGCGTTTTCACACCTTACAACATATTTGAAAATATTTAAGAATTCAATTTGTCTGTCTGTACTTGCCTTAGTATAGTTGGATTATTATGTGTCTCATACGTGTCTGTAATTGATAAATAATCGCATCACAATTCGTATTCATGCATTTTTGACGAAGAATTAAACAGCTATTGCGTCAGAATCTGAATATTTATAAAAATATTTATATTACGAACTCACCTTATTGGCCACGTTTAACGCACAATTTCCAATTTGTTACATTATTCATGTCGTTATTGAATGCAGATGATTACCTGAACGATTAAAGTTACAGAAAATACTCCTCACAAGGAAGGTCTCCATTGGGGGCATACTCAGAATTTTTTGAAAAAAATACGAATTAAACTACTCATGTAGGTAATAAAGGATCAGTGAAAATTAGCGGCAGAATTACATTATTAGATAGGTAAAAAAATAAAATAGTTTGGAATAATTGGCGTGAAAATCTGAAAGCGACGCGGGATTTGGTGAGCAGTGCATTTTCTCGCCAAAAGCAGACGATTTTAACGAATCTGAAAACTGATTTTAATTGACTTCACTGTTAAAAATCTTCAGCATTTACTGCAACGTCACTCCACTACTTTTATAGAATATCTCTCTTCTGACCAATGAGAATGCTCCATAGCACGGTGAATTGACCATTTTCTATAAAAGCGGTGGAGTGACGTTGCAGAAAATAGTACAGATTTTTAGCGGTGTTGTAGCTTGTGCAACACTGTTAAAAATCTGCTGCATTTTGCTGCAACGCACTCCACCGCTTGTATATAATATCTCTATTCCAACCAATGAAAAAGCTCCATTTCACGGCCAAGTAACCGTTTTCTATACAAGCAAGGGAGAGCGTTGCAACAAAATGCAGCAGATTTTTAACAGTGTATTTTCCAATTTGGAACAATTTTAATCAATTTAAATTGTGTTTTAAATGATAAAATATATTAATTTCATTTTGTTATAAGTACATATAAACGTATATGACAAAATTGCACTTAAAGTAAAGTAAAAATGCAAAACTAAACTTACTTAAACTAAACTTATTTAAATAAATTGAACATAGAAAGTTTTTTCTTTAAAAAGTATTCGAAGCGTAAAAGCGTATTTTTCAAAATTTCGTTTTTTCGCCAACCGGAGATAAATCGCCAAATAAACGAAATTTTTATTATTTTTTTACGGACGTTATAAGGAGGTTCCGCCGAAATTTTTTTTATAAACTTATATAACTATATGAGAAGAACATTCTGTAATTTTTTCAGATTTTTCTGAGTATGCCCGTATGGAGACCTTCCTTGTCAGGTACAAGTCAAAGTATATTTTAATAATATGTGAAAGTTTTTAGATAATTTTTTCGGTTAAAAACTAAAAAAAGAAATATTTTTTTTAAATTTTGGCTGTTTGTAAATGTTAATTGCTTTATGCAGTTCAAATTAACAAAACTGACAAGAATAAAATTTTTAAATAATGATTGAGTGTTAAATATTTGTTTTGTCAATACTACAGAAATCGCATTGCTCGAACGGTTACTTTTGCGCTTAGTAGTTTAACGAGTTCGTAGAAGTGCAATGTTTTAAAATTAAATGAAGAAAATATTATTGCTCGTAAATTGCGTTAACAGTAACATTGCGTTTGCAGCAATGTAATTTTTAATGAATAATATTTTAAAACTTTTTTAAACGCAGAATTGTGTGGTTAAACAAAGCAAATAATTCGGAAATAATGGTATTAAAACACACACACACAAAAATTGCTCTACGCACATTGACGGTTGTTTTATTCCGTTTTACAAGGTTCTTGCTACATAGTTCGTATGAGTCCTGGAATTTTTTAACCAGAAAATTCTTCCGTACCAGTATTTACTTACAGAAAATATCTTCTTAAATAAAAAGTAATCTCGCGCTTTTGAAGTATACTTATTTTTCTATATAGAAATGTTAATACTTAACCAGGAAAACTAACAATATCCGTACTTAACATATTCTAGGCTCGTTTTTTTAATACTACCTCTTAAAATAATCCTACTTATAAATTTCATCGAATTTTATCAGGAATTATGCTTCTCATGCGATTGTTAAAAAATGTAACCCAAAATATTGTTCTTAAATATATAAATAAAAACTGGTTTTGATTTTTAAAATAAGTGTTTCTGTTTTAAAAAATATTACGGATGATGAAACTTTTCTTCTGATATTTAAGAAATTTATGGAAAAAAATAAATACATAAAGAAAAAATAATAATAAATCTGAATGCTTTCTGAAATGTCTTGTTTGTGACTAGAGAAAAGTTTTGAAGTAATTAAATATGGTAGAGATCAAACGCAGACGTACCAAAGCAATAAATGAAAAAAAAAAAAACCCTTTTGTTTGAAGTCCTAATGTACTTTTTATATTTTCAAATTGTCTACCAACAAAACCAAAAATCATTTCTGTAAGCATCGATTGTGTTTTAAGCAAGAAAGGCAACTTTTTTAAGAAATAATTTAAAAAAATTATCTGGAAAAAGTGCCATAAAATTTCAATGAATTAAGATACAATTTTATAACGAATTGTGTTTTAGAATACTTTCTTTCCTATTCGACAGTGTAAAAATCGAAATTGTATAGAGCTTTGAATTTGAAATTTATCGTCAAAGATATAGTTATTAATTAAGTGCTGCTACTGTCCGTGTGATGTCATTTTTTTTACTTTATAGTATTTATTATTACATTTACATGATAGTTTTCATGTAAATCATATTAAAAAAAACAAAAATAAAAATCACTCGAGTTACTTTAAAATATACAATATGATTTCTGCTAAGAAACGGCAACACAATTGCTTGAAGGTGCCATACAATCCTTAGAATTTTCACGGAGTGCGACGTCACCAATTCTATAAAAACGCTGAAATCTCTAGATTTCACAAACTTTTAAAAATTATTAGCAAGTTCCCAGAAATTACGAATAATGTTTTTTAGTTCACCTTTCAAAAACCTATTATTTTTTTTAACTCACTTTATCACAATGTCATGAAATTTTGTAGATTTTTAGCACAATAATAATTTACTAGGTAATTAGATTCATGCATTTAGTTTTCCAATATGGGTCTTTTCTTTCAAAATGTTTATCGGAAACCAATAAAGATACTGAAGCCTTTTGTCTGAAGTGAAATTTAGCCCTAAAATGCAATTTTAGACAGAAATAGGAAATGTAATGCATAGTTTGATTTTTTAATACTTTTCTACTAAATACAAAAATCTAATTTTATCAATTTATCGCAAGAATAACTAAAACTAGTCGGGTGTAGCAATCCCAAAACTTTCTTCTATCCCATACACTATCTCATTTCCAGAAAAATGAAACTTTACAGCGTCACCGGTTAGGTAATAGGGTGGGCCGAAAAAAACTTTTTTTTCGATTTTCGATTATGGCGAGTGCGGAAGAGTGGCCACTGGTGGCACTCAGTTCACACAAAAAATTTGAGATTTTTTTAACTTTTCCTTACTATGCCGCAAACGGCTTGAAAATTTGCAAAAATGCTGATTTTTGAACTTTTTTTGCTAAAAAGTTAAAAATGTTAAATTAAATTTATTTTGGCTGCATTTACTTGAAAAGGCAGCTTTAACGTACCAAAAGCTTAAATAAGTTCTGATAATGCATTATTTAATTGCTAAGTGTATTTTAAATAAGCCTATTTTCATAGCTTTTCCACGTATAACAGGCAAAAATTGTATCGGTTTGAATAGTTCGTTAATTTCTCTCTTATTTATGTTCCTTAGTCTTTAAATTTTTTTCTATGCGTCAAAGGTCATATATTTGGACAACGGGCAGCAGCGTAACTCAAAAACAAATTTGGAAGGTGAGAAGGGGTGAAGCAGGACTCTAAGAGTGCGTAATGCCTCATCGTAATTTTGAGGGTGTTAAGGAGGAAATAAAAGAGAAGAGAAAATTCCGATAAGGGATTGTTATTAATTTACTATGCTCAAAACCTGCGACATATGTTCAGTGTTGACGTGAAACCTTTTCCTAGAGAGATTCGGTACTTTTTGGATCATTTGACGTACCATTACAGTGTTTTGTGCGTTTTATTACGGCGAACTTACAAATGGCTAGTATGAAGGTCCATGGCAATGTAAAAGACACGCGACAGCGGGAAAAGTATCCTTTTTGGGGCACCATGCTTATTGAAAGACTTGCGGCCAACTTACACTGATATCATGTGTTACTACTACTGGTTGTGAGGCTATATGGGAGAAAATCGAGAATTCCAATATTAGTCAATAGATGATTTTATTAAAATGGTAGGCGAAAAAGTTACCGAAATCTGAGAAAAAGGTTCCATACCAGTGTTTTCCCAACGATCAATTTACAAAAAAGATTAAAAACTTCTAAAAGGTTTCATCATTTCGTACGAATTCTTCGCGGGTTGTCTTTACTTTCAAGCCCATACGATTTCAGGATTTCCCCAATGATCTACACTTCTTTTAATATTTTTTAATCTTTTTGTAGATTGATCGTTGGGAAAACACTGGCTTTTATTCAGATTTCGGTAACTTTTTCATCTACCATTTTAATAACATCATCTATCGACTAATATTGGATTTTTCGATTTTCTGCCATATCGCTTCGCAACCAGTAGTAGTGGCACATGATATGAGTATAAGTTGGCAATTGCAAGTCTTTCAACAAGCATGGTGCCCAAAACGGATACTTTTCATACTGTCGCGTGTCTTTTACATTGCCATGGACCTTCATAATAACCATTTCTAAGCTCGTCGTAATAAAACGCACTGTTGTGGACGATCCAAAAAGTACTGAATCTCGCTAGGAAAAGGTTTCACATCCACACTGAACAAATGTCGCAGATTTTGAGCACAGTAAAATAACAATCCCTTATCGAAATTTTCTCTTCTATTTTATATCTTTCTTCACTCCCTCAACATTACGATGAGGCATTGCGCACGCTTAGAGTCCTGTTTCACCCCCTTCTAGCTTTCCAGCTTCGTTTTTGAGTTATACTGCAGTCTGCTGCCCAAATATATGACCTTTGACGCATAGAAATAATTTAAAGACCAAGGAACATAAATAAGAGAGAAATTAACGAACGATTCAAACCAATACAATTTTTGCCTGTTATACTTGAGAAAGCTATGAAAATCGACTTATTTAAAATACACTTAGAAATTAAATAATGCATTATCAGAACTTATTTAAGCATTTGGTACGTTAAAGTTGCCTTTTGAAGTAAATGCAGCCAAAATATATTTAATTTAACATTTCTAACTTTTTAGCTAAAAAAGTTCAAAAATCAGCATTTTTGCAAATTTTCAAGTCCTTTGCGGCAGGGTAAGGAAAAGTCCAAAAAATCTCAATTTTTTTGTGTGAACTGAGTGTCACCAGTGGCCACTTTTCCGTACCCGCCATAATTGAAAATCGAAAAAAAGTTTTTTCGGCCCACCCTATTAGGTAATTTACAGCAAAATCTAATCTGCAACAGCTTCATTCAAGTTCTAACTGAATCTGAAGTTTGATGAAAATCCTTGCATTAGTATTTGAGATAGATTTATCGTAAAAATCATTTTAAAAAACTAGGTGAAAGCGGCACAGGTTGAGCGATTCACTCCAAAAACTAAAGAATACTAACTTATACCATGGACAAGCTGAATTTTAAGTTTCATAAAAAATCGTGCATTAGTTCCTGAGATTGAGCTAGTGCAATAAACATGAAGAAAGTTTACAAGTTAATCTGTAGCTAAATATAAATTAGCATTTTTGAGATGGAATACATTTTCCGAACTCTTGCTATTCCGACATTAACCGCCCCACCAGTAGCAAAGAGCTTCTGACCTCTCAAATGGTAGACGGCAGGTGCTGGGTTCGAACCCAATCGAGGCTGTCGGCCTAACCGTTCGGAGTTTTTCTGGTTTACTTCGAACTGTGCGTAAATACGGGTTAGGTTCCCTTAGAAAAAACCCCACGAAGGGCACTCCCCCCCTGGTCCTATATCCCTAGTGTAGATAATCGGACGACAAAAATGAACCAAATCGACATTAACCCTTTCCGGCGCAGACATTCTGTTCGCAAAATGAGAAATTGTTGACTGACCCCAGAATTTAGAAAAGACTTTTTTAGAAATTTAGAATTCCCTGATTTAAGCTGTCATTTTAAAAGTAAAATTTTACTAAAATGTTATTGGTGCCGTTTGTAAGATTGGAATTAAAGTATGTGCCCGGAGGGACACACTGCGCCGTAAAGGGTTAAAATAAGATTAGATTTTATTGAAAATACTCATTTCCTTCTAAAAAAATCATTTTTATATCAGGTTCACAGGTTAGCTAAGTAAAGAAAATATATTAATTTTTTATTCCTCATTTTATCTGATATGCGATTTTATTTTTACATTTAATAAAGGTATTTTTAATTAACTTTCCTACCCTTTTCAAATTTTACTCAATCTTGACAAAAAGATTTAAAATATTTTAAATTGACTCATTTCTCTGAATCTGTTATTTAACTTTCTTTATGAAAAAATTTCTGGTTCGAATCGTATAAAACAAATTATAACTATGGGTCGATTAGACCCATTCAGGGTAGGAAGGTTAATTAACCCTTTCAGGGGCGAAGTTTGCAGTATGCAAACAGTTCATTTTACTGTTTCAATTGCGAACTGGTGCCGGTAAATTTTTAGAACAATTTCGATCTCATAACGTACGGGAAAAATAGTTCTTGATTATTTTCAAATGAATCTGTTCTTAAATTCCCGTGTGAGTCAATTATTCGAACAGTTTTGGTGCAGAAAAACCTTGTCCCTGAAAGGGTTAAGTTGTAAACATCTTTTTTATCGCTATCATATAGGGTCAACAATAGAAATTTTTACAGAAAAGAATAAAACTTTGATTGATTTTATAAATGAATAAAAGAAATAATTTTCTTTACACATTTCCTGTTCTAAGTTTTGTCGTAATTGTTTCGATTGTTCTGGGGTGAAAAAACTGGTTTTTATAACATAAATAAAACAACGAAAACATAACAATTATGGATTTTTTTTTCAAAATTCTTACTTCTTTAACCATGTTCCATACTTTAAAAAAAATCTCATTTTTCTTTTAATCTGCCGTTTTACCGATTTTCAAACCTCTACGGTAACATTTGGAGATACCTTATAACAACTGTATCAAATAACTGTAATGAAATTCTGAAATCAAAGTTACATTCGCAGCTTTAGAGTCTGTTTACTTTTGTGCAGCCAGATGTTCGGCAAAATCCAAATGCTCTGTATACCGTCATTTTAAATTAATTGTTGAGGGACCGTTCAAGTATTACGTAAGCATATTTTTAGTCATTTTGTACCCCTCCCCTCCTGGTAAGAAAATATAAGCAAATGCTAGACCCCCCCCCCCCTTTGCTTACGTAAGATTTTATGAAAGTTTATACATCAATACTTTTTGACTTATAAGAAGTTACCAATCAATTACATTATTAATCCTACAAATTTATATAGGCATATAGGGATTGTGATATCAAAATATATAAAATCGTTTTAATATATTATTGATTATTGCATTAAACAAACCACAGAATACAAAATGGTTTAAATATATTGTTATTTATCACATTGAACAATAAAACAAGATATACAAGAAGTCTTAACTTACTTAGGCATCATAACTAAAATTTTTGGCATGAATCATACAAATGTTGGAGTTCAATTTGGTGTTCATATTTAAATCTGATGTTAATCTGTTTAAATTCACTATGCAACTAAAAGCAATAATATTTCACTAAAAATTCACTATGTAAATTCACTATGCAACATAACTAAAACAATAAATATCTGTGCTGTGTATCCGAGACAATAAAAACCCCAAGTAAGTTTTCTGCTTTCTAAAGTTCCAAAACCTGCAGAGAAGGAAGTTCGACAATAGGAGCGGAAAGACAAAAATTTTCAGAAATTCTGCAAAAATTCCCGTAATTCCATGACCGATTGAACGCGAGAAAAGAAAATACTGGACTTACCTAAAATAAAGTCAACTGACCAGTTACCCTGGCAACAGAACCCCGCCACACCGGTTCCTGTGTTTTTCTAGTCTTGCAATGTACTTGACTTGGCACATAACTTAACAGACAGCAATGAAGACAAAGGGCGAGTGGGTGATGCGGTCACGCGACTGCCAATGGATAAGCAAAGGATAAAATCGAAAATAAACGCGAATTTCGAACGGACTGTAGAATGCTCTTTCCCGTCATACTTTGTTTGCTTGTTGAATTTGAACTGCAGTTGCTTCGTTGTTTAATGCTCACGTAAGAATTGTCGTGACCCCTCTCCCTCCCCCTTTAGTGCTTACGTAATACTTGAACGGTCACTGATTCGCTTTTTCTAATGTTAGAATTATTATGTGTATGTGATTAAAATGGCAAAATAAGCAGTAAGAATTTGATGGTGTCAAACCATTTAGAGACCTTATTTACTTTAAACATCTGGCAACACTGTTTCGAGTGCATCTGAGAACCTCTCTCACTACAGAAACTGAAAAGATCACACACTCCCTTAAAATAAACCTCGATGCTTAAGGTTTGCTTAAAGAGGATACAACTATCACTAAATTAACTCTTGGGATTTTCGCTGTCAAATAGTTATAAAGCTTTAGTTTTTTTTCTCTTTGCTTTCAACCCGACTTCAAACAATGTAATGAAAAGCTAACAGCTTTTCGAGTTACCTATTCATTCTGTTTTTTGACACTGTTTAAAACCGCTTTTAATTAAAATCAGCAGAAAATACTATCTAACGAAAAGAGTAAATCACCGAGGCATTTTAATTAATTACTAAATCAATAAAAGGAATATTGTCCAGTTAAATTGATGATATTCAGTTCATAGGCTATTCACAATAATTATATTTTGCAGCCTAATTTTTCAAGGAATAATGTCCCTCAAAAAACAAATTAAGAGGGGGATTAGCTACCCCACTTCCACCCTTCTATACTTAACGATTGAACCCCCAAAACTATTCAGGGATACGCCTTATCATAATGAGCCTATATTCGAAAATCTAAGCAAATCGGATAATTCCCATTAATAAACCCCATTTACCTAATTTAACCCTTTCCGAAACAAGGTACTTATATTCGTAAAATGTTGAAATAATTAAATGACACCAGTATTTGCACGAAATTTTATTTATAAACTAATAAAAGTGTATTTTTTGCGCATTTAATAAAAATGAAATTTTCCTAGAAAATATCTGGTGCGAGTGTGCCAATTTGGAATAAAGATTAGTTGTTGTCATTTCAAACACCCCCGTTCAAGGAGTTAAGGGGGAAGGGATTATCTTTCATTTTTTTTATATGCCTAACAGAAGAACCCAAAAATTATTCAGTGAAGCATTTTATCCTAATGAACTTATATCCAAAATCGGTTAATCTTAGCAAAAAAATAATTAAAACAAATCGGTTAATTCTGCATGAAAAATTCATTTATCTAAATTGAGATGGGTGACCCGCAAATCTCCCCGTTATACTTAAGAAATATATCCCTCTCTCAAAACAGTCATGGAAGCCCCTTATAAGAATTAATCTATATCCAAAATTTGAAGCTTATCGGTAAATTCTCTATAAGAAATCCATTTACTTGCATTAAGGAGAAGTTACCCCCTATTACCCCACTTTATATTTAACCAATGAATATCCAAAACTAATCATGGAGGCGCCTTATCAGAATGATCCTATATCTGAAATTTGAAAGAAATCTGATAATTCAGCATGAAAAACCTGTTTATCTAAATTAAGACGGGGGATTAGTCCCCGTTCCCCCTCCCTCCTCATACTTACCCAATGAACTCCCTAAACTAATCCAGCGTTTTATCATAATAAGCCTATATCCAAAATTCGAAGCAAATCGGATTTTTCTATCATGTGTTATCGCCTTATATACATACATACGTACATACAGAAAACGTGGTGCTCTCAAGCTTTGATACCCTGTGAGCTAAAAAGAAAATTAATAAAATTATCAAGTGACATACGTTTTAAATTACAAAAATTAACATTTTATGCGTATAATTTCAGTTTCTTTTTGTTACATTTACAATTATCAACATATTTGTTTTAATCATCAATGGTTGTAATTGATCCTATATTTTTTGATAATTAAAGTAAAAGAATACTTAACAATTATTAATTATAAGTATATTTTCATATGTAAATTAGACTGTATTTTTGTTTTAAGATAGTTTCCTTTTCTATAAGATGATGATATTTAGCTATTGTAAAATTTGGTGATATTCAATTCCGTGGTTGAATGTAATCAATTCTAAACTCCCAGATTCGGGATAGCAAACCCTACCTCTATACAGGGGTCGCAGCGTTCCTAAAATTTTTGCAATTTTAAATCAAATATCTTCCATTCATATTCCTTTGTGATCTATAATGAAGTCTTTGAATAAATATTATCATTTAAAAATTGTGGTAGGAAAGTGTGAAAATTTTAGGGACGCTGCGACCCCTGTCTATATTATCCACTTTCCTTTCTATTCATTTATCTAAGCTTTCGAATGAGGACGCTTATTTACTTTAATATGATGAAAGTTAATTTCCAAATTAACGTTTATAACTAATTTTTTAAATTAATTATATTTTGTAAATTAATTTTTACGGTTTCAACTGTTTTTTTAATTAAACTCATGAAATTGATTGTTCATTATTTTGGTAGTTCACAGGGTTCCTGTGATTCTTGTCATTGAGCACAGTTATTGCCTAAAAGATTGTTTTAATAAAGAGTGTTTTCCAAAAATGCTATTTTTATAAAATTCACTTGTAGAAAGGATTAAAATTAAAGTTTAATGGTAGATGCAAGTAGTAAAAAATAATAGATATGTTCTTATGATAAAGTTATCAATTAAGGCTTTTATGCTAGTATTCCAAAATGAAAAAAAAAAAAAAAAAAAAAAAGAAAAGAAAAAAAAATACACTTTGACTTAATTATAGAATTTTTCCCCCAAGAATTCAATATAATTTTTAGCATATCAAAATTTACATATAGACCTTTCATATCCGTATTAACTTTTTTAAAACTGGCATTTTACTTTGATCATTTTGAAATAATTTTATTTCAAAACTTGAAGTGTCAATGCTATTAGCCGAAATAGATATAACACTATCTATATTCTTTTAAATGTAAATGAAATTTTGTAAATGAAACTAAAATTCGTCGGGTTTTATAACAGAGGGTATTCTTGACACAGCACGTATTTTATTTTTATTCTTTTTCATTTTTAATGAGAAAATCGAATTATGCGTAATGGGACATAAGACCATAGCCCCGGAAAGGCTTAGGCAAAATCAAATTAGTGAATGCAATTCGAAATAAGACTATTCCAACTCATTTCAGTGATTAGAAATTTTAAACTGTTAAGATAACGTTTCAACTAAATATAATTCACAAATAAAAACTAGTCAAATTTAATTGTAATTGGATCTTTTTTCTTACAATATTGTTTAATGAAATGCGTTTATTTGTAACAATCACTGCTGTTATTCTTCTGTAATATTACGCAGATAAATTTTAGAGACTATCATAAAAAACACAATTATTATCCAAATTGTCACTTGAGTTATTTGATCTTAGATACGTACTTTCGGGGAGATGTCATATATCGATCCATCAATATGACAGAAAAAAAATTGAAGTTATTTGTCGTTGCCAATCTATAAAATACAATTCCGAAGGTGAAACAACAGAATAACGTTTGATTTCTGTCAAACTTCAGATTCAGTTAGTGCTTGACATGAATTAATGTTGTTTACATTTTGGTGTAGATTGCTCAACAGGCGGTGCTGCTATACTGCATTTTTACGACTTCCGCAATAGCTCTATCTGAAGAAATAAAATAAGTACGGAATTTCATCAAACTTCAGGCTCACTAAATCCGTGATTTTAACTAGTTCAATTTACATTTTGATGTCAATCACCCGACAGGTGGCGCTTATATGCCGATTTTTTAAGATTCCTGCAATAGTTCTACCTCAAGAACTAATGTGCGATTTTTTTTATTAAATCAAACTTCAGATTCGGGTATAGCTTGATAAATATTATCGCTGTTTATATTTTGGTATCAATCGCTCAACAAATGGCGCTTTTATGCTGCATTTTTCCCGATGTGTGCAATAGTTCTATTTCAAGAACTAATTCACGGAATTTCATGCCTTTAAAATCGTCACGATAAGCATAAATTTTCATTTAATTTTGTCACTGTGATTGTTGGCACTGTGATTTTCAAGTATTAACACACGAGATAGAAGAAAGTTTTGAGATTTGTACCATCCCACTAGCTTACTTATAATACACGTAGTTTCTAATGTAAAAAAGTCGTAGTGTGTAGCAGAGTAAATAGATGAAGAAAACTCATGTAAACAACTGTCGAAAGCGCTACGGAAAATATTATTACATTTATACACATAAAATTTAAAGATTTTTTAATAGCAGAAGATGTCGAAATATTATTTAAACAAATAAGAAAAATCATGCGTGAAGCATAGATTATGAAGCACTTTCCAACACTTCTTAAAATCTTTAACAGAACTTCGTTATCCAGGGAAATAACGTGTTATTGTTCATATCCAAATATGTATTCCAATACTTTTGAAAAACCCTGTATTTGATCTGTCGGTTAATATATAGACTATATAAAGGTAAAATTTAGTTTAGCAAGAAAACGCCTAACTGGTTGAAATTTTCCTTTCAGCAATTTATACTAATAGATGGAAACATACTTGAATACTTTTGTTTAGCCCTGTAAAATACATAGTACCTTTAATATACGAAAGTATTTTGCTAAAATTTAGTTTAAAATAGGTTCTCTTTAAACTACTTAAATCACATTTCTAGAAATTATCATAGAAAGGTGACCATATATCCAGGACTTTGTGTGACCCTATATATCATTTTATCTATATTCTACAAACATTTATTAGTAAAAATAAATTCAGTTCATCGTAAAAAAGCATAACATATTTAACCCTTTCCGGCACGGGCAAAATCTGTAATCAAATGAGAGATTATCGACTGACACCGGAATTTAAGAGCGGATTTTTTAGATAATTTGAAGTCCTTAATTTAAGCTTTAATTATAAAAGCAAATTTTGAGTAAAATATTACTGGTGCCGTTTGTAAGTTTGGAATTAAAATTAGGTATCCCAGACCGGGCACAATGTGCCGGAAAGGGTTAACACTAGAACCGCCATTAGGGGTCAAAATGAACCCTGTCAGATTGATAACAGTCGATTCGAACCAGAATTTTCTTTATAAGATATGTTAAATCTATGTAGCTGAAAAATAGACAAATTGAATATGTTAAATAGATCAAAATTAAAATTCTGGTGAGAAACACTTTTTATAAAGCTTGAGCAAAATACCCGGCGGTTCTAGTGTTAAAAACCATCTTTAAGTAAATTACGTTCATAGTCAGTACCTTTCCGAGATCTTTTGTGTAACCCTGTATATCTAAATTGTGTAACAATTATCATTTATATAAACCATATAATATGCATATATCTAGTGAAACTTAAAAGCGTATATCATAATTAAAATGCATTTCATCCATCTAACAGCCATCTTCCATAATATACAGGACTTCGGATAGAATATACTATTTGAAATCTTTTGTATGTCCCTGTAAATGCTATGCACTATTATTATGCATGGAATAACTCATATTAATCCTCAGAAATATTTATAAACTTGATTATACATTAAACCGTTTACCATAATTAAAAAATGACTCAAACAATTCCCCCTTTATTATTAAGTGTTGGAATTCTTTTGTGTGGCCCTGTAAATGAATAACTATTTTTTTCGCTGTATACTTTACAAAATGCATATTTTAGTGCATTTTGTAGATCCATATAAATTTGAAGATGTTTGACAGGGTGTAACATTTCTGAAATTCATTTGAAACGATTTTTCCCCATAGGCCGTAATGTAATGGAAAACATTTGGCTTTCCCTGTAAATAAAGTAATCATGGTAAAATTTGCAACTGCTCCTCCGCTTGTAGAGCGTCTCTGATCTAGAGAATTTTGTGTCAGTATTATGTCATAATTGGTCTTTACAGAGTGACAATTGCAACAAACTTCAATTCTAAGCTAGAAGATTGAGTGATATATGCCTCAACTTATCGAAACTCGCGTAGTTTAAATGGCAATTAATTGCATTCAAGTAGTAATTCTGTTTTTATTTTAATGACAGACTGAATCCGTTTTTTTTTTGTTTTTTTTAATACACTGACGGAGTAGCGAAACTTTCTTTCTTAATTAGATTAATTTTTGAAACACGATGATTCAATCGGTAAATTAATTGTAACAGAAAAACCATAATTATTGGGTGAAATAGTCCTCCAGTGTTCGTGTCCGGGATGGCTCAGTTGGTAGAGCATTGGCGGCTTCAGCCAATACATCCCTGGTTCGAATCCTGGCCCGGACTTTTTTCGCTTAAAAATTACTTCTGTTATTTCTTTCTTAAGTTTATTTGAAAAAAGCAATCAATACCATAAAAATTAAGTTGCAAATTGTATTTATTATAAACTAAATTCTTACTTCGCGTTTTACAATAATACAAAAATCATCGCGTAATTAAGCATTCCAAATTGGAGGCTTAGACAGATGAAAAGATAAAAGAATTTTGCCAAATTTTAACCCTTTGACATCGGGACAACTCAATTGTGTAAAGAAAAAGAAGAAACATTTTCCATTCTTTATTATTACGCCGTAAGTGAATGTCGTTATTAAAACACGCTATTCTTTTGCGATTTTTTAAAATTTTAATTCACAAATTTTCGCATTTAAAAATTTTAAAATGCTGACATTTTTCCATTTGTACAATTTCACAAATAGTTTGGCGGTTTGTTTAATATGTCGAAATTTGCCGGCGAGGTAATCCAGTAGTACTTAAAATACTGATGAAGTAATCTTTTTCAGGAAATTTTCTTCCAAAATCGCGATCGTTTAATTTAATAATTCTACAATATGCAAATCTTCTTACATATGCAAAATATTTGTATTCTTTGGTCCATAGTTATCTAAATAAATCAAATATTAAAAATAAATGAACTTCATGATTAAAATAACGCCAGTCTTTTGTGATTTTTAAAAAATTTAATTAGTGAATTTTCACATTTTAAAATATTAGAATGACAACATTTTTCATTTCTATAATTTGGCAATTTGTATAATATGGCGAAATTTGTCGGCCAGATAATCAAGTAGAACCTACATAATACACAAATGACCTACTTATTTATTTATTTATTTATTTTGCAAGAACACTTTTTTTTTTCTAAATCGTGATATTTATAGTAATGGCTATTTCCATGAGTAATTGTAGTGTAAGTCACAGGCTACGATTTTTGGCTACCAGTATTATAGAACGAAAAAAATGTGATTAATTTTATTGGCACAGTCTCATTAATTGAATAGGGTCAAGCAGACTTTTCGAAAATAACGGTGGCTAACAAGTATATCAATTAATAATTTGCGTGACTTACACTACAGAACCCATGGAATTAGCCTAATATTTTTAATACATAATTGCATACATGCCCGTAAGAAAAATCTTTAATTCCTAATTTCTGAGATGATTGCTATACTAATATAAAGCTAAACAAATGTAAAAAAAGAACGGGCAAGATAGGTTGTATATTTTGGGAAGAGTTCCGAATCCTGTCTCAGTTGGCGCGATTGCTGAAGGAATCCGAAATTGCGCCATTAGACCATTTTAGCATCTTACCAAGTTTTTAAAGATGGCAGAAAAAGTTTGTTTTTGAATATTTATAAACATGTATTTTTAAATTGGAAACATTTTATATAGGTATTAGTTTTATGTCTATTATATATGTAATTATATACAGATATACATTTATATCTATCTATCTATAAATATATATATATATATATATATCTTACACATATATACTCATATAAATAAATACACACTTACATATTTGTTTATAATTTTATGTGTTTCATATTTTACATATTTATTATACGCGTGAAATAAAACGTAATATTATGTTATAAACGTTACTTTTATATACCTCTTAATTCATATAGAAAGCACAAAACGATGTTTTTTTACATAATAGTACAATTACAAAAAAATATATCGTTTAAAAAAAAAACTCCGAAAATTATAAAAGTCATTGAAAAAAAATTATAAAAAATAGCATTCAAAAGTGCTACTGGAACCAGCAGCAATAATAAAAAGCAATCCCAAGTGTTAAAAATCGCAACAATCACTATAAAACATTAAACAAAAGCATAATTTGCACAGAACAAATTAAAAAAACAAAATTTATTTCCTGCACTATTTAAGCCCGAGAAGGAACAGATATTAAGATATTTGATTTATTTATTTCGTAATTTAGTATTAAATTTTTGTATCAAATAATTTCAATTATGTGAACATTAAAAAAAATAAAAATGAAATTCGAACAATATGATACTTAAAACCCCCAAAACTTAGAATCCGTTCAAACGAAATCGAAATAAATCTTAAAATTTTTCTGAACATCTGCTTTTTAGCTCACAGGCTATCATAGCCTGAGAGCTTATGTGCCCGTCCGTTCTGTATGTACGTTCGTACGTGCGTTCGTGCTTAACGCGATAACTCATGATAAAAATATCGGATCCACTTGAAATTTTGTATATAGGTATATCCTTATAAGGTGCTTCCCTGATTAGTTTTTGGAGTTCATTCGATATGTATAAGAGGGGGAACGGGGGGCTCATGCCCCTCCCCTTAATTGATAGAAACGGGATTTTCATGCAGAATTAACAGTTTTCGTTCAAAATTTAGATATAGGATCATTCTGATGAGGTGATTCCGTGACTGTTATTAGGTGTTCATTGAATAAGTATAAACAGGGGGAACGGGGGGCTCATGCCCCTCCCCTTAATTGATATAAACGGGATTTTCATGCAGAATTAACAGTTTTCGTTCAAAATTTAGATATAGGATCATTCATTCTGATGAGGCGAGTCCGTGGCTGCTATTAGGTGTTCATTGAATAAGTATAAACAGGGGGAATGGGGGTTCTAATGCCCCTCCCCTTAACTTGTATAAATGGATTTTTCAAGCAGAATTGTCAGATTTCGTTCAAATCTCTGAATAGTTTTGGAAGTTATATGGTTAAGTATAAAACAGGGGAATAACTCCTTTTAAGTTATATAAATGCTAAATGGGTTTTTATTAAGAATTATCCGATTTGCTCTGAATTTTGGATATAGATTTTTTAATATGATAAAGCATGTACTTGATAGTTTAGGAGGTTCAATGATTAAGTATAAAAAAGGAGAAAGGGGAGAGATGTTTCCCTTCCTTAATATTTTTTTCGAACGGAATTAACCCTTGAAAATATAAGGTGTATACAATTTGAATGCGTAGCCTGTGAGCTCAATGACATCAGTTTAACTGGGCAATATTCTTTTTATTAGATGTGTCTATTCTTTTTATCTATACCTACCGCAAACATTATACAAAATCTGCAAAACAAATATTTGCAAGTTAAGTTTGGAAAATCGATTTCGTTTCAACGGAATCTAATATTTGGGGTTTTTAAGTACCATATTGTTTGAATTTCATTTTTATTTTTTTAATGTTCACATAGTTTAAATTATTTGATACAAAAATTTAATACTAAATTAGGAAATAAATAAATCAAATATCTTAATATCTGTTTCTTCTCGGGCTTAAATAGTGCGAGGAATTAAATTTTGTTTTTTTTAATTTGTTCTGTGCAAATTATGTTTTTGTTTAATATCTCAAGTTTTTTAATAACTTCTGCATTCAGATGAGCTCACTTCAAAATTAAATTGTATTAATGACAAAAAATATATAATATAACGTTTTTGTTTTATTTTATGAATATTCTTTTTATCGTGGCTTCTAGCCACGTCTAAAAATTAATATGGCTTCCGTTGCATTGAAAAACACTTATATTTGTCACACTGGATGTTAAATTGCAGTGCAATTAGGTGATCTAAAAAATGACTACATTGCTTTATTGTTCCAGTTATTATGAGTTCATACTGAAAATATTTAAAATTTAATTTTTAATTAAGAATAAGCAATTTTTCACCATCCTACTATATATACAAAAAATTTAATTAACTGATTCAGGTGCAAACCTTGATTAAAATTAAGTGCGGGGTATAATATATCTCAAGGCATATAATGATAAATCGTCAATCCTGTAATTCCTGTAGCATAAAATGGTCTAGAAATTGCGTAATTCAGTTAATCTTAACTTACACTTGAATATTTCAATGGTAAATTCGTTTGATTTAAAATTTATTTAAAAAAAAATTCTGAACACGCGCATATACAGGGTGGTTATAAAATAAGTACCCCTATTTGGAGCTGTCTGTAGCTTCAAGGAATAACCCGAATGAAGCCAAAATCGGTACACATACTATTCAAGAAGGGGGAAGAAGAATGGAACAATAAAAAAAGATAGTTACAATAATCGGCAACAGATGGCGCTACGGGTCCTGTGGGTGCATACGCGTTGTAATCATTAGTAAAATCAAAACATGGTCATTTCTGCCATTAATGTTGTAAGACATGGCTCTCAGTTTACCAGATCGCGCATTAATTTTAAAACTATTCTACGTTATCAGTTCAAACAGAGCACGTCGTCCACCGCCTGGATTGTGTCTTGCAGCACAATGTGGAACCTGGATTTGATCGGCACCGCTACGCGAAATTTTAACAAATGTGGGTGTGAAAATTCAAAAAAACCCGGAAAACAGGAATTATGGCACTAGAATATTGTATGATTCAGCTTCTACCAAGACATTTATTCGGAGTGATTTAGCCAAAGCTTTAAATGCAAAAGTCTTAAAAAAAGAAAAACTTTTCATTTACACATTTTCTAACAAAACACCTACTGAATCGGAATTTGAATGTGTAAAAAAAACTTTAAAAAGTAGATTTTTTTCCTTATAAATCTATTGATGATGAAGCTCTAATTACTGATGAGATTTGCGGTACTCATATATTTCAAAATGTAAATCCTCAGTTAATAAATGTCATCTCTAAAGAAATTTAATTTGCTAACATTTTCGAAATCGATTATCCCGTTCAAATTCTTCTCTGAGCTAGTTACATTCATCAAACTTTGACAGGATCGTTTACAAAAATAAACAATGAATTTTATTTTCAAGGTTCTATTTTTGGCGAAACGCTTGTTGGACAGCTGCCAGATAACCAGTTAATCAATTCTGATCATTGTTTAAATGTATTTTGTTCATCTAAAGAGAAAGATCGGACATGTTTATGGAACACCGAGTCATTCCTGTCAAATAACGAAACAAAATTAGCTTCGGCTAATTTAGATGTTTTTCAAAACAATTTAAAATTTATAAATGGCAGATATCAGGCTCCTTTGCTTTGGAAATCAACAGATTTGCGAAATAATTTAAGCGATAATTTCGCATCTTCTCGTTTACGAAATATTAAATAATTCGCTGTATGTGGACGACCTTTTTTTATGGAAGTTCCACTGTTCAACTAGCATTTCAGTTATTTTCTGACTCTGTTTCTACTTTGAGAGACGCAAACATGGCTATGAAAAAGTTTGACACCAACTCTGAAGAGTTAAAAAATTTGTGGAAAAATTACAATTCAAAAATTGAAATAAATGAACTTTCTGATAAATATTAAAAAGTACTAGGTCTTAATTGGATTAATAAGGAAGATACATTGTGTCTGAATTTAACATCAGTGTAATCAGATTGTAATGAGTTTAAATGTACCAATAGAAATGTACTTCATATAGCTGCTTGCCTTTCTGGATTTATTTCTCCTTATTTAATACGACTAAAGTATCTTTTGTGAGAGTTGTGGCAACTGGGTTTGGATTGGGATGAAGAGTTTTCAGGAGAAATTAAAGATAAGTGGTTATTATGTTGTACTGAAATTAAGGACTTACAAAAAATCAATTTTCCTAGGTATTATTTTCCCCATTTTGTGGAGGGAGAAAAATATACAGTTACATGTATTTCCCGATGCTTCAATGAAAGCTTTTGGAGCAATGGCGTATTTTAGATATAAAACGTCACATGACACTTTTAACTCTAATTTAGTAATTTCTAAGGCAAGGTTAGACCCGATTAAAAAAATAACGTTACCTAGATTACAATTAATGGGCGCTGTAATAGCAGTAAGATTAGTTAAACACTTGAAGGATATTTTTAAGTGGATCGAGAAGATATATTTATGGTGTGATTCTACCATAGTAATACACTGGATCAGAGGTTCCCCGTCTAAATGGAAACTGTATCCAACAGAGCTATCGAGATTCAGGAAATCACAGATCCCAATTCTTCGAAACATTGTATAGGCAAACATAATCCTGCAGATTTATTAACTAGGGGGGTATCTACTAAAGAATTAATAAAAAAACAATGGTTGAATGAGCCAGAAAGCAATTGGCCTATAGTAAATGCAGTTGAATTTGATCCAATTGACAAAGATATTGAATCCGAGTATAATTCTAAAGTTATAGTTAGCTCATCAATAACTTATGAAAAAATTATTGATGCTGATAGATTTAATAACTTGAGAAAATTATTATGAATAAATTTTGCTAATCCGTGGACATTTCTTCATTTTTTAAAAATATAAAATGCAACTGATAATTTTGTAGAGAATGGTGTAGCCATTGGACCAATGACCAGCAGATTTTTTTAATTTAATATCAGTGGTAAGCACAACTTAAACGAAATCAAAGCATATTTTCAGAATTTCCGATTTAACAGATTAAAACAGATTTTCAGAACAATATTTTCAGAATTTCCTGTATGAATTTAATATTACTGAAACGCAAATTAGTTTCCTCTCAAAGGGTTAAAATACGCTAAAATAATTAGGTTCTTTTTATAACTATATTTCTTTCTTTTGATCGTTACATAATTTTCAGTCTGGTCGTTACACAATTTTCAGCAGGAAAGACAGACGTGAAGACATCTAGAAATTATAGATTGTTCATTTGATCAAATATTAATGCTGGTTAGCCTATATTATGTACGATTAATGCTGGTTAACCTATATTATGTACGATTTCCACACATATCAATTTTGTGTGTACTACAAAATATAAAAACGCTTTATTTTAGATAACACTGGAAAAAGTATGGTATAAATGTGGTTCAGAATAAAAGTTTGCTAATGGCTCGCTAAGCCCATGCAATACGGCTTACATAGTTAACCTGGATGTCCATCACCATACTTGTATTGTTCGCATTAGTAAACTTATAACTTCAAGAATAATAAAATCGTGAATTCTTGCTGCTTACGGTGACAGCAAGTGATTTAACCCTTTGCGGGGCAGGGCAAATTCATTGCTTAAGTATTGAAATAAATGACTGACACCGGAATTCGGAAACAACTTTATTTGTAAATAAGAAAACGCTATGTTTCACGCATTCCATAAACCGCAATTTTCTCTAAAAAAATTCTGGTGCCAATGTGGTGTTTGGGAATTAAAATTAAGTGGTATATCTATTAAAGAAAAGATGTCGTTGAAATATGATAATCGTGGCAATGCACATACCCGGAAAGAGTCATCTTATTGATAAATGTTTCTTTTCAACATTGTTGGTGTGTCCTGTACTCCCTTACTATGATTGGCGGCAGGCTTGTAAGTAAGTTTTTGTACATTCTTAAAAATAGTTATTTAACACATGATATAAAAAGCTAATATATCAAATATTGATGTTATAATGACGCGCAAAAACTTATTATTCAGCAATATTTTCAGTAGAGTGGATTTTCTGATCCTTACTGATTCCTTGTAATCTTCTATTTCTTAGAAATTGTAATATTAGTCTTAAATCAGTTACCACTTTGCCTTCCTAGTACAACCGAAATTTCGAATTCATACTATAAATTTCTAAAGAAAATTTTTCACCTTATATACTTACTAAATGTTTATCATTAAATAAAGCATAAGATACTATTTATTATTTGTGTGAATTCGAAATTTCTGAATAAAAACGGAGGCGAAATAAAAAAACACTTCTCTAAAGAAATAAGTATTTAAAAAAAAAAAAAAAAAAAAAAAAAAAAAAAAAAAACAGGAACAGCAATCTAAACTAAAAAAATACCCGGCCAACTTGGAACACTGTTCCCCAGTGATTTGAGTTGACAAATTTTATTTAAACAATGTGTTTTCATTCGCCATACTTGGCCGATTTTCATGTGGTTTAAATATTATATTTCTCAGTAAAATAATCAAATTTAAACATAAAAATATCAGATATTCCTGCCAACCTCTGGCTTTTCGTAAATCATGATAACATACTTTGTACCAGAAAATTTGTTATATTTTTATAACATGTATTAAATGCAGATCTTATTTATTTAAGTAAATAAAATTGTCTAAATAAATTTCTGGTTCGAAGTAGATTTCTTTGATTTAGAAAAAGCCGGAAGTTAACTTTTATGATCATAAAACATTAGACTATCGGAAATTCGAGAAACTTTTATAAAAAAATTTCATGCTCATAGTATAGTTTTAAGTTTGTTTCATACTAGAATTTTTATTTAACCCTTTGTGGAGCAAGACAAATTCATTGCTTAAGTGTTGAAATTAATGACTGATTTGAAAATTATTTATAAATAAGAAAGCGCTATGTTTCACGCATTCAATAAACAGTAATTTTTTTTAACAAAATTCCGGTGCGAATGTAGCGTTTGGGAATTAAAATTAAGTGGTATATTTAAGAAACCACTGCGCCGCAAAGGGTTAAAACAGTGAAACTTTATTGTTTAATGTTTTTCTTCTTTGCTTCTTATAAACTTAATTTTATAATCAAATTTCTGGTTTGAACCGAAACATAAACTTATAGTAGCCGTGAAAATGACAGCTTACGGTAGTTCTGGTGTTAACCACTTAACTGATTAATATATTTTTTAAGAACTTTCAAATAATGACTATTTTTTATGTCTTTTTCAGAATTTTTATTCTTTTAACACCGGATTTTTAAAACAGATATTTTTACCCAATTGAATTAAATAAATTGGGTGGATTAAACAATGCAACATTTACAATAAAAACTCACTGGTGCCAATAATAAATCATGATTGATTTATGAGTGTCCGTAAGCGGTAGGAGGTTGGCGAGTGGTCAGGGAAAACCGGGAAAAACACAGTCAAGAAAAGAGAAAACTACCAGTAATTTCTTACAGAATCTAGTTCAAATAATATAAAGAGATTATTTAAACAGAATTTATCTTTAACAAAATACTGGTATTTATAATCTATATTGACTGTGTTTTTATCTAACCACTCGCCACCCTGGGTACGAACTAATTATGATTGGCAAAAACACGTTGCCCGTATGACGTACGTGACAATCTGGGAAGCGGTTATTATTAATTTCTAATGTTTGTAAAGACAAAGATTCTTTTTCGTATCTATGAATAATTCCAAATATTTTACTATATGTTCTCTAAAGTCATTATGCTTTAATAAAATGGATCTTCCAAAATCTAGTGGATCTCCTGCTATCTCGTGATATTTGTTTATCAAGTACGTAGTTGTAAATTTTATAAGCAAACGGTGTATTCGTGGTTTTATTTCTGAGAAGTTTTTATAGAATAATAACTAAAAGTCATTGTGCAAAGAAACAAAAAATCGGTTTGTTTATTAAAAGATGTCTTACCCCGTTATCGCCCAGAGGCTTATTTTTAGATTGCTCGATTAGTGGCAAGAATGCACTTTTCACACCGGTAAATATGAAGATAAATGTACCAACCTCTCGCAAGACAAATTCCTTGATAAAATAAGATAAAAACTAAGCTCTTTTCATTTTTACTATAATCAATTTAGTATAACTATCTATAATATTTGAAAGTACATATAATGTTCAATAATTTAACATTTTTTTATCATTTAAAACTAAATACAGAGAAAAGAACATTAAAATTTTACCCTTTTGCAAGGCTGTCAGAGTTTTTTAAGTACTTATTAGTATTACAGGAATAAATCCCGATCTTTTTCCAAAAATCATTTGTAGTTTCAAATGAAAGAAGCAAACGTCGTGAAACCAAAGACCTCCAACAAAAGATGTGGAATTTTTGATTTACATCATTCAAATAATAAAGCGGATTTCAAGCAAAATCTCCCAATATCGTAAGAGATCTTACTAAAAGTTGCCAAAAGTCACAAAAATGTGTAAAAGAAATGAACAACAGTCGTGAAGAACAAGAGCAACCTCACTATTTATCTGATTTGTCGATGTATACAAAATCAAGATTCACTAAAGCCTAATATGAGAGAATACGAAAACGAATATATTTTTTCACCTATTCTGTTCTTCAGAGGTTAAAAGAAGAATTATATAAAAAATTTACAGGGTGACAAGAGACATGTGCTGAAGGGAAAGTGAAAAAGTGGATGGATGATAGGATAACACGACTGATTTTACATATCAGAGAAATTGTAGAATCTTTGTGTAATGACGGAAAACGATTTTTAATTTTGATAAGTGGTGGTGTGACGGTTCACAGAAGAATATAAAGTGGAGTTTGAAATTGAAGTCGATTATGATTCCAAAAAGCCATATGCAGTTCCCCTTCAATTAGTTTTAAGGGTCCGAAAAGAAAATTCTCTTGCAAAACCTAACACCATCATTACCCCGCTACTGTCAAACTATAAAAATTCCATTCATCACTAGACAAACAGCGCAACAAAAGAAGAAATGAAATATATCAAATCCCAAATCACAGCATTTACTAGCACAGAAACGACGAACGTCTATAAAACATAGAATGTTATTCACAATGGTGGCTAGAAAAGTATGCAAAACCACGCAGCAAATTTTCGATGAGGTGCAACATATGCGATGCTACATCATCTGAATTTAATCATTTAATTGATCAATATTTTTGAAAAAGCTTTCGAATAATGTATATTTTTTTCATGTGTTTCACAGAATTTTTAATCGGTTACTACCGTTTTTTTCAAAATAGAAATTTTTTCCTAATTGAATCCAAAAAAAATGTAAAATCTACAATAAAAATTTATTGACGAGAATAATAAATCATGACTGCAATATAAATGTCCGTACGTTGGTACGGCAAATCAAGATCGGCAAATAACGTTGCTCGTCCGATGTACGGGAGAACCAGAGAAGCTGTTAATGACTTATCTAAGTGGAAATGTAAGGGAGTGTAAGAAAGAAAATTTTAATTTTGAGTTTTCCGCGCTACATGCACGTTTTTCGGGAATAAATTACATGTAGCTTATAGATTACTTATAAAAATGCTACAGATATCTTTTTTGCTGAGGAGGAACGAGAGGGGGAAAAAAATCAGGACAATTCCAAACAACAACTTTCGCTCTTAGTAGTCATCCCAAACAAATAGTGGAAATACCAGAAGACTAATGTAGGAAGAATACAAAATATCGTTCTTCTTTTCATCGATGTTATGTTCTGTTCTATGTCTTCTGATTCTGTGTTAAAGTCATAATACGATTTTAACACTTTTCAAAAATCAACAATATGTAATTCAGATAAGAAATTATGAAGTTTTAAAATGTGGCTTTTTTTTTTTTAATGCATTATGCAATAAAAAAAATCCCCACTGTAACGAAATCTGAAATTAACATCATGGGAAGAGTTCCTTATTCTGTTCAGGTTGGCGCGATTGGCGAAAATATCAAAAGTGGCGACAAAAAACATTTTCGCGACGCATGAGATTTCTCAAGATAGCGCAAAAACAGGATTTTAAAATAATTTATAAAGATATATTTATTTAATAAACATTATATATGTAACATGATGAAAAAATATACAATGTTTATACAAACATTTTTATGTATATATTTATTTTAGATACATGTCTAATTACATGTGATTATATATAGAGATATACATACATAATATATACGCCTATATATAAATAATATACACTAATTTTTTTTTAATTTTATTTTATATATTTATTATACATGTCAAATTTATAGAAAAGAAACTTTTCTGAAAAAAAAGCACGCTACGTGCAAAAAAAATACAAAAAACAAATGGCTAAAATCTATTCCAGTAGTAAAAAAAAACCCCGAAGGCAATCGCATCGATTTATTTAATACCAAAAAAAGTTCATTAGAAAGAAAAAAAACAGGATATGGAACTTTTCCGAACATCGTTTTCACAGTCGCAAATTTTACATGCATACTTTATATCAAAGTAACTCGATATTTGCAATAAACGATAAAAATAAATTTTAAAAAGCAGAAAATTACTTTTAGTTATTCAAATTTCTGCATGTTTTATTGCATCCGACGGCAACATTCTAAAGTTTTAAAAATTATTTATTGGTATCACATTTCTCAAATAGTCAAATTCTCCTTGTTTTCACCTTAACTCTTTCCGGCACATACAAGTTCTGTTCGTAAAATGATAAAACATTGACTGACATCAGAATTTACAAGCGACTTCTTTACAAATTAAGAAGTGCTTTATCCTAGCTCGCATTGTTAGAGCAAAATTTTATGAAAATGATATTGGTGCCGCTTTCAAATTTGGCATTAAAATTAGGTGTGGCCAGAGTGGTACCACTGGATCGAAAAGGGATTATTAATATGTCATTAAATAAGGCGAATTTAATTATTTTAAAAATGTGGGGGCAATCATGAAATCATAATTTAAGAAAAAGTAGTCTACTCGCAACACTGCTATTTTGTTGTATTCGATTAAAGGGACCCATTGCCATACATTAAAACTTTTAAAACCAACTTCTTTGATTGTTTGACTTACTGTCTTTCAAAGACAGCAAGATATCATGATCAGCACTAAATGCTAATTCCTACCTAAGCTCAGGTGCGAAATTCTTAATATTTTTCACATTTATACCATAGTTTTTCCGGTGACTTTTAAAATATAGATTTTTATATTTTTTAGTATACAAAATTGATTTGTTTGGAAATCGTAAATATTATAGGGTAAGGTTCATTGATAGTTGATCAGCTAAAGATATTTTGTTTTCTAGATGTCTCTTGTCTGGCTTTCTCGCTAAAAAATATGCAATACTCCATAATTTTTTTTTCATTTGCTTATCTTGCGATATGTGACATAGGGTACTCTATTACAACGTATTTTAAGCGACAAATCGGTGAAATGTGAAAGATGGTTACAGCAAATCGGTAGTTTCCAAAAACCATAGCTGCCAACTTTTACGCATTTTTGTTACCAGCAAAATTGAACAGATATTTTCCATTTGTTTAATCATAAGATTTCGACGATTAAATAAGATAATATTTACTATAAAATTTTTGTACTAGGAAAAATGCGTAAAAGTTGGCAGCTATGAAAAAACCAAAGATCTATCGAAATCAAGATCGTGAGGACATATTAAACTTACAAGCAGCCGACTATTAATGGAGAGGCCATACACTACATTCTATCCATTGTAAAAGGGCTAGCGACAATTTCAAGCATGCTGCTCTATTGTACGTATATCAATATATTTTATTAAATAAGTTATTAAACGACGTTGATTACAATTCCAGAATATGGGAGTTTGTGAGTGGCTTTCCAGAAGTTTTCTAATGGAGTAGAGAGAGACATGTTACTGTTATGACCGCATATTTTGATTGAGTGTTACAGATATAATAATATATCAGGATTCGTAATCATCTAGGAATTAAGAAGATTTTAATTGTTCTAGTATGAATAATTTTGTAAAATACCAGTTGCTACATTTAAAAACGGATAACCCCTCCCCCCCGTAATAAATAAAACGAATATTACATTATAAAAATTCTAGTAAAAACAATTTCTTACAAAATCCTTCCAAGTCCTTCCAGACTAGGTACACTGTTTTGAAAATTTTTGGTACGTATAATATGTACGAAAATTTTCAAAATTAACAAAAATTACAGATATAGGGAAACAAAATATCGGCCATTTTTCCATTTTACTTTCATAAAGTAGACCATATTTTTAGATTTAAATATATGTTCATTACAATTAAAAATTAGTTTACTTTCATCTATTATTATCGTAATAAAAAGTAGGTTGCACAAATATTACAAAATGACATAAATGCAATGGCAATTACGAAAAATACATGTTATATATATATCCTCTAATATTTCTATAGGGTTTTTTTTACACAAACATAGAATTTTTTGTAGAAAAACATTAACTTCACTTTAGATTATTTTTAAAGTATGTTAAATGTTTTAATATGATTAATAACACTGTTGCTTAAAAATTTAAATTTTAACTAACTTATTAGTTTACAACGAATAAATGTCTGAATATGTGCGTAGATCTTTTCACAGAATTGTAACTAGTTCTAATATTATTTTAATATGCATGAAATTAAGTTTTAATTTATGAATGTAATTAATGTAATGAGTTTAATGGATTTTTCAACGCGATATTAATTACACAAAAAGTGATAAATATACATTACTCAATTTAAAATAAAGTAACTTCTATTTACTTGATAATATTTTTATATAAGATTTCGAAACATGATAAAATGACATTTCCTAAAGTGATTATGTAAGAAAAAGGGTATAGGCTGATAAGCATTGTGAACATGCCTTTCTATCAAATTTCTTGATTTTTTCCCAAGCGTGTCTACCTATCTGACAATTTGTTTTCACTACTATTAGCTCATAAATATAGATATTTTATGAAATAGAATATTTTTTTTCATTTTTTAACCACTTAATGGTCGCATAAATTACGGTTTAAAAATTCAAATTCATTATTGCCACCACTTTTTTGAAAAAAAAAATAGTCATCTTATTTAATGCCAAGTAAAAGGATACCAGAATAAAACTAATTACACTATTTTATAAAACTGGTGGAAATCAAACAATTCCGAAGCTGTGAAGCTTTCAGCCCGTGGATGTCAGCCCGCGACGATTAAGTGGTTAAAAACCTCTTTTTTTTCCAAAAACCACTATATAAAATTACATATTATTAATTGATAAATAAATACAAAATATAAAATATATGACGGAATGAAATTTTCGCCTTGCTTTTAATATAAAATGTATAATATGAACTTTAAAATACTGAAATTTACTTTACAATACTCAAATTTACCTTACAATACTTTACTGAATTTTACTTTTAATAAATATATAAATACCGAAAGTTTGCGTTGCGTACTACGTATAAATATTTACAAAAAGTTGTATAAAAATATTAAAATTCATTTAACGACGTTATTTGGGGCGGAACTAGTCATCTTCGGCACTTCAGGAGTTTTTGGAATATGCACTTACATAATTGCTTTATTTTAAATTTTAATGAAGACATGGGCATAATTCTCAACGCTGACAATATGATATTGACAACTATGATTACAAAAAAGGAAGCTTGTAACCGAGACATCTCATTTAATATCTTTAACTTTTGAATGTGCATGTTAAAATAATCTTTTGAAACTTATTTTATTTATTTTATACTTTTCAATGTGAAATCACGACGCGTGATTCTCCTTCATTATACCATTTGAATGTTTATTCTAATTTTTTTTAGATAAATGTTGGCAATGCATATTTTCTTGCTTTTAACTTCTTAAAGCAATAACTCACTGGTAATATGATAAACTTTTTTAATTTTTAGATGGTTTTATTTTGTTTTGGAAGCAATATAACAACCTTTGGTACTTCTCTGTCATCCCGTCGACCGATTTCGCCAAATTATACAAATCGCCAAATTAAAATCCAAATTATACATATTAACTTATTTTTTAATTTTAAATAATAAACAAATAATTAGTAGAATATTAATAAAAATACAAATAAAAAGTCAAAATAAAAATCACTCAATGACGTTTTAAACACGTGTATCGAATTTAATGGCATCGAATGTGACATTCACGACCATCCATTATTGCCATTTAATCTTATAATTTGGCGATAGAATTTTGGTCGACGGGATAACCTAGTAGTACCCAACTTTTTCTTTATGAAGATCAAAACGTATATTATCTCACATTTACTTTAATGTTTCTATAACTTTCCGACTTTACAACAATTTATACACCATTTAGTAAAATTGTGATGTTTATTTGCAAAAAAATAAAAGTTAAAATATTAATTTCCTTGGCAGATATTTTAAATATACGAATGTATCAAATATCTCATAGACTTTACATTATCAAGAGGAATTCGGAAGCGGGGTGACCAGCTTCTTTATGGCCTGATTCAATGTGACCTCGTTGAAGATAACAAATTTCAGGAATCTTAAAAATCTATTTACGTAAATGAATAAATACGAAAAAAAATTTAAATATTCGTAACATACTTTTTTTTGTCCATTTTTTGTTTCTTTTTTGAAAATGTACATTTAGTGATTCAGAATTGATAAATTGCGAAATTACTATGACATATGATGTCCCGTTCTTGCAGTTTACAATTAATCTGGTAATCCCTTCGAGTAGGGAAACTTTTACGAAATTTTTAATCTTTTGTTGTCGTTTTTTAAAAACAGAAAATGTGTATTATTGAATCGAGTAAATGCTCTGATTATATAAGGCAACATTCATTCTGAGCTCTTAGAGCTTCTGAGCTCTGCAGCAGGTACATCGGCCGCTTGTTCCCAAGGGGTTAACGATACTTTTGCTTAAGTTAGAGATGCTCTCGTCTAACTGTGGAAATTATATTGTTTTAAATTTTAGTAAATGGTAGTAAAATGAATCAGTCGATTCTGTGTTTATATTAGATGTATCGTAGCAACCATTTTCTTCATAGTAGGAAGATGGTCATGGAGCTATTATCTACTTAACTGACTCGTCTGTATGTCGTACGCGAAGAAAAGTTCACTTGATCCATAACTAAAAGCTTTTTAACAGTTCTTTTATTAGTCCTTAACAGTCCTTTTATTTCTAAATAAAATTTCAAAATATTTAACTCTTTGCGGTGCAGTGCAAATTCATTGCTTAACTGTTGAAATTTATGTCTGACACCGGAATTTGAAAACAACTTTATTTGTAAATTAGAAAAAAAGCCATCTTTTCCGCATTCAAGAAACAGCAAACTCTTTTAACCCTTTCCGGCACACTGTGCCCGGTCTGGGATACCTAATTTTAATTCCAAACTTGCAAATGGCACCAATAATATTTTAGTAAAATTTTGCTTTTACAACAAAAGCTTAAATTAATGAATTCAAAATATCTAAAAAATTCATTTGTGAATTCCGGTGTCAGTCGATAATTTCTCATTTTACTACAGATTTTACCCGTGCCGGAAAGGGTTAACAAAATTCAGACGTCGGAGTTGCGTTTCAGAATTAAAATTAAGTGGTTTCATAGATATACCACCGCGCCGCAACAGGTTAATGACTGAAATGCTTTTCAAAAGGGAAATTTTTGCTTAATTATATCAGAAAAATTTCCGAATTAACACCTTAACTGATTTTCCCGTACACCGAAATTGCTTAATTCATCATTTAAAGCTTTTTGACACCACAATTTTTTTAAAATAACTTCATATTATTTAAAGGCTAAATATGTTTAGACTAAATGTTATGAATATTTTAATTAGAAAATTGTGGTGAGAATCCGATATATTCAATTTATTGAAAGGAAAAGAAAGTGCCAGTGAAAGGTTTAAATAATGTAAAATTTACAGTAAAAATTTACTGGAGAGAATAATAAATTATGATTTGAAATAATTTGCCAGTACATCTTATGGGCAAATTTTGAATGGAAAAATCACCATATGGCGAGCGGTTAAAATAGTGAAGCTGCAACTGTGACCGTTTTCGTAGGAATTGATTACCAGTGCGATAAACTTTCACCTGTAAATGTAGAAAATATCTCCTTACAAAAACGCCTCATTCATGAAAAGCTTCAATCTAAATTACAGTAAAACCTCGATAGTTCGGATTAATTGTGACCAGACCCAATCCGGATTATGAAAATACGGATTATCCGGAGAAGTAAAAAAAATGAAATACAATAAAGCATACTTGCAGAAGATCATCTTTATGTTAAACTTATTGAATATTTACAAACAGTAAAAATGTTTATTTTGTAAAATAAAAGGTTGTAATTTTCAGCTGTGTCAGTTTTCTTGTAACTTTTGGAAGCCATAGTCGCTTCTGAAACTTAAAAAAAATGACCAAACCGATCCGGATTGAACTGAGATAAGGATTACCGGGGTCCGTATTAGCGAGGTTCTACTGTAATGTCAAAAACTGGCATTCATTTTTACTGGTAAGAGTTTACTTCTTCCGTAATACTTCCGCAAGTTTATGACTACCAAGACAACCCCATGTCTGTGACAGGGTAAAGAACATACAACTTGGAAAAAGAACAGAATTTTTTACCATATTTGTGAGAGAAATTTCGGTACTACTTGGTTATCCCGTCGACCAAAAAACTATCGCCAAACTATCAGATCAAATGGCAATAACGGATGATCGTAAATGTAAGATTCAACGACATTAAATACGATACACGTGTTTAAAACGTCATTAAGTATTTTTTCCGAGTTTTTTGTTGTATTTGTATTAATATTCTATCGATTTTTTTTTCATTATTTAAAATAAAAATTATGTCGATGTGTAAAATTCGGCGAAATTGGTCGACGCGGTAACCAAGAAGTACCAATTACAAAAATATATGCAAGTATATAATATAATTTATAGATGCATATATTATGCATACTTCTATGTGTAATTACATATATACAGAGATATATCAAAAATGTTTCTACATAAAAATATTTATGTAAGCATCATACTTTTTTTGAACTGTAACAAATTATTGGTATTTAATTTTATAGTTTGGCGATAGTTTTTTTGGTCGACGGGATAACCAAGTAGTACCGAAATTTCTTATCAGTAAGGCGAAATTTTCTATTCAAATTTAATGGCGGAAATTTTCGCCAACGGCAGTCAGAAACTGTTGATCCGATTAAATGATACAACTGCCATCTTGTGACAAACCCCTTGAGTTATTTCATTCGTAAGTGATTGACTGTCTAAAATATATTTGAAAGATAAAATTTGAAACGACAACTTTAAAATTAATATAAAGAGACCGATATGCATACCGACCGTAAGAGAAAAGAAAATGCTTTCCATATGACATTTCATGCAAAAATAATTGAAAACATTGAGACAGCCTATTCATATGGAACAATTTCTTTTATTAATACAATGGAAATAAAATGCTGTATGCAAATTAAAACTTTACAATAAAAATGAATTATTCTTTATTATCATTATCAAATTTAATTTTTACGTATGCCAGAGAACCCGCCTACCCTGAATGGGTCTAATCGACCCATAACTATAATTTGTTTTATACGATTCGAACCTGAACATTTTTCATAAAGAAAGATGACAGATTCAAGTAATAAGTCAATTAAATATTTTAAAATATTTTAAATAATAATTCTGGTGTGATTGTTTTTATCAAGATTGAGCAAAATTTGAACAGGGTAGGAAGGTTAAACAGTAATGTAAGCAGCACTGTAAAATATTATTATAACTGGACAAACTGAAACCAGTAAATACAAATGTATTTTTTTACCATATTTTTAAGAGTATTTTCCTCGGAATAACTTATTTAAGTAAGACGAAAATTTCTGTTCAATTTTACTGGTGGGAAGATTGCCTCAGTGAGTGGTAATCAGAAACTATTGATCGGATGTAAAAGAATGAGACGCCATCTTGGGGTGACCTCCTCAGTTACATCACTCGCAATTCGTAGACAGTGCACTGTATGTCCCCTTCTGTTTATTGCTAACTCCAGTATTAACGGCTGTTCGTAAATATGGAAATCTTCATCATTATAGTATATTATTCAAGTATATAGTATATTATATAGTATATAGTATAGTAGTACATAGTATATTATGCAAGTAATTATAGTATATGTACAATTTTGTACAATTTCCGCATACCGTAATTTCGCGCGCATACGCATCACTTCAGACAAGTCGATTTCTTCTTAGAATTTATTTTAAATAAAATGTGACTTGCTTTTGCTAGGCATTTATTTGACATCTTTTTTACAATAAAATTTTCGGTCTGAAAAAGAATTAACTGAGCCGCGGCGTATATTCGCGAAATTACGGTACATCAATTTCGCGTCACTAAAATTATGAAAACATATATTTTAATTCACACCTGAAAAAACATGATACAAATGTGAAATAAATTAAGTATTGGTTCTCTTGAGATTGTATATTTAGATGCAAATGAGTAAAACTCATGTATCGTGCTGTTCATGATGACAGCATGTGAGATTAAAAGAAATGCAGTAAAACATCCGAGTTTGAAATGCCTTTATTTAACCCTTTAATTCCCAAATTATTTTCTTCATTAAAAATGAAACTTTGGGTTTCCCACCACTTTTAAAAGACGAGTAACTTTTATCTTAATTTAATGAGGAATTTGTCTCGTGAAAAATTTTGCTTATTTTTCTTTCTATTTACTGGTGTGAAAAGCTCCTTATTGCTTTTTTTTTAAATCGTCCCTAAAAAAGGATGCTAGGCACTAATGGGTTAAGTGACAAAAGTTTAGGTCCCACAGCTGTCCCTTACTTAGAAGTTTCACTATACTTAAAAACTCCGAATAAGGGACACCTATTTAAAGGACAAAATTTCCGGTCCCGCAGGTGTCCCTTATTCTGAGGTTTCACTGTAATCCGATCTAGGTTTCTCGTGTTTGGTAATTTCACCAAAACCCTATTAGTAACTCTTTGTGAATTCTGAAAAGTAGGTCTTGCTCACATGCCATTCTTGACATACTTTTTGAACGCATTCTTGAAATGTCAGCCATCAACTATTCATAATATTGTGACAATTTTCTATTCCGTAGTGTTGTCAGTAAAACGGTTTTTTTTTTTTTCTTTTAGATTGCTTGTTAACTTTTATGAATTTTTAATATTTGTATTTTAAAATGATTATTTCAGAAAAAACAGTTTGGAGAGGAATGGTGGCAGCACCAGGAATAACAATTTAATAAAACCGATGCAATTCAGAGATTTGAGTGAATAAGATTTAACCCCTTCTGGCGCGGGAAATTCTGTTCGTAAAATGAGAAAATATTGACTGACTGATTTATAATCGACTTTTTAAGAAATTAGAAACGCCCTAATTTAAGCTTTCATTCTAAAAGCAAAATTTTATTAACCCCTTGGGGACGAGCGACACGTATACGTGCCGCAAAAGGCTTAAGAGTCCTTGTTTATCTCCACCAGTAAAATTAGCCAAATTTAATCGGAGCATTTTCTTAATTTCATAAGGCTTAAATTTATATTTTTAAAAGCCAGTGACAAAACATTGAAAATCTCGTCAAATGCTCCCATCGCGAAGGAGTTAAAATATTCTTGGTGCAGTTTGCAATTTTGGAATTAAAATTAAGTGTGCCCGGGAGGGGGCACAGTGCGCCGGAAGAGATTAATTGAGGTAATTTTTTTTTCATTCATCACACTTTATCAACATTCCTGAAGCTTATATATTATATAGCCTTCGCCAATAGTATTTGGCACCTTATTTTTAATACATTTTTTCATGTAAAAAATAAAAGTCTAATTGTTATATTAGCATAAAATTACAAAAATATCAATATTTTGTGGATCCAACCTTGCCTTCAATAAGATAAGCAATCTTTTGGGGCAGGCCGCGTACATGCGTACATTTTTCTGAACTTATGGCATCCCACTTTTGAATAACATTATTTTTTAAAGTACCTTTTAATATTATACTGTGTTCTCTGTTTTTACGTTTTAGTATGCTCCAAAGGTGCTCGATTGGATTTAAATCCGATGACTGCGCTAACCAGTGCAGCATTTGAAAGCAGTGAACCTTTCCGGCACGGGCGAAATCTGTAGTAAAATGAGAAATTATCGACTGACATTGGAATTCACAAACGATTTTTTTAAACATTTTCAATTCCTTAATTTAAGCTTATACTGTAAAAGCAAAATTTTACTAAAATATTACTGGTGCCGTTTGCAAGTTTGGAATAAAAATTAGGTATCCCAGACCGGGCACAGTGTGCCGGAAAGGGTTAATACAATGTTACTGTCCAACCAGTGCTTCATAGAGGCCTATTTATGATAGGCCTTATTTATCCTGTTGGAGCTTGACGCCCCGTAAATTGGCCTTACAGGAAACGTGCGTTAATGACGATATCAGCATAGCTTTGAGTGCATTTAAGTGTTTCCAGCTCTTCATGTGACCTTCGCAAACGAACATTTCATCTAGCTTGGATATTGTCCGGATAGTAATGTTCGTTGATAAATTGCCTAATAAAAGGCCATGTCAGATGTTTCCAGTACCCGGAAATAAAATAACAGGTGGGTAAGTGTTATCGCAAATCACAAAGAGGGTTTCGTTTAACCCTTTCCGGCACGGGCAAAATCTGTTAGTAAATAAGAAATTATCGACTGACACCGGAATTCACAAATGAATTTTTTAGATATTTTTAAACCCTTAACTTAACTTTATATTGTAAATGTAAAATTTTACTAAAATTTTATTGGTGCAGATTGCAAGTTTGGAATAAAAATTAAGTATCCCAGACAGAGCACAGTGTGCCGGAAAGGGTTAATGTGTCTTTCAAAACACTTTCTCATTAAATTAACAAAGGAAGACCAAACTGGTCACCAGAGGTGGCTAGTTATTTAAATGTACAGAGATTATTAAACCTCTATTCATTTAAATTATTAAATCTATAATAAAAAATGTATTTCACTTCGCGTGTTCAAATAGATGATAAATATGTTGTAATAGGATGAAATAAAAACAAATAAGCACGTTTTTCACGTGATTTATTTAATCCATTAATTTATGTTGCATACACAATAATTTGCATACCTATTTAAACTTGCATGCAACAATTAGAAGAAAAACAAGTTGGAAATTGTACATGAGGTACGTTCGTACGATAACGAAATTTTAAAAATATTATTCTCATATATCAATCTCATAAAATTGTAAATAGTGAATTACAATTAAAACGCTCATCAAACAATGTTCTCCCTATACCATTATGTAATGGAATACTTTTGTGTGGCTTTGTAAATCAATAACAAATATTCTTTGCACCACACATTATGTAAAATGTATATTATAATATGTACTTCATAGTTGCATATAAATTTTATTAAGTTCGAATGGGTGTAACACCATTAAAATGCATTTGAAACATTTTTCCCCATTGACCGTAATGTAACGGTATATTTTCATTGTCCCTGTAATTGATCTATGCATCCAATTTTCATAAAATTTGAAATAACTCGACAAAATTATGTAATAATGTATTTTAAATTTCAAACGTATCAAATACATCTGAAACTTTTTCCCCCATTGAACATAATGTAATTGAATACTTTTGATTGCCCCTGTAATTGATCTATGCACCCGATTATTAAAAAAAATTGAAATAGCTCGACAAAACTACATAATAATTATGTGTTTTAAACTTAAAACGATTAAAATGCATTTGAAATTTTTTTGATCATTGACCCTGATGTAATGGAATACTTTTGATTGCCCCTGTAATTGATCTATGCATCCGATTTTCATAAAATTTGAAATGACTAGCTAAAATTATGTAATAATTATGTATTTTAAATTTCAAACGATTCGGTTGGGTAGTTTTTGCGTTGTTATATGCAGACAGACAGACGGACGGACGTACAGACAGACAGACGGACAGACGGACGGACTGAACGACCACTATAGGTGCTGCGTATTTACATAATTTACGAACGCACCTAAAAACTGATGATATTAAAAATGCATATTTTTTAATTAAAATAATTGTCTTTTTAAAATTTTATGACATGCTGTGTAACAAGAGGTATTCAATTGTAACTATACATAATTTGAACTCTCTGATATATATAGTACTCCGCTGTACGGACCCTGTGACAGTCAGACAATGGACAGGGACGAATAGGGCTTCGACGGACGAACGAAACTCTAAAAATGATTCACCTTAAAATATTCCTATTTTTATTATAAAAGCCGAGTCTGACTGAATGATGGTTATTTTTCATTATAAAAAAGGATTAAATTGCTTACCTCAATGCTAGATTCATTGGAAGACATAACATTTGATCAGCGTTCTTCTGCAAATGGAGATGTATTTTGAGCCCACTCCAAGCGATTCTTCTTCTTGTTTTCTGAAAGCGAGATCTTCCTCTTGACTTTGCACCCATTTAACTCATTTGTGCACAGTGTCCTATTTTTGAGACAGTTTTCAAAAAATCAAGTTAAGCGCATTTTATAATACACTGTAAAAAAAATTCTGTAAGGTTACTAAGAATTTTCTAGGAAACTGGGATGCCTAGAACTTTTCATGTAACCGCAACAAAAGAAAATCATGTACAATTACAAAAGTTGCTTTAGTTAATGTTACTAAATATTGTTTAGTAAACATACTAACTATTGTTTAGTGAGTTTCCTAAAGAAAAGTCTGTAAATTTTCTAAATATTATTTAGTAAACTTACTATAAATTATTCAGGGAGTTTAGTAAGGAATGTTTCGTAAATTTACCAATGATTATGTTGTATATGCAGTAACGATTTGTTTGGGAGTTTTCTAAAGAACGTTTTGCAAACTTACTACTGATTATTTAGTAAATTTACTAATGATTTGTAAGGGAGGTTCTCATATCATTTTACATAAATGTACTAAACATTATTTAGTAAGCTTACTAGCGATATTTTAGAGTGATCACTATATATATATTGGTAAATTTACTGAGAATTATTTAATAAACGTATTTAGGAATTTTTAGTGAGTTTTCTATACATTATTTTGTGAGTATTCTAATGATTTTTAGTATTCTTACAAAACATTTTGTAGTATATTTATTGAGAATTTGTTGTACATTTGCAAGGAACTTTATGGCATATTTACTATGGGTTTTTTATGCTTGCATCTTAAACTTTTATGTACTTTATAAAAAAAATTTAACTTTAATGAGATATCGTTAGAAAAATTACCATTTTTTTTTTTTTTTTTTTTTTTTTTTTTTTTGTATTGTATTTAGGCCACATTTTGTATACTCGTCAGAAAGTTCTTTGCAACAGTACAAGTGTTAATTCAGTAAATTTGTTAATGATTTTTTTGTATTGTATTTAAAATATTTTATTTGCACATACCAACATGTATTTGTAACTGCACAAATTGTTTGCAATGTTATTACTATATTTTTACAGCAGTATTCCAAAAAGATTTTACGTAGTTGTTTTTTATTCTAATACTTAAATTAATCGGAGTTATTATAGTATTCTTTCAACATGAATTTGAATTTTTACAGTTTTAAATATCCAGAGTGGAATTTTTCTCATGTATCAAAATATTTTGATGTAAAATAAGCAATATGACCTAAGATATGTTTCAATATTACCACAGCAATTGACATAAATGTTACACAGGAGAAAACTCACTGAAGTTTCAATGTAGACATTTAGGTGCAAATCATTTTTTCTATTACATGAGCATTATAACAATATCACTAAATGAGCAGATAAGCTGAAGCCGATCTTACGGTCTTTAGTTAAACTAATAAAAGCAAATAGATACAGTAATGTAAATAAATTACCATAACTGAGTTTTAAAATATGCCTAAAAGAAATATGATTTTAGATAAAGCACAGTGCTTAATTTATACATATAAAGCACTGAGCCTCATCTAATCCAATACATGATTAGAAAACCTGTATATTATGAAAAAAAAATTGTCCGTTTATTCTATGCGAATATGCTTTTAAACTAGAATGCTAGAAATGAAAATATAGTAGTCTTGTATTTAAGATGTTTTGTTCAGTTCTATGGTCATATGAATTTCATTAACAAGTGTCTTCTGTTACATATATTTGAAACACTATACAATAACTAATTCAATGGTTCAAAACAGATAAGAGTTCTGCAAAAAAATTAATGCCTTTATCCGAATGTCACATTTAAGATTTTTTTAAAACCTTATTCTTATTTCAGGTGGATATGTCGTACAATTCTTACTAATTGCTAGAATCTTTTTCCCTTTAATTTTTTATTGTCTTTTACCTGGACTTATTCCTAACAAATTTCTTTCACCATCTACGTTTAATACATTATACATTTTTTAATACATTATTTGCTTGAGAGTTTTGTTTCTAATTAAAATATTAAAGAAGAAAAATTTCATTATTGATAGATCACAAATTTAAAACACTAAACTGGCTTAAAGATCCGGAAGAATGAGTCGAATATGTATGAATTTAGTAGAATTCTTCTGTGGTTAATATTGCTCTGGAATTAGAATCTTTAACTAAAATAGTTACATATAGGAGAGATAATATACACATCTTAACATATGTACACAAAAATGCATATTTGACTTATCAACGATAATTGTGGGCAGGTCTCGCACTTTTATGTTTATCAGTATGTTATAATCAGAGTTTACTAAGAAATCTTTCTGAAAATAAAAAACTAGAATGGAAACAAAAAGAAATACATATTGATTTGTAAAATATTATGGAGTTGTCGTTTTTGATATAAATGTAATATGCATATCTATACTACCAATAAATGCAATATGATTAAATAACAAAATACAATGAAATATGAATAAATTTTATTAAATAACTATTTATTTAATTCATTACAATAAAAAACATTTATATCTTTTTAATATGACTCGCATTTTGCAAATACTACGTAATTAGTATTTATACAAATACCTATGAATTGCATACTTTTTAAAAATTATTTTTGGAGATAATATCATAAAATGAATGTTAAAGATGTATTGCAATAAAATAATTGGAAAATTTCAGTGCTGCAGAATGAGGTTCGCAAGATTTTTCTCATTGAAAGATAGTGCTTCTTTTTCCTCGACTTTCGTCATCAAGGAGCTCACATTGTTTTTAAATTGAACTTCAGTTTCTTCATGCATCTAAAATAATAAGTTAGATGTTAACATAAAAAAGAAAGAAAAATTTAGTAAAATTTATAATGAATATAATATTATAGAAAAGCCAATATTCATCTTCGTATTGAATGTTACAAGTATTTAAAAATTAACTAGATGAAGAAAAACCATGCATTTTAAATTCAAGCTGATGATCGGCATTTTGGCAAAGTTAAAGTCGCATATACAGTCATAGGATTTTCTCATCTGAGATGTTTCCATTTACTGACATAGCATCAATAAATCGTAAATTGCTTTCATTTTTAATTACTAATTTCATCTAAAATGAACTCTCAAAACCATATTGAAAAGGTTTTTTTATAAAGGCTTGACATTCTTCTAACTTATGAAATAAAAATACAAAAATCCATTGATAGGGGGAATTCTAACACATAAAAAATATTGAATATGCTTTATAAATGCTAAATATGTATCAATAAAATTGCTCAATTGTTTTTAAAATGATTTCCTGAAGGCATCCATAATGTTGAAGATGTGGATTTAAAAAAAATCATCAGCATTGTATGTTGTCGTTGTCCTATGACGGCAAGTCTATATAAATAAATAATGCTGAAACACAATACGCCTTCTTACCCAATAAATAATACCAATAGGCATACATTGTAATATAAAAGCTTAATCTTCGAATATATGCAAACAGCCATCATTTGACAGGCCCATTTATTAAAGAATCTGGGTACTTTGTTAATAATTTTTGTTATTATAGAGAAAATTGCGGTGGGGTGCGACACTTTTTACAAAATTTAGAAAATCAACTTTCTTTAACTTTAAAACAAAAATTTCAATTTATAGAGTGCAAAGTGAAACACCTTTTAATGTGCTTGAACAATATAGAAACAAAACATTCAAAAGGTATTTTATAATTAAAGAAATTGTAGGTTTTAAAATGTGCCCCATAACTCACCACTTATAGAGATATATCGAAATGCAGTAAAATAAAGCTATAAGGCACAAATAATTAAGTGTCGGCTAGATATATAATCTAATAAAGATTGTAGATTGATATAATGTATGTGGCACAATATAAAATTCCAAGATTTTCATAACGTAAATGGAAATTCAGTATTGTTAGTCATAGATAACATTAAAAAATCGTCAATTCAAATTATTTACATTTTGAAGTAAATGAATACTATCAATGTTATAATTAATATATTACCCTTTAAATATGTTTGCATGTTACCAATTTACGTTCATCTCATTAAAAAAAAAGAAAGGCATACCCCATTCCTCCCTTTACTGGCATGTCCCATTCCTCCCCACTTTCTTTTTTTGTGTTAAACTTCTTGTACAAACAAAAGTGCTGCTTTTAGACATGTTTTAAATAACTAATAATATACAGTATAATGTTCCATAAATAATGAAACTATTACACCTATGAATAACAAATCATTAATATACAGAAAGCATAAAAATTAAATTTACATTTGATTCTTGAAATGATCTTTTATACAATTGTAAGCTTATACAGACCAACAATTTTTTTCAACTAAAGTTTGGCTACCAATGCGTCATCTAGCGTACGATTGATGAAATGTTTAAAATGTTACATAAAGAAAAAAACCTCCTGTCCAATTTCTCCCACTATCTCACACCACTATCTCCTATATATTAACATTTTATAAAAATTACGTAAAACCATGTTAAATACCTCTTATATTTACATGTATAAAAATTAATTGAATTTTAACAAAATTAATGGAATTTTAACTCTCTCAAATACAATGGCGAATGCAGATCACTTCAAACCACAAGGAAAGCATATGTTTATTAAATATATGTACTTTCCTTCATATAAATGTAACTAAACTTCCGTATTTGAACATCTTTTTAGAGCACTTCAATAGACCATACTTGCATTACCTACGAAAATTTCGTAACATTTTGGCAATTAGAAATATTTTTTTACAAAATAAAATGTGTGAAAATTTTGACAAAATTTGTTAAAACCTGAGAGTTTTGTCGCGGTAAAAATCTTACCAGCCCTTTTCCACTAAACATCAATATTTTTTTCACCCAGGCTTCGTATATCTTATGTTTTTAACACCAAAAAAATTCAAAGAGTTTGGTTGATAATGTCAAGTTTTTTAAGAACGTAAAATAGCGGAAGTACCTTGTACCACAACTCCAAATCCCACAATTTTCTTCTATCTCATACATAATACTATTTTAAAATTCATCGAAGTACCAAAATTAAAAGACAATCTATGCCCATCATGAGAATTCTAATGATATGAAATTCCGTGCATTAGTTCTTAAGATATGAATATCGGTAAAATCACATAAGAACTGCACCATAAAAGCACTAGTTGTTTGGTGATCTACACCAAAACCTGCAACGGTGACACTGTAATAGCTGGTGTCAACATATAACTGCATCTGAAGTTTGATGAAAACACGTGATTAAGATTAAGTTAAGATTAAGTTCATAAGATTAGAATTTGCGGAAGTTATGCAGATCCCCCCCCCCCTCTATTGTGCAAATTGTGAAAAATTCAGCACATCAGCGCCATATATTGAGCGATTTACGCCAAAATATAAAAAAACACCAAATGATATTAGGGACAAACTAAATTTGAAGTTTGATGAAAATCCGTCCATTATGCATTCAGGTAGAGTTGTTGCAGAAATCTCAAAAAAAGTAGAACACCAACAAAATCTATTCAACAATTTACGCAAAAAAAAAAAAAAAAAAAAAAAAAAAAAAAAAAAAATCGGAATCAATTTATAACAAGGACTATCTGAATATATTTTTTTTATTGAAAGCTGTACATTAGTTCTTGAGACAGAGCACTCACGAAATTTAGGTCGCATACATACAGCCATTTAGTAAAAACAAGTTTTTTGGTATATCTGACCCCTAAAACGTGTAAATCCGTTGAAAACTAGAATTTACATTAAAAACTAATCATCATCAATTTATATCAGAGACAGACTGGGCATAATTTCTATATTAAACATATATATTTTAAATATTAAATCCTGTGCATTAATTCTTGTGACAGAATACCCACGAAATGTGTGTCACATGCAAATAGAGTCACAGGCTCACATTTCGTAAAAACGGGAAATCTGTCCCCTAAAAAATCTAAATGTGACGAAACTTTTTGCGAATCCTGTACTTCGTAATAACAGAAGAAATAAAATATTCAAAAATTAGCTTTGAAATAATTAATTGTTAAAAGTCTCTCTATATCTGTGTATGTTACTATACAATTCATATTACGTACGTTTTAAATAAATTCGTACACTTGATTTTATGCAATATAGCTATAATTATAGTTGCATAGCCCCTTACCGATTGTCTATGGTTTTAAAAACAATTTTGAAACTGAAATATTTTTTAATTATTCTGTATCGCGTAGAGCTCGCTTTCGAAAGGGGCTGTGCAAATATAATTTTATCAACTTTTTGTTAATTTTGGATCCCCTCCCTCTTTCCGATTCATGCGTTATCATCCAGTGTTTCCCCCAGGAGAAGGGCGCACAGGCCTTCGGGGAAACGTCCACCGGTAAATGTTAGCAGAAGGTTTTTTCTTATTTAAATTCTTAAAGATACAGAATTAATGCCAAAAATAAGGGGAACATTTCTTTTCAAAAATTTACTGGTGGAAGATCAAAAATTTACTGGTCGAAGGCCTGTGCGCCCTTGTCCTGGGGGAAACACTGATCATCCTTCAACTCCCCCCCCCCCCATTAATGATATCGGTATCAAAGTGTAGAAAATTTGGATTCCTATAACTTATTTTGCTCGAAAAGACATACAAAACTTGTTTTATTTATTTTCCGCATACTTTTATGATCAAATGATGGGAAGTTGATAAAATATCATTTTTCATATGAAAAAACTTTATATCACATAACAATTAAAAGCAATACTATTTAAATGAATCTCATGATATCTTTTTGTTACATAATGCATTCAACAGTAATAAAGATTTTTTGTACTTGCACCGAACGGAGATGGGTGGGGAACATATAGAAATTCATATCAAAAAACGAAGACAACATTCTTTCTCTTTATTCATTAGTAAGCACAAGCTTATTTTCAAATACATTTTATACTGTTTCTCGAACTGTGATTATATATGCATACACATATGAAGAAAAATAAGAATTTTAAACGTTAGTGTATACTATATTTTAGAGTTAAATAATTTTATAATAATTTAGCGATTTTAATAACTTTGTATTAAAAAAAATATGTAACAGGCTATAAAAATAACGTACTACTTTGTACTAAAGACCATGTTAGAAATAAAAAGAGAAACAATTGATGATCAGAAATGATATTTATATCAAAAGACAAACCTCCTCCCTCCTGAAATGATAACATTATATTTGCACAACCCCAAAGATTAATTTGTTCTTAAAACAACATAAAGAGTTCATCCTTTTTTACGGCTAATTTTACATAAAAATAAAAACTTCCTCTATGAGTAATTAAAATAATATAAATAAAACAAATTTAACAGACATGCAATTGAACTACTCATTTAAAGCTCTGAAATTATCGGAATATAAAAAGAAATTATGGGAGAAACATAATTTTCAGAAACGATTTTATAATTAACGAAACTGCAACTAAGAGAAAAAAAAAGTGAAAAAAATTGGAATTGTCCCATTCCTTCCTTTGCTGGTATGTTCCATTCCTGCCTGTACTTTATGTTAAACTTCTTGTATAGACATAAATGCTGCGATTAGATATAGTTTAAATTATGGATGATTAGCAGTATAATGTTCTATAAATAGAAAAACAATTACTTATTTACATAAACAAGTCATTAACACTTCATCGGGCGCGCTGTATCTGAGAGACACATGCGTAGGAAATTCGTCGTTTTCGAAAAGAAAAGGGAGTTTCACGACCTTGACCTTTACAGTATCTGTTCTTCCGGTCATTTCCGTCCCTGGAATGCAGTGGTTTCAAATTTTTGTCGATAGGAATTTCCGGTTTCCCGCTTTGTTAAGGATTTGTATCTATTAGATACATGCGCCCGATAGCGTTTGTAGTTACTTTCCCACTGATACTAGGTTAGAATACGTGAATACCTCAGTCTCTCCTGTTTAACTTTCCGCTTCGAAATGATAAATACTAAACGGTTTTTGGATTTGAATAACACTAAAGACATAGAAATTGCCCATAAAATTTTATTTAACGATGACAATGAAGATTCTGAACAGTTTGAAGAAAGCGACGATGAATAATACTTTAAAACTCATTTTTAAACAATATATGATGCTGAAATACAGAATGTATCTGTCAGATACAACTCGCCAGATGGTGCAACTTTTGAGGCGCCCCCGACGAAGTGTTAATAGCAGAAAGCATAAAAATATATAGCAAATTTACTTTTTATTCTTAAAATATTCTTTTCCTTTTTACAATTGCAAGCATATGTAAATCAGCTACTTTATTTAACTGAAGATTGGGAATGCTTTTGCTTAATGGAATACGTAACTGATGAAATGTTTATAAATGGAATATAAAAAGAAAAATGTTCTGTCCTATTCCACCCCACTCTCCCTTATTAAGTAACAAAATCTTGGGTTAAGTGATTTAGGGAAGATTTAAGGTGTTTAACTGCTATCAAAATAAAGTAACAAATACAGCAGGAAGAAAAACAGACTTTTAAAGATTTTTAATTCAACGAGTAAGAATGGAGACAAAGATAACCATATTTTCTTTTATTATTGAAGGAAGGGAAGGGGATATTTCAAACGATTGATAATATAACTTATTAAAGACTTACAATTAGCGAAAAAAATGAAAATTAATTAGGGTAAAAGACTAAATTTTGTATGCTTGTAAGGGGAGAGGGGGGGTGATTTATATTTGGATTTTATGGATATGACCTATTATTCATTCTTATAATAAAGGAACGGATCAGAATTTTTTTTTAAAGAATGACTTAAGGTTTTAAATTTTATATGTTGAGGGGGCAAAAAAATTAGCGATTTATTTTTCTTTTTAGAAATGGGGAGTATTAGATGACTTATTTACATTAATGAAAATTTATAAAGTACTAATAGCCCAGTGATTATATGGTAGAATTCGATATTAAGGGAAAGTAGGAAATAGGTTTAATCTCTTCAGTTTAGATCTACAATGAATATAGTAAGTTTTATTCTCATACTAGCGGTGCGTTAGAAATATATTAGATTTACAGTTTAATGCCTCAATAATATCTCAAAAGAACTAACTATCAAAAACACTCTTAATATAAGTGTTGTAAAGCTTAAAATTCCGAGTAAAATGAGCACATACATTTAACATTTTTGCTGAACATTAATGGCACAATTCTATTTCAAAAATTAACCGCAGTGGTCAAGAGGTTTATCTTAAAATAATTAGGGAAAAACTTGAAATTCTTTTGATCTTTTCAGTTTAGGTCTAGAATTAATGTGCTGACTTTTTACCCACGTACTAGATGAACGTTAGAAAATATGTACATATAGTGAAAATATACTTTATTAAAAATTATTTTAACTATATTCTAAAACAACTAAGTCTATAGAAACCATTATGAATACAAATTTCTTAGAGTTTGAAATTCGCAAAAAAAAAAAAAAAAAAAAAAAAAAAAAAAAAAAAAACATATTTTTGTCTCAATTCTATTTCAAAATTTTATCTTAATCGCTAATCCAAAACTCTAAACTAGGAGAGATCAAGTTATCCATCCGCTATGTCTCCATTTGTTACATACATGTACATTTTTTAAATTGTTGAGGCCTTCACGATGTTTTTGTAATTATGTAAGGATTTTATTTTGCATATTTTGAGAATTATAATTTAGTAGTTATTGAGAAAATGGTGCATGAATGATAGATGTTTTACATTTCATTTCTCAACTCACACCCCCAGACTTAAATCATTGGTTTAAATGAAAGATTTTTTACTTAAAGACTAATTTTTTTTTCAATATTCCTAAAGTTTTAAACTTTTATGAATTTAAATGAAGATTCTTGTATACTAGTCGAAAATCATTTAATTAGAGCGATCTTTGTCCTTAACACAAAATATAAAGTTTAAAATCGCGCTATTCGTCGACTTTGAACTTCTCTAGGGAAAAGTCTTATGCACACTCATTTGTCGCTCTACCGCACCCCCCCCCCTCTCCCATCCTTGCACTTTATTTTCAATTTCCTTAATTCTAATATAGACACGCACTGTTGTTCACTCTATATACATTATATTAAGAGCTACACCCATTTCATATTGGAAATAATAAACAATATTTGCCATCATTTACGAGTCATTTTTGAAATGCTCTAAAAATTATAAAAGGATGTACTTTTTAAGTTAATTTGTTTGTAGCTCATCTAGCAAAATAAAGAAACATTGTAGATTCATTTCTATTCTATGTATATGGAAATTAAAAAAAATTCTGGATTTCTCGTAATTAAATCAGACTTCGTCCTTTCTTTCATATACAATTTCTGGTCTATAACCCGCAATCAAAAGGTTAAGCCACAATTCTCAATATATCCATCCTAAATAATGCATCAATAACTAAAAATTACATTTACATAATAACAATAACGTATAAACTGATAACCTCGTTTGTTCGCGCTGAAAGCTTTTGTTTAGTGATTTAGGCAATACTTGAATCTAATAGTTGAATTCAATTGTTGAATTGTGAAGATTCAACAAAAATGTTAAATATCGGTTGTCATTTTATTCAGAATTTTAAATTCTAAAACATTTGCATTAACAATGTTTTTGATAAGTTTATTTTTCGTTAGATATTTCATGGTAATCAATAAAATCGTGTTTTTCAATTATAAAATTTGTACCCATTTTTTAACGCGCACATAGTAAGAGGGGAACACTTAATACATTCATTCTAGACCTAAACTAAATAAATTTAAATAATTTCCAGCTTTCCATTAACTAATTCCGATTTCGGCTTTTTTCTCCTCCTCCACCACTGGGCTATAAAGAATTTTAAAGACTTTCTGTGTGTTCTTAAAGTTTCGCAAGGAGTGTGGATGAACGGGGAAATGATATTTTGGGGGGGGGGGGGAAGAAATGCCTTAATTGATAATTTATTATGACAATAAAATAACGCATAGAACACATATTGTATTTTATGTTACTTTAATTTAAGCTGTTTTAAAGAGTTTTAAATATTGAGTACAGTTACTGTGGGAAGAAAGTTCGGGAACAAAATTTTAAGGGTGAAATTCATATGAAGTTTTAATGAAATGAATGTGATTTAACGAATGTTTAATGGAATTTATTCGCTAAAATACAAATAGAATAATAATTTTTGTAAAACAAGTAAGTTTTAAACACTTTAAATTTTGGTACTGCGGAAAAGGGGGCAAATAAGAGAAATGAAATTCAGAAAAAGAGCAGGTAAATTTGATTTGTTGTATAAAACATTAGAAATTTTTTACTTGTAATAAACACAGATTTAACGAATAATTAGGAAGATTAGCTTGCTAATAACTAAAAATCAAACATTATATAATAAAATTTAAATCATATAGACTAAAAATTTACTTACTAACTAGAAATATTTTTATCGATATCAGATTCAAGATGGATGCATTACTCGGCTCTGTGGCTGCGTGAATAGTCCTTACGTCACCACTGAAGCCCTTTCTGATTGGCTGACAGGTGAAGCTAAGATATTTCATGTATTTGTCCTATGCGAGTGGTAAAAATAATGCCAGGCTACATATAAAATTTTAGTAAGCTTGCAGATTTCTGTAGCTTTACAAATACTAGTTTCGTAGGTTTCCAGATTTTTTTTTACAGTGTAGTAGAATAGGAGGATAAATACTTTCTTTCTCGAGACGAAGTCTTCGATAAATTAAGATAAAAGTTTTTCCTGCTTTAAAAGTGGTGGGAAAGTGCACAATTTGAATTTTAACGTAGAAAATAATTCAGGCACTAATGGGTTAATTCAGCTTCTGTTAAGCTTCTTCTTGTCTTTCAAGCGCTTAGATTCTGTCCAATGTATTCTGACAGAGCTTCAGCGAACTCAAAAGAAATTTTTCTGAGATTCCTAACAAAATTTCATACTAATTTTCTGTCCTGTTTTTTTTTCCCTGGAGTTTAGCTGCTATATGCTTCCCGCTTGAATTTGTCTTGTTTCTCTGAGACTATATAGCAAATTTTACAACACTTCGAGAAAATTTCCCCAACTGGTCAATCTTTACTTGAGATTTGCTCTGTTCAATGAAATTCTCAATTATCACTATATTTCGAACAGGCAGATAACTTTTTTTCAGGCATTTTTGAATTAAATGATATAAAATTTGCCACTAGATCACACAAGGATGTTGTTTTGTTGCTTAAACATCAAATAAAGAGTCGGGAAACATTCGAAGTATATTTTCAAAAAATTCCATTTTCCCTTTTTTAGTCGCTAGATGTCATCAATAATTCGCAATCAAATATATATTATGATTGATGTTTTACAACACCTTTCATGCCTTTATATAAAGTATTCGTTATTTTTCTAAATATTTTTATGGCCAAGGCTGTAATATTTTATGATTATTAAGAAATATTTATGTAACAGTTTATGGAAAATATGAAATTAAAAAGTAAATCTGTACTTATGTACTTATGTTCTTACTCTGAACTACGTGAGACTGTATAAAAGTCTCACGTAGTTCCTGTGAGACTTTTATTGCGTCAGGAACTACTTTGAGATTCCCTTTATTTCTGCTTCTTTTGTATATATTAGCTGTAATGTAAACATATGCGCAAAAAGAAAAACTGAATAGTATAGTCAGTGAAAGTAGATAATTTGTCAGCTGGCTAACTCGTTACTCAAAAATCGATATGGGTCATCCCACGCAATTCCATCACGCTGGGAAAGCAAGACTGATTTCATTATCTATGATATGGTAAATGGGCAGTAATATTTTTAATTTTAGATGTACATTTTTGTTTGTGTGTGAACATGTGTATAAGCTTACGTTTTACGATTATTTAAAGTGGATTTATTAGTATATTTGTAATTTATAGAGATTGAAAATTTATTTCTAAGTTATTTTTGCAAAAATTACGAATATAATTTTTTTCATGGTTCCCGCGTTATAATATAGTTATATTTAGAAACATACTCTAAGAAGTAGAATACAAAAAAATATCATTTTTGTGCGAAAGAATCTGGCCGAGTTGTGTTTTTATTTTTTGAAGAATTCTTTGGCTATTAAAATTATTTATTTCGATTTAAGTACTACCGGAAAATCATAAAATTTAAAACAATCAAAGTACAAAACTCGGGAAGTTTTTGCCATCACATAAAATAATTTGTTTTGAGAGCATAGATAAGGTTTTTTAAACATAACTTTTACAACCTTAAAACGGTAAAAATATTATAAAAACTTAACTGATTAATTACTTTTGAAAAAAAAAAAAAAAAACTTTCAAATATTGCGTATTTTTTCCACGATTTTTTACAGATTTTTTAATCTTTCATCACCGGTTTTTCAAAAGGGAAATTCTTGCCTAATTGAATCAGGAAAATGCTCGGATTAAATAATGCAAAATTTACAATAAAAATTTACTGATGGGAATAATATATCATGATTGGAATATGGATGTCCGTACATGTTACGGGTGAATCATGACTGGCAAAAACACGTTCCCCGTATGACGTACAACTTAGGAAGCGGTTAATTTCTTAACTTTTGCAAATAAAACTACATTAACTTAAATGGCATCCAATGATGAAGAATGACATTTGGAAAATAACTGTTGCACAACATATATTCGTCAACTGGAATTTTTGCCCACGTTCAGAAATTCTTTTTACATCGTTGCAGATTGCGCAATGACGCTATTTCGAATAACACATGTAATAAATATTTTTCGTGTCAAAAATTAGTGGAAAAAAATCGTTTTTCTTGTTTTCTGATGCGACTTCACAGCCTGAAATAGTATGTGGGTGATTTTGACCTGCTAATCATGATTTGGGACCAAGTGTTTCAGCACAATTAACTCATCAATATTTTTGAAGAAAGCTTTCAAATCTAATAGTGTCATGTCATAATATTAGACTTCAAGTCTAATATTTCATATCTTTTACAGAATTTTTAATCTTTCACCACCAGATTTTCAAAACAGAAATTTTTGCCTAATGGAATGAGAAAGATGCTCGGATTGAAAATTACAAAATTTACAATGAAAATTTACTGATGAGAATAATAAATATTGATTGAAATACGAATGCATTTAGGTGGTACGGACAAATTTGGCAAAAACACGTTGCCCGTAAACGTAAGGACAAAACAAGGAAGCGTTTAACCCTTTCCGGCGCAGACAAATTCTGTTTTTAACCCCTTCGCGACGGGGGCCTTTTACGAAATTTTTAATGTTTTCTCACCGGTTTAAAAAAACTGAAATTTGTTGCTTGTTAAATCGAGAGAATGCTCCGATTTTATTTTACAAATTTCACTGTGTAATTTTACAGGTGGGAATAAACAAGGACTCTTAAGCCTTTTTGCGGCACATATACGTGCCGCTCGTCCTCAAAGGGTTAAAGTGAGAAATTGTTGATTAACACCGGATCTTACAAAAGACTTTTTTAGAAATTAATACCTCCCTGATTTAAGCTGTCATTGTAAAAGTAAAATTTTACTAAAACATTACTGGTGCCGTTTGCAAGTTTGGAATTAAAATTAGGTGTGCCCGGAGTAGGCACACTGAGCCGGAAAGGGTTAAGGTTTATCTTGATGTACAGGGTGGTTAGTTATTAACGTCAGGTGTTGAGCCCTCTAGCGAGTAAAGGTTTGGTCACAACATAACCAAATTTGATCAGCATACATAATAGGCTATGGGATTTGTAATTAAAAAAAATTAAAATAAAAAGTTTTAAAAATCGCCACTAGGGGCAATTTTAGCGTTGTTTACCGACTAAAATGCATTAATTTGCATAAAATCAGTTGTGTATAACAATCATGAGTATAAAAGGAAAGCCTGGAAGAGTTCTCATAATTATCAACTCTCGCCATACTTTGCTAGTCAAGGTGTGTTATCAGAAGAACAAGAATTGCAAAGATGCTCGTCCTTAATTTCACCGATTACAGAATTTGCCAAAAGAACCAATGAGCATAACAAATTTACAAAAGATGATTCATCGATTTGAAACTAGCCGGCAACAAGGTCTAGGACGCAAAGTGACTAGTCAATAACAAGTTGACGAAGTTGTAACTGCTATTGTCGAACAAGAGATGAAAAGTGTGCAGGTACCATCAGCGCTCGGGCAGTATTCCAGCAGTATAAAATTGATCTGTACTGCATATTTTGCCATTTAATCATTCAAGGTGCGCCAAAATTGCTTATTTTATGCAAATTAAATACACTTTAGTCGCATTTTAGCTGAAATTGCAACTAGTAGCGATTTTTTAAACTTTTCATTTTCTTTATTTTTTTTTAGAATTCGAAATCCCATGATCTACTATGTATGCTGATCAAATTTGGTTATGTTTCGCCCAAAATTTTACTCGCTAGAGGACTCTGAACACCTGACGTTAATAACTAACCACCCTGTATATTAATAAACCTCTGATTTGTCGGATCAATATCTAAACACCTTGTATAGACTTTTTATCACATTACAGCATTATTGAAAAATGTTTCTGACTTCGATTGTCCTGTTTGTCTGTCAGTGCTTCTCACTCGCGTAATCAAGCTCGAATGCCACGTAATTGACGCGTGTTATTGAAATTTATCATGGCATTATTGATATTACAAATGGAGAATATATCAATTATAGATCTTTTACAGCTACATTGAAAATAATCCCGGTACATTGTAGTGTGTGGAGAAAAATCGTTTTCCACATATTTAAAAAATATTGCACTTAGAATATTATAATCTTAAGATTACATTATTTTGTTATTAATTCAGTATTTATTTGAACTTTTTCCGATACAGACAACAAATTCTCTTCGTAAAATGACACTGGAATTTTCAAACGTGTTAAAAAAATGAGAACTCCGTAATTTAAGATGTCATTACAAAAGCGAAATTTTATTAAAATATACATGGTGCTGACTGAAAATTTGAAATTAAAATTAGATGTTTCCGAGGAGTGGGACCACTCTGGCAGAAAGGGTTAATTCAATTGCTTACGTTTAACTTAATTGGTTATTTAAGTTAACTTTCTAGCTCTCTTTGACGTCCGCTAACCTGTCTCTCCTGAGCCTTTCAAAATATGCAAATACATGTTTTTTCTCTATTTTATTTCAGTTCGTGTAGTTCTTAAAAATAACATACAACAAGGCTGTATACAACAAGCGCCTTCGGTGTACCAGCAAATTCTTATAGAAATGAAGGTCTTATTGAATAGGAAATATTCGGAAATTTAATAAGGCAAAAAATTCTGCAAAATGTTTTTGATGTTATGCGGGCGCCAGATTGGACAGCCCACGGTTAGTACATAAAACATTTTAACAGGTTTGCAACATTACACCAAGAAATGATCAATATAGAAAAAGATGTGCATATCATTTATCGCCTGTTAATTATTTTCAAAAAAATCTTTCAGTTATAGTACAGCCTATGAACGATAACAGTTACAAGTTTGCTTTTAGTAGTGGTTTACTGCTTACTTAGGTCATACTTAGAAGGGTGAAAGTGTACATCGGCTGAAACATGTGATAAATCTAAGTTATGCAAGTACGTGTGACTAAAACTCCAATTATTGGGTATTTTTTATTATTCTCTCTCTCTCTCTCTCTCTCTTCTTTAAACTTTTATTTCAGTTGGAGATAGATTATTTGTAGATCGATGGGTGTGCGACTTCTATAAGTTGTTCTTTCTTTTATCTCAGTTAGAAATTGGTTATTCGTATTTCTTATCGTGGTGATTATTAGGCTTTGGTAATTGTTGTTTGAGAATGAAACGGTGACATTTTTTTCCGGTAAATTCTGTTGAGCCGTAATTAAAACAAGTTGAAATTGCACGCGAAGCGTAGCAAATAAGGTGCGTTCATACGATAATGAAGTTTTAAAAATATCACTCTCATATATCAATCTAATAAAATTGTAAATAGTTAATTACAATTAAATTGTGCAACAAACAATGTTCTCTCTATACTCATTATGTAATGGAATATTTTGTGTGGCCTTATAAATCAATAACAAAAGTTCTTTGCACAACAGATTATGTAAAATCTATATTATAATATGTAGTTTTTCATGCATATCAATATTATTATGTTCGAATGAATGTAATATTATTAAAATGCATTTGAAACTTCTTTTCCATTGACTGTAATGTAACGGAGTACTTTTGATTGTCCCTGTATTTGATCTATGCATCCTATTTTAAAAAATTTTGAAATGACTTGACAAAATTATGTAATAAGTATGTAATTTAAATTTCAAACGATTAAAATGCATTTGCAACATTTTCCCCCATTGACCGAAAGGTAACGGAATACTTTTGATCGTCCCTGTCATTGATCTATCCATCCGATTCTCATAAAATTTGAAATGACTCGACAAAATTATGTAATAATTATATATTTTAAATGTCAAAAGATTAGGTTGGGTAGTTTTTGCGTTGTTATATGCGGACTGACAGACGGACAGACAGACAAACAGACGGACGGACAGACAGACACACAGACGGACAGACAGACGGACAGATTGAACGACAACTATAGGTGCTACGTATTTACATAATTACGAACGCACCTAAAAAAAAAAAAATGAAAGAACAAAAAGAAAAGGAAGTTTTCGATCGTATGATTCTAGACTACTTTAGTTTCATTTTTTATATTTTCCTTCAATAATGCTACATATACTTTTAAATTATTTCATTTTAAATTCTATTATTATCTCTTTATAGTATCGCTTTCTTATACTTATTGACGAGTCACAGCCTTCAAATAGTAAAATTTCTGAGCGTTAGTGATTCTAACGCTGTCATTTAATTAAAAAAAAAACGCTTACATTAGCATGTATATTTTGAATTAATAATCAGTTTTACCAATCATAATTGAGTAGATTTATTTGATGTATTTAATTATATATATATATTTCCAATTTGAAAAATATTTTAACATACCATTTTTGATCAGAATATTTAAAATGACTATTCAGTTCCATTCCTTATTATTAATTATTATTTGATACTTTTAATTTCATAATTTTATCTATCGTTTTAAATATATTTTCATATATGACATATAAACAGGGTTATTTTAACACCAACGAATTCTTTGATGAATGTATTTTAAGTCATCATTCAAGTTCACTAATTATTACCAAATAATCCTTATTTGATATTTAGTTACAGTTATATTATTTTAGTATCATGTACAATATATTATATATATATATATATATATATGTTTTGAAGTATTCATCTATTTGCATTTTACTTATTCTTCTATATTTTTTCTTTGAGAAATATTTTATGTTTAATTACATGTTCATATATAATTTTTAAATTTTCAAAAATGTTTTAATTAAACATTTCCTAATTTTTTTAATGCATTTTTGTATAAAAAGTATTAAAAATGTATAAAAGGGATATTCATCATTAAGAAACTTTCTTCTAGTACGCTTGCATTATATGACCAATTGAAACGGGGATCACTCTTATGAAATGCAATTCTTTTCGTTATTTGTCTTGCTGCCACCGAATGCAGCAAGATTTCAAGATTTGAAATTGAAGCAGAAATTGAAACAGGACGTTATCATAAATACTTAATAAATTTAACATTTATACCAAACTCTTTCCGGTGTGCGTTAAAACATAGATTTTTATATTTTTTAGTATTCAAAATTGATTTTTTGTGGAAATTCCACGTAATATAGGACTAACATGCTTTAAAAGTTGATCAATTAACGATATTTTTCTTTTCTAGATGTCATCTCGTCCTTCTTTCTCACTGAAAATTATGTAACAACTAATGATTCTCTTTATTTGCTTAACTATCTTGTGATACAGGGAATTTCATTATAATGATAATTCGGCCTTAATTTCTATGTTAGAATGTACTCTCAAATTTCCGTAACTCAGATACTTTGAATCACGGAAAATTCGTGAAGATTCATCTGAATTTTCCAAGAATTTCAATAGATATTCGACAAAACATGTAAAGTCAAAAGTTTTTATTTCTCTATAATTCATTGATAACCAGTGTACTACTTGAAAGTGTAAAAAATTTGTTTTCCCATTTGACAGTTTTCATTAAAAAAATCTGAAATGGCTTGATCGTGATTAAATCAATGCCTAATAATGTTTTTAAAGATTATTATGTGTGATGAAATATTTTCTTCAGAACCATAATTTAAAAAAAAAACTATAAAAATCGGTTTAACCTCTTCAGACCCGATACATTTTAAGCCATCATAAAAATTTTTTGACAGTTTGTTCCATCTATTTGCATGTACAAAAACATAATTTAATAAAAAAAATTAAGTAATTGTTATTAGTTTCAATTTACTAGCAGATATACATATGTGCACCTAAGGCTCATAAAAAAAAAAAGAAAAACTTTTTTTATTTGTTAAAACAAGAAATTTAGTGGATAATTGATATACATATATATGTTTATTTTACATGGCATTTTTCGAAACAATTATTATTGCTATTTTTTTTATACAGAGGTACATATTGCCCTTTGTACAAATAACTGCTGCCTTCATAGCTACATTTTGAAGCAATGTTATCATTTATTGAACATACCATTTTATTGAACATAACATTTATTGAACATACCAATATATTGAACATATCATTTATTGAACATACCATTTTATTGAACATATCATTTGTTGAAAATACAAAGTTACCATTTATTGATTTACGGAATCAATTTCAGAGTCACTTTCAGATAAATAAATTTTGCATTGTGTCCCTGGTCGTCATGCTTCATGTACTTTGTCTTTATATTGCATCAGTAATTGTGCAATCAGTAAACAATACCGTAAAAGAAACAATCAAGTAATTTGTGATTTCTTTGCTCGTACCTTATAAGTCGGATTCTAATATTTGCGGGCCTGCCAAATAGTATAAATTCAATATTATTCGGGCCTTTTTTACTTTTTTTAATTCTCTTTATCCCTCCCCCCAAGTTTTATTAAAAGTTGAATTTAACCCATTCGTGCCCAGCATCTTTTGCGTAAATTTTATTTGGTTGGCACCACTATTTTTAGAAGATTTAAGTTAACTGCATTAATCACGAAAATGCATCATTTAAGCTAAATAATTATTGCTTTTCTTTTTTACCGGTGTCAAAAACAGAATTGAATGCAGCTTTTGAAGCGTCCCTAAAAAGGGACGCTAGGCACTAATGGGTTCAGTGTTGCCAGATGGGCTACTTTTTTTAAAACCAGATTCTTGATTGACACCACTTATTTGTAATGATAAAACGTGCCTTATTCAATGTCATGCTAAATAAGGCAAACACAAAAGGTAATTTATCGTTTGAAAAAAATGGTGCCAATAAAAAAAAACTGAATTTTTAAAAAGTAGCCCACTGGCAACATTGAATGGGTTAAGAGTCCGATATATTTAAATTTTTATAACTCCTGATGATGAAATCACATCAAGAGAAAACTTTTATTTGATTAAACAATGGGATATAAGTTTAGGGGATATTGTCTTTTGCTTTTAGTATTATTATTATTATTCAGAATAAATATTTTAAATTTGATTATTAATTATTAATATCAGTATTTTGTATAAACTTCTATAAACTAAAAAGTATTTTATATAAACTGCCATAAATATCTTTTTGGCCGTTTACGTACATTTTTTTAGAACTTTTAAATTAGCTTTAATTAAATAATAAAAAAACTCAATTTTTTTCTTCCAATTAGTTTAATAATAAATGTCTTTAATAATTCAACTAGACATAATTTATAACATATGCATATTTCCTCAAATCACCCATCTACACCCTCTCCTTTGATAATTCAGAAATGAGATATATTTATTGAAGAACAATTTATTTCTATTTTTTCTTATTATTTTTATAATACAAATTTGTATCTTATAAATTTGTTTTCATAAGTTATTTTCCATTATTAACATTGCGAAAGCAATAGTGATTTCGTAACTAGGCATGCCATGAAAAAAAATTGTTTTTAGAAATTTGCCTTAGATGCTTTAGAATTTATTATTATTATTATTATTAATAGTATTTATTGATTACTTTTTTAACAGTCTTCTCACGCCATGAAGTGAATTTTTGCGAGTTAATTTTATTGAAACTGGGCTTATTTCATTCTAATAAGGTGATTATTTTTTTTAATTTACATAAAATTAATATAATAATATAAATATTATGTATAAAGTATATGAAATATAATATATAATTTAATAAAATATATTAAAATGTAATATAATAATATTTTAAATAATTTTATTTTATATTTTTAAGTGTCAAAACCAATTTTTTATTTATTTATTTATTATTTATTTATATTACCTTTTCTCTCTTACTTTCCCAGAAAAAATAATATTAATTTTTATTTTATTTTATTTTTAACTATAAAATACCTGTTTTAAATTTCTGTAATTTTAAATGGACTATAAATGAACAAGTAAAAGATAAATTTCAGTTTTGAGCTACTAAGAAATATAATGATGTATTGAATATAAAATGGGTTATGTATTGAGCTTATTTTAAAGTAAAATTCATTATGTAAATTAATAATGTTTTTAATAAATATATTTAATAAAATATTAATTTGATTTTTATATAAAAATTACAAACTGTTTTGAGAATTAGCAATACGAATTATGATTAGGATTACCATACAAAATTTGTGTGAATTATAATATTTTGGATAAGAGTTATAGTACATGCGTGCGGTTTCGGGCACTTATATTCGCATTATGCTAAAATTTTATGGCCTTTAGCTTAAAAACTCTGCAATATTTCCTATAAATTATGTATTATTTCACAAAATTTCAGTTTGCAGGAGAAGGGACCGAAACGGCGGGACCGAAATGGCAGGACCGAAATGGCGGGACCGAAACGTCCTGCTTCCCGCTCATGTATCACATATATGTATGTGTTCACAGTTGCAGGTTCTGTTACATTAATTTTACAGTTTTGGTCTTTATAAAATTTAACCTAACTGCTCACTTGATCAATACCTGCGCAAGTTTAAAGTAAAGTTAGACATATATTATTTTTCCATTTTAGCATGCACACATATACTGTGGTAGCCTATTGGTCATAGCGACGAAATCCAGACTGAAAGGTCCCGGGCCACCGACCGAGTGTATGCAGTGTACGCGCTCGTTAAATACAGAGGTTCTGAAAGTCCTTTGATAGGTCGTAGCAGTTATAATAGGTAATGAACTCTGGAGAAACTTTCTCTCCCCTTCAGAGACATATCGAAATTGAGGTGTCGACGTTTGGTGCTGACATCTATTGAGGCTTTGCCAAACATCTTCCGCTGCAGAAGTCTATCTTCCTACCCCAGGGGGCAGTTCAAAGGAAGCTCCAGCAACCCCCTGCCCTTCGGGCACACGTCAACAACATCAATAGCATGCACACATCCTTCTCTTCCCTTAATGTCCCATGCCTTTTTTCACATTTCAGCTCTTAATCACTCTTAATTTTTTTATCTGCTGCTCCAAGTCTATTATTCATGAGCACTCCAGTTTGGTGGAGGTTGTTCCTCAAGAAAAAGTCGGCACATTTTACACTTGCAAAAAAGCGGTCTGTGTACATGACCAAAGCAAATAAGATGAATATAATAATTAATCGTTTGGGAGTTTGTTCAGTAGAAAAAACCATGAGTTGCAACATTAGTTATTTTATTCTTACAAAGATATATTAATTATTACTTTTTAAAATTAATGTTAAATTTAACACTTGCAACCCGCTGTCCCCGCTGCGGAGACATAATTTTTCCTTCCAAAATTTTAATTTGGCATCAGTAAAAAAGGAAAATAAAATTGTCCTCATTTAATCAGAGAACTTTGAACATTGTCTCCCTCAAAGAAAGTTCTTTAAAAAAGTATTGCTAATGGAATAAAATTTGTGTAAAATGTACCGGAGTCCGAAGGGTTAAATCAGCAACAAAATGAATTCTTATTTATAATTAAGTATAATTTTTGAATCATTCAACAACTCTTTCGCTGCACTAATTAGATATAATTCAATATAAAATTTTAAGTGACATGACTTCTTTCCAAAGACACGGAATTGTATCCGGAGGTGCATAAACGTGCACCTTTCAAATTACATCTAATTTAAATATATATTATGATCTAGTTAAAAAGTTTAAATGATTTATGCTTTACTGAAATGTTTATAAGCAATCTTAAAAATTATTAAGAATAGATATTAATTTTCTATTTTAAAAAATGTACTTGTTTTTTCGAAGTCTTGAATTTTTCGCCATTGCTTCTTTATTTCTTGCAAAATAATGTGAATTGAAACCGTTAGTGCCATTTCTTGCTGAAACAAGAAAACGCTAGCGTACACAAATGACAACCTCTGCTCTCAATAAAATGATTTTAAATAATATGTGAGAAACGCAACTCAAACAAGAGGTATACAAATGTGAGTCTTGGGTCTAAAGAGGATAAAGATCAAAAAATGATAATTATATTAACTAACAATTTACTGGTTGTATTAAATGTGTCATATCCAATTAAAGTATATCTCTGAATTCAAATTTGAATGAAATAGAGGATCATGAAAAATCACAGAATGTGGAAAATAGGACTACAAATATCTAGACAAAACTTTATTCAATTAACTTCATTCTTTATGCAAAATTTGTGTTTTTTATTGTCTATTATAACATCTCTTTAAATTGGAAAAAAAAAAAAAAAAAAAACGTAAATTTTTATATATCTCTCATCAGAACGAATATTTCGAGAGTCCTAAAAAATAGTTACGGATAATCAAGGTTACTAAGTTTCAATAGGTTCTTTTCATTGCTGCATACTTAGTACATACCAAATTGTAAATCTTTATCTAATTTATTCTCATGTTTTTCGGAATCTTTGGTGTCTGAAATGTGTAAATCCGTCAATTTTTTTTTCGCTTTTTATAATGATTGCAAGACTTACCCTATTCTACGTCTGATGGGTAAGAAATAAAAGTTTGTGGCAGATTTGCGCTCACAATTTTGACATTCACGGAGAATTCCAGGAACTTAATCCTCGCGAATGTTTACTGAAATTAAAATTAAGGTAAAAAACATTCGTTAGCGATGTCAGTTTCCTAAAGTACAGGTCTGCCACAGGCGACTATTTTTATATTCCGTTAGCACCAGTATTATGAATTGCGAGTTAATTTTTCTTGCAAATGTTATCAAACAGTTTTTTAAGGATTTCTGTTTTTAAAAAGTGGTGCCAGCTAGAATTAAAAACTTGCCTGTGGCAGCCCTGAAAGTATACGTTTTAAATAAGTTTCGACTTGGAAACTGAACCTATTTATTTATCTATCTCGAAATTAATTTTATGATGGTACAATTTTCTACCACATAATTTTAATTCCGAAATGTCACATCGGCACCAGAAAATTCGACCAGATTTATTTGAAATCATGTGTATCATAAACCAATTTTTTTCTTTGCAAAATACTGGTGCCAATGTGACATTTGGAATTTTGGCGAAATTTACCCATCATAGCTCAAAGGGTTAAACTTTAAAATTTATAGTAGATAAGATTTATATAACTTTTATAATATGTATATAAATGTTGTTTTTATAAATTATCTGTATTAATATTTTTAAACAATATGTTAAAATTAAATGATTTGATTGGATAATACAATGCATAGCTGCCAACTCTTCTGATTTTTCGACCCGGAAAAATTTAATAGAAATTTTTGCCTTTTTTAATCAGCAGATTACGACAATTTGAAATAGTAAAATTTTCCCGAGCCGAAAAAGCGGAAGATGATGTCTATGACAATGTGACAAACGATGTGAAAAGAAAGAAAATATTCGTGGTTGTGTAAATTAATTTTTTGCAGCTCAATTTCCTCGACAAACGTATACGTCAAAACGATAGGATCGTTTGGCATTGGAAATTTCTCATATATTAATATTCAACTTTCCGAACAATGGTGTAAATATACCAAACACTTTTAAAAATCACTTTTAAAAAATAAAAGAAACGAGATTTTAAAAAAATTATCGGACAATGAAATTTGCTGGGCTTGAATGCAAGTCTCCTCTGCATTTGTAAGAAAAAAAACTATCAAGCACCTCTTATTACATTTCATTATGATCTATGAGAAAAAAAAATCACTTGCGGTGTATTTTGATAGTGTTACATAATTTTAAATGTAATGAAATTTACATACATTGTTAAGGTGCACAAGAACATGGTTACTATTGTAAACAATCAAAACTTTATTATTTGGGTTCAAAAATCTTCTAAATCTTCTTGAATTTTCTTTTAAAAATTTTTATTACATACTTAGAATTATAGAATAAAGAAATATTGAATTCAAATTATTTACATACTATGTACAAAATGTATAATATGTACAAAATATAAATGCTTTTACCTTGATAATTTTTGATCATCATACTAAAAACTGGAAAGATGATCCTTTATGCATTTCTGCGTGCCTTTTCATAAAAATAACATAATTCTTCAATAAAACTCAAGACACGCACGACAAACAAAAAAATATAAACATTCTCTCTAAAAAAAATTCTTTTTCATTCCATCAAAAATTGATGCCAACTTTTTTATCTAAACTTTTAACTCCTCTCGTAAGATAAAAAATATAAAAGCAAAGCAGACGAAAAAACAGCTTCGCTTCCATAGCAACGAGTCGCGTCTTATAAATAAATTAAATATCACAATAGCAAATTTGCAAACGATTTTCTGTGAATAAACGTATATATTAATTTATGAATTCCTAACATACTCCCACCTTTAATTTAGGCGGAAGCCAAATTAAACTTAAGATCACTTTTGATCAAATTAAACCCTAATTCAAAATAAAAAATATGTAAATAAATAGAGATAATAACTAAACAATAATAAAATAATAATGAAACATTTAGAGTTCTAGAAAAGTCAATTCAGGGTTTTAGAAAAGTCATTTCAGAGTTCTAGTAAAAGTCATTTCAGAAGTCTCTGTACTACTCTACCACTTCTAGTTTTACTGTTACTCACAGTCTAGATTACAGGGTCATCAGGACTTGATATCTCTAATGAGTACAGCTTACGAAGTGGACGCACCAAGGTCCCTGAACTTGTTTTAACTTCAGCCACTCTAGCTGCTCCATCTCGACTTGGGAAAATCTTTATAATTTTTCCTATAGGCCAATAAAGTCTCTTTTGGTTTAGTTCTATCAAGACTACTTCACCTAGTCTGACAGCTTGTCCTTTCTGTTTTGATTTTTGGACCAATTCAGCTAAATATTCTTTTCTAAATCTATTTCTAAGTTGTTGTCGAATATTTTGACAGTGTTTATATCTAGATTGAAGTTTCTTTGAATCTATTGCATCTAAATCAGGAACACCTATTTCTTCAATGTCTTGCAAAAATGATGATGGAGTCAAAGGTATAAATTTATCTGTTTCTTCAAAAATATAGGTTAGAGGCCTTTTATTTACTGTTGCTTCGACATCACATAGAACAGTCATGAGTTCTTCAAAAGTTAAAGTTGAAGTGCCGAGTGTTCTGATCAAGGGAATTTTAACACATCTAATGAGACGCTCCCACCATCCACCCCACCAAGCTGCTGCTGGAGGGATGAACTTCCATTTAATAGGAGACAGTTCTTTTGAAGAAACTATTGCATTCCAATCCAATGATTTTAAAAGGTTATTGGTTCCTCTAAAATTTGAGCCATTATCAGAGTATATAGTAGTCGGCCTTCCTCTCCTACATATAAATCTTCGAAGTGACTGAATGAATCCTTCCGTTGAGAGACTGGATACAAGTTCCAAATGTATTGCCCTATATACTGCACATGTAAAAAGTACAACCCAAACTTTGAATCTTTGCTTTACGAAAAGAGGGCCAAAAAGATCAGCTCCAACAACTTCAAAAACTTTGGAATCTCTGACTCGATCTAGAGGTAGGTTAATTGGAGGTGTAGTATATGGTTTTGCAGAGCATCTTTTACATCTGTAACACTTAGACAATTGACTTCTAATGCTGCGTCTAGAAGAAATTATCCAATATTTTTCTCTTAAAATGGATCGAACTGTTTGAAGTCCAGCATGACAATTCTTTAAATGACATTCTTGAATCAGACAATTCACTACATGATGTTTCGACGGTAATAACATTGGATATCTGAAAGAAAACTCGTCATCCCGCTCTAATATCTTTGTTTTTACTCTTAACAATCCTTCTTGATCTTTCATAACCTTTAAGCCTTTTATTGCATCAGTAGTATTACCAAAACTTTCAGATTGTATTATTGACCAGAGCGACCTTTCCGCATCTTCTTTTTCTTCAATTGACAATTCTGATGGAAAACAGATATTTCGGTTTCTGCACTTCATTATGAATCTCTTCACCCAACATACGACATTAATAAATCTACCAAATTTTGAAATTCTACTATATATCATAAATTCATGTGAATTAGAACATAAAAGAGTAGGCACTGAAGTTTTCTTCTTTTCCATTATTACTAATTCTTCGTTGGGGCTTGTTTCTGAATGTGGCCAGTTTTCTTCTGATAACTTCAACCATTCTGGTCCCTCCCACCATCTCATCTTCAGCAGCTGTTTAGGACTACATCCGCGAGAAGGTAGATCAGCAGGGGTGGGATGACCAGGTACGAAGTTCCATTGTTGAGATTCGGAAAATTTACAAATTTCTCTAATTCTATTGCCTACAAACGTTCCCCATTGATCATTTCTTCGAATCCAAGCGAGAGCAGTCGAAGAGTCGGTCCAATACTTTACTGGTATGGAAATACAATTAAAGGCTTTCAAAACAAATTTAGTCAACCTTATTCCTAAAATACAAGCAAGAAGCTCTAAACGTGGTATGGTTATATTTTTCTTTGGTGCAAGACGAGACTTAGATCCTAAAAGTTGTATAAAGACTGCGTCTTTATCTTCACAACGTAAGAAAACTGCTGTTGCATAAACTCTGGTACTTGCATCACAAAATGTATGAATAGACCATTTTTCTTTACAACCATAGCCTACACGTCTATTTATCTTCACGTCATTTAAATACTTGAGTTCGCTATACCATTTTTGAAAATTATTCCGGATTTCTTCTGGAAGTGGAGCATCCCAATCTAATTTCGTTGACCAGGCGTCTTGATTTATCAGTTTGGCTGGCAACAATGCTGGGGCTAAAAATCGTATTGGATCGAAGATCCCCTGGGTTACAGCTATTATCTTTCTTTTCGACAGATTTTCTATCTCATCACTAAATTTATGAGCGATCTTCAAACTATCTTCCATTGTGTCCCACTTCAACCCTAAAACCGGAACTATCGTTGTTACATTTTTGCTGAGCACCTTCTTTTCGTTAAGGAAATTGCTGTCTTCACTTTTAATTGGCCCGAATTCCCACATTCTTAATTCCATTTTCGCATCAGCCATGATTTCTGTAGATTTTGAAATAAAATTTTCTAGTTCAGGCACATTGTCGACTGAAGTAACGCAGTTATCTATATAGTATGATTTCATAAGCTTCTCAGCTATCTGTTTGTTTTCTTCATCAACATTACTCAAATGATATCTTATAACTGCACCTAGCAAAAATGGGCTACAAGTTGCTCCAAAAACTACTCTATTGTGTTGATAAACTTGAAATTTGCCAGGACTCTTCCACCATAAAAATCGCAAAAAATGCCGATCTGATTCTTTGACTTCAATTTGAAGAAATGCTCTTCTTATATCGGCTATTACCCCAATAGCTTTCTCACGAAATCTTATTAACACTGCAGGAATTTGTTCGATGAGGTTTGGTCCTTTGAAGAGGCAATCATTTAAAGAAGGAGACCTCCCTACCTTACACGATGCATCAAAAACTGGTCGAACACTTGTAGTAAGACTATCTGGTTTGATGACGGGATGATGAGGTAAAAAATGTCCTTGAATCTTGAGTGTTTCATCTGGTACTTTACTTATAACGCCTTCTTCTTCCCATTCATAGAAAACTTTAGCATATTCTTCAAACATTTTCATCGATTTTAATTTCTTTGTTGAATTTATCAATCTTCGTTCAGCTATGTGTCTATTTGAAGGAATCTCACGTTTGCCGTTAATCCAAAAAAAACCTACAATATAGCGACCTTCTATATTTCTATGAACTTCTTTTATAAAATTATCATAAGCGAGTTCTTCTTCTTCTGCTTTAGACAAAGTTTGACAGGGATCTGTTATACCGATTGTCTCTAACTTCCATAATTCTGGAATCTTCATATCTTTTAAAGCTAGGTTCGTGATAAACATATTTCCATAATTTAGACAAGACTGTGATGTACTTTCTAAACGACCACAAAGTGTCCATCCAAACTTTGTCTCTATTGCTGTAAGACCGCTCTTTAACTGTTTTACTCGACCAGTAAGAAGTTGTCCGTAGTAATCGCTTCCAATCAAAATTTCAATTTTTGGACTTCCTGCTCCTAAATCTGTAATCCACAGTTTATTTTGTTTAAGCTCTTTAATTACTGATTCTTTCGGTATCCGAGGAATATTATTACAAATTATATCTTGATCCAAAAGTTCTAAGACTTCTTTCGTTTGTTTCTGTCTATCAGAAGAACTTAACTCAACTTGGAATTTATTGTGAGATTTAGCTTCTGTTTGCGTACCACCAAACAAAGTGTGTACAATAGCTTCAGAAGAAATGGGATGTAAACCTAACTCTTCAGCTGTACCTTTTAAAATATAGCTCTTTTGTGACCCACAATCAAGTAACGCTCGTACTTTCTTTGTTATTCGACCTTTAATAACTATTTCTAAAGTCATAAGAGCTACTTCAGCAGAACACTGCTTATTTGCTATAGTGCTTTGAATTACTTCTGGGGTCCTAGATGTTATTTCTGGTTCTTTACACATTGAAATTTCAGGGCATAGTAACTCGGTATGGGGTTTAGAACAAACGTGGCAACGAATAAAAACTTTGCAAACTTTAGCGTGGTGACCAAAACGAAGACATTTTAAACAGCAATTTTTATTCTTAATTTTGGCCTTCCGTTCATTAAAAGAAAGAGATCTAGCCCTAACACAGTCCTTGCTTTCATGAGATTTACTGCAAAATAAACAAAGGTAAATAGCCCTGCCGCAGTAGGTATTTTACTTTCTGCTTTTCTTAACTTTTCTTTAGGTTTGTCTTTAAAGCCCAGCTCTATAAAACTCGACTTGGCTAATTTGAATCTTTCCTCGTTTGCAACTTCTTGTTTCAGAAATTCCATCAAACTTACTATATTTGCTTTTGTTGACAATGCATTATTATTACTAACAACGTTTGATGTAATTGAAATATTATATCTCTGCCATGCTTTTAATACATCTTCCGATAAGCTAGATTCTATCATGGGATAGAGCCACGCCGAATTGCCTTCTAAACTTAAACCCATTGATTCTAACGATCTTAAATATGCTTCGACTTTCGTGAATAAATCTGATAAGGGAAGTTTATCTTTGCCGTGCGCCTGTACATTAGCTACAATCAATTTTAGGAATTCTCTAACGTACACTTCTATTAATAAATCTTTATTCCCAAAACGATCTTGAAATGCTTCGACAGCTTTGGGGTAATTAACTGCGGTCATTGGATAGCTCTCTAACAAACGTCTGGCACTGGTTCCAGGTTCTACCGATTGTATAAGATACTGAAATTTGTCACTATTATCCAAATCTATGTCTTCATGAATTTTCTGAAATTGGGACCAAAATGAAAGATAATTTATTAACTGCGAATCGAATGGCTTAATATTCAGTTTAGGTAATTTATAATGCTTTGATTGGAAATAGCCGTAATCTGTGCTTTTTACACTATCATCTTGATTACGTTTATTTGTACCCAATACTTCACTAACTTTACGCTTAATGGTAATAAATTGATCTGAATAACTTTCATTTTCCACTACTTCATTTTCAATAGCCTCTTCAACGCATTTATCATCATCTAACATGAGTTCAATTATAGCTTCATCAATAGATTTAATTTCATGAATCAAATTTTCTAATTTACTAAAATCGTCTGAAATTTTACCCTTATCTAATGACTCGTTGTTAATTTCTTCATTCAAAACATTTAAAGTTCTGGTAAATGACGAACGTAGCGGCGTACGCTTTTTCTTTAGCTTATTCATCTTAGAAAAATTAAGTAATAATGCACAGCTTATGAAAACATATACGCTATAAAAACAATTCAATATCTCAACATTATTATTCAAATGTCCGTGCTCGGGGCGCCAGATGGCTTTTGTAAACAATCAAAAACTTATTTGGGTTCAAAAATCTTCCAAATATTCTTGAATTTTTCTTTTAATAAATTTTATTGCATACGTAGAATAACAGCATGAAGAAATATTGAATTCAAATTATTTACATAATATGTACAAAATGTATAATATGTACAAAATATAAATTTTCTTTTACCTTGATAATTTCTGATCATCGTACTAAAAACTGGAAAGATGATACTATATGCATTTCTGCGTGTCTTTTCATAAAAATAACATAATTCTTCAATAAAACTCAAGACACGCATGACAAAACAAAAAATATAAACATTCTCTCTAAAAAATTCTTTTTCATTCCATCAAAAATTGATGCCAACTTTTTTATCTAAACTTTTAACTCCTCTCGTAAGATAAAAAATATAAAAGCAAAGCAGACGAAAAAACAGCTTCGCTTCCATAGCAACGAGTCGCGTCTTATAAATAAATTAAATATCACAATAGCAAATTTGCAAACGATTTTCTGTGAATAAACGTATATATTAATTTATGAATTCCTAATAGTGCACTTTCAGAAGATAATATTGAAGACAGTCTCAGGTGCAATCGAATCCTTGATTGTTCTGGGAATTAGACGATTCTGTCTTCATTCCCAGCCCCAAAGCCTCTTGTTCCTGGCCAAGCCACAGCTGCAGTGAGATGTGCTGAGTCCATCCAAAGTGGAAATATTAAAATCAACGTTATAATAACTAAATTGACAAAACGGACAAAAAGAACTCGCAAATACGGTTTACCACAATGAATGGCAAACATTTCAAGCAGTCGGGACTCATAATAGGACAAGGAGATCCCACAAATTTGAATTGTGACCGACAAATTTCGTTTGGTCATACTTTCTGTACAAAACTGGAGAAAGAAAGGGTTGTCGACGTACTGCGATGTAATGACACGGCTTATTGTAATGAATTTTCTTAATCGAACAACATCGTTGTGCTGGTTTATAATTTTTTTTCATGATTACACGCTACTGAAAACAGAGAAGAGCTTTAAAAATATCACTATTAATATGGCTTAAAAAGTCATTACTTGGAAGATTGTTCATAGAATCATATGCTTTTGACTGGATATCCACACTGATTGTTGTTGATATTTGCATAATTCTCAATCACTCATCATCACAATATTTTTGGTTGTTGTTTGTTTTCGTACCATGCGTCTGATAATACTTTCATTCCTGTGCGGATAACACAAACGGAAGGAATCTTTCTTAGATTTTTTATTATGTTATAATTTGATATTCTCTTCATATCCCTGTTTTAGTTTAGATTTCACTCTCTCTCCATCTGTTCCTTGTCTGTTTGCCCAGTTTCCACAGAAAACAAAATCCGACCAGACATAGCAATTATTATTATTTTTAAAAAATAAGCCAATTTATTCCATGTCTTCCACAACAAAGTCTGTCTCTGGTCGTCCTCGTTTACCTCCTCTTAACATGAGATAAAATTTCAACGAATGATCATAATGATTAATTCCGTCAACTGATATAAAATCAACCATTTTACTAAGGTAAATTTTAAGTTATTCTCCCCACTGATCGTTTTTTATCTTTGCACCTTCAAGGACTCGTCAGGGCTGCCATGATAGGACCGTTTTTTGTGATCTTCCTAGCTCCTCTGAGCCTCATATGAAGATCCTAAAATAAATGATAAAAATTTTTAGAAAAGGCTTTCTAAACAGGGGGAAATTAAATTTCATTGATGTTTATTATACACAAAGGTCTTATTTATTACGTTAATAAATATTTAAGTGCAATTTTTAAAAGCATTTTAATTCTGCTAATTCAATGGCCAATTTGTTAATAAAAAATCGTGAACGAGAGGGTTAAAATTCAACCTCTCATAAAATATTCTTTGCAAAAGAAATTGGTTTCTTTTTCATTTTCTTTGATCTGTTCACAAGGCGGTAGCTAAGGGGTTGCTATGGGTGGCTCAGTCCTCCTTAAAACATATTGAGCCTCCCGTGAAAAAGATTCCAAGGTCACTAAAGTAATTTATGTTCCGAAAATCGATATGAAATTCTGTTCAAAAGTCTAATTTAGTTTTGAGTACTTTTTCAAGTCTTTTAAAAAATACTAATTGTAACTAAAATAAGCATTTCAACACTCACCCATCCTATATGCACACAGGAAGCTAACATGATGTTTAATATTGCACTCGTTATGCACTTGAATTTTTCACCATATTCTTCTCTTATCATAAAATGAAGTTATTAGAACAGTTCAATGAGAAACATAGTAACGACAGCATGGACATGCACTAATTTATTTCCCTGCGTCACAAAGACGGAGAGAAAGAAAATATGAGCTCCCCCCCCTCTACATTTTCTTGAGCTCGCCTCCTATTATTCACTTCTAGCTACGGCCCTAGCTGTTCATGAATTAAATCAGAGAAAGAAACACATAATTTATAAATATAATGATGCCAAGTTAAACTGATGAAATAGAGCTCACAGGCTATGCAGACCATTTGTACATAACAGCCTTATATAATAATGCCCTATAAAAAATAAAAAATAAGGAAGGAAGTACCCCCACGCAATTTTCTTTCTTTATACTTATCATTAAAGCCTCAAAACTAATCAGGGATACGCCTTATCATATAACAAACCTGTATCCGAAATTCGAAGCAAGTCGAATAATTCAGCATAAAAACCCATTTATGTAATTTAAGAAACGTTTTCACCCGTTCTCTCCTTTAGAATTCATTATTAAACCTCCAAAACTTTTCAAAAATTCAACTTATTAAAAAGAACATACATCCAAAATTTAAAGCAAATCGACTAACTCTGCATAAAACTCTATTTAGGTAACTTCAGGGGGAGGTAGTCGCTCGTACCCTCCTTTATAATTAACAAAAGAATACCACAACAAATGAGCCAAGCTTATTACTACTATGAGCCTGTATCCAAAAATTGAAAGAAATCGGTTAATTCTATATGAAAAACAATTTACATAAATTATGAGGGGTAGTTTCCCCAATCCTCACCTTATACTTATTCAGTGAATTCCAAAAACAAATCAGGTAAGCGCCATTTCAGAATAAATCTTTTTACAAAATTTGAAGCAAATAGATCAATTTTGCGTGAAAAACCTAAATTAAGACGGGGGATTACCCCCCTCCCCAATTCCTTCCTTTTAAACTTATCCAATGAACACCCAATGCTAATCATGTAAGCACCTCATTAGAATGATCCTACATTTAAAATTTGAACGAAATCTACTAATTCTGCAGGAAAAACCCATTTATATAAAATAAGGGGAGGAGCATTAGCCCCCGTTACCCTTCTTATACGTATCGAATGAACTCTCAAAACTAATAAGGGAAACGTCTTATCATAATAAGCCTAAATCTAAAATTTCATGTAAATCGGATATTTTTATCATGAGTTATCGCGTTATGTACGTACGTACATACATATATATACAGAATCGGCGGGTACATAAGCTCTCAGGCTTTGATAGTCTGTGAGCTAATAAATCGAACTTGGGTGCTGATGACCGCAGAGTACCCCTGTGTTCCACTTCCACTGGTTCATGGTGTTTTCTCATTTTTGAGAGTTTTTAGTGTTACATTGATGCTATCATGTCCGGTGTAATTTTTATGGCATGCAGTGTGTACTTTCAGAAACGTGAAATGCTGAAATTTTTACATCTGTCTTTAAACACTTGCCTTTTTTAATTTTTCGATCCTTTTTTTCTTCCGCACATACTGCACTAACACTTGACTCTTAAACATACGCATTACAAATGAAACGTTGATATAAAGCATGGAAATGTTGTCAATTGTTATAAATTCGATGCTAATTGTTATAAATGCGAACTATTATTAACACACATCCACGTCCCCATACTGGGTTACAGAAACTGAATCCACGAAAGGACACCCGACAGAAAAATAGTGTAGAATTAGAATCCCCGATGCAATTTAAAATTTGTGCTAGTGTTTATTTTTAGGTTTCTCTTTCCGAAGATCGGTAAACATTGACTTTAGCGAGATTATCCAGCACTTGTCAGTCGATTTAGCGTAAAAATTATCAAAAGGTTTTTTTTGTGTGTGTAACAATATATTGAATAAATTTCAATAGACATTGAATAAATAAATTTGAAAAGAAAATGATTTATTTTATTTATTTATTTATTTATTTTTTTTTTGAGGAAAATTCCACCGTGTCTCCGGTCTCGTGAGTGACGGATAACCGAGGTTCCACTGTGTATACCTGCTATTTGTAGAAATTTTTATGGTCTGTAGTTTCTGTTGGAGTAATGTTTTCATGAAAACCCAGAGATTCTGAGATATTTTCAAAATCTTAAAAGGGGGAAAAGTGGTCTTATTTTGTCCCGATTCCCCCCGCTCACTTCCTTCCCTATTTTTTCTAGTCATTGGTAGCATATATTGTCATAGTCATTCATTTTCTAGTCATGTTCATCAATGAACAACTATACCAATTTTTTTTAATCTTTGTAGCATGCATTTTGACAAACTGTACAAATACCGGCCTTTTTGATTGGATAGCGGAATCTTGATTATCGAAATCTCGAAAATTTTATTGAAAAATAAGTAAAAGTAATTTTAAAACATTTCTTTCATAAAAGTTAGAAAACTAAAGTTTTATAAAACTTTTCTGATGCAAATCCTCATTAATTGTAAGTAGGATATAATATATCCCACCGCCGCTCAAGGAATGAGGTGTTAGGGAAGTTTATTAAGGGATAATCGACAAAGGTCAATTTTTTAAAAAACATAACATCATTGCTGCCAACTTTTAAGCATTTTTGCTACCACTAAAATTGACAGAGATTCTTCATTTTTTTAATCATAAGATTTCGCCGATTAAATAAGACAATAATTACTATAAAATTATTGTGGCAGCTATGTAACATGGCAGCTAGGATAGTCGCTGTCCGGGTGCAGTTTATATTTAACACCCTGTCGTTTGTTCTATAAAACAAAATAGCATACCAAATAGTACCGTAAGCGGAGACTACTTTGACACCCCGGGATAATTTTGTCACTTGCAGATGAACAGGTTTATTACTGTCTCATACATATTTATTCTTATGTTTTAATTCTCGTTTTTCTTATAGGTCCTAGGAAATAAACGAATTAGCAATCGAAAAAAAGTAATTGAAACATAAAAAATGTTTGTTAAGCATTAAAAAATTCATTGCTGTAACTACATTTGAATAATTATAAACATATTGTAAAAAGTTTATTCGACAGTTGATACTGGAAAAAAATGAGTGATAGACAACTGCTTGCCAGACGGATCTTCTATTTTTGAATTTCCATTAAAGAAAATTTGCGCCATTGATTTCTCTTTTGAATTTAACCACTACGCGACGGGAGCCTTTTACGAAACTTTTAATGTTTTGTCACCGGTTTTTCAAAAAAGAAATTTGTGCCTTGTAAAAATCGGAAAAATGCTCCGATTCAATATGACAAATTTAACAGTAAAATTTTACTGGTGAGAATAAACATGGTTTCTTAAGACCTTTTTGCGGCGCGTATACGTGTCGCACGTGACCAAGGGGTTAATATCTCTCACCATCGCATTCCATTACTTTTCAATGTTTTTTCCCTTCGATATCTAGCGGAGATATTTTACCTACAACATACATTAAAAAATGCAGAAAACTTTTTGCATAAAAAATGGCATAGAAAAGAAAGACAAAACTTTACCTGCATTTTCAAAAGCTTCTCTCGAAGCATTTTTAAGAACCTTCACTCGATAATTTCTCATTTTACTACAGATTTTGCCGTCCCGGAAAGGGTTAACCCTTTGAGGGGCGGTGGGATATATTTTATCCCACCTAATTCAATCGAGATTCTCACCAGAAACTTTTAACGAAATTTTATATTTTTATCTTTGGCGCAAAATGTTTAAAAATTGCCTTTCCTTAATTGAAAACAAAAATTTTCGATTATTTCCGGTGAGAATTAATTATTACAGAGACACATTTGATTGCCTCTCAAAGGATTACAATGTCAGGTTCCAGACACTGATGATGTTAAAATTAAATTGTTAAGCATACTACTTAACCACGTAATGGTCGCGCCCGAGACATTCACGAGCTGCAAGCTTCGTGGCTTTTTTTCAGAATTGTTTGATTTCCATCAGTTTTATAAATTAGTGTAATTGTTTTTTTCTGGTATTATTTTCTTATCATTAAGGAAGATGAATTTTTTTTCAAAAAAGTGGCGGGAATAATGAATTTGTATTTTTAAACCGTAATTTAATGCGACCATTAACCTCTTGAGGACGAGCAACACGTATACGTGCCGCAAATAGGTTTAAGAATCCGGGTTTATCGCCACCAGTAAAATTATATGGTAAATTTTACCTTATTTAATCGACGCATTTTCTCGATTTAATAAGTTGCAAATTTCTGTCTTTTAGAACCGGTGACAAAATATTAAAAATTTCGTAAAAGGCTCCCGTCGCGAAGGGGTTAAGGGGTTAAATGTGCAGCAAAGGCAATGTCATAAGCTCAGCTGAATATGAAAAGTATATTTAACAGAAATACGATATGAAAGCATTTTTTTTTCAATTTTGATTATTTAAAGATATTTGTTGCATTTTCCTTTAAAAATTCAAGGTAAGGGAGTTGTTTTTAACATTGCTAAAAAGTATTCGTGTTTTTAGTTTTTCTGTCTGAATTGTCCGTGTACTAACTCTCGTATGGCTCTGTAATTTTATTAAGTTAATAACATATAGTACGAACCATCTCTATTAAAAATGAATTGTATAGTAATGACAGTTTACTTATCGGGACAGTGAGATATCTATTCAAGTGTCTATCTTTCTTTCTGTAAGGTATGAGATTTAGGTTTAGTTTTACAATAAATTTATTTCTTGCTAATCATAATTTTTCATTATTACATTCTTGAAATAGTTTAAATTAGAGAAAGAGAACATGCACATCTATTTAATTACTAACTTCCACCCGAAACATTTCTGCATAAAATCGACGTTAAGTGATGCGTTTCACAGTTACAACAAAATCAATAACGTAATTTTTTACTCCCTTCTATCTACAATAAAATAAACTTTTGGAGTAGAATTTTTTTGGGGGATAACCGGTGTTCATATGATGCATTCCAGCATGATATCCTAAAGTCAATTTTACGTAAAGCATACTTGCCTACCTCCTGCTTTTTGTAAATCAAGGAAACGTTCCTTGAACTGGAAAATTGTTTTAATTAAATGTATCTTGTATTAATCACTGTTCTAACTTGCAAACTACACGATATCTTTCACTAAATAAATTTCTGGTTCAAAGTATGTTTCTTTGATTTATAAAAAGCCGGAGGTTGGCATGTATGCGTAAAGCCAAATATAACGTGATGTGTTCACATGACAAAATTTAGAATTTTGTTAGATTTTTATTATGAAAACCATCCCCTAAGCTTTTTGTTTTTAACAAAATTTGGACGAATACTTCATTTTCAATCGACTGGCTATTTTATATTTTTCCGAGACGATTTGGTGATCAAAATGTAAGTGCGATAAGAATTTTTGAAAATGTAAAATGACTAATGGAACTAATTTTGTATTTTACTTTAACAAGTATTCTGACACCGTTAGAAACAATATTACTGTTCGAAATACTTTTTCGAATTTAACAGTTTCCAATGTATTTAAAATGCTTTTTCTAATTTGTTGTTTTTAAACGTCTGCAGTCTATCCTTGCTTTAACTCACCTAAATAGACTCATGCAATTCATATAAGTTGTGCATGATTAATATGTCTGTATTGAAAATAATATGATTTTGCAATCCGTTTACGTATACAGATGAATTCGGTTGCATTATTGCCTGTAATCCAATGTACTTTATTAATGTATGATATGAGATATTGGAATTGAACTGTAAAAAAATGACAGATGTTAATTAATCTACTAAAATCTAGGAGAGACTGCGGATGAAAGGAATACTCAAAATCTCTGGAAGAAAATAAAATATATGAAATTTTAACTCAGTCAACTGTGATACTTGTCCTGCCTTAATAAATCTTTTTAATAAACCTTATATCTAATTTCAGCAATTGCATCTTTGTAAATGGTGAAAACAAAACATGTTTTTAACCACATAATGGTCGCGCTAAATTACGGTTAAAAATTTCAAATTCATTATTGCCACCAATATTTTGAAAAAGTAATATTCATCTTATTTAACGAGAAGTAAAACGATACCAGAATAAAACCAAATCAACTATTTTATATAACTGGTGGGAACCAAACAATTCTGAATAAAAACCGAGAAGCTTGCAGGCCGTGAATGTGTCGGGCGTGACGATAAAGTGGTGAATATAAAAATGTAAATTTTGAACTTGTCTTTCTTTTTCCTTCCTTACAAAATGAATATTATGTTTAGCATTACAGTATTTATGTTATTTAGCAGTTTAACCCTTTGCGGCGCAGAGCAAATTCATTGCTTAAGTGTTGAAAGTAACGACTGACACCGAAATTTGAAAACAACTTTATTTGTAAATAAGAAAAGATATATTTCACGCATTCAATGAACCGTAATTTTTTTATCAAACTTTTTATGGAAATGTGACGCTTGGGAATTAAAATTAAGTCGTTTCAATAGGTACAACACCGCGCCGCAAGGTGTTAAGGTAGGCATATTATGGTTATATTATCTTCTAGTTTCTTCAGTTTATTTTATTTTCTAAAATACTGACATGCCTGAATACTTTTTTTAAATTTCGCTAGAAGGGTATGGGGTTGAAAGTGACAAAAATTGGGGGCTGACAGAAACATTGTTTTGGGACCAGCTAATATAATAACAAAACTTGGTGAAAGGTGTTTTCTCACATAACGCCAGCTTCCAGCATGTAGCGTCCTGCAGGTAAACTTCCTGCATGAGGTAAGGCTGCATTCTGATTTTAATACTTTTAGTTCAACTAAGGCGACACGTTTTATGTCCGCAGATGACGCGTTTGATGTAAACAAGTTTTCCAGTTCAACTTCAATCCAAGTATTGAACAGCAATCTTTCCCTTCAGTATGGTTTAAGAAATTTATCTCCATGGCCATTGCATCTTCCCTATGTTCTATTGTCATTAAAACTTGAGTGGGGAGTAAAGAAAAGGGAGTTCAAGGAATTCAGTTCAACTTCAGAGTAGTCAGGTCTGTTTTGGCGCATGAGGTAATCTCTGAGGTAACGCTTTTGTTTCTGCATGAGTTAACTCTGTTCAAGAGTATTAGTTTTTCCAATGCAGAATCTCAAATACTATTGCTCGGAGCTGTCTCAAATCAAAGGCTTGAACATACTCATAAAAACCAGTCAATGACCGCAGAATTTTTTTTTTTAGGCAATTGAGCATTAGCTGAATATTCCAGTTCTTCCAAAACTTATACTGCACTTCTCATATATGATTAATAATATAAAGACATATGCGAAAAATGATGGAAATGTTGCCGCTGGACTATTTTTTAATTCAGATTTCTTGGTTGTCAACGCTTTCTTTTAATGTGAAAATTTGTTATATTTAATGGCATATTAATTAGGGCGAAAACAAAGGGAATTTTAACATTTAAAAAAATAATACCAGTCATGAAATTAGAATTAACGAAATGTAGTTCACTGGTAAGACTAGACAATAAAATAATTAAGATGACATTCTTCTCGGATTTTATCTATAAGCAGGAGTTAATGGATTCTAACTTCAGTAACTTAACCCTTGTCACTCCGTTGTCTCCGCTGCGGAGACATCGCCTTCTCTTGCAAAATTCGTTTTTGTCATCAGCAATAATGGAAAATAAAATTTGCCCTATTTAATCAGAGAATTTTTTAAATTCTGTACTTGAAGGAAAATTCTTTTAAAAAAGTGGTGTTGGCCAAATAAAACTTGTGTTAGAGACGCCGGAGTCTGAACGGTTAAACCTTTTCCCTGACGACTTAATGATATTTTGATGAAGTTACCTAAATCCATAATTGCTGGCAAGACACTTGTTTTTGTTTTATCATATGTTGTAATATGTTTTATTTTTATTTGTATGTTATCTTTTATTTTTGAATAATCTAATCGCAGTTAAAAAGAAAAAAAAATTCTTGAAAGTGTCCCTGTTAACCCGCTAAATTACCTTTCATTCCACACAATGGAGTCAAAAGGATAATTTCTCCCAATTTTTATAAATGCGTGTAGATTTTAACACCTTGCGGCGCGGTGGTATATCTATGAAACCGCTTAATTTTAATTCCCAAACGCCGCATTGGTGCCGGAATTTTCGTTAAAAAATTTTCGCCTATTGAATTCCTGCAAAATAGCTTTATCTTAATTAAAAATAAAGTTGTTTTCAAATTCCGGTGTCAGTCATCAATTTCAACAAGAGCCGAAAAGGGTTAAATTACTGTACTCGAGGATAATAGGGTTTTTGAGGTTATTTGGGTAAAATAGTCGTCCAGTGTTCGTGTCCGGGATGGCTCAGTTTCAGCCAATACATCCCTGGTTCAAATTCTCTCCCAGACTTTTTTCATCCAAAGTAATAGAAATTTACATCGCTTATAATTAATTTACCGAATGTAAAATCGAGTCATAAATTATTCTAGTATAATAGAGCCCTATTATACTAGAATAATTTACTAGTATCAAAGCAAAGACACCAACTAGAAGCAAACATGAGAATAACATCTTTTAATATCATTATTTAAAAAAATATATAAACAAAAAATGTCCCTTTCATCCCCACCATCCCCTATAGGAACTAATCATACAACCAGAAACATACAGCGAGAAATGAAAACGTGCTGTTTTTGTTCCTTTCTATTCAGTGTTCTCGCTGTCGCTCGCCATTGCGCCAAATTGCGACTAAATTCTTCATTTGGCAAGTAAACAAGTGATTAAATTCGCAAAATTGCCAGTACTCAAGTTTTGCCTTTTCTTTCTTTTATTTTTCGTTTATCATACATATGCATATACAGGGTGTGTCCGAAAAATCTGGAAACGGTCGACTCGAGAAATACATAAGAGATTGAAAAACGAAGATATCGGTGTTAAACATTTTTAAATAAGCTACTCAGTGATACCAAATTTGACCTACGCAACCGACCCCCTGGGGGCCAGAGGGGATCCAACTTCGAAATCTTAAACAATAACCCCCATTTTTATTGCAGATTCGGATTCTACGGACAAAAATACGTAACTTTTGTATTTGATGTTTATTTCAAATCCTCGTTGTCACGGTGTAATTGAGCATATTAAATCAATACATATTTCGGTTTTCCCAACCAGGTTTTTCCTGATTGGCTAGAATTTTGACGTCAAATTCCTCGTCTTTTGCAGGAATAGTGGTTTCTTGAAAATCACCCGTGACGATTATTTCGATAATGCTACACTATTAAAAATTTGACCCATTTGTTGTAGCGTCATTCTACAACTTTTATAGAATATCTCTTTTATGACCAATGAGAATGCTCTATAACACAATAAACTAACCGTTTTCTATGAAAGCGGTGGAGTGACGCTGTAGCAAACGAGTTGTTTTTTACAGTACAATGAGCAAATTTTTTACAGTATATAGGGTTTTTTTATGTTTTTCTCTACAAAAATTCATTGAAATATATTAATTTAGTTTTCTATTTGGATTTTTATTTTATCCAGTAAATGGTTTCTAAATACGGCTGATGCGGGTGTATGTTTTTTTTTTTTTATTATTATTATTATTTGCTGTAGCGTCACTCCACCGCTTTTGTAGAAAATGGTTACTTTCTGTGTTATGGAGCATTCTCATTGGTCATAAAGGAGATATTATAAAAGCTGTGGAGTGACGCTACAGCAAATGCATCAATTTTTTAACTGCGTAGCATTATCGAAATAATCGCCACGAATCATTTTCAAGAAACGCTATTAATGCAAAAGACGAGGAATTCGACGCCAATCAGGCAAAACCTGGTTGGGAAAACTGAAATATATATCGATTTAATATGTTCAATTACACCGTGATAAACCAGAATTCGAAATAAACATTAAAAACAAAAGTTACGTATTTTTGTCCGTAGCATCCGAATCTGCAATAAAAAATGGGGGTTATAATTTAAGATTTCAATGTTGGACCCCCTCTGACCCCCAGGGGGTCGGTTGCGAAGGTCAAATTTGGTGTCATTGAGTAGCTTATTTAAAAATATTTAACATGTATATTTTCGTTTTTCAATCTCACATGTATTTCTCGACCGTTATTCTCGAGTTATTCGACCATTTCCAGACTTTTCGGACACCCTGTATACATATTTTAATATATTTGTAGCGGATAGTTGAAATTAGATTAACAATCGTTGTCGCAGTTATAAAAACTTAGTTTATTTTAGAAAATATTGAAATAAAAGGGTAAAATGATTAAAGTTTTTTTTTTTTTTTTTTTTTTTTTCCTACACGGCGAATTTATTTTGCTAATACCTTTTTTATTTGGCGAAAGTTTTTTATTTTTAATTAGCCAAATTACAAACGGTGGTCAATGTCAGCGAGAACACTGCTTCTAATTCAACAAAAGATGTTATCCAAACCGTTTTTAACCCTTTAACGTTCATTGGTTTCGTCACGAAACCACAAAATTTTAATTCCGATATGCAGCACTGACACCGGTATTTTTATCTAAAAATATCCCTTTTATTATGTATGTGAAAAATCACGTTTTCTTATTTAGAAATATATTTGTTCTTAATTACTGGTGTCATTTATTTATTTCGACATCTTAGCAATGAAAATGCTTTGATCGTTAAAGGGTTAAAGCAAACAGCATTTAATGTATAAGAATGTATATAATTTTCGCAACTTTCGAATTTTCCCGTTTTAGAACCAGAAAAGACGGCTGTGCACCATTCAAACGGCCCCTGTACATTTTAGAACACTTGTTAATGGCAGACCTGATTGCGGAAGGTGTCACAAACTAAATTGAAAACATTGACCAGCTTTGTTTGAGTTGGTTTGACCAGGGGGTATGGCAAGTTTAATACGTCCAACGGTCGCTGAGGTATCGATATCAATCAAATGAATGAAACAAAAGGAAAACAAATAGGGATTTTTTTCTACATTTATAAGGTTTGCATAAAAGTAAGTATTTTGAAAATAAAAGAAAAGATAAAATTACAACAATATTAGCCAAAATAAAAAGTCTAATTTTATATCATTAGAAGTATTTTAATATGCCTTTGGATTTTTCTGTAAAAGATTATTCAAATTTATTTAATCTGACTCATTGAAATGCAATTTTCCAAATTTTACTATTTTATTCCTGTACAAAAACTACTCAAAATTACCTGCTATTTAGAACATCGTTTTAAGGCTTCGAAAGACAGCAAAATATCCATTGAAAGAAATTACGGAATTTCATTCATTATCAAAATATTTCTCACGTGCTTCAGGAGAGTGAGCAATCAATTAAATAGGCTTGTTAAACGATCATTAACATGACTGAGAGAAAATAAATCTAATAAAACATTTTACTATGAGTTCAGCCTTCCCGCTAAACGCATTTAATTAATCGAGTTTGTAAGGGTTCTGAAACATTATCTTAATGAAATGGTTGGGAGAGTCGCAGACGTTATTTCTGGTTAATTCTTATTAAATAGTATGTGGAGTTGCCGCTTTCGAAATTATGGGCGTAATGCGAAATATATTTCTTCATCTATACCTTAATAACAGTTAGCATATTATTACTTAAGTAAATGCTTCTTTATTCAAGATTCAGGAAAGATAAATTATATTTACCTTTAAAAATAATTTTATTGATTTTCTTTTAATACAAGGAATTTTTCCCGCAATTGGATAATTAATTCGAAGTTTCGTACGGATCTCTCTCTGTTCCAGGTAAAATATCAGTATTGTTTTGAAAAAAAAAAAAATCCAGTTTAATCCGAGGAGGTATTAAGAATGAGGAACTTACCAATCCTTAAAATAGCGAAGTCTCAATTGTAATTGCTTTCGCAGGGATTTATTAACACCACATAAATATACACCAAAATACTTATACAGAAATTTTCGCTTTATTTAAACGCCTCATTAAGTTAAAATTCCAATAAAATATAATGTCAAAAACTAGTATTAATTTTTACTGGTAAAAGAATTAATTAAAATTAAATCTCATTAATCCCTTAATTGATTTGCCCGTACGCCGTTCGGGCTCGACGAATTTGCTTAAATCATCCTTTAAAGCTTTTTTACACCACAATTTTTTTTTAATATTTTCATACTATTTAATTTTTTCCGGCACACTGTGCCCGGTCTGGGATACCTTATTTTAATTCCAAAAGGCACCAGTAATATTTTAGTAAAATTTTGCTTTTATAATAAAAGTTTAAATTAAAGCATTCAAAATATTTGAGAAATTCGTTTCTGAATTCAGGTGTCAGTCGATAATTTCTCATTTTACAACAGATTGTACCCGTCCTGGCAAGGGTTAAAGGCGGAAATGTTTAGATTAAAAGTTATGAATAATTTATTTAAAAAATTTTGGTGAGAATCCGTTGTTTTCAATTTATTGAACGGAAAAAAATGTCAATTAAGGGGTTAATAGAAATCTTCAAACAAAAAGGATAACAGAGCTGCCAAATTCTACGCCTTTTTAAATCATATAAATGTGTTTGAAATCACAAAATTTTTTAGTAAAATGTTTGTTAAATATATGCAATGATGCGTATTAAGCTATGTATTGTCAATTATTAGATAAAATTTCTGTTTTGAATGTATTTATTTGACTTTGAATAGGCGCAGAAGTTGGCAGCCATGGGATAACAAAAACTTACATTCGTTTTTACTGTGAGAATTTACATCGGCAGTAATAGTTACGCCACTTTGTGACAACCATGACAAACTCCTGTCAGTGTCATTGAAACGATTGTAATACCCGGCCAAACTGATCCAAGTAAAAAGAAATTTTTTAGCCTATTTGGGAGAGAACTTTCCAATCTATAAAATGATAAAATAAAACGAAATTTTGTATGCAAGTTTACTGGAGGAAGCTTTCGCCGGCGGTCATGAGAAACTGTTGATCCGATTAAAATAAACAGCCGTCATCTTGTGACAACATCCTTAGTCACTTCATTCGCAACTGCTGGGCGATACACTGTGTGTCTCCGCCTCTTTATTCATAATTCCGTTGTTCAAACGCGCAAAATTATGTCTTATTTAGGAAGAGATTTTCTTTAAGAAGTTTTTGGCGCAGGAGAATATTATGGTTTTTTAATTACAGGAGTATGCATTTATTTTTCGAAAACGTTTAGTGAAATTTTGATTGAGCGAAGATAACTAGATTCGGGATTAACAGCTTGCAATTTATTCAGAAAATTCGAATTCGTGTCAAAAATGAAAAATTTGTTTTTTGCTTTATTCAATGTTAATTATAATCTAATTTTGTAATTTTATGAAGTCCAGATTTCTCTTTTAAATTTTCCGGTGTAAGTGTGAAATTATAAAATAAAAATGGAAGCGAAACTGATTACTTTGATTAGATTAATAATTTTCAAGTCTTTCCCGTTAACACTAGAACCGCGGGAAAATTCATTCAAGTGTAATAAAAATATTTCTCCCCGGAATTTTCATTTAGAACGGTTTAATTTATTTATTGAAAATATTTTTTTTTCCTCAACATATATTTAGCTTTTTTTTATTTTGAGTTTTGTGGTTCGAATCGACATCTCTCCATGAGATACCTGTCAAATGACCCGTCGCCGCGGTTCTAGTGTTAAACAATCATGTGATTAAGTTCATGTGTTGAAGTTTAAATCACTTTAACTACTAAGCATATCTAACTGTCCTGTTAGTAGTTCGCTCCAAGGACCCCTCTCACGTGTCACTAAAAATAAAAAAACATCTTACAGTAATTTCCTGCGTATAATCCGCGGATCAAACAATTAATTCTTTTTCGACCCAGGAATTTTATTTTGTAATTGAAGGCAAACATTTGCGGCGATCTAAAAAATTATATATTATTTAATAAAATTTCTAGGTCGGAAAATGATTGTTTGATCTGCGGATTATACGTAGGAAATTACGGTAATCAAGTATGATAAAGACACAGATTTGTAGATAAGTAGCTATGTTGAATTTCTTGCGGTTTCCGTAATAGCTCTGTGTCAAAAATTAATGCACGGATTTTTATCAAACTTCAGATTCAGTTGCTCCTTAATATGACTTGGGATTGTTTACAATTTGGTGTAAATTGTCCAACAGGTGGCGCTGCTATACTGCACTATTCAGGATTTCCGTAATAGCTATACCTGCAGCACTAATGCACGGATTTCCGCAAACTTTAGATTTAGTTAGATGTTCACATAAGTTGTTACAAATTATCTTTCCGTGTAAATCACCCAACAAGTGACGCTGCTATGTTGCATTTTGCATGATTTACGTAATTTCAATGATATTCATATTTCAAGACTAATGCGCGGAATTTCATATCATTGAATTCCTTACAATGGGCATAGATTGCTATTTAATTTTGGCATTATAATCGTGAATTTTGAAGTAATACTAAAAAATATAAGATAAAAAAAGATGCCGGATTGCCAGATCTTACAAGTTTAAATGTTACATTAGAAGCTTCGGTAAATTTTGCTTTCGTAGGCCAATTAGGAAATTAAGCAGCTTTGAATTATTAAAATTAAAAATTCTGACAATGTTACATATTTTTTAATTAAAAATTTAAGCATACCGCAAAATAATTTATGCATTTCAAACTGGTTGTCAAAAGCGATATTATTATACGATGATTATAGAGTGGGAGGTGGCAGCACAGACAATCACCTCATCGAGTTCACAGATGAAAATCTAGTATTAGTTACATTTCAATTCGCATATGATAAAGCAATCAGTATGCCAAGTCATACCTTAATCGAAAACACCTTAAAATTCAATTTTAGCGGTTAACTCGTAGATTTACCATTGTGTTTTTTTTTTCACCGAGAAGCATGAAAACATGGAGGACTAGATATAATGCTAAACCTATTAGTCAATCGCTAAATTTTTTTAAGTGTTTTCCACCACGATATCATTTGATAGACCGATTGCATTTTAATATGATAATCAAAATTTAACTAATCCAAGATTTTCAACAGTGAACTCGATGAAGTGATTGTCTGTGCATCCGACCCTCGCAAACTATAAAAAAAATGCATACATAAGGGTGCATACAGCAGTTTCGAAGCTAAAACTGCTTGGGAGTGCACTGTTAAGTAACATTAAACTAATGTTAAAGTTTTTACACTAAATACTCTACTAATGCTCCATTGTTGGTCTAATGTTTCAATTTTAAATTTTCCGAAGGTTTAAAAGTAAGAAATGCTCACCAAAATGCAATCTAAATTTTTGAAAAGGCTTAGCAGGTGCGAAAGAAATCTAACAGCTTAGTATACACGATTTTTTTAAAGTTTGGCTACCATTTATTTAACATTTTGCACTCCGCATCATTTTGAGTATAAACTGTCCGATACCCCGCGTCATTTTAACTGTGAGATACCAGGAACTCGGCGTCATTTCATAAATTTTATTCGAACTTTAGTCAGTCAACACCACATTTTTAAAAGAAGTTTTCTTCAAGTACAAAATTTCAACGTTGATATCATTAAACAAGAAATTTTTATTTTCTTTTATTAATTGTACCGAAACAAGTTTTACAAAAAAAAGTGATATGGCCGCAGCAGAGATAAAGCGAAATTTTAACTTCCCTACCCATGTCGCAACGATGATGACAGCGGAGTGTTTCACTGGCATTACAATGTCGCCGCAACAGCGGCAACGGAGTGCAAAGGGTTAATTCACCTGCTGCTTTAGGATGATCTCAACTGCTCCGCTCATCAAGCGCAAAACGTTTTGAAACATTTACAAATTCATTTTTTGACAGAAAGATATAAAATTGGAAGATCTGACTAGGGAAGCAATTTCAAATCGAATTTAGTTCTCCATTTTATGACACTTAAATTGCCTATCGAATTATAAGCTATTTCGATAACGTGTTCACCCGTTTTTCTCCTGCTTTTCGACCGGTCTTTCTGCTGTCGTCGGGAAATGTATTCAAAAACGACAATTTTGAAGGCTTGTTATGAAAGATCTATTGCATAAAAAAAAAACAGAAAACTGAGTGTAATTAAGCAGTTTCTGAGTGACAACACCTGCTGTTTTCATTCATTTCCAAACAAAAATAAATTAAAATTTATGTCACAAAGTTGATTTTTTTGATTTAAGAACACCCTTACAGTCTTCCACTCTTCCTTAACACAAGAACCGCCATTAGGAGTCAAAATGACCCCTGCCAGATTGATAATAATCGATTCGAACCAGAATTTTCTTCATAAGATATGTTAAATGTATGCAGCAGAAAAATAAACCAATTAAATATGTTAAATAGTTTAAAATTAAAATTCTGGTGAGAAACACTTTTTATAAAACTTGAATAAAATATTAAAACTGTTGTTGGTAACTGGTACTTCACCTTTTTCACCTGAATAAAATAGCCGGCGTTTCTAGTGTTAAACTCTTCCTATGTCTTTCTTGTTGGTCTGCTCCTATACACGGAAACGATGGATTACCACTGCTGTTTTTCAACATTCACCACCATTTCGCCGCTGGTCGTGAGCGGTGAGTACGCAGTAACTTGCATATTTTTATGTTTTAACTCCTTGCAGCGTGGTGGTTTACCTATGAAACCACTTAATTTTTATTCCTAAACGCTACTTTGCCATCGGAAGTTTGAATAAAATAAACTCGGTTTATCGAATTCCTATAAAATAGCTTTTAAAACAAATTACAAGTTTTCAAGTTCCGGTGTCAGTCATCAATTTCAGCACTTATGCAATGAATTTTCTCAGCGCCGCAAAGTGTTAACCTTTAATTTTAAACTTTGCATTAATGACTAGACTTTAGAAGCTTTGAAATGGCTATATGCACAACTTTGTACACACATTTTATTTTCAATTTGCGCCTTTTAACTTTGTCCTGTAATATTTTACTTGTATGCAGTGTCCTCTTCTTCTTTCACTTTTTTTTTTTTATACCACAGAACTTTATATATCACACAATTATTTTTTAAATGACACTGTACCAAAACTGTTTGAGATATTATAATGTATTACCCAGTCTGTAATTATGATAATTTCTAAACTGTGCATTATTTTATTAGAAAAAATTTAGTTTTCCACTCCTGTGGCTTATCAATCCTACTATCCACAAATCTTCGGGTAATTGTGTGAAATGCTGTTGTTTTCTTTTCATACCTCGTCCTATGTTTAACCCTTTCCGGCGCAGACAAATTGTTGACTGACACCGGAATTTACAAAAGACTTTTTTTAGAAATTTAGAACTCCCCGATTTAAGCTGTCATTGCAAAAGTAAAATTTTACTAAAATATTATTGGTGCCGTTTGTTGGTTTAGAATTAAAATTAGTTGTTGCCGGAGTGGTAACACTGCGTCGGAAAGGGTTAACCCATTAGTGCCTGAATTATTTTCTTCGTTAAAATTCAAATTTTGCATTTTCCCACCACTTTTAAAGCAAGAATAATTTTTATGTTAATTTATCAAGGACTTTGTCTCGAGAATGAAAGCATTTATTTATACTCCTTTTTTACTGGTGTGAAATGCGTTTACTTGAATTTTTTTAAACAGTCCCAAAAATGGGACGCTAGGCACTAATGGATTAAGGGGCCGTTCAAGTATTACGTAAGCATATTTTTAATCATTTTGCACCCCCTCCCCCCCTTGTAAGAAAATATAAGCAAATGCTAGACCCCCCCCCCCCCCCTTTGCTTACGTAAGATTTTATGAGTTTCTACATCAATACTTCTTGACTTATAAAAAAGTTACCAATCAATTACATTATTAATCCTTCAAATTTATATAGGCATATAAGGATTCTGATATCAAAATATATAAAATGGTTTTAATATATTGTTGCTTATTGCATTAAATAAATCACAGAATACAACATGGTTTAAATATATTGTTATTTATCACACTGAACAATAAAACAAGAAATACAAGAAGTCTTAACTTACTCGCTAAGCATCATAACTAAGTATCATAACTAAAATTATGAACCAATAAAAAATTCACTATGCAACTCAGCTAAAACAATTAATATCTGTGCTGTATATCCGAAACAAGAAAAACCCCAAGTAGGTTTTCTGCTTTCTAAAGTTCCTAAACATATAGAGAAGGAAGTTTGACAATAGGAGTGAAACGACAAAAATTTCCAGAAATTCTGTAAAAATTCCCGGAATTCCATGACCGATTGAGCGGGAGAAAAGAAAATACCGGACTTATCTAAAATAAAGTCAACTGACCAGTTACCCTGGCAACAGAACCCAGTCACACCGGTTCCTGTGTTTTTCTAGTCTTGCAATGCACTTGTCTTGGCACACAACTTAACAGACAACAATGAAGACTAAGGGCGAGTGGGAGATATGGGGTCACGCGACTGCCGATGGATAAGCAAAGTATAAAATCGAAAATAAACGGCGAATTTCGAATGGACTGTAGAACGCTCTTTCCCCATCATACTTTGTTTGCTTGTTGAATTTGAACTGCAGTTGCTTAGTTGTTTAATGTTTACGTAAGAACCGTCGTGACCCCCCCTCCCCTTGTCAGAAAAAATAAGCAGACTCTGGACCCTCCTCCCCCTTTAGTGCTTACGTAATACTTGAACGGTCCTTAAAGCGTCTTGAAGCGAAAATAGACTTAATAATAATTATCGTAAAATTACTTATTACCATGACCAACTTGATTCCCATCTATTTGAGATTTATGTATGAAGTCTCCCGCCAGAGGACCCAAGTTATTCTGACCAATTGTGCAAATCCTGAAACAAAACAATAACCAAAGAACAGAAATCATCTTATTCAATGCTAAGGGCATAGCCGGATAAGCATTGGAAACATGCCTTTCAATCAAATTTCTTGATTTTTTTCCCATGTGTGGCTACTTATCTCATAATGTATTTCACCTATTATCATTTTATAAATATTGATATTTTATGAGATAAAAATGTTTTTTTAATTTTTTAAAAACTTCATTTTCTCAAAAACTATTGAACCGAATTAAATGCTATTAATTGAGTTTATATAGGCATCAAAGATGCATAACTGAGAATTTTTGTATAATTTTCTGATAGTAATAAATGTATGAAAAAGTGATTTAAAATTTTACAAAAATAAAAATAATATCTTATAGTTGTCCGAAAATTACCATTTTCTTGTAAAAAGTTCCTCATATGTGCCCAAATATTATATAAAATACCAAAAGGTTGCGTTGGGTACTACATATAAATATTTACAAAAATGTGCATAAAAATCATTAAAATTCATTTAAAGGCGTTATTTGGGGCGGAGCTACTCATCTACGAGACCTGAAAATTTTTGGAACATACACTGACAAAATTGTTGTACTTTAAATTTTAATGAACACATGGGCATTATTCTCAACGCTGACGATACTGTTTCGATATCAAAATTTGTTGTTGGTGTTGGATGAAACAAATGGGAAGAATATTTTCGGACTAGAAACAAAGCTGCATTCTTCGATATCCAAAATGTAACGATAATGATCAAAAACAATTTAAATTAAAATGTTTTTCACCAGTTTTTCTATAGATAAATTAAAGTTAGTAGTTTCAAGGTTTTAAACAAATCGTTGTGCCCTATTTACCATCATACGGAATGCGTGAGTAGTAATAACTGCCGCGATCAAAAACTGATTTATTGTAGTGAATGATTTCTATTTGTCACGATGTCATCTAAAAATGACAATCTGGATTATATTTGTTGTAGAAGTTTATTGGAAACAAAATTGTGGTTACAGAAAAAAAAATTTAGTTTTTATTTTTATGTATAAAATGATTCAATGCATTATCACGTGTCAGCTGTTTTTCCCCATAAATGTTACTTCTTGAAACTGAAACCTGAAACACTGAACACGACTATTTATATATGCATATATATTTATAATATATTCGCAAAGATACAGCTATGTCTTTACTATATTTTAATCTCCTGGTAATTTTTCCACTGTACTTTTGGGCCATAATTTATTTATGAAAAAAAAAATTTATTTAAAAAACATTTTTATTTTATTTTATTATCAAATATTAAACGGTTCAAAATTACAGAAGTATATTTCTTAGTACAAAATATTATAGATATTGTCAGTATTTTTTTTTTCTTTTAACACAAATTATGTCCCTTTCGCTAATATTTATCAACAAATAAAACAGCTACAGAAATCTGCCATTAGAATAAACAAAAATTGCTAGTAGTGTATATATTAAATAAAAAGCTGTCTATTACCACACATTAACGATTATATGTCAGAATTCACAAAACTCATTATGATTTAATCATAGCTATATAACATCTGTATTAATTTTAGCGCACAAAAATATAATAACGGAATTACTTAGGGGGAACTGGGGGACATTGATACATGGGGCACATTGATAAACCCCCTGTACAGCACACAGGGTCATTACACGAAGTTTCACAACAGCTCCAAAAGGTGATACTAGTGCACTCAATTATATACAGAAAGTTTTGAAATGATTCAGTAGTTTGTTGAAATGGGACGGGTGATTAATTGTTTTTGTAGGTCAAAAGTAAATTTGAGTTGTAGAATTGAAATGGTATTATAAAACTGTTCCAGTATTTTCAACCGAAAAGAAGACTCTCTCTGGCAAGTAAAACAACTCTTTGTCAGTTTCTCATTCTTTTTAGTTAGATAAATTATGAAGTATTTGATTTGAGACTCATTTTATTCAAAATGGCTCTATGGGGCACATTGATACAACCTAAATCCTTTTTTAGTTCATTTTTTCATTACCTTTTATTTATTTTTTTTTTTTACAATGTACTCCTTAATCCAACCATTTTTCGCTAAAAATTTCTAATATTTATTTTTATCGCAGTGAAACAGCTTTAATTTCTTTATATTAGAACATTTTATAGTATTTTTGCAAAGAGAAGACGTACGAACTTACCCAACATATAGTGCTAGTAGAACTAATTAAAGAAAAAGAAGGCAGCCTGGAAAATCTCAAATTTATATCACTTCTCCAGAGAAAAAGGTATTTTTTACATGAAAAGTGTTACGTAAGAGAAACAAGCTGCAGAACAGCACAAGATAATTATATTAAAAACAGAATTTTTAATATAATTATCCTTTATTTTCTGTTTATAAGCCAATTTATAAACAGAAAATTTTGTAATTTTTCATCTTTCCTAAGAAAGAAGATAATGCTGGGGTTGAAGTACCAGATATGACAAAGTTACCACAGCCAACAATCAGACAAGGAACAGCCAGAACATCAGGTCATTATACATTTCATTTTGATTGCTTTAATATTGCTTACAAATAAAGTGTGGGTGATTTGAATTTTTATAAATAATATAAAATGGTTTGCTAACTATTTTTCTATGAAAAATATGCATTGGTGTTATTTTGTCTCCATTTTCCCGAGACTTATCAAAGTGTATCAATCTGCCCCGGGGATGGGGCACATTGATACAAATTACTTTTTTTTATTTTTTAAAAATTACATGCAAAAATAATATATAAAACAACGATTGAACATTTTTATAACAAACTACACAGGTTTTGTTGACATCACATAGAAAAATAACTTGAAATTTCTGCTTTCTAGACACCAAAAATTTTTTTAGAAAAAAGCTGTGTCAATGTACCCCAGTTCCCCCTATTCTTATTATCCTTCGTTAAAAGTGGTGAAAATGTTTCAATAAAAATCATTATAATAACTAGCATTAAATTTCGCTATCGAAGAATGTTAGTGTTTTCCAAGCAAAAAATTTTTTCTCAAATGTCACCGAAAGAAAACGTGAGTTTTCGATATCGAAATAGTATCGAAAGTTTTGAAAATTATAGCCTATATGTTTAATGAAATCTAAAATATGTACATCAATTGGCACATCGTTTGCTGACAATGTTTAAAAAAGTCTTCGAATATCGAAGTTGAGTAGCTCCGCCCCAAATAACGCCTTTAAATGAATTTTTATAATTTTTATGCACATTTTTGGAAATATTTATATCTAGTACCAAACACAAACTTTTGATATTTTTATGTAACATTCGGGCACATATGAGGAACTTTTTACAAGAAAATGGTGATTTTCGGACAAGAGATTAAGATATTAAGACAATACAATAATTCGGATAAGATGATTAGGACAAGACAATAAGATATTATTTTAATTTTTGTAAAATTTTAAATGGCTTTTTTATACACTTATTACAATCAAAAATTTATACAAAAATCCCCAGTTATGCATCTTTGTTGCCTATATAAACTCAATTAATTGCATTTAATTCGGTTCAATAGTTTTTGAGAAAATAAAGTTTTTTAAAATTTGAAAAAGCATTTTTATCTCATAAAATATCAATATTTATAAGTTGAAAATATGGGAAATACATTGACAGATAAGTAGTCACACATGGGGAAAAATCAACAGATTTGATTGAAAGGCATGTTTCCAGTGCTTATCCGGCTATGATGCCCTTTGTGCTGAAGCCAACTTCACTTTTTTGACGGTTTTTAGCGAAGTCGGTGGAATATAGTTGGCTATTATTATTACATTTCAACTGCTCTTATTAGCAGTTACCTCAAGAAAACTTTAGTATGAAATTGATGCAGGCATATACAATGTCTGTCAAATTGAATTTAAAATAGCAAAAACTTTTAAAAGATACTGGTTGTTACATATTAATAGTGATGTTTTACTGTACAATTAAAATATTGTAGAGGTGGATTCGTGGTAGGAGTGAGTATTATTTAACATCATTTGGCACAATTTGTGGTTTCTCTTCCAAAATGCAACCGATTTTTTCCAAATGTTGAATATTTCTATTTAACGCTATAAGCAATAATAGCAGTAAGTTTGTCTGCTACTAAATAATTCGTCTTGAACCATACATTTCCTTTAAAAAGGTTATATTAAACATACGAAAATAAGTGAAATAAGTTAAAAAGCTTTAAATAAAAATTATGCTACACATTTTTTTACATAAAAATTGAATGAAATTTTTGGCGCTTATAGTTTTGACTGCTGATGAGTCACGCATGAGTCAAATATCGTTGGACTAATAGTAGAACTTTTGAAGAAAAACAGTGTATTTTAAAAGGATCATCTTAAAAATACCTCAGAATACAAAATCTGGACAAACATGAAATTCAACAATATAATGGCGCCTACAATTTCCTTACTCCAATCGTATTAAAACTGCATGATTTATCGGGATATACAACTGGAATGTCAGGCTGCTACAAGTGACTTCATTTTATTCCATTTCGCACCATTTTTTTTTAAAAAAAGCAAGCATTTTTCACAAACAATTTTGCAACTTTTGCAAAAATATGTTATAATTTTTTTTTAGTAAAATGGTAGTGGAAATAGAATATAAAAATATACATAAAAGAATATAGAAATAGATTATATACGAATAGAATATAAAACACAACTCTTTCTAAACAGAATTCAATATGTATTATTCAATTCGACGTATTTCACTTTAATAAACTGTGACGTTTTGTTACTGTATTCTGAATGTGTTGAAAAGTGTTACAAAACCTATGCTGGATGCAAGAATTTTTGTATTTGATTTTATTTTTAAAAATCCCTTTTGATAGATTCTCCATTTAATTTATAAAATTCAATAATTTTCTTAGCAATTTAGAAAATGTGAGGCGTTTTTCTTCAGAAATTGCAGTAGGGGAAAGCTGGCTAAGAAGTGGAACCTATTGACACCCCAAATTTTTATAGTATATAGCACTAAGTTGAAACTTAGTGAAAACTCTCAAATTCTGTCATTAACAAAGCCACAAACTGCTATTAAATTTAGTGATGTCTATAAGGTCCGCCCTCGCTGCCAATTTTTTACCATTGCAATTGTCCTTTCTAAAAGTTACAGGTAACTCGCTACTATTTTAATTTTAACTACTATGTTTTTCAAAACAAAAAGTTTTTAGCTCACAGGCTATTATAGCCTGAGAGCTTATGTACCCATCCGTTCTGTATGTACGTTCGTACGTTCGTGCGTAACGCGATAACTCATGATAAAAATATCCCATTAACTTGAAATTTTGTATATAGGTATATCCTGATATAGCGCTTCCCTGATTAGTTTTTGGAGTTCATTCGATATGTGTAAGAGGGGGAACGGGGGGCTCATGCCCCTCCCCTTAATTGATATAAATGGGTTTTTCATGCAGAAATAATAGTTTTTGTTCAAAATTTACACATAGGATCTGTCTGATGAAGCACTTCCATGATTGGTATTAGGTGTTCATTGGATAAATATAAACAGGGCAAATGGGGGGGGTCTAATGCACCTCCCCTTAATTTCTATAAATGGGTTTTTCATGCAGAATTGTCAGATTTCGTTCAAATCTCCGAATAGTTTTGGAAGTTTAATGGTTAAGTATATAAAAGAGGGAGATAACTCCTCTTAAATTATATAAATGGGTTTTTATTAAGAATTATCCGATTTGCTCTGAATTTTGGATATGGATTTTTTAATGATAAAGCATGTCCTGATCAGTTTAGAGGGTTCAATGATTAAGCATAAAAAGGGGAAAGGGAGGAGCTGTTCCCCCCTCCTTAATTTTTCTGCGAACGGAATTAACCCTTTAAAACATAAGGATGTAATGTAGAATTAGTATGCGTAGCCTGCGAGCTCAATGCCATCAGTTTAACTGGGCAATATTCTTTTTTTTATTATATTTCGGCTTCTCTAGCTGTTTAACCCTTTCCGGCGCAGTGTGTCTACTCCGGTAACACCTAATTGCCGAAACGTCAGTGAAGGCTTACTTTGGAGACACGAAATTTTTTGGTTTCTGTCTGTCTGTCTGTCTGTCAGTCAGTCTGTCGGTCAGTCTGTCTGTTCCGCGATAACTAACGCAAAAAACATCCGATCGACTTGAAATTAAGTGGGTATGTTAGTGAGGCACTAAGATTAAGCTGTATAGTTTTTTGTTAGATTTGATTTATTCCAGGGATGAGATTTCGGCTTTTTTGAACACCGGTAAAAGTTTAGAGAAAATGCTATATTATTTAATCGGAACGTTTCTGCGATTGAACAGGCCAACATTTTCTCTAAGATTATACTGGTGTGCAAAAAAGCGGAAATCTCATCCTTGTTCATTCGTTCGTAAAATATAGAATATTTTATTTTGCGCAATAATGCTTTTCTAAGGCAAATCCATTGATTTTTAATTTTTTTTCTTGAGAGAAAATGACACATTTCATTAATGGAATTCAATGATAAATGGACACTGATATTTACCAGTTAAATTATTCATATTGTTTTGAAATTTTGTCTATGCATTTGTCAGATTTTTAAAGTTATTACTGTAAATTTTGGAGATCTTTTATAAATGTGTTCCAATAATATAAACTGATTTGTTTTAGAGATTTACTTATTTAAAATGTATTTATTTCATTTTCTTTATTTTCCCATAATGGTTGCTAAGCAACCATTCATCCTAATCCTTATTATATTTTAATGCTATAAATTTGAAAGCAAATACGAAAATTTAAATGAAGTCATCGTCAAAACTCATGAATTAATGTCTTTGTATTTTTGTGGATAAATATAACGTAGCCCAGAAAAGAATATAGGCTATGTTTTATTAATTTTGATATTGAGGTCACTGCACTCCTCACAGATACAATATTTTTAAAAGTTATACTTATTAGAAGCGATTAAACCATGAATTAGCAGGAGCTGTGATCTTTAAATGCCTATATTTCGTGTATCGGTAACTCAAAAAGTGGAAGGACGTTTCAATGAAGGAAAAAAGCCTTTTATTTTTATTTTTCCCCCCTCATGTACTTATTTTACAAAAAAATATTTTATCAAGCTTTTAACCAGAAAATTTTGTACGAATGCAATAAAATAATAAAAGAAATTAGTGTATGTCATCAGTTTCTTCGGATACGTTGTTTAAAACAAATGGAATCGTTAATTCGATTTAATTGAAAGTTGAATGTTCCTAAAATTTTCGGCCCTTGTACCGCTGTTCATAAGAAATTATTGCTGTATTTTCCTTATTAAATGATTTATTTAGGTAATTTTACGGCAGCTTGATTAAAACTATTTTCTGAAAATGGGAGTATCAGTCATTACACATATTACAAATATAAATTGTTAATAATAAAAAATCGAGTCATTCAAAATAAAATGTGCAGTGTTCATTCAACTGTAATTCGTTCTTTAATTAATAAAGGTTGTAGCCGGGTTTCTTAGTACAATATGTCCTTCAGTCAACCACATCGATTCCTACATCAAACAATTGCATATAAAAAGAATGATTTATTGTTGTTCCTTAAGCGCGAAATCGAAGCGCGGGAAAAGGTTGTTAATGTTACATCTGTCAGTTTTGAGATTAAATCTCATGAAAATAAATTTAAACAAAATCCTTCTAAACATTTTCTCCAAGGAAAAAATAAAAATCCTTCAGCATTTACATTAAATACAATTACAGAAAATCTTTGCCCTTTTTGTTCTCAGAAACATGAAGCAAATTTGTGTAACTTAAATTTTGAAGAAAGAAAACAATCTTTATCGAAACAAGCGAAATGCTTTCGATGCTACAAACGATTTCATAAGAGTAAATTTTGTAAAATTTCTAATATTCGTTGCACTCTTTGTAATTCTAAAGCTCATCAAAATTCTCTTTGTAATAAAAAAGTAAAAGAAAGATCATCAAAGGAAAATAAAATTGACCTTGTTTCAACTGAAGGGGATGAAATAGGGGGAAAGCAAAATACGCAGTATGAAAAAATAACTGTTTCTTCACTTTGTTGTAAGCCAGATGAATATGTTTATTTTCAAACTTTAAAGGGAACAATGATTGGGAAAGATAAAAATATTAATGTTCGTATCTTGCTAGACAGTGCGTCGCAGCGTACGTTTGTCGGAAAGAATTTGTCAAGGCATTTAAATTTAGAGGTGACAGGACAGGAATCATTAAAAATCCATACATTTGCTGGTACGAAACCTATTGTTAATAATCATAACAGAGTTAAAATTTTCTTAAAGGATAAATTTTCTGACAATGTAATATGTCTGGAAGCTTTAGAAACAGAGAAAATTTATTCAGATATAATACGTGCCCCAAGTTCAGAGTTAAATGAAAAAATAAAAGAAATGGGTATACAGTTGTCAGATGTTTCAAATGAATTAAATGATGGGGAGAATAAAATAGATTTGCTGATTGGTAGTGACTACTATTGGTCAATCATGACAGGGAAATATAAACGTATTTCACCAACTCTTGTTTTGAATGAAACTAAATTAGGTTGGACACTTCATGGGAAGTTCTCAGATGAAGTTAATGAAAATAATTTAGTGTGTGCAATGTATATATCTATTTGGGATAATAATGAAGTTGATAAAATGTCAATTCAACTTGAAAAATTTTGGACTATAGAAGGGTTAGGGATTCACGAAGATAATACAAATAAAAATTTGTATGATAATCAAATATTAGAACAATTTGAAAATTCAATTCAGTTTAAGAACAATAGGTATGAAGTTAAATTAGCAATGAAATATGACAATGTTGATCTTCCGAATAATTATGATGTTGCCAAAAAGAGATTTAACCCTCCAAGCGTCTTGCAAATGGGTAAAATTGTAATGTTGTTTTCTCTGCATTTTGTTTTAAATGCTAATAAAATATGATTCTTTCAATATTACATAAAAAATCTTATTTAGGAATATAAATGTAATCCTTGAGAGTCTTAATCATTCTTCAATGCTTTGAAAATTCATTAAATTTATAGAATTATACTATCTTAAACATTGCTTATATTGCAGTGAAACCTGGAGCTTAGTGTACGGAATTCTACGGGCCAAACGCTTAGAGGGTTAATAGTCTAATTAAACGATTTGTAAATAATCCTGCATTATTTAAGGAATATAAAGAAATTATTGATGAATATAAGGCTTTAGGAATAGTAGAAATTGTTGAACCGCAAGAAATAAATTCACCGAATGGTAATTTGACCTATTATTTACCCCACCACCCTGTAATTCGAAGGGATAAACAAACAACCAAACTACGCATTGTTTTTGATGCCTCATCTCACGCTCCTTCTGAACCTTCTCTAAATGATGTACTCTTCCCAGGTCCCAATTTGAACTCAGATTTATTTGATTTAATTTTGCAATTTCGGAGCAATAAAATTGCCGTAGTGGCAGACATTGAAAAGGCTTTCTTACAGATAAGTCTTGCTGAAAGTGATAGAGATATGACCCGTTTTCTGTGGATCGAAGAACTCCCTCAAGATAAAAATTCCCCAATTAAGTTTATAATTATGAAAATGTGCCGTGTATTATTTGGCGTCACCTCGAGTCCATTTCTGTTAGGAGCTGTAATTAAACATCATTTGAAGAGGTATGCAACTTTATATCCGGAAACTTGCTCTAAAATTGACTCTTCCATGTACGTGGACGATTTATTGTTAGGAGCACATACGGTTAATGAAGCTTTAAAATTTTCAAAGGAATCTTTAGCTATTTTTCAACAAGCAAATATGTTTTTACGAAAATGGCAAAGTAATTCTACTATTTTAAAGGAATATTTAAAATCTTTAGATATGAATGTTTGCGCTGATACATCAACTGACACAACCCCATTTAAAATTTTAGGGTTAATATGGGACACTGAAGAAGACATTTTTAGATTAGATAATCAAAGTCTGTTAGAATTTGTCCATTGTCAAGATAAGACCAAAAGAACCATAATTCGAGCAGCTGGAAGAATTTTTGACCCTGTTGGGTTTTTATCACCATTTACGATTTTAATTAAAATGATTTTTCAATCATTATGGGAACATGGTATCGATTGGGATCAGAATTTGCCAGAACATTTAGAGAAAAAATGGGATAACTGGTGTGCACAGATTCCATATCTTAGTAAAATAAAAATTCCAAGATATTATTTTCATGAAATAGACAGTTATGACAATGTAGAAATTCACTGTTTTAGTGATGCAAGTATTAAGGCCTATGGAAGTGTTATATATCTGAGATATAACAACAATAATAGTATAAAGACAAGTTTTGTTACATCAAAAAGCAGACTAGCTCCCATAAAGAAGTTAACTTTGCCCCGCCTCGAATTGATGGGTGCTCTGATTGGAGCTAGACTCGGAAATCGGGTAATGTCTGTTCTCAAGATAAGTGAAGACAAAGTACATTATTGGAGCGATTCAAATATCGTGCTTCACTGGATCAAGAGTTCATCTAGTACTTGGAAGCCATTCGTAAGCAACCGAACATCAGAAATACAAAGTTTAACAGATCCAAAGAACTGGCGACATTGTCCCGGTAGCTCAAATCCTGCTGATCGACTCACAAGAGGACTCTCACTTTTCGACCTCGAAAAGGATGACCTGTGGTGGTCAGGGCCTCCATGGTTAGTTAAAGATTCAAAATTATGGCCCAAAGAAGACAGAGAAATAGATGAAGATATGAAACAACTAGAAGCTAAAAGAAATGTGATTTTCCAAAATGTTTGTTTATCAGAACAACAGAAGCCACTTATAGAAATTGAGCGCTTCAGTTCCTTCTTGAAGGCAGTTAGAACATTGGCAAGAGTTAGAAGATTTATTTTCAATTTAAGAAATTCAATCAAGCATAAAGATACATTATCTACTGAAGAATTGAAAGAAGCTGAAGAATTATTAATCAAAGAAGTACAAATGAAGAATTATAAGGAAGAAATTGAGTCATTAGAAAAAAGAAATTCTGTTAAGAAAACATCACGAATTTATTCCCTGTGTCCATATTTGGATGAAAATAAAATTTTACGAATAAAAACCAGACTTAATGAAGGCTCCTTTGATTCGAATGAGACCAACCCAATCATATTGCCGAAGAATGAAAAATTAACAGAATTGCTAATAATGCAAGAACACAGAAATTTGCTGCATAGTGGAGTTTCTTTAACGCTTGCACAAATCCGGAAGAAATTTTGGATTCCACAAGGAAGACAATCTATCAGAAAAAATCTAAGAAAATGTCTAATTTGTAGAAGATACAATGCAAGGGCAGCTGACCAGCTAACAGGGCAACTTCCGAAAGAAAGGATCTCACAATCCCTGCGTTTACCGTTATAGGATTGGATTTTGCCGGCCCAATAATCATTAAAACAGATAGTAAAGAGACGTCAAAATCCTACATTGTACTGTTCACCTGCGCCGCAACAAGAGCAATACATTTGGAAGCAGTCAGGGATATGACTACAAGGTCCTTTATGTTGAGTTTTCGTAGATTTATTTCAAGACGCGGAAACTGTAAAATAATTTTTTCTGATAATGCATTAAGTTTTAAAGCTGCCGACAAAGAACTACAACAATTTGAAAAAATCATTAAAGATCAAGAACTTCAAGACTTCATATCAAACAAAGGCATTATATGGAAATTTATCATCGAGCGTGCCCCATGGTGGGGAGGATTTTACGAGAGACTCGTAAAAAGTGTAAAAGAACCCCTAAGAAAAATTTTGGGAAGAGCTCTCATCACATTTGAAGAATTGGCTACAATTTTGGCAGAAATAGAAGCCGTAATAAACATGAGACCTCTTACGTATACAACAAGTGATTTCGGTGAGCCAGAGCCACTTACACCGGCTCACTTTCTTCAGCTCGGAAGAGAAAATATTAGTTTTCCACTACATTTTGCCGAATTAGAGAATAAAATCTCTACCCGAGAGACATTATTAAGGAGAAAAAGATACCAAACTACCTTATTGAAACAGCTGTGGACCAAATGGAAGGAACAATACTTACTGAACTTAAGATCGATCCATCAATTTAAAACTCCTGAGAGACACAAAAATCTAAAGATTGGAGATGTTGTCTTAGTGGACGGTTATTCTAAATCTAAACTGTTGTGGGACTTAGGAGTAATTCAAGAAGTGATTCTTGGCAGAGATCAGCTTATTCGAGCTTGCATGGTAAAGACTGCTCATGGACTGCTAAGAAAACCAGTTCAACTTTTGTATCCTTTAGAATTAGATTGTTGAATGTTAATTGATTTCAGTATTTGAAATTTAAATTAATTACTTTTTTTCTACTATTGTTTGAATATATAAATGTGATTTATTTCTTATTATAAATTCATAGTTGAAATATTTTTTTTTATGTGTGTATTTTGCAATTGTTAATTTATCCATTTAGAAAAAAGGTTTCATTGTGTATAATTATGCTTTATTTCAAATTGAAAGGATTATTGAGATATTAATAATAGTATTTAATTTGTTTATATTATGTATATATATTTAGTTTATTTTATTCAGGTAAATATCTGGCCAGATAGGTTCATGTAGCTACATGTTATTGAAGTGTCATTTTTTATTTATATTATTCATGATATTATTTTATTGTTTAATGCTTTATATGTCAGTATCTGAAGATTGAAATTTTTTTCTGTTATATTATTTGAGTTATGATTTAAATTAATGTTTATTGTAAGAATTTAGTTTTATTGATTTATCATTATGTACTCTCATGAGTCCAGGTGGGGAGTGTGTGGGGAATCATGTTTTAACGCCAAAAGGGCGATGAATCCTGATCTTAGTTACGCGTGGCAACCCCTCCCCTGGGCTCAAGATATTTTTTGTTTTGTTTATGTTTTCAGAGAGAGAAAAGAATTAATACGCGATGGTGTTATGACAGTCTTGATAGAAGAATAATTCTAAAATATATCGAATTTCATGTAAATAATTGTAACATATGTGTAAATAAGAAGATGTACAGTATGTATAATGTGTATATAAGATGTATATTTTCTTCCAATTAAAAAGAAGTAAGAAGATACCCGTTTGAAGTTATTGAATATGAATCGCCTAAATTAATTTTGTGTTCTAAATCCACTGAACCATCCGACGCGACAGACGCACTTCATAATACAACATCTCATCCCCTTGCCACATATCTCACTACATTACATGAACATATACTTGTATTTCTGAGACAAGACGCTACCTTATGTATCATATTCCAAATTTTATTTTTGAAATATAAGTAAATGTGTTTTAAATGACTGAGCGTAACTATAAAAACGATTCGTGTACTTGTTTTCCATTAATTAAAATTTAGGTTTGCAACAAAAAACAGAATTAATATATAGTAATTATAAGGTATTAATATGAAAAAAGTAATTGATAATAAATAGTGTTTTGGGAATGGAATTGAATTCAATATATTTGATTTAAAATCTTACCTTTACTTTATGAACACAAACTTGAAAATTTAATCTGCTGAATTTTAATGCTTTTATTTTATCCAAAATATGTGATGTCACGCTTTTTCTTATCCCCTCCCACCTCGTCATCACAAACTTTCACAATTTCACAATTTCACTAAGCGTGACATCATTTATGGATGGCCCCCTAAACAGGGTTTATAAATCTCCTGGAATTTTTTACAAGGAACTCTTCCGTGCCAATACTTTCTTGTTGAAAATTCCAGATTAAACAAGGCAAAATTGCGCTCGTTTAATCTAAATTTCTTATTCTAACTCCTCCCCGCCCAAAAAAAAATCTACAAAAAAAACAAAAAAAAAAACAAAGATACATTTTTTTGGGAATTTTCTGAAGTGTAAAAAAATCTGATTAGACATACGCAATTTTTTAGTCATATGCCTGAATATAAAGTAATTTCTTTGAAATTATTTTCACGTTCTCACCAGGAGCAATTTTGAGTCTTTTTTAGACTTTCATTCGTTCAGTAACAAAATTCGATTTTATTTCTTGAAAGATTACAAATATCTAAGAAGATTTAGGTTATTGTTAAGCTGATAAAAAGGTCAACAAAATTTAGCATGTGAGTATTTTATTACGAAATAAAGTAATTGTTAAAAAAATACTCCGTTTTTGCCTGTGTAAAAATTTTAAGGTCAGCAAAATAAACTCAATACAGTAACCGAAGAAAAAATATTTAATGTATTATCTATGAATTTAATAATTAAATTTAATAATAAGTTTAATATTACCTATAAATTTTATAATTGTAAATATTTCATTATTTCACCATCTCTCGACATGTTTAATTTTTTGGCACAGTTAGATTGTTGGTACTATTCATCTTCAATTGTAGATCTGAGTTCTGATGCTTACGAAAAATGCCTTTCATTTTTATAAACTCGTTTTATTAGATCGTTCCATTAATTATTGATATGATTTAACCCTTTCCGGCACAGGTAAAATCTGTTCATATTTGAGAAATTATCGACTGTTACCGGAATTCAAAAACATTTCTTTTAGATATTTTGAAATCCTTAATTAATCTTTTATTGTAAAAGCAAAATTTTACTAAAATATTATTGGTGCCGTTTGCAAAATTGGAATTAAAATTATGTATCAAAGACCGGGCACAGTGTGCCGGAAAGGGTTAAATCAGGATTTCTGAGCGATAATATCAAAAAAAATATTTTTTTTTACAGGAATAAAGATTTTTTTATGACTTGTGTGGATAGGTGCATTATCTCTCTGTTATATCCGTTTTTTTTTAAAGAAGTGTTGCAACTAATGTAAGATAGTCAGAAAGAGTTTGTATATGTGTCTTTTGAATAAAAATTTTCCTGAAAGATATAAAAGTACACAACGTCGTTGAACGAAAAGCAGCTCCCTGTTGCGATGAATCTGCCACCTGACTGATGTCTTCATAAAATCTTTTTTTCTTTTCTTTTTTTAAATCATCCGAATAATATTTCCAGGTAATCAGGACTTTTAAAGTTTCATTTCTTTTCATCGGACAATTTTCATACCAGAGCCAATTTTCATACCAGAAATGAAGCTTAAATGATTAAATTATTAGTTAGTAAAATATCAGGTAGGTGGCGGAATCATTGCAACATATGGCTGCATTTCATTTAAACGACCTATATATCTTTCAGTGACGTTTTATTCAAAAACATATATACAAAATCTTTCTGACCATGTTTCGTTTGTTTCAACACTTTTGACAGGAAAACAAACGAATATAACAGCGAGATAATGCACCTATCCACACAAACCGTGAGATAAAACTTTAGATCCATAAGAAAAATACTGAAGTTTTGCAATGGCCAATCGTAAATTCTGATTTAAATCCTATCGATAACTTAAGACGAGTTTAGCGAGTTACGAGTTACTCTAGCAAGACGAGTTTATAAAAATGGAAGACATTTTCCCTCATCATCAAAATTCAGCTCCACGATTGAAAATGAATAGCACTAAAACAATCCCGAACAGTACCAAAAATTGATGATGTCGAGGAATAATGGAATATTTACAATCATTAAACTCAGAGGCGAGAGCATAATATATTAAATATTTGTATATTCTATTATTCAATTGAATTTTTTGCCGTCTTTATAGCTTTTATACAGGCAAAAATAGTGTTTTTTATTTTTTGTACATTTTTTGCCTATATATAGTTTTTTTTTTTTTTTTTTTTTTTTTTTTTACTTTATTTTCCTATTAAAATACAGTTCAAATTTGTTCACTTTTTTTTAGTTTTTGAGCTTGATGATACCAAAATGTTAAGGGGAGACATGAACTTTTGAAAAAAATAATTTTTGTTTGACTGGCTTTAAAAGTTTTTTATCTTTCTTAATTCTTTGATGAGTCCATTTTTTCTCACCATTAGAAATAATCGCGAAAATTCAAGAAAATACACCGTCTTGGACACGACATCCATTCAGATAAATTTTATCCTAACATTTTATACTTATTACTATTTTTAAATTCAACTCTCACCATTTTATTTTGAAAATATTTTTTGTAGTATGCTCGTATTCTCAAAGTAAAAGTAAAAGCCTTTCGTATAAAAGGGGTACTAATTGAATACAATTCGTGTAAGAGCTATTGGTCGGAAAATCTGGTGTAAAGTGGCATAGAACAGACCAGGGCTCTATGTCACTATATTTACTCAATTATCATATGAAATAACATTTCTGTTCAAGTCTTTATAGATACTATAATTCATGTTTTTGATAAAATTGTGCAAGAACTTTATACAAGTTAGAAAGTGCCTAACTTTTTGTCTCTCCTGAAAAATCGTACTTTACGAGGAAAAAACTCATTATTTTATAAATCACTCGAGTAATTTTGATAATTTTTTAGTGTTAAAATATCAGGTCATTTATGACTTACAATTTTAGAAAGCTTTTATTAATTTCAGGAAAAAATTTTTGAAGTATGAAAATTTAGTGAAAAAGTGATATTCCTCTAAAATAAAAAAATTTTAGTAAAAAAAACCTGTCTTCCATAAATCGTTTTTCATAATCCAGTGAATGAACATGGATTCAAAATTTAAGCAAAATCGGTTTGGTAGTTTACGAGGAAACCAGGAAATGGATAGCACATGGACTTGTCTTTCCTTAAACATTTCATCGTAGAGTTAATCTTTTTCATTTAAAATCTCTTTTTGAAATGATAAATGTAATCCTTTTCTGTGGTCCCTTCAACTTAACTGTATTTATCTACAGTCGAAAAAGGATTATTATTCGCGTTACTGTAATCATAAACACGTTAATCTGTTATATTCTCAGTTTATTCGCTTAAATTACAAGCCATTATCAAAGACAGCTTGTTTACTAGAACTTTTTTCATCTAGTGTAGAAACCATAGCTCAAAATTTCTGCCAATGTTACTTAAATATTTTCTTTAAATATTTATTGGTTTCTAACTAATTTTCAACGAATGATTGCGACTTGAAAACATTTAGATACGAGTTCTCTTTTCCTATATTATCGGTAGAAATATTATTATTTCTGTCTACATCTAATAATTCTTGTCTATCATCAATTATTTTGGAAAATAATATTAGGTTAATAAAAAGAGGCACAACGCTTTTTTTTCGTTTAAACGAAAAAAGATATATTCACCAAGGTTATGTTGGATTGATGCTGTGAAAAGTAAAAAATAGATATTAATGGATCTTAACAGAAATCGGAGACGTTTCCGTAAGAACGTTAATTGATATTAAAAAATTTGAATAGAATATTATTAACCAGTTAACCGCATGGTAGAATTCTTACTGTAAATAGCTTTATTGAATAATTAGTTTGAGATGTCATTAAATAAGATAAATAGCTGCCAAATTTTAAGATTTTATGTTTTTACTAAAAATTAACCGAAATGGTTACCCCGAAAAACTACAAATTTTGATAGTTAACTAACATAAAGTTTTTAGCACTTTCCAACAAAGTTGAAATGTGCTTATGCATTCGGTTTGTCTGGCCGTCTGGCCGCGCTTTAACTCACGTAAATATACTGGGATTGCCATGAAATTTTTGGACGTTATTTAGGTTTATTCTAGCACGAACCCTATTGAAAATGAAGTTTCTACCATGATTAATTTATTTACAGGGACAGTCAAAAGTTTTCCATTACATTACAGCCTATGCGGAAAAATCGTTTCAAATGAATTTTTACGTTTATAACACTTTCCAAAAGTTTAAAAAGTGCTTATGCATTCGGTTTACCTGTCTGTGTGTCCGTCTGTCCGCGCTCTAACACATGTAAATATGCTCGAATTGCACTGAAATTTTTGTACGTTGTCGACGTTTACCCTAGCACGATCCCTATTGAAAATGAAGTTTCTACCATGATTAGTTTATTTACAGGGAGAGTGAAAAAATTTCCATTGCATTATGGCCTATGGGAATAAAATCTTTTCAAAGGCGTTTTAAAGATGTTACACCCTGTCAAACATATTAAAATTTATATGCATTTAAGAGGTGCACTAAAATATGCATTCTATAAAATATGCGGTGAAAATATAGCTATTATTTCTTTACAGGACCACACAAAAGAATTCCATTGAATAATGGTAAAGGGGGTACGACATTTAAAAATATATTAAACTGTTTCATGTATAACAAAATTGATATATGTCACTGTGGCTTAATATAAATGATACGATACTGTCTAGCATAATATGAAGTACATAGCATTTACAGGGACACACAGAAGATTTGAAAGAGTATTTGCCTTCCGACGGACTGTATATGATTCCGAACATGGCTGGCGGATGGATGTAATACATTTTAATTATGATATACGCATTTAAGTTTTACTAAATCTTTGTACTTTATAAAGGTGTGTATAAATATTATAGTTGATATGCAGGGCTATTCAAAAGAGCTCACCAACGTTACTGAGTACGAGCGTACATTACTTATAAAGATGGTTCTTAAATAAGGTATACATTTTTTACGCTGATCTACATTCAATTTACAAAGAAATGTTTGCAAATACAGATAAAATGATATACAGTGCCACACAAAAAAGTGTGTACATGGACACCTATGAATGATAAATTATAACAATGTCATTTCGGTTGTTTTAAGAGTGTTTTAGTTTAAAACTGAATTTTAGCTTCCTACTGACGCGTAATAACGGTACAAGGTAAACTACAGGGCTGAACAAAAGTTCTCAAGTATGTTTCCCATTGCTCGAAATGAAATTTTAAGCTCTTTTCTTGCTAAACTAAATTTTCCCATTTTATAATATGTATATCCATTGACAGATCAAATACAGGGCTGTTCAAAAGTATTGGAATACATATTTGGCTATATACCCTTATCTCCCTAATTAACGAAGTTTTATTATAGATTTCATGAAGTGTTGGAAAGTGTTTCATAATCTATGCTTAACGCATGGTTTTTCTTACTTGTTTTTATTAAAACTTAGTCGTGCCCTAAAAGCTAAAATTTGTCAGCTATGAGATAAGAAAAAAAACATACAATTATACTTAAAAAAACAACGTTTCAACACTATTTTATGACTTTTTCTAACTATTTGTTTTTTCATGTGCGCTCTAAGACAACCTTGAGACAAATCATATTTTATTTAAACAAGTTGGAAATTGCACGTATAGCGTAGCAAATGAGGTGCGTTCGTACGATAACGAAATTTTAAAAATATTACTCTCATACATCAATCTTATAAAATTGTAAATAGTGAATTACAATTAAAACGCTCATCAAACAATGTTCTCCCTATACTATTATGTAATGGAATACTTTTGTGTGGCCTTGTAAATCAATAACAAATTTTCTTTGCACCATAGATTATGTAAAATGTATATTGTAATATGTACTTTATAATTGCATATAAATTTTATTAAGTTCGAATGAGTGTAACACCATTAAAATGCATTTGAAACATTTTTCACCATTGATCGAAATGTAACGGAATACTTTTGATTGTCCCTGTAATTGATCTATGCATCCGATTTTCATAAAATTTGAAATAACTCGACAAAATTATGTAATAATTATGTATTTTAAATTTCAAACGTATAAAATACATTTAAAACTTTTTCCCTATTGACCATAATGTAATTGAATACTTTTGATTGCCCCTGTAATTGACCTATGCACCCGATTATCAAAAAATTTGAAATGACTCGACAAAATTATGTAATAATTATGCATTTTAAATTTCAATTGATTAAAATGCATTTGAAACTTTTTTCCCCATTGACCGTAATGTAATGGAATACTTTTGATTGACCCTGTAATTGATCTGTGTATCCGATTTTCATAAAACTTGAAATGACTCGACAAAATTATGTAATAATTATGTATTTTAAATTTCAAACGATTCGGTTGAGTAGTTTTTGCGTTGTTATATGCGGACAACATTAAAGCTTTCCTTACAAACTTTATTCCGAATACGCAGCGTTTTTTAGCTCACAGGCTATCATAGCCTGAGAGCTTATGTGCCCGTCCGTTCTGTATGTACGTTCGTACGTTCGTGCGTAACGCGATAACTCATGATAAAAATATCGGATCCACTTGAAATTTTGTATATAGGTATATCCTGATAAGGCGCTTCCCTGATTAGTTTTTGGAGTTCATTCGATATGTATAAGAGGGGGAACGGGGGGCTCATGCCCCTCCCCTTAATGGATAGAAACGGGATTTTCATGCAGAATTAACAGTTTTCGTTCAAAATTTAGATATGGGATCATTCTGATGAGGCGATTCCTTAACAGTTATTAGGTGTTCATAGAATAAGTATCAACAGGGGGAACGGGAGGGCTCATGCCCCTCCCCTTAATTGAAATAAACGGGATTTTCATGCAGAATTAACAGTTTTCGTTCAAAATTTAGATATAAGATCATTCTGATGAGGCGAGTCCATGGCTGTTATTAGGTGTTCATTGAATAAGTATAAACAGGGGGAACGGGGGTTCTAATGCCCATCCCCTTAACTTGTATAAATGGATTTGTCAAGCAAAATTGTCAGATTTCGTTCAAATCTCTGAATAGTTTTGGAAGTTTAATGGTTAAATATAAAAGAGAGGAATAACTCCTCTTGAATTATATAAATGCTAAATGGGTTTTTATTAAGAATTATCCGATTTGCTCTGAATTTTGGATATAGATTTTTTTTATGATAAAGCTTTTCCTTGATAGTTTAGGAGGTTCAATGATTAAGTATAAAAAAGGAGAAAGGGGAGAGCGGTTTCCCCTACTTAATTTGTTTTTCGAACAGAATTAATCCTTGAAAATATAAGGCTGTAATGTACAATTAGTATGCGTAGCCTGTGAGCTCAATGCCATCAGTTTAACTGGGCAATATTCTTTTTATTGAGATCGTGTTTGGTAGTGAATGGGATTATTATAATCATCCTTTAGGCTCGTAAGTCTAAATGTAAAAAATAATATAAAGGAATAATACCTTGAAATTGATATTGATACCGATATTGTTGTTTTCAACATTTACAAGAAATAAAAAACATAGGACAAACATAGATTAAGATATACTTTCCAACACATTCAAAACATTCTGATAAAACTTAACCTTTTAATAAGATTAAGGAAAACAAATTTGAAAAACGCATAACACATTTGAAAACCCAATTCTAAGATTTATTCCTTCTATATTTGTAAAAACAGTATTATCTCTCACTACTCTGTATCTAATCTATAATTTCTAATATATTTCACATGGTAATACACACATTTAATTTAATTTGAAAACACACGTTTTTGGAAATTCCCTTGAGCAATTTCCGGCAATAAAAGGAAATATACTCGCATTGTTTTGTGCATCACTATATATGAACTATAGATTTTACATGTACTAAGTAACATGAAAAATTTAGTTAACCCTTTCTTGCGCAGTATTGCCGGGCCGGCAACACCTAATTCTAATTCCAAACTAGCAAAAGGCACCAGTAATATTTTAATATAATTTTGCTTTCACAATGAAAGCTTAATTTAAGGAATTCGTAATACCTAGACAAGTATTTTATAAATTCCGGTGTCAATCGACAATTTCTCATTTTACTAATAGAATTTGCTTGCTCCGGAAAGGGTTAAACTGTTATCGCTAAACAGAAATGTTATTCAGTTAAACACAAATGTAATGGCATTCTTTTGAGTTTCTCTGTAAATAAATATATAATTGCTACATTTTCAGTACCAACATTCTATGGTATATCACAGCTAACAAGAATTATTCACTATAGACAGTGCTTTAACCCCTTGAGGGGCGGTGGTATATATTATATACCACCAACGACTGATAAAGATTCACACCAGAAAGATGTCATTAAATTTCACTTTACTAACTTTGATGGAAAACAGTCGTGAAATTGCTTTTCCTCTTTTTGATATAACTTTTTTACAAATTTCCGGTGGGAGTCCAGAATTACACGAACGCAATTGCTTGCCTCTCAAAGGGATAACCGAATTTTGTCGTGTATTCGATGTCAGTGGACGATAAATGTTATGCAAACACTATTTTATGCACCTCGTTGAGATATATGAATTTCATTTTTTTGTAATAGTGTTACACTATCAAAATAAAAAGAAATTTTTTTTTCATCATAGGCCATAAGGAAACGGCATTCTTTTGAGTTTTCCTGTAAATGAATTATAATCGCTACATTTTCAGTACCAAACGTTCTTTAGTATAGCGCAATAACTTAGCACAATATATATTTTTTTGAAAATTCAAAGATATTTAATTGTGTTATAGCACGAAAAGACAGACGAGTCGATATCATAAAATATTTTCAATTAAGTTGGAAAGTATCAAAATTGCTATTCACATATATCATTGATTGAAGAACTACACGAATTCACCGAACATGCCACATCCAAATGTCATCTCCAAAATATACTTGAATACTTTCTCTATACAATATGTGCACCATTGAAGTAAATTTACTTCAAACACCACTTTCTCTAATTACATCTACGTATTAACTCCCCAGACAGATTTTAAGAATAAATGCAAAGTTTGCTTTCAATTCACAATAGCCAATCAGAACAATCGACAAAATTATGTAATAATTATGTATTTGAAATTTCAAACGATTCGGTTGGGTAGTTTTTTTCATTGTTATATGCGGACGGACGGACTGAACGACAACTATAGGTGCTACATATTTATACAATTCAGAACGCATCTAACAAGGAATTCAAGATAGAACAAGTAACAGTTTTCTGTCTTTGATCACATCAAGGGATTCGGAGGATTTTTGGTGTTTTAGAACCAGAAATTTCGTAAAGTATTAGCCGCTATATTTGCAGATAGAATTCGATAGAAGACTGCGTTGCTCAATCTGGATTAAGGCGAAACACTTTGCTTGCTTCACCACTAAAAGCTTTCTGATAGACTAATTTCTAACGGACAATTTTATTTAATCTTTATTGATTAAAAATCTTTGGTTGATATTTTTTGATTAATTAAGACAAGTATTTTATTATGGAAAAAATGGTGTTAAATGCCTATTTTTAATTTATGTTGACAAAAAAATGTAACAATTAAGAGGTTAAATAAAGAAAATGTTATTTTATTAAAATTCTAATAAAAGGTGCTTGAAAGTCCTTGGAGTGCACGAACCCTGGAATAATTGCTTTTCAATATTTTGTCGAATTACGGTGAGCATGTTTTTTTCCAAGTTAAAAGTCGAAGATATTAGAAGTTTAAATGACTTTTTTTTAAATTATTTTTTTCATGATAATTGTTGATTTACGTTAAAAGCAAAACTATATACACTGCAGAATAATAATAATAATAACAAAACTAATTGTTCTCTAAATTCCTTCTATAATAGTTTATAAATATCTTGAAACCTTTTTTTTTATTACAAAAATATATTTAGTTCAAAATTAAATATCTTTGTAACTGCACAGTTAGTGCTTTTTGATGTTCACTTAAAATTAATGGAAACGAAAAAAAATAATTTGAGAATTACTGAATTGATACAGGCAAAAAAAAAAAAAAATCGACCGAGTGGAATTTCTAACATTATTTAAAATAAGTATTAAAAAAAAAAAAAAAAAATCTTGATTACCCGTACGAGTTTCCTCCCTATAACTTTTCCTTTTTGTTTGCAAAAAAAAAAAAAAAACTCAAAGGCCGCTTCTTTTGCTGTAATTATTTTATTTGCCTGTCGTTAATTGACTCCTTTCGACAATTATATTTAGATCCGTGGTGAGCCATTTCATTTCCCAGTTTTTTTTTCCTTTAAAAACATCGTTTGACTGCTCTTTAAAAAAAAAAAAATAAAAAAAAAAAAAATAAATAATTGTAATTTAAGAAATTACCCCAACCATTTGAAAAATGTTTCACTCGATACATTCATCTATCATTTTAAGCTAAATACCAGTTGTTTTATTGTGTATTATCCGTGCCACTGCTATAAATGACTTTATACATGCTGCAATTTGAAGGTACGGTTCGTTTAAGTTATATCACTCTATTGTCGCCAAGCATAAAAGTTGGCGACGAAAGAAACATTTCAAACTATTTAACATTGTTGGTGCAAAAGTAATCATTATTAAAATACAGCTTTGGCATATACTGTTATACTTGTAAGACTTTGGCATATATTGTTTGATTTTACAGAGCAGAATTTTGGTGATGGAGGTTTTAAACCAAAATCGATCGCAACACATGCATCTGTGAATGGGTCCATCAGACATCGAATCAAAAAAGTTTTTTCCCAGTTTTTCCCAAGCCGATTGCTTTTTAGTTTTCTTTTTAGGTGGTGGAAAATCAAGAGTAATAGCTATAACATTTTCCGGCTTGTTAGAATCACTATTGGCACTCAAATTTTCCTGGTTAGAACCGACCGATAGTAAAACGCCATGGCTAGTGGATTGGTCGCCCTGGCGACATGATGTTTTACAATTAATCGGTTCGGCATTAAATTGCTTCCTTTTTCGTGATCGCCTTTCAACACGTAATTGGTTTTCAGCGGCTCAATAATCTTTTGATTTTATCATTTTCTGCATTGAAAGACGTTTTTGCGCCAAACCAAATACAGTATTACTCAGTTATCCCGTCGACCAATTTCGCCAAATGATACGAATCGCCAAACTAATAAGCAACTTATACATGTTGACTGTGTTTAATATCATTGAATGCGATATTCACGTTCATTCATTTCTTTGGCTTCGGCTTTTTCCGTATCTGTTAATTTCCGTCTACCCATTTTTAAATTTGTTAGTTTTCTCCTTTATTACAATGATTTTAACCATTTTAATTTACTATTCAAATAAAAATTCTTCTAAAAGTAAAGAATTTAATTTAAATTCAAATAAAAATTCTTCTAAAAATAAAGAATTTAATTTAAATTCAAAAGTGGTAACATCATTCAAAAGTGGTAACATCATTCAAAAGTGGTAACATCATCGGGTCCATTCTCCCGAAAACAACAACCATTTTTCAAATGGTTAATAATTTGAAAGTAAAAAAGAAATAATATATACCTTTCTTATGTCTGTAAGACATTTTTAGTTACCAGGTAATACGCATTTTATTTCAGAAAAATGTATATTTTACTAAAAAAATAATGTAATATTTAAAAATATATTAATATATCAGGGGTCGCACGGGTTCCGTTAATTTCAAGGTGAAATACCAATATTTTCTTAAAAAAAAAAAAAAAAAAAAAAAAAAACAAGCTGAAATGCGTACATTTGCTTTTTATCTAAAGAAATATTTTCTATAAGAAATTACTGGTACCGAAAATTTTCCTGACCTATAGATTTCAGATTCCGTACAAACCTTCGTATATTTAAAAAATGTGTACATGTTTATGAAATACTAAAATAGAATAAACAGAATTCTATTTTTTTAATTAAATAATTTTTACCAACATATACTACATTCAAGTAGAAACATCTAGTAAGTGCAATCTTAAAATGCAATTGAATTCTAACATTTGTATCAATAACGTAAAGCAAAGTACGCCAATAATGAATTCAACACCATGCCATACTAGACTCTGGAGAAATGTACATCAACATTTCTCAGAGGCATATCATAGCAATACGTATAGCAACAATATTTGAATTTAAAAGTAATTTATTTCAATGAATTACTGATATTTTATATATATATATATATATATATATATATATATATATATATATATATATATATATATATATAAAGAACACCTTGGCCCTTACAGGAATGAGTTATTTCAGTTTCTCTTTCAGTATCTAAAACTGGATATTTTTGAATTAAAATTTTATAAAGTCAACACCTTTGTGTAAAATTGAAAAACATTCCTGCTATGGGGAGTCGTGAACGGCTCCATAAATACTGAAATCCGCTTAGTTCATGTCCCTTTAAAAAGGTCACTTCGTCGCAGTTAGTAGAGCTCAACGTATCAAAACGAAATTTATTTCAAAAAAAATTTTCGTCTGACCATAATTATCTCTTAGATATCTAAAGAATTTCCGAGAATAAATAAAATCAAAGTTTCAGTCTAATTCACAACAACTGCTGATTTGAAGTAGTACATTGGGTTAAGATATACTGACAATGCTGAAATTGAAACATACTCAGCTTAACCCTTTTCGACACGGGTAAAACCTATTAGTAATATGAAAAATTATTGACTGACACTTCTGATACTAAGAGAATTAAAATACTTTGGATTTCCTTGATGCCTACGAACCCTGTAGTATGACTCAATTTTTTTTTTACCTACTTTGAGATTAGCATCTCAATCACCGGGCGAAAAAGAACATTGAAATGTAACAGCTTTTTGAGCTAAAAATCGTTTTTTTTTTTTTTTATTGTGACGTCATTTTCAGTTGAAAAGTTTAAAAAAATTATCTTTAACTGCAATACGAAAATGACATCGGTAATAATATGATAATTTCCATTGTTTGACTTCTTCCTTTCAGCAATAGAAGCAACCCGATTGCCACTAATGTGGAGAAATTTCATAAAGGTATTTTAAAAGTAAAATTTAAATTTAAAAATTGGTTTATTTAAAAAAAATGGTGAGTGAGGGCAAATGTACATTTGAAATGCTATCTTTTAAAATATAATTTATAAAATAAGCTCAAAGTAGAAAGATCAGGCAAGATCATTAAAAAATGAAAAGAATGATGCCAAGTTTAACTGATGGCATAGAGCTCACAGGCTATGCAGACTTATTGTATATTACAGCCTTATATAATAATGCTTTTCGAAAAAAAATAAGGAAGGAAGTACCCCCCCCCCCAATTTTCTTTCTTTATACTTATCATTGAAGCCCCAAATCCAATCAGCGATACGCCTTATCATATAATAAACCTGTATCCAAAATTCGAAGCATATCGAATAACTATGCATAAAAACCCATTTATGTAATTTAAGAAACGTTTCCCCCGTTCCCTCCTTTATAATTAATCATTAAACCTCCAAAACTGTTCAGAAATTCAACTTATCAGAAAACACCTACATCCAAAATTTAAAGCAAATCGGATAACTCTGCATAAAACTCTAGCTAACTTAAGGAGGAGGTAATCGTCCGTACCCTCTTTTATAATTAACAAAAGAAAATACCACAACAAATGAGCGAAGCTTCTTACTACTGTGAACCTGTATACAAAAATTGAAGCAAATCTGTTAAATCTGTATGAAAAACCATTTACATAAATTATGAGGGGTAGTTTCTCCTAACCTCCCTTTATACTTATCCAGTGAATTCCAAAAACAAATCAGGTACTCGAACGAACGCAACATTTCAGAATATACCTTTATACAAAATTTGAAGCAAATAAATAAATTTTGCGTGAAAAACCTAAATTAAGACGGGGGGATTACCCTCCATTCCCTCTCTTTAAACTTATCCAATGAACACCCAATACTAATCATGAAGGCACCTCATTAGAATGATCCTACATCTAAAATTTGAACGAAATCTACTAATTCTGCAGGAAAAACCCATTTATATAAATTAAGGGGAGGGGCAATAGCCACAGTTCCCTTTCTTATACTTATCGAATGAACTCTCAAAACTAATCAGGGAAGCGTCTTATCATAATAAGCCTAAATCAAAAATTTCGTGTAAATCGGATATTTTTATCATGAGTTATCGCGTTACGTACGTACTAACGTACGCATGTACATACATACAGAACGTGCGGGCACATAAGCTCTCAGGCTTTGATATCCTGGGAGCTAAAAAATCCTTGGGTTAAAAATATATTGATTGCTTTCTAAAATATTAAAATGCGGCGATGGTATATATTTTATACCACCTCGATATTATTTCATACCTAATTTAAACGAGGTTAGCACGAAAAACTTTTAACGAAATTTTACATTTTTAACTTTGGCAACAATATCCTATAAAATTGCTTTTCCTTGTTTTAACCCTTTAACGATCAAAGCATTTGCATTGCTAAGATGTCGAAATAAATGAATGACACCGGTAATTAAGAACAAATATATTTCTAAATAAGGAAACGCGATTCTTCACATACATAATAAAAAGAATATTTTTAGATAAAAATACCGGTGTCAGTGTTGCATATCGGAATTAAAATTTTGTGGTGTCGTGGCGAAACCAATGAACGTTAAAGGGTTAAAATAAAAATTTTCGATTTTGCCGGTGAGAATTCAAGGGCGGAGCTACTCATCTTCTAAACCCGAAGAAATTTTTTGAATAAATATTTACAGAATTTCTGCATTTTAAATTTAATTAAAAACAAGTAGACCGGTAGGCGACCGCACAGAGTCATCGAGTTCACGGGGGAAAAATCTAGGACTAATTAAATCTGGAATCGCATATTATAATTATTATTAGTCAATTGCAACGCTGTCGATACAGTTTCGATATCAAAATTGTTGGTGGTGTAGCATATAACAACATGGAAGAATATTTTTGAAATAACAAGACAAACAAAGCTACATTCTTCGATATCGAAATGTATCGACAGCAATCACAAACAATAAAAAAAAAGCTTTTTCCTGAAAGCTGTTTTTATATAGAATAATTGTTATTAATAGTTTCAAGCTTTTTAAACGAGCGATATGCTCTATTTGCCATCATGTTAAATGTTTATGTCTAAGAAATGGTTAACCGCCGTGATCAGAAACGGATTTATTGTAGTTTATGATTTCTATTTGTTACAATGTCAGAATGTACTAAGAATTTTAACTGGAAATGTGATTGTTGTGGAAGTTTCTTGAAAAAACTCGTGGCTACTCAGAAAAATTAAATTTTTATTTTTGCATAAAATGATGTAATACATTGTATGAAGTGTCAGTTATTTTAACCCATAAAAATCCTCTTCTTGAAAGTGAGACCTAAAGCACCGAACTCGACTATGTATTTGCTTATAAGTTTATAATTTATTAGCAAAAATTACCTATATATTTACAATATCTTAATCTACTGGTATTTTTTTTACTCTTTTTTTTAAACTTATATTTATTTATAATTAAAAAATATCGCATCAAATATTAAACGGTTGAAAATTATAGAAATGTATATTTCTTGTCAAAATATCTTCTAATGTTTTCAACTTTCTTATTTTTCTGTTAACCCCTTGCGCCGCGGTGGTATATCTATGAAACCACTTAACTTTAATTCCCAAACGCCACATTGACACCAGAATTTAGGTAAAAAAAGTTACGGTTTATTGCATGCGTTCAATATAGCTTTTTTTCTTATTTGCAAATGAAGTTGTTTTCAAATTCCGGTGTCAGCCATTAATTTCAATACTTAAGCAATAAATTTGCTCTACGCCACAAAGGGTTAACTCAAATTATGTACATTTCGCTAATATTTATCTTCAAATTAACCATTTCCGGCGTAGTGTTACCACTACGGCAACACCTAACTTACAAACGGCATCAGTAATATTTTAGTAAAATATTACTTTTAAAATGACAGCTTAAATCAGGGAATTCTTAATTTCTAAAAAAGTCTATTGTAAATTCCGGTGTCAGTTAACAATTTCACATTTTACGAACAGAATTTGCTGCGCCAGAAAGGGTTAAACAGCCACAGAAATCTTTAATTAGAAAAAAAATGCTAGTAGAATATATCTGGAATAAAAAGAGTCTATTTGCGCGCAATCCAGATAATACCTCAGAAATGAAAGACCTCATTAGGTTTTAATTCTAGCCATATAATAACATCCATATTTATTTATTGCGCAATAAAAAATAACAGAATTACTTATTCTTTTTAACCTTCGTTATAAGTGGTCAAAATGTTTATTAAAAATCATTATAATAACTGTCGTTACATTTTGATTCAAACATTTTTTTTTTCCAATCAAAAATATTTTTCTATATCGTCTCCGATACAAAACTTCAGTTTTCGATATCAAAAAGTATCGAAATTGTTGAAAATTTTGGTATCTATACTTAATGAAATCTCAAATACATTAGTAGACACAGTATCTGCTGACATTGTTCCAAAAAATTCTTTGGATGTCAAAGTTGAGTAGATTCGCCCAAAAAACGCCTTTATATGAATATTAATAATTTTTATACATAATTCTGTAAATATTTATATATAGTACACAATGCAAACTTTCGGCATGTATTTAAAATATGCGGGCATATATGCGGAATTTTATTTTATTATTTTTTTTTTAAGTAATTTTTGGACAACTACAAGATAGGACTTTAATTTTAGTAATTTTTTACTCGCTTTTTGACACATTTTTTACAATCGGAAAATTATATAAAAATTTCTTGTTATGCATCTTTAATGGCTATATAAACTCAGTTAACAGCATGTAATACGGTACAGTAGTTTTTGGAAAAAAGAGGCTTTTAAAAATTCGAAAAAACATTTTTATCTCATAAAATATCAATCTTTATAACTTGATAAAGGGGGAAATATATTTTCAGACAGGTAGTCACACATGAGAAAAAAAAATCAAGAAAATTGATTGAAAAGCATGTTTCCAATGCTTATCCGGCTATGCCCTTTCCGGCTGTTCTAGTGTTATATGATTATACATGCCAACTTCCGCTTTTTTGTAATTCAAAGAAATGTACTACGAATCTGAAATTTACTTAGGGATTGGAATTAAGTAAATTTTAAATGAGACTTGCATTTAATTAAAAAAGTTTTTCATTTCAAAGTATGTATTCTAAAAAATCGGAGGTTTGCAAGTGTATATGATATTTCTAAGTTTAAACGGAATTATTTTAATGGAAAATACTATATATTTAAACTGCATGAAAAGCGGCTAAGTATGGTGAATGAAAACGCAGCATTGCCTAAAATAACATAGTCTAAAGTTTGTCAACTCAAATAACTGTTGCAGGCTGTCGGGTTGTTTTTAGTTTAGATTGAAATCCCTTTTTTCTTGAAAACATTATTTCTTTAGAGAAGAATTGCTAGTTTGGCCTCCATTTTTATTCAGAAATTTCGAGTTCACACCAATAATAAAAAGTCTTATGTTTTATTTAATGATAGATTTTTAGTAAGTATATAAAGTGAAAATTCTTGTTTAAAAATTTATAGTATGAAATTTAAGTGAAAAAAAAATTACAGTATGCTATAGTGTGAATCTGAATTTGAAATATTTCGTATTGTAATTGAAGGCCAAACTGGTAACCCTGCTTTATATTAATATTACGATTAGTAAGAAGAAGACGTTTACAGGGAGTCAGAAATTATTATTATATCAATCATACTGAAAATACTGCTGAGTCGCTATGTTACGCGTTGTTATAATATCAGTTTTTGAATTCTAACTTTTTATGTGTTAAATATCTATTCTCAAGAGTATAGAAAAGCTCAGTAGCACGCTTTCTGTCAATCATCGCAGTGGGATAGACATTCAAGACACTCAAGCAACGTTCATAAGAAACACTCACCAATAAAGAAACTTTTTTTGCATATGTGCATTTAGGGACGGTCTGCCACAGGGATCCAAAATAATGAAAAAAGACGACATATTCTCTTTATTTGACTTACTGTCATTAAAATCAGCAAGATTTCATGATCAGATATAGATAAAAGACATTTTCAAAGTTATGCAAATACTTATTACCTTTCACTTTTATACCATACTTTTTCCGGTGTTAATTAAAATAAAGATTTTTATATTTTGTAGCCCATGACATTGATACAGTGATCAGATGAAGAAATTTTTGCATTCTAGATGTCCTCTCGCCTGTCTTCCTCGTTGAAAACTAAGCAACAACCAATGATTTTCTTCATTCGTTTATGCCATATTGTGAAATAAACCTAATTATTTTAACTTATTTTAACTCTTCGAGTGGAAAGTAATGTGCGTTTCAGTAATATTGATTCCATACAGAATATTTTGAAATTTATACCACTGTTAACCAATGTTAACCCGGGAGTACACGCGCCGGGTCTTTTTGAATCGGAGTGCGTATGATTTTTGTAATTGTAACCACTTATCTTTTAAATGTTATCTTCAACTTATTTTATCGCAAAATTTCTAAGGAGGGTCTCCGCGTAAATAAAATGACTGTTATAATTTGATTTTATTGGTGACAAACTTAAAACCATTTCTACCCTGGGTAAGCGCGTGTGCTCCCGGGTTAAACATTTTAAATGTTTTTATTAATTCATCGACGTCTTGTAAACAAAATATTTATTTATAATATATATTTTTACTTTTTCTTTGCGGAATGTATATTATTAATATTACGATATACATAGTAGATGTCATACATTTTAGCGAATTTTTTTTTTTAATCTCATAAGCGAGAGTCCACAAATTGAAGAAAAACTAATATCTTTGAATAATCCTGCAAAAACTAATGTCGTAAAAACATTAAAATTTTAGAAAATTATTCAAAGGCTTTCTGTAGTGTAACAATAAATAATTCTTTTTCCCAACTTTATAAAGTTAAATAAACTATGGCACAAAATCACCTTGTACAAAATAATTACCACTTTTTAAGTTTGCAGAAATAATTTGTGCATGTCTTAACCTATTTCAGATTTCGTTTACGCATTTTCAAGCCATGAAATATACTATTATATCTGACTTCTTAAATTGGTTTTTATCTTTCTTCTAAGTTAACCACATACTTTTCAACATATTGATTTGTAAAGGATAACATAGCACAAAAACTTTCAGATAACAGAGGATTAACAGGGAAGGATAGTAAAAAATCCTTCCTTCGTGCCGTAACAAAGATTTAATACTTTATTGAACGCAAAAAATGCATTTTAAGAAGAAGATGAAGACTTCGTGAACTTAGTCTCTTTAACTGCGAGATTTATTCGAAGTGAATAATTTGCAATACATGCTATAATGAAACATCTTTTTATAATAACTATAATCCTTGCGTTAAACGTGCAAATCTTTTATATCAGCAATTCTTTTTTGTTTGTCATTATACAAAATGCTAACAATGTGGTCTATTAATACAGTTATTTCCATTAAAATTTTGCAGCTTGTTATTTAAATAACAAAACTTGTTGCCTCCACATTTATACGCAGGAGTCTTTTTCTTTCTCTGTTTTTTGGGGATTCATTAAGGCAAAAGAGTCTGCATAAAAATTTTGATAAGATGCAAGCATCATGATTAGATCCATTTTTTTTTTTTTTTTTTTTTTTTTTTTTTTTTTTATAACAGATTAAATTTTTTTGGTTTACACAAAATGCTTTTTAAAAATTATACTAAGAATTCTGCATTATTCTTCTTTATAATAAAGATAAATACATTTAAATATTCATTATAGCCAATAATTAAATTTTCCAATTGAACAACTTTCAAGTTCACGAGAGAGGAAAATGGTTTGATGTTGTTATTAAAACGTTTCGAAAATTTAAATATCTCGGTAATTATTTTAAAAGAGTGTGTGAGATAACAGTGGTATATTTCCGTTAAACATCAAAAGGATGTGTAATATAAATTTGTAGAACAAATTGAAACTTTGTGCTTTATGTTAACCTCTTTTACAGCTATCAAAAGGTAAATAGAGGAAATGGGGTGTAGTGTAATTTGTTTTACTCACGGTTCTTACACATGGTAAAATTTAATTTCGAATTGTATTATTGCTGAAATTGAAACACATTGAGATAATCAAAATATTATATGCTCAGATCTAGAAAAAATTACACTATGATGCACTGTAAGATTTTACTAAATACTTGGAGTGAATTCAGTAAATCAAACTGGTTTGAAACGAATATTACGAATAAATATAAACACTTAAACGAAATATCGAAGTTTTGTTTGTTTGATGTTTTAAATTATTTCAGAGAATAAAACTATTTATATGAACAATATTTATATTATTTGCGCATGTTCACCGGTAACTTTACCTGTTTTTTTTTTTAGCTTATTTGTCTTTTTTATGTTATGTTTTGCATTTCTCTTTCATTAAGTATTTGCAGTTCATTCCGATCAGCTTTACTTTTCCTTTCTAGTTCTGCAGCAGTTAATGACATCATTTCTCTTTCTTTCAATCTTTAATGAACAATAATGAAAAAAAAAAAATATTTTTCTTGTAACTATGTATTTAAATGTAAGTATTAATTTTAAAATATTTAAAGAGAATAAGCAGAAGCGTGACTAACATAATTTTAAAAATGGTAAAGAAAGAATATTAAATTAAATAAATATATGTAAAAGTTATAAATTTTTACATGTCTTTATTTATATATATATTCAGTTATAAATTGTTAGTGGTAAAATTTATTTGTTAAAAATATACATATTTATTGATCTGTGTGAGCAACGTAACACAAAAAAAAAGATAAAGAATAAACGACATCAGCTACATACCTTTTGTCTTTTCAAAAAGTAACAATTAAATAAAATAGTTAAAGGTCTAATCTTAAAAAATCAAACTTCAAAGAAAGTTTCATGAAAACATTCGCATGAAAATCATAATATCCTTGTTCATACAAAATAATCGCATTCAGGCTGCAGTTTGGCTTACATCACAACTATGTTTTTTGCATGTTCTGTATGTTGCCATGTTGTTCTTATTCTAAAATAATATAAAGAAAAACAACAGGTTATAATTATACTAACAAGGAAGGACTCCATACTGGGCATAACCAGATTTTTTTTAAATAATACTAATTAAATTACTCATGTATGTAATAAAAGATCAGTCAAATTTAGCGACAGAATGACAGTAGAAAACTTTTAAAAAATGCAACATTTTTTAATATTTTGCGTGAAAAAAAACAAAAACGTTACTCGATTTGGTGAGCATCACATTTTCTCGCTAAAAGAAAGCGATTTTAATGTAACTTAAAATTCTTTATCAATAGATTTTAAAGTGTGTGTAAATGGTATTTATGAATTTAAATTTAAACAATTAAAGAGTTTAACAGATATATTTTATTTTTGTAGTACATATTTATGATGCTTGTTGCTGCTGTTACTTAATTTTATCATTGTAAAAAAAATCCATACCTATAAAATGTTTTCGTATGTTTAAGCATATTCAAAAAAAAAAAAAAAAAATAAGACCAGATGAAGAATGCTGCAGCAATTCAATCCAATATTGGATAAGTTTCTGTTTCCATAGCAACAAAGTTGAATCCACAGTGCTAATTTGGATTTCATTTCGAGATCAAAACGATTTTAATTTTAATATATTTTTTTTTAGATTATAGTATTTCATAGTTTACTTTCAGTATGCATATGATAAAACTACAGTTAAAACAAACTAAAACTGACAATAATAAAATTATTTAAATATATATATATTTTTAAATACAAGTTTAACATGAAACTTTTTTGCCTTAAAAAGTACTTGACATGAAAAAGTGTACTTTTTTAAGTGTTATTTCGGCGCCACTCGGTGATAAACCGCTAAATAAACGAAATGTTCATTATGTTTTTTACGAACGTACTATCGGTGTTCCGCTGAATTTTTTATAAACATATATATTCACATTTGAAGAATGCTCTGTAATTTTTTTCAGACTTTTCTGAGTCTGCCCGTATGGAGACCTTCCTTGTAAGTTTACTTTTAAGCCATTAACAGCAAGCAGATCATCTATATTTATTTCAAGGAAACAAGAAATGTCTTTTAAAAAATTTCGTTTTTAATGATGTGGACAAAACATTTTCTTTCCTAAGTCTCAGTCTATTATGTGTTTTAAGCTCCTCAACCTGCCAAAATAGAAGGAAAAATTACTTGTTAGTTAAAAAAGTCGATCTAAAAGATTTGCGAAATATAATTATTTCTAGTTTTTTAAAAAATCTTGGTATTTCTAGATACACTTCAATAGCAATACAACACTAAGGATATAACCTAAATAATAACAACGAATTTTTTTAATTTTAATGTATCGATATTCAGAAGCTGTAGCTCATATCTGTCTAATTTAATATTTCTTTGAAATTAATTTCAAATTTTGTCTAATTTAATCTTTCTCATTCATTAAGCATTTATCGTCTTAGTAAAAGCTTAAAATTTAATAAAATGAAAAAAAGAGCTATTTAAAAGACTCACGAAATTTAACTATTCAAACTTTCACAAAAAAAAAAAAAAAAAAAAAAAAAAACCTCCAGAAAAGATATTGGTATTCTCAAATACATTTGAATTAAATAAGTAATGTAAGATTAACCTACGCAATGATTTCTTATTTTTTTTCAGTTTTTGTGCATGAATGTTAAGATGTTCATAATGCTCTATTCCATATCGTAGAAACGGATCTCATCCATCTGAAGTTTATCTTCTTAGTAAAAGCTTAAAAAATTGTTGAAAGGAAATTAATGAAGTCTGTAAGCAAATTATTGAGTTCTTCTAAACGTTTAATCCCGTATTCAGCCATCGATATAATTATCATACTATTCTTTTGTCTGTTCTAATATATATCATTTAATATTCATTTGTCAGAAAATAAATCATTATTAAAGACGATTTTCGAAACGAAATATTGATCATTTTTTCTCTTTAATCCGCTTTCCAGACAAAATTTATTGTATTATTAAATAGTAAACGTTAATAAGTAATTGATAAAATAACTTTTCACTTTTTCTTAGACATTGGATATTTAGTTACAATTTATTCTCAAATCGATTGTATGAAAAATACTTAAACTAAAATTCTTCAAGTACTTCACGTTCTTCAAGTAAAAAAAGATACATTTAAAAGCAGACAAAATTATACATTCTTTGTAATAGCTAAAAGAATGTAAGGGAGATTTTAAAAACAGAAAACTAGTTTTATTTAACTGACGACATGTTTCAACTCATCACTGAATCATTCTAAAAACAAATTAAAAAGGTCATTCCAAAGTTGCACGGTCTATAGTGCATTAAACTGAAACACCATCATTCAGTTTTTCATGGGACGCACGTTACTTTTTTTAAATATACCTTGGATTTTTATTTATTTTTTTTTGACCATTGAACACCTCTTGTAAAGATCCTAAAAGAAAAATATGTACAAAATTAGAAGTTGTTGACATATTTATTTTCAAATACGGTAAGTGTACCAGAAGTGGGTCACGTACAAATAGTGGGCCACAAGTTTTCAAAGTTGAAGTTTTCTAGTCACCCCTGTCAGATAACAAACTAATTGCTGATTGGCTGGAACTCTTATCTGTTAACAGGCAAAGGGACAACTTCAGTATTCTCATAGTTTTTGAGCAGGAATGGTGTTTTTACAGACTATACGAAAAAATTAAAGAGAAGCTACAATTATTTTACGTAATCATCAAAACTTCTAAATATGATTTCATTATTGTGTATATTTAAGTGTAGAAATGTAAAAAAATTATACATTAAAACATACTTCTGTACAGTCTGTATTAAACTCAAGAATGGAGTGGCCCACTTCCTGAAGCTTCAGAAAGTTACTATGCCCACTACTGGAGCGTAGATAAAGGTAACATTTTTTATTTTTCATTTTTTCTAGAGAATATATTTTGAAAAATTAAATGTTTATTCTTATACATAAAGGTAAGGGCTAGGCTAAAAATATATATATATATATTTTAAATTCACTAATACTTTGATAATAATTAGATAAATGTCCTTAAGTAGCGCACTACTGGTGCATTTACCTTATGTACTTTACATCATAATTCATAATAAATTTCAGTTTAAAAAAATTAAATTATGATCTGAGCTATAAATTTAATAAAAAAACCACACACCGAATCGTTTGAAGTTTAAAATATATATCTATTCCACAAGAAATATTTCATAATTAATTCATTTAATGGAAACATGATCATTAGCTAATGAAAATCCTAAGGTTTAATCCTAAGGTGCCACTTTCTCTATTGAACCGATTCTCAAAGTGAAATTATTTTCGTATAAAAAACTGTGTTCAAAATGGAAAAAGTGCAAACACACAATAAATATATCGATCTCAGGTATCCTAGTAAAAAAAAAGTCATTTAAAAATACTAAAATACAAATCTGTAAAGATTTCTCAGACTGGAGTAACATTAGCATTCTTCTTTATTTGCATTAACTCATTAAAGTAGATTACATTCTTAACTCATTAAAGTAGTATCTTAAAAGCCTACACTTGTCACAAGAAGAATCGTATTAGCTAATGTTAAACGTATGGGAGCATTCTTTTCAAATTTATGGCTGACATGTGTTAGGTACTTTTAACCCCTTGAGGGGCGGCGGTATATATTATATACCACCTACGATCGATGAAGTTTTACACCAGAAAAATTTCATTAAATTTCCTTTTCCTAACTTTGGCGGAAAACAGTCGTGAAAATGCTTATCCTCTTTTTGATATAATTTTTTTACAAATTTCCGGTGGGAGTTCAGAATTACACGAACGCAATTGCTTGCCCCTCAAAGGGTTAATTAAAAAAATAATCAGCAACTTGCACACCATTCTACACATGCTTCAAAATGGTGGGAGATTTTTTACAGTCCCATTGCATAAAATTTTGTATTTATTAAAAATTTAACTTTTTCTAAATATTTATAAAATTTCATGTAATGAGATAAATTGGTTGGCATCACGTTTTAAAGCAAACTTTTTGCGATTTTTAATGACTTAGTTCAGTTCACTTTAGCTGTGGAAGCGATTTTTGGCCTTCAGTATACTTTTCGTCTAGATTTTCTCAGGAATCTCTTTTTATCCCCTTTGAACATTTCTCTTTATAATTTCATCCTATATTTTCAAATAAATCTTATTTTATGTACATCACCATTGATCATTTTAAAACTATATTTTCCAGAAGATATTATAGTTTGAAATATCAATTTTCGTTTCTTCCTTCAAAAGACTAAAAGAAAAAAAAATGTCGTTACTTCAAAAAATAACAGAATAACTTTTCAATTTAGATTCGTCGTCTGACGTGTTAGAAAATTTATTTGCAATTATTTTTTAAATCGGTTTTCAGAAAACATTTCATGAGAATTTATTGGAGGAATCATCTTATATATTAAAAGTTAATTGTTGATTTATTCCTTTTATATGAAAGTTGATGTATTTGTCATTTGTTAACACTAGAACGCCCGGAAATTTTACTCAAGTTTGACAATAATATTTCTCACCGGAATTTTTATTCAAAATTTTTTAATTTATTTATTTAACGTAAATCTGCTTGAATCGCATTTAAATTATTTCAAGAAAAATTTTCTGGTTCGAATTGAAATTTAATCACATAGTTGGAGTCGAATCGACTCCTTCCGGGCGTTCTAGTGTTAAATTATGGCAGATTTGAAGTCGAAATTGGATACTTTAGGGGATATTTTCTATTTCAATTTTGATATACGCTTGAAATACGTGTACTTTCAATTATGAACTATGCAATCAAGCATATCTCGTAAATGCAGAAATTATTCCGTAAATGCTGTCAAAGGGGGAGGTTTGAATTTATTTTATGTATAAGACAGCGTGAAAGAAGAATAAAATAAGCTGTTGTAAAAAGACTACAATTGGTTCCGAAATCAAAATGAAACTATTTTAACGAAAAAATGAAAGAAACTTGTACTATAAATCATTTCACCATGTCATTGTTATAATTTTACGTTTAACCCTTTAATGTTCATGGGTTTATCTAAGAACCAACAAAATTGTAATTCGGATATGCAACAGTGACACCGGAATTTTAATTTTAAAAAAAAATCTATTTTATTACGTATATGAAAAATCATTTTTAGTTATTTACAAATATATTTGCTCACAATTACTGGTGTCATTCATTTATTTCAACATTTTAGCAATGAAAATGCTTTGCACGTTAAAGAGTTGAAAGCGATTTAAAAAACCCTCTTAAAATATGTTTGCTTTGATGATCGGGAAAAAATAAGTTTCGTTTAAGAACCGCTTTAAAATCATTCTTCTAGATTTCAGGTAATGGTAATAAAGACATAGATAATGCTAGAAAGTAATTTAAAAATCCAATATGTTACTGTACTCTGTTGCGCAAATAAAATGTTTAAATAAGGTAATATTTTGATTTGAGAAAAAATGTTCCTGTCAGAAAAAAATTTTATAGCAAATTTTACCATTTCGAATCGCTAAAAACTGTCGATTAAATAATGCAAAGATTTCTGTTAATTTTTTCCGGGCCAAAAAATCGGAAGAGTTGGCAGCTATGCACTTTTGTATGAGTGTCAAAAACTGGCAAAAAACAACTTTTTTCTTTTTTATCTATCACGTATTTAATTCTGAATATCACAATAGTCAAATGTTTACAGTATCAAATAAAAATAAAATAATTTTCAAATAACCGGATTAAACACACAACATTACACATAACTAAAGGGCCCTATACTAAAGTCTGACAACGAAAATGCAGACATTTTTTCTTTCGTTTAACATAATGTAAATTTAAACATTATTTTAGTTGTCATTTCATTCATTTTCTTTGTTTCATTCTTTTTTTTAGCTGTGCAATAATTTGACACTATGAAAATAACTCTATTAACAATTGTATGCATTTTACATATTAATTTGAATTCTTGTCACTATATTAGTTTCGTTGGCAAAGTTGGTCGTTTCCTTTTAACCCATTCGTGCCTAGCGTCCCTTTTCAGGAACACTTCAAAAGATGCATTCAGCACTGCTTTTGACAGCGGTAAAAAAGAAAAGCAATAATTATTTTATTTAAATGATGCATTTTTGTAATTAATAAACTAAACTTAAATCTTCTAAAAATAGTGGTGCCAACCAAATAAAATTTACGCAAAAGATGCTGGGCACGAATGGGTTAATGGACATTGAATCAAACGAAATATGGACCTTTACTAAATTGTACTTTCGTACTGCTCAAAATGATACGAAAGCCATTACACTATTACATTTTCTAAGATAAAATTTGTGCTGAAATGGATCAATGTTTTAGTTGATTATTCATGATTGGTAATAGAGCGATGGGATGGAATGCAATATGCTAAAACCATCCTTGAAAAAGGATCTATCGAACACTGTAAGTCTCATCAAAATCGATTCGGTGGTGCCTTTTTCAGAAGCAAATTTATCATTATGGAGTTCATCTGATTTTATAACCTTACCCCAAAATTCTACAACTAATCAACATGGAATGATATCGAATAAAGTAAAACCATCCATGAAAAATTACATAGTTAACAAACGCAAATTTCATCAATTCCGTACAGTAGAACATTTTTCAAAAGCTAAATTTCATTGAGTTCATCTCATTTTATAATTTTCCACCAAAATTCAACTGATCAACGTGCAACGATGTAGAATAAAGTAAAATCATCCTTGAAAAATTATATAACTAATAAATACAAGTTTCATCGAAATTCGTACAAAAATACTTTTTTAAAAAAGTCTAATCTTTCGTAATCCGTAATAACAAGTTGGAAATTGCACGTGAACGTAGCAAATGAAGTGCGTTCGTACGATAACGAAGTTTTAAAAATATTCAGATCTTACTGATGTAGTAGAGCGTACTTCGGATACAGTATCGAAGTCGAAATCTTTGTGTTTCTGTAAATATGCAGGAAGTAATTTTTATTATACCTCAGAAACCTATATCTTATTCATAAAATGTGAAATAGTTGAATATAATTAAAACACGTCCCAAACAATGTTTCCCCGTATAGCATTATATGGTGGAATACTTTTGTGTGGCCCTGTAATTTAATAATAAAAATTCTTTGCATCACAGATTGTACAGAATGTATATTTTAGTATATATTTCATAGATTCATGCCAGTTCTATTATGTTCGAATGAGTGTAACATCATTAAAATGCATTTGAAACTTTTTCCCCATTGACCGTAATGTAATGGAATCCTTTTGATTGTCCCTGTAATTGATCTATGCATCCGATTTTCATAACATTTGAAATGACTCGACAAAATTACGCAATAATTATATGTTTTAAATTTCAAACGATTAAAATGCATTTGAAATTTTTTCCCCATTGACCGTAATGTAACGGAATCTTTTTGATTGTCCCTGTAATTGAGCTATCCATCCGATTTTCATAAAATTTGAAATGACTCGACAAAATTATGTTATAATTATGTATTTTAAATTTCAAACGATTCGGTTGGGTAGTTTTTGTGTTGTTATATGCGGACAGACAGACAGACAGACAGACAGACAGACGGACAGACAGACGGACGCACTGAGCGACAACAATAGGTGCTACGTATTTACATAATTACGAACGCATCTAATAATAATTAGACATATAAGAAACATAGAAGGATATTCAATGCACTGAAACATTCCATGAAAAACTAACAGCGCAAAATTTATTCAGCAAAGTTCAAGTTATAAGTGGCCAGAATAGAAATCCAATTGTCATTTCATATGTATGCTAGATAAACACTAAAGTTCAAAACATTTCTAAAAAGAACAAGTTGGAAATTGCACGTGAAGCGTAGCAAATTAGGTGCGTTCGTACGATAACGAAGTTTTAAAAATATTACTTTCATATATCAATCTCATAAAATTGTAAATAGTGAATTACAATTAAAACGCTCATCAAACAATGTTCTCCCTATACCATTATGTAATGGAATACTTTTGTGTGGCCTTGTAAATCAATAACAAATGTTCTTTGCACCACAAATTATGTATGATGTATATTATAATATGTACTTTATAGTTGCATATAAATTTTATTAAGTTCGCATGAGTGTAACACCATTAAAATGCATTTGAAACATTTTTTCCCATTGACCGTAATGTAACGGAATACTTTTGATTGTCCCTGTAATTGATCTATGCATCCGATTTTCATAAAATTTGAAATAACTCGACAAATTATGTAATAATTATGTATTTTAAATTTCAAACGTGTAGAATATATTTGAAACTTTTCCCCATTGACCATAATGTAATTGAATACTTTTGATTGCCCCTGTAATTGATCTATGCACACGATTCTCAAAATATTTGAAATAACTCGACAGAATTATGTAATAATTACCTATTTTAAATTTCAAACGATTAAAATGCATTTGAAACTTTTTTCCCCATTGACCGTAATGTAACGGAATACTTTTGATTGTCCCTATAATTGATCTATGCATCCGATTTTCATAAAATTTGAAATAACTCGACAAAATTATGTAATAATTATGTATTTTAAATTTCAAACGTATAGAATATATTTAAAACTTTTTTCCCCATTGACCGTAATGTAATGGAATACTTTTGATTGCCCCAGTAATTGATCTATGCATCCGATTTTCATAAAATTTGAAATAACTCGACAAAATTATGTAATAATTATGTATTTTAAATTTCAAACGTATAGAATATATTTGAAACTTTTTCCCCATTGACCATAATGAAATTGAATACTTTTGATTGCCCCTGTAATTGATCTATGCATCCGAGTTTCATAAAATTTGAAATGACTCGACAAAATTATGTAGTAATTATGTATTTTAAATTTCAAACGATTCAGATAGGTAGTTTTTGCGTTGTTATATGCGGACGGACAGACGGACGGACAGACGGACGGACTGAACGACCACTATAGGTGCTACGTATTATATAATTACGAACGCACCTAAAAAGAATAATATTATTTAAAAACATACTTTCAACTACTAACGTCTCAAATATTGACATGAGAGTTGTTCAATCAATCATATGGTGAGTGCGAAAAAAAATTTTTTTTTGAATATGAAATGCGTCAGATATCATTTCTATGGTTATGACATCCTATAGATCTTTAGATGAAAGTATTTTTTGAAGAAGTATTTTTATCGAAAATTTTCAAAATAAATTCAGAAAGGTGGAAATGCATTTTTGTTAGAATCATTATAAAAAGAATCTTTCATCCTTGGTACGAGATAATCTTTTTAGGACATAAAACCAGTACTATCTTCTGAGAATACATAAGTCGCATTTTAAACATGATTTTATATTTGCGTTGCTTGTCCAATAAAAGTAATTTGAAGTATGTTTGAATTTTCATTCTGGTAACTATGATTAAAAATCACATCTGAAATGATGGAAAATACCTAATTGACCCCTTGCTGCACTGTAGTATATTTATCAAACCACTTACACGCTACATTGGCACCGGAATTTTAGTAAAAAAAAAAAAAAATATGGTTTGTTAAATGTGTGAAAAGAAGGTTTTTCCTATTTAAAAATAAAGTTGTTTTTAAATTCCAGTTTTTAAATTTCAACACTTAAGCTATGAAATTTCACTTCGCCATAAAGGGTTAAGATATGAAGGGATTTTTAAGAATGAAGAATAAAATATATTGCAAAATGTAATTATTTTTTAACTGCAAAAATAGATAGAAATATTTTCATTTTATAGAAATATTTCATTTATTACGATGTTTCAAATACGGTAGCCGACATGCGGTTCATTAATGTTATTTTCTATAAATATGTGTTCAATTAAAAAAAAAAATTGAAATCTAATCCTTTGTATAGTTGTTTTTAATATATAAGTTTCATTGAATCCTACGTTGCATCTATGAATCAATTAACATTTAACCTTCTAATAAATTAAACGTCAAGTATATCGTATATAGTATCCATTATATCTTATCCATTATATATCCACTTTTTCTTATACATCCTATACATAATTTATCCGTTAAATCTTATTAAAAAAAAGAGTATCTTTCTGATTTTGTGTGCACGATGGCTGGAAAAATCTACCTCAGATACAAAGCTCAAAATTCTTGTGAGGGTATACCAATAACACTCCTGATGCACCATTATTTTTCCAAAGGCGAAATATGGTGGGAAGTTGTACTGCTGAAGGCAGCTGCTTCCGTAGTTGGCTTTTCTAAGTCGACCAGTTAAATGTAGAAGATGACTGGGAATAGAGTTTCTCTAGGGACGTTGTGGGCTCTGCTTTGCTCGAATCGTTGACTGTGGAGTTGAAATCATGGTCTATGCTTTCAAACAAGCCTTGTACTTGCTCCTAACTTTAAGTTTACTTACAAACATGGTCTATGTTTTGAAGCGTGTCTTGTAATGATCTCTTCTTTGACATTCGCGAGGGATGTCTCGTTACTACTTTGCTTCTAAGGTTGCGTTTCGATGAATGGTACTGGATATCAGTTACGACTTTCTGTGACCTCGATTTATCTCTGAAAGGGAAATCTTTGTTTCTAGCACCATTTTCTCTTCTCTTTTTATGTCTTTTTAGGTGCACTCGTTATTATGTAAATACGTAGCACCTACTGTTGTCGCTCAGTCCGTCCGTCTGTCCGTCTGTCTGTCTGTCCGCATATAACAACTCAAAAATTACCCAACCAAATCGTTTGAAATTTAAAATACATAATTAAAACATAATTTTGTCGAGTCATTTCAAATTTTATGAAAATCGGATGCATAAATCAATTACAGGGACAATCAAAAGGATTCCGTTACATTATGGTCGATGGGGAAAAAAGTTTCAAATGCATTTTAATCGTTTGAAATTTAAAACATATAATTATTGCGTAATTTTGTCGAGTCATTTCAAATGTTACGAAAATCGGATGCATAGATCAATTACAGGGACAATCAAAAGGATTCCGTTACATTACGGTCAATGGGGAAAAAAGTTTCAAAGGCATTTTAATTGTTTGAAATTTAAAACATGTAATTATTACGTAATTTTGTCGAATCATTTCAAATGTTATGAATGCCAGATGCATAGATCATTTACAGGGACAATCAAAAGTATTCCATAAAATTACGGTCAATGGGAAAAAAGTTTCAAATGCAATTTAATGATGTTACACTCATTCGAACATAATAGCATTGGCATGAATCTATGAAATATATACTAAGATATGAATTCTGTACAATCTGTGATGCAAAGAGTTTTTATTATTAAATTACAGCGCCACATAAAAAATTTCCACTACATAATGCTATACGGGGAATTATTGTTTGGGGCGTGTTTTAATAATATTAAACTATTTCACATTTCATGAATAAGATATACGTTGCTGAGGTGTAATAAAAATTACTTCCTGCATATTTACAGAAACACAAAGATTTCGACTATTATACTGTATCCGAAGTACGCTCTACTACAACAGCAAGATCTGAATATTTTTAAAACTTCGTTATCGTACGAAAGCACCTCATTTGTTACGTTCACGTGCAATTTCCAACTTGTTTTTTCATATACTGATATAGATACGGATGCTCAGAAAATATCGGGCAAAAATGCGGATATCTATCACTTATAATGGTTTTTCCATGAGGTGCCATTTTATTTTAATTTATGGAAGGATGCTTTGTTATCCTGCTTTTTTTTATCTGAAAACATTTAGGATTTTGATAAACATATTTTAAAAATTTACAATTATAGAGTCTATAAAAATTGTATATCGCAGTATTTCCTGAGAATATGGTGGCCGTGTACCAAAGTGGTAAGCAAACTTTCAGATACTTTTATAAAAGTATTAAAATTCGTACTACTATGAAGTAGGTGTGGCTTGCTACATTATCATGATGGAGCTTCCAATTAGCGTTTTCTAGTACAGAATACTTTTTAATTATGGCCAATGTCTCCATAGCCGATTTTCCGAGTCTCCGAATTTAATAGCGTAGCTTTTTAATTGAACGTAACATTTTTAAGCTTTAACAGATCCTAGGAGCAGGGGTATAAAAAAACCACAATAGGAGCCGCATAGAAGCTCTTTGGAAACTGATGCTCGGCGCGTGTTGAATCCATGGATTTATTAAGAAGGAGAAACTGACGTATCCTTATAATATTGAAGCTTCATCTGTAACCACTTTCGCAGAGATTTGTTACAACCGCGGTAAACTTCCACCAGTAAATCTTCCACCAGTAAATTTATGCAGAAAATTTCTTTTTATTTAAACGCCACATTGAAGGAAAATTCCAATTAAAAATAAGGGCACTAAAATGTCAAAAACTGATATTCGTTTTTACTGTGAGAGTTTTCTTCGGCGGTAATGTTCCTTCACACTGTGACAACCAAAACAACCTCCTGCTAGTGTGTGTGAAAAGATTATAATTCCGAGACAAACTGACACCAGTGAAAAGAAATCGACATGCTTTACCAGATTTGCGAAAGAAATCTCTCATCAATAAAATAAGATAAAACTTTCTATTCGAGTTTACTGGTGGAAGTTTTTGCAAGCAGATATCAGAAACTATAGATCTGATTACAAGAAACAGCCGCCATCTTGTGACAACTTCCTCAGTTACTTCACTAGAAACTACTAGACAATACACTACATGTCCCTACCTTTCTATTCATAACTCCATTGTACCATCGGATCTCTGTCTTCACCGAAACAACTGGAGCATGCGATTTGCGACGCACAGTCGCGTCAGTAAAAACAGGCCTCACTGATTTTGATACAAATAATGTACAACATGTGAAAGCTCCAACAATAAAATTTAAAGCGTATTTATCAGCTGAAATACAAGTAATTAAGTTATTTTAAAACAATTTAAGAAATTGCAAAATGACTTAAAATACGTAGCATGCAGTGTTTTCTGAAGAATAAACTTGGTTTTCCATTTTATGATAAATATAATTTCCTATCCAGTTCTAAATGATTTCGATCACGCGATCACCCGTTTTTCTCCTGCTTTTCGACCGGTTTTTCGGCTTTCGTCGAGAAATGTGTTCTTAAACGTCAACTTTGAAGCTTGTTATGAAAGATATATTACGTTTGTAAAAAACCGTAAACTGAGTGCAATTAGACAGTTTCTTAATAACAACATCTGCTAGTTTCATGCATTTCCGAACAAAAATAAATTAAAACTTATATCACAAAGTTGCCCCTTTTGATTTAAGAACACCCTTAACGCATTTTCTTTTCAAAAAATGAAAAAATGCAGAATTTTTCTGATAGAAGAAGAATTATTTTGTGAAGGTATCATTTTAAAAATATTTAATGCATTCCAAACGAGAATCCCCCCCCCCTACCTTTTTTGTTGTAAATCAAAAAGTTTTATTGTGACAAAATAATGCCGGTTATTCAACATTTATGTTTCTCAGTATCTTGTTTTATCTGAAGAAGAATAACGAAAATTCTTTTACATACATTAAACTCTTTCCTTTCATTTTTAAAAACATTGTTAAGTTTAAATTATTCTTTAGAAATTGATGCAGACATTTACATGGAAAAAGAAATGCCCACTTTCTTTCAAACTATTGTTCAAACTTTTTAAAAGAATGAGCAAATTTCAAACACTTTTTCTTTATGCTTCCTGATCTCAAGTTTCATCAGTAAAAAAAATCACATATTGTTTTATCTTATTTCAACTATATGTCTAATTTAGAATTTAGAAATATAAAATTTTCTGCCACACATTTTTAACAGTGTTCGTGCATAAATAATAGAGAAAAATATCCTTTTAAAACGATTTACTTTGAATTCCAAAAAAAATATATATTTTATTATAAATAAAGGTGCTAAAGTAATTAAAAAAAAACATTTTTTTTCAGGCGAAACCTTAAACTTCCATCAAAACAAAAAAGAAAGAAAAAAAAAAAGCATATGCATTTCGAACTGCCTATTTTTATTTAAAACATATTAAAAATTTAAATTGTTCTTTCTTTGCTGGTGTTCTATTTTGAGTTCTAATTATTTAAAAAAATAAAAAAAAGAACTACATCTGTATTTATATTTTAAATAAAACTCAATGTGTCCGTTTATGATTTTATCACAATTTATATCAATAAGAAAATGTTTCTTTCAAAATATTTATCTTGCATTAACATTCGCGATTTTAAGTTGTAAAGAAGTCATTAAATCTTTAAGTTCATTAATCCTTTAATGGTTGCATTAAATTACAGTTTAAAAATTCAAATTCATTATTGCCATCACTTTTTGAGAAAAGAAATATTCACTTTGAATAATAACAAATAAAATGAAACCAAATGATAACACTAATGACAAATAAAATTATACCAGAATAAAAGCAAATACACTATTTTATAAAACTAGTGGGAATCAGACAATCTACTTATAATAAAATGAGTTTGGAGAGAAGTGTGTAGAACACTTCCAGTGCGTACCATTCTAATGTAGGAATCCACAGTTGCTAAACGCCATGTTAGGCCTAATGGAAAACATATGTTAACAAATGACAGCTAAATGATAATTTCTTCTGCTTGAAATAACGTTTGTCGGGCAAATTTCCTTATAAAACATGTATATCATATCCAATTACAATACATTAAGTTCCAATTTAAACGTACGCTATTATAAACAAAATAAACAATCGACGGCTTCACAAAAGAGAAATGAATGACTCTTAGTGATTCATTAAAATAATAATAACAATAAAAATATCTAATTATGATTTTAAAGTATTTGTAAAATCATATTAAAACATTTTAAATACATTTTAAATTATATTTTCATTTTTGTTTACATTTATTATAGGCAGTAAGTTTACAACATTAAAAAAAAAACTCAATGGTTTTGTAAGTCCATGGTTTTTTTTATGGATTTATGCACTGTGGACGGACTTCAGCTTTTATTGTGCTGCCATCTATCAGCATCAATGCGAATGAATAATTTTTTCCATTTGATTTATAGTTAGTAATAAATAAAAATTGCAAAATGTAATAATGTGTAAGAGATTTCTCTTGAACGTTTCCGTTATATAATTTTAAAATACCAAGCTATAAATAAATAGATAAATTTTCATATGATTTCTTAGGTATAATTTAAATTTCGTTTTATTATTATTATTTTTTTTAAGATGTCAACATTTATCAACTTAATTTTTCAAATTTTGTTTTCTATTATAAAGAAAATATTTTTTTTTTCCCTCAAGGTGTAATGGATATATGAGATATTATAATAACTGCATTAATGAGATTGAAAATTATTTTTCCACATTCTATTATTAAAGTAGAATTTTTCTTACTTTTCAAGGTTATTATATTCAAAAATTACTATGCTAAAAAAAAAAAAAAAAAAAAAAAAAAAAAAAAAAAAATACCTGTTTTGTTGTAATTAGTATAAGTTATACATGACTTTATATTACTTATATTTTAATTACATTTCATAAGAAATGTAATATTAATTATAATATTAATTTTAATTAATAATAATATAATAATTAATAATTAATTTTATTATATTAATATTAATAATTAATAATAATATTAATAATTAATATTAATAATTAATTAATTTTAATTAATAATAATATAATAATAATATAATAATAATTAATAATAATACTAATTTTTAATGTTTAGTGAAATTTTCATAAAATGTGTTTTACTTTGCTAATTATTTTTACTGTTCTGATAAATACTGCTGTTTTTTTTTTTTTTTTTTTTTTTGTGCCCAATTGTTGAACTATTTCAGAAATTTAATATCAAGTAAAAAAAAAAAAAAATCCTTTGTATTGCTATTTTTAAATAATGCTTTTCTACAATACAAACTCTTTAATAATAAAATCTTCATTCTGTTTGTTTGTACGAAGTCTTACGAAAATAAAATGCAGGTCAAAATTCCGTCATTTTTGACGGGGGTTATATACTAGTTCTGAATAAAAGCCGTGAGGCTTGGAGCCCGTGAATGTCTCGGGCGCGACTATTAACCCCATCGCGACAGGAGCCTTTTATGAAATGTTTAATGTTTTGTCACCGATTTTTAAAAACCAAAATTTGTGCCTTATTAAATCGAGAAAATACTCCGATTCATTATGGCAAATTTTAAAGTATCATTTTACTGGTGGGATAAGCAAGGCGTGTCGCTCGTCCACAAGGGGTTAAGAGGTTAACCCTTTAACGATAATAGCATTTTCATTGCTACGATGTCGAAATAAATGAATGACACCGGTAATTAGGAACAAATACATTTCTAAATAAGGAAACGTGATTTTTCACATACAAAATAAAAGGGATATTTTTAGATAAAAATACCGGTGTCAGTGTTGCGTATCGGAATTAAAATTTTGTGATTTCGTGGCGAAACCAATGAACGTTAAAGGGTTAACACAAAAACACTGGAAATGTTACCCAAGTGTTATAAAAACATTTCACACCAGAATTTTTACCCAGACTATTTAACTTATTCAGCTGCGACAGCCTGTTAACTTATACTTCGGGAAACACGTTTCATTTATTTCTAAAGAAAAATTCTGGTTCGAATCGAAATATTTAAATTTTTCACCGGCCAAAATGATCGCTGTGACAGTTCTAGTTGTACGGATTAAAGAAAAAATATTCGTTTTTATTTCAAATTAATTCAAGATAACAGCAGAACTTTTAAGCAAATATAGTTTTAAAATCTTTCGGACATGAAAATATTTGTGTCTTTCACATACAAAGCATTATTAAAAAATAATTGTTAATAGTAAAAGAAAAAATAATCTGGCAACATTACCGTAAGCAATTTTCAATTCTGAAAAATATGTTTTAAAATTAAAATACCCCTATAAGCCAACGCGGATTATTACCCTCGGTTCTTGATTTTCCGGTTAAATTATTCTTGAGTAATCTTTCAGGCAGCGTTTTTATTTTGTATCACAGACGTTCACAATTTAAGAAAGTTTTAATTAAAGAAAACTCAACGACGCTCAAAATAACTATTTCGGAAAATTTTGTCTGAGCAAATCTTATTTCAATTTTCCATCTGATTTCAATTTTTAATAAGAAGTAAAAAAATTTCAGATTTTGTAAAAGTTTAAAAAGAGTAAACTATTTCATGATAATACTTTTAATTTCAAAATCCTTGTGGGAAGTACAAGTCACACACATATATTTTTTAAATATAAAGACGAAATATACTATTTTTTCGGAAAGTCTATTTAATTACGTTTCATGAATACGTGCTTTGTTATTAAAACGCAAAAACTTGCAGAATTGTGCTTCAGATGAAATGAAATGATATGCTATTTCTTTCGACCAGCTGTTAACCCTTACCGGTGCGAACAAATTATGGTAGTAAAACGAGAAATTATCGACTGACACAGAAATTTACAAACGACCTTTTAACCCCTTAACTGGTTAGTCTTCCGTTCAATAAATTGAAAATAGTGGATTCACACCACTATTATTTAAGTAAAATATTCGTAAAATTTTGTCTAAGCATTTCCACCCCTCAATAGTATGAAAATTTTCTTTAAAATATTTGTGGTGTCAAAAAGCTTTAAATGATGCAATGAGAAAATTCGTCTTGCCTGAACGGCTTCCGGGCAAACAAGTTAAGGGGTTAAGAAATCAAGAACTCCTTAATTCAAGCTTTTATTGCAAAATCAAGACTTTATAAAAAATATTACTGGTGCCAATTGCCAGTTTGGAATTAAAATTAGGTGTGTCCAGACCGGAAACACTGCGCCGGAAATGGTTAAAGTGTCATCTCTAAACAGTAACGTTCCGTCACAGAAGCTAGCCATGAAAAACAGCAGATGAGGAATCATTGAACTGTTTTCTTTTAACCTCTAAGCATGCGCATTGTGAATACATTCACATTAGTGGAATAGCATTTCACAGTTTATAAAGAAGATCCGGGACACATTTTAAAATAACTTTTATTTAGAGAATTAAAATTTTGAATTTTTTTAAGATGATCCGGTTTTCACACTTTCCTATCAGTATTTTAAATCAAAAAACTTCGTAGAATGTTCCGTTAACATTTGCCATAGAATTATACAATAGATATTACCGTTTTAAAATTGTGGTTGGAAAGTATAAAAATTTTAGGAACAGTGCGAGCCCTGTGTAACATGATCTTTTACTTAACCCGTTCGCGACGTCGCGCGCATTTCAAAGTGCGCATCTGAAGACGGAGCGGAGAAATTCGATTTTATCTTCATGGCCGAAGGATTTTGCGCAGCTAAGCCTAACTCTAGTAATGTCTTCTTTAAAAATTGTAAAAAATTCATTTTCCCATGTAACCTTTTGAAATTTACATGTATGGAGTATGTTGTTTATTATGTGTATTGACAGAAAAAATGAGTTATTTTCTCCGTTATTTTTATATATAAATGACTTTTTAAATGTATGTAATACACAATTTTACAAATTAAGATGATCCGGGGAACATTTTGTTATAACTCAAAATGTTATCTACAGAATTTCAATTTTTTTACATTTAAATTAACAGAAACATCTAATTTGCATTTTGCATTTTTTAAATTATTATTTTTTTAATAAAGAAAAAATATGTAATTTTTATTTAAAAAATTATATTTTCAAAAGTAATTTTTTTTTCAATTTTGCTGAATCAAAATTAAAATAAATAATCAATAAAGACATGTTTCAAGTTTGAACATTTACCTTTAACGGTTCTTGAATTTATACCCGGGAAATTGTGAAAAAATCCATCATGAAGAAAAACGCATTTTCACAAGAAGTCATTTCTATGTCTAATGCTTCAAAGCTAGATTTTAAAAAGAACTCAAAATAAAAAGAACTCAAGAAATTCAACACTTTAAAAATAAGTCAAATATGATTTAAACTGCATTTTAAGCACAAAAAACACAGAAATTTTTGATGCGATAAAATATTTTTAAAAAGATTTTAAGATTTTTATGTCCCTGACCCCCTTAAAGTAAAATATGCCCAAAACAAAATTTAGGATGCATAACGCATAGTGAAGTTGAAAACCAATTTCTGCAAATTCCATGAATGCAACGAAAACTACTCAAATTTCATTGTATTGACCTACATATAATCTATAAATTATATTACATTTTTTGCTAAAAATTTGTTCTATTAAACGCATAGCATAGTTGACATTTCCTTTTCAGTAGTTTTCGAAAATAGATTAAAATACACTTGAAATCATTTGAAAGCATTATACGGGGATGCAAAAATCTTGGCGCCAGCAAGCTGTCTTTCAGTACTATATTTCTTTTGCTTTTCATCCTTTAATAATTTGTGTAAAATTATTTAAAAACTAGTTGGATGCGCCAATCCCAAAACTTTATTCTATCTCATACGTACATTTTAATATTAAAAAAAAAATAGATGCTCATTTTAATGTTTTGATAATTTTAATTCAATACCTTACGAACTTTGGTTTTCATCTTAAATTTCTGCTTCAATCAATTAATCGGAGTAAAAACGAATTTCCGTCTCTACTCGAGCCGATGAACGATAGAATGATAGGCAGATTTTTTTTTTAATTGAGGGAGGACCTATTTGCCTCACCAAAAAATAACTATATACAAAAATTTTAGACCAGTTCTAGGACTAACTTCATACACTTTTAGGTGGTGCAATATAAAAAAGGGATAAACTTTGCTATTGCAGCGCCCCCTTCCGGCGGATTTTTTTCAAATTCAGGGAGGAACAACTAGCCATAGCCATATATTTACACAAAAAAATTGGTTCAATTCATTGTATAAATTCATATACTTTTCGTCGGTGCAATATTGAAAATGGACCAAAAATCGCGATTGCAGCGGCCCATCCGGCGGATTTTTTTCAAATTCAGGGAGGACCAACCAGCCATAGTCATACGCTTACATTAAAAAAAATTGGTTCAATTCAATGCATAACTTCATATACTTTTGGTCGGTATAATATTGAAAATGGCACAAACATCGCAATTGAAGCGCACCCTTCCGCCGGATTTTTTTCAAATTCAGGGAGGACCAATTAGCCAAAGTCATACACTTACACAAAAAATTTGGATTCCATGCATAGCTTCATATACTTTTGGCCGGTACAATGTTGAAAATGGCACAAAAATCGCGATATTTCAAAACTGCAGGAGGACCTGCTTGCCACAGCCAGAAACATTCACAAAAAATTTGGTTCATTTCTATACATAACTTCATACACTTTTTGATGGTAGAATGGCGACATACACACAGACACACAGACATCTCTTTTATTGAAGATAGAAGAAAATAATAAAAATTATATTATATAATATGAATCACCATTTTAAAATATCAAATTAAGGTAAATGCACTAGTAGTGGGCCACTTAAGGACATTTGTCTAATTATTATTGATATGTTAGTGAATTCCAAAAAACATATATATTTTTAGCCTAGTCCTTACCTTCATGTATCAGAATAAACATTCAAATTTTTAAAATATATTCTTTAGAAAAAATGAAAAATAAAAAATGTTACCTTCCTCTATGCTCCAGTAGTGGGCATAGTAAATTTCTGATGCCCCAGTAGTGGGCCCCCCAGAAGTGGGCCACGCCATTCTTGAGTTTAATGTGTACTGTACAGAGGTTATAACATTTTTTACATATCTACACATAAATATACACAATAATGAAATCATACTTGGAAGTTTTGATGATTACGTAAAATAATTTCAGCTTCTCTTTAGTTTTTTTCGAACAGTCTGTAATATTTTATAACTTAAAAAACTATATCTGCCCTATTTGTTAATTTGCAGTAGTGATAAATAATAAGCTATTCATAATAAAAAGGGTAAATAAATGCTGAAATGATTGTAAAACTATATTATATTTATATTATACTTATAAAAAAAAAGAAAAAAAAACAATGTGAGAGGGATTTAAATTTAACTGGATTTATTTCTCTTTTACAGCCATTTTATTGGCTCTTTTTTTTTCATTGGATATTTTCTTCAACTCTTCCTTTTGAATTTTTTTTTCTTTTCTTTTTTTCTGCAGCTTTAGCATTTTTAATATCTTCTCTCTTTTTAAAATATTGGAGCATTTGAGGAGAAGTCACAATTGTAGGAAGTTTCTCTCTCTTTCTTTGTTTTATATTCTCTTTCTGGTCAGAAAAGAACTCTTTTGAAGGGAGATGGTACATTTTTAGATGGTTCAGCAACGGGCCCGGTTGATCCTTCTGGAATATCCACTTCAGCATCAGCATATTCAACAGTGGCAATTGATTCTGCATTGCATGCCGCCTCAATAGATATGACTGCTGTACTCTATAAGAAGTAAAATGTTTATTAAATAAATAGTAAATTTTTATAAATAATAGTAAAAAAATATACTAATTTTAAGTGCTTAGTACCAAAATTATTTTGTGATAGTTTACCTGGAAAACTGGTTACTTGTTCAAAGTCTCCTTCGTCTCCAACCATAAGTAATAAAGATCTGTTTACTCCACAGGGCCTTTCCATTCACCTTTATTTTCTCAGAAAGATTTCATATTTTCTTCTTCAACTTTTTCTTCGAGAATATCCATAGCCATTTTTCTTTCCTTTATTGGTGATATTACCACTTTCTTTGATGTTACTTTGGATTCAACAATTACTTTCTTTGGATCCCATGGAACCAGTCCACATGCACGGAATCCACTGACAATTGTTGTAGGAGTTAAGCGATCTAAAGATGACTTTAGAACTGGTGGAAATTCACGTTTCTCTAGTTGTTTGCCTTCATGGGTTATTCTGAAGTTCACCATTTCCTGCCGCCAAGCGCTTTTAAGAATATGGAAAACAGCAACGTCCATAGGTTGCATCAAGTGTGTGGCATTTGGGAGCAAAACTACCATTTCAATTCAATGAGCTATACAGAAGGTGCTTAGGTTTATAGATATATGAGAATTGTGCCCATCCATAAATAACAGTACAGTTTCTCTATGTTATGCTTATTTAAATTTGGCTCAAAAATTTTTCTCACATACTCATAAAATGTTTCTTGAGACATTTTTGTCCACTTTCCGACTTTCCAATAGCCCAATCAGAAGGCATGGCCTTTGAAATTTGTTGAGGTATCCTATCATACCTGAAAATTGGAAAGACAAAAAATTAGAATATCAATATTTAACAATTTCAATGTTTAAATTACTAGATTTATGATTTTAGACATGCTTACCTATAAACGATCATTGGTGGTGCAAGTTAACCAGCTGCATTGGCTGTTAAAAGAGCAGTGAAATTAAGTTTTTCATCAGCTCCAGCAGTGGTATACACCTTTTTTTATCCTCTTTCAACAAGAACTTTTTCTGGCTTCGTATTTTAAAACAAAGCTGTATCATCACAATTGCAAACCCTCTGGGGGTTACACAAGACATTGTCCAGTTTTTTGTTTTTTAAATAAGTCTCAACCTCTAGAAACCAATCATTTATACTCTTTTGTGACACTTCTTTCCTGCTCGTTGTTAAATTTTGGCTGTTACGCAGTTTAATGTCAGGATGGCGTTTAAAAAAACTCTCATACCACTTTCGTCCAGGAAGACTATTTTCTCCAGGGAAAGTAATTTTATGCTCTTTGGCCCATTTTATTATGTTAGTCATGAGTATTTTTTTTTGTAATAGGAAATCCTTTACTGGCCATGCTTTTAATCCACAAAACAATGTTGTTTTCCTGGTCGTTGCTAAACAATGTACTTGGGCCTTTTTGTGTAGCTAATTTGACTCCTCCTTTCAATTTCCTTTGCAAAGTTGTTTTTGCAATATTATACTGCTTGGCTACAGAACGGACACTCGTTTCTCCACATCCGCAATTGCAATTTTTAGTTGTTCTTCTGTATAATTTTGCTCCTTTCTTTTCTCCATTATCCTGCAATATAATAAACATATATAATAAAATATACAGAAAATACCACAAACATATTAGGAAAATCATATCCTGGTTGTTCCAGTAGTGGGTCACGTGTGCACCAGTAGTGGGCCATCTGGCCCACTACTGGAACAAACTGAAATTTAATGATCCAGAAGTGTTTACCAGTAGTGGGCCAGGTGGCCCACTACTGGAACAAATTGAAATTTAATGACCCAGAAGTGGACCACCCCGAAACTTAATAATATGTTAGTTTTATACCTTTTAAGCATAAGGAATAAAGTATTCATTTATTCAGTGTATTAGAAATGTGACATTTTAATATAAAATACCGTATACTTTCAAAGAAAATAATATTGAATGAAAATTTACCTCTTAAGGAAGGCAGTAAGAATGAGCCACAAAATCTTTGTATTTTAAGACTGGACGAAAAACAACCTTCCAACTCAAGGACTATCTTTATACAGAAGTTTTCCCTTTGCCTGATAACAGATAAGGATTCCACCCAAACCGCAGTTAGTTTGTTATCTGACAGGGGTGATTAGAAAACTAGTTTTTCAACTTTGAAAACTAGTGGCTCACTATAGGTACGTGGTCCACTACTGGTACACTTACCTTATATCCATGTGAAGTACTTGAACTTCAAAGGAAAACAATATGCCTCTAATCATGTTTCCATAAATATTATAAAATATTACATCTTTATTATTTTCACTGGAATTTTCTTTTTTTAGGAAATTTTAATTCGATGCATTAAACGAAGAATCAAATAAAAATTTCTAACTTATTGATATTTGAAAGAGAGCATTTTATTTTTTCTGAAACAGAAAGAATATTATTGATATAATTTTGACTGTTCAGGTTTTTTTTTCATTACATTTTATTTAGTCAAATTATAACTAAGTGTTTGATGGTTAAATTATTCTGAAATGCCTGTTTAGAGTTTAATTTGTGTACAAGCTGTTTTCCATAAAATCTGAGCGTAACATAGTAAAAAATAAGAGCTATAGAAGTTGTATAAATATGTTTTGTGGGATCTGTGACACTCAAAATATGTAGTTTTGTTAATAAACGGAAGTAGAAAATTTTTTTACTGCAATATTTTCTTCTATTAAAGATAGATGGAAATAGTAATTTAACCATTTCCGGCGCAGTGTTACCACTCTGGCAACACCTAATTTTAATTCCAAACTTGCAAACGGCACCAAGAATATTTTATAGAAATTTCGCTTTTATGATGAAACGTGAATTTGGGAATTCTTAATTTCTATAAGAGTCTTTTTTAAATTCCGGTGTCAATCAACAATTTCTTATTTTATGAACGGAATTTGCCTGCGCCGGAAAGGGATAACTAACGAATGAACTTTTACTTTTCATTTCAAAATCAGTGGCTCCCCTTAAGATCCTACACTAGTCGTTCGTAAATATTCGGATGATAATGTTAAGTCTATTGGGACGTTATTTTCAAATATCTCTTTCAAATTTTAATATTTTCACTTTTTTTTTTTTTTTTTTTTGCATAAGATTACACAACCGGGATAGTTTTTACTTATTCGATTTTGGTTTCGGATTTTTTTTTTTTTTTAAATTTCTTTAACTTTCGGAACCGAAAAAAACCAGTTCTGAAATTGAAACTATTGTAATATAAAAAATATATAACCAAAATCAAGAAATTAGAAACTAGCCCGGTTGTAGATTGTCCTCAACTGTCCTATGCAAAAATCACTAAATTAAAAAAAAAAAGAAAATATATGAAAATTTGAGGGAGATTATCTGAAAATAACGCCTTCATAGACTTAACATTATCAGCCGTGTCTTTTTGAGCGAGTCGAGTGACCTCTTAACTAACGAATGGATTCGATTTCAATTGGCTCTCCTAAATTTGAACTGATGTCATCAATTCTTTCAAATTTGGCTTACATTAAGTCGTTATAACATGATTACAAAAATCTAAATTATCGGTAGTTAAGCTGCTTCTGTTCTTGCATAAATTGTACTACTTCTGCGCATCTGAACAAGTGCTACAACTGAGAGGTAACCGAGAGAACTAACCGACAAAGTGTAGCAGTAGCCCAAGCCAAATTTGATTGAACAAATGTAGAAGGTAAATCAAATTGTAGAGGAAGTGATTGTACTTTGTTTTTCGACGCGCCTTCGATCGTCCAATCACTGCATTCGTTATGCCGTTTGTTACAGCAAATTTGTAATGAAACAAAAATGACACTGATAATATCTATTTTCAGATTGCATTTTTATGTTTTCATCAAGTGTCTGTGGTTACTATTTAAATTTTATTATTTCTTTATACAGGGTGTCCCAGAATTTCGTGTACAAACTTTGAGGGGTGGTAGAGAACATCGTTTGGAACTACAAGTACATATGAAAGCATGGGCGGAAACGTCTTGTTAACCCTTTCACAGCCAGTGAAAATGTATATGAAACTTCAAAAATTTTAATACAAAATGAACATTGACACCAGAATTTTAATATGATTTTTCCATTTATTATGTATGTGAGATGTTTGGCTTCTCTTCTTTACAAATACATTTTTCCGCAATATCTGATGTCATTCATATTTTTCCACATTTTAGCATTTTCTAATAGCTACTAAGATACTTGATTTTAAAGAAACATAATTTTAAATTTAATTAAAAATTAAATTATTTCTTGTAATATTTTCTGTGTAATAAAGCGTTTTGGACTGCTTTCTGCATGGTGTCATAACTGTGTCTTTGCGTTTCTTTGAGCTTTCCACGGACAAAGCACTTCCATTGCTAAAATGTTGAAAAATATGAATGACACCAGAAATTGCGGAAAAATAAATTTGCAAAGAAGCAAAGCCAGACATTTTACATACATAATAAATGGAAAAATCAATTAAAATTCTCGTGTTAGGGTTCATTTTGAAGTAAAAATTTTGTAGTTTCATGTACCGTAATTTCAGGTGTATAAGCCGCACATCAAACAATTCTTTTTCGACCCAGAATTTTTTAAGAATCAAATATAGATCGTTAGATCGCCGTAAATATTTGTCTTCAATCACTAAATAAAATTCCTGGGTCCAAAAAGAATTGTTTAATCCGCGGCTTATACACCCGAAATTACGGTGCATTTTCAAGGGCTGAGAAAGGGTTAACAAGACTTTTTCCGCCCATGCTTTCCTATGTAATTGTGGTTCCAATCTATATTCTCTACCACCCCTCTAATTTTGTACACGAAGTTCTGGGAAACCCTGTATATACGAGGATTGTTGAAAAAGTTTTGCTAATTTATTAATTGAACAGAGTGAAATATTTTAAATGGACAAATAACATCCAAATGCTCTTCAACATGGTGTTTTTATTTTGCAGGTGGAACCAACTGTTGTTACACACTGAAACAGAGAACTATGTGGAAGTGAAGTTAAAGCATCATCCGCCAATCGAATTCTTGGCAGCGGAAGGTGTTGCACCAACCGATATCCTCAGGAGAATGAATGCTATGTCTGGCGAACATGCGTGGACAGAAGTACCGTCATACGATGATTCGATACGTGGCAGTCGAATGGACAATCCAGGCACGTCGAGTGTACGTGAACAGCCCTACTGTGGTCAATTTAAGACCTGACACAGTGCAGAGTAGACAGAACGTGTCGATGGACTGATTCATAATAATCGGCGCATGAAGCAGAAGTTGATTACCAGGATCGTTGTAATGTAGCTTGGAACAGCGACTCACATCGGGAAAGACGAGTTCGGCTACACGAAAATGTACTCTCGGTAAGTCTTCCGAATTTGCGCCTTGTGAGTTTTAGCTGTTCACAAATATGAACGAACATTATAACAGGTTACTTTAGGCACGCTATGAAACGAGAATGCTACTGTTAATTCAATTGGGTGGGGGCGTTATTCTCAAATTTTCCGTTTTTATTTCAATCATTCAAAAATATTACAATCGAAGAGAAATTTCAAAATAATTTCCTCATAGATTTTAACATTAGAATTTTCCTGTATTCTCGTTACTGACTTAGTCTCTTCAGGAGACATGTAACATAAAGTGGCTCCAATTTTTAAACAATCGGGATGAAAAATGGAGCTAAAAATATTATAATGCTAGATGATTATGGACCTTACATATGATGGTTCTGAAAAGTTTTAAAATAATATATTTAAAGCACTGTCGATGAGTATTTTTTCTTTTTGAATTATTTTTTTCGAAATGTGTGTTTTTTTTAATGCTTCGGTAAAACATTTTTAAATTCTATTTTAGGTATAGTGTTGAAACATTCCAAAATTCTGTAATTAATTTGTTTCTGCACAAATATATAAATTTTTTAAGTCTGGATGAATTTTTCTTAAGTAATAAAAAATATGTTGTTAAAATTTTAGGATTATCGAATTTGTTTGGTAAAGTAATTTTAATCTTATTTATTTTAAGCCAAAATGACAATTTCTTCTTATTATTCTCAAATAATATACTTTCTGATAATAAAACAAATTTTAAAGTGATATATTCAAAGTTTTTTTGAGAAAAATGCACATAACAGACATGTTATTTAAAAAAATATGTCAAAAGTTAATTACTTCTTGAAAACTAATTTATACACGAAATTATTTAATTCCATTTATATATGGACTAGACTGTATTTATTGATTGAAAAAAATTTCATTTGTAACTTTATTTTTGAGTAAAATACATCTAATAGATTTAATATTTCGGAAAATCTGCTTCATTTTAATCGTTGAGATGTCCCATGTTAAGTAAAGGGAACGTGTTTTAAGTCCTTGAGAAGCAAGCAATAATATTGGATCGTCATCGGAAAAATTGAAATTTTTTTTTTTAAATATGAAAATGTAATTTGAAACATTTTGCCTCCAAAGTTAAAAATATGAAATTTCAACAAAAGTTTCGGGTGAGAATCTCGTTTAAAATAGGTGGGATAAAAAATATCCGATCGCCCCACAAGGGGTTAAGTCCGACAAACACGTCTGCCATAAAAATAATGATATTTTGTAATCTAAATCTTTCTTACCTCAGTCGCGAGTTCTTGACGCTTTTATTTGAATGATCGTATTTAAATCGCATATACTTCAAAGAAGAAGTATTTTGCTCGAAAACAAACATTTATGAACAAAACTAACACTAAGCAATTGCTTAAAAAAGACTCTTTTCTGCGTCTTCAATTTAAATTATCTACATCTCGTCTCCAGGAAAAGAATAGAAGGAAAAATGACATAAAATTAAAACTGTTATCAGATTAATTATTTACGTGTATTACTAGCCCTTCAATGACAAACTCCCTCTCTATGAAGAAGGATCATTCCATTTTTTAGCAGGTGGGGAAAGGTAGGAGGGAGTGATCGGTACAGAAAGGTAGAGCAGTTAATTGAAATAGTGGCTTCGTCTATCAACTTGAAATTAAAATACATTAGCGGAACACTGAAGATGTCATTTTTGTTTTATGTTTAATTAATTATTTGGTTATTAAAATAAAATATTTTTTTTTAATTGAAATCGGATTTTTAAAATTGAAATATCACTAATTTTATCTAGTTTAACCCTTTCGTGGTTATAAGCGCGTATACGCGCCCAGAATACCACTTAATTTGAATTGCGAAATGCCATACTGACACCGGAATTTTTAAATGAAAATTTTAATTTTACAAAGAACGTAAAAAAAACATTTATGTATTATGAAATAAATTTGTTTTTAAATTCCGGTGTCATTCAATCATTTTAGTATTTTATGAATAGAAGTGCTTTAACCGTCAAAGGGTTAAGTGCAGTGCTCCTTCTCCTTATTAAAATTAAAAAAATAAAATTAGAGCAAGATTGCTTTTTTTTTTTTTTTTTTTTTTTTTTTTTTTTTTTTTTTTTGCGAAAAATAAAAATAACGTATCGTAAAAGTAACGTAACGCAGATTATTAAAATTTTTTCTTATTCGGTTTCATAATTCTTTAACTTTAAACAATCTTAAAATTGGCGAAAAATAAAAGTAAGTAACATATCTAAAGCCATTACTGAAATTTTTTTGTATTAGATTTCATAATTCTTTATATCTTAAAATTGTGTCATTTGTGCCTCCCCTCCCCTCTCAAAAAAAGTAAATAAATTAATAATCGCCCAACTTTATTTACAAGCTTTCGAATTGTTTTGATTTTTTTTTTTTTTTTTTTTTTTGTAAGCAGATACATCCTAAGTAATAATCATGAAATACTAATTTATGGAAAAATTCAAAAGAAAAAAAAAAAAAAAAGAAATTAAACCAAAGGTGACGAGTCCTGGTCAATATTATCCACTGGCGTCAATACATTATCCGTATTCATGCAATCTTTAGCCGAAGTCCGTTCCAAATCGTCAACATCTTTTTCTGAGGTCAATATTTTATTCGTTAGCCAAATTCTGTTCAGAGTCGTCATCAAAATTAATCGAAGTTGGCCTTGAAAAAGGCCTTTTGGTTGTAAAATCATTAGACATAGCGCAGGCTTAATCAAATTATCAAATGGAGCCAAATCAAAAGAAATCGTACTACTGAATGTACTTTTAGTACATCACTCCCTCCTACCTTTCCCCACCTGCTAAAAAACGGAATGATCCTTTCTCATAGAGAGGGAGTTTGTCATTGAAGGGCTAGTCGTGTATTCATTTAACAATGCGATATTAACACAACAATGAGACAGAAAATTATTTATTTATGCATATATAATACCATTGTTTGATTTAGAAAAAAAAACATTTTTTACTAACAATTCGAAAGTTTCAAAAGTTATATTGTAACAATGTAAAACTACAATTACAACAATATTGATATTTCTCCATTTATAACAATATAAATGATAGAATTTAGTCTAAAATTGACCCTACTAAGAGTTTGCATTAATTTGGCATTCAAATTATATATATTTGAGCTTTTAGTGATTTTGCGACTAAAAAGATTTGTACGACCATGGTACACACTACATACGTAGAGGTAAATTAAAACAAAATATGTTATTAATTTTTCTTAGTTATTCTTAAGTCTACATACGTGTATCTCATATTCCTTGTGACCTCATACCGACAAATAACTAAAATTCTAACAGTCTTAAGAATTGAAATATTTTGTTTAAATTGATCAATCGATTACATTTATCAAAATAAGCTATACAAAAAATATCGATTAAAAATATCAGCGCATTCATCCTGTTTAACAGTTTTTTTCATATCGCTTTGTAAACTCTTAACTAACACGTTAACATGTTTCAGAAATGAAACATCAAAAATAAACTTACAGTACAAGTACATACAGTACATAAATCCACAGTTTACAGTAATGAAATTTAATTTAGAATAATAAGTCACATTCAGTATAACATGATAATTGACGGCAAACATGATTACTGAATTTTACCCATTAAACTCGAAAATATCTATGTATTTTGAAATAAAATCAAAGACCCAAGGAATAGCTACAAGATTCTATCAAGTCAGTTTTCAGAAAGTAACAAGATAACCTAACTATGACATGCATAAAATTTCTAAAAAAATAAGGTAATTTAATCTCCGCTTACCTACTTCCAGGGCAGCGGAGAGGGAGTTAGAGTCACTTAAAAACAAGCGGACATCGACTATGACTCCTGCTTTTTATTTTTTATTTCTTTATTTCTTAATTTTTGTTAGACAGTTTTGAATTGAAATTAAACAAATTGTGTGTAATTTTCAATCTACAAAAGGAATTATTATTGTTATTTTTGGATTATACCGGGCTACCAAGTTGAAGATTCGAAATATACTGCCTGTCGTGCGCAAAAGATGAAAATCGTTTTTAATTAAAATCTCCAGTAGATCCCGAACTATTTCCGAACTAGTAAAATTTCCCTCTTTATCTTTTTTTTCCCTTTCCATTGAAATTTTTTCGCTCTGAAGAACACGAATCCACATCAAAAGTGTGAATATTCCCTTATTTGAAATCCATGGATCCGAAATAGTAAAGTTTTGTTTTTTTTCTTTAGATTTTGATAATTGGATTTTTCGGGTGTGTGGGACGAAAAATTGAAAAAATAGTAAAATGAAAAATATTATTTCCTCCAAATCTTTAAAAAGTGAATTGATACTGAAACCGTGAATTTTTCACACAAGTTTTCATGCATCCATCATAATTTTAATCAACAGAAACACTAGTAAATTTTTAGACCAGAGTCGAAGCCGTCAAAATTTCTAGAATCGGAGTCGGCCATTTTTCCCACTGACGCCTCAGCGTTGCTTACAGCCTTATCTCAGAAATAATTGCAGCTTTTAAAAGTATACTAATAAGGTTATAAGCGTATACTAATAACTTTATTATGGTATCATTTCAAAGAAAAACAGGACTGTTGTTATTTTTTCCACTGAATCTCAAAATATTAACTCGGAAGTATCATTGGTATTTTCAGAAAATGATTTAAAGTTCCAGGGAAAGAAACGCAACATTTTTTTGTGTTCAGCTTTTACCGGAAAAAGCAAGACAACCTAAATACCAAAGCCCTAAAATTGCTAAGAAATGAAGTGTTTCAGCATGATTTTATCTCGAAACGAATTGACGTTTAACGTTTGACGAGGAACTTTTCATCTCGAAAATAGTTACAATTCTTTAAATTCAATACAATAAATAAGATTATTACATTATAAAAATCTGAATTTTTTCGATTTTCACCATCGAATCTTCTGTTCCAATACAAATTAAGTTATTTTTTACGTAACTGAGATATTTCTTTTATTAAATAGGTATGAGATTTCTCCGCTTTTTTTCATACTTTTATAATCTTAGAGAAAATGTTACTTTATCCAATCGGGAAATACTACGATTTAACTAAGCAAAATTTTCTCTAATATTATACTGGTATTACGGAAAAAAGCGGAAAAATCTCATCCTTGAATAAAATTCATAACAGCAATAATACACTTTATGTTGTTTCATCCAACTTTAAGCATGTGTTTTTAAGGTAATCCATTTATAAGATTATTTTTATTAAGATTGCCTTATAAATAAATTTTTTCTAAGTACTAATGCAGTTTCAGCTAGGTGGGGAGGCCTACCAAATGGCTTAAGCTCAACAAGCCCCACCTAGATGTACCAATGCAACGGATTTAAAGAAAGGGTAGTGATAGTGCAGATTATTTTATTGGTAACGCTTAAAGGTACAGAATTTAGGATTTCATAAAGAGTGCCGCCCATAAAAAGATCTAACGAAAAAAAAGACGCGACAGTAGATCTCCGATAGCAAAAGGGAAAAACTGAGTGATTCAATTCTTCTTGTATCGGGAAAAAATACTTCGAAGTGTTCTTCGGTGATAAAAAAAAGAATTATAGATAAAATGGAATATTTCGAATCACATCAGTTCATTGCTAGGCTTAAAACAAATGAAATTTAAATGAAAGAAACGAAAGAAAAAATTCTGAAAAATGGAAATTAGTACATGACCAGATGAAAAAATTTAGAATTTTGAAATATATTACATTCATGTTTTATTCCACCCAGTACTGGCACCTGAAGTACATTCCACGTATTTCGAGTATTCCTTGTATTTTTAATTATTGGAATATTTTATTCGTAATCTCGTTGCCTAAACGTAGAATTATTCGATTAAATAGTGAGAAAATTTTGTACGGAATTAGCTGTAGGGAAAACTAAAGAACTTTAAATGACACCTGAAGAGATCAAATTAGAAAATTGTATTTTTTGTAGTGGATACATTGCCCCTTGGGAACGAACGACATATAACGAAACAACGCGATTACATTATGGCGTAATGGCGTTTTAACGCTTAAATAACCATACAACGAAATACATATCTCTATATAACGAATTTTTTTCAAAATTTTCCTTCATTTGTTTAGACAATGCTTCAAATTGTTTGTGGAATGCATTTATATTTCTTGATTTCTGCTTTATATTTCATAGCTGTATATTTGTACTTTATTGTTCCACACCAAAAAAAAAAAAGCTCTTTCTCTGCTATAACTCAATAATATTAAGCTATTTGGTATTAAGGTTGTTATTATTGGGAATAATAAATTTCCATAACATAGTAACACAATTCCTAATGATTTTAAATTGCGTATACTATTTTCGCAAATGTCACATGGAATCGCATTTTTTTTTTAAATTAGATGTCTTACGACTCCATTTACGAAATTCAATGAATTGTTAATATGATGAAGATCTCTCTTTTTACGAATGATTCTCTAAAATATTTACTGCCATGTCATGATTTTCTTCAGAAACTAATTCTTGAAAGGTCGTTTGCGCCGATGATTTTGTAAGATTTTTAAAATATGTAAATTCATCTATTTTGTTTATTTCATCGTTGTCATGAGTAGTTGATAAACGGACTGTAAAATTCTTGCCTGTTCTCTTAACTACCATCGAATTTCTCACTGGTAACTTTGGCAAGTTAACATGAATTCTACGTTTAGCTATTTGAGGCTAATTGTTGCTTAAATTACTAAAGGCATCAGCCAGATTTCAAGCGACGTTACGTTCTATTTTCTGCAAATGCTACATTTTTAGAAAAATTATTATTTTTAGATTATTAGTATTATTTTTAGAAAATAATAAAAATAAAATTGCCATTTCTTCTTTCTGTTTTTTTAACATGATATACACATATATACACAATCAGAACAATTTATTTGGAAACAACAATATTTTCATTTTACGGCGTCAAACTCAATTGTTCTATATTATTTTTTTTAAATGCAATTACTTTTTCTTATTATTATTTTAATGATATACCCATTTACGCTCCTAATAAGTACATTAGCATTCAGGATGATCTATTTACAAACAATTTTTCGACCAATCAGAAGCCCGTATTTTTCTCCCCTATGCTAGCTTCGGTGGGATCGGCAAAACTGCAAATCGGGCAGGGATTTTTTTTTAATTTTTTTTCCCTTTTTCGCTATGAAGTCTAAGTTTTAACATTGTTGCATCAAACTGTCCCTATTTGCTACTTATTCATTCACCTATGGTATATTATTACAACAATGAAACAGAAAATTGTTTATTTATGCATACCATTGTTTGATTTAGAAAAAAAAAATTCAATAACAATTCGAATGCTTCAAAAGTGATATTATAACAATGTAAAAGTAGAAGTACAACAATGTTGATATTTCTCTATTTATAACAATATAAATGATAGAATTTAGTCTAAAACTGACCCTACTAAGAGTTTGCGTTATTTTGGCGTTCGAGGTATATATATTTGAGCTTTTTAGTGATTTTGCGACTAAAAAAAGATTTGTACTACCATGGCTGACACTACATACGTAAAGGTAAATAAAATAGAATATTTTATATATTTTTCTTAGCTATTCTTATGTATACATGCATCCATCTCATATTCTTCGTAGTTTCATACCGATAAACATCTAAAATTCTAACAAGCTTAAGAAGTGAAAATTTTATTCATTAATTGATTAGATTTATCAAAATAAACTGTAGAAAAGTTGTAAATAAAAAAAATCAGTGATTTACCATGTTTAACAAAATGTAGAATTTATTTCCACATTCATTTTTAAACTGTCAAATAAACGCACTAAAATATTTCACAAATGAGCAATAAATAATAAATATACAAAAAGTTTACAATTACGAAATTTAATTTGGGAAAAGCCACGTTAAAAAAAAAAAAAAAAAAAACAATAATTGGCGACAACACTGATTATGGAATTTTACACGGTAAACTCGAAGATATCTACATATTTTGAAATAAAATCAAAGACCCAACGAATAGTTACAAGATTCTATCAAGTTCAGTTTTCAGAAAGTAACAAGATAACCTAACTATGAAATGCATAAAAATGAACGAAATGAAGTATTTTAATTTCAGCTTACCTACTTCCAGGCCTGCGGAGTCGGAGTTAGTATCGCTTAAAAACAAGCGGGGCACAGATGTCATATACGCACCACATTTGCGCGTTTTTTTCGGCCCATTTGTCATTGTACACCTGTGCCAAGTAGAAAATCCGTTTAATAAATGTATAAAATAATAAATAAAATAAAATGGGAAAGATTAAAAATTTCAGTGAAATGTGCTGATTAAACGATACAACTGCATGCATTCAGTATGGCTATAATTATTAATATTTTCGATTTATTGTGAAAAATATATTTACTGATTTTTTTCTTATTAAGTTTATTATTTATAACTGTTTATTTATTGTTTCCTTTTTTATTAAATTCATGTTTTATCTTTTATCTGTTATTTTAATTCTTTAAATTATTTCTGTTATATACTAAGGTATCCTGGGGTAATAACGTCACGTTAAGGTTCTACCAATTTTCACGGCTTAGTTTTAGATTGTATTTTTCAAACAAATATAGGATTTAATACAGCAACTCATTGACTATCTATATAAAAAAATAATTTAACAGATATGTATTCGTAAAATGTAATCGATTTCTTGATCAATGCTATTTGGCGTTATTACCCACCTATACGGGTAATAACGCCATGCAAACAAAACTATGAAATAAGATGGAATAATGGCATGTAGATTGACCAATTCTAAAAATACAAACTCTACAGCTCAAGAAATTGACAAATTGCATTCTAAGCTATTGAAAATGTTCAATTTTTTTGTGAAAGTGTAAGAAAAGGAAAGGTGTGGTGGTGGGGAGGGGGGGGGGAGGAGGCAAAAGAATATCAGATTCTATAAGCTACTTTTTGCTTAAAAAGGACCGCTTAAATAGAATTATTAGAAACATTGCACGGTTTTAACTATGTTTATTTGAATCGGTATTTATATTCCCATATATGCATTCTTTGCGATAAAAAATATTCATTTTTTTGTGAAAGTGAAAGAAAAAGGAGTGAGAGGTAGCTTCAACAGAAATAACATCCTGTGCCTCTCTTTGATTAAAAATTCCCTCTTAAATAGTATAATTATAAGAAACATTGCATGGTTTTAACCATTTATAATGTAATATTTTAATCATGAGAAATTTTATAATAACTAGAGTTATATGTAATAAATATTTTTGTTAATACTATTATAGCGGTCTTGTAAATAGTTTTTAACCCATAACTCCACAATAGTGAGGATTCTCCGAACCTAAAGTGAAATTGTTGGCGTTATATAAAACATGCTTTAATAAATTTTTAATTAATTAAATAAGCAAGGTTCGCACACTCCTTGGAATTTACAAGGACTCTGGCACCACTATTAAAAATAAGAAATTTTACATTTAATTTTTAAAGCGCAACATTCGCAATCCCCACCTTCATTCACGGATTTTACGATATTTTGTCTGCACTGAAACACTTCTAAAACATTCTTAAAATTTAGTAGTAGAACTGTGCGAACCTTGAATAAGATTTTTGATAAAAAAATATTGTTCCAATGAGATCTCTTATTAAATTTTATACATGATTCATGTGGTTATATATCATTATCTCTATATTAACAACAAAATTAATGTTTAACTGCTGTTAGCAATCTCACTGAACGCTGTTCCTCCACCCCCAATTTTAGAGTTTAACTTGTATTTTCCAGTTTAACTATAGCTACAACTGAAATTCTCTTTCGTTTGGAGTCCTCATACTAGTGTTAGAAATATTTGAATATATTAGATTTAACTAGAATTAATTATGTACAAAAAAGTTTAGTGCAAGAACAGTATTCTATGATTTTTAATCATTGATCGCCTTTAAATCTTTAACTAATGTTACCGGTCTCATAGACCGCTGTTTTTCTTTAATTTTTTCTAGTTTAACTTGTAATTTTCAGTTTAACTACAAACACTATCGAAGTTTTGTTTCATTTGGAACTTTAGTACTATCACCAGAGACTTTGAAATAGGTGAATATTAAATATAATAGTCTTGTATAAAAGGTTTAGTACAAAAACACAATAATATGAGTTATTCCCGTCTTTTATTCCTCTCAATGTTGCGGTCTCACAAACCGCTTCACATTAGTTACCTTACAATTTCTGTCACATCGGTTAAAGATTAAGTTTGAAATTTTTGAAAAACCAAACGCTGAGAAAGTAGACAGTTAAAATTTAGAACTCAATTGAACAATCCAGTGGAAATTTAATAGAAACCTGATTTTGAAGTTGTCCGAATTAGAATATCGAAAACATTTTGATATAGTTTTATTTATAACAGTTTAAAATTATTTTTTATATTAGTATTTAAAAAAAAGAGAGATTAGTTTTGGATGTTGGACCCCCCCCCTTCTCCCTTTAATCTTACCATTTCAACAATGATAATAATTCTGCCCGTTATTAATAAATAAACCCCCTTCGGATGTAGTTCGGCCACTGTTGGGAATCAACTGGGGTAGTAACGCCAAGGATTGGCGTTATTACCCCGGCGTGCTTATTGCGCAGTACATTTCAAACTACAAATTATCTCGAGAAGATATCCAAAATCTTCTACAACATTTTGAAAGTACATGAAATGCACTACAAATTTATGTAATAAACAAAGTATTTCCGGATAAAAAATATAGTCTTCACATTACAAAACTTATCTCGCAAATTTGAGATCAAGCGTTAATTTTAGTTACTTGCAAAAACAATAAGACGTACAAATGGAACAAATTAACTTTAAGCTGTTTTTTGCGATTTATATGATTCAAAACCCTACAGCACATGGGTGTCATTTACCGGATTATTTCATAATTATGCATAATATAAGCACTTGGCGTTATTACACCAGAACACCTTGTATCAATAATTATGTACATCAAACTATCATTTATTTATTTTTACTTCCTTTTTTCAAAATGTCTCTTTCATTTTTTCGCGTTATTTTATTTTTATATTGCAATAAAAATTACGTGCGGTTACTTTATGCAATTTGCAACTTATATTCAAAAACAAAATTTTCTCCAAATTGGCGGAAGGAAAACACGTGCAAATGTGGTGTGTATATGACATCTGTACCACAAGGGGTCTTCGACTAAGACTCCGGATTTTTCTTGTTAGACAGTTTGAACTAAAACTAAACGTATTATATGCAATTTTCACCCACAAAAAGAATTACTAATGTTATTTTCGGTCCATATCGGACTGCCAAACTAAAGATTTCCAATAGATTGCCTGGCGTACACAACAGATAAAAACTGTTTTTAATGAAAAACTCTAGTTGATCCCGAATGATTTTCTAACTAGTAAAAGTTTTTTTTTCTTTCCATTGAAAGTTTTCCGAACAGGAGGAAATGAATTAGCATCAAAATTATGAATATTTTCTTTTTTGAAGTAATCGGATTCAAAATAGTGAAATTTCTGTTTTGTTTTCTTCTTTAGATTTCGATAATTGGCTTTTTTCAGGTGTGTAGGACGCACAATTAAAACATTAGTAAAACGAAAAAAAAAAAAACTTTTTATGTTCCAAATTTTTAAAAATTAAATAAATAGTGAAATTTTAGCCTAATTTTCTTGCATTCCTCGTAATTTTCGGAGTCGAAGTCGAAGCCGTTAAAATTGCTGGAGTCTGAGTCGATTATTTTTCACACCAACTTCGCAGCGCTGCTTGCTGCTTTATCCCGGAAATAATTACAGCTTTTAAAAATATACTAACAAGCTTATAAACGTATACTAATAATTTTATTATGATGTCATTTCAAAGAAAAACGTGACCCTTGTTATTTTTTCGATAGACTCTTAAAATATTAACACGAAAGTATCTTTGGTATTTTCAGAAAAATGATTTAAAGTTCCAGGGAAAGAACCACAAGATTTTTTTTTTGTGTTCCGCTTTTACCAGAACAAGCAATACAACATAAATGCGAAAACCCTAAAATTGCTAAGAAATGATGTGTTTCAACATGACTGTTTTATCTCGGAAATAGTTACAATTTCTTAAATTCAATACAATAAAAAGATTATTACATTATAAAAATTTGAAATCTTTTAATTTTCGCCATCGAATCTTCAGTTCCGACACAAGATATTTTTCACGTTACTGAAACATTCCTTTTAATAAAATTCAGAAAAACAATAACACACTTTATTCTGTTTCATCCAACAGCATGTGTTTTTAAGGTAATCCATTTAAGGATGTATTCGAAAAAATGATTTTCCACCTTCAACAGCTCGAAATTTTCAGATACAATTTTGGACACATTTTTAAAAGTAGAAGCATGAAACTTGCTCAGGGGATTTTTGAAGTGACGCACAAGGTGCCGTGTGATGCAATTTTTCGGTGATTTAAATAGAATTTGATTTATAAGCAATTGTTTTCTCAGCGTGACCCTTTATTTCGTTCGCAAACCTCCCGCTTCGGAAAATTTGGTCCAAAACGCCGTTTTTTACAGCATTTTTTGCGACATTTTCTGCATTTATCAAGGAAGTGATAATCACGGCACCTTGTATAGTTTCTAAATAAGAGAATTCGAAAATTTGGTGCATTTAAGAGCAAAAATGAATCAAAAAATAAATCTGAAAAAAGGCAGTTTGGATCGGAATACACCCTTAAGATCGCCTTATAAATAAATTTTTTCTAAGTACCAATGTAACGGGTTTGGAGAAAGGATGTGCACAATATTTTATTGGTAGCGCGCAAAAGTACAGAGTTCAGGATTTCATAAAGAGTGCCGTCCACAAAAAGCTCTAACCAATAAAAAGACGCGACAATAGATCTCCGATAGCAGGAGGGAAAAAACTGAGTGATTTGGTTTTTCTTAGCTCGGGAAAAAATACATCGAAGCGTTCCTCGGTGAAAAAAAAAGAATTATTGAATAAATAGAATATTCTGAATCACGTCAATTCTTCGTCAGGCTTAAAACAAATGAAATTTGAATGAGTACTGTAAAACATTTGTGCAACATTACTCCATAAATCTCGTGGCAGCTTTGCTGCCACCAGTGTTACAGTGTGATTTTTTTCACTTATATAATGGTGTAATTTAAACATATCTTACTGGTGTAACATTGCATATTAGTGTAATATTACACTGGTTATCTTGGTTAATCGTTATTCCACCATAAACTTGGTGGAAGCTTGGCTGCCTCCAACTTTATGGAGTAACGTTACACAAATGTTTTACACTGAGAGAAACAAAAGAGAAAGTTCTGAAAAGTGGAAAATAGTACATGACGTGATGAAAAAATTTAGAATTTTGAAAAATGTTATATTCGTGTATTATTCTACTCAATACTGGTGTCTGAAATGTATACCATGTATTTCAAGTATGGCTTGTATTTCTGACCATTAGAATGTTTTATTCGTAATCTCGTTGCTTAAGCCTAGGTTTCTTGAATTAAAAATAATGAGAAAAGTTTGTGTTACTGAATTAGCTGTACTGATCGTTACTGATCGTTAAATGACACTTGAAGAGATCAAATTAGAAAAGTGCTTCTCTGTATTGTGAATGCATTAAAAGAAGACGACTGGACAATCTGATTGAACGGAAGTGTTCCGAAAATCAAATGTAGCAAGAGGTGGGCAAGATAACATCGTAGACTAATACAGCAGATCTAGATTAATACAGCAAAATGTAACAATTTTTTATTCCCAACATTGTAGACGATTATAGCATTTTTTAAATGTTGATTTACAGTGAATTGGCATCGGTTCAAAGTAAAATGTAACTTTTCATACGTGAGATACCAAAAAATGATCTAAGATTATTACTTTAAAAAATAGCAAAGTTAATTAATTAAAAGAAAGCAAAGTGTTCGCTAATAGAAGAAAGAAAGTGTTCGCTAAAGAAATAAAGTGTTCGCTAATTTTAAAAAATACAGTTATGATAATAATAAAGGTTTCGGTGTTACTCAGTAGGCTGTATCGCAGCTACTTCTGTAGGTAAAATTTTACTTTACCAATTTGAGATATGAATTTTTAAAAATTGTTATTTTTGTTTATATAAAAACTAAATTTAGCAGAACAAAGAATTTTAAATTATGAACCCATCAAAATGATGTTATTCTAAATTATTCCACTTTATCATTTTAATGACGTCACCACACATAATCTTTTAAATTACATAAAAACAATGACATTGAAAATTGTTTAATTATACAAAATAATTACATTGTTTTCTTTTATTCATTGTATTTTAACAATTAAAGCATTTCAAGAAATATATTATAACAATGTAAAACAACTAATACAACAATGTGCAATAATTTAAATAATTTCTAAATCAACAACAATATACAGTGAAGTGACTCAGTCTAAAATTGACCCTGCTAATAGTTTGCGTTATTTTGGCATCTCTAATTATATATATTTGAGCTTTTTGTGTTTTATTACCGCTGAAAAAGACTTTTACTATTATGGCTGACATTAGATTTCGAGAAGTAAATAAAATAGTAAATTTTATTAGTTTTTTTTAGCTATTCTTAAGTTCTGTAAAAATTATCTCGCCAATTCTTGCGGATAAAAAGACTTAAGAATTGAAACATTTTGTTTAAATTCATCAATCGATTCAATATATCAAAATCAATAATGCAAAAGGTAAATAATGCATCCATGACAAACAAACCAAACTTACCCTTTTAATATAACGCTGTAATATTTTTTTTCATATCTCGTTGTAAACTATCAAATGTCATTCTAACATAAAACAACATTAAAATAACCGATAAAAAAATTAACAAATCAATTTACAATAACCAAACAAAAATTAGATTAAGCTACGATTGATAAAGTACGATAATTGGTGGCAAGCTTGATTGCGTAAATTTCGGCACTGTACAATGTCATATACGCACCACATTTGCCCGTGTTTCTTTTCCCCACCAAGTTGCCGAATATTTTGTTTTTGAATGTAAGTTACAAATTGCATGCATTAACTCTTGTGATTTTTTATTGCAATATAAAATTAAAATGAAGTGAAAAAATGAAATAGATTCTAGTATTTTAAAAAAGGAATTAAAAATAGATAAATGGTAGTTTGATATAAATAATTATTGATATATATATATATATATATATAATAAAAATAATTAAAATAATTAAAATTAAAAATAACACAAAATAAGTATGAATTTAATAAAAAAGGAAACAATAAATAAACAGTTATATATAATGAACTTAATAAGTAACGAAACAGCAAATATAATTTTCACAATAAATCGTATATATTAAAACTTATAGCTACATTGAATGCATGCAGTTGCACCATTTAATCAATACATTTCACTGAAATCTTTAATTTTTCTCATTTTATTTTCCTAACTATTATTATAAATTTATTAAACGGATCTTCTCCTTGGCACAGATGTGCTACGCCAAATTGGCGGGGCAAAGAAACATGTGCAAATGTGGTGCGTATCTGACATCTGCGCCGAAATTTCTTCAAATAAGTCTCCATAAAGTAGATCCACGAGATTCTTTGATGTTCAGTTTTCCGAAAATGACAAATCAAACTGAAAATGAAAGGCATAAAACTGCTACGAAATAATGTGTCACCCCTTGATTTTTAGTGTTTTAGCTCGGATATAATTACAGCTTGGGAATGCACATTTCTTACAATAATAAGCTTAACCCTTTCGGGACCGAAATTTTTTCAGTTTTTAGAAAAAAAAAATTACTTTTACGTTAATAACATAAACGCTGGCTGTCAAAACAGATTAATTAGTGTTTAAATATTATTTGATTGTCTGAAAAACAACGAATGTTTTGCGTACTATTCAAGTAATCATTCATATGACAATAGGCAAAGAAAGAATTTTTGGAGATGGTTAGAAAAAATTGTATTACAGTAAGAGTTAACTCATATTGCAACTTTCTAATCCTAATACATTTTGCGCGTTATTCTTTCAGGAAAATAATTTTTATTTTAAATTTAAAGAGTGAAATGTATGTTTACAAGAAAAGAATCACAAACGGCGCAAAGAGAACTAAGTTAATAATACTATTTATTATTATTACTAAATGCCTAAACATAAATGAAGTCATATAGTAAATGCATAGATATATACTAACATTACTACATGTAAACAGTAACAAATGTGTTTGTTAAAAAAATAAAACATTAAAAGAAGTACACCAGATCCGAAAGGGTTAATAAGATATCATTTAATTTTTCTCATAAAATCTTAAATTTTAATGCAAATTAACACATTTTTCTGGCAAACAAAACATTTATTTATGTAACATTTAGTAAGCAATAATAAAATTAGCTTTATACTTAGCAAACAAAATAAGCATTTGCTTTTAAGGTAAGCCATTCTTAAGGTTTACTTTTAAGAAATGAAACTTTTCAGATTCGAATAAGTTTTGACACTTATACAAACTTTATTTCAGGTATGTGAAGGGAACAAAAATGTTTCCACTTATGACGAAGAAATTCCCCACAGGTAATATCATTTTATTTTATTCTTTATAATGCCGAGTGCTGATAATATTTTAGTTTTTAAATTCATCATTATAAATACTCTATTAATACACCATGGTAATCAAATATATGATATATACAAAAGTATAACCGCGAAGAGACGGTGCCATATCGCATGAATATATGCACCATCAATATTTTTTTTTATTAAAGTCAATTTATTGTTATGAAACGGACTTTAGCTAATTCATTACCACGTGTTAGAAAAAAAAAAAAAAAAAAAAAAAAAAAAATGGGCCTCCCTTTTTTTAGGCATGATGAGTGATTTCAGTTGGGCTTTCAACGTTTAAATATAGCTAAAATTAGATATTATAAAATTAAAAATACGTAAATTGAACTCTTTATATAAAGGTAATACACATTGCCCCGATTAGGAATGGTGAACAAACTCGATAAATATAAAAACGACTTCGCAAATTTTTACCAAGAAATCCAAATCATTGTAGAACGTGGCAAACATGTTACTTAAATGCAATTGCAACTATTTTCTATTCTATTGTCACTACTATTTTTAGAAAATATATTTTTTTAGTATATTTCTCTTGCGAATGTTAATAAAATGTATATGACTTCAGTTTTATGACAAGACTTCAGATTTATGAAAGTGGTGCAGAAAAATTTAAAAAAAAAATTTGCATGTGGCAGCCCTGTAATAATGAAATTTCACTATTTTAACCCTTTGCACTTCAGAAGTAATTTTCACTCACCCCACATGTTGTTAGGTGTCCATCGTAAATCGGAACTCCAAATACTTTGGACACCACTCATATCATACAGTTTAGTTCGGCATCTTTTATCACAGACTTTTCAGCACACTAGTAATCTGGAAGAGTCACTTCTCGAGTGCACAGGGTTAACGCCCCACCCCACACTAGTCACTGAAAAAGACTTGGATGATAATGATAGTTTATTACTTTTTCGACTTTGCTTACGTATACTTTTAAATTACTTCAACTTTCGAAACCGGTTCTGAGATTGAAACTATCATAATATAAAAAATGTATAAGCAAAATCGAAAAAGTTAAAATCAGCCCGGTTGTAAATCATACTTAGTTATCCTATGCAAAAAACTCATGTAAAAATATTAAAATTTGAGCGAGATATTTGAAAAAATGCTCCCATAGACATTACATTATCATCCGGGACTTTTTAAGTGACTAGTGTTGTGTCTTAAGAAAAAATGGGATTTTCTGGATTCATTGAATCCCTAGGTCACATGTATGCTTCTGCTAAATTACTAGTTGCAATTGTTCAATGTGCTGCATATTTCTATCCATAAACGATCACTTTTAAATGAATTAAAATTGAAATAAAAAACAAGATTTAATGAAATATTGTTTCAGAGGCAAAAACCCTGATTATTCCGATGTAGTCACGTTTTTTTTTTTTTTTTTTTTTTAATATTTTGACCAGATAACTAAATACACTAAAATTTATAAGAAAGTATCGTTACATACCATATAATACGTTCAGAAGTCAATACGACTAACTCAATTTGGTACTACTAGGTTATCCCATCGGCGTCGGCCGAAAAAGTATCGCCAAACTCTAAGCTTAAATGCCAATAATGGGTACCGTATATGTCACATTCCCTTGATATTTTAAATACGAATCACATGTTTATTACATCTCAAGCGATTTTAAATTCCACTTTTTATTTGAATTATTAATTAATGTTTTACTAATTGATTTGTTATTTCATTATTGGAAATAAAAATTGCATCAGTATGTATAACTTGGCTAATAGCTCGTCGATTTCTATAATTTGGCGAAATGGGTCGACCAAGTAACCAAGAAGTACCCTGCATTTTTTTTTAGAAATTCAGGTAATGTCATAATTGGGTTGAAATTGTTCTATTTATACAGTGCTTATGAATTACGCTTGATTATACACCATTAATGAGTATAATCAGAATATGATGAAAAAAAAATAGTTTTTTTTTTATAGGTAAATAACTTTAAATGTGTAAAATGAACAATTCTTTTTGATAGAGTTAATCGGATTCACTTCTATATGCCTCTCATATAAATGACGCTGAAATTCTGTGGAAAGTCTGAGTAATTATTTGAAGTACTTCAAAAAATGCAGCCAGTTGCTTGAAATATAGGCTTTCTGTTTTCCAATTATATCCACTTGTGAGTAAATTTAAGAAACATGTTTCAATTTTAAACAAAGTTTTAATTGTTTCTCTGGGTTTTTTTTTCAGTCGCCAATGGCAAGTGGGTGATAATTGTGCATCCAACTGCACTAAAGTTTTGCAGAGTTTCAACATCCGTGATTACATGAGATCGCTGTTTGAAGAATTTTACAAAGAAAATCCGGGCCCCAGGTAAGTAGACTATTTGAAAAACTAACGATAAAAGTCATCCAATTAAAAAAGAAATATTGCGTTGTAATGTAGTTTCTTTAATTAGAGTGTCTGACGCTGTACTTTAGAGAAATCTAGTACTTAAACAGACACTAAATAGTATGATAAATACAATATTACTGATTGTAAACCAAACATGCGGTAAAATAGATTGGCTGCTCAAACAATCATCACAATTGGTTTCTGAGTAGATTACAACTATTGATGCAAAAAAATTTCAGAAACTTACAATTTTTATTGCTATTTAAATATCAGTAAAATTAACAATGAATGTTTTCCATGTCGCTATATTGATTGATATTCAAATTTCGATTTTACAAAAAACTTGCAACTTGTACTCTATTAATACTACACTTTTCGATCCCTCGGCGCATCTGACATATTTCAACTCTAAATAGGTAGACTAGGTCAACAAGCCCTCAGAAAGTAGGTTGAGACACACGATCTGTCGGTACAAACTTCCGATCCTGTTAATAGGCTTTGCAGGCAGAGCCTGATTACTAACGGGGCACTCTCTCACCAGAAAAAATTTATAGAAATTTTCGTCTTCTTTAAACACCCTTTTCATACAAGATTACTGTCATGAATAAGGAAAAATTCTTTATTTCTTTTTCCTGGTGGGAGAGTGCCCCGTTACTAATCAGGCCCTGTTTGCAGGTTGTCCAGAGTAACTTAATGTGCACAAAACCATACTTCAAGAGTCTTAAGCCCGCATAAAGTAAGAGGTTGGGGAGAGATGTTGCTTTTGTCTACCAACGTTAATATCAACAGTACGTTCTCATTAAAAAAACTAGACTTTCTGCCTGGCGCAGACATTTTCTAGAATTTCAGACTCATCAAAACATTCCGCGGGGGAAGGGGGAGCACAGAATGCCGTTTCGGTTGTTTTGAAATACTCGGCTGTTCGGACAGGTGGACTGTTGTTTGGCGACTGCCTTTTGGCACGGTGGATTTCTATGCGATCTCTTTGGAAAGACCTCTCGGCTCTGGTTCGGGGAACGATTTAGTTATACCAACGAAGCTATGAAAAACTTGGCAATACTTGATCTTTTAACTTACTACTTCTTTTGAACTTTCATAACTTTACTAAGTAAATTGTGCTTTTTTCTTTCATAACGCTCTGATTTTGCTTAACTTCTGCTTTTTACATGACTTGTGCAAGGGATTACGGACTTTTGCCCATGATTTAACGTTAATAAACTAGTTTTAAAAGGCATGTGTATGAAATTCTATAATAATTATAGCAATAGAGCCAAACACTGATTTCGAAAGATACAACAGAAAAAGATTTTTTAAGAGGCGTTTCATTTTGAGAATTTTGAATAACCATTAACCTGATGCTTTCTTTAAAATGTCTGAACAAGAATGTTAAATATAGTTAAAATACTGAAATGACCCTATTTTAACACTTAACTGATAAATAGTTTTGAAAAACTTTGAAATAATGCCTTTTTTTCACCATGTCTTTTACAATTTTTTTACAGAATTCACCGGTTTATTTTTGTCTAGTTGAATCGAAAAAAACCTCGGATTAAATAACACAAAATTAAAAGAAATATTTACTGGTGAGAATAACGAATCATGATTGGAACATGGATAAGTGGTAGGGTCAGAGCTCTCAAATGGATCGCGAACTGAACATCAATATTTTTTAACAGAAAATTTTATGGCAGTTTGCTATAACATTTCCGACGAAAGCAACCAACGAACTGATTTGTGTACAAATTGCAAGAAAAATCAAAAAAGAAAATTTCTCTAGGAAAATACTCATGTTCAGTTGGCGGACCATTTGGTATTCCCTCTACGGGCAAATCACGAGTGGCAAAAACGAGTTGCCCGTATGGCGTCCGGGCAAATCAGAGAAGCGGTTAATTAACAATTATGAATTGGACAATTGGACAATACATTGTACTGAAAATATGTACTAAAATAAATACAATTACTAAATAGTGCACTTATAAAAGAATATATTAAAAATGCAATTAAAAAATCATCAACGATTCATTCATTTCTACGAACGTCGTCGGGATACAATATCAAGATGTTAAATGTAATTTTAAGTTTCAAAATGAAAACAATACGTCAACGAGCATACTTGAGTTGTACCTTGATATTGTATCTTGACGACGTTCGTAGAAACGAATGGAACGTTGGTGAATTTTTAATTGTATTTTAAATATATTCTTTCTATAAGTGTATCATTTAGTAATTGTATTTATTTTATTTCATATTTTTAGGTTAATTAACATTTTGGAAAAAGTATGTGTCGAAAAAGGGTAGTAGTTTGGAAGTAATAGTATGGAAAAGTATATTCTCTACATCTCTCTTTCATAAGCGTCCAAAGCTTATCTTAATTATATACACTCTAAAAAAATCGAAAAGTTACTAAACTTTTTTTTAAGAAAATCGCATTTTGAGAATTTGTTATGTAAAGCCAAAACAAAAATTCATGTAACAAATGCAGATTTGCATTGTGAATAAAAGAATAATATAAATAATAAAGTTTCTATGAGTTTTTTACGAAAATCGGATTCCTAGAACTTTTTAAGTAACGGCAACTAGGTTGCAGATAATATTTTAATATGATGACCGTAATTTTAGTAGAATATTTTGAAAATTTACATATTTCTGTAGCTTTGCTTATAAAATTCTGTAGATTGACATATTTTTTTGTTTCCATAGTTTACAGATAAAACGTAACAGATTTCGGTAACTTTAGATTGCTAGAAATACAGATTTTTTACAGTGTAATTTCACAATGCCGTTATGAAATATATTTGTTTTGAAATAAAATAATTCTAGAGATTATGGAAATTTCGTCTATTTCATTGACCTTGGTAGAAAACTCGAGTGTAATAATAACTAATAAATAGTGTAATTATTAACCCCCTGACCGCCAGCAAAAGGTCAAAATTGTAATGTTGTTTTCGCCTGAATTTATTTTAAATGTTAATAAAAGAAGGATTTTCAAACATGGTATAATTATATATATATATATATATATGTTTATAAGCCTTGACAGTATCAATCATAACTTAAAATTCTTAAAACTGGATTATATTTGTAGAATTATATTGATTTGAATATAGTATTAATTGCAGTAAAACCTGCAGCCTAGTTAATGGATATATCCGGTCGCGGCAGTGGGAAGATTAAAATATATATAACATGAATGCGATCAGTATTCATGGCTTATTCGCATATATTGCTTTACACTTGTCAGGCAGATCGGGAGCAACTCAATCATTTCGTTAAAGGTTCTAAGAACTTTATTACTGAAAAAAAAGTCAATATTTGCATAATATACTGCATAAATTTGGCGTATTAGTATGTAAAAGTTTACGTATCATACATACTGCTATGCATATTTAGCATCTTGTTATATTAGATATGCTGAAATCTTTTATAGGTCAATCAAAATATTCTTTTTTACAGCGATACCGATAGAGAAGTGGCAGAAGTTCTGGAGAAATATCTCCTCTATTACAGGAAACTCAAATGGAATGAGAAGATCAGGAGAGAAAGAATTCAAGACTATGTTGGGAATTATTTGTATGTATAAAAATGATTTTTTTTCTCCCATACTATTAAAACAATTCATGCCAATTTTTTAAAATGTTGATTTAAAAAAGGGGCGGGAGGGAGAGGTAAAACAGCAAGATTATTTTTATTTAGGAGGTTTAAAACAGATAATAAATTATCATGACGTTGATTTAAATATTTGTGGACGAGAGACACGTTTATGTGTCGCAAAAAGAATTGAGAGTCCTTGTTTAACCCCGTCGTAAAATTTGCCTTATTTAATATGCATGTTTTCTCGATTTAATAAGGCACCAATTTCTGTTTTTAAAAACTGGTGACAATGCATTAAAAATTTCGCAAAAGGCTCCTGCCACGAAGGGGTGAAACAATGCACAAAAATGTGATTTTATTTTATATAATTCTTGTGAATTCTTTATGTATTCCTCATGCACATTTTTTTTACTGATCATGAATAGTATTGGAATGGTGAAAACACAAGAAGCAACAAAATAACAAAATGGACTACTAAGGAAAATAGTCGGGAGTGCTCATTTTAAAATCTTATCCACGGTTATGTATGATTATATTATATGTATGATTATGTATGATTGATTATGTATTATTATGATTATGTATGATACTTTATGTATGATCTTATGTATGATTATATGTATGTTTATTATACATGATTATGTTATGTAGGACTGTCTAAATCACGCAAAAAAATTTCTTTGGTAAAAATATTCCACCTTTCGTGTTATTATTCCAAAATTACATAAGTTTCATTATTATATAAAATCATCTGAATTTAAGTTGCAATTGTGTATTCTAATTTTACGCTTCTCGTGCTTTTACAATTCAACTTACTAGAGTTAATAGATAGAAATTTCCAGTCCAATTTCAGACAATTACATGTACTGAAATTAGAGTTGGTATGTAGAAATTTCCGTTGATTCTCGTCTGCTCGTCGGGCTCTGTCTTTCTCTCTTTTTGCGCGAACAGGTGGGTTGTCTCTCTGACTCGGCTTAATTTTGGACTCCATGACCGACGTGAAATCTTCAAGCCCAGCTTTGGTTTCACGATACTTCATCGAGAAATTTGCAGCGCCAAAAACTACTTTGCGATCTAACATTAGCTTCTATAATTTTGAATACAACATTGGTAATGATGTATAATATTATGCTGTTCAGAAAGGCGTGTAAAATATTTTTAAGTTGGAACTTTACTGAAACTAAGAAGCCTGTGAAACATCAAAATGATACAACTGCTTTACAAAATGTTGGATTAAATTTTAAAGACTCAAATAGAAAATCCAGATTAATCGGAATTTTTTCAGCGTAAATTCCTACAGTTTAAATAGTTATGTCACGGAGAATAATTTATTCAACATTTCAATTGGAGCACTGGCAAATAAAATCTAAAATTTAAAGTTGGGTAATTCCATCAGCACATGTCGTGCAAGGCCACATACTACGATTTTGGATACCATTATTTTAACACTAAAACCGCCGGGTATTTTACTCAAGCTTTATAAAAAGTGTTTTCCACCAGAATTTTCATTTTAAACTATTTAACTTATTGTTTTAGTCTATTTTTGTGCTCCACACATTTAACATATGAAAAGAATTCTGGTTCAAACCGACTATTATCATTCTGGCAGGGGTCATTTTGACCCCTAATGGCGGTTCTAGTGTTAAAACGGAAAAATGTGACTTTTTTTATCAGAAATATTTCATTAATTGAATAAGGCCCTCCAAACCTTTCGAAAATAACGGTGGCCAACAATTCAGCAGTTACTAGAAATGTGACTTATACGACAAGTACTCATGGAAATACCCAGTTATAACTCTTCAGTTATTTAACATTCTTATCTATACTAAAAGCAATAATGTTTCAAATTCTTAACCCTTTAACGTTCATTGGTTTCGCCACGAAACCACAAAATTTTAATTCCGATACGCAACACTGACACCGGTATTTTTATCTCAAAATATCCCTTTTATTTTGTATGTGAAAAATCACGTTTTCTGATTTAGAAATATATTTGTTCTTAATTACCGGTGTCATTCCTTTATTTCGACATCTTAGCAATGAAAATGCTACGATCGTTAAAGGGTTAAACTATAAAATCATATCGATTCCATTATTTGTTTGCAGTTTTACCTCCTTTTTTGTAGCACAGGTAATGTTCAACCAGACGCATATTTATTTTTATAACTGCATCAATACATTTGCTTATTTATTAGGGATGCAATGAATATTTAATTTCAGCCTATTAGTTGTACTGCCAAATATCCGGTCTCTACAGCAAATCTCATAACACAAAGAAACGTCAAAAAAAATAATTCCTGGATGCGTAATTTTACAACAATAGAAAAACATTACAAAATAATTTAAAATGGTTTTTACCATATATATTATTTAAATATTAAATAGAATAAATATTGTTTAATTTTAAAATTAAAAGTTATTTAAAATGAGACATTTGATAAAACTTAAAAAAAAAAAAACTTATTAATAGGACACAATAAAATCAATTGCAGTAGATGTTCTAAACTTTACACAATAGAAAATATACATATTTGTACTGATGAAGAGCTTGTATAAACCCGACAATACTATATTCTGATTTTTGTTGGTGAAAAGCTTCCACCATCATAGTTTAAATACCTGGTTAGACATGTCTCTTTAATTTTAAAATTCTGCTTCAGACCTGAATGCGAAATTTTTATTAGGCATAAGGAAAAATATTACAAAAATATTTTACAAAAAAATTAGTTTTCTATAAATGGAAGTAACAGAATCCCATATTTTAGAAATCCTATAACTGATAAAATATTCGAAAAAGAAGTTAATTATGATATTCTTATTTTAAAGGATAAATATTTTGAAATTATACGTATATTTTACTTCATATAATACTTTAAAATATATAATCAGGGCCCCCAAATGGTCCGCGAACAGAACAACAATATTATTTAACAGAAAATTATATCTACAGAATTTGCGTAAAAACAATTCCCGAAACTGGTTTCTGTGCAATTTGCAAAGAAAATCTAAAAATATAATTTTTCCGAGAAAATATTCATGTTCAGTTGGCGGACCATTTGGGAGCCCTGTATAATTTAAAATAAAATACTCATTTTGTTTGCTTAATATCCGATTGTTTTTAAATAATATATTTTTTACTTATTTATTTTATTTCAATATTTTACTTATTAACCTCCGATGCTATTTCTTTCAGACAAGCTAAAAAGTGTCGTGTCAAAAATTGTGGCCACTTTTACTTACCTATCATAAACAGTATAGGGTAAATCTTGCAATCGTTTTGAAAATCGAAAAAGAATTTTTGACGGATTTACACGTTTCAGTTATTGGAGATTCCGAAAAACATATTTTTAGGAAAAAAAATGCCGTCCGTCTGTCTGTCTGTAAACGCTCTATCTCACGAACAAATGGAGATAGAGACTTAAAATTTTGTATGTACTTCTTAAGTAAGAATAGGACGAAGCCTATTTAATATCAGTAACCTCGATTATCTGGAATTATTTTTTTTCGGACTCTTGAAAAATTCGTTCTGATGAAATGTATATAAAATTTTCGATTTTTTTTATTTTAATTAAAGGACGTAAAAGGAAATAAAATAACACAAATTTTGCATCAAGAACGAAGTCTGTCGGATTAATAGTTTCCGAGATATTTGTAATCCTGTTTTTCACATTCTTCAATTTTTCATGACCCTGCATTTTCTTCAAATTTCAATTCAAGTTATGTTTTAATTGGAAATGAGACGCTTAATCTGGCGCAGTAAACTGTTAGTTAATATGATTATTGTTTTTGGAGTTACAAGGATGTTTCTTTTACGCAATCTGGTACTACTTGTGTAGTTTGGTGTTTTACATAATTTCTCGAAATGGATTCACCAGCAATTCATTAATGGAGTATTACTATGTATATTAAGAATATTTAAATATACGTTTAAATTTTCTTTTAGAATTGCAATGCATTTTATAAATAGTTTTCACATATTTTATTTTCACATATCATATAATTAATATCCATGATGGGTAAGTATTACAGTGGCTCCCAACGACTAGTTTCGTTATCTGGCCTTTAAAACGAGACATTAATATAATTTATTGTTAAAATGCATTTCCTTTTTCTCAGAGTCTATAAAAAAGCGTTTAAACTAAAGAAAAAATCCGTTTTTGATGAATCTAATAGCACGTCAAATTGAATCTCTTTATTATTCCGCAATTCCAATGTCTCAGAGAGAAATTGCTAAACAATTGGGTATTTCACGCTGTTCTGTTTGCTATTATATTGAGAAACACAAGAAAAATAAAGTTAGTTCATTGCATTCTAAACGGGGTCGCCCTTCTAAAAGACCTCTATCAGATTTTTTTTTTTTTTTTTTTTTTTTTTTTTTTAATCGGAGGCGAAATTGAACTCTGCAATGGCAGAATCTACATTCAACTTGTTCTTTTTTTTATTTAAACTGGCGTAAGTAATGTTTATAATATTTGCTAGAAATCTCATATTTATTAAATTTTGCGGGTTTTTTTTTTAACACGAGAACATGGAAAATGTAAAATATCGGGAAATACTGAAGGAAATGCATTTGAATGCATATACTCCATAAGTGGTAAAGAGAATTTATGTTATATATCTCTCTTGAGTATTATATAGTAACTTAAATTTACATTTTATACATTCAATTGTAGGGTTTGGTTAGGGAGTTTTTCTGAGCTATCTCAAAATTTAAAATTCTGTTTCTTTCAAACATTCAAAGTAGAGTTTTTCAACTAAGCTATTCAATTGACCAAAGGTAAGTTATATTGAATAAATAAAATTAATTTAATACATAAAAATCTTTTAAAAATTGTGAAAAATGTGCATTACATATCTATAAATTTTAAGTTTAAGTAACTCGGTAATTTATTTAGAAAAAAAATCGAATCGAATTTAAATAATGTGTTTTCCATTAACAATATTTATTTGGCTGTATGAAATAAAAAAGAAATCGGCCAAGCGAATTTTCAATCTATGCATTATGTTTGTCTAAAAAATTCGGTATTCGGCTGTACTTTCTATTCGATATACAGTACATACGTAGTAACCCTAATGAAACTCTAAATTGCAGATTGACTCACAGGACTGTTCCTGTGCATAGCATCGCGACAGAAAAATCCCTGAACAATATGGACGTTCCAGTTACATCCAATGCGAAAGAACCAATGAACAAGCCGGATACACCAAGCTCGGATCCAGAAATAGATTCCGCATCGACTTGTTGCAGCTGCTTCAAAAGATGCAAACTTAGAGTTGTGACACTGTAAGTAGACTGACTCGACATCTATACGATATAAGTGTACCGTAGCAGCCAAGGGGTACATAACAAAAATACGATTTGGAGTAAATTGAGTTTAAAGACAACTGGCGTTAAATTTGAACATCAATAATAATTGACTAAATTGAAATAGGAAATTGCCGCGTGTTTCATTGTGCTCTTTGAACGCTTATTTTAATAACTGAAAAAGAAATATAATTTTCATTAAATGTATAATTAATCAATATTGATTATTTTTAGGCAAAAGTAATTCATCTCTAGGACGCAGCTATAATTAGAAAATCGATTATATTTCTTTACCAGAAAAAAAAAACCCGCAGATTTCCTGGTTGTCTGTGTATTTAGTTTTTTTTTTTTTTGTCACTTTTATCCCTTGGCTTCTGGGGTCCTCATATATATTTATCATATGCTATTCTTTTAATTCTTTTCACGACGAGCATCCCTTATGCATAGCTGCCAAATTTTACGCACTTTTACTACCGCTAAAATTGTTCAGAGATTTTCCATTTGTTTAATCACAAAATTTCGACGATTAAATAAGACAATATTTACTGTAACATTTTTGTGGTAGGAAAAATGCGTAAAAGTTGGCAGCTATGCGTATGCTTAGTTATTTTTCGGAATACCGTAATTGTTAAATACTATTTTTTGTATTACTTAATCCAGGGCCTGATTACTAACGGGGCACTCTCCCACCAGGAAAAAGAAATAAAGAATTTTCCTTTATTCATGATAGTAATCTTGTATGAAAAGGGCGTTTAAAGAAGACGAAAATTTCTATAAATTTTTTCTGGTGAGAGAGTGCCCCGTTAGTAATCAGGCTCTGACTTAATCGATGAAATCGTAATCCACAGAATGTCTAAGAACGTAAAGACTTTTACAAAATTCATTAAACATAATTCCTTTCATGACAATATTTTTATGAAAAGTCATACATACATTCATGGAAAATATATGCACGAAAACAGCTATAGGTAATCGTAATATGATAACGGAAATCATCTTAAACAAAATCTTAATTCAAAATATTAAAATAATATAGAGTGCCCCGGTTCGTACGCAGTATGAGAGTTGTATACATTTATTGGAACGATTATTTAAATATGCAACAAGAAGGGTTTTTCATCATAGCTTAATTCCGTTCGATAGAGAGTGCATTTAAAATGTTGAAAACAACCAAAAACTTTAAATGAAAAATTGTGTTTAATATAATATTTCAACACAAGATATCTTTAAAATGATTTCCGTTCAAAGAAATGACATGACGAAATCTAAATTCGACTAATCTAATTTCCACTTTTCTCCGATATGTATGGTTCATTTTCTATTACATTCTCATGAATCACTATTTTCACGCTATGCAATGTGGAAAACTTTGTGCAACATCTTTGAAATGTCGCCATCTAAAATATCGCCTTATCCAATAATCTTTGATCTAGTCTAATCCGTTTAAATATGGGCTACCTGCGTTGTTCAACATCTCACTCCAAACTTTTGACTTGCGAATTTTCCGTGCCCATGGATACTGCAAGGGTAACTGTACGTGCAACATGTAACATGACTGCAGTACTTGAATAATTTCATGACAAAGACTTCCGCTTCCTCCAAACCTCTATTTATGTTTGCTAACATATCCTTAAAACCTTGGGGACGAGCGACACATATGCGCGCCGCAAATTGGCTTAAGAATACTTGCTTATCACCACCAGTAAAATTATACTGTAAAATTTGCCTTATCTAATCAGAGGATTTTCTCGATTTAAAAAGGCACAAATTTCTGTTTTTAAGGACCGGTGACGAAGTATTAAAAATTTCGTAAAAGGCTCCTGTCCCGAAGGGGTTAAAGATGAAAACACACCTCATCGTTAAAGCAAATTGCTTCAAATCGACTTCGTCTCTTTAACCCCTTGAAGGGCACCGGTATATGTTATATACCACTTATTGTTGAATCCGAAATCCCTCATTCACACCAAAATTTAAGAATTAATTTTTGTTTCATATAAAGTAAGCGATGAAAAGTTTTTACTAATTTTTATATAAAATTGTTTATAAATACCGGTGTAAATCAACTATTTTAACATTTTATCAACAAATGTGCTTTGCCCCAGAAGGGGTAAAAATACTGGCAATTTTATTCGCAAATTCAAATCTAAAATCCAAATCTTCTTGATCATACGGTATCTAAAAAACTCTAGAATCAAAATATGAAGAAAAATATAAGTGTTTGTATAGAAGATTTTAAGATGTTCGTTTTCATGTATCTTAAATCTGTATCAGGGTCTATCAGGGTATCTATCCCTGTATCAGGGTTCGCACACTCCTTATATTTTGAAAAGACTCTGCCACCACTATTAATGATAAGAAAATTTATATTTAATTAAACACAATTCGCAACCGCCACCTCGATTCGCATTTTCGCGATATTTTTCTGCTTTGAAATACATTGAAAATTAGACAGTTAAAATTTAGTGGTAGAGCTGTGCAAACCCTGTGTATTGACTTATTTCAGTTTTTTTTTTTTTTTTTTTTTTTTTTTTTTTTTTTTTTAAATAAAATGATGGAACATAAAATTTCCAATCGACTGGCAATTTTCGTTTTCTTTTCTTAAAGAGTTTGATGATTAAAATTTATGATATAAAAAAAGTCTTAACAACAATTCTAAAAAAATAGTTCTTTCCAGATTTTCCAAGAAAAAGAATGAAGATACTAAGGGAGATGAAAGAGTAAGCAAATTTCGTTTTGTGTTCCAACTTCTTCTTTTTCTCCTTCTTTTTTTTTTTTTTTTTTTTTTTTTTTTTTTTTTTTTTTTGTACAATTTTAATTTTTAAAAAGTTTTGAAAATTTTCCGAGTTTAACACATATTATTAAGCAGTATAGAAATACTTTGCTACACTGTAAAACAAAATCTTTAAAGTTACTAAACTTTTCTAGGAAACAGGGATTTCAAGACATTTTATGTAACGATTACAGAAATATATATAAGTAACTGAATCAGTTACATGAATTTTTGCTGTTACTGTTACATAAAAAGCTCTAGGAGTCCCAGTTTCCTAGAAAAAGCTTAGTAACTTTACAGATTTTTTGACAGTGTAGACAAATAGTCTAAGGTAATTTTATTTTACGAACCATGTTCACAGCAAAAAAAAAAAAGTATTTTTAAAGTTACTAAAGTTTTTATTGGAAACATAGATTCTAGAGACTTTTAAGTAACGGTAACAGCAAAATTTCATATAACTGAACCGATTACGAGAATTTTCGCTGTTACTGCTACAGAAAGTATTCCAGGAATCTCACTTTCCTAGAAGAAGCTTACAGATTTGTTTTTACAGTGTTTAGTTAAGTTGTTCTTCTGCATTTTCGTTCAAAAATATGCGCCTGTATTTTTATTATTATAATTTAGAACTGAACATCAAAATGTTTACGTTTAAAATGCGTTTATCCGTTGTTAATGCCGATATCTCCGAAAATTGTTAGCGGGATAATTTGGTAATATTTTTAATCAGAGAAGATCTATTTCTCGTTAAAGTATGAGAAATATTTTAAAATAAAGAGCAAAAATTCATGTATCAAAAGCTGTTGCTTGAATATTTACTGTTCTCTTTACATAAAAGGCTCTAGAAATCTCAGTTTCCTAAAAAATGTTTAGTAACTTTACAGATTTTTTTACAATGCATATGAAGTTATATTGAAATTATAATGTGTACGAAATTATACTGAATATTCGTGGTAGTTATCTCGTGTCGCTTACGTATTTTTGGCGCCAAATATTCGAAAATATTTTATTTTTTTACAAACTTTCTGCTGAGATTCAGCTGCTAATTTTAACTAATCCTTTATTACATACCTAATTAGAACTGGCATTTTTCTCAACATATTCTGAATATGCCCAGTAAGGCAACCTTCCTTGTTAGGATAAGATTAGTAGCTTCACAGATTTTTTTACAGTGTAGATTTAAACAAAGGAATTGATTTGAAACGTAAAAATACATTTAACTGTACATAAATTACTTTAAAAATGCATAGTTAAACGTATAAAAATTTAAAAATACATTTCAAGTACTTTATAAAGTTCAGAACATTTTCAACCGTCACTTAAGAGGTCTTCGTCAGTGAGAAAAACACTTTAAATGACAGTTATTGCTGCTGGCGTTCTCAGGCTCATCTGGACCAGTCAATTTTACACCGAGAGGGAGGAGGGGGGGTGAGGAAACGGAGCAAAATGGGATAGAATAAAAACTGTTGAAAATATTTCAAAAAGCATGCCTTGACTATTACCAGTAAAATGTCTCCATATAGCGTGAATATCGTAGGAAAATGCTTCATTACATGCTTCTTTCTTTCTAGGATTTTATTTTGATGGATTCCCTAATGATAGCTTCAAGGTGACTAGTAGTATGAAAGATTATTTTCGAACTATTCAAATCTATTTCTATAGGCTGAGTTTGTGCAAATCTTGCAAGTGCGGTGTGGGGTCTACCCAATCTTAAATCTGCGTCATGTTCTTTCAATCTCTTTTGAAGTTTCTTTAATGCCATAACTATGTACATATATATATATATATTTGTTCTTAACTCCAAAGTAATTGACATTGTGCTTTCTATAAACTCCTGTCTAACGTAAATTTTCATTATTTTCCACAGCAGAGATAAAAGGTCTATAAGTCACTTTTTTACATTTTTTTTAAACCTTGAAAGTGAAATCCTTAATAAATGAAAGTTGACTTCTGGACCTGTCAAAATTGTCCCCATACTAAAAAAATAATATCTGTAAAGTTACTAAACCTTTTGCTAGGAAACTGGGTTTCCTAGAACTTTTCATGTAATGGTAGAGGCAAAAATTCATGTAACCGATTCAATTACATGAATTTTTTCTGTTACCACTACATAAAAAGCTCTAGAAATCCCAATTTCCTAGAAAAAGTTTAGTAACTTTATAGATATTTTTCTAGTGTTGTTGTACCCGATCCCTCCTAAAATCACCGCTCAGTTCACCAGTCACTGAGTTGCGCTGTTTATAGTTGTAGAATTGATTCATCGGATCATCCTTAAAATTTCTTTATTTTCTTCTAAGAGGCATTTTAAGAAATTCTAACTTTTTCAAAATTAAAGCTAATTTTAGCATTAATCGTTCTGTGTTTTATCTGTTAAAATATTTTTAAAAATGCAACAATTGCTCTAATTTCTGATGTTGGTTCCGAGGACAATTAACCAGGAATTAAGGCACCTATAAAATAAAACTTAATACATTTTCTCGTTCTTTAAGCACGCTCTAATCCGTATTAACATCTCCTGTTTTTAATTTTCAGAAAGAAAAGAAGTTCCTGCGACTTCGTAAATGGTTTGGACGGTTGAATTGCTGTAAAGGAGTAAGTCTATAACTTCAGATAATATTTTGGCACAGATGACATATACGCACCACATTGCCACGATTTGTTTTCTGACGACAGTTTGGCAAAAACTCCGTTATCAAATATCAGTTACAAATAGATATTTTTAGTTATTTTCTATTGTTTTAAAAACAAAATAATAATAAACAACAAAAGTTTAAATAATAAGTATAAAACAAAACAATTTATATCGATTTATAAAAGAAAATGTATAGTAAATAAACAGTTTATTAATAAATAAACAACAATGGCCAGGATATAAAATGATGCATAAAATCGCCATTTTGTTGCACTCGCGCAAATGTGATGCGTATATGACATCTGTGCCAATATTTTTTGCCAATTAATGAAAAGGAAGACATTGTCTTGTATAAAACAAGAATCGCGTTCTTTAGAGCCTTTTATGCTATTTTTAACTACTGAAGGAGGTAAGATTAAAATTTTAAAGGGGCACAGTACATTTGATACCATCTCTTCAATTTTGAATAATACTGTAATGTATGTGGTGGCGCAGTACTTAATACTGGACATAAAATAAAATTTTAAAAATCTTGTAGCACAGCCTATTTTACTAAAATGAAAAACATTTAAATATAATTTAACTTAAAAAAATTACTATTTTTATATATTTTTTTAGTATTTTTTAAATAAATTTCTTTCATTAGGTTTTTTTCCACATTCATTAGAATATACTACATAAAACTGTGCATGGATTTTTTAGATGTATAGGATTTGACATTTAACCCACTAGTGCCTAGGTACTAAACCTTTTCTAGGAAACTGGGATTCCAAGAACTTTTCCTGGAACGGTAGCAGCAAAAATTCAAGTTTCAGAATCGATTACATGAATTTTTCCTGTTATCGTTACATGAAAAGTTCTTGGAATCCCAGTTTCCTAGAAAATGTTTAGTACCTTCACAGATTTTTTTTACAGTGTAGCGTCCAATTTTTGGACACTTTTTAAAAAATCAAGTAAGAGCTTTTCACACAAGTAAAAAGGAGGATAAATGAATACTTTCTTTCTCAAGACAAATTCCTCGATAAATTAAGATAAAAGTTATTCTTGCTTTAAAAGTGGTGGGAAAAGGAAAAATTTGAATTTTAACGAAGAAAGTAATTCAAGCATTAATGGGTTAAAATGATTTTTTTCTCTCGTATATAGAAAAAAAGTCAAGAAACTCTCCAATTAAATATTTTTTCACATATTAATATAAACTAGAATTTTAAATCCATGCACAAAAATATTAAATACACCATGGACAGGATTCGCACAATTCTACCATTAAATTTTAAGAATAATTTCAAAGCATTTCACAGCAGAAAAATATTGTAAAATCTGAGAATGAAGATTGTGGATTCTATGTTTTAAAAAATAAATATAAATTTTCTTATTTTTAATTGTGGTGCTAGAGTCCTTACAAAATATAAGGAGTGTGCGAACTTTGATGGGGAACAAGTAAAACAAAATTCAAACTTCTAATCTAGATAAACATAAAAAACCTTAATATTTTTTGAACAAGCAAGTTATAAAAATAGGAACAAGTAGAACAATCAGTTTAAAGTTTTCATTTTTATGGTCCATTGCGCTGGATCTATTAACAGAATTTCCAGTATCTCGCAATACAATAATCATATAGGTAAAAGAGAGGTGTCACAATATATATTAAAGGCGCTTTCAGTTAATATTAACAAGTAAAAAAAAATCATGCGTTAAGCATAGAAAGAATTTTCAACACTTCCTGAATTCTTTAACCTTATTTTCCTGGTTCGTTATCCAGAAAATAAGGTATTACTGTCCATAACCAAACATGTATTCCAATACTTTTGAACAGCCCTGTATTTGATTTGTCGGTTGATATATATACTATATAATGGAGAAATTTAGTTTAGCAAGAAAACGCCTAGCCGAATGAAATTTTTCTTTTCACAGTTTATACTAATAGATGGAAACATACTTCAACACATTTGTTAGTCCTTTGGTTAACCTAATACCTTTATTACATGAAAGTATTTTACTAAAATTTAGTTCAAACAACACTACTCTTTAAACTATTTAAATTATATTTCCAGAAATTATCATCTAAAGCCGAACCTGTATATAGTTTTTTGCGTGACCCTATATATCATTTTATCTATATTCTGCAAACATTTTATAGTAAACTGAATGCATTTCAACGTAAAAATGTAAAACCTATTTAAAAACAACTTTTAAGTAAATTACGCTCATATTCAATAAACTTTCCAAGTTCTTTTGAGTAACCATGTATATCTTAATTATATAATTATTAGCATTTATACGCACCATATAATGCGCATACATTTTGAGAAACTTAAAAGCGCATATGATAATTAAAAATGCATTTCATCCATCGAACGGTCATTATCCACAATATACAGTAATTTGAATAGAATAAGCTATTTGAAATTTTTTGTAAGGTCCTGTAAATGCTATGCATTTCGTATTATTCGTGAAATAACTCGTATTAAGTCTCAGCGGCGTATATCAAATCGATTACATATGAAACCGTTTACCTTAGTTAAAATATGTCGCAAACAATTTCCTCCTTTATTATTATGAATTAGAATTGTTTTGGGTGGTTCTGTAAATGTATTATAACTATTCTTTTAACTGCATATTTTACAGAATGCATATTTTAGTACTTTTTGTAGATTCAAATAAATTTGAATATGTTTGGCCGTGTGTAACATCTTTAAAATTCATTTGAAACGATTTTCCCCATAGGCCCTAATGTAACGGAAATTTTTTCACTGTCCCTGTAAGTAAATTAAACGTGGTAGAAACTCCGTTTTCAATAGGGTTAGTGCTTGGGTGAATGTCAGTAACATCTAAAAATTTCATGGTAATCTGAGTATCTTTACGAGACTTAAAGCGCGGACAGACGGACTGACAGCCATACGGCTAGACGAGTAGAAAAGCACATGCAAAAAGCTTTTCAAATTTATCGGAAAGTGCTAAAAAAGGAAATCGATGTTTTAACTATTTTCAAGGTACTGTATCCCTTTAAAAACATTAAAAATTGTTTCATTCGACTGTTTAAATGTTTCATCTCTAACCGAGTCTTTTTAAAAATAAATACCTGTTTAATTTGTAAATGTTTTCCACTGCCTTAACCCCTTAACCAATTCGGCCCGAACGCCGAATTCGGACAAGACGAATTTGCTTATTGTATCATTTAAAGCTTTTTGACACCACTATTATTTTTAAGACAATTTTTATATTATTGCAAGGCGGAAATGTTAAGACCAAGGCATAAAACTTCAGCTTAAAAGGTACTCGCCAACTGAAATTTTTACTCGCCACTATTTTACAGACTACTATTTTTTATTCAGACAACAACGTCAGCTCTTACATCTGCGCAGAAAATAAAATATTTATGACAAGTTTAATTTAAATTCACGATAGTTAGAAAGAGCTGTCTGTTGAACAATCTAACATCACATTAAATCTAACATCAAAGTTTCAGCAATAAAATGGATTAAAATATCTGCATTGTTTTTTATTGCCATACTGTGTTAAAATATCCACATTTAATTTCTCAGCCAAGCAGAGAAGATCTACAAAGTCTTGTCAAAGTTTTTTGATGCTTTGCAACTCAGTACACCACATTGAATATATTTTTCAAATGAGAAAACACCATTTTCATCAGACATTTTGCCATTTATGTTTCTGGTGGGTATGATTTTGCCTTTACAATGGCAATATTTTCACAGTGAACTTTGCTATGGTTGTGATAAACAATCAACTCTTTTTTAAATGGTCCAGAAAAGCCATTAATCCACTTTTTATCAACATTACTGGAAGGCAACTGCCGGCAAATTTCGCATTTTGCAAGACTACATTATCATCATATAAAAGGCATTCAAAATGACTTAGCCACTCTTTGTCGAATTTCCTTTTAACTGGAAGTGGTGACTCGAAATCACATTTCCTTTTAGCACAACTGAAAAAGGAAAAAAAGGGATTATTGCTACTATCAGATTCATTCTCACTTTGCTTAACTTGAGTTTGTACGTATTCACTTTTAACATTTGGGATCGCGTCTTTATCACATTTTTCGTTTGATGTATTACTATTAGTAAAAAAAGACTCTATATCATTGCTTTGTCTTTTCTTCATGGCATTAATAAAAAAAATAACTAAAACAAAACCTTAATTACCGCCAACTACCGTAGAACAAGAAAAATGCTAAATCGAAAAAACAAAAAGGAAAAAAATGGGGAGAGAATGCATATTTTTTTACCGTATTTCAAGTAGCGACGCATAGGTGACGATACCTGAATCTCTTCACGCAGGAGTGAAGAGAGATCTGATTCTGTATTGGCGTGTGCGTGGTACAAAAATGGGGGAAGAGATGAATGCAGACAGGGGAATTTCATTTACTCGTAGGAAACACGAAGAAATAGGAGACGGTGCATTTATACTTCTTTTGGAAAATAAAAACCATTGCTCTATTTTTAAATACTTCCGTGTATCACTGCGCATATTTTGATTTGAAGCACAACATTATAAAAGACTAAACTTACTCGCCCGCCTTATATATTTACTCGCCAATGGCGAGCTGGCGAGTGGAAGTTTCGCGCCCTGGTTTAGACTAAATTTTACGAATATTTTATTTAAATGATAGTGGTGTGAATCCGCTATTTTCAATGTATAGAACGGCAAAGAATTAACCAGTTAAGGGATTAACCCATTCGCGCGCAGTGTGTCCGGTCTGGATGCACCTAATTTTAATTCGAAACTTGCAATTGGCACCAATAATATTTTAATAAAATCTTGCTTTTACAATACAAGCATAATTTAAGGATTTCAAAATATCTAAAAAATTCGTTTGTGAATTCCGATGTCAGTCGATAATTTCTCATTTTTGTCCTGAATTTGTCTGCGCTGGAAATGGTTAAGGCTACAGTGGACTCTCAAAACTATTTTTTTTTAATTTCATTGAATTTTTTTAAACATTTCTGGGAATAATCATAATATAAATATCTCTTATTTCACAATTTTTTTAAAAATATATTCAATGGTTTTTGAGATACAGATTTTTCTTTTTTTTAAATTAACAAAAAATGGGAATATTTCAAAATGTTCCATGCGAAATTCTTTATGCTCAATTTTTCCGATTTTTTGTTTAAAATGCTCTCTATGTATGTGTTAACAAATAATACTGAGCATTTTTGCATATTACTTGTAAAACATTTAAAAAAATGATTTTAACTTAATTCTTTTGTATTTTCCGTTATAAAACCAATAAAAATTTCATATAACTGAAATTAAAAAAGTTATATGCGTCTAAAAAAATTATTTCTAGTACTATTTGTTAACACATACATAAAGAGCATTTTAAACAAAAAATCAGAAAAATTGCATGGTGAATTAAAGAAGCCGTTCAACTCTCATAATATGTTACCACTCTTAAGTGTTTTATGCTTTTATGCACATTTTTACGTTGGCTAATAGATGGCGCCACCAAACAGGTTTTTTTTGTTATTTTTGCTGGTATCGGACTGCAGCCGGCATTCGTGTGGTAAGATATCGGCGCGCTTTCAGCGTAGTTTTTTGCCGACACCGGATCGACTGTGTGCCTCATGAATCGGGCCGCATTCGCACGGCGTATCAAAAAATATACGTAACCGGTAGCGGCAACCGGCATCGTTCCAATAAAGCTGATAGTGGCAAGCGGCTATCGCCCGACTGCTTACTGATAGCTCTGTGTTTGCTGTATGCACGTAGAGCTGAGTGATATAATTTCATGTTACAGTATAATTATGCAAATTTTCTTTTGCCTCTCCTGTAAAATTTACTTTTGTCGAGACGTGTCACTTTTCTTGCTGGTGAGCAATATGTACTAAGATTAAGATATTCATGGTTCGGAATTTAAAGGGTTAGGTATGATTTAGGAGGAAAAAAGTTAAAATAACATAGACGATGAAGAAAAGGGCTTTGTGTAAATAAACTAGTCACAATTAATTTCGTATTCTATAGTTTCCAGTTTTTAGTTATGGAACTCACAAACAAATTTAGCGTAATCGAGAAATAACTTCAAAAAGGACCCAGAAACTGCTTTATTAAATATCATTATCAGTATCATATGATACCTCTTTACATAGCTGCCAACTTTTACGCATTTTTCCTACCACTAAAATTATAAAGAGAATTTACACTTGTTTAATTATAGGATTTTGACGATTAAATAAGAGAATATTTACTATAAAATTTTTGTGGTAGGAAAAATGCGTAAAAGTTGGCAGCTATGTCTTTATATTAAAATGTAATTTGTAATGTTTTAAAAAATAATATTCAAAATATCCTGTTATAATAAAAGCTAAGAAAAGAAAAAAAACATTAGTCATTAATTCGTGCATTGTAAAAAGTTTATTTTTTTATATTATTTGATGCAAATACAGTCGCGTATCCTGATCTGAAATGATGACAGGAGTAAATCAATGTTACCAATGTAGGTGAGAAAAAGCGTTGGGTGATATCTTGATAAAGAGTCAATGATTTTGAATTTCAAAATATCATGGAAGCCTGGTATAATTTGAAAATTTACAGTCGCATGCATTCGTCATTGTTATTTTTTTACTATAAATTTTCTAATACCGTTAGAGTACAATACTGACGGATCAATATCGACTTTAACCCTTTCCAGCACAGGCAAATTTTGTTCGTTATATGAGAAACGTTAAATTATTAATTGACATCTGATTTTGAAAAACGACTTTTTTAGAGATTAAAAACGCCTTAATTTAAGCTTTCGCTATATTTCACACCTTGTTATATCGACGATAAGCTATATATTTTCTTTACACTCTCAAAATTCAAGCACCATTCGTCAAGAATTTTGGTAGGTATTTGACAAACGTTAGGGGGGTAGTAAAAATCACTGTTCCTTAGCTTTTGGAAGTCAGTGTATGTCACATTTTATAATACAATTTTAAAATCCATTTACAGACTTAAATAACGAAGAATCTTTGTAACTATTAAATATAATTAACTTTGATCATATTTTACCACAATATACGAATTCACAATATTTTATACATATAAGGGATTTGTAAGATTGTCAAGAATTGGATATTTTTCTCAACTGTAGTCGGAAGACAGAATGTTAAAAAATATTTTTCTTTCATAAATTTTGATGACAATTTCCATTTTCTATGCACAAACGAACATCGATGAATCCGATGTACTATGAAATATTCCTGTACAGGCTTTTGGCATAAGTACATTAACATTTCGATAAGACATACTATTGATTAAATGTTGCAATCAGTTCAAATTTCATGGTAAAACTTGTCAACAAATAATCTTAAAGTTCATATATTTTACATTTTGTCTATAGTTTCCTAATCAATAAATGCCGACGATGGCAGGATTATTTAATGTAAATATTAATTCTTTGAAAAGCAATGGATGAGATTTTAACTCCTTAACAGGTTAATACTTTTCCGTTCAATAAATTGAAAATAGCGGTTTCACACCACTATTATTTAAATAAAATATTCGTAAAATTTAGTCTAAACGTTTTCGCCATTAAATAGTATGAAAATTTTCTTAAAAATAATAGTGGCGTCAAAAAGTTTAAAATGCTGCAATAACCAAATTCGTCTTGCCCGAACGGCGTTCGGGCAAATCAGTTAAAAGGTTAAAAAAGAAGGAAGATTACATTCTCATAACAGGATTTTAATAATTCTTTCCAAAAGCACTTGCTCATTCAATATTGCCATTCATTCTTCAAGCATGTTCATAAAATAACACTTCCAGTAAATGGATGAACTGTTTCATTACACTCATTTAAATTAAACAATACTGTCATTTTATGTATTTAATTTAGGGGTGCGCAATCTGTATTCCGCGGCCACGGAGCTACCACTATTTTCATGCAGAATAATTTCCCTTACAATATTGTCTAATACTTTGAAATTAAATAACACAAATGTCACTTTTGAAATATTCTGGTGGTAAACCATTTTCTGGTAAAAAGGTTGGACATCACTAATTCGATTGAACGTCCGTATTCATAAACTTAAGTAACGAACGAAATTGTTATTTATTTATTTATTTTTACAGGTGGAGAAAAACGCTAAAGAAGACAATAGTGGATGCGACCCACGTTAAAAAAGCGTGCATAAAGACATACAAAGAAGTTTGGATGGTGGATGCGACCCACGTTAAAAAAGCGTGCATAGAGACAGAAAGAAGTTTGGATGGTGGATGCGACCCACGTTAAAAAAGCGTGCATAGAGACAAAAGGAAGTTTGGATGGTGGATGCGACCCACGTTAAAAAAGCGTGCATAGAGACAAAAGGAAGTTTAGATGGTGGATGCGACCCACGTTAAAAAAGCGTGCATAGAGACAGAAGGAAGTTTGGATGGTGGATGCGACCCACGTTAAAAAAGCGTGCATAGAGACAGAAAGAAGTTTGGATGGTGGACGCGACCCACGTTAAAAAAGCGTGCATAGAGACAGAAAGAAGTTTGGATGGTGGACGCGACCCACGTTAAAAAAGCGTGCATAGAGACAGAAAAAGTTTGGATGGTGGATGCGACCCACGTTAAAAAAGCGTGCATAGAGACAGAAAGAAGTTTGGATGGTGGACGCGATCCACGTTAAAAAAGCGTGCATAGAGACAAAAATAAGTTTGGATGGTGGATGCGACCCACGTTAAAAAGCGTGCATAGAGTAGAGACAGAAAAAAGCTTGGATGGTGGATGCTACCCACGTTAAAAAAGCGTGCTGTAAATAAAAAGATCTTGTCAAAATAAAAGATTAATAAGATGACTTGGACCTCTGTTCTTCCTCATTTAGGTTGCTTCAATTTATAATTTCCAAGTATTATCTTTTGAGGCAAGTAATAAGTAAATAACTGGCTAACAAATTAACATTTAGAAAATATAAATTATCGTACTGTCGCAGAAACATGATTTTTACGCTGCGATTTTGTACACTCACTAATCTTTGTCACAGGACATTTTTTCTTATGGCTAAAAGAAAAGAAATTGAAACTGTTGCTTGAAAATTTTAAAGATTAAATAAATTGATTTTTAACCCTTTCCGGCACGGGCAAAATCTGTTACTAGAATGCGAAATTATTGACTGACACTGGAATTCACAAATGAAATTTTTAGATATTTTAAATATCTTACTTAGAGCTTTTATTATAAAAGCAATATTTTACTAAAATATTATTGGTACCATTTACAAGTTGATAATTAAAATTAGGTATCCCAGATCGGCCACAGTATGCCGGAAAGGGTTAAAAAGTGCATATGTGGAAGAGAGAATGGCTTGTATAACGGAAAATAGGGCATGCAGATATATATAATAGGGTAGAGCTTAAAAGCCATGATTTTTTTATATATAACTCTTACTCCTTTATTTTGCTCCTTTTTGTACAAAAAACATCAGAGAAAAAGTTTGGGCAATAAATTTTAATATTTAAAAGTAGCTCAATGGCCTCAAAATTTATAAAATTAGAAAAAAATAAGAATATTAACTATACATATGACAAATGTGCACTTACATTTTTTAATGTTTTAATTACAACAATTTATTTAATTTACTGCATAAGCTACTAGCTTTTTATTTTATGTTAAAATTTTATTCACTTTGTATATATTAAGACATTTTTTTTCTTGCTATATAGATGCATTTTGCGGTGATTTTCAACAACTTATAGTAGAAGTTGTGGTAGCGTTTCATCGTAAGTTATCAATCCACTTTATTCCTAAATAAGTGTAACCGCATATACATCATGGTCATTTATTTATTGTAGGGGTTTTATAATCTTTTTAGCATGTTAATAATTGTCGCTTGACTCTCATAAGTCAGGAAATCCAACAGGACCAACAGGAATCCAACAGGAAATTCCAAGAAATGAAAGATTAACATTGACATAGCTGTAATAAAAATTTTCATTCTTAAATTAATAATGAACAACACTGATTCCCTTGAAGTATTTTTTATATTGTTTTTTCAGAATTAGCTTCTTTCTGTAAAGCAGTAAGAATGCGTCTTTGGTTGATAAACTTCCACGGCAACTCCAACTAATCCAACAAGTCTTTCTGATTAGCACTACAACAATTAGCAAATTTAGTTGATAATGACTTGGAAATAGCTGAATGTATTGATGAATATTCGAACAGGAATTTTAGCAACAATAGTTCATAATAGGAGACTAGTAAAGCTTGAGGGAAAATATCCAAGCTTTCAAATTTACCAAGACTGTGAAAACATTTATACATGAATATTCGAACAGGAATTTTAGCAACAATAGTTCATAATAGGAGACTAGTAAAGCTTGAGGGAAAATATCCAAGCTTTCAAATTTACCAAGACTGTGAAAACATTTATATCATATACATTTTCTTCCTCTTTTGAAGTCAATTTAAATTAAGCATTGAACATCCAGATCTTGTGACAATATACCATTCGCAATACTGTCAAATGAAATTCCTAGTTCGTACTTGTATCTATCAATGAAACTCCAAAATTCATGAAAGCGTTAAAATAGTTTACGATTTTTTTTTTTTTTTTGTTTGTTTGTTTTCTTTTTTTTCAATCAAAGTTTTGTTTAAAGTTGCAACTATATACATAAATTTAATAAGTATAATTTCAATTCTTTTTTAATCTAAAATAGTTCTATCAGCTGCATGCTTTATTTAGTAAAACTCTGATAAACAAAAATAGTGGTAGTAGGGATACTTGAGCCATGGCTTAACCATTCCCACTAGGAAATTAGACATGGGTGAAACAAACAAAAAATAAAATTACATCCTTATATTCACTAAGGGATTTTTTTTCTGGATAAAAGGGAGAATAATTTTCATTTTATTTTTTTTCTTAAAAAAATAACGACGTAAAAAATTGTTTAAATATGTAAATTTTTTTAAATGAAAATATCCATTTTATTTTTCATTTTGACTAACAAAATAGCCTGTCTAGATAAATATAAACATAGTTATCAATTAAGCTTTTATTAAATTAAAATAACTTTTTAAAACTGTTTTGCAGGTTATAATCTCTAATAATTTAATTAGTTAGGTCCAACATATTAAAATATTTATTTATTAATATAATATACTAAGATTAATATTTATATTGAAATTGTAATCTCTTTTGCTGTAACTTTTTTTAAAACTAAGAAAACTGATGAAGAATTGGTAAAAAGATCTCACAATAAACAAAAAAAGCAACAAAAATCACAGTTCAAACTTAAACTCTCAAGATGTTTTATGCACTTCTGTAAGTAGACTACATGGAATTTATACACGCCAAGAAATCTATATTTACATTACGCTAACGTATGTGGCACAGAAATGGACTTTATTTTTTATTGTTTAATGGCAATGCCCAAACAAAACGCATCTCATTGGTTATTGTGCAAAAGGTCTTTGGCAAGATTTAGGACGATTTAAATCGGTTTATTTATGTTTCGCTCTTTCTCTGCAATTGTGAAGCTTCAAAATATCATTATTTATGTTTTTCTATTCTTTTTAATTAAAAAAAATTCTAAAATTCATGTATTTAATACTTCAGTTTAAAGTTGTGTATTATAAATCAAATTAGTGAAAGGATTGTGTATTAAATGAAATTAATGAAATACGAAAAAATGCCACGGGAGCAATGTTTGGATTCCGGCTAGTATAAAAATACCCGGTTCTTGATTTTTCTAGCAGAATCTTCTGATTTGGCAAAGAATTGAACAATTAAATTAAATATGAATGAAAATAATATGGTCAGCATGCGTTTAAGGGAGACCAAACTGGTCCAAACTTGTTTAAAATAAGCCAAGGGCGGCTAGTTATTTTAAAAACGCAGTACAATTTAAAAACGAGTCTCACAATTAAAAATGCACTTCCAGCAACTATTGTCAATAGGTTTCAATAGTTCAATTTCTTCTGGAGCCAAATACTTTGTGTGTTCCTGTAAATGGTCGATAAGTTCCATTACATACACTATTCTTCAATAAGAAACATGTAGTTATCCAGCAGTGTATTATTACAAAGTGTTTATTCGTTAAATATTTAGATTTAAAACATTTTACTTAATTTAACTGTATTCAATTCCATGATACATTAAATTTTTGAGCTTATGTTGGCTATCCTTATAACTAAACAACTCAGAGATTAATTCAGGAGGGGTCATTCTTAAGTTTGAAATTTACGATTTGCTAAAACATCCTTCGTAATTGATTGTGAAACTGTAAACGTTTGTAAAAAATGAAGGTCATATTCGGATTCACAACTACATGATTCATAATAATCAATTTTCAAAATCTGAAAAACATGACACAAGGCATATTTTTCTAGCTAGTCTAATACAGCTTTAGCTGTATTTCTCTATAATTATAAAAAAAATTCCAACCTTTGTTTATATTTATACACTTCCACAATCTATAAACTATTTGTTTTATATTGACAACTAAGATTTTTGTAATTATAATGAAGACAATTATGTCATCCATCTTTTCCACAAAACCACCGGCAGAAGGATTCGCGATATTTTGTTGTACACAATTTTAAAGAATCATTAGATATTTTCGCGATATTTTGTTGCACACAATTTTAAAGAATCATTAGTTATCTCCCAAAAAGTCCAAATAAGGTTTAGCTTCCCTTTCAAAAACCTATTATTTTTTTAACTTTCTTTTTCACAATGTAATGAAATTTTGAATTTTAATATAATAATAATTTTCGAGGTAATTAAGTCCATAAGTTTATTTTTGCAATGTTGGTCTTTTCTTCTTAAACGTTTATTGGAATCCAATAAAGACACCGAAGTCTTATGTCTGATGTTAAATTGAACGTCGCATAGCATTTAGGGAGAAATTTGAAATATTTCGCATACATTTTGTTTCAAAAATGTTATTTTATCTATTTACTTCAAGAACACCGTGTATTGGTAGATTCGTGTAATAAATCAACCCCAGTTCCGCACACACAACAATTCTGAAGCAAAATTTTGGAAAAAAAAATAATTTTCGTGTTTAAGTCGAACCACTGGTGTCTGGTGGTATGTTGAAAAAATGATTTGTAATTGAGGATAAAAAAAGTTTTCCTTAAACTAATAAACTCTTTTTTACGTTTCTAATCAGCTTTTTTTTTATAATTCAACTTTTTAAAACTATATAATTATGTAAAATCAAAGAAGCTTAAATTATATTGAAACCTATTCACATCAACCCAATGATACTTAAAAGAAAAAATTATTTCAAAAATCTATTCAAACCTTAATTACAAAGCAAACAACTTCTTAGACAGCTAAAATATAGTACTTTTTTGTATTGTAGGACTTTTAGGAGAGATATTTTGAATAAATAAATTTTAAATAAAAAAATATGGAGAAGTTTTATCATGTGAAATTAAAATGTTTTTGTGTCATGTGTTTTAAAATGGTATGTTTAATATCACAAAGAATTGCGAAATTTTAATTCAATAAAAGATTTTTTTAATGTGTTCCGGACACCCTCAAAATAAACAAATTGTGAAAAATAGCCTATAATTATTTAAAGAAAATCTTTTTGAATTTATTTTAAAAAGCACCTACAAATATTTGAATCACCAAAAGAATTTTTGAAATATCTTTTAAAAATATTAACAACAAAATATTAATACATGTATATTAATATAATATATTATAATATATTAATTAAATATTAATAAACTTAATAGTACAAAAAATGGTTCATAATTAATTCACGTTATTTTATAATTTTAAAGTCTTTTTATATGGAACAACAAGGATTTTTATTTTATTTAAAAGTTAAAAAGTATTAAAAAGATTAAAAATTATTTTACGATCTATAAAAATATCAAAAAATCTACCAATATTTTTATCAACTTCAAATTATGATAATATATGAAATAATAGTGTTATTATTTTGTTCTTATGTATTTCATATATGTGAGCAGAGTCTATGCGTTATAAATAAAAAATTCTATGGGAAAAATAAAATGATTTAACAAAAATATATATTTGATAACATATTTCCTATTAAATTCTAACAGCGATTAAAGAAGTTTGTAATTACAAACTTCAAAATTACAAATTTCTGTAATTGCAAACACATTCTTAAAAAAAAAACTGCATTAAAAATTTCTTTATTTTTTCTTATGCTTATAATGACGTTTAAATAATGTTTTCTATTATAATTCGAAGAGACAATAGTCAGACAATAATAGTATTTTTTAGTTTTGGTTTTTATATTCATTTATATTCATTTTATATGCAACAACAAAGTTTTTATTTTATTTTATTTAAACGTTAATAATTATTGGTTGGTTGATTTTTGTCGTCCGATTATCTACGCTAATGGGATATAGGACCAGGGGGAGTGCCCTCCGTGGGGGTCTTTCTAAGAGAACCTAACCCGTATTTACGCAAGGTTCGAAGAAAACCACGGAAAACTCCGAACGGTTAGGCCAACAGCCGCGATTGGGTTCGAACCCAGCACCTGCCATCTACCAGTTGAGAGGTCCGAACCTCTCGGCCACTGGTGGGGCTAATAATTATTGAAAAGATTAAAAATCATTTTACAATGTATAAAAATATTGAAAAATCTATTAATATTTTTGGTATTAAAATTTAAAAGAAAGATTCAAAATTTCTGTAAAAATTATCCAAAAAATAGTAATATATATATATATATATATATATATATTTACTTTAAAATAAAAAAATGCTCGTAAGTAAGGAATTAATATAATACATTAATATAATCATTAAAAATATATTATATACTAAGTTATCAAATGATTTCTTATTCTTATTAAATATTATTCACTGTAAAAAAAAATCCGAAAAAGTTTCCGGTAGGAAACGGGAAATTAGTTGCCCTTTACGGTAAGGAAACTTTTCCGAATCAATACGGAATAAAATCCGAAGAAAAAGGAATCTTTCCCTTTCTGCCAGGAAAGTTTTCCTACTTGATTCGGAAACTATTATTTAAACACAGAATAAATTCCTGTTTCTTATGAAAATCTTTTCTTGTTTATAAATAAAAGTTTCTGTGGAGACAGAAAGAATTCCATTTCAAAACGGAAAGTTTTTCGGATCAATCAGTAAACTTATCTGTAATAACAGAATATATTCCTGTAAAATAAGGAAAACTTTCCATTCACACAAAGAAATTTCTCGGTAGATCGGTAGAATATATAGAAAGTATTCCTTTTTAAATTGGAAACTTTTCCGAATCAATACGTAAACGTTTCTCTCATGATAGAATATATTCCTATAAATTAAGGAAAACTTTCCCGTTACACTAAGAATAGTTTCGGTAGAACGGAAGTACAGATGGAAATCTTTCTTTATTAAAACGGAAACTATTCCGCATCGTTCATTAAACTAATCTTGAAAAAAAGTAAAAATTCCCCTGTAGAGCAAAATCTTTTTCTTTTCTTTACGGAAATGTATTTTTTTTTTAATCGGAAAATATTACAGTACAATAAAGAAACTTTCTTTATGAGGAGTGGATTACATAAGACTGCATAAAAATCGTTTTCTCTTTTAGATGCACAAAAAACTTAATGCTTTTTAAGAATCTAAATCTTTACTGAACATATTCTGAAACCTATTATGAGTCTGGTAACTTTTAGTGTATTAAAGATTTAAAATTATGCTTAATAAATATTGCTTATTAAGTTAAATGTTGAATAATTTTAAATCTTTAATACACTAAAAGTTCCCAGACTCATAAAAGGTTTAAGAATATGTTCAGTAAAGATTTAGATTCTTGAAAAGCATAAAAATTTCTGAGCATCTAAAAGAGAAAACGATTTTTATGCAGTCTTACATAATCCCAGAAAGACTAACTCTGTTAGAAATTTGCAACAATCCAGCAATTTTATCCTTGTTACAGAAAAAAGTTCCATAACCGTAATTTAACTTTATACTTATCACAATATGATCAAAATAGAGTTAAATTACTGTTGTTTAATTGTCTTTTGTAAAAACGGTCAAATTTCCTGAGTAGTTTATTACAAGCTTTCAACAGTGTAAAAACATTGTACAGAAGAAATTTTCACTTGATTCGTTTCTTTTGATTTCCTTTTATCTCACTTTTAATGCTATGAAATACAAGGTGATTAAAAATAAATACCCCATCTCCATTTTACAGGGATATAACAGAAAATAGTACACGTGTTTCATCGGAAATAAAAAAAAAGTAGTTGAAAGTTTAAATTTAATTGATTTGAAATTTCCAATTTAAACACTCTAGTCACACCTGATAGGCTGAAAATGTGTGGGATGAGATCGTACGGTCTCGATACCATTCGTGTTTCTGGAGGGAGTCGAACACTTATAACTGCGTTGAATTTAAACTTCCAACTGTTATCTTTTATTTCGGTTGAAGAACAAAAGATTGTATACTTTCTTTTTTTAACAAACTTGCAAAGTTTGCATAGTCATTTGTAATCAACCTGTTATTTTAATACATATACACACAATCGTAATTACAAATAAATGACAAACAAAATCTAATATTTTAAATCTTTTGAGACAATAAAATATTGGTGCATTTTGCATTACAATGGTCCAATTTGTCAATGTATTATCATATTGAAATTTTATTTTGTCACAAGTATAAGAAGAATCAGTTTAATTTAAATATAACTATTTTATTTAGGACATAAAGATTTTTATAGATAAATTATTAGTGCTTTTTTAATTTATTTTTCAAAAAATATAATTATGCTAAAATGTATTTTGATTTATGATTATAAGTAATTTTATAAAGAAGGATAATTAATTCAAGCGATACATTAAACATTTTTCTAAAAAAGTTTTTAAACATAATTACAAATACATTAGTGAAACGGATTTTATGCTCGTAAAATGCATAATATGCATTTTTTTTTCTTTTTGTAATTCTGAATGAGTGTATATGTATCATGAATATGCATATATATATATATATATATATATATATATATATATATATATACATTCAATTAAGAAAAAAGGAAATCAAAATCGTGTCCAAAACAAGCCTTTTCGTCTCTGACATGTTCTTACTTGCCTAAAAATACAAAATAAGTTTTGTGCCCCTATTGATATTTTTTTACTTTTTTTGGTAAATTTTACTCTAACATTCCAAATGGGAAGTCACTTGATTTCAAGTAGTTTAAAGATTATGGAGAAAATTTAGAACTCCAAATGTTAAATTAATTTGTAATTGATTCTAAATAGATTGCAATTTGGATAGTTTTTTCAGTGTAATTCAAAAACCACTAGACAGAATAACTAGTAACTCAGGATTTATAAAAGAGAGATTACAGTTAATATATATATATATATATATATATATATATATAATCTCATTGTTAGTTCTATTTTTATAGAAAAAAACCCGCATTTTTTAAATAAATCGCGGAAAAAAATAATAATATGAAGATTTTAAATCTGCAAGTTTATAATAGAAATAGATTTCTAGAAACTTGAAATATGCATATTCCAAGTAAGTAGTGTATGAGTTATGCTTATATGAGGGGGAGTCCGCAAATAAATTTCTCCTGGTGTCTGTGGACAGAGGTGAGCATGAAAGTCAAACAATATAAATAGACATGAAAGATACGACGCAACTTTATTTGTTAACATAAATACCAAGCACGTTGAGACATTTGCATACCGCTTGATAAGCTGCAAAATACCCTCCAGAATAACATCAGGGCTTTGCAAACGGACAAGCCATTAAAGGTTTTTTCCGTATATGAAACCCTTAGTTTTTCCTCGAGGGCTTTTTGAAGCTTATCAAGCGGAATGACAAATGTCTAAATGTACTTGGTAATTTGAAAAAAAAATAAATATAGGTCTTATATTTAATGTCACATTCTATTTTTTGACTTTCATACACAACTCTGACCACAGTCGACATGGGAAACTTAGTTTCAGACTCCTCCTCGTATAATTATTGAAATTGCAGATCGTTTTACATTGATTACAGATAAATGTAACAGTAGTTGCAAGTGTGCATAGTTCCTAAACTACTAAACAGAGTGACTTCCTGCTTCTATGGTATCATAGAGAGCATTTATGTAGAAAATGGCCAAATATGATGGCATAATTAGGTGTTATATCGAAAATTTTGACGTTTGTTACAATTTCAGAATAAATATGACTTTCTTTTTTCACCACTAAATGAAAAAGACAATTCTCGGAAGAATGGGAATTTCAATTTTCCCCCCTCATATTCCAAGAGCCGACCGCACAAAACCCTGCGTCATCGAGCACCAGAAAAAATCCTTTATTTTATGGAAGAGTAGTAATAGAGGAATCTAATGATCCATGTCTGCCGGACGTGAAGTGGTGCATAAGCCAAAAATTGATACCACTAGTGGTTGACTCATAGGTTTAGCATTGTATTTGTCCTACAGTCAAAAATCTAAAAACATAGAAAGCTGGGTGTAGGAAAACACAATGCTAAGCCTACGAGTCAAGCACTAGTGGTATTAATTTTTGGCTTATGCACCACTTCGCAACAGGCAGACATGGATGATTAGACTCCTCTATTATTACTCTTCCATAAAATAAAGGATTTTTTATTGTGCTCGATAACATACGGTTTTTTGCGGTCGGTTCTTGTATTTTCATGCTTTATTGAAATTTCAAATTGGTGCATTTTTTAATTTTATTTTCAATTTACTGAAACAAGTTAGGTTATTAATGGTAATATTGAAATCTTATTATAAAACCATTGGTTTTTAAATTTTGAGAATATTTTTAATACAACCACCTTGTATTTAAATAATTTTTAACGTCCTAAAGAATGATAATGTCAAAGGAGAGGATGCATTAGACCTTTAGATCTCTGACATACATATTCGCTCTTTTAATGTACTTGCCTCCAGTTGTTTGTATTTCAGTAGTTATCGTATAAATAAGTCACTTTATGGAGTAAATTATTTTGTGGTAAAAAACATTTTCGTTAATGAAAATGATTTAAATAAAATTCCGAGCTTTTTCATTTCAGTTCTATAAATCATCTTAACTTATATTTTCTGAATTTGCATCATAATTTTAATACATATTTGTTTTAGATGAGAATTTTTTCATGTACCGTAATTTCCTGCGTATAATCCGCGGAACAAACAATTATTTTTCGACCCAGAAATTTTTTTAAATAAAATTTAACTTTTTAAATCGCTGTAAATATTTGGCTTCTATAACTAGATAAAATTTCTGGGTCCAGAAAGAATTGTTCGATCCGCGGATTATACGCCGGAAATTACGGTAATAAAGTGAAATTTAATTACACATGTTAAACATACAAATACAAATGTTATTAGAATAGAATAACACTGATGCAGCTGAAAGAAACAAATCTTCAATTGTTAATTTTTAATTAACTAACCTTTAAAATGAACGTAAATGCACTTTATTATAATTTAATTAAAAAACTGAACACAAAAAATGCTTTTTTGTATAAAATTTAATTAAAAATCTATGTATAACCAATTAACTTATATGCAAGAATTATGATTAAAACTTATTTGCTGCACGGTAAATCTAAGTTAAACGCTTACATGTCTTCATCAAAACATATGCGAATATTATTATTATTATTTCAAAACATGCTTCACACATGTTTTTTTTTTTTTTTTTTTTTTTTTTAAATCTATGTGCGATTTTTTACTTTAAAAAAATCATATTTCCTAAGCATAGAAAAATATTGTTATACAAATTATAATACTTTGAAATTCACAAAAAATTTCATCATTGAAGCTTTTTTATCACTAATGTTCTAAAATAAGACTTAATTATTTATAAAATTTCTACATCCAATTATGTAAATGAAAAAATACATTAGACTTTTCCGAAATCCAATAGTTATATAGAGTCCTTTGCAAATTTATCAAAATGCTAAACCATTTCAAATTAAAAAAATCTGTAATGAGCAGAATTGTAAAGATGAGCAATTAATTTTTACACCATTTTTTCTTTGCAAATTCTTGCATCTGATTAACACTTTCCGGCACGGATTAAAATGAGAAATTATCAACTGAAACCCAAATTTAAAAACGATTTTTTTAGAAATTAAGAATTCCTTAATTTAAGCTTTCATTGCAAAAGCAAAATTTTGTTCAAATATTTATTGGTGCCGTTTGCAAGTTTGGAATTAAAATTAGGTGCCCCGGACTGGGCACACTGTGCCGGAAAGGGTTAAATAATGAGTGGAATCACAGAATTAAGAGAAAGAATAGAGATTCAGAATGCCGTAAAAACAGTTTGCCATGCGAAGTAGATTATCGCTCAAATTTTAATGCCCTCATTTGGTCCAAACAAAACAAACGTTTTGAAAAGGCATTGGATTCCTTGATTTGTGCATTTCTCTAAATTGAAAGGTGTCCTTATTATGCTTAAACATTTTAAACGATAATAATTTCTAATGATAAAAACAAAAACAAAGAAATACGAGTTCGAATTGACAGACGCATCTAAACACATAGTTGCATTCAGCCAAATGAGACGAATTTTAGGGTTACTTTTTTGATGTCACATCCAGCCCCCATACGTCATCTAAATTATATTTCTTTTCCCTGTGAAATGAAAGAATATATGAATATATGATTTTTCTACCCTCTTTTGAATCTATTAGTATCACATTAATTTCTTCCATGCTAATATCTACTGCATTTTATCCTTAAATTGCACACAATTTTATTTTAGAATATGGATAATTTTACAGAGGGTAGAAAGTTAAAATACATTATTGTTATTTTCAAACAAACTTTAAACAGCTTTTCTTTTAAAAGCAGAATTTTGTTTATATAAAAATATATACATATTTATTTCTAAATAAACCAAAAAAAAAATATTAATAGCAAGGAAAAATTTTAATCATTTTTTCTATATTAAAGATTGCTGAAATTATTGTGTAGAAAAACTTTCGAAAGACTCTGTTTAGTCTTGCATTCAATTATGTTTTTCATTTTATTAAAGCAGCATGTCCTTATTAGGAGAAAACATATTCTCCACAATAATAATAAGTATTGTTCATTTTCTAGTCAGTTTTTTTATTTTTGAATTTTCAGTTTTATTAATTATTCATGATCAAAAAAGGGTTAAGATTAATAAGTAAGCAGAAATTAAAATTTTTATTAAAATACCTCACACATTAAGAAATATGTACATACAGAAATCGTTAAACATTTTCAATCAGTAAAGAGGTTTTTGGGGAAAATTCTCTTCCATCAATAATTTTAAGGTTTATAAAATTAAAATTTTTGTAAAATCATTTGCTGGAGTGCAGAGAACAGTCCTGTGACTAAGACTTCCGTACAGCAACACCTAAAAAATAATAATAAAAAGATAATTTTAAATTGCAGTGCAATACCATGTTCTTTATATAACGAAATAGTATATATTTTTAACCATTAATTTTTTTTTCATGAAACACTAGGAAAAATCAAAATATACACTCAAAACTGAATACAAACTGCATTGTTAAATTAGTGGGGAAGGGAAGTATATAATATGAAAGAGTGGTCAAATGATCGTCCAATGATATATCAGATCTAGAGATCAGAAAAAGTTACAAAAGTGTACTTGAAAAACATAAAACTCAAATCGAGCTCTGAGTGGAATGACACTTATCACCTTGCGTTTCATTTACGAAGAATAAAACTACTTACTTAAAAACAGCAATACAATTTTATTGAAATTTTCCCGTTATAAAATTAACTGGTTTTTAAAACTTAAAAACCAAAAGATGTTAAAAATCATTTGTAAAAATAGGAAAGGCTCCTGAAATCTTTCAATCGCTAACGCATATTTTAAAGCTAAAGATCTCAGGGGCTTTTTCCTGTTTTTACAAATAATTAACATTTTTTGGTTTTTAAGTTTTAAAGACCAACAGTTAATCATATAATGGGAAAATTTTAATAAAATCGTATTGAACCTTTGTAATACATAGTTTTATTTTTAGAAAGTTGCAAAAGTATCCTTTGAGGGAAAGATAAATTTAGGAGAACAGGAAGCTCATAACATAAAATAGTGATAAAATAACTATCGAATGATATGTCTCTTGAAGGAGTCGGAAAAAGTTTTCCCGGGGGAGGGGAATAAATTGTGGCAATGGGAAATTGGCCAAAGGGCTCCCCGTCTCCAGTGAAATATCACCTGGCTCTTACGGTGGTCAGGACTTAACTGGAAAATAAAATAAATGGAGAAAGGGCCTAAAAAACAAAGAAGATCGAAATAAAAGGGGTAATTTATTAATAATTTACTAGTTACAAGTATTCATAGATACTTAGTTATATAAAGACATAATTTCCATTTAATAAAGAAAATAAGAAGTTACCTATAGCAGCCATTCGGAAAGAAGCAATTCCTGCAAATTTCGATACGTTTGCACGGATTATGATTCTTAGATTCCAAAACTACATCCAGTTAAAATGTTGATTTTATATAAATATTTATATCCTACATTTATCATAAGATAATATTTTTATTTATAAGGTAAAATATTGGTAAACTATACCTGTAAAACATGGGCCATTACACTGTTCTTTTCCGACCTAAATAGGATTGAAATTGTTTTAATTCGCTGCTGAAAGACTCTTAACAGCTTTAGTAAAATAATTTGACTCGGGGCCTCACTTCTTGAACTAAAAATTCAATTTGCCATTTGGAAGATACAAAGTAATTGGTAGCGAGTCCACCAGAGGCCCCAAGAGATAATGTTTTTCTTGCTCACACGCTGGATCTGTTGATAAGGGACATATGTTTGAAAAAAAACTAAACTCTTGAAAAGCACACGAGCACTTTTAAGTCTTTAGACTATCTTCCATTAGTTGGAGAAAGTGTCAATTTGGTAAGAATACCTAAGGGGCCGTCCATTAATCATGCGAGGCTCGAGAGGGGGGGGGGGGGAGGGGTCCATAAAAAAATCACGAAACATCACAAGGGGGGAGGGGGTGTTGTAATATATCACGAGTATTTATTTTTTCGGCAAACGCGCGATACTGAACCGAAAAGCGGCGTTTCGTGTATTTATTTTTTCGTCAAACGCGTACAAAGTCGAAAGCAGCTTGTAGTGTGACCTTGATTCACCGTTGTCAGATAACGAATGAAGTGAAGTTACCGCGAACCGCGAAAAGCGACTGCCGGACTCAGCTTGTCAGTGTCAGTTATTCTGTTGTTTTGGCACTGAATACATGCGTAAGCTGTTTAACCTTGTACGTTTTGTATTAAAACAATGTCTAAAGTAGGTGATCTGTATAAAGACCTATTTGCAGAGTATAAGAAAGGAAAAAAACCTAGTGTAGCTAAAAAAGAATTCAATGAATTGTGGGCTAACGCGAAACAAAAATATACTATCAAAGAAGAATTTATGAAGTGGGCGAATGATCTTTAACTAGATTACCGCCGAAAGCACCAAGCAAAGAAATCATCTAATATCCTCTTTTATTGTTCTAATACTAAAAAGATAAGTTAAAATTTGTATGTAACTATATCTTTTATGGTCATTGTTCTAATAATAATACTTGAACCTGTATTTTATAATAAATATTCTAAAAAAATTTAAGATTCTTTGTAGGTATTAAAAAATACACGTGATATAGGGTAGGGGGGGGGAGGGGTAGTCTTGAATCTCACCATGTATCACCAAGGGGGAGGGGGGGGTTAAAAATGCCAAAAAAACATCACATGATTAATGGACGACCCCTAAGTTAATTGGCTCAATATCCTTTATTAAGTATGGTCTTGTGGTGACAACAGGCTTGACTCAAACCTGATTGCATTATCAACAGTCAATTTTAAATTTCATGGGTAATTGATATTATGATTTAATAAACGTTAATCAGAGGAAATGTTACTTAGGATGTATAATTTATATGCAATAACAATTCGGCCCGACCCGATACAAGAATTAAAAATTCGGCCCGACCAGTAAAAAAAAAAAAAAAAAAAAAAAATATATATATATATATATATATATATATATATATATATATATATATATATATATATATATAGGCCCGGCCCGATGAAAAAGTTTAAATTTCGAAATAGAGCTATTGCAAAATCTAAAAAATAAATCTGCAAAACAGCGCCACATGTTGGGTAATGTACACCAAACTAATCAGGATTTTTTTTTCAGTTACTAATTGAATCTGAAGTTTGATGAAAATCCAAGCATTAGTTTTTAAGATACATTTATTGTGAAATCATGAAAAATGTAGCATAGCAGCGCTATCTGTAGGGCGATTTACGCCAAAAACTAAACAACACTGCCAGGGAGTAACTGAATCTGAAGTATTTGAAAACTTCGTGCATTAGTTCTTGAGATAGAGCTATTGTGATGATCAGAAATAATGCACCATGGCAGCTCCACCTGTCGAGCGATTTGCACCAAAACGTCATCAGCTCCATTGTATATCAAGTACTAATTAAATATAAAGTTTTATGAAAATACATGCTCTGGTTTTTGAGATAAGGTTATTGTAGAAATTGTAAGTAATGCAGCATAATAGAGTCAATTGTTGCGAGATACACTCAAAAAACTAATCAAATATAGTTTATATCAAGGTTTGACATAATCTAAAGTTTTGTGAAATTCCGTGCATTAGTTCTTGTGATAGTGCTAATGCAATAAACACGAATAAAGCACCATGGCAATGCCACCTATTGAACGATTTGCACCAAAACGTAATAAAGACCATGTTATATCAAGTACTAACTAAATCTTAAGTTTTATGAAAATCCATGCACTAGTTCTTGAGATATGGTTACTGTGGAAATTGTGAATAAAGCAGAATAGCAGCGCTACTTGTTGAGCGATATGCATCAAAAACTAATCAGATCTAGTTTATATCATTGTCTAACAGAATCAGGGCTGTAGCTAAGGGGGCGCTATGGGCGGCTCAGCCCCCCCCCCTAAAATATTTTGAGCCCCCCTTGAAAAGATTCCAAGGTCACTAAATGAATCTCCGTTCCGAAAATTCAAATGAAATTCTGTTTAAAAATCTAATTTAGTTTTGAGACCTTTTCACAGTTTTACAAAATTACAAAAAAGTATCTAAAATACGTGTTTTAACATTCTCTCATCCTATTTGTACATATGAAGCTGACATGATGTTTAATTTTGCACCGGTTATATACTCAAAATTTTCATCATCATATAATTTTCTTAATATAAAATGATGTTATTACAACAGTTTAATAAGAAACATAGTGCCTACAGTGTGAATGTGCGTTAATTTATCTTTCTGCATCAGAGAGAGAGAAAAAAATTATGCCCCCCTCCTACATTCTCTTAAGCCTCCCCACCCTATTGTTCACATCTAGCTACGGCTCTGAACAGAATCCAAAGTTTTGTGAAATTTCGTGCGTTAATTCTTGAGATAGAGCGCAAGCAAAATTTTTCTCACAGACAGACAGACATTTTGTAAAAACATGTTTTTGGGATTATCTGATCACTAAAACGTGTAAATCCGTCGAAAACCGGATTTCGTAAATTTTCACCAATTCAATACTTTTTCTCTTGTAAAGATGGAAGAAAGTAAATACTAGTGGTTGGGGGCCACCGTAACACTTATTCATTATGGATATCTATACTAATAAAATAACAAATCGCATCGCTCTGTCTAACTACGGCACGTACGAGTTCAATTTTTTTGTGAAGATTGTCCAAGTCCTTTCCTAATGTATCTGACCCTCAGAATTAAAAAAAAATTCTAATAATTAGTTGAGAAATTAATTAAAATCCCCAAATTAGAAGAAAGGAAAAGTACTCATAATTTAATTAGAGCATTGATTTTTATCAAACCACAGAATATTTCTTCGAAAACTCAAAGAAAAGGAAAAGGGTTAATGTAAATACAGGGTTGCCACGGCTAATGTACTAGGCTTTTTAATAAAGAGCTGTATTTTAAGTTCTTCTGGGCCTAAAAACTCAAAAATTAAACAGCCTATATGCAGAAAAAATTCCATTTTCAGAAATTCTAAATATTATTTTCATACTCCTGTAAATAGTTGAAAAATCCGTAAAAGTCCATTTATAAAATTTCATTTTATTTCCATTCAAAGAAATAATTTCGATAAATCTTTTTGAACGAGAGCAGGTGTCTGCAGACAGCTGGGCGTCAGATAATAGTGGCATTTTTAGACGACCTGTAAATATTTTCGAATGTTAAATTTATAAATTAAATTTTTATCAATTCAGATGAAGCATTTTTCGCTGATTTTAAATATGTAAATTTCTTCTCAGTCGTTCAATTACAACCTTATATAGTACATTATATTAAAAAGGTATAATTCCTTAACTTGTTTAACCTACACTGAGTAGTTTTTTATTTATTAGCATAATTTATTAATATTTATTGTACTTTCCAGAAACTCACAGGAATTTAAAATTTGAACTTATCAAGTAAAAGCTTCTGCAATATTTATTACATTGTTTTAATTAAATACCGATACGTCCCTTTTAAATAAAGCGTCTCATTTAAATCTTCATTTGAATTCAATTATTTAAAACGTATATTCATTAAATTGACAACCAGCGAAACTATTGATGCATTTGTTTAAATAATTCCGGTTGATACGATTTAAATTTTCGTTTTGGAAGACATGTGCTAGATAAAATTGTAACAATTTCCACGTCCGTTTTCCTGATGTCTGAAATGATATACATTAGATTAGGAGAATAAATTTCAAGAATTCGAAGAAAATTTTAGATGACTTCGGTATCTCTCTACACAACGACAAAACATTAAATACGTCGTTTCAGATTCAGATATTGTCAAATTTGACTTTAATTGATTTTAAAAATACAATTTTTCAAATAATAAATTATGTATACAATTTAAGATTTCTCAATAAAAATGTAGCTATTTTAAAAAATATTTATGCGTCGTTTATAAATGTTGAACCATTTTCCAATTTAACATCAAAACCTATGAAGATAAAAATAAACATCTGACCTTTTACACCATTAATATTTAAAAAAAAAATTCTAAATTCTGATTATTTAATTCCCAGATATTTCGAAATTGAAAATCAAATGCCTAAACTATTAATTCTACTTGATATTTACAATTTCTGATTATTTTTTCCGACTCGATGTCATTCTAGATTTCAGTGAACTAAAACGAGATTTTTTTGGGGAAAATTTTACAAAATGGGAACAATTTCAGCAATGTGGAATTCTCTTCTAGTTAAAACTTTTCTGTATTAAAATTGTAAAAGTATGTGATAAACTGAAAAAAATAACATTAGTACAAACTTTTCTCAGGAATAACTTAATTACAATATGAAGATCTGAGGGTGAAAATTCCGGAATTTCGTTTAATTTCTGAACGTATTTTTTCGAAGTTGAATTACATCCGAAAATTGCTTGTATTTCGTTTATGGTGATTTTAACAGTTTTTTTTTACTCTTTATTCTTAAAGGTAGCATGTTAACCCTTTAACGATCATAGCATTTTCATTGCTAAGATGCCGAAATAAATGAATGTCACCGGTAATTAAGAACAGATATATTTCTAAATAAGAAAACGTGATTTTTCACATACAAAATAAAAGGGATATTTTTAGATAAAAATACCGGTGACAGTGTTGCGTATCGGAATTAAAATTTTGTGGTTTCGTGGCGAAACCAATGAACGTTAAAGGGTTAATACGAATTTCGTACTTAAAAAGTATACATTTACGGTGTCTGAAAACATAAAAATTTCTCTTTGTAAAAGTGTGATATTTTCTTAATTTTAATTAATTTGAAAAAACGCGAAAGAGTTTTTTTTTTAAACTCATATACAAAAATATTTCAATTTTACAATAAGTCTTCTATGTTTTAAAATAAGGAATGTTAATGTAAAATTCAAATTATCGTTTAGATAATTTTATTCTTTATAACTTCTGATGAAACTTTAAAGACATGAAATGAATAAACATTATTTGATGTATAATTTTGGGTCTGATTTTTCATTTTCAAAAAACTTGGAAAATGATAAAAAATTGTAAAGAATTGCTATTTTTGTAATAAAATAATAATAATAATAATAATAATAATAATAATAATAATAGTTTAGTATAAAGGGTAGAACAAAGGAACGCCCCTCTTAAATTACATAAATGTGGTTTTATGCAGAATTATCCAATTTGCTTCGAAATTTGTATACAGCTTCGTTATGATAAGGCGTATCCCTTAGTAATTTTGGAGGTTCAATCATTAAGTATAAAATATGATTTTGGACTATTTTTTCTTAAGGAGAATTATTAAAAAAATTCTAAACAATCGCGACGAAACGCTATACATATATACAGGGTGTCCCCCAACGAAAGCTTCAAACGCGCCTCTTAAAGTTACGTGGCCAATGTTTATTGCTAAAGTGTTCAAAAAAGATAACAGTTATGGTTATGTTTGAGAAATAGTTTTTCCTTTCATGAACCAAAAAAGCTTTTGTAAATTCTTTAGTTTCGTTGTTACAGTAAGGTATTTTAAGAAAAATATTTTCCATCCTATGACAAGTATAACATAAAATTCTTATTTTTCTACGACCAAAGCTAAGTTTGCTGTGAATGTGAAAATTTCTGAAATATTAGGTACTGAAACCTCATAGACAACTTAGTGAAGGAAGCTCCAAAACTTCACGACTCGGTGAAATCAGGATGTAATTGAAGAGAATTTTTACTATTGTACTCTTTACAATATTCAAGAAATACATTTTTAATGAAACTTACAGGACACTGATATGAATAAAAATGTAACCCTTTCCGGCACACTGTGTCCGGTCTAGGACACCTAATTATATTTCCAAACTTTTAAACAGCACCAATAATATTTTAGTAAAATTTTGCTTTTAGAATAAAAGCTTAAATTAAGGAATTCAAAATATCTAAATAGTTCGTTTGTTCCGGTTTTTGAAGTTTGTTTGAATTCCGGTGTCAATCGATAATTTCTCATTTTACTAGCAGATTTTGCCCGTGCCGGAAAGAGTTAAAGAGTGCAATTTGAACTAATATTTTTTGTGAAAAAACACCGTAAACACTGGCGATAATTAATAAATAAAGTAATACACTTTGGAAAATCACCATAAAATGAAAAATAAAGTAGGACGCGTTTCGAGCTACAACAATAACAGCTCGTCATCATCTAAACCAACACGTGTCGTAAGGGCAGAGTGTCGAGATAAAGTGAAAGAAAGAGGGAGGAGGTTAGAAAGCGTGCAACAGGTGGAAGAGGAAAATGACGCCAAAATAATAAAAAAGAGGGGAAAAGGTGGAAAACATTAAAAATAATAGCGAAAATAAATACAATAAAATAAAAATAAATAAATAAGTAAAGTAAAGAATAATAAATAAATAAATAATAAATAAGTAAAAATAAATAAATAAATAAATAAATAAAATAAAACAGGAAAAGATAATAAAAATTTAAAATTGTATATATATATATATATATATATATATATATATATATATAACAAAAACTACAAGAGTAATTTCCATCAAAATCATTAATTAAGCAAATAATCTAAGATACTTCATTTAAAACGTAAAAACGAAGAGAAACATTTGTTTTGAAGAATTTTGTAGTCAATCAGGCAAATGAGAGGATTTCTGTAAACTAAAAATGTTTATAACATATTAAATATACTAACGTGTAACTAGACATTTTATATCATATTGTTCTTGCAAATGTTGTCAACGCGTATGCAAAAGATATTTCCTTTTTTAAAATGTGATGTGAATGTTGAAATACTTTCTAATTTCTATTTCTCGAATGCACAAAACTCGCGAATGTTAAAATCTTTGCGGGGAAAAGCAATTGTGTTGCTAAAGTATTGAAATTAAAAGTTGACAGCGGGATTAGAAAACAAATTCATTTGTAAATGTGAAAAAGCTTTTTTTTTTCCACATCATATAAAAAATTCATTTTTTTTAACCAAAATTTTGATGCCAATGTGGTTTTTGGAAATTAAAATTAATGATTTCGTAGATATACCAGCACCCCTCATAGAGTTAAAGGATTACTGTATTAAACTCTCTCCTTCCCAAATTAGTTCCTACATTTAAGTCAAAAATTTTGTCCCAAATTACATGCGACATTTGAAGTAAATAACTTCTGATGAATTTCAGTAAATAGACACCAGTGAAATTATATTACAATGCATAATATATTATATACCAGATATTTCAACATATGCTAATGTCTTGAAATAAAATTAACAAATAATATGACTCGAGACCTAATATAAAAGTGTGATATTTGTAATTAAGAATTATAATTTGGAAAGTACGCCAAAGAAGGAATTGAATAGTAAAAAGTGTAACTCTATATTGCTATTTATAATACAACAATTAAAAAAAGACCAACTAAGTAGTACTGCAATAAATGCCGGATGAAACTGAACCTTTCACGTATTTCAAAGGCAAAAGGTTTATCACCAATGTTATGTTCATGGCAGCAGGGGCAAGACCAAGATCAGATTCGAAAAAAAAAAAGATTGGTGGAAAATTTGGAATGAAGTATTTTGTTTATTCAGAGAGTGCAAAACGAAACTAAAAATATGCTACTGCAAAAGTTGTAGAAGTTGATAAAAAAGAAGAAATACGAAAAATGGTTATAGAAAAGTTGAAAGATTTCCCATTTGTGAAAAATCGGGTCCTGTATACATAGAATAGGACCAGGACTACCTTTATTTGGCAGTGGATAATCCCAGTATCAGAGGACAATGGTTAAAAAAATGGATGGAATTTACAATTAAAACATTCTATGGTGTGAATGCAAAACAAAAGGGGACGTGGTTTAACCCCTTTGCAACGGGAACTTTTTTCGAAAATTTATATTTTGTCACCGTTTTTAAAAACAAAAATTTGTGATTTATGAAAACAAGACAAATTGCTCCGATTAAGTAAGGCAAATTTCACAGTAAAGTTTTACTGGTGGGGATGAACAAGGATTCTTAAACCTTTTTACGGCACGTGTACTTGTTGCTTGTCCTCAAGGGCTTACGACCTTCCAAACTTACGACCTTAAGAACTTTTTAAAAATTAATATCGTACTGATTTGCAAACGGACGGATTCTTGGTAAGGTAATGTTGTCAATTGAAGAATAGCACCCTGAAATCCCCGAAAAATGTTCAAACATACCTATAAAATCACCAGTATGAATAATCAGCACAAAAATATTCAAATGTAGTAACTAGTTTGGGACAGAGGGACCAATTTTTTAGAAATAAAGTTTATATCAACGTACACGAATTCAAAGAAAAAAGTTAACGATACCGGAGAAAACATGCTCTAAATAGCGAACATAATTTATTTGAAATAGAAATAAAAAGAACAATGCCCAGTTAAATTGATGGCATTGAGCTCACAGGCTACGCATACTAATTGTACATTACAGCCTTGTATTTTCGTTAATTCCGTTCGAAAAAAATTAAGAAGGGGAAACAGCTCTCCCCTTTCTCCTTTTTTATACTTAATCATTGCCAATAATCATTTGAACCTCCTAAGCTATCAAGTACATGCTTTATCACATTAAAAAATCTATATCCAAAATTCAGAGCAAATCGGATAATTCTTAATAAAAACCCATTTAGCATTTATGTAATTTAAGATGAGTTATTCCCCTCTTTTATACTTAACCATTCAACTTCCAAAACTATTGAGAGATTTGAACGAAATCTGACAATTCTGCTTGAAAAATCCATTTATACAAGTTAAGGGGAGGGACATTAGAACCCCCGTTCCCCCTGTTTATACTTATTCAATGAACACTTAATAACAGCCACGGACTCGCTTTATCAAAATGATCCTATATCTAAATTTTGAACGAAAACTGTTAATTCTGCATGGAAATCTCGTTTATATCAATTAAGGGGAGGGGCATGAGCCTCCCGTTTCCCCTCTTATACATATCGAATGTACTCCAAAAACTAAACAGGGAAGCGTCTTATCAGCATATACCTATATACAAAATTTCAAGTGGATCCGATATTTTTATCATGAGTTATCGCGTTACCCACGTACGAACGTACGAACATACATACAGAACGGACGGGCACATAAGCTCTCAGGCTGTGATAGCCTGTGAGCTAAAAAATGATTCACGCCGGAAAAAGTCTACGAAACTAGTAGAAAATATAGTTTATATTGCATACTCAGTTTCAAACTAATTTTTGTAACTGTAGCCATTGTAACTATGGTTGAATTGTTGTCGTTTTTGTCGACGGCAAGGAAAGTATATTAAAGCAATTAGTTTGTGCTTTGTAGCCAGTTTGAAGATTTTGTACAAATTTTGAAGAATTTTGACCCTTCAGGGGGAGTTTTTTGGGGACATGTTCGGGGATTATAAGCATTTTTTGGGAAAAGCTTGAGGAATTGTTTTTGCAATTTCAATTTTGACTTTCAGACATTTGCCAATACTGAATCTGTCTCGAATTTGACTTTGATTTGGAAAATGAAAATAAAATACAGAAATAATAGATATAAATTATTATTCTCGTAGTCGTGCTCACCGTGTATATATGCTACAGATTCATATGAATTTTTAAATAAATAAGGAGGCAGATTTTCCTGTCATCGCGAACAAAAATACATATCATCTAATAGTACAGATTTATACAACAAAAATAAAAATAATTTTCTAACTTTTTGGTTGTTTAATGGTGGTTAATTTGGGTTTTAAAGAAAGCCAGTAGAGATATTTGCAATTGCAAGATCTATAATTGCAAACTGCAATAACATTGCTACGTTTATAATTGATAATTGCTCAATGATTGCAGCAGCCTTCCCAATTCTTTTTGAACTCTTTTTTTTGTTCTCTTGAGTGAAAACTTCGCGAACTTAAACGACTTACATCTTTGCATTTATTAATCTTCAGGACGCGTCTGAAATGTTCATTTGATATGTTTTGTAAAAAATTTAATGAAAGATGTTAAAGATGTTATATTTGTTTTATTATTGACAAAATTTCAGTGATTGATAGAACGTAGATGGATTGCATTAGATTGGTGCTTCAATAGGGATAACAAAAAATTGAAAATAATTTTTTGCAGCTTAAGTCAGATAGAACAGTCAAACCCCGATTTATTAGAGACGGTCTAAACTTTGAAAAAATGTTTGGTGTAAAAAGTGCAGATGGAGCTAATGTAATGAAAGGTTAGCATAATCAACCGGCAGCTATTTAACCCTTATTTACATGAATTATTCTTTTAGAATTGTGTTTTTTCATTCTTATTTTAAGATTAGATACCAGAAATTTCAAGGTAGATCTTTCAGGATATTTAGTAGGAAATTTTTGCAATTCTTATGGCATTAATATTTCTATATGAATTAAAGTGGTGCAAAGAACTTAATTTATTAAAATTTTAATAAAAAGTGATGGATATTTATCTATTACATTTATTATGTTAAATCACATTACATTTAAAGGTTAAATAACTAGTGTCAACGAACCTGATGTTGTAAAATGTATGTCTTATTCTCGTCAATTAGCTGTGAATATGCATGCAACATTCTGTTGAGTTTTTTTGTTAATAGATGGATAATTCTTTTTTTAAATGCTTGATTTTGGGAAAAAATTGAGTTTAAATTTTTTGAAAAAAAAATTATAACAAAAAATTGAAAATTAGAAACTTATCTTTTTGAGTAGCACTTGCGTTGGGGACTTAAAAAAAAAGCCCTGATTTGGGAAAAAATTCAGAAATTTTGGGGAAATGGGCTTTCTGCAATCTGGCAACACTGTTTTGACCCCCCCCCCCCCACCTATTTTCTATTGTCAGTAAACCGCAGAAGGGGGAAGAAGAAAAGAGTTCAGGAATTCAGTTGAACTTCAGCAAAATACATGGCTGAAGGTTAAATATATAACCTTCCTATTTTATGGCATGCTTAAAATTTGACACAGGTCATAAAATTCTCTCTCCCTTAGCAGTTTACTATAGCGTACTATCTTTGAAGTTGAAAGAAAAAATACTTTATTGAAAGTTGTACAAAAATAATTATAACAGAAAAAAACGCCAACTTTTTTATAAATTTAATTTAAATTTATTAATAACAGCATGCTATATTTATTTATTTATTTATTTATTTGTCATTTAAGCCATGAAATTAGACGTATTAATTAAAAATACTCTAGAAACTGTGATTTATTTTTTCTGCCACCAAATCATGTTTACTGGATCCTTTTTGACAAGAACTCATAACCATAACTGACATGAACTCATAAACATAAATTGTTTGGAGAAGTGTATTTTTAAATTTACTCAACTCGATTTTAGAAAAAAAAATGTTTATAACAAATTATCGGCACATTAATTAATTTTTTAAAACCCCGAAAACCTATCAGTTATTACCAATAAATCTTTCGAAATTTAAGTTCAATTAAAAGTATCATTAAATATTTTATGAATCTAGAAAACAATTTACGAAAATATATTGAGTATGAAAAATTTCTTCATTTAAACCTACATCATTCGTAATTGTTTAATTTCATAAAATTCATTTAAAAAAAAAAGAAAATTTCTGTTTTTATCGGTCATCCTTCATAAAACGATGGAACAGACATAGTCAAGTTTTTATTGTTCTCCTAATGTTTCTCTTACTGTAAACAATCAAAACTTATTTGGGTTCAAAAATCTTCTAAATATTCTTGAATTTTCTTTTTAAAATTTTATTACATACTTAGAATTATAGAATAAAGAAATATTGAATTCAAATTATTTACATACTATGTACAAAATGTATAATATGTACAAAATATAAATGCTTTTACCTTGATAATTTTTGATCATCATACTAAAAACTGGAAAGATGATCCTTTATGCATTTCTGCGTGCCTTTTCATAAAAATAACATAATTCTTCAATAAAACTCAAGACACGCACGACACAAAAAAAAATATAAACATTCCCTCTCAAAAAATTCTTTTTACATTCCATCAAAAATTGATGCCAACTTTTTTATCTAAACTTTTAACTCATCTCGTAAGATAAAAAATATAAAAAGCAAAGCAGACGAAAAAACAGCTTCGCTTCCATAGCAACGAGTCGCGTCTTATAAATAAATTAAATATCACAATTGCAAATATGCAAACGATTTTCTGTGAATAAACTGGGATAACTTAATTTATCAATTCCTAACATACTCCCACCTTTAATTTAGGCGGAAGCCAAATTAAACTTAAGATCACTTTTGATCAAATTAAGCCCTAATTCAAAATAAAAAATATGCAAATAAATAAAGATAATAACTAAACAATAATAAAATAATAATGAAACATTTAGAGTTCTAGAAAAGTCAATTCAGGGTTTTAGAAAAGTCATTTCAGAGTTCTAGAAAAAGTCATTTCAGAAGTCTCTGTACTACTCTACCACTTCTAGTTTTACTGTTACTCACAGTCTGGATTACAGGGTCATCAGGACTTGATATCTCTAATGAGTACAGCTTACGAAGTGGACGCACCAAGGTCCCTGAACTTGTTTTAACTTCAGCCACTCTAGCTGCTCCATCTCGATTTGGGAAAATCTTTACAATTTTTCCTATAGGCCAATAAAGTCTCTTTTGGTTTAGTTCTATCAAGACTACTTCACCTAGTCTGACAGCTTGTCCTTTCTGTTTTGATTTTTGGACCAATTCAGCTAAATATTCTTTTCTAAATCTATTTCTAAGTTGTTGCCGAATATTTTGACAGTGTTTATATCTAGATTGAAGTTTCTTTGAATCTATTGCATCTAAATCAGGAACACCTATTTCTTCAATGTCTTGCAAAAATGATGATGGAGTCAAAGGTATAAATTTATCTGTTTCTTCAAAAATATAGGTTAGAGGCCTTTTATTTACTGTTGCTTCGACATCACATAGAACAGTCATGAGTTCTTCAAAAGTTAAAGTTGAAGTGCCGAGTGTTCTGATCAAGGGAATTTTAACACATCTAATCAGACGCTCCCACCATCCACCCCACCAAGCTGCTGCTGGAGGGATGAACTTCCATTTAATAGGAGACAGTTCTTTTGAAGAAACTATTGCATTCCAATCCAATGATTTTAAAAGGTTATTGGTTCCTCTAAAATTTGAGCCATTATCAGAGTATATAGTAGTCGGCCTTCCTCTCCTGCATATAAACCTTCGAAGTGACTGAATGAATCCTTCCGCTGAGAGACTGGATACAAGTTCCAAATGTATTGCCCTATATACTGCACATGTAAAAAGTACAACCCAAACTTTGGATCTTTGCTTTACGAAAAGAGGGCCAAAAAGATCAGCTCCAACAACTTCAAAAACTTTGGAATCTCTGACTCGATCCAGAGGTAGGTGGATTGGAGGTGTAGTATATGGCTTTGTAGAGTATCTTTTGCATCTGTAACACTTAGACAATTGACTTCTAATGATGCGTCTAGAAGAAATTATCCAATATTTTTCTCTCAAAATGGATCCAACTGTTTGAAGTCCAGCATGACAATTCTTTAAATGACATTCTTGAATCAGACAATTCACTACATGATGTTTCGATGTTAATAAAATTGGATATCTGAAAGAAAACTCGTCATCTCGCTCTAATATCTTTGTTTTTACTCTCAACAAACCTTCTTGATCTTTCATAACCTTTAATCCTTTTATTGCATCAGTAGTGTTACCAAAACTTTCAGATTGTATTATTGACCAGAGCGACCTTTCCGCATCTTCTTTTTCTTCAATTGACAATTCTGATGGAAAACATATATTTCTGTTTCTGCACTTCATTATGAATCTCTTCACCCAACATACGACATTAATAAATCTACCAAATTTTGAAATTCTACTATATATCATAAATTCATGTGAATTAGAACATAAAAGAGTAGGTACTGAAGTTTTCTTCTTTTCCATCATTACTAATTCTTCGTTGGGGCTTGTTTCTGAATGTGGCCAATTTTCTTCTGACAACTTCAACCATTCTGGTCCCTCCCACCATCTCATCTTCAGCAGCTGTTTAGGACTACATCCGCGAGAAGGTAGATCAGCAGGGTTGAGATGACCAGGTACGAAGTTCCATTGTTGAGATTCGGAAAATTTACAAATTTCTCTAACTCTATTGCTTACAAACGTTCCCCATTGATCATTTCTTCGAATCCAAGCGAGAACAGTCGAAGAGTCGGTCCAATACTTTACTGGTATGGAAATACAATTAAAGGCTTTCAAAACAAATTGAAGTCAAAGAATCAGATCGGCATTTCTTGCGATTTTTATGGTGGAAGAGTCCTGACGAATTTCAAGTTTATCAACACAATAGAGTAGTTTTTGGAGCAACTTGTAGCCCATTTTTGCTAGGTGCAGTTATAAGATATCATTTGAGTAATGTTGATGAAGAAAACAAACAGATAGCTGAGAAGCTTATGAAATCATACTATATAGATAACTGCGTTACTTCAGTCGACAATGTGCCTGAACTAGAAAATTTTATTTCAAAATCTACAAAAATCATGGCTGATGCGAAAATGGAATTAAGAATGTGGGAATTCGGGCCAATTAAAAGTGAAGACAGCAGTTTCCTCAGCGAAAATAAGATGCTCAGCAAAAATATAACCACGATAGTTCCGGTTTTAGGGTTGAAGTGGGACATAAAGGAGGATAGTTTGAAGATCGCTCATAAATTTAGTGATGAGATAGAAAATCTGTCAAAAAGAAAGATATTAGCTGTAACCCAGGGGATCTTCGATCCAATAGGATTTTTAGCCCCAGCACTGTTGCCAGCCAAACTGATAATTCAAGACGCCTGGTCAACGAAATTAGATTGGGATGCTTATATAAATTACCTAAACTAAATATTAAGCCATTCGATTCGCAGTTAATAAATTATCTTTCATTTTGGTCTCAGTTTCAGAAAATTCATGAAGACATAGATTTGGATAATAGTGACAAATTTCAGTATCTTATCCAATCGGTAGAACCTGGAACCAGTGCCAGGCGCTTGTTAGAGAGCTATCCAATGACCGCAGTTAATTACCCCAAAGCTGTCGAGGCATTTCAAGAGCGTTTTGGAAATAAAGATTTACTAATAGAAGTGTACGTTAGAGAATTCCTAAAATTGATTGTAGCTAATGTACAGGCGCACGGCAAAGATAAACTTCCCTTATCAGATTTATTCACGAAAGTCGAGGCATATTTAAGATCGTTAGAATCAATGGGTTTAAGTTTAGAAAGCAATTCGGCGTGGCTCTATCCCATGATAGAATCTAGCTTATCGGAAGATGTATTAAAAGCATGGCAGCGATATAATATTTCAATCACATCAAACACTGTTAGTAATAATAATGCATTGTCAACAAAAGCAAATATAGTAAGTTTGATGGAATTTCTGAAACAAGAAGTTGCAAACGAGGAAAGATTCAAATTAGCCAAATCGAGTTTTATAGAGCTGGGCTTTAAAGACAAACCTAAAGAAAAGTTAAGAAAAGCAGAAAGTAAAATACCTACTGCGGCAGGGCTATTTAGCGCAAAAGAACGCCTTTGTTTATTTTGCAGTAAATCTCATGAAAGCAAGGACTGTGTTAGGGCTAGATCTCTTTCCTTTAATGAACGGAAGGCCAAAATTAAGAATAAAAATTGCTGTTTAAAATGTCTTCGTTTTGGTCACCACGCTAAAGTTTGCAAAGTTTTTATTCGTTGCCACGTTTGTTCTAAACCCCATACCGAGTTATTATGCCCTGAAATTTCAATGTGTAAAGAACCAGAAAATACAGTTAAGACCCCAGAAGTTATTCAAAGCACCATAGCAAGTAAGCAGTGTTCTGCTGAAGTAGCCCTTATGACTTTAGAAATAGTTATTAAAGGTCGAATAACAAAGAAAGTACGAGCGTTACTTGATTGTGGGTCGCAAAAGAGCTATATTTTAAAAGGTACAGCTGAAGAGTTAGGTTTACATCCCATTTCTTCTGAAGCTATTGTACACACTTTGTTTGGTGGTACGCAAACAGAAGCTAAATCTCACAATAAATTCCAAGTTGAGTTAAGTTCTTCTGATAGACAGAAACAAACGAAAGAAGTCTTAGAACTTTTGGATCAAGATATAATTTGTAACTATATTCCTCGGATACCAAAAGAATCAGTAATTAAAGAGCTTAAACAAAATAAACTATGGATCACAGATTTAGGAGCAGGAAGTCCAAAAATTGAAATTTTGATTGGAAGCGATTACTACGGACAACTTCTTACAGGTCGAGTAAAACAGTTAATGAGCGGTCTTACAGCAATAGAGACAAAGTTTGGATGGACACTTTGTGGTCGTTTAGAAAGTACATCACAGTCTTGCCTAAATTATGGAAATATGTTTATCACGAACCTAGCTTTAAAAGATATGAAGATTCCAGAATTATGGAAGTTAGAGACAATTGGTATAACAGATCCCTGTCAAACTTTGTCTAAAGCAGAAGAAGAAGAACTCGCTCATGATAATTTTATAAAAGAAGTTGATAGAAATATAGAAGGTCGCTATATTGTAGGTCTTCCTTGGATTAACGGCAAACGTGAGATTCCCTCAAATAGACACATAGCTGAACGAAGATTGATAAATTCAACAAAGAAATTAAAATCAATGAAAATGTTTGAAGAATATGCTAAAGTTTTCTATGAATGGGAAGAAGAAGGCGTTATAAGTAAAGTACCAGATGAAGCACTCAAGATTCCAGGACATTTTTTACCTCATCATCCCGTCATCAAACCAGATAGTCTTACTACAAGTGTTCGACCAGTTTTTGATGCATCGTGTAAGGTAGCGAGGTCTCCTTCTTTAAATGATTGCCTCTTTAAAGGACCAAACCTCATCGAACAAATTCCTGCAGTGTTAATAAGATTTCGTGAGAAAGCTATTGGGGTAGTAGCCGATATAAGAAGAGCATTTCTTCAAATTGAAGTCAAAGAATCAGATCGGCATTTCTTGCGATTTTTATGGTGGAAGAGTCCTGACGAATTTCAAGTTTATCAACACAATAGAGTAGTTTTTGGAGCAACTTGTAGCCCATTTTTGCTAGGTGCAGTTATAAGATATCATTTGAGTAATGTTGATGAAGAAAACAAACAGATAGCTGAGAAGCTTATGAAATCATACTATATAGATAACTGCGTTACTTCAGTCGACAATGTGCCTGAACTAGAAAATTTTATTTCAAAATCTACAAAAATTTGGCTGTAAATAGGCGTAGAAGTTGGCAGCCATGGAATTAAGACTGTATTTCAGACATAGATATTAATTATTTGAATAAAATGAAAACAAAATCTTGTTAAAACATGACCCCTCAAAAAATTCTTTTTACATTCCATCAAAAATTGATGCCAACTTTTTTATCTAAACTTTTAACTCATCTCGTAAGATAAAAAATATAAAAAGCAAAGCAGACGAAAAAACAGCTTCGCTTCCATAGCAACGAGTCGCGTCTTATAAATAAATTAAATATCACAATTGCAAATATGCAAACGATTTTCTGTGAATAAACTGGGATAACTTAATTTATCAATTCCTAACACTTACGTCAAACTAATTTTCCATAACTTCATAAAATTTATTTAACTTAACTGAAATCCAAACTTAACATTTTTTTTTTGTCTTAAGCAAAAAAGATTAAAGAATACTCAAGACCGCTCAATAGAAACAAGAAAGAAAAATCATGCATCAGGCATACATGAAACACTCCCCGATTATTTCAGAGAAGTACAACAAACCTTTATCGTTTAATACCACCATAAAGTATGACTACCATGACTTAAGTAAAAAGAATTGGATAACACATAACAACTCTCAAATTTCAATTTCAACAATTTATTTCAACCTTCAGAAAAATACTGTAACACTTTTCGAGTATTTTCCTTATTCTGATCTCTTTATAGTATGTGTAGATATGCGTTTAAACTACATGATATGATAAAATATAGTTCAGTTAAGAAACACATAATACAATTAATAACTCTTCAATTTATAATCATAATAACAATTTATAATCATAATCATGAAAACTGAACAATTTTTGTTAAATAAAATGAAATCTGCCAGAACTCCTTTGTACAGCCCTGTATAGGATTATAAGACTCTAAGCATACAAAGTAATATAAAAAAATTTGTTATATTTACAAACGCATTAAAAATTATGGTTCAAAGACGGTACTGTCACTAGATAATTTTGTGTGTCGCTGTCCATGAGTGCTATGCACACGTTACTCCACAGAAGTTGTTTCCAACTTTTTTTTGACCACACCCAGCCTAATTGTCTTTAAAATGGTAATCTCACATGCTCCCCTTTGTTCCATATAGTTTTTCATATATAAAATTTTAATATAACTTTTTCAATATCAATCAGACAATATCTCCTGACATTGACATAAAAAAATAGTTTTTTTTTTTTTTGCGATTTATTCGAGATACAAAAAACGGTAGAGTGCTAGTATTAGTCACGAGGGTTATGGACAGTTGTCAAAAATCGCGTAATTCCCTTTGCTTCACATTTTGCTTTGTGTCCGTCTGCTTATAAGTTGTAATAAGTTTCTAAATGCGAGAATTTAAACTATTAAGTAATCTCCGTAATCGAGTCTCTGCCTGTTGGACAATATCAAGAAATTACAGTGAATTTAACATTTAAACTAGAAATATTAATAATAAACTTAATTATCCCGCTGATTAAAAACTATCGTCAAACTATAATGACCAGTAACCAACCAGTATTGACTGGTCGTTTATGTCATACTCATTTGACATTAAATACGTTACATATGTTTGTTATGTCATCAACTGATTTTTAATTCGACTTTTAAATTGTATTTTTAGTAATGTTTCAATAATTTATTTGTTCACTCATTATTTAAATTAAAAATTGTGCTATTTTGTATAACGTAGGGTGTTGTTTAGCAATTCATAAAATTTAACGAAATGGTTGACAAGATAATCAAATTGTACCAAAAATTTTACATAAAATGTTAGTAGCCTGCATCTCATGTAAAATTGATTCTATATTACAATTTTCAACCCTTTAACTGTGTTGTCCGAAGTAACTTCGGGTAGGAACTTTTTGCACTTTTTTTTTTTCGTTACTTAGTTTTACGACAGCATTATTATTTTTTAAGACATGCTATTGAAAGTCAGAAATGTTTAGACTAAATGCGACGAATATTTTATTTAAATAATAGCGGTGTGAGTCCGCTATTTTCAATTTATTGAACGGAAAAGAACTACTCAGTTAAGGGGTTAAGCAGTTCTTTCAACATACAATAAGTGCTAAATGGTCAGTTCAAAAACAATAGCAACAGAAAGTGTAAGTTATAGTGTACAAAAATGGTACGTTTTCGAAATATTGAAAAAAATTGTTTAGTGCACATAATTGATAATAATAATAATAATCGATTCACATTCAATAAATAGCGAGTTTAATTTTCAAGCTAAATTTTTTTTCGTTAGTTTATAGGTGAATGTCGATGTTGCATTTCGCTGCTTGATTTGACATTATAAAAATCACAATCAAGTTAATTATTTTTAATTCTACTATGAATAACTCGCTTTTAGTATGATTCACTTCATGGTTTAATACTTTTGTATCGCCACAATGGACGAATCGGTATTGTTTTGTTTGTTTACTTTGATAGAATGAGATATTGAACTGACAGTCTAATTTCAGATGAAATTTTCTCAATATATCGGCATATTTAGAGATGAAAGAAGTGCATTTTAAAATAACCTAATATACGTATTTTCAATGTATATTTTTTAAATTAATTGAGTGACAAGCAGGGCCTGACTATTCACGGGGCACTCTCTTACCAGTAAAAAGAATCTTTTCTTTGTGAATAACAAAATTTCGAATGAAAAGGGTGTTTAAACAAGGTGAAAATTTCCTTAGAATTTTACTGGTGCCACATTAGTAATCAGGCGCTCTGGTGATAAGTTCCTATTTTAAATGAAATGATGGTGATGGAAAATTATTTGGCGATTTATCACCTGCACAATATGCGTACCAAAAGGGCCACGTTGCATGTAATGACCAGTATCTTTAAGAGTTAAAATAACCATTAATTAACGACGATTTTTTTCGAAAATCGTTATCAACAATGCTTTTATATTTCTGCTACGATAGGTACCACTAGTACTCCTCAACACCTTTACTCAATGCCCGCAAACTGAAATTTGTGTATAAAGGGAAAAAAAAGGTTTTCTCAAAAACCATGTGATCTAAGTTAATCGTTATACTTTTCCTGCAAGGTTAAAGTTTACTACCTCTATTTTGTTTCATAATTTTAATTTTAGTAGATTCAGAAATAGAGGAAAAGGAACATATTTTTGCACAACTTTTTCGACTATATCTCTGAAAATATAATAACTGAAATTAAAAGAAATGTACTTTTGAGTTTAACCGTACGAAAGCTTTCACTCGATAACCCAAAACACATGCAAAATAAAAGTTTTTTTTTTTTTTTTTTCAATTACTTTATTAGTCCCTCTACTCCTAAGAGTATTTTGAGTATTTAATAATCTGTAAATATGTCCGTCAATAGTCTTTATTATTTCTCCTAATTTGAGCTTTCTACATTCCATGGTTTACGGGTATAGAGACTGGGAGAGACATATAAGTGACCTTATTATGGTTCCGTTTTTCCTTTTTAAATATGGAACCCTAAAGATGACGATTTTTCCATTTCTTAGAATTAATTTTTACAAGACGTTACATAAACAAAAATATTCTAAAACTCTGACAAGAGTAATTGTAAGAATTTTACTTTTCTAGGGCCTAAACTAACTGTGTTCTGATACGTGCTATTTTCTAAAATATACGGTACGAAATACAGTGAAACTTCTACATAAGGGACACCTATGGGACCAGAACTTTTGTCCCTTAAATAGAGGTGTCCCTTATTCGGAGTTTTTTATATTTTTTTACTTTATCGTTCAGAAGGATATAAAAATAAAAAAGCATTAAAGGTGAAATTTAAATGTATCTCAAGTATATAAATTAAGTTAATCAGACACAAAAGTTTCTTAATTAATTGATTAAAATTTTCAATGGATTACAAAATCATTAAATGATTTGTAGAATTATTGATTTGTATTTTTTATGCAAACAGTCTATATGCAAAAAGTATAAAAACATTCAAAAGAATTTTACTTGACGTGATTAAAGAAATGGGATTGTTTTGCATTTTTCAATTTTTTTTCATTACAAACCTGTCCATTTACCATGCTTCTAAATTTTAGTTCATCATTACCACCATTTTTTACAAAACGAAAAAACAAGTACTCCACATCTATGCGTATTTTAAGACAGCAAATCTCTCAACTGCTCTGTTCAGTAAGCAGAAAACATATTGTCACGATCATTCATTTTTTAATGGAAAGGTATAAAATTAGAATGCGGGACTATGGAAGCGATTTTAAATTGAACTGCGTTTTCAGTTTTTGATAAATAAATTAACTATTGAGTATAGGCGATTTCGATCGCGTGACAAAGATGTTATTTACCCTTTCTTGAGTAATTATTCTTCTTTTGCGTGAAAATTCGGTTCAAGATGCCTACTTTGGTAATATTTTTATAAAAATAAACATTTGCAAAAAATACAAAAACCAGCTCGATTACATATATTCTGAACAATAGTACCTGCTAGTTTCAGGTATTTCCAAATAAAAATAAATTAAAATCGATGTCTTAAAAGTTGCTTTTTTTGGATTTGAAACAGCCTAAAAGCATCTGTAAACTTCTTTACTTCACAATTTTCTTTTATTCCCCACTTTTAGAATCATCCTCATACTTTTTAGCATTAATTTCAATGGAGATAAATGCACTGATATCAAATCAGAATTGTGGGGTGAACAAATGCTCATTAATTGTGTCATGTGTCTCTGTATCTACATGACCATGGCTGCCAACTACTACGCCTATTTACAGTCAAATAAACACATTAGAAACAGAAATTTAAGTAAATAATTAAGAATGTGTACTGTAATGCAGAATATTGAATATATTTGTTATACATTTTACTAGAATATTTTTGTGGTTCTAAACATGTTTATAAGATTTAAATAGGCGTAGAAGTTGGCAGCTCTGCATGACTATCTGTCTGTTCGATAAGTTCACAAAAATCTGTATTTTCATTTTCATCACAAACTATTTTATTAAATGATCCTTTGGTCTCATTTTCAACTCTCCGTTAAATCGAGTGTCCCTTATTCAGAGGTAAATACATACGCATCCTATACCAAGGGACTGGGACCAGAAGTTTTGTCCCTTAAATAGAGGTGTTCTTTATTTGGAGTGTCCCTTATTTGGAGGTTTCACTGTAATGATAGACTTATTGCCGGAAGCTTCTAAAATTCCGTAACTCGGTGAAATCGAGATGTAGATGATGAAAATTTTCACTGATGTACTCCTGACAGTATTAGTGAAAAATATTTTTAATGAAAATTACAAAACGCAGATATATGTATAAAACTTTAACCCATTAGTGCCTAGCGTCCCTTTTTAGGGACGCTTCAAAAGGTGCATGTAGCACTGTTTTTGACACCGGTAAAAATGAACAGCAATCTTTATTTTATTTAATTGAAACATTTTCGTAATTAATGAACTAAACTTAGTTCTTTTTAAAATAGTGGTGCCAACCGAATAAAATTTGCGCAAAAGGTGGTGGGCACGAATGGGTTAAAAAGTATAACTTGAACTTATATATATATATATTTTTTTGTAGAACGGAATTACGAATTAACCACTTAACTGAAAACTTTTTGAAAAACTTTTAATGAATGCCTATTTTTTTCAGCTCTTTTACAGAATTTTTTTTACCTTTTATCACAGGTTTTTTAACCCGTTCTGGCGCAGCGTGTCTGGTCTGGACGCACCTAATTTTAATTCCAAAATTGCAAATGGTATCAATTTTAATAAGATCTTGCTTTTACAATGGAAGCTTAAATTAAGGAGTTCTTGATTTCTTTAAAAAGTCGTTTGTAAATTCCGGTGTCAGTCGACAATTTCTCCCTTTACTAACAGAATTTGTCCGCGCCGGAAAGGGTTAAAACAGAAATTTTTGCCTACTTGAATGAGAAAAATGCACGGATTAAATGATACAAAATTTGCAATAAAAATTCATTGATGATACTACTAAATCATGATTAGAATCTGGGTGACCAAACGTGGTACGGACAAATTATTTTTAGTAAAAACAAGTTGTCCATATGACGTACGTGCATAGTCAGGGTAAGCAAATACTGGCAGTGCGGTTAAACAGGTAAAATAGGTACTGGTTAAGCAAAAAATGCAAACCATTTTACTTAAAACGAAAACATTCTTCATGGATAGTTCTTCAGTCAAACAAGCTGGCGAGAGGATGGTCCAGTGACAAAAATTTTTCTAATAGATTAACAGTTAATGTGATAACTAGATGTCATACAATATATTTTTTCAAGAAAACAATTTCATATCATTATACCATTTTAAAGAAAAAAGTTTCGGGTACCGGAAAAAGTATGCTTTAAATAATTTTTATAATTAGTTTAATTATTGGCATATGGAATCTTTTTATTTTTCATCCATTCTGAAAACTTTGCCGTTTTTAAAGACGGCAAGAATATTAATGTAACGCAATAGGTTAATGTAGTGTAGTATGTAATGTAGTTCTTGTACTGTAGAAAAGGGAATAATCAACTGATTTTTTTGAAGTTGTTTTAAAAATCGATTGATTTCAAATAATGTAATTGACAGGACCATCCTTCGTAAAATTGAGGTCCAGTACAAGAGCTTCAGGGTGGCGAGTGGTCAGGGAAAACCGGGAAAAACACAGTCAAGAAAAGAGAAAACTATCAGTAATTTCTTACAGAAAATACTTCAAATAATATAAAGAGATTATATAAACGGAATTTACCTTTAACAAAATACTGGTATTTATGATCTATATTGATGTGTTTTTATCTATCCACTCGCCACCCTGAACTTATGCTAGACCTTTTCTTTTCAAACTGATTAACCCTTTTTCGCTCCACGTACATATTTTAAAAGTAATCATAGAAAAAATGTTTACCGCTTATCTCAAATCATAAACAGCTCAGGCACCTTAATAAGTTAATACTATAACTTCAAAATTACAATAGGAAATATCACTGCCAAATGTAGAGTTATATTTCATTTCTCATTTGCTTATGATTTCACTCATCCGGTCCTTGACGGAACTTTCTATCCTGGCTAAAGTCAGGCGTTTTTCAACAGACTCTGATCGAACGCAACTGGACATTATTTTGTCCACGTAGATTTGGGTACCGGTCTATTTTTTTTCCTGTTTGGAAACGGTTGAGCATGACCTTCATTTTTATCTGGGCCCAGTCGGATCTAAACCAGGGATCGTACAACTCTACCACTAAATTTTTACAGTATTTTCAATGTATTTCACAATAGAAAAATAATGCGAGAATTGCGAATTCAGGCGATGTTTGCGAATTCTGTTTATTAAAAATTTAATGTAAATTTTCTTATCACTAATAGTGGTATCAGAGTCCTTACAAAATATAAGGAGTGTGCGAACCCTGTAAACTTTACATTATCCGAAATAAATCGGCCATGGGATTTTCAGTTTAGAAAATTAGTCTGTGTCCTTGTCGATTTGACCAATTTAATAAACGTTTAGTGTTTAGTAATCGTCTTATGGTATTTTTTTAACGAAGTAAGTAGAAATTTAATCTGATTTAACAAATCACCAAGAACGAAATATGTACCAGGCATAAAGCATCCATTCTCCAATGAACATTCAGCAGCATTCTGGTATCATTTTACTTGTCATTAAATAAATTGAATATTTTTTTCTGAAAAGTAATGGCAATAATGATTTTAAACCTTTAAACCGTAATTTAATGCGACTAATAAGTGGTTTAAAGGAGCTTCTATCTCCATTTAACATGCTGTCAATTTAAAACAGCATGATTCCATGAACAGATGAAAATTTAAATGAAAACACCTAAGCTTGTCATATATTTAATCCTATTCACATTTACACCATACTTTTCTGGTGTGAGTTTAAATAAAGAGTATTATATTATGCATTACTGAAAATTGAATAAATAATGTAAGACAGTGATGCACAACCTTTTAGCCAGAAAATTGTTTGCCACCAGAATATTTCAAAAGGATCGTTTTGTTAAGATTTCTTCATTATTATTAAGGAAAATTATATTCTACATGAAAATAGTGGTAGCTTTGTGGCCCGCGAGCCAAAGGTTGTGTACCGCTGAAAGATAATCTTCATAAATAATTTTGCATTAACACTAGAATGTTCGTGAGTGTTTATTTGTATTGATGCTATATGAATATATTTTGGATATTACCTGAAATTTCATTCAAGATTATGCTTAAAAAACGCAAAAAAAAAATTAACAAGAATGTTAAACTGATTTAAATAAAAATTTTGGAGCGAAATATATCTTATAAAACTTCCGGCTTTTGTATTTTTAACCTTTTTAGACCTCATGTATAGGACACACATATTTACAACATTTTAATGTATATAAATAATGTTAAATATAAAGAAATAACAGATAGTAGAACTAAACAAAATTGCAATTTGTGTCATGTAGCACTTTTTTAGCGAGTTATATGTTAAATAAGTATGGTTTGATTCAGAATTGTGCAAAATGTACAAAGGGATAAATACTTTTGCTGAGCGTTAAGACACCATTTGAAGAGTCCATTAAGAATATAACTTATTAATTATACACAGGATGTTTCTAAGCTCATGGTACAAACTTTAAGGGTAGGTAAAGCACACAGTAAAAATTATTTATTGTATATGAATGTATGCAACCAAGTGACGCATTAAGATAAAAACTCCAGGAAGACAATTAAGCCCCCTTTTTTATTTTTAAAATTTCTCATTCATGTCAGAAATTTTTGGTACCATCCTTTTCTGGACATTTCATAATTACTTAACAATAACATATTTCTTTGAAAATTTTTGGTATAAAATCAAAATTTTTGAATAAAAAAAAAGCGCAAAACTGGCAAACTTATCAAACGAAATGCATGAAAAAAGATAAAATGTTTATTTACAATGTAGTTTACAAGTAAATATCTACTGTTAATAATGCATACAATAGTATTACAATAAGTGTTCAATAAGTGATATGCGAAACACTTGATTTTCGCATGAGTCAACTGGAGTCTCATAAACAAGACTGTTCAGATGTCCCCATAAAAATAGATCAAGGCTCGATAAATCGGGAGATCGCGATGGTGGGTGAGGAATTGCTGCATCTTGCCTAATCCATCGCGTCCCAAATGTGGCATTTAGGTAACTGGGCAGATCAGTGCTGAAGGGCGCGGCGCTCCATCATGTTGAAGCCACATCCGGTTACGAATGGTGATCGGAATATCTTGCAGCAGTTCTGGTAAAACCTGTTCGAAAAAAATAAGGTAACAATGACCATCCAGCTCCTTTAGTAGTCGGTATGGGACAATCAAATAACTATTAACAATACCCGTCCACAAATTCACAGAAAATCGTTGTTGATAAGCATGTGGCCGCTTTGCATGTTGATTATTGGTTGCCTAAAGATGGAAATTATGAGTATTAAATACACCTTCGCGTGTAAATACTGTCTCATCTATAAATAGAATATGAGCAGTAAAGTCTGGCTGCAATATATGTTGCTGCAAAACCCACTGGCAAAAGTTCAACCGCAGTCTTCCCGATTCAAAGTTTTTACACATTAAAAACACAAATGATGAAATCGATTTTCATTTAACACTCTCCAAATGGTCGGATGACTCACACCTAAATTCTGTGCAACAACTATTGTACTTAATTCCGATCTTTCAGTAACAAAATTCAAAGTAATTTCTTCCAGGTTTGCACTGCGTACAGCGCTTTCTCGCCCAATTTCCTGTCTGGTGACATAGAAAGGATCAGTTTTAGAAAGCTGATGGTGTAAGCGCTGAAACATTCTATGATCATGCATTCTTTTGCGAGGAAACTGCTCCTGATATATTCGTAGGGCCAGGGCCTGATTACTAACGGGGCACTCTCCCACCAGGAAAAAGAAATAAAGAATTTTTCCTTATTCATGACAGTAATCTTGTTTGAAAAGGGCGTTTAAAGAAGACGAAAATTTCTATAAATTTTTTCTGGTGAGAGAGTGCCCCGTTAGTAATGAGGCTCTGCGTAGGGCAGCTATGGCGTTGCTTATTGCACGACCATACATGAAATGCATGTCGGCCTTTTCGGCATATGTAAAGTCTTCCATGCAGTGTTGCCAGACAAATACTAAAATTTTATTTTGAATACCACTATTTTCATAGAGAGGTAGTAGCCTTTTTTATTAACAAATTTTTTGCGATTAAAACAAGCGAATAATATTGGACGAAAATAGTGGTATTCAAAATAAAATGCTAGTATTCGTCTGGCAACACGGCTTCCATGACGAAAGATATTACAATTAAACAAGTTGGAAATTGCACGTGAAGCGTAGCAAATTAGGTGCGTTCGTACGATAACGAAGTTTTAAAAATATTACTTTCATATATCAATCTCATAAAATTGTAAATAGTGAATTACAATTAAAACGCTCATCAAACAATGTTCTCCCTATACCATTACGTAATGGAATACTTTTGTGTGGCCTTGTAAATCAATAACAAATGTTCTTTGCACCACAAATTATGTAAGATGTATATTATAATATGTTCTTTATAGTTGCATATAAATTTTATTAAGTTCGCATGAGTGTAACACGATTAAAATGCATTTGAAACATTTTTTCCCATTGACCGTAATGTAATGGAATACTTTTGATTGTCCCTGTAATTGATCTATGCACACGATTATCAAAAAATTTGAAATAACTCGACAGAATTATGTAATAATTGCGTATCTTAAATTTCAAACGATTAAATTGCATTTGAAACTTTTTTCCCCATTGACCGTAATGTAATGGAATACTTTTGATTGCCCCTGTAATTGATCTATGCATACGAGTTTCATAAAATTTGAAATGACGCGAAACAATTATGTAATAATTATGTATTTTAAATTTCAAATGATTCGGTTGGGTAGTTTTTGAGTTGTTATATGCGGACAGACAGACGGACGAACTGAGCGACCACTATAGGTGCTACGTATTATATAATTACGAACGCACCTAAAAATGACATTTCTTCTACTTGAATGCGTGGTATTGAACGGCGACCAGTCACTTACTGCTTTGTACCGCCACTGGAATCAACCGAAATCTCCAATTCTATTTCAAAAAAATTTCTTTCTCCATTTCTATCTTCAATTAAAAAAATTTCGATTTCACACCAAAAATTTTCAAAGAAGAATTTTATTATTAATTAATTATGAAATGTCAACAAAAGAATAGCATAAAAAATTTCTGGTATAAATGAGAAATTTTGAAATAAAAAAAAAAGGGGCCTAATTGCTCCTCCTGGCGTTTTTAACTTTAAAGCGTCACTTGATCCCATACATTCCTATGCAATAAATGATTGTTACTGTGTGCTCTACCTATCCTTAAAGTTTGTACCATGAGTTTAGAAGCACCCTGTATTTCTATCAGAAGTCTGTTGAGAAAATGTTTGTAGAGTAAAGTTTCGTAAATTGCGATCGTGCCTACAATTTAAAAAAATAGAAATTACAAGTATTTTTAGTTTTTTTTTAGGATGTAAAAATATTGAAAGTATGAATTTATTTTTATAAAAAATACAAAATGAAAATTAAACAACCTTCCGACGGGTGGTTTTTCAAAGACGGAAGTACTTTTATAGATGGAAATCATTCTGCATTGTTTTATTAATTTTCTAAACAAATAGAAAACGTAAAATTTAAAAAGTCGAAAAGGCAAAATTAAGCTCTTTTTTCCCGCGTACAAAACAAACGAGTGTGACAACAGCAAAAAGAAAGAAATCGAACTTTCATGCACGTGTGTTTTCAAAGGTACAAGGGTGGGTGAAAATTTTTGTTTTAGTTAGTTTTTAATTTCCCCATCATAATTACACTCTACAAATCGGGAAAATAAGCATGATTAAATTTTGAATGCATGTTTCTAGTTTTTAATGCGTTTTCTCAGGTTTTGAAAATATCTTTAATGCAAATGTTAATGATTTTACAGGAAACATTCTTCATAATGGAATTTTACTTCTAAAAAATCTAAAAACTGGAAAACTTCAAAGAGGCTCCTAGGAAACCCTCAAAGGGTGCCGGCTCTGGTGTACACCTAAGTTACAAAAAGAAATCGTAAACCAAATTGCATGGCTTTATTCCATTCAGGATCACGGATGTATGTATGCACCTTTAAAAAGGACATTTTTTGTTTTGTTTTTGGCTCCAGTGATAAAAAAAAATAATATTTTCCTGATTAAATCAATTCATTTTCGAAATCATGTATTTGAAAGAAACTTCTATTACTAAAGCTGTCCCAGCGTAATAAAATTTGTGCAGAAAAGGCCTGTCCCAAAGTGATTAACAACGATTCGATGAATTCAATTACTTGACAATTTTTGTTTGTTAATTTAATCATAAAGTGTTTTAAAGGAGATATTAAATGAAATCCTCTGTGATCACGATTGACACACTTGTATTTTGCACAGAAAATTTGATGCAAAAAGCTTGTACATTCTACTACGTAAATTGAATTAGAAAGAGTACTATAATGAATATTTTAAATTAAACAAAAAGCCTAAAACGATAAAATTATTTATAAAAATAAATCACATAAAATTCCTACTCGTTTAAATTACTTACCATCTTTGGTGATCAGTTTGATTTTCCTTAAATTTATGCTAAACTTTACAATATTTTACTTTTATTCTTAATTTTATTTATTTGCGTAACTGCATAAAATCTGCATGAAAATAAACAAATCTATGCGATCAAGGCAGTAATTCACCATCAAATTACCAGTTATGCCCAAAAAACGTATAAAATTATAAAACGTGCAACTTTAAATGAAGTGCAAGACCATTACCTCTACGTTATCTTAAACATGTCCTCTTTATTTTGAAATAGGTGCAAGGTACATTATCATCTTCTCAAAATTTAAAAATAAAGCGCGTTTCAATCTTTTTGCAACATTCGGTATATTATTAAGATGCATTCATACGATATTATAAATGGTATAATAAAGATAATTTTTTAAGATTTATTTTCATAGTCTTACCAGAAAATTTATATTGTAATTATTATAAATAGTAAATCTATCCAAGCAGTATTTGTTGGTACTCCTCTTCTCGTCGATTCGCGATATGGTGTTGTCATTGGTTGTCAGCACGAAAATTAATGAAAAGAATTTATTTGAAAGTATTCTTTATGCTTCTCTGCAGTTATATTTCATTCAGTTTTAAAGAGTCATCAGTAATCGATGTCCGTACTCTTTCGCAGTTAACCCTTTGGGGCCATCCATTAATCATGTGATTTTTTTTTTGGCATTTAACCCCTCCCCCTCCCCTTTGGTGATACATGGTGAGGTTCAAGGCTACCCCCTCCTACCCTATATCACGTGTATTTTTTAGTACCTACAAATAATCTTAATTTTTTTAGACTATTTATTATAAAATACAGGTTCAAGTATCATCAAATTTTATTATAGAAAATAAAAAAAACTACAATAATAACCTTAAGAGGTAAACAGAAAGGTTGCAAGTTGTTTTGGACTGACATAAAAATAATGAAAGAAATGCGAAAAACTTTTTTGTAGTAATACTTAAACATAATTTAATTTACAATGTCCTCAGACCACGGATTAGCAAGACTTTCTTCAACACCAATAACTGGATAAGCATCTTGCAAGTTAGTTGTAGGCACAGTGCTTTGTTGAAGATTAACATCGGTTTCATCAAGCCATTCGGCGTCATCATTTTCTCGCACTACGCAGAGAATCTCTCTCGATATACCATTCGTTCGTCGCGTGAGGATGCAAGAAGGACGGACATTGTGCATCTCTAGACTATTATTGCTTGGATTCAGTTGCTTGTGACAAGAATTCAGATGTGCTTTAACTTTTGTTTTTGTACAGAAGTACAATGCAAACTGCTGGCACAGAGCCTGATTACTAACGGGGCACTCTCTCACCAGAAAAAATTTATAGAAATTTTCGTCTTCTTTAAACGCCCTTTTCATACAAGATTACTGTCATGAATAAGGAAAAATTCTTTATTTCTTTTTCCTGGTGGGAGAGTGCCCCGTTAGTAATCAGGCCCTGTGCTGGCATGTCCTTTCCAAAAGTATCCGATCCTTCTGCAGGCTAGGGCAATACAGGTCATAGATCAATTTGCCGAAGCCTTCATACGTTGGAGTAATTTCAAGAGACCGACGCAGAAGAAATGGAGCAAACGTCTTGCCATCATGCTTTTGAGGCTTTGGAATATATAGGCCACTGGAAGACTGCAAAATCGGGTAAGGAGGTATAACGAAGCGTTCCGGAAGAATAGATCGTATAGAAATCCGCATATGTCCACAGCAAGCGCGATCATCACACTTCATCACCTGATGATGATATTAAAATATTTTAATTGTATTGTCATATATTAGATAAGAAATATAAATGATAAAATAATAATAAGTGAGATTTTAATAATATACCTGTAGCAAATATTGGCTCTCTCGCACATGCTCGCTATACCTGTGTTGGGAAGGCAGATCCGGCTTCAAAACTTTCAGCACTGTCATATGGCTCGACATACTCTGCTACGACGCCATTGCCGTCAATAACCATATTACTCCATACTTCTGCGAGAACTTCACCAGCTTTCTGAAAGATCTTTTTTTCAAGGTCATGATCTTTTGTTCTCCCTTATTCATACAAATGGGTTCCATAAGAATCATGCGGAAGTATGAATCCAGATAATTCCCGGCTTAAGGGCGCCATTCTTCTCTCGACGCGATTGAACGCGCTTCTGCCAGGTGCATTTAAAAATATAAATATTGCATCTAGATCATGTTTGACAAAGTTGTGTATGGCATGGGAAATGACCTTTGGCTATCTCGGGTTTTCGTCGGGTCCTCCATCAGATGAAATCAGAACAACTGGATTCAGGCGTCCACACGAAATTTTTTGGTTTTTGTCTGTCTGTCTGTTCCTCGATATCTGCCATAAAAGACATGCGATTTCCATGAAATTAAGTAAGCAAGTTCATAAGATATCCGGATTTAGCTGCATAATTTTTTTTTGTTATGTTTTATTCATTTGTTTGGAAAATAAAGAACATTTTATTTTGCAGCATAATACTCTTCAATGGCAATTCAGATTATTTTCAAATAAACATTTGTTGATAGGAAATGATGAGTTTGATTAGCGTAATTTAAATGATAATTTATGAATGTTCAAAGTTTCTAATAAGATTTTAAATTATTTCCATTCATCTTAAATTTTGTCAATATATTTCTATTAAAAAAAAGGTGTATAATTTTTGTAGAACTCTATGCATGTTTTCCAATAATATAAACCATTTTGTTTGTTCATCTTACATATTTGACGTGATACATATTACAAATTTAATTTTTTTCGTCAAAATTAACCTTTATACTATATTAATTTCCTTATAACAATATTCCGTACTTAGTTCAACTTAATAAATTCAAATCTTGTTTCTAGATCTAATCTATTAATCTTTATGGAAACGATATAAATTCTTAATTCGCCTTAAAAACATCTATTCCTATACGCGTAAATATAAAAGATGGCTCTAAATTAAAAATATTCTTAATTAAACTTTATTTCTTAATATTCCAAATAAAAGTTGTTTTTATCAACCCTTTTAAAGAAAGTCTTATTAAATTTATTCCAAAACCACACCTTTCAAAAAATATCATTATTTTTATTTATCTATTTATTTATTTTCCTTTCTTCAACATTCGATATGTGTGCATATCAATCAATTCATTTCTTTTTTTTTTCTCTTAAAATTAATCGCCTGAAAAAATACTTCGCTTGCAGGATATTTGAAATTCTGAGTCGATTATAAATTGGTTAAATAATATTAAAAAAATAAAATTATCGTTTGGAATAAAAGTGGAATAAAAATCTCGACTCTGGGCAGGAGTCATGTTTACATGGAAAAATGATGGTTAGAGAGTAGAGAATTTTCTAGAACTTTGTTTTTAGATTTAAGAAAGGAAGCGTGGAGGTGAGAAGGGAGATTCTTGTTTTTTACTTCGATGAGTACGGCTTGCTGAAGTAAACACAGAATATACTTTTTGATGTTTCGGTTAAAGACGGCTTGCAAAAGGAGCCTTTTCCTCTCTTATGACTACAGTTTAATAAATTAACTTGCAGCAGCCAATGAGTAATTTATTGGATCTTCTACATTTATTTATTTTTTTCCCTCGCTTGCAATAACTGTGTGTTTTTTAAACCAGTGAACCAGTGAAAATAATTCGAGTTTCTCCTTAACACTAGAACCGCCGGGTATTTTACTCAAGTTTCATAAATAGAGTTTCTCACTAGAATTTTAATTTTAAACTAGTTAATTTATTTAGTTAGGCTTTTATCCTGTTACACATATTTAACAAATCTCAAGAAGAAAATTCTAGTTCGAATCGATTATTATCAATCTGGCAGGGGTCATTTTGACTCCTAATGGCGGTTCTAGTGTTAAATCGTCACATACATGTTCCATTTTTTCCTTATTCTTTTGTCAGTTGCTTAGCAATGCATTTCATAGCTGATAAAAAATAAATCACTTAAATAATTCCAGTCACGAAAAATTAAGCAGAAAGTCTGCCAGGGAGAAATAAAAGGTTAGTTAATTTTTATTAATATGGTGTGCAACATAGCTTTCGTCAAATATAAACTATGTTAATAACATTACGTTTACAACACTTTCCTATATACTTGAAAAATGCTTATAAATTCAGTTTGTCTGTTCGTAAGTCTGCCTATTCGTGCTTTATCTCGCGTAAATATAAACCGGTTGCTATGAAATTGATATAAATTATTGTGGTATACTAGGAAATATTCGGTATTGAAAATGAAGTGTGAATCATTATCGGTTTATTTACAGGACCACTCAAAAGAATTTCTTGCATGAAGATCTACGGGGGGAAATTGGTTACTGTGCATTGTAATGCTATTTTAAACATACGAAATTGATGTGCATCACTAAAGTTAACAATAAAGTTCTTCCTTTAGAATGTAGTGCGCAAGGAACATAACATCCATTTACAGGGACACACAAAACAATTTGCCTATAGAAGAAAATGAGCATTAATTGGACATATAAATAATAATTGCCAGCAGAGGGTTTTCATTTGAGTTATGAGTCTATGAACATAAAAAATGTTTTTTCGAAATAAAATTTATAAAAATACTATCATAAATTAGATATAGCTTAATTTATAAAAGATAAATTTTAAGTAATTATTGCTTAATTATTTTCTTCTATTATTTATTTATATTGAAAACCTCTAAAAATTTTATATACTTATAAATATTTATGTGTTAAAAAATGCAGATTGTTGGACATTGAATATTATATCAAATAAGTTTAAAATAGAAAAAATAGCAGAACTGACGTTTAGGCTCATGATCTGCAGATTTACTAGTATAGATATACAACCACACCGCAAGGGGTTAAGTGTGTGTAAATTACTTATTTTTTGTGTTTCGCAGTGAATAAAAATGATTCTACAGCATTGTAGAAATGGAGCCGACATCTAATGTAAATAACCAGCTTTCATTGCGATCTAGTTTTAAGCATATTCATCAAGCTATATGTATGTATCTATTTAACTGTGTACATTTTTAAATGCACTATTGTACATTTTTTCTTGAACATCTATCACATTTTTTATGTTTTATTTTATTTTACTTTATTTTTTTAAGAAATTTTTCTTAGCTCTGTTTAAAATAGGTGGATTTTCAGAATAAATGGACACTAGTGTACTTGCAAGAGTAGCAAATTTACGTTAACTCTTTGAGGGGCGGTGGTGTGATATGAAAACCACTTAATTTGGATTCACAAACAAATTTTTGTTTAAAAAAAAACAGATGTATATGAAATTTAACCTTTTGCATTCCCGTGCCTCTTACACAAATTTTATTCGATTAGCACCATTTTTTAAAAAGAACTTTACTCGAAGTAGACAATTTCAAAAACTCTGATTAAATAAGGAAAATTTTTATTTCCTTTATTACTGGTCCCCAAAACAAATTTTGGAAGGAAAAATGACGTCTCCGCAGGGGACACAACGAAGTGCCAAGGGTTAACTTTTTATTTATTTGCAAATAAATTTATTTATAAATTCCCGTGTCATTCATTCTTTTCAACAATTCAGAAATGTAAGTGCTTTGCTCTCGAAAGTGTTACTGTGAAAATATACCAATTCAATATTTTTCATTGTTTTACTGAAAAGTTGCTAAAATATACAGTTAAGTGTTCAACTCGCTATGTTACTTCTAAGGCGTAATTTTGAACCGGCATTTCAGGACGTTACCGTTGACGAATATTATGAATTTGAAAACTCGCCGAGATTTTGGTATTTTTCATTCTTTGTGTCGATGCGACAAATATTTTGAATTTATGATGTACAGAAATATGTCTTGCTTGCACGGAATCAGGCCTTAAAAGGTAAAAAAAAAGCCAAAATAGCAGATTATCATAATTTTTACATGTAGGAAGCCGCTAGAGCTTCAACTACGTTTCAAAGATATTTGACGCAACAAACAGAAGAAATGTGACCATTGAATAGCATATTTTTGTATTAACCCCTTGGGAACAAGCGACACGTATAAGTGCCGCAAATAGGCTTAAGAATCCGTGTATATCGCCACCAGTAAAATTATACCGTAAATTTTCCCTTATTTAATCGGAGCATTTTCTCGATTTAATAAGTCACAAATTTTTGTATTTTAAAACCGGTGACAAAACATTAAAAATTTCGTAAAATGCTCCCGTCGCGAAGGGGTTAATGTATGTAATATATCCTTAAATAAATCTGGTGTAAATTAAATTGAACTTTTTAAAAGTTATATTTATTGAATACAGGGGTTCCCAAACTTGCGGAGCTGTTTTTGGAAGAATTTCTCAGGCGCAACTGTTTTGTCCCACCGTATTCTATAATTTACAGATAAAATTCCGTATGTCTATGGAGCAGTGAAAGATATGCTGAATAAAAATCCGAACCAGTATTTTTCAACGTGGAGACAAGGTTCTTAACCCTTTAATTCCCATACTAGAACACGTTCTAGAAATTACGTAGTTCATTTCACACCAGAAAAATTCAATGGCTAATTTCGTTTTATTTAAATACGGAATGTTCTGTTATTGATTAAAGCAAATATTGTTGTTTTAATTTTCTGGTGGGAACTGAAATATACGAATTAAAATACCTCGGGCGGTCTCGGGCGGTTTGGGATCCAGAGGGTTAATTTGGCTTTTTTCTTAGTCTTTAAATTCTAATTCATTCTAAGTTTAAAATAGAAAAAAATGAAGAGCTGACGTTTAGGCTCATGATCTGCGGATTTATTAGTATAGATGTACCACCACGCCGCAAGGGGTTAAATGTGTGTAAATTAGTTATTTTTTTTGTTTCGCAGTGAATAAAAATGATTCAACAGCATTGTAGAAATGTAGACGACATGACGCGTAAATAACCAGCTTTCATTTCGATCTAGTTTTAAGCGTTTTCATCAAGCTATATGTATGTATCTATTTAACGGCGTACATTTTTAAATGCACTATTGTACATTTTTTCTTGGTCATCTATCACATTTTTTATGTTTTATTTTATTTTACTTTATTTTTTTAAGAAATTTTTCTTAGCTCTCTTTAGAATAGGTGAATTTTCAGAATAACTGCTGACTAGTGTAATTGCAAGAGTAGCAAATTTATGTTAACTCTTTGAGGGGCGGTGGTGTGATATGAAAACCACTTAATTTAGATTCACAAGCAAATTTGGTGAAAAAAACACAGATGTATATGAAATTTAACCTTTTGCATTCCCGTGCCTCTTACACAAATTTTATTCGATTAGCACTATTTTTTAAAAAGAACTTTCCTCGAAGCAGACAATTTCAAAACTCTCTGATTAAATAAGGAAAATTTTTATTTCCTTTATTACTAGTGCCAAAAACAAATTTTGGAAGGAAAGATGACGTCTCCGCAGGGGACACAACGAAGTGCCTAGAGTTAACTTTTTATTTATTTGCAAATAAATTTACTTTTAAATTCCCGTGTCATTCATTCTTTTCAACAATTCAGAAATGTAAGTGCTTTGCTCTAGAAAGTGTTACTGTGAAAATATACCAATATTTTTTATTGTTTTACTGAAAAGTGGCTAAAATATACAGTTAAGTGTTCAACTCGCTATGTTACTTCTAAGGCGTAATTTTGAACCGGCATTTCACCACGTTGGTGTTGATGAATATTATGAATTTGAATACTCGCCGACATTTTGGTATTTTTCATTCTTTGTGTCGATGCGACAAATACTTTGTATTTATGATGTACAGAAATATGTCTTGGTTGCATGAAATCAGGCCTTTAAAGTTAAAAAAAATCCAAAACAGCAGGTCATTAAAATTTTTACACATAGGAAGCCGCTAGAGCTTCAACTACGTTTTAAAGATATTTGACTCAACAAACTTGAAATAGCATATTGAATAGCATATTTTTGTATTAATGTATGTAATATATCCTTAAATAAATCTGGTGTAAATTAAATTGAACTTTTTTAAAGTTATATTTATTTAATACAGGGGTTCCCGAACTCGCGGAGCTGTTTTTGGAAGAATTTCTCAGGCGCAACTGTTTTGTCCCACTGTATTCTATAATTTGCAAATAAAATTCCGTATGCCTATGGAGCAGAGAAAGATATGCTGAATAAAATTCCGAACCAGGATTTTTCAATGTGAAGACAAGGTTCTTAATTTGGCTCTTTTCTTAGTCTTCAAATTCCAAATTATTCTAAGTATAAAATAGAAAAAAAAATGAAGAACTGACGCACTGTGGGGTATTTGGAGAATCTAGCTGGACAAAAGTCGATTTCATAAAGTGCAACGCACGATCGAATGGGGGGATACAGGTTGAAGCTGAGTCTTTGGGGAATCCTGTGATACCATTTTTATCTTGTTTAAGCAAACGATGACGTCCTGTTATCAGTTGAAATTAGAGTGTTCCGTTAAACGCATCGGCGTCAGATCGTTGTGCATTATTACTTTCTATTTTGGAAAGTGAATAACTTTATTTTTGAAAGTATTTAAAATCTAATCGTTATGGATAGTGGCGAGGCAGGTATCTATTACTATTTTTTTTATTTTTGAATTAAGAGAAAGATAGTTTATCGTATTCGTAAAATTAATTTAAAATAACGTATATTTTTCTATTATTTTTGTCCCTTATTTCTGACTTCACGAAGGGTTTAGCTATTTTTCGAAGCTTTTCCAAGCAGAGTTACTTGTTGTACCAATAAGTATACATCCTTTATTTTGTGTTTTCGTTTAAATTAGTTCTGCATTCGTCTGCTTTTGAAAATGAAGGCAATATAAATATGCACTTTCAAATTTCTGAGTAAGCATCCGAAATTACTATGTACAGATATTTAACTCATATCTATGATATAAATTTTGAAATGAAAAATATTGTTATGATTTATTAGAAAGTGATCATATTTGTTTACTTTTCAGTCAATCTTATTGAAATGAATTTATATTAATTTGCAAAAAAAAATGCTTTAAAATAATGTATCCATTCGCTTTTATGTATTTAAAGCACTTTTCAGAAAATGAAAGGAATTTATTGCTTGTTGTTAACTTTTTCTTGTCTAAAAAATGAGTCGCATCAATTTTACATAAGTTTTTGTTAAAAATTAGTTAAAGATTGCAAGATTTTTAAAAAATATAAGAGATAAAATTATGTTATCTATCAAAATTGTATATATTTATTATGCATTCCCTTTTCTACATTTCGTATTTATTTTAATTTGGAATCTTCGAATGTCAAAGAAATGACTAGAAATGAATTTTTTAATATTATACAAAAGCAAAACCATCAAATGTAAATGATATACTGAATTTTCTTGAAAATTACATTCTTAATAATGATATTTTTGATGATGATGAATTTAAAATTTTCAAGCACAATTTTTCCCAATTTAAGAGTAAATTCAAGAGCAAATGGATTGCAGCCCTTCACAAATTAGATATTTTTAGAAAAAATAATTAATGACTGGCTTGAAGGTACAGTAGAAATTTCAAGTAAAATAAATGGATCAGGGGCGACAGCAAAAACTTTCACTGAATCCAATGATAGGACAAAGCGGAGAATGTTTGAAAGTTTGAGGAGATCAACAGATGTGGAAGTACTTACACATGCCGTTCAGTTAAAATTAGAAATTTCAGATAAGATAGATGTTGCCCATGTGTCAAAGAATTAACATAATCACCAAACAATCATCTAAATATAAAAAAAACATATTTGAGAACTCAGCAAACAGAAAAGAAAACACAAATATCTCCTTTTTTTAAACTTTATCATTATTTGTCGAAACTAATCTTTCCAGGAACCAATATGAAATTATAAGACGATATTAAAAAAAAAATGTATACCCGAGCTACAGTTTTCTACAACAAGCTGAAATTCATTGTTATCCAGAAAATCAATCATAAAATTACCGAAACTTGCGCATAAATCAATACTTAAGAATAACTTAATTTAACAGTGACACGATTATTCATTCATTTGAAAGAATTTTTGGGAAATTTAAATTAAGAGTAAAAATGAGTATTAATTCTTATATGTAAATGGGGCAGTGATGGATCGCAAATTTGAGAGCGATACCTCTTCCTCTTTCCATATTTCAGAGCTTATTAGTTCCAATTCAATTAATTTGCAACATAAACAACAAAACTATCTGGCGAAATCTATTATATGCCTCACTACTACTACACCGTCAATAATACTCCAATAATACATCTCCTTACCACACTAATAATGCTATTTATCATAATTATCATTTATTCTATAATACTAATTTTGTTCAATAAAACCAGTACAGAGTTGTAAAACATCAATGATTTTTAAAATAGTAAGCAATATTTATTACATAAACGTTTCTGAACCGTTTAAATTAGTTTAAAACAAAAAAATAATTTTGGCCGCCCAGATTTGACAAATACCCCACTGTGATGACGTTTAGGCTCATGATCTGCGGATTTACTAGTATAGATGTACCAACACGCCGCAAGGGGTTAAATGTGTGTAAATTAGTTATTTTTTTGTTTCGCAGTGAATAAAAATGATTCAACAGCATTGTAGAAATGGAGCCGACATGTAGAGTAAATAACCAGCTTTCATTGCGATCTAGTTTTAAGCATTTTCATCAAGCTATATGTATGTATTTATTTACCTGTGTACATTTTTAAATGCACTATTGTACATTTTTTCTTGAACATCTATCAAATTTTTTATGTTTTACTTTATTTTACTTATTTTTTTTAAGAAATTTTTCTTAGCTCTGTTTAGAATATTTGGATTTTCAGAATAACTGGACACTAGTGTATTTGCAAGAGTAGCAAATTTATGTTAACTCTTTAAGGTGCGGTGGTGTGATATGAAAACCACTTAATTTGGATTCACAAGCAAATTTTTGTGAAAAAAAACAGATGTATATGAAATTTAACCTTTTGCATTCCCGTGCCTCTTACACAAATTTTATTCGAGTAGCACCATTTTTTAAAAAGAACTTTCCTCGAAGTAGACAATTTCAAAAACTCTCTGATTAAATAAGGAAAATTTTTATTTCCTTTATTACTGGTGCCAAAAACAAATTTTGGAAGGAAATATGACGTCTCCGCAGGGCACACAACGAAGTGCCTAGGGTTAACTTTTTATTTATTTGCAAATAAATTTATTTGTAAATTCCCGTGTCATTCATTCTTTTCAACAATTCAGAAATGAAAGTGCTTTGCTCTAGAAAGTGTTACTGTGAAAATATACCAATTCAATATTTTTCATTGTTTTACTGAAAAGTGGCTAAAATATACAGTTAAGTGTTCAACTCGCTATGTTACTTCTAAGGCGTAATTTTGAACCGGCATTTCAGGACGTTAGTGTTGACGAATATTATGAATTTGAATACTCGCCGAGATTTTGGTATTTTTCATTCTTTGTGTCGATGCGACAAATATTTTGAATTTATGATGTACAGTTATGTCTTGCTTCCACGGAATCAGGCCTTAAAAGGTGAAAAAAAAAGCCAAACTAGCAGATTATCAGAATTTGACGCAACAAACTGAAGAAGTGTGACTATTGAATAGCATATTTTTGTATTAATGTATGTAATATATCCTTAAATAAATCTGGTGTAAATTAAATTGAACGTTTTTAAAGTTATATTTATTTAATACAGGGGAGCTTTTTTTGGAAGAATTTCCCAGGCGCAACTGTTTTGTCCCACCGTATTCTATATTTTACAAGTAAAATTCCGTATGCCTATGGAGCAGAGAAAGATATGCTGAATAAAATTCCGAACCAGTATTTTTCAACGTGGAGACAAGGTTCTTAATTTGGGTCTTTTCTTAGTTTTCAAATTCTAATTAATTCTAAGTTTAAAATAGAAAAAACTGAAGAGCTGGCGTTTAGGCTCATGATCTGCGGATTTACTTGTATAGATGTACCACCACGCCGCAAGGGGTTAAATGTGTGAAAATTAGTTATTTTTTTTGTTTCGCTGTGCATAAAAATGATTCAACAGCATTGTAGAAATGGAGCCGACATGTAGCGTAAAAAAACAGCTTTCATTGCGATCTAGTTTTAAACGTTTTCATCAAGCTATATGAATGTATCTATTTAAATGTGTACATTTTTCAATGCACTATTGTACATTTTTTCTTGAACATCTATCAAATTTTTTATGTTTTATTTTATTTTACTTTATTTTTTAAGAAATTTTTCTTAGCTCTGTTTAGAATAGATGGATTATCAGAATAACTCGACACTAGTGTACTTTTTGTAGCAAATTTATATTAACTCTTTGAGGGGCAGTGGTGTGATATGAAAACCACTTAATTTGGATTCACAAGCAAATTTTTGTGAAGAAAATCAGATGTATATGAAATTTAACCTTTTGCATTCCCGTGCCTCTTACACAGATTTTATTCGATTAGCACCATTTTTTAAAAGAAATTTCCTCGAGGTAGACAGTTTCAAAAACTCTCTGATTAAATAAGGAACATTTTTTTTTCTTTTATTACTGGTGCCAAAACAAATTTTGGAAGGAAAGATGACGTCTCCTCAGAGGACACAACGAAGTGCCAAGGATTAACTTTTTATTTATTTAATTTATTAATTTATTTCTCTATATTTTTTATAGTATACTAATTCTTATATACAGAAGGAAACCAATTTTCAATAGCACATAACGTGTCACTCAAAAGATGAAATTAGTTCAATTATTTGGTTACATTCAGTCGAAAAAAAAGAGTGGACACCCATTGCCCAAAGCAACATGTTTGCCTGTTTTCCATTGAAGTAATAAAAATCAAAACCTGGCTCACTTGATCACAGAGTCATATATTGCGTAAGACATGGATTTAACATTAATATTCCTGGGCCAATCAGAAAAACATGCAAATATCAATACATTTAAGTTCCGGTAGTTTTCAAACTTCAAATTCAGTAAAAAGTATATTTTTTGTATAAAATATAAATATATTTTCCTGTAAAATTTTAGATTTTTCTTTTTCGAAACAACAAATATAAGAAATTTAAAAACTGAAATATTCAAAGAAATTGTCATAGTTTCGAGGCAATGACAAATCGTTTTGCAATGTGTTGCATAGAAATAAGACAAGTTACTATATTAGGAAATAAAAAGAAACCGCCAGTATGCTGAAAGACGCCCACGCATCGGAAATCTTCTGCTTCGAATACGAATTCTGAAAAGATGCAACAGTTATTTATTACACGACGTAATAACATGAATGGTCAGAAAGTAGAATAATTATACTCGTTTGAAGAAGATTTGTATTCCTTGATCAACATTTTATAGTTGAAAGATATTTTAATAATATTGCAGGGTTAAATTAAAGGGTATTTTAAAAATAAAGTATGCGCGGACCTTAAATAGCTATTTTTGCCTCAAATTTAACATAGAATTCCCTAGGGGTTTTTTAGTTGCAATTTAACACATTATTACTTATTTCCGATATTTTTCAAACTTCACACAAATCATGAAAAGAGATATTTTTTTTATAAAATTATAACGTATATTTTACTGTATAGTTTTTCTCCGAAACAGCAAATACAAAAAATTCACAAACTGAAAAATTTAAAAGAAATTGTCACAGCTTGTGGAATGTTTCAATCGTAAAATAATCAAAATTTAACCTCTTCAGTCCCTGAGTACCCAAATGGGTACATCAGTTTTGTCCCATTTTATTAATGATACTCAAATATAAATGAAATTTCGATATAAGAATAACATGTTTCGAAATCTAAGATTCGAGCTATTGAAAATAAAACAAAAATCTTGCTCTGAAGTCAAACGAGAACAGAAATAATTCAGTAATAATTAAAAATACTGTAATAATCGCCAATAGCGAAGAGGCTAAATGTCCAGGTGTAGTTGAAAGGCGATGAAAATAATCAGATTGAGATATTAATAGTTAATTTTATTTAAAAAAAAAACTCTTAGTACTTTCAAGCGTTAATCAGTTCTTCCTCAGCAAATATTTTTTGTTTACAAAACAAAAATATTCTCTGAGGAAGAACTGAATAAAGGCTTGAAATTACTAAAATGTTTTTAAATAAAATTAACTATTATCATCTATATGTGATTATTTTAAGTAAACCTGAGCAGTTTAAAGTTCATGTTGTATATTTTGTGTTAAAAATAATGTGAAATATGCGCTCCAACCTATGTTTTTATTTCGCTTTTATTTTATTTGACTCAATCGTCTTGCGATATCCGATACAGAAAGAAGACACATTACTTTTAGGAGATAAAAAAGAAACCGCCTTAGGTCTCTGAAAGCATCTTTCCTCGGAGAGACGCCGACTTAACAAAAATCTTCTACTTCCAATACGAAATCTGAAAAAAGGCAATAGTTATTCTACGGCATAATAACATGAATGGTTAAAAAGTAGAATATTTATACTTGTTTGTATCGCTTTAACTATATTTTATAGTTAACGGATATTTTAATAATATTGTAGGATTAATTTAAAGTAAAATATGTGAAGAGCTTAAATAGCTGTTTGTTCCTCAAATGTCATATAGAACTCCTTGTATTTTTTTATTTAATTGCAATTTTAGAAATTACAACGACCATTTGGAAAATAACTCTTTTTAACTAATCGTAAGATTAACCCATTAACGCCCAGCGTCCTCGTTTGAGGACGGTTACAAAAACAGCAAAAAAGCGGTTTTCCCACCACTAAAGAGGAAGAAAAATGTATACCTTATTTCACGAGACAAAATCCTTGATAAATTTAGATAACAGTTAATTTGTTTTTATAAGTGGTGGGAAATACAAAATTTAAATTTTAGCGAAGAAAATAATTCGGGCGTTAATGGGTTAACTAAAAGCTTTAGTTTTTATCCATGAAAAGAATTTAAATTGCTAATAATATATATATATACAAAGCTGCCAACATTTATGCATTTTTTCTACCACAAAAATTTTATAGCAAATATTGTCTTAATTAATCGTCGAAAACATATGTTTAAACAAATGGAAAATCTCTGTATAATTGTAATGATAGCAAAAATGCGTAAAAGTTAACAGCTATATATATATATATATATATATATATATATATATATATATATACATACATATATATTAGGGTGGAGCGAAAAAAAATTTTTTTTGAAAATCAAAAACGGGTAGGTGCCAAAAGTTGCCTTTATACTAGTACATCAACTGCGTGAAATTTTACCGCTGAAAAAAAATGGCTTGAGTCTGCGCTTTTGCTCCAAAAATCGAAATTTTGGGTAAAATTTGTCATTTTTTGACATTTTTTCAAAAAAATTAAAAAAATTCTACAGAGCTGGTTAGTATTTAAAAGTGTTGCTTAGACCTTTATATTATCTGCTTAACATATTTAAACTATAAAACAATATGTTTATTCCCTATAGCTGGAGCAAAACAGACAACTTTTAGTAAGAAAACAGCATTACCACTCTAACGAATTGTTGTTTTTAATACAGCTCTAGTTTTCAAAACTTCCTTGGACATGCGTCGTGGAGGTGGCTATATTTCCTATACCATCCGGCCCAACTATTCGATCATCTTAGTACAGTGTTTTATTTATATATTGATTTGTGATTTTCTTTATAAAAATTTGGCATGTTTTCGATGCTTCCACCTTGTTTATCAGTTCTTTGCATCCACTTGCTGCTGTAACTATCTTCATGTATATTTTTACAGTTTATACAAAAAAAATGACAAGCAGAGTAATGCACGGGAATATTATTAAAGGGATCTATTCGGCCATCTATTATATTTATCAAACTTACATTCAGTTGATGAATAATGATTGGAAGTTCTGTTACCACAACATTTTTTCAGTCAATTGTATTTTTCTTTACGTAATGATTTGCTTCAAAGATGATTTCAGATATTTCAACTATAAGTATGCCATCATTTATTCTACTTTTGCGTTTTTTATATGTTGAGAAGCGAGCTGTTTAATGTGATGGTGATCGTCAGCGAGAATTGCAATGAAAATTTGTTCTCCATGTGTAAAGCAACTGCTGTTGTAAATAACTTTTTTTTGCATTAGTTTTATGCCGTTTTCTAAGTGTTTTCGTATCCAGTTAATTTCCTATTAACTTTTAGATCCCCTTTTAATGAGTGGACAACATTTGATGGTGAAATGTCCTGGGCATAAACTTATAATGCATTGTGCTTTATGAGAACATGGACGGATATCGACTATAAGTGCTCATTTAAAATTAGGAGAATTTTATTTGTCACTGTGAACCATTTTGCATGGGGTAAGCTTAGAATTGTCTATATGATATTGAATCATTCGCTACTTCAACTCCAGTGAATTCCTCTGCGTCAATTATTAGAGAAGTCGATATAAAACGTTCTAAGCTACATGGATTCACTGGATCAATAAGGAAAATCTTTGTCTACGTAATATTCACTTCCTATTGCAATTTTTTTTTTTTAAATAGAGAAATTATTTTCTCAAATTGAAAAAAAGATACTCAGAACAGACTAGAAATTTCTGTCGGAGATTGCAAAGCTAATTCATAAGGAAAGCTATTTCTCAAAGAATGGGGAATAGAAATTTAGAAAACATCTCACAGAAAAGACAGCTCATAAAGTTAATAAAATTTTCCGCTTTATATAAGCACAGATTGGCAATCAGCGTCTATCTGTTCACTCACCAAATCTATAATCCAAGTATATACCGCGGGATGTTTTATACCAAATGTACTACACACCTAAATAACAGATATAAAATCTTATTAGAAATTACTAGACTACGGAACAACACAGGAAACGACATAAAGCATACTAAAACTTCTTTAGAAATATTGTTGTTTTACACGCAAATTTTGTTTGCAATCCTCTGTGACGATCATCATAATATTAAACAGCTAACTTCTCAGCATATAATCAATGTAATAGGTTCAATAACTGATGGCATGCTAGAAACTGAATTCATACAATCAATTTTTAGGCAAATCATTGCATATAAAATGTAATTGATTGAAAGAATGCTGTGATGACAGAACTTCCAATCATAATGTACTAATCGCATGAAATTTTAATGAAGATAATAGACTGCTGACTAGGTTCAATTAAGGATCCAATACATTACTCAGCTTCTCTTCTGTTATATATGGTATAAAAATATAAGTGCAGCAGGTCACACCAGCATGATTCAAATCATCCAAAGTCTATGAATACAAAGAAGAGATAAATTACTTTGATATATAGAAAACTTATACTCGTCTTCGGGAAAAAAATAACAATTCAATACATAAATAAAACACTGGAAATAGATGACTGGGTGGTTGAGACGGGTGGGATAATGCAACCACCTCTATGAGTTATATACACAGTAGTTTTGAAAGCAGCTAGGTAAGAAATGCATTCAAAAGAACATTTCGTTGTATGCTCCAATAGAGAGGTTAACGCTGATTTTTCACTAAAAGTTGTCAGAATTGCTCCAATTATACAGACTACAGATATTGTTTTATAGTTTAAATATGTTAAGCAGATAAATATAAAGGTCTAAGCAACACTTTTAAATACTAACCAGCTCTGTAGGAATTTTTGAATTTTTTTGAAAAAATGTCAAAAAATGACAAATTTTACCCAAAATTTCGATTTTTGGAGCAAAAGCGCAGACTCAAGCCATTTTTTTTCAGCGGTAAAATTTCACGCAGTTGATGTACTAGTATAAAGGCAACTTTTGGCACCTACCCGTTTTCGATTTTCAAAAAAAAATTTTTTTCGCTCCACCCTAATATATATATATATATATATATACAGGGTGATTCCAAATTTTTTATACAATAAAAGAGGGGTGATAGTACACATCAAGACAAACAGTATTAAATGTGAGACAAAGGGTCCGAAACGTTTTCCAAAGGAGATAGCGCCTTTAAAGTTTAGGGACCAAAATTTCAAATAAACATAAAAAACGGAAAAATCAGTCGATTGATTTGCGGTTTTCACTAAAATTATTCTTTATGTCGGCATTTTCTGGAAATTAAATTATAAAGATTTATTTCAAAAAATGTCGATAGAGGGCGCTTTAGACTTTGGAGTAACAAACAACTATTTTTTGCCGGTATTTTTTGCATCTCATTAAATGGTTTCGTAAGCTTAGCCTCAAACATAAATTTTGAGCTGAAAATCTGAAAGTGGGAGTGGCTAAGTAGCACAAACTGAACTGTGTTCAGAGGGTTCAAATTTCAAATGATTATAAAAAAACGGAAAATTTGGTTCATTGATTTGCGGTTTTCGCTAAAACTATTCTTTATGTCGGTTTTTTCTTAAAAATAAATTATAAAGATAAATTTCAAAAAATGTCGATAGAGGGCGCTTTAGAGTTGGAGTAACAAACAACTATTTTTTGCCGTTATTTTTTGCATTTCATTAAATGTTTTCGGAAGCTTAGACTTAAACTTAAATTTTGAGCTCAAAATCTGAATAGTAGTGAGTAGTTAAGTAGCACAAACTGAACTGTGTTTAAGGGGGGTGGGGGTGTTCAAAATACAAATAACTATAGAAAATGGAAAATTTTGTCGATTCGTTTGCGGTTTAAAATAAAAGTATTCTTTAAGTCAGTATCTTCTTGAAAATAAATATTAAAGGTAAATTTCAAAAGATTCCATTAGAGGGCGCCTTAAACTTCAGAGTAACCAACAATTAGTTTTAACCATTATTTTTTTGTTCAAATTAAATGCTTGCAAAAACTTATTAAATGTTTTCGGTAGCTTAGATTTAAACTTAAGTTTTGAGCTCAAAATCTGAATAATTAGGAGTAGTTAAGTAGCGCAAATTGAAGTGTCTTCAGGAGTTGAAATTTAACCCTCCCCCCTCCTCGAACACAATTCAATTTTTCGCTACTTAAACACTCTCAACGATTCAAAATTTGAGCCTAAAATTTAAGTTTGTGCATTTGAAAGCATTTAATGAGATTAAAAAAAATAATAACAGTTAAGAATAGTTGTACGTTACTCCAAAGTCAATATCGCCCTCTATCGGCATTTTGTGAAATTTATCTTTAAAATTTATTTTCAAGAAAATGCTCATTTAAAAATTAGTTTTAGCGAAAACCGCAAACGGATCGACCAATTTTTCCGCTTTTTATAATCATTTGAAATTTGAGCCCTCTGAACACAGTTCAGTTTGTCTACTTAACCACTCCCTACTATTCAGATTTTGAGCTCAAAATTTAAGTTTAAGTCTAAGCTTACGAAAGCATTTAATAAGATGCAAAAAATAGTGCCAAAAAAGCGTTGTTCGTTACTCTAAAGTTTAAAGCGCCCTCTATCGGCATTTTTAAAAATTATCATTATAATTTATTTTTAAGGAAATTACGACATAAAGAATATTTTTAGTGAAAACCGCAAATCAGTGAACTAATTTTTCCGTTTTTTATATTCATTTGAAATTTGAACCCTCTGAACACAGTTCAGTTTGTGCTACTTAGCCACTCCAACTTTCAGATTTTTAGCCCAATATTTAAGTTTGAGTCTAAGCTTACGAAAACATTTAATGAGATGCAAAAAATACCGGCAAAAAATAGTTGTTCGTTACTTTAAAGTCTAAAGCGCCCTCTTTCGGCATTTTTTGAAATTTATCTTTATTATTTAATTTCAAGAAAATGACGGCATAAAGAATAATTTTAGTGAAAACCGCAAATCAATAGACCGATTTTTCCGTTATTCATGTTTATTTGAAGTTTTGGTCCCTAAACTTTAATGGCGGCTATTTCCTTTTGAAAACGTTTTGGACCCTTGGTCTCCTATTTAATATTGTTTGTCTTGATCTGTACTATCACCCCTCTTTTATTGTAAAGAAAATTTAGAATCACCCTGTATATGTATCGTGAAAAATTACCTCTATTTTTATAGATTGTGAAACTGTGACTGCTTTTAGAGACTGTGTATGACTCAGTTTCTTTAATTTCATACTTTATATAGTAACATTTTATTGACAGGAAGCAGAATTCACCTAGGTTTAAAACAACTGATACATTTTATAAAAACAAATATTAGTGTATCTTCATACGAAATAAAACAATTATATACATTCTTCCTCATGTATCGTGAGAGTCTTATTTATTTTGTCTTATGTAGACAAAATATGTCAAATTATTTGTTTGAGAAAAACCGATTGAAATAAACTTATCATAAAGAAACCTTCCCTTTCATTGCAATTTGTGTAGCAGAAAACTTTTGTAAGAACGATTCAGTATTTATTCAGCTTTAATTTTATTCCGCTACTCCACAATTCTCATATCTGTTTACAGAGTTTTGTTTCATCGAAAAAGTTCGTATCCTGTTTGAATACAGAGATTTTGATTTTGTTTAAGATAAAATTATAAAGTGAAATGCATTTTAAAGTTTGAAAGGAATATTTTTTTTCTGTTTTAGTTGCTTAAACAAGTATAAGATATACATATATAAAACGTAATGGAGTTTTATCTAAAATAATAATTGTTTTAGCTTACTATAATATATATTCTATATTCTATATATTATTCTATTCTATCTATTATTCTATATATATTCTATAAGTATTCAGTCATATGTCAGTTCCATGTACTTCAAATTCATGTTTTCTAGGCTGTTCTCAAATCCAAAAGAATTAACTATATTAATATTTGGTGTGTAAAAAACCGGAGACCTTTATTAATTATTTTAGGGGCTGTTTTTGTAGTCAAGACACCAGAACAGGGTTTTTAAATTCATACTTATCAATATGATAAAGCCTATTTATTAATTTTGTTTACCGTATGGCATTTCAAAAATTTTCAGGGGTCGAAGCTTTCCTAAAATTTTCACACTTTCCTACCACAATTTTTGAACGATAATATTTATTCTAAAATGTCATTGTAGATCCTAACCCCTTGGGGACGAGCGACACGTATACCTGCCGCGAAAAGGCTTAAGAAGCCTTGCTTATTCCCACCAGTAAATTCTTACTGTGAAATTTTCCTAATTTTTTCGAAACATTTTCTTGATCGAACAAGACACAAATTTCTCTTTTTAAAAACCGGTGTCAAAACATTAAACTTTTCGTAAAAGGCTCCCGTCGCCAACGGGTTAAAGGAATATGAATGGAGGATATTTGATTTAAAATACTGGTAGAAAAATGCAAAAATTTTAGGGACGCAGCGACCATTGAATTTTGTTAAAACAGTTTAAAACATAGGTTATATTTACTTTTAAAATGCAATACAAAATAAATGTAGATTCTTTCAATATCATATAAGAATATACAAAACTCTAATACAACTATTTAGGTAAAACAGTTCCATTAATTCTGAAATCGCCATTACTAAATTCGTTATAAGTATGTGAATGCAAATTAAAAGCCTTTTATCGCATTATCTGTTGCGTTCATTCGCTTCCCTGTTTATTACAGATTACAAGTGTTTAATTGCATTCCTCTGTTACAAACAAGAGAACTTCCTATTGACTGCGTAAACATATTATCGAAGACAAACCTATTATGAAAGCATGCATTCGTTGCAGATAATGATAAGTTAGCTTTAATAATTCTGATTATTCAGAAAAGGTATTAAACTCAGCTTCCCAGTTTGGCAGTAGGGGAAGATGGGGATACTTGAGCCATTTTTTTAATTTTAATTTTTTTAAATTTTTTATAATTTCTTATAATAAAATAAAATATTGAAAATGAAAATTTGATATTTTTTCTTCAACTGAAAATCACTTTCAATTAATTTTGAACTATTTTTCTATGTATAAAAAATGTTTATTTTTTGTTTTACATGATGGCTCAAGTATCCCCATGGGAGGGATACTTGAGCCATGGTGAAGGGATACTTGAGCCACTACGGAAAAATACCTACAAAAGTAATTTTTTTCGCTTTATTTTTGAACAAACATTTTACAGAATGATAAATTATGAAACATAAAGTCCTTCCAAACCAATTGAGAAAACAAAGTTAGTAATACGATCATTTTTTGTCGTTAGAACTGGTTGTCAAATGATAATTTCAACTTGAGTTATAACGACGGTAGAAACACCCTCAGTTCAGAGCCATTTAAATTTGGAATCTGCTATTCTTCGGGCAAATTTCATTTTCAAAATATTAAGTGCTTATCCAACAAATATTTTTAGTTTTCTTTCTGGCATATTTTATTAGTAACCAACCATCAATAGAAGGTTTTCTTTTCACATCATCACCATCATTGGCAGAATTTTCCTCTAATGATAATGTCGAACTCTTTTAATTTAGTAGCTGTCGGAATTAAAGCCAGATGCATCATTCTACTATTTCAAATTTTTTTTGATTTCACAGGAAAAGATTTTGTCTTCCTCTTTGGCTCCATGCAGATAAGTTTGAACTGGGATTTTTGTTGCTTTTCTTGTTTTTTGTGCGCTCTTTTTACCAATTTTTCTTCAATTTTCTTAGTTAAAAAAAATTACAGCAACAGAGGTTACGATTTCAATGTAAGATATTAATCTTAATATGTTATATTAAAAAATAAATATTTTAATAAGTTGGACCTAACTAATTAAAGTATTAGAGATTATAGCCTGTAAAACAGTTTTAAAAAGTTATTTTAATTTAATAAAAGTTAAATTGAAAACTATGTTTACATTTATCTAGACAGGCTATTTTGCTAGTCAAAATGAAAATTAAAATGGATATTTTCATTTAAAAAATATACATTTTTAAACATTTTTAAGTCGTTAATTTTTTAAGAAAAATAAAATAAAATGAAAAATTATTCTCTCTTTTATCCAGAAAAAAATCTATTAGTGAATATAAGGAAGGAATTTTATTTTTTGTTTGTTTCTCCTATGTTTAATTTCTAGTGGGGAGGGTTGAGACATGGCTCAAGTATCCCCACTCTCACTGGCTCAAGTATCCCCACTCTCACTGGCTCAAGTATCCCCACTACCACTAGTTTTGTTTTCCAGAGTTTTACTAAATAAAGCATGCAGCTATTAGAACTATTTTAGATTCAAAATACAATTGAAATTATGCTTATTAAATTTATGTATATAGTTGCAACTTTAAACAAAACTTTGATTACAAAAAACAAAAAAAACCAAGTACCCAAAAATTTACTTCAGATAGGGAAAAGACAACTATTGATCACTATGCTTTCAAAATGGTACCAAGATGTGTGATTTCTTTTTTAAAAGTTCAGAACTATAAATGTGTTAACATATTGGCAGTTTTAGAAAGAAAAATTAACTAACTGTAGAGATAATAGGGGTGGCTCAAGTATCCCCTATGCTCAAGTATCCCCACTCTCCCCTACTTAACCCATTATAGAAAACATACATGGAACACGTTTTTAGCTGAAAAAGGATTTTTTTTACAAAAACATTTTCTTATCTAGTTTTATATTATTATAAAGTATAAGTAAAGTATAGTTCGTCCGTTCCTTTGTATCAGGTAATCTCTGAAACTGCCGAACGAATTTCAAAAGTAATGGTACAATTAATCGTGTTAGTAAAAGGGAAATTTGATCGCCTGTTGTTCCCATTCGCAAAATGACGTCAGCGTTACACACAGACACATTTATTCTTTATTTTCTTGAAACCAAAACTTGTATTTTTCGAGCAAATTTTACAATTTTTGAGATTTCTGTTTCTTTTCTATGCACATTTTCATTTATTAAAAAAGCTAAAAATATTTTGTTTTTCAGCGTGTCTAATAAAATGGAAAAAGAAACTTGCTGTTGAACTACATGATTATTAATGCAAAGTTCTTAATATTTGACAAAAAAAAATATTGACACAAAATTGAATTTTAGATAAAATAATTATGCGAAATTTATTTAGGAACTTTCTTTTTATATACCTTTTCTTAAATTTGTAAAAATACATTGGTTTCTAGAAATACACAAATCTTTCCAAATCGCGCATAGCTCGAAAGTGATGACTTTTATTTGTGTGTACCGTAACAAAATTGTAAACAAAGCTGTTTTTAAACATGTATTTTTAATAGCTTGCAAATTTTATTATTTGGATGCAAAATAGATATTCCAAAAGATAAAAGAATTTTTTGTGAAAAATGATTTTTCAGCTAAAAGCGTTTTTTATCCATAATATCTATAATGCAAGCCCCTCCCCACTCAGTGGTTTTTTTAATTAATTAATTTATTTATTTTTGAGCAACACTTTTTTTAAGCAAAAAATCTTCTTTATAAATTTATAAAAACATAACACGTTTTTTTTTTTTTTTTTTTTTTTTTGCAGCTGTTGTAAAAATTTAACACGGATTTCTTTCTAAAAAATTACCGTAATTTCGGGTGTATAAGCCGCGGATCAAACAGTTAGTTTTCGACCCAGAAATTTTTAAAAAATGAATGTTACTTGTTAGATCGCCGTAAATATTTCTGTTCAATCACTAAATAAGATTTCTGGGTCCAAAAATAATTGTTTGATCCGCGGCTTATACACCCGAAATTACGGTACTGGTTTTCGTACGAGTGAAAGAAAAGGACCAGTGGGAGCCCTAAATAGTTGTTTGTATATTTGCAAATCTGGAAAGTTAAGTTTGATAGTCTTTTCTTAATTATCAGCAGCGCCTGATTACGAATGGAATACATTTACACAAGTTAAAAGAAACAATAAATTTCGGTTTATTCATTGCAGATATTATTTATGAAAACGACGATTAGATAAAGCGATCATTCCAATAAGATTTTATTGGTGTGAGTGTGTCCCGTAAGTAGTCAGGACTTGATTATTCATGCTTTCATGATAGATTCGCCTTCGGAAGTATGCTTACGCACTCAATAGGAAGTTCCGTTTTCAGGCTGTTTGTAACAAAAGAACACATTTAAATACTTCCTCTGACGTAGAAGCGACATGGAAGCGAATAATATAAAAGCGATTGAACTCAATCGATAATGCGTTAAAAGCCTTTGTATTTGCATGTGCATATTCACTGCAACTTCAGTAATGGAGATTTCAAAATTAATAGAAATGTTTTATGAAAATACCCGTGTTACAGTTTTGTTATTCTAGGCTAATATTGAGTAAAATCTACATTCATTTTTATTACGTATTATTTTATGAAATTATCTAACCTACCATAATATTATTTTAACAAAATTATTAGAATGCCAGACACTAAACATGTTTTAATAATCAGGTAATGCCATATTGATATGCATACATACAAAGTGTTGTCGTAATTTACAGAATTATTATTATTAGTATTATTTTACGTTTGATTTTGTTTGATAGCCTTGAATCATCGTTAAAACTTTAGTTCTCATAAGAATAAACTTCTAATGTATAATTTATGAAGAAATGTAAATTCGGATTATAAATGGCTGCATTTAAACGAATGTAATAAAACATGTACATTTTTATCAATTATTGTAAGAAAATGCTAAGGAAATGCATTTGAGTATGTAAATAAAAGTTTTGAAAAAAATTCATGACTGCTGCTGAAGATTGTTACGATTGTAAATTAATGCTCAAAAATGCATCAAAGAAGGAGGCTGTTAGCTGTCAAAATAAATTTTTCATTTAACCAGTCGGTTTCATTATAATTTATATAGTATAAAAATTTCACTTTAAAGTATTATAATTTCACATTAACATTTATTATTTTAAGTTCTAATGCGGAATTTATCTCTTATAGAACATTAACCTTCCTACCCTGAATGGGTCTAATCGACCCATAGCTATAATTTGTTTAATACGATTCGAACTAGAACTTTTTCATAAAAAAAGTTAAATATCTAGGCATGAGAATTTTCCGCGCTTTTTCCCACCAGTATAATATTAGAGAAAATGTTATTTTACTTAATCGAAAAATGCTGTGATTCAACAGAACAATATTTTCTCTACTATTGTACTGGTATGAAAAAACGCGGAATCCTAAATATCGCATCAAAGAGATACCGTATATACTCGCGTATAAGTCGAGAAATTTTAGACAAAAAAAAGAACTTCAAAGTGTGGGGGGGGGGGGGTCGACTTATACGCGAGACCTAAAAAAAATCTATAAAAAAATATCGGAAAATAGTTTGCTAGCACCTAAAAAAAGGGAGATGGGCAAAATCGCCCAATATAAGGAATCGTTCCAGTCAGAATCGTTCACCAAAAGGAATGAGTCATTCGAAGTTGTTCCGAAAAAAGGAACGAATCCGTGAAAAATGGAACAAAAAAAAGGAATGAGTCCAAGAAAAAAAGGAACAAATCCGAGAAAATGGAACGAGTCCAAGAAAAAAAGGAACAAATCCAAGAAAAAAAAAGGAATGAATCAGATTTTTCTTCGTCATTCCCCGATTCCGATTTATGACATTAAGCATAATTTTTCGGACGACACAAGTAGTATAGTAATGAGAGTTTCAGCCCTCCCGGTGGACGGTGGTGACCTTTAAGAGGGGTTGAAGGTCATCCGGTGTTCGAGCTGTAAGAGGGGGGGTGGAGTGAAGGTCATCGTGCAAGGTTAAGCTACGTCATCTTAGAGGATGAGTGTGTTTTAGATAAGATTTTTTTTTAATTTTAAGCTGGAATTTTAGGGAGTTAGAATTTTTTTGTTGTGTTACAGTACGATGATGTTTTTTTTTTTAATTTTAATGCGGGGACTTTAAAATTTTCGGTGCACTTTAGTTTAAGGATTTATTTATTATTATTATTATTATTTTTTAATTTTAATGCGGGGACTTTAAAATTTTCGGTGCACTTTCGTTTTAGATAAGAATTTTTTTTAATTTTAAGCGGGAATTTTAGGGAGTTAGAATTTTTTTTGTTGTGTTACAGTACGATGATGTTTTTTTTTTTTAATTTTAATGCGGGGACTTTAAAATTTTTCGGTGCACTTTAGTTTTAGGATTTTTTTTTTTTTTTTTTTTATTTCAATGCGGGGACTTTAAAAATTTTTGGTGCACTTTAGTTTAAGGATTTATTTTTTTTATTTTAAGCGGGAACTTTAGGGAGATTGATTTTTTTTTTCACCGTGTTTTAAATAAGGGGTTAAGCGGATATTTTGGGGACACAGAATATTTTTTTCTGTACTATTATACGAGTGGTTTTTAATTTTAATGTGGTGACTTAAAAATTTTCAGTTTGGTATAATTTAAGAGTTTATTTTTTTTTATTTTAAGCGGGAATTTTGGGGAGATTGATTTTTTTTTTTTTCACCGTGTTTTAAATAAGGGGTTAAGCGGATATTTTGGGGACACAGAATATTTTTTTCTGTACTATTGTAGGAGTGGTTTTTAATTTTAATGTGGCAACTTAAAAATGTTAAGTTTAGTGTCATTTAAGAGTTTATTTTTAGATTTTAAGCAGAAATTTTGGGGAGTTTGATTTTTTTTTTCCACTGTACTCTTACATGATGAGTTAAGCAGGTATTTTGGGGGAAATTATTATTTTAGACTAATCATATGCGAAGAATATATTTTTTTTTTCGGGGGTTGATATTTTAATAAAGAACTAATTAAGAAGGGTTCATTCATGGTGAATTAATGAATTATTTTTTTAGGAGTAATTTTGTTAAGATTGAATTATTCTTTCATTTTTTGGAGTTTTTAGCGGATATTAATGTTTAATAGGGGGACTTTAATTTTTTTGCAATGAAATTGACGTGCGCTCGTCGATCTAACCGTTCGGAGTTTAAAGTTTTCTTCAAATCATGTGTGAATATTGGTTTAGAATTTCTTAGAATGACTTCCACTACTTTTATATCTATCCATTATCATAAATAACACATGCTGGTAATGGGAATTTGGGAATAACAATTTTGAATATTTATTTAATGAAGGAACTTTAAAATTATTTCGAGTACTATTTTTAGTCAACTATGTTATACACTTGATATTTCAGAAAAGTTAAAAAATAACTTTAAAATTTGAATAAAAAAATATGTTTCAAAATGGGATTTTACATACTAACATTTATTTGCGTTCGTTGACCTAACCGTTCGGAATCTTTGGTTTTCTTCATGGAAAATTTAATTGAATTGATTATTATTATTTTGTGTGTTGTATGTATGTGTATGTGTGAATATTGTATGCATGTATGTGTGTGAATGTATGTTTGTGTGTTGTATGCATATGTGTGTCTGTGTGTTGTATGTATGTGTATGTTGTATGTATGTGTGTGTATGTATGTATGTATGTGTGTGTTGTATGTATGTACATGTTGAATGTATGTGTGTGTAATATTTTTTTGCCGATAGGTGTGATCTTTAGCTGAAAGTGACCTAGGGTCAAAACTTTTACCCAGGAATCGCCACGGGGAGGCAGATCACATGATTCCCGTATTGCACACATTCACATACATTATTTCGAGCGATATTTTTAGTGAAACATAATATGCAATTGAATTTGTAGAATAACTAAAAAAATAACTTTAAAATGTAAATGAAAGAATGTTTTAAAATGGAATTTTACGTTCTAACAATTAATCGCGCTCGTCGGTTTTTACTGTTTGAAGTCTGTCATTTTCCTTTAACCTTGGAAAACCTTGCGTCAATAAGGATATTTCAGAAAGACCCCCACTTTGTGTACTCTTTTAAAACTAATATTTGTAATGAGATGTGTTCGCGCGCGCGTCGGCATAACTGTTTGGAGTATCAACATAAAATCATCAAATTAATACAAAATATTTACTCATGTAAAGAAAAACCAAAGTACAATGATTCACCATTTGTTTGATAAATCTTAAAGCATAATATATGTGATTCAAACAACATGTTATGTAAAAAATATAAGTAAATATTATTAATTTTAAAATCATTTATATTCGAATGGGTAGTTCGATGAATTAAGAACATTAGAATTTTATGGATTAAGAAGTAACAATTGAGAAAATAATCATTTCAAAATGTTTTTTTAAAAACCAACTTTCATGCAATTCAAAAAGTTTTTATATGAAAATTGAATACTTTTTCTTAAGAGAAATATTTTATGCGAGTGAAAAAAGTGAGAGTCAGTTAATTTATGAATCATTTTAAAATATTACCTCGCAATAACTTGCTTTGAAAGTATGTTCTTAAACATATTAATATTTAAAAGTTTAGTCATTTTATACATTTTATATACAAATTTTACTTACCAACATATGAATTCGCCTTCATTCCGTACTTTCTTGAAGAATAATTCTTGATAAACTCTTATCAACACAGCATGTTGTTGTGAATCACTAGCAAGTTAAGACAGGTATGATATGACTGTTCGTTGGGATTTCCCCAAAGAGGTGAAGTCATTCTTATCAAATCCTATTCTGAATAAGAAATATTTCAATTGCAATTCACTTCAGATTTTGTTATTTAATAATAATTTTTTAAATTTGACAATTTTAATTAATGTTTTAGTGAAATTACCTTTAAGATTTTTATTATTATTATTTTTTTTAATCGCTTATACTATTTCAAACATGTACATTCTTATTTGTAAATACAAAATCATAAAAAAAAACATCTTTGAATGATTTTATTATTATTATTGCTAGACATTATATTAGAAAATCATTTAAACCTTTAGCTTTTATTATTATTATTATTATTTAGATATTAAGAAGTGACGAAGACCTGTTGAATTATTCTCATCTTAAAATTGATTAATATTCGAAGAAAAAATTTATTCTGTTATCTTTTAATTTAGCAAACATATATTTTAATATTCATTAACACACTTCTTATTTAATGAATAATATATTTGATGAATAATATAATTTAATAATATATATGAGATTTTAATCTTTTCTTAAAAAATTGGGTTATGTTATTTCAAACACGTAGTTCTTATTCGAAAATACAAGACCATAAGAAAACATCGTTGGATGATTTTTTTTAAATTAGACATTGTATTGGAAAAGCATTAAAACCGTTCATTTTTATCCCATTTAGACATCAAAAAGTGACGAAGATCTGACTGCTTCGCAAAGACTTAGAACTAGTGATTTGATGAGTCATACTTTCTGTGGGTTGTTTTCAATCTTCGAATTATATTAATTAATTACCAAACTTCTCATTTTTTTAAACACCACACTAATCATTGCCCCCATTACTTAATCACGTAAATATAATTTATATAGTTTATAATTATCAGTTTTATACTAACATTTGAGACCTATACGTATGTGTTGTATTAATTCTGCTAGTTTAATTCATACAAATTTTAACTAAAGCATCCTATGCTAGTTTTCATACATTTATTATCACATCACGTGATAGAATTTCTTTCGATGTTTTAGAAATAATAGATATTTAATTTTTTTTAATTAGTTAATAACATGAAAAAAAAATTAATTGCTTTTTAACATGAATCTTTTAAGAAAAACATATTTTATTCTGAAACATTAAATTTAAAAACTAACTCTTAAGAATATGACTCGATGCAATTTACTCATTTTATACAAGTTAACTTTACTACTTGACAGAAATATATTCAAACGCAAAGCGATTTAACTTTCACATTTTTAAACTTATTTATATAATGTACTAACATTTATTCATAATATGCATAATTTTATTAAAATTACTGAAGAAAATAAAATTTATACTATGTAAAAAATTAAAACACCATTTAAAAATATTAAACAACAATAACAACAAATTTATAATTAAGAGATGAATAAATATAAATATATGAATCACACAATAATAAAAAGAAATACTTAATCATTCATAAAAATTTTCATCTTCTTAAATTTTTTACAATGAAAGACTATCACAGTTGAATATTTAGCTTTCTCTTCATAACTTTATCGAGAAATATGTAATGTATACCACTCGATTTCATTAAATGAATCACAATACAATTCAAACTTCTCATTTTCAATGTTTTATATATACTAGTGTTAATCAAATAGGTGTTTATTCTGAACAATCATTACTTAGTATATTGATGAAAAGTTTGTGTTGAACGATTTTTAACTCAAATGGTGTGAGAGAAGAATATATTAGGACAGAAGTTATTAAATATAGAGTCTTTAAAGTTTATACCCCTGCAAGAATTGGCATTTCAAGAAACAAAGTTGTATCATATTTGAAAGCATTCTTTATATTCGAAACGCACACGTGATCACGATCACATCACTGAAGAGTATAGAGAAGCTGTTTATGTTGTATATAATTTGAATTTTCATTAACACAATATTATAAGCGAAATTTTTCGATAGTTTGAAAAATTATGATGCACAACGTCTGCACACATTAACACAGAATAAGATTAGCTTATGCCCTTTCGATGATAAGCATTATTTGCAGGTAAGATGTATTAACATAACATTTTCTTGGTAATTTTACTCGCAGGTTTCGAAACCACAAACATCTGATCATACTTCTCATTTTTAACACTCGACGCTAACCACTGGGCTATTAAAGCCCGTAATTTAGTAACTAAAAAGTAAGAAAGATCATCGAAAGTGATTATTTCACACATGCAAAAATAATTTTTATTGTGACTTATCAGTTAAAAATCACGAAGAAAAGAAAAAAATCCCATATGTTTTGGATTACTTTGAGATTTTATGACTCACTTCATCAGTTAAATAGACACATCCACTTCTTATGAATCACTACTTATGCTTAAATGTTCAAACACTTGCTTTTATGAAATGTATTATATTTTAGTTTATCAGTGATAGTGTGATTACTTGTTAATAATTTTAGTATCATTAAAAATTTTAAAAAAAATCAAACGTTAATAATTAATTAAAAAAATACAAGTCAGTATTAAAGGTTTGAACAAATTATTAAAATAATTTTACAAAACTTTTCAAATTACTTTAAAATGTTTCACTAATATTTAGTAATCGACAAATTTTAATGTTCATAATCATTTATGTGACTTAGGTTTTCTGTTTTAACTGTTAAGTTATTAGATTCCCCCTTCAAGTACATCTCATTGATATGTTTTAATCAACCAACCATTCGACTGTTTTCACAATCAACTAGTATGTGAGTTAGGTTTTCAGTTTTAATTGTTAAGTTATTATATCTCCCCCTCCCTTTCATTTACATCTCATTGATAAGTTTTCATCAACCAACCACCCAACTTTTTTTTTCGTAATCAACTATTTATTTACCCTAACAACCAAATATTTATTTATCCTAGCAACCAAAAAGCTTTTATCGTCACATGAACAAAATTTTTAAGATGAAAGACTTGTCATTTTTAATCGAAAAAACAGTGACTTGTGTAATAAATTTTTTCCTTACTTAAATGAAACCTTCGCATGTGTATGGTAAAACTTGGAAAATTTCATTTAATGCACAAATTTAAAGTTAACAGGCAAGGTCTTCACACATCTTTTAGTATTTTACTAACACTTTACCAAATATCTTTAGAAAACAACAGAATTTTAAATAATTATTTTAATAAAAATTCTCTTTTGTAAGTGACATTACTAAACTTACTTGAAAAATTAACTGGGCAAAGCAGGTTTTCACTGTTTCAACTTAGTAATATTCATAAGTTTTATATCATAATCAACTTGTTTGGTTATGTCCCAGCATGGTTTTATAAAATGTATCGAAAAAGACCTTTAATATTAATGTTTAAAAATATGCAGTTAGTCTTTTAAAGATAAATATTTTCACTTCTTTTATTTAAAAACATTTTTAAATAAAATTATTACAGTTGCCAATTTTTCTCAGTGTTATGAAATGTGCATGCAAAACTTTTTAATTAGAACTTTCACATTTTAGTATTTCAAATTATTGTTTTCAAGGTGTACTAAAATTTGAAAAAAAAAATATTTAATTTTCATGCATAATTAAATTAAAATAGTTTAATAATAAAGACACATTTAACATTCTGTACTCACCTAATCCATCATCATCGCAAAAGACGTCCAACACATTCCAGGGTTTAGGAAGAAATGAAAAAAATTCAAAGTCCTTATCAGAAAATGTTATCAGATAATCCTATCTTAAGATATGTGACGTCACAGAACATGTGTCAACTGATCACGTGATGTATACCACGTGACTAGCGTTTTGTATTCTAGATTGGTTCTTATAAAAATTCATTTATGAAGTAATTTAATCATTCTTATTATTATTAATTAACTAATTAATTAATCATTCTTATTATTATTAATTAACTAATTAATTAATCATTCTTATTATTAATTAATTAATTAATTAATCTTATTAGTTTAATTAATTAATTAATCTTATTAATTAGTTATCTTAAAATTTTAAAGTCCCCGCATTAAAATTAAAAAAAAAATAATAATAAATAAATCCTTAAACTAAAGTGCACCGAAAATTTTAAAGTCCCCGCATTAAAATTAAAAAAAAAAACATCATCGTACTGTAACACAACAAAAAAATTCTAACTCCCTAAAATTCCCGCTTAAAATTAAAAAAAATTCTTATCTAAAACACACTCATCCTCTAAGATGACGTCATCTTAACCTTGCACGATGACCTTCACTCCACCCCCCTCTTACAGCTCGAACACCGGATGACCTTCAACCCCTCTTAAAGGTCACCACCGTCCATTGGGAGGGCTGAAACTCTCATTACTATACTACTGACACATTTCGGAACGAATCCTTTTCAGAGTTATTTAATTTCGGAACAAGTCCTAGGATTCGTTCTTTTCGGAACGATTCATAGGTGTCCGTCTTTTTCGGAAGGTTTCCGAGAAATCGATTCTTTTCAGAGTCGTTTCATTTCGGAACGAGTCTAAGGAATTTGTCCTTTCGGAGTCATTTCATTTCGGAATGAGTACGAGGAATTTGTCCTTTTCGGAGTCGTTTCATTTAGGAACGAATCCCAGTCCCTATCCTTTTCGGGGGAAAGTCAAACGGTTCCCCCTTATGGGGGGGTCGACTTATATGCGGGTTTTCCATTTTTACTTATTTTTAACAACATAAGTTAGGGGGTCGACTTATACGCGAAGTCGACTTATACGCGAGTACATACGGTAAGCCAATTAAATATATTAAAATGATTTAAATAACAATTCTGGTGTGAAATGTTTTTATCAAGATTGAGTAAAATTTGAATAGGGTAGGAAGGTTAACAATATAAAGAGAAGCCCTTACGTGTTATTTCACATTAATTAAATTGGTAATCTAATTTGGTACAAAAGACTTTCTTAAATGTTTATATACCGTAAATGTATTTTAAATAGAAATCTTACTGAAGTCACTTTTAAGAATGAAAGAGCAAATAATGTGTTAGCATTACCATAAATGAAAAGAAAACAATCTTCAAATTTAATTCTGTTCCGAAAAATAAGTTTAAAAATGAAAATACATATGTAAAGCAACGCGGAATTTTAATTAAAATTTTCTTGAAACATTTTAGCGTCAGTCTTTTTTTTCCACGTTAATATTTAAATAGCGAAAGATTTAAATTAAAAATAACTTTAAAAAAGGCTCAGAATAATCATATTTCTTGAAATTTTGCCTACGCAAATATTATTTCAGTTTTGCATCCGATTTCGAATCATAAATGAAAAAAAAAATCATATTTTGCGAAAGATGCAATAGGAAAAAAATGCCGCGTGATGTGATTTTTAATTTTGAAATCCCCGTGGCATTATATTATTATACTTCAGAATTAATCTTTTCATATCATTTTGGCGTAGAAGTCGAAATATAAATTTTATCATTGTATGTTTTGTTATTAAATGTCAAAAAGGGTGCAAGATTAAAAAAAAATCACAAAGAACAAGATATTTGTCTATATAGAACAAACAACTTCATGTTTCATTATTTGAATTTCGTTTTTCTTTATTTTTTTAGCATGAAAAATGGTTAAATTTTCGGTTTATCTGTCTGGCCGTCAGTTTGTCAGTCGTGTTCTAACTTGAGTAAATAAAGACAGATTGTCATGAAATAAACATATGCCATTGATACTTACTACAGCATATTTGGTATTGAAAATAAAATGTTAGGACTTACGGTTCATTGGCAGGGACTGTCAAAATATTCCAAAAAACTATGGGGGAAAATCACTTGCGGTGTATTTTAATGATATGACATTATTATAAAGTTTTCCGGCACACTTGTTCCACTCCAGACACGCCTAATTTTAATTTCAAACTTGCAAGAGGCGCCAAGAATATTTTAAAATTTTGCTCTTTCATAATTACATTAAAAAGACGCGACGGACGCTTAAGTTTAGATCGATGAAGTTTAGACCTTTTAATGAAATCGCCTTTGGATTCCATTTGTTTTAAACAGAAACTTTATTTTAGTGTAGAGTATGCATTATACTTGAATTTCCATTTATTTTACACATTAATCTATAAAATTTTTCTGGTTGGAAAGTTTAATAAATATTTTTATTAATGAGAAGCGTAATAATAAAAGACTGTTTTGTGAAAAAAATTATTAAAATTTTATTGTTTTATTATAATATAAAGCAAATATTGAACATATACTATATAAATAAAGATAAACTTTATATGAAAATTATTTAATTACAAATTTTCATTGGAACTTGCACATGCGATTTATTGTAGTGACGCGACCTAAAATCAGAATGATTATTAACGATTTCCTAAAAATAATTATTACATTTTCATTTCGTCCTTTTAGTTACTTTTCAACAAAGTTAAAAAATATATATATACATTCGTTTTGTCTGTACGGCTGTCCACGCTCTAACTAAACTCAGATTTTCATGCAATTGGCAAAACACATTCTGGTCACATAGGTCACATGTATGAACTATGTGGGATTAATAGTTCACTTACAGGAATATCCAAAAGAATTCCCTAATATTATGGTATAGGGGTAAAAATCATATGCAGAATATTTTAATGACATTACGCTATATCAAATGCATTGCAATTGATATAAACCACTGAACTTCATTGTAAGATGATTACGATAAAATAGGATGCTCATAGAATTTGTCGTTTATTTACAGGGACACACGAAAGAAATCAGTTATAGTATTGTACTTCAAAAATAATTGCTGGAAAATAGTTTTCAATTTTGGAATGTGCTCTTAAATTTAACAGTTTTCTGACTCATTTGTAATCGCATAAATAAATGGCACTAAAACTTCGTCTGGCCCGTCTGTCTATCTGCAGATAACAGCGCAAAAATTACCCAATAATTAATTAATATAATTAAAATTAATAGTTTAAAACTTTAAATATATATTTGTTACGGAATTTTGTCGGTTCATTTCAAATTTTATGGAAGTCGGAGCTATAGTTCAAATACAAGCAATATCAAAAACATTCCATTCCATTATTGCAGATGGGGAAAATAATTTAAAGTGCTCTTTGATGATGTTACACCCATCCGAACATAATGAAATTGATATGCATTTGTGTGGTTATGGATGATAATCTTTGAAAATGGGATTTCAGTATATATATATATATATATATATATGTGTGTGTGTGTGTGTGTCTGTCTGTGTGTCTGCGACGTCTAGCAAAATCTATGGGACGTACGAAGCTCATAATTTTTATGAGAGTAGACCAATATCTCTCTTGATGCACCTGAAGCTCAGAAATTCAAAATTCTATTTATTAACTGAGTTATTAATTAAATTCCAAAGCTCACTCTCATAAAAAATCGCGTTTTTTTCGCTTTTTTTCCTTTCATTTTCTTATGGTTGGTTGGTTGCATAAAATTTTCGCAGAAATAATTAAAAAAGCTGGGACAGGCCTTTAAAAATTCATAGACTGGCAAACTGTCAGTTTAAATGAGGATTTTTTTTTAATTTTTTTATCACAGCTGCTGTACGCCATGGAGGAAAAAGATAGATGGAGGAGAAGTAATCCGAAAAAAACGTTTGCAATATGAAACCATTTATCGCTGAAATTTTAATGTCTCAAACAAAAACACGAGGAAGGAATTTTTTATTAATAAGACGAATTGAAAGAAATGAAGTACAGCTGAAGCATATTTTACGAAGAAATAGTAATTTATTAAAATGTTTTTTTCTATTATATTATTTATTAAAATAAATGTTTGCTTTTAAAATAATTGAAATTGGAAGATTAGAAATAATTAAATGTCATAATAAAATTAAATAAAATATTGAAAACTTTTGATTTGAACTAAAAATTGTAATACTAAAAGTTTTCTTTTTTTCAGAACTTTTTAATACTTTATAACTTAGATGAAAAATGTTTATGATTCAACAACATATTAATAATTCCATGTCAATATATAAAATATATTGATGAAAACATTCTTTTAAAATCATGCATGAAAACTTAAATAACAAATATTAATCTAAAATCTAGATTTCAGAGTGCAGACGATTTTAAGACATTAACGAAAGAATATTAACTTTTCAAGCAAAACCTTAAATGATGCTTCTATATTGATATTTCAAAATCATATGATAAAAATAATCAAATAATTCTTACCTATGATTGATCTATTTGTATCTTTTATGCATTCCGATCGTGTATTACAGCCAATAATAGCACAAAACGTTATTTTTTAAAAGAAATTGTAGTCATCTATTCAATAGCAGTTTAGAAGGTAAAAGACAAAAGCAGACATACGGGTTTAAACCAGTTTGAATTGATCGGAGTGTCAAAGCACATGGTTTTGTTGGCGCTTATTTGGACTTAATGTAGCGGATTTTAGGGTAACATTTTTGGCGTCACACCAAGACATTATACTGCCACTCTATTAATTTCTTTTTACTGTATGGTTGTACGCAGATTTTTGGCATTTAAAACATTAGAATGTATGAGTCATCAACTGCGTTGCAGTAAAAAATATACACAGCACTTCTCTAGGAGTTTATTTTTTAAAGCAAATCTGATCATAACCTTAATGTTCAGACTAATTTAAACATAATCCGATTCCAACCAGAAAAAAACAGACCACACTCCGATCCATGACAGACAAAATTTCCGTGGATATAAACCCGACCCAAACCTAAAAATTCTCTTTGAAAATCTATGGATTTGATAACTGACCCGAACCAAATCTGAATCCTGCAAAAATGTTCAAATGAAGCATAACCCGATCCAAACAAGGAAAATAATTTTTGTGGGCATGAAACCTCATCCGAACCTTTCTTTAAAAAAACCCGCACTATGACCCGAACGAAATCTGAAACCAATAAAAATGTTCCAGAGAACTATAACTCAATCCCAGCAAGAGAAGATACTTTCCGTGGTCATAAACCCGACTCAAACCTAAAAAAATCCATTTGAAAAATCCTGAACTTTGACCCAGACCACATCTAAATCTGACCAAAATATTCGAAAGAACCATAACTGGATTCGAGTAAGGCAAAATAATTTCCGTGGACATGAACCCGATACGAACCTAAAACTTCCATTCGAAAAAATACCTGAAATTTGAATCGAACCAAATCTGAATCTAACAAAACTATTTCAAAGAAACGCGACCGGATCCAAACAAGACAAAATATTTCGATGGACATGAACCCAATGTGAACCTAAAAAATTTCTTTGAAAAAATCGCGAAATCTGAACTTGGCAAAAATATTCCAGTGAAGCATGTCCTTATTCGAACAAGATAGAATAATTTCCGTGAACACGTAAGAAGACCCGAATCCAACAGTTATAGTTGAAGAAAAACCCGAAATCTGAATTGAACCAAATGACAACCCGACAAAAATATTCAAAAGAACTATAACCTAATCCAACCAAGACGAAATAATTTCCATGGACATAAACCCGACTCGATCCTAAAAATTTCGAATTGAAAAAAAAAAACCTGAAATTTGACCCAAACCACACCTGAATCCGACCAAAATATTCGAAAGAATCATAACTGGATTCGAGTATGACAAAATAATTTCCGTGGACATGAACGAGATCCGAACCTAAAAATTCTACTTGATCTAATTAATCTACTTGATGATGATCTACTACTTGATGATGATGATAATCTACTTAATGATCTTGATCTAATTAATCTTGCGGTAAGTCTTTGATTATGATTAATTTCCCGTTTATGTTCAATTTACAGTTAGGTCACGGTTAAGTTAGGTTAAAGATAAATTGCATTTATGTTACGGTTAGAATAAGGATAGGTTACAATAAAGTGAAGGCTAGGTTGCGTTTATGTTATATTTAATTTACGGTAGGGTACTGTTAAGTCGCAGTTAGGTTACAGGCAGGTTATGGTTACGGTACAAAAGTTTACTGTTAAGAATTTATCCACATAGTGAATGTTACGCATGATTTTATTAAAAATAACACTTACTTTTGTTAAATGGCTCTGAAATTGTAATTCTATATGCCAACCTTTTAGCTACCATCGAGTATCGATTTCATTCATGGTATAGTCGGATTTAAGAGTGATATAATTAGCTTGAAATTCAAAATTTTCACTTGGGATTTCTAAGTGAAAAGAATAATTAGTTACGTGACTTAACAGTGATTTTTACGGGTAAATATCAACACTTTAGCACGAAAATCACGCAATCGTTGGATACATATTCCCTCCCGCGTTTCTCATTGCTCATTTTGAGTATTTTTAGAGCTTAATATTAGCTGGTTTTTAAACCGATTTTTCACACAGTCACTGGCCACGTTTTTCAGACAATGCATTTCTCCATATTTCGAGTTAATGATAAAATCATACAAATTTCAAAATCGTTTAATATTGTTAGTACGGATCCGGGCAAAGCCGGGCGGTTCAGCTAGTATTTTATAAAGTTCAAAACTTTTGAAAATTTAGCCTGTGAGACCAGGTTTCCTGAGACTCTTCAGAAAAAAGTGTCCTTGTGGTGGTCAAGGTAATTCGTTGTAACTTTCGCTGAAATTAGCCAAAATTTATTTTTTTTCTATTAGTTGATAAATATTTTATGATTGAGTAATGCGAATATTACTTGCCGTAAAAATTGGTAAAAATTTTGAATGAAACATTTCCCAATTTTGCATACTATTTGAAAAATCTGCTTCAATACGGTATTAAATGTATTGTCTGAATGTTCTTTCATTTTGAAATATACAACATATGTTTTTAATTTTATCTATGCAAAAAACTGCCTCTCTATTTTATTTGAGTACTTTAAGATTGTCTATTACATCATTTCGAATTTCCAGCCAGTTGAGTAATCAGGGATAAGATTGTGTAAGAGTGAAACATGAAAAATTGGCTAGCTTCCTTCACAGTATAATGCTGTTCCATTACCTATTCTTCCCCATTCTTTTTTTTTTTTTCAAGTAATCTAAATTTGTACCGAACTTCTATTTTAACTTTTGTTTAGACTTGAATTTTTCGTATTGATACATTAAATACATCTATTTCAAATTCCGATTTTGAAATTTTTTCGTTTCATTAAATATATACTCTTATTAAGAGTATCTTGTAACGTCAGAAAAAGAAGTCAAATAATGCTTTCTTTTCATACTCAGAGTATTGTGAGTCATTGAGACAATAGTTTAAATTGTCTAGCTATGAACTGATTCTTAAATTACTAATTATAGCTTTTTAATGCTGTGTGGGAGGTGGAAGGGATCCAAATAAAGACATCGTTTTGGAAGTAATGTGCGGTAGCTAACAAAGTATTTTGATGCATAATTAAAATAATAATTTAATTTATCGAAACAACACAGTTTTAAAATATACAGTTTTAAAAAAACAAGCTGTATGTATCGAATTGATCAAATAGAGTAATACTTAATTTATTTTTATTTATTCTACACCGTACAATAAAATCTAAGAATTGAACATAGCTTTCGCTATAGTGCATGGTAAACAAAAAAAAAGTGAAATGCATTTAGCATAAGATTTTTAATGATCATTACTATTAGGAGTGAAATGCATTAGATGGCGAAACTTTTGCTTATCAATAGTTTTGTAAGTTATGCAGGAGGTTTCGGAATGAATAAAGCTTATCGCCAGATACTTTCAATTTTTGTTCTTTTGTCGAATATTTAAAGATATACTTGTCAGATTTTCCTGAAACTTCAGAATTACCAAGAATATGTTTGACTTCATATTTATCAATTTGATCAGCTGGATAATTCGAGAGCCAGTAAAAATCAAAGAGAAATAATAATATTTAAAATCACCCTGTAAATTAAAATTCATGAAATGATCTATCGCTGTAGTTTACTAATATGTGGATATTGTGTAATATGTGTATTCATTTGTGTAAAAATAGCACATATATTCATGGAAATATATCCTTTTTTAAGTCCAAAAACTTTTAACATGTTTTCCTTTATACTATCCAGGGTTTTCTACCAAATTTAACATTAGTTTCTGAAAATTTCACAAAACGTAGTAGAAATAATATAGTGCAATTAGAGTGTAAATATATTAAACAATTGGTGAAATATGAATAGTTGGCTGAAATATTTTTTATCTGCGAATGCGAGAACGATGCTTTTTTCTTCACGATATTATAGTCAACTTTATGGAGTAACTCATAAAAAAAAAAAAAAAAAAAAAAAAAAAAAAAAGACAGTCAAGTATCGTGGAAATTCAAAAAGTTATCGACGATTGAGGGAGATCATATATAGTTGCTCTCTAAAAAGAGCCAAATGATAAGGAGCTTCCGATAAACTGTTATTTTTAATTATGATTACTTTTTAGCTCACAGGCTAGCATAACCTGCGAGCTTATGTGCCCGTCCGTTCTGTATGTATGTTCGTGCGTGCGTAACGCGATAACTCATATAAAAATATCCGATCCACTTGAAATTTTGTATATCTGATAAGGCGCTTCCCTGATTAGTTTTTGGAGTTCATTCGATATGTATAAGAGAGGGAACGGGGGACTTATGCCACTCCCCTTAATTGATATAAATGGGTTTTTCATGCAGAATTAACAGTTTTTGTTCAAAATTAAGGTATAGGATCATTCTGAGAGGCGATTCCGTGACTGTTATTAGGTGTTCATTGAATAAGTATAATCAAGGAAAACGGGGGTTCTAATGCCCCTCCCCTTAATTTATATAAATGGGTTTTTCAAGCAGAATTGTCAGATTTCGTTCAAACCTCTGAATAGTTTTGGAAGTTGGTTAGGTATAAAACAGGGGGATAAGTCCTCTGAAATTATATTAAATGCTAAATGGGTTTTTATTAAGAATTATCCGATTTGTTCTGAATTTTGAATATAGATTTTTGATAAAGCAGGGTAAAGCATGTCCTTGATAGTTTAGGAGGTTCAATGATTAAGTATAAAAAAGGTAAAAGGGGAGTTTTTCCCCTTCTTAATTTTTTTCGAACGGAATTAACCCTTGAAAATATAAGGCTGTAATGTACAATTAGCATGCGTAGGCTGTGAGCTCAATGCCATCAGTTTAACTGGGCAGTATTCGTTTTCTTTTCTTTTCTTTTCTTTTACTTTTTTTTAAGGGCTTTGTTTATCTTATGAAACTTTTGTATTCTCGCTACACTGTCTGTTCGTCACAGCGTTCGTACGGAAACTATTTAAGTTACAGACTTTCTTTTTTGCATACAGCAAAATAATCGCTGTCATGGCTAAACTTATAAAATTTTTAAAACGTCTAACATCGTTTCAATTAAAAGAATTTGTCTTTTTTGATTTCAAACCATAATCTTAATGCCATCATTTCTTGTGGATATTGCATGCATAGTAAAGAAAAGTTTGTCTTCACGCGGAAGATTGTGGGTTTGAATCTGTCAGGCGGAACTTTAAAATTTTTATTTGTATTATTTCATTTTTTATTGATGCTTTAGTTCTCCTTGGAAAACCACCAAAACGAACCTATTCAAGAAAAAATATTATCAAAATCTACGCATTTCTGCTAAATCTACTCGTCGACATTCGTTAAATACAAACATTTTTGCTGAAAACCAATTAATAAAAAATTACAATTAGAGAGAAAATCCTTATCATTCAGCAGATTTTAGAAAGCAACTAAAAATCGGCTCACTATGTTGCTGATATCTTTCAGAATTGCCACAATATTTGACTGACATTTTTATGAGACGCTCAACAGAGTTACTATTAAATGAATATTTATATATATATATATATATATATATATATGTGACGATTTAAAAGTTAGGAGCCAGAGACATCAACGCCGGGTTTCCCTTTCACCGCAGAGAAGTCATGGCCACCGAGGAAAATAAATAAATAGATGTAGAGAGTCCAAATAATTACTCATTGGCTACTGTAAGTTCATTTATTTAATCCGTAATCATGAGAAAGGGAAAAGCTCCTTTTGCAAACTGTCTTTTACCGAAACATTCCATCATTATTTCAGCGAGCCGTATTTATCGAAGAAAAAACCCATGAATCCTCCTTCTCAACTCGAGGCTTTCCCATCTTAATCTCAAAACAAAATTCTAGAACATTCTGTAACCTCAAACCATCATTCTTTTATGTAAACAGAATTCTTGTCCAGCTACGAGACTATTTTCCACAGACGATAAATTTATTTAAAAAAAATATTATTTAACCAATTTATAATCGACTCAGAATTTCTTAGGCATACGATTTTTATAAATGATTAATTTTAAGAGAAAAAGAAAAGAAATGAATTTATTAATATGCACACATCAAAGGTTGACGCCGGAAAAATAAATAAATAGATAAAATAAAATAATGATATTTTTTGAAAGGTATGGGTTTGGAATAAATTTAATAAGACTGTCTTAAAAAGGGTTGATAAAAACATAGAAGAAATTAGTTTTATTCGGAATATTAAGAAATAAAGTTTAATTAAGAATATTTTTAATTTAGAGCCATCTTTTTAAGTTTACGCATACTGGAATAATGTTTTTTAAGGCAAATTAAGAATTTATATCGTCTGCATAAAGATTAACAGATTAGATTTAGAAACAAGATTTTAATTTAATAATTTGAAGTAAGTACGGAACATTATTATAAGAAAATTAAGATAGTATAAAGGTTAGTTTTGGCGAAAAATTTTTTAATTTGTAATATATATATATATATACTACCGTGCGCGCGCATGCACAGATAAAAAAAAAATTATACAACTGTTTCCCAAATATTCTATGTTATTTCTACTACAATTTCTGAAATTTTCGGAAATTAGTGGTAAATTTGAAAAAAATAAATCTTGCATGATATAAGCGAAAATCTTGCCAGAATTTTTTTCACTTTTGAAAAAAATCGATATATATCCATGAATATACGTGCTATTCTTATTCAAGTGAATACCCATTTATACAATACCCGCATATCCGCATCTATAGCAATAGATGCATTTTATTTTACAGGGTGATTCTAAATCTTATTTTTTTTCTGTCATTTTTTTTGCTGGTCCCCAAATTGTCTTGCTGATCAAGTCACTGTTGATAAATATGAAGTCGAACACATTCTTCATAAACCTGAAGTCCCCGGCAAATCCGACAATTATATCTTATATATTAGAAAAAAAATCTAAATTGGAAAGTGTCCGATGATTAATGGCCATATAGTGTGCCTTTAAATATATATAAAAAATATTTTGAAAAATCTAAATATATTTCTTTTTATGGCCATATTCCTCTCCTGGAGAGGACAAACGGTGTGAAAAATATAAAACTAAAAATATTTAAAAATGAAAAAAATCAGAGGATCGTAAGTACGATCTCTTTTTTTCTCTATCTAGGCACACATTCGTTAACGATATGAGAACAGCCTCTGTAGTCTAAAAAAATATTTGTCTTGACATGTGTCCCCTTAGAATTCTGGTCACCAGTTCAGACATAATTTGTATAAACCCGTCTGCCCCGAGAAGATCAACTACATGTGAAATAATTAAAGAATTTGATTAATTTCTAATCAAAAGTAATCCCGGAAATTTCTTTATTAGAACTCATTAAAAGTTCAAGCAATTTACAAAATTTCATCATTTATTTCATCTCAAAATATTGGACTTTAAAATAACCATTCTCAGATAAAAAAAAAATCTGTAAAGATTTAAAAGGGATATTTTCGTACAAACTTTTTGTGATAATCTACACATTATGTTTCATCATTAAATTTCTCTTCCTATTAATCCTTTTATTATACACAAAATCAAAAGATTTTTAACAAGAATAAGTAGTTTAAGCAGATTTTGGAGAATAGAAAGCTATTGTTAGTGATATATAGCTTTTAGATCAAATATTAATAACGTATTGCATAAAGTCAGCTACAAGATAACTTAACTTTCAGCGGTAGCTATTTATACATACAGCTAAAAAAATCTGTCAAGGATCATTTTTATCCCGCAGATTCAAAACATATTCATGCCTCACTTATTAATTTAGAACCATTCATATTAAAATTTCATCTGGCATCGTTTCAACTGGCACGTATACTTTCGAGTAGACAAGTGTTCATTACCGCCATGAGAATTTGAAGCGATAAAAAAGTCCTTAAAAATATAGCGTTCTGTCTACTCCCTCAACTCAAGAGGAATGTAGACTTTTACAGAATTAAAAAACGAATAAAAATGTATCAACAGCATCAAAAACATAAAAAATGAAAACCTTATTAAATATTAAATGTTAAATAGTTTTTATTAGCCAAATAAAAAAATATCAATTAGACTATTTTCTTGAATTGTTATTTTTAACCTACTTACGTAGTTACACGAATGCTGGAATGTTAGTACAACAGTATCTTTTTCAAATTTCAATATTGTTAAATGGCTTTTTTTTTTTACATAGGATTTTTTAAATTCTCTTTAAACTCTTCATTATTTTTAATCAAGATTTCACCACAAACTTTTAATTAAATTTCACTTTTATAACTTTGGTGAAAAAAAAGTTAAAGAATTGCTTTTGCTTATTTAAAAATAAAAATATGTGCACATTCTAGTGTTAATTCATTATTATAGGAACACTATTACTTGTCCCTAAAAGGGTTAATCGATTTTTTTTTTTTGGGGGGGGGAGGTTAGAGGAGTGTTTTTTTTATGAAGTCTCTTTCTACTTCTTAAAATAATTCGTTCAGAAAATAAAACAATCCGAATAAATAAAATATAATAAGCCAGAAAAATCTCCAAAATAAAAAAAACATTTGATTAGATAGCTACCTTCATTATCCTATGATTAAAAAAACAGGTTTTGAAAATGATGAATTCGAAAGAGAAATTATCTGTGAATCATTCTGTCACTCTGTCACTCTGTGAGTCTGTTTGTGACAAAAAATTTTGTGGGCGCTCTATCTCACGAACTAAAGCACGGAACGTCACAAAACTTAAGATTCTGTTAGACCTTGATATAAATTGGAGCTGATTAGTTGTTGGTGTATATCGCTCAACAGGTGGCTATGCTATTCTGCATTAATCGCGATTTCACAATGGCTATATCTCCAGAACTAATGGACGGATTTTCATAAAATTTTAGATTCAGTTGTACTTGGTATAGTTTGGTGATAGTTTAGTATGTGGTTGCTTTTTGGTGCAAATCGCTCAAAGGTTGACGCTGTAATGCGGCATCATTATCATGACTGTTTGATTATCACAATAGCTCTATCTCAAGAACTAATGTACGAATTTTCATGAAACTTCAGATTCAGCTAGTCCCTGATATAGATTAGTGCTGCTCAATTTTTGGTTTAAATCGTCCTACAGACGACGCATTGCTATGGTGTATTTTAAACAATTTCACAATAACTTTAACTCAAGATGATGTAAAGATCTTTTTGATGTAAATCACCCAATAGGTGGCGCTGTTATGCAGAATTTTCTCAAATCTTCATAATAGCTCTATCTCAGAAACTAATGCACGGATTTTCACCAAACTGCAGATTCAGTTAGACTTCAACATAAGTCTTTTCTGACTAGATTTTCGTGTGAATCACCTAACCGGTGACGCTGCTAGGCTGCATTTTTAGCGAGTATTAACATGCATGAGGTAGAAGAAAGTTTTGAATTTGCCACAACTGACTGGTTTTAGTTTAGCTCCTCTAATAACTGGTCAAAGAATTCATTTAAAAAATCCTTTTATTTTAAATTTTTAATGAATTTATTTGTACTAGAAAACAGATTTTTAAAACCATAGTAAACTGTTTATATCGATAAAAAAATATTAAAGTAATTCTTATTATTTAACCCTCTCACTGACAAGCCGGGGGTAATATATTCATTATTCCCCAGGTTTCAATGCAATATTGTCAGTATTTAAAGTAATTTAATTCTATTGATGTAAAAGGTTTTTAATTGATTGAGCAATGATTAATACTCTCAAGGTTTACATTTATATTTGTAATTAATTTTTTTAGATGATGTTGAAATACCCATTTTTTACAATTAAAACAAAATGCAGAGAAACCAATATTACATTTTTATTCTGTTGCAAGGCTGTGAGAGTGTTAATGATACTAATTTAAATAATTTCGAATTGAACCTTACTGAACTCATTAATATAATACTTGGAAATCAACCTTACATAAAGGTATATCTCACCCTGTTGTAAAATTAGTATGCTATCTAACATTTTATTTTTTATTACATCACATATAATCAAGTCTATTATTGCATATAAATTAGCTTTTAATGTTTGTAATATGTATGCGTAGTTTACATTTGTAATCGATTATGTATACTTATAAATATTTATAGATCAAGCGTCATTAAGTATATGTGTACATCATGAGATCCAGAATCTAATAGGAATCGTGCATTTAAATATTTTATTTTATACAGATTAAATTCATCCACAAACATCTGTTAAAAGTAAATAAACCTATACTAATGAGATAATATTATTAAAATTTTATTTTTCCGTTAAATAAACATCGTTATCTTGTATAAATAAATTACATAATTATGTTTGTCAATTGTAAGAAAGAATGGTTGTTGCTATGCTAACTTACGTAGTGTAAATTCCGTTTAAGCAAAAAGTAAAGTGTATAGTGAAGCTATTCTAAACTTATTTCATTACAAATTGATCAAAAATATATTCAAGGATATTTACATAATGTTGAAGATAAAACCTTTCACTTACAATATCACGTTTTTCATCAAATTGTGTTATTTCTTATGGATCTTTAAGATTTAATATTTTCAACTACAGTATTATTCGAAAACATTAATAAAGTTTAATATAGTATATAGTAAGTGGTAACATACATATATAAGTGGATTTTAGGTGTTTTAGTACCAGATATTTCGTAAGGCAGTGGTCGCTATATTTGAAGATAAATTTTTTTGTCATCAAAAAAGCCAAAATTCCCTTTACAAAATTTCTTATAAAAGGTGTTTTAAAATCCTTGAAGCGTACTAACCCTGGATCAGTTGCATAGTAATGCTCAAAAACGAAATTTGAAATGCACGACAAAGTCAAAATATAGCCTGATTAGTAATTCAAGACCTAGTAGTTTTTTTTTTTTTTTTTTTTTTTTTTTTTTTTTTTTTTTGAGAACCTCTCTTTTCTCTTTCTTTTTTCAGCGAAAAAAATTAAAATTTTTGTATGCCTTACATTGCAAATATTAACATTTCAATATCCATAAATCTTTTGTCTATATAGATACACTGCTCAAAAAAGTGTAAACAATATTGAACTTTTCGATAGATATAAGTTGTTGCGGATAAGTATACAGTTCGTCCCAAAAGTTTAGAGACAAACGGGATTTTTTAAATTTCCAATACAAAATGAGGAGTAACTTCAAAATAAATTATAATTATAAATAATAGCAAGACAATAACAACACTATAGACAAATAATATTACAAAATCACAGAATTTGTGATTAAAAATTAAAACTTAAATTTGATTGTCTCAAAAGTGTATCCCAAAATTTGTCCCTAAAGAAAACTCGTTTTTTTTTTTTTTTTTTTTTTTTTTTTTTTACTTTAATGCTCGAATTTTTAAGCCTTTTTTTTAATCACTTTAAGGGAGACTCGTAAGAAAAAACCCAAAAATTTTATTATTGATTTTAAAGTAATGAATTTTGATGTACTATTTAAGAATCTTTTTGTAAGGAATAATTAGCAAAAAGAAATCACTTTTTATTAAAAAGTATATTTTTTATGTCGATTTTTATGATTTTTTTTGTGGAAAAATACACTTTTTAAAATTACTACTCCTCATACAATTTTCAATATTTTGTATTACTAAAATTTCTTAAATAGTGTTATAGTATATGGAAACGACCTAGGGAGAGATATTTTATCAGCTAAAAAAAAAGAGAAAGAAATTACGCATGGTAAATTTCCTTAAATTCGTTATAATTTTCATGTTTACCAATTTATGTAAAATTTTCAGAAATAGTTAAAAATAATATCTCTCCTTACTTTTGTTGCAAATTTTTTTAAGATTCTAAAAACATAAACACTTTGTTTCTAAACCATTTTACCACTGAGCCTTAGTACTTTGAACTTAGGCAAAATATGGAAAAAGTCATTTTCACGAAAACACATTTTAAATGCCCGCTAGTCCTTTAAACTCTAGTGACTGCAATAAAAAAAAAAACTCATTTGCTACCTGTTCCAAGTGTCCCCGAGTTCTGAAATTTTGCATGAATATTCGCAAATATGTATTTTATCGTTTTCTGAAATAATTTTTTTTTTTTGTACTTTTGATGATTTTTGGCCGAAAATGGGGTTCGGGTCTCCCTTAAAAACTCTACTAGGCATCCTCGAAACATAAGTTTGAAGAAGTTCTGACTTTAAAGAAAATCAATTTTTCAAATTGCAGCTTTAGATCTTGAATTGTTGCAAATTGACGCTTTTATCATATACTTCTCTAGCTAATATTCCCCAGAAGTTTTCTATTGAGCTCTTGTCAAGACTTAGGGCTGGTCAGTCCAAAATAGTTATTTTGTTTTATCTAAAATATGGCTCCCATTGTAATTTGTAAATTCAAAATAACTGTACGTTGCCCATCAGTGTAATTTGTAATTAAATTATTTTCATATGAATAAATTCGAATATTTTTAAGACAATATAGCAAATAGAGATGTAATCAATTTCTTATATGTATTTCTTTAATGTATAGGCAGTATAAAAGTCTAATTGTTTTTAGTTTCTTTATCGAGAAATTGAACTTTTATAATTTGAAGCAATTTTTTTGAAAGGAATATATACATTGTTTAATATTAATCAAAAAACATTCAGCCATTAAAGGTATTATACTTGTGTTTGCAATACTAGTATTTAGAAAAATTAAATACAAAAAACTTAAGAAGATATCTTATCATCTTATCTTTTCTCCTTTCAGATTTCATTTGTAACTATGGAAACTGTGTGCTCCACGCTTACAACAGATACAATAAATCAGAATTTAAGACACATGGAGTTTCCTTGGCCAAGTCCGGTAGTGTCACTTGGTAATGAAATAGAAAAAGAAATAAAGAAGGTATTTATTAAGCTGCATAACAAAAAGTAGATTTATTGAAGTTAGGTCGATAGATATTGATATAGCATTGATTGATGGATATTGATACATTTATAATTAAAATTTTCTATTTGTGATTTTCTAATTTATAAATTTAAGAAACAGAAGAGAAAACACGCTTAAAGACAAAAAAAAAATATTAATAAGATAAAAAATAAATAAAAAGAAAAGGAAAAGGGAAAAGAAAAGAAAATTGGGACTTTCATACCTTAAGAAAATTTTTTAGCACGATTTTGAAATCTGTTTGGCTATACGAATAAATTTACATTTCGGATAATCTCTTTGGTTGGGCGCTCCCCTTAAAGTTTTAAATATACCATTTCTTTTTTATATCAGTGTTAAATAACTGCCGTGTATTATTCTCGTCCTCCAATTTTTGCACAATTCTGCACAAAAATCACAAATGTTCAAAGCATAGCCTAAAAACTCGACATTATTTTTACCCTACATTACCTAGTGAAAATTTCCAAATTGAATGCATATATTGGCACTTTTGCCTTGAACCTCAGCTTAGAATGTTGTAATTCATCTTGAATTTTTAATTCCGCTGGGTTGCAATACTTGTTCTAAAATACTTGCCACCTCAAAGATACAAGGGATAAAATATCCCTAAATCCAGCGTTTGTACGCACTATAACTCGTACGTAAGTAATATACGCACGAAGTTACTTTTCAGAAGCAATTACGTACAAACGCGGACTCCTTAGTCCCGGTAGATTCACTTTGCTCATAGCCCTTTAACCTTTTCTGACTCTGAGCTATTCTGCTTCCAAAATTATTAAATAATTTACAAACTAATTTATTAGAAAATAAATACATGCTTATTTTCATGTGCGTGTTAAAAGTGAATTTTTTTTTTAATTTTCTGAGTGGCTGGCCAATTTATTGTAAACTCCAATACCAATATGTGTACGAATATTGTAAAAATACTTTTAGATATTTTGGTGTTACCAATGGTAAAACTGCGTCGGAAAGAATTCAACAATTTTCACATTTTTTTCTTACTCAATATCTATTCAATACCGGGATATTTAAAAATTGTATAAATTAATTTTTTGGTACGTTTGTTAGTTCAGATCTAAAAATTTCATTGAAAACCTGACTCATAAATGCGTCATCTATGATTTTTATAAGTCTTACTTTTTTTGATAATATTATGGAATTTTAAATACTAACAAGCAAAATCGAAATCATCGCATGTTTATTCGTCTTAAAAATTTAAAAATCATCCGCCAATATGTATGCGCGTGTCCATTAGAGATCTACGCGGCAAAAATTTCCATGCCCGGTCTCGATCTGATCTCTAGAAAAATATTCTGCCCGGCCCGTATGAAAAAAATATTGGTGCGGCCTGATCGATACAATGGCCAAACGTTCCACCCAAACCCGGCCCAGGCTAGAAAAAAGCTAAAATTTCGGCACGGTCCCGACCGGCCCGAATGAATTTCTACAAAACATTGATTCTTAAAGAGGAAAAGTTCTGACAAAATAATAATAATAATAATAATACTTCTTTTCATATTTATAATCTTCATTTATTTAGAAGTGCCTCAGGCTGCAATAGTTATGTTTTTAATGAAACTCTGTTTGTTGTATGTAAACATTTCGAATATCATTAATAATATTAATCCATATTCTATGTAATGGAGGTTTAAAAATCTAAAAAATGTACATAGTAAAATCTTTTAAGACGGAATCACATAAAAAAAAAAGAAAAGAAAAGAAAAAAAAAGGAAAATCTTAAACATAAACTTTTTTTTAGTATGTGTAAATGTATTAGATATTTCTCACATATTGCTGCATTCATTTTTCATGGATGACACATTTTTCAGTTTAAATAAAGATTCCGTCTTAGGCAGGTTCTTTTTCATACGTTTAACTATATTTTAAATTAGTTATATTTTAATAAGCCTAGAAATATACAATTTTTTAAAAAGAATAAATTTTAGTGTTCAATAGTAGAATAATATCGATAAAAAATATGACAATTTTTTTCAAAAATTTTTAGGCCATTCCAGATTTTACTGATCTTTGAACGCACATGGTCACGCCGAGAACATGATTTTCACACGGGCTGGCTCAAAGTCGGGACTGGTTATTTTGATCCGTGAAGTCTAGAAAGTATGAAATCAATTCCGATTTGGCAAAAAGAAAAAAAAAATAAGTTAGGCCCTGCTCTGCCAGGCCCGATCCTTCAGGAAGAAATTAAGCCCCGAGTCCAACCCTGCTCAGAAAGAATAGTGACTAGATCCTAACCGTTCCAAGCCTTAAAGGAAATAAGACCCGGACCCGACCCGGCTCGAGTGCCATAAATGGGTTTGGCCCAAACTTGGTCAGCGGGCCGGGCCGGACACAGCTCAAGTTGGGGCTTCGGGCAGAGGTCCGACCCATACAGATCTCTAATATCCATTGTCATAAAAGTATGTCCACGGATAGACGTATGTATAGGCATGTCCGCGGAAACATGTATGTATGCATATGTCCACGGATTGATATACACTGGTGTCCAAAATTTAAGCATAATTGGTAATTAAGTAATTATTTTTAAGTAATGAAAGAAATATGAATCGGAATGTGCTGAAACTCCACGTGTGTAAACAAAATAATACGCGTCACATATTTTCGCGAAGAGTTTTCCCCGAAATCGAACAGGGGACCGTCAACAAATTGAAAAAGAACGAAGATCTTTTGGATAACCCTGTCAAAACTAATGTAGCAAAAGCGTTCAAACTGCACATTATGATTAATTGGCTAGTTGTAATGTACTGTGTTAATTTTGACAAGGATAGCATGTATACTCGTAGAGAAATTAAGGTTTTTATAAAAACAGTCCAAAGTTTTTTGCTTATAATTTGCAGAGTTCTTAATATAAAATAGTGTTCTTTTTTGAATAAATGACAAACATCGTTGTACACAATACCCTGTCATCAGAATTAAAAAATAATAAAAATTGTATGACAAATGAGCAGGTTTACTAAATAATTTTTTACTGCGCATGCGTGAACGCTATTAAAATTTAATTTGCATATTATGTTAGTTAAATATATAGAGCAACTTTTGTGAAAGTCTCAAAAACATAGCTTAAAAATTCTTAAAATTATCGTTGATAGAATGAGATCAAAATCCTTTATTCCCTAACTGAAGCAAAAAGATGAGGGGCTGTATCCATATTCCATTGTTTAGTGCCTACACAATATTGCACGTACAACTATATTTAGGTAAAACCCCTGATTTTTTTGCTTCCTTTAGGAATAACGGATTTTGAGTTGATTCTATAGGCTCCCATTTTCAGAATTTTTAAGCTATGTTTTTGAAACTTTTACAGAAGTTGCTCTATGCATTTAGCTAACACAATATGCAAATGACATTTTGATATCGTTGACGCATGCGAATGAAAAAGTATTTACTAAACATACTCATTTTTCATACAATTTTTATTATTTTTAAATTCTGATGACAGGGTATTGTGTACAATGATGTTTGTCATATTTTCAGAAAAGAACATTATTTTATAATAAGAACTCTGCAAATTATAAGCAAAAAACTTGGAAAAATTTAGGACCGTTTTTATAAAAACCTTAATTTCTCTACGAGTATACATGCTATCCTTGTAAAAATTAACACAGTACATTACAATAAGCCAATTAATCATAATGTGCAGTTTGAACGCTTTTGCTACATTAGTTTTGACAGGGTTATCCAAAATATCTTCGTTCTTTTTCAATTTGTTGACGATCCCCTGTTCGATTTCGGGGAAAACTCTTCGCGAAAATATGTGACGCATACTATTTTGTTTACACACCTGGAGTTTCAGCACATTCCGATTCATATTTCTTTCATTACTTAAAAATAATTACTTAATTACCAATTATGCTTAAATTTTGGACACCAGTGTATGTATGGGTATGTCCACGGATAGATGTATGTATGGGTATGTCCTCGGTTCGATGAATGTATGGGTATGTCCTCGGTTCGATGTATGTATGGGTATGTCCTCTTATAGATATATGTATGGGTATGTCCTCGATTCGATGTATGTATGGGTATGTCCTCGGTTCGATGTGTGTATGGGTATGTCCTCGGATACATTTTAAAAAAACCATATTTAAAAAATTAAAAAATTAAAATTTCAAAATCAAATACGTATTGTTAAACATATACTTATTTGAAAAATAAATTTTTTTTAGCAAAATACACATTTTCTGTGATGTCCTCAGTGTACCGGATTCTGACCTAGTCCGCACTCACCATGTTACACGAGACTGTGTGTGTGTGTCTGTGTGTATGTCGCCATTCTACCATCAAAAAGTGTATGAAGATATGCATAGAATTAAACGAAATTTTTTGTGAATGTTTTTGGCTATGGCAAGCAGCTCCTTCTTCAATTTTGAAACATTCCACCGGAAGGGGGCGCTGCAATCGCGATTTTTGTGCCATTTTCAATATTGTACCGACCAAAGGTATATGAAGTTATGCATCGAATTGAACCATATTTTTTGTGTAAGTGCATGGCTATGGCTAGATGGTCCTCCCTGAATTTGAAAAAAATCCGCCGGAAGGGGGCGCTGCAATCGCAATTTTTGTTCATTTTCAATATTGCACCTATCAAAAGTGTATGAAGTTATGCATCGAATTAAACCAAATTTTTTGTGTAAGTGTATGGCTATGGCTAGTTGGTCCTCCCTGAATTTGAAAAAAATCCGCCGGAAGGGGGCACTGCAATCGCGAGTTTTGTGCCATTTTCAATATTGTACCGACCAAAAGTATAGGAAGCTATGCATCGAATTGACCAAATTTTTTGTGTAAGTGTATGGCTATGGCTAGTTGGTCTTCCCTGAATTTGAAAAAAATCCTCCGGAAAGGGGCGCTGCAATTGCGATTTCTATGCCATTTTCAATGCTGCACCACCTAATAGTGTACGAAGTTAGGCCTAGAATTGAACTAAAATTGTTGTGTATGATTATTTTTTGCTATGTCAAGTAGGTTCTCCCTGAATTTGAAAAAAAATATGCCTGTCATTCTATTGTTCATCGGCTCGTGCAGAGACGGAAATTCGTTTTTACTCCGATTAATTGACTGAAGCAGAAATTTCAGATGAAAATCAAAGTTGGTATGATATTGAATTAAAATTATTAAAGCATTAAAATTAGCAACTATTTTTTTTTAAATAATAAAATGTACGTATGAGATAGAAGAAAGTTTAGGGATTGGCACATCCAACTAATTTATCATTTTCTCGTACGGTTATCTGCTTGCTTTGATTTGCAGAAATTTAGAGACGAGTTTAATTTCAGCATTCATTATTTATTTTAGTAAATAGATGCCGTGCAATAATAATGTAACTGAAGTGAACAAATAATGTTAATTAAATTAGTTTGTATTTGTACTTTGTATTCGATTGAAACATTATTTTGAATGTTTTAAAACTTCTAAGCATGAAACGAGTTTCCAATAGTCCATTTTTTTTATTAGATACACGTATTTCAACGAATGCATTCAACATCGAGAAGTGGTTTAGAATATACTGCTAATAACTCGACAACTTGTAAAAGAAAAAAATTTCAATGGAAACATCTGGTAAAAAAACATCTACTTTCTGGAGTTGAGGGAATTGAACGCATCACGCCCGATGTAATAAATAAAAAGAATACTGCCTAGTTAAACTGATGGCATTGAGCTTACAGGCTACGCATACTAATTGAACATTACAGCCTTATATTTTCAAGGGTTAATTCCGTTCGAAAAAAAATTACGAAGAGGAAACAGTTCTCTCCTTTCCCCTTTTTTATACTTAATAATTGAACCTCCTAAACTATCAAGGACATGCTTTATCATATAAAAAACTTATATCCAAAATTCAGAGCAAATCGGATAATTCTTAATAAAAACACATTTAGCATTTATATAACTTAAGAGGAGTTATCCCCCTCTTTTATACTTAACCATTAAACTTCCAAAACTATTCAGAGATTTGAACGAAACCTGACAATTCTGCTTGAAAAACCCATTTATATAAATTAAGTGGAGGGGCATTAAAACCCCCGTTCCCCCTGTTTATACTTATTCAATGAACACCTAATAACAGTCACGAAATCGCCTCATCAGAATGATCATATATCTGAATTTTGAACGAAAACTTAATTCTGCATGAAAAACTCATTTATATAAATTAAGGGGAGGGGCATTAGAACCCCCGTTCCCCCTGTTTATACTTATTCAATGAACACCTAATAACAGTCACGGAATCGCCTCATCAGAATGATCCTATATCTAAATTTTGAACGAAAACTTAATTCTGCATAAAAAACCCATTTATATAAATTAAGGGGAGGGACATCAGAACACCCGTTCCCCCTGTTTATACTTATTCAATGGACACCTAATAACAGTCACGGAATCGCCACATCAGAATGATCCTATATCTGAATTTTGAACGAAAACTTAATTCTGCATGAAAAACCCATTTATATAAATTAAAGAGGCATTAGAACCCCCGTTCCCCCTGTTTATACTTATTCAATGAACACCTAATAACAGTCACGGAATCGCCTCATCAGAATGATCCTATATCTGAATTTTGAACGAAAACTTAATTCTGCATGAAAAACCCATTTATATAAATTAAGGGGAGGGGCATTAGAACCCCCGTTTCCCCTGTTTATACTTATTCAATGAACACCTAATAACAGTCACGGAATCGCCTCATCAGAATGATCCTATATCTAAATTTTGAACGAAAACTTAATTCTGCATGAAAAACCCATTTATATAAATTAAGGGGAGGGGCATGAGCCCCCCGTTCCCCCTCTTATACATATCGAATGAACTCCAAAAACTAATCAGGGAAGCGCCTTGTCAGGATATTCCTATACACAAAATTTCAAGTGGATCGGCCATTTTTATCATGAATTATCGCGTTACGCACGAACGAACATACATACAGAACGGGTGGGCACATAAGCTCTCAGGCTATGATAGCCTGTGAGCTAAAAATGGAAGAATCAGCCCTGCAGATGTCACTGATTTAGAAACAATAGTTTTGTCAACGTTGTTATCAAGGCTCAGTGAAATATTGTCTTCTTGATAATTACTTGCATTTAGATTTTTTGTTAATGTACATGTTCCAAGCCAGTAAGAATTATATTTGCATCAAAGACAATTGAAATTAAAAAATTTAATTCAATTAAAAAATTGAATCTCGCCACTAGATTTATTTCGTTATTTTTTCTTATATTTCGTGTAATAGTCTTGCAAAAACGCTATTTAATTTTAAGCGATCAAAACTTTTAAATTTATTGGTGAGAGACTACTTGCTGACGCATAGATATTTGAACCCTTGAATTAGACATTATTATATTGGTATAAATTGCACGGACGAAGTATCAATTTCGCCCCCTCTCCTACCACCATCACTTTTTAACCTTTTCCGGCGCAGTGTTGCCGGACTGGACACACCTAATTTTAATTCCAAACTTGCAACTGGCCCCAATAAAATTTTAATAAAATTTTTCTTTTATAGTAAAAGCCACAGCCATTGAATATATCAGCCTTTTCACTTCTATGGGAGAAATTTAGCGAGTGACCGTAGCGCCCTCCAGCGGCCGGTGTTCCTAAACTTGGCATTTGATGTTCAGCTTTCGAAGAAGAAACTTCCATTTGTTCTTTCGCTCAAAGATGAAAACAGGTACTATTCTGTTTTAAACTTTATTTCATTTTTAACAAAACTTTTTCTTATTTAGGCTAGATCTAAAATTGTGATTCATGTGTGTAGAATGAATAAAATAATAATATTTTTTTTAGTGTCTGTATAAAATGAATAGAATTTTCTTTTGTTTTTTGAAACTATATTATGAATTATATTTAATGTTGGAGAACAAACGATACCACATTTTAATGTTAATAAAAAGAAATTATTTATTCATTTACCTGTTGTTTAGTATTATATATTTTTTTCTTTTTAAGATTTTGTTCTTAATTATTATTATTTTGGTAGCTATTTAAATCTTCATTTCTTACGCCAGTCTTGTTTGATTACTTTCTAGTTTGTACGATTTAGAACCATATCTAAATATTCTATTCCAATATTAATATTATTACATATTCTAATCAAACAGAATTATTTAAAATAAATTTAGCAATTTGGATGCAATTTAAATAAAGTATTTTCGGGATGGGACGAATAGTGATTAGGCCGAATACCCAATATTCGGATGCCGAATAGCAACTTTTTTTCCAATAAAGAAAATAAATTTTGATTATGTATAATTTAAAAAATAGGAGCTCATTAATAATTATTACTCTTAAATGTGCTTATAAATGTATTTTTAAATTTGAAAAACTTATTTTAACACAAAAAAATTATGAAATTACATTGTATTCTTTTATCTTAATGTACATCAAATTGATTTTCAATTTTTCCCCCTTTTTTTATGTGGAATGTAAGCATCCACCTATCTACTTTTAAAAACCAATATTCTTGTTTAATGAAATGCATTTGTTTTAATTCTTAATCCTTAACTCTTGGCATCACAGATACCCTGCTGTTTTTATTTTTCACAACTTAACTTTTAATTTTCAGTTAAACTATTGTTGTTATAGTTTAATTTTGATTCGTCTGGTAGCTTAGTAGTATCGCTAAACATTTTTGAATGATTGTTTTTATTACAATAATAGGTCTTAATATAAAGTTTAGCACAAAAATAGTAACTTATAAGTCAGTCAGCCCTTTATTCATTCTATGATCAAGTGGTCTCTGATACTGCTCACATTTATGGAACAATTTTTGTCACAGCAGTTACAAGTTTAACTGCTAGTTTCAATCTCACATTCTTTTTTTTTTTCGTTTTTTTTTTTCGTTTCTTTTTTCGTTTTTTCCATGGTTCAATTTATAATTTTCAGTTTAACTATAAATACTAGTGAAAGTTACTCATACTTTTTCATAACTCATTTGTTTTAGGAGAAACAAGATAAAATTACACACTGTGTATCTTTGTACCATCGCTGCATACTTTTACCCCAACGAACGGAACAAAGATATGCTCAGGGGTGGGGAATTTTTCAAAAATCTTACCAGCCATGGATTTATTTCACCAGCCTGCAAGATACAACATGCATGCAGTTGAAAATAGTTTTGACAAAATCGCACATGAAATTACTATTACTACACAATACATTTTCGTAATTCTTTTTTCCCTATAAAATTAAGAAATATATGCAACAGAGGTAATCTTAATATAAGATAGAACTTTAGTATCATATTTACACTGTAATAATTTGGAAAGTTAAAATATCTAGATTGAAAAAGTGTCTCTGATAATGTTTCTATTGCCTACAGTTTTTTAAAAAATTAAAAATGCACTCGCCTAGCCAGAAAATCAACTCATCACTGGCGAGCAAAATGATGTATTTCCCCATCCCTGGATATGCTGAACAATGCTTTTTAGCTCACAGGCTATCATAGCCTGAGAGCTTATGTGCCCGTCCGTTCTGTATGTATGTTCGTATGTACGTAACGCGATAACTCATGATAAAAATATCCGATCCACTTGAAATTTTGTATGTAGGTATATCCTGACAAGGCGCTTCCCTGATTAGTTTTTGGAGTTCATTCGATATGTATAAGAGGGGGAACGGGGGGCTCATGCCCCCCGTTAGTTGATATAGATGGGATTTTCATGCAGAATTGAGTTTTCAAAATTTAGATTAGGATCATTCTGATGAGGCGATTCCGTGACTGTTATTAGGTGTTCATTGATTAAGTATAAATAGGGGGAACAGGGGTTCTAATCCCCCCCCCCCCGTTAGTTGATATAAATGGGATTTTCATGCAGAATTAAGTTTTCAAAATTTAGATTAGGATCATTCTGATGAGGCGATTCCGTGACTGTTATTAGGTGTTCATTGAATAAGTATAAATAGGGGGAACAGGGGTTCTAATGCCCCCCCCCCCCGTTAGTTGATATAAATGGGATTTTCATGCAGAATTAAGTTTTCGTTCAAAATTTAGATTAGGATCATTCTGATGAGGCGATTCCGTGACTGTTATTAGGTGTTCATTGATTAAGTATAAATAGGGGGAACAGGGGTTCTAATGCCCCCCCCCCCGTTAGTTGATATAAATGGGATTTTCATGCAGAATTAAGTTTTCAAAATTTAGATTAGGATCATTCTGATGAGGCGATTCCGTGACTGTTATTAGGTGTTCATTGAATAAGTATAAATAGGGGGAACAGGGGTTCTAATTCCCCCCCCCCCCGTTAGTTGATATAAATGGGATTTTAATGCAGAATTAAGTTTTCATTCAAAATTTAGATTAGGATCATTCTGATGAGGCGATTCCGTGACTGTTATTAGGTGTTCATTGAATAAGTATAAATAGGGGGAACAGGGGTTCTAATGCCCCCCCCCCCGTTAGTTGATATAAATGGGATTTTCATGCAGAATTAAGTTTTCGTTCAAAATTTAGATTAGGATCATTCTGATGAGGCGATTCCGTGACTGTTATTAGGTGTTCATTGAATAAGTATAAATAGGGGGAACAGGGGCTCTAATGCCCCCCCCCCGTTAGTTGATATAAATGGGATTTTCATGCAGAATTAAGTTTTCGTTCAAAATTTAGATTAGGATCATTCTGATGAGGCGATTCCGTGACTGTTATTAGGTGTTCATTGAATAAGTATAAATAGGGGGAACAGGTGCTCTAATGCCGCCCCCCCCCGTTAGTTGATATAAATGGGATTTTCATGCAGAATTAATTTTCGTTCAAAATTTAGATTAGGATCATTCTGATGAGGCGATTCCGTGACTGTTATTAGGTGTTCATTGAATAAGTATAAATAAGGGGAACAGGGGTTCTAATGTCCCCCCCCCCTTAATTTATATAAATGGGTTTTTCAAGCAGAATTTTCAGATTTCGTTCAAATCTCTGAATAGTTTTGGAAGTTTAAAGGTTAAGTATAAAAGAGGGGGATAACTCTTTTTAAATTATATAAATGCTAAATGGGTTTTTATAAAGAATTACCTAATTTGCTCTGAATTTTGGATATAGATTTTTTATATGATAAAGCATGTCTTTGATAGTATAGGAGGTTCAATGATTAAGTATAAAAAAAGAGAAAAGGGGAGAGCTGTTTCCCCTTCTTAATTTTTTTTTTCGAACGGAATTAACCCTTGAAAATATAAAGCTTTAATGTGCAATTAGTATTTGTAGCCTGTGAGCTCAATGCCTTCAGTTTAACTGGGCAGTATTCTTTATTGAAAATTACAATTTGACTGAACACTGGTTGATGGTGACACGTGCCTAATGTTCGAGTATATTTTAATAATTAATCACATAAGTTTAGACCAAATATGTTGTTAAAAATCAAAATTTACGGGAAGTGTGCATCTTTACCCCCACCTTATTCTTTTATAGATAATACTTATTTTTTTGTTACATGTATGCTCTGAATATTCGTTTATTATTTTGCATGAAGATTAAAGATACTTTTTTTAAGCTACACGGGGAATCTATTTTGCTAATACATTTTTCATTTGACAAATGTTTTTTATTTTTAATTAGCCAAATTACTAATGTTTGTCAAATTTTAGTGAGAACACTGCTTGACACTGACCAAAAATGATCCATTAATCAAATTTTATGGAACATCAGGATTCATACTCAACAGGGAATTATGGGATTCCTGGGAAAATCAGGGGATAGATTTTTGGTTCTAAAAATCAGGGGATTTCTCAAGGGATAATACAAAAAAATTCCCAAACCTGGGAAAACCTGGCTAAATGACTAGCTACTTTGGGAAATTGAGGGCAATTGCTACTGTCTATATGCTTGATGATTTTGAGATCTGTCGGCATCCGTTCAGTCACTCGATACACCTTCTAACGTTTAAGTTTTGACATAAGTTCAAGAGGAATTTAAGGAAAATGAAGCAAGTTTTTAAGTTGGTATGGCATTTGTAGTCTTAATATTGTTCATATAATGTTTTTGAAAGAGGTATTAAAATTATAAAGTGGAAATTAAATTCTTGCAGCAAGCTACAAAGTTTTTTAAGGATAGCCCAGCAAGGCATACAGATTTCATCTATGTTTTATACAAATCAATGTTTCTCTTTTAAAGTTTTGTTGGTTTTGTTCATACAGGTAATATGTAAACTTTATTTTTGAGATTACCTTGCTTTTATTTTATTTTGAGAAGGTGGGATGTCATGATACTAGTTTAAAACATGCCATTAATTTTTGACATGGAAAAATTGTATATCCTGGGGATTACACATCATAATTGTACATTAAGGGATTATCAGGGGATTTTTTCTTCGAAAATGAGTATGAACCCTGAACATGTAACCCGGTCCAATGGTCTTTCCATGCTTGAACATGGTGAAATAAAAAATTTTAGTCAAAATCATTAGAACTTTTTTTAAGATAAAATTTACAAACACAATTTTTGCTTGTGTTATAGTATAAGATAAGAAAATTTCATATTTGTTGACAATGCTTCACCAGTGAAAGTTATTAAATTTCTAAATGCAGAAAATTAATGATTACTTGAATTTAATTTTTTTCTTTCACAGGATCAGTTTCTTCAGATTATATGAAGTACAAATATTTTCAACTTAATTCTGAATAAAGGTATGTTTGTCTCATAGTTCTTTTCTTATGAATGGTGATATTTTCCACCCTTCTCATCATATTATATTTTAGAGAAATCAAAGCATGTGAGTAGAATATATGTTATCTTATTTATTGTTAATGTAATAAACAAACACATAAGTTTTGACCTAGAATGAGATGAAATACAATGTACTTATGACTCAATAAGTTGATTATGATTATGGTTTCATGAACAAAAACTGTCTACCTTGATAGCTATTACTAATCTCAAAAGTTTTTTTTCTTTTAAAGGACTTTTATTTGGGTAAAAGCAAGAAACAGATTATTTACTAAACAAAATTTAGAAATTTGTATCAACGCATAATTTATTCCTAAGGAGAATCCTAATAAATCACCATTTTAATCCTTCTCGTGGTTAATTTTCTTAAGTTATACTTTACAAACAGCAAATAAATAATAATAAAAACATTCTATTTTATTTAAAAATGATTTTTTTTCTAATTATTTTAAATATAAATTAAAAATTTGACAGTTAAAAGTAGAAATAGTGAAAAGTTTTTAAAAGGTTTTATTAAGTATTGGATTCGGCCGAATACTTTGATATTCGGCCATACCGAATATTCGGCAGGCTGAATAGTTTCATATTCGGCCCAACCGAATAGTTTAATATTCGGCCTAGCCGAATATTCGGTGCATCCCTAATTCATTACAAATTACACTTGCTTATAATTAAATTATTTCTGTTTCTTTATTTTTCTCTTGTCATTGTCAAATTACTGATCAAAAGAGGCTTTGCCACTAAGTGCTAATTTTTTGAGCGAGATTTTTTTCTTTCAGGATTCTTTCTGGTTTTGTATTTTAAGTGTATTTTTTGTCACAGTTTCTGTTTTTTTCAAAATTATGTGGATTTTTGCCCTTTTTATTTAAAATGATTTTTATGAGAATAAGTGTAACTGTTCTGCAAAGCCAGTGCTAGTTTGACATAGTGTAACATGCATCAACATAGGACATTACATCATGTCTGAACTGAGGTTGAAGTTTTAAAAAAACTTGAGTCATTCTTTTTTTTTTTTTTCTTTCTGTATAATCGATTTTGGTGGAAACTAGTCTTAATTGTTCTTAATAGTGCTGGACAAGCAATACGGTTTTAGGGTTCCGTATTTATAAAACAAAACTGTTATAAAATCAATCCTCTATCTGTCTGTACCTCTGTCACAACCATTTTACTCATATACTATGAAACATAAAAAAACTTAGAGAATCCTCAAAAACGTCATTTTTTCAATGCCTTCAAAACTTCGTATGAAACTACAGTGTTTTTCGTATTCTAAACCTAAAAAAGGAGATTTTTAATTAATAATAGACTTGTAAATGGTATTCTGTATTAAATTCTACTTATTTCTAAACTGCATAATAGCTTGCAGGTCTTGATTTTCAGGGTGGGACTCGCACCCAAAATTTTGAAATCCCGCCCAAAAAAAGTATCGTGGGCGGGAGGCTCCAGCCAAAAAAAAAAAAAAAAAAAAAAAAAAAAAATCATGAATTTTTCAAACATTTTTGCATTTTGAAACTACAATTAACTCTCACGGTTTTGTTTTTGTTTTTTTTTGTGCAGCTGAATGACATATTTTACGAGTTTTTGTGTTGCGAAAAATCGTTGGAATTCCTGCTATTTTTCACAAACAGTCGTCAAATTTCGCATTTTTTTCCCCCTGCGATCGATTGACAAGTTTTACGTCCCTTCATATGAACACAAATTTATCAAAATGCCGCTTAAAAAACACAAATTTCATGAAAGAATCTCAAAATAAATGTGAATTTCATTAAAAGATGGTATAAAAAGTGCTAATTTCGGTAAAAGATAGCGGGAAAATGCCAAATTTGTCAAAGGGTTATTCAGGGGTCATAGGCGTAGGAACCAAGGGAGCTGCGGGAGCTCTGGCTCCCCCTGGAATATTTTAGATGAGCCCAGCTTCCCCGGGAGAAATTCTCGCACCACATCTATTTACGATATATTGTTGAATTAAAAAATGCATACTTTTTCTAACACTAATCCCGGACGAAACTGATCGAAATGCATTGTGATCGGAATTAAAATTATGTCATCGGAGGAATTAATGAAGATATTATTTTCTGAAGTTAACCTTTCAGCAGAATTTATTTTGGCGATTCCAACATCAGTAGCAGCAGCTGACAGATCTTCCAGTACTCGTCAACGGCTTCAAACATATTTCTGAACAACAATGGGTCAACAGAGATTCCATTTGATGCTACAGCATATTTATAAAGAGGAGGTTTTTAAAATTTATCTAGAAGGTAATTGAAAAAAAAATTGTAAGCAAAACAATCAAAAGAACTTTAACTTTTGGGAGTGGGTGAAGCTTTAAATTGGAATATTTTATTCGGGATCATCCATAAATTTTTTGTGTATCAAGTATATCTAAAAAAAATTACCTTAATTGGATTAAAGAGTTGCGGATCTTTTGATATGCTTTTTTTATACTGCTGTTTGTGAAAAGTCTACACTATGAAATGTACACACAATATGAAATAATCTTCTGAAATGATTGAAATTATGAACAAAATGATACGTTTCCAAAATGGACTGTATTCCTGTAATGTCACAATAGGTAACATGGCGATTTTTTATAGCCTCAAACCGAAGAGGATAGCAGGGGCTATTTGTTTATGGATTATTAACTGGAAACAAATGCTACACTATTTACTATTTATGTACTTTTATGTGTAAATGAAATTTTCTGTAATGTGGTAAGTGCAATAAATAGTATTCCTGTGATGTCACAATTGGTAAAATCAGTGGATTAAGAAGGTGATCTGATGGGGCTACCAGGGCCGTAGCTAGAAGTGTACGATAAGGGGGGGGGGCTTATATTTTTTTGTTCTCTCTCTAATGCAGAAAGATAAATGAGTGCATATTCACATTGTAGGTACTATGATTTTCATTAAACTGTTGTAATAACTTCTTTTTATGCTAAGAAAAGTATATGAGGATAAAAATTTTGAATGTATAACTGGTGCAAAATTAAACATCGTGTTAGCTTCATATGTACCAATAGGATGAGGGAGTGTTGAAAGTCTAAACTAGTGATGAGCGATTCTGGAAATTTTGAGAATCAATTAAAATCGATATCGTATAAAACAACATCGATCATAATAAGAATCGATTTCTCAGTTCTAGAATTGATATTTCGATATTCAGGTTCACACAGAGTGGGTGACCCAAATTACTAATTCCAAAACTTAGACAATCAGCAAGACCGTAATTACCGCCTCCCACCCCCCATCCCCATTTAGGGAGGTATAGAATTAAGCTATTGCAGATTTTAGAGTCGAGTAGTAAGAATTTTAAATTTTAAAATGATTGTCACTTATGGTTGCCACTTACACAAAAACTTTGACAAATTTGAGAGACAAAACTCAACTAATAACAACACTGAGTAACTTGGCATTAAACCGAGTATAAAGAGTGCCAAGAGCATGTAACTAGGATGGGGAACAAGGAGTATAGACAAAAAAAACTTTTATTTTCTAATGCCAATCAAATGTTATACGATATAGTTTGGAAGTACAAAATATATGCCCCATTCCCAAGGGGCAGATAAACCCCACTCTTGACGGAAAGGCGACCATAGCCCAAATGTATCTTTTGTCAAAGTTTCAAAATGAGGATTTACAATAAAATAGAAAGAGAATTGGACATTTTAAAAATTGCATGCATACTTTGAACGGCCCATTTAGTAAAGATTGGCAGGGAAGGGAGGGGAGGGGGCGAGGGATTAGAAAGGACGAACTTGAAAAAAAAAACCATAATTAACTAATAACCCAAATAACTGAGCTTCTAAACAAAAATACAGTGTTTAACTTAGTGTTGAATTCATTGGGTGGCTCGAGGGAAACATGCACTCTTTGAAACTATAAAAAATACCAAGAGCATGTAACTAGGTGGAGAAAAGGGTAGTAACAGAAAAAAACGAGGAGATAAAAGCTTTGTTACACGATATGTTACATGAGATGGTGTGGAAGAAACAAAAAATATACCCCCACCCAGGGGAGCAAGGTAAATCAGAAACGGACAGAAGGGCGACCACGGCCCAAATGTATCTTTTGTTGAGGTTTCAAAATATGGATTTATAACAAAATAGAACGAGGATTAGACTTTTTTAAAATCGCAATCATAATTTGAACGAACCTGTAAGTTAAAATTGGTGAGGAAGGGGGGGGAGGCGGTAGGACGGGTGAACATGAAAAAAAAAAATAGTGGCACTCTGAGAGTGCCGATAGAAGTGAAACATTAAACAATTACATGCGTATTTTTTGAATTGTTAGGATATATAATTTTGAATCGCCAGGAAATACTTTTAAATGAATAAGAAAAGGTTCTATAATATTAAAGAACAACATATTAATATCTATAAAGAAAAATACCGTGCGATACCATATGTCCAGCTATTGTAGTTAACTCACTATAACTACTTTCTTACATTTTAAAACGCGATAAATACACCAACCAAAATTAGACCATACTATCGATACCTTAATCCTTATCCAAATAAATCATTTTGTATTAATGCCTGTTACACTATCTGTAGATTATTTTTTGAATTATTCAAACCGGAGATTCCATTCAAAAGATATATTACGAATTTAAAGATGACAATCTAAAGAAATAATAGCTCTGCTGAGTACTCGGTGGCCAATAAGCTTAGGGATTACGTGTGCAATCAAACGATTTAGGTTCGAACCCCAGTTCCGCTAATATATATCAATGTTTTTTTTTTTTTTTTTTTTTTTTTCCCGAAGAAGTTTGAAAAATTAAAATTTTAACACATTATGGGTCCGTAACGTGACCTGAAATGATGGGAGAAAATTTCTTATGCTAGATTTGTAATGTATGAAGCATAAGATTTCAATAGACATTTTGTATCAAGAAATAAGAAACAAAACCCTCTGCCCCCCATCCCCAAAAAGGTCCTATAGGGAAAACTAGGAAACTGGAATAGCAAAAAGAACGGCGAGAAATGGTTAGCTATACTAGAATTTTTCTCATCACTGTAACTCCTATAGAAGCAAAGTTATAGCCTTTTAAAGATTGAAATGAAGTGAAGAAATAAGCAAAATTAGGTGAGTGATCGACAGGGGGGGGGCACAGCTCTGGGGGTGCCATGTAGGTTAAACTTTTAAGTTAAAAATGGTAGAAAATTAAATTAGCAAAATTTTAAGGTGTATATTGAGGGAGGGTGCAAGCCCCCCCCCCCCCTCAAATTTTTTTTTGTTTCTTTTGAAGAAACAAAAAAATATAACGATTTAACCTAGCTTCGAATTAATGGGGTGGCCCGCAGGGGATTACCCCCCCCCCCTCAGAAGTTGTGATATTTTATGCTTTTTAATGCACAAATTGCGATTCCCCCTCTCTTACAGAGCTGTAAAACATGATGCCTTCCTCCGGAGTCGCAGAAAAATACTTGCATTCAACACTGATTTAGCGTAAAAAAAAAAAAAAAAAAAAAAAAAAAAAAAAAAAAAAAAAATTGAAATCGAATCTAAAGATCGACATCGAATCTAAAGATCGATTTTACATTTTTACTTTCTTTTGTAACTTTATAAGAAGACAGTATTAGATTCGTGAAAAATTTTGACTTCCCGTTTTTGATGGATTTATATATTTTAGAAGGTCTTTAATACGATTTCATGGTTTTTAAGAAATATCTGTCTGTGTGTGTGTCTGTCACTCTGAGTCTGTATACGACAAAAATTTCTGACTGTTCTATCTCAAGAACAAATGCACGTAATTCCACAAAACTTTAGATTTAGTTTGACCTTGATATAAACTGAATCTAATTTACTTTTGGTGCATATAGCCTAACAGATGGCGTTGCTATGCTGCATTTTTTGTGATTTGCGCAACAGCTATATCTGAATAACGAATGAACGGATTTTCATCACATTTTAGATCCAGTTAGTCCTTGACATGAATTGATGTTTTTTGCATTTTGATGTATATAGCTTCTCAAATAGCTCTGCTATACTGAATTTTTCACAATTTCCACTCAGCGCCATGTGAAAGGGGGGGGGGGCGAAAGGAAGCGGTCGTTCCAAGCACGGAAATTTAGGGGGCGCCAAATTTTTACTACTAACATCACTTCTAGCCTATCACAAGAAAAAGTTAATGGGGGGGGGGCTAAATTGGAACTTTGAACCGGGCGCAGTTCTCTTTTCGTACGCCCCTGTTTCCATTTTAACTTTATCTCAAGAACTAATGCACAGACTTTCATAAAAATTTAGATTCAAATAGTCCTTGATATTATTTGATGCTAATTACATTTTGGTGGAAATCGCTTAAGAGATGGCGCTGCTATACTGCATTATTCATGATTAACGCAATAGCGCTATCTCAAGAACGAATTTTCATCAAAATTCAGATTCAGTAAATCTCTGACATAGATTAGTGTTATTTAGTTCATGGTGTAAATTACCCTACAGGTGGCGCTGATATGCTGCATTTTTTATGATTTCGCAATAGCTGCATCTCGAGCTTTCATTGATTTTCATCACAATTCAGATTCAGCTGGTACTTAATAAAAATTGATCCTGATCAATTTTTGGTGTACATCACCAACAAAAAACGCTATTTTGCAGGGGGAGGGGGTTGGTTCTGAGGTTTCTTTAATTCTTCTATTTTAGAAACTAATACACTGAAATTTTGGAATTGGCACATCCGTCTATTTTATCTTCGAGTTTTGAAGGAAAATGAAAATTATATTACCTTCAGAGAAATCAATTAAAAATTTTAAAGTATCGATAAAATCGAGTTGGCCGTAGTATCGATTAAATCGATTTAAAAAATCGAAATCGCCCATCACTAGTCTAAACCATTCTGTTTTAGACAGGTTTTTATTAAAAAGTGTATTATTTTGCAGATATCAGGAAATAACAATTTCAACCAAATATCCGGTATACATAGGCTCGATTTACACGCCTTTTACTGTTTAAAACATAATATATGCTGATTTAAAAGGGCATTATTAATTTTTATTAGTTTTAAAACATTAAAAAGCTTACACTTGCTATTTATCAGTAGAAAATCTGTAATTTTAGGGTAGTATCCTTCGAACCTTGGATTCTGATTTCCTTGTATTGATACGGATTAGGATCCCTTAGAAATACTACCATGGAGAGCATCTCTTTCTAGCCATTATCCTTACTGTAGATAATCGGCTGTAATAAACAACACCAACACTGTGACTTTAGGTAATACATAGATTGAGATATCTTCTCTGTATAGTTGCTCTGTATAGTCTTCTCTGCAGCCTTGAACCTTTATTTTTATTTTCTTTTTTAATTTATTTAAATCGTAGTATAAACTTGTTATTTAGCTTGTTGTAGAACCGTGATGGTTATATTATTTCCATAGTATTACAAAATATTGATAAAAAAGGCGGCTCTATGACTGTATAACGTTTTGATTAGAAATAAACTTCATTTACATTAAAAGTGAATCATAAATTTAATTGAGTGATTCTGAATCTCGAATATATAAACAGGTTTCAGTCTGTCACAATTTATCATAAAAAAAAGAATTCAGGAAATAGTATTAAATTTGTCAGTTAATTGATTGGTATATCTCGGAAAAGTCATCATAGGGGATTCCAAATGTATCTCTTTTATGAGAAAATAAAAAACATTTTTCAATACTTAAGTTTTACAAAATGTCGTGCATGTATGCCCCAAAATGAATTCTGAAATGTGTTGAAGGAGGTGTGTGTGTGTGTGTATGGATGGGGGGGGGAGGGTAGAATGAGAACGTTCTTAAATAATTTTAAATTTGCTGTTTACTTCAGTTTTATTTACTATTTATTGAGATACCTTTTAGTAATTTTCATTAACCCATTTCAAAAAATGTGGTAGAACCATGGAATTATACTTGTTAAGACGGAAATCTGCTTAAACCGAAAATTTTCCCAATCGCATTCTATTCTATCTTAGCAGATTTGATTGTATAATGCAGCGGTTCCCAATCTATGGGTCGCGACCCACTGGTGGGCCACGGCAGTTATTTTGGTGGGTCTCGGAAAAATCAAGGTTTGTTATCAAAATATATCTTTTATTTCATCTGTTTGAAAAAATATGATATGACAATTTCAACAGGAAGTATCTAATTGACCAAAAAGTTATGTGTTCATAATAATTAAATGTATTTTTAGCTATATTTGTAGTTTGTGCATTTTTTTAATTACTATTCACTGACACACATTGAGATTACCGATTCTTGTTTTTGTTGATAATATATCTTCCGTACAAAAATTTGTGTTTTTCGTTGGACAGGATAGCTGAGCGTATAGAGATCGTACAATAATTGCTATACTGATATGCAACTTTTTCTTTAGTGGGTCGCGAATTTTTTTTTAGTGAAGGAGGGTCACGAAATTTTTTTTCACTGAAAGGTGGGTCGCGTACGAAGAAAGTTTGGGAACCGCAGGTATAATGCGTTTCCTGTTATGATGTGTGTTACCTGATTTAATAAAAACTCCTTTAAAGCGGAATTTTTAATGTTTCTTGCGATTCCCTCGTAAAAACTTTTACTAAATCTGTCCCCTCCGAAATGATAAGTCTAGATACGCCACAGGGTAAAATGGAAGTTTTTAATGCCTTGAACCAAAAGGAAGAATAGCGTTCATGTACCCCTTTCTATATAGTGAACAGGGTTTGTGATTTTTTTTATTTTTTTAATAAAAATCAAAACAATCAGATTTTTTTGATTTAAATCGGATTTTTTTTATTTAAATCAGATTTTTTTGATTTTTTTTAAAAAATGCCACACAATATTATTATTTTATGACTTTTTGTTTAATTTAAATAACAAATTTTACACACATAGACATGCATGTTATAAGTATTATCTATTATTAATATTACACAATTTACATAAATGATTTATATTATTTCAAGGTAAAATTTTAGGCTATGAAAAAAAAATCTTGATTACACAAAATGCATGAAAAACTACAAATCAGATCTCAAGAATTAATTCAAGCTTCAGTACTTTAATTATAATAAAAATATCTGCAACACATAAAAAATTTAAACAAAATTGGAAGCAAACTAAGTTTTTAACTTTTGTTTTTTTTAAGTGCTGGCTGAGAAAAATGAGTTTAATTGCTGCCATCAAAATACTTAAGGACAGAGGATACAAATTGAGATGTCATCAGTAATTGACTGACTTCTCGGTAGTGTTGGAATTTACACAGGAAAATTTTGAATAGCAGTTTTATTTTATTTGTGGAATATCTATCATCTTATAAAACAATAACTATTTAAACATACTAATGAGAACCTGGAATATCTAAATAAAAATTCAGCCAGAGAAGGAATGCTGCAGTGTTACTGCATCTGGCTGGTTTATTTTATTGGGGGATCACAAATCAGTAAATTTAAGAAGTAATTAATCATAAGTTAATCAGTAAGTTCAGTGTTTTATAAGATAATAAATATTACACAAATAAAATAAAAGTAAATTGCTATTCAAAATTTTCCAGTGTGAATTCCAACACTAGTGAGAAGTCAGTCAATTAGCAAATACATCACAATTTGAATCTTCTGGCCTTGAGCATTTCTATGGCAGCGGTTTAACAGTTTTATCTGTTGATTTCTAATTTCTCAAAGTACCAAACCAAAGGCAGAAAACATTTGTTGTACTGAAGCCTATTGCAGTAAAAAGCTAGTTGATCATTAATTCTTTAAGTTTTTAGTATCAGCCTTTTCGATAACTGTAACAAAAAAAACTTCCACTATTCTAAAGGGCTAAAACCAATTACCGTATATACTCGCGTATAAGTCGAGAAATTTTAGACAAAAAAAAGAACTTCAAAGTGGGGGGGGGGGGTCGACTTATACGCGAGACCTAAAAAAAATCTATAAAAAAATATCGGAAAATAGTTTGCTAGCACCTAAAAAAAGGGAGATGGGCAAAATCGCCCAATATAAGGAATCGTTCCAGTCAGAATCGTTCACCAAAAGGAATGAGTCATTCGAAGTTGTTCCGAAAAAAGGAACGAATCCGTGAAAAATGGAACAAAAAAAAAAGGAATGAGTCCAAGAAAAAAAGGAACAAATCCGAGAAAATGGAACGAGTCCAAGAAAAAAAGGAACAAATCCAAGAAAAAAAAGGAATGAATCAGATTTTTCTTCGTCATTCCCCGATTCCGATTTATGACATTAAGCATAATTTTTCGGACGACACATTTCGGAACGAATCCTTTTCAGAGTTATTTAATTTCGGAACGAGTCCTAGGATTCGTTCTTTTCGGAACGATTCATAGGAGTCCGTCTTTTTCGGAAGGTTTCCGAGAAATCGATTCTTTTCAGAGTCGTTTCATTTCGGAACGAGTCTAAGGAATTTGTCCTTTCGGAGTCATTTCATTTCGGAATGAGTACGAGGAATTTGTCCTTTTCGGAGTCGTTTCATTTAGGAACGAATCCCAGTCCATATCCTTTTCGGGGGAAAGTCAAACGGTTCCCCCTTATGGGGGGTCGACTTATATGCGGGTTTTCCATTTTTACTTATTTTTAACAACATAAGTTAGGGGGTCGACTTATACGCGAAGTCGACTTATACGCGAGTACATACGGTATATTAAATTAAAATAAATAAATAAATGACTGATTCAGATTTTTCTCAAATCTTAACCCTTTCAAGGGCGGTGGCTAGAGGGTCTAGCCACCTATTTTTTATTCCAAAATTTACAAATGGCACCAGTAATATTTGAATAAAATTTTGCTTTTGTAATGAAAGTGCAAAATATCGGATTTTTATTTTCTATCAAATTCGTTTGAATATTCTGGTGTCAGTCTGTTAATTCATCTTTTTACGAACAGAATTCTTTTGCCCCTGAAAGGGTTAATATAACATGCCTCACCAAAGTACAGCACATAAAGTCATATAATTTTATTTTACCTTGACTTGCAGCAGTTTTTCTAAATACCAATGAGTAAATATTCAAATATTTAATATATTTCTGCTTAGATTTCTTTACTGTTGCAAGATTATTTTATAATTTGATTCAAATGAAATTTGAAAGCATTTTTTTTTCTAAACTTTACATTTATTTTTCGTTTTTACAAAGCTTAAGCTTTATCTTTCTGAAAATTGTTTAATTATATATATTATATAAAACTAAATTATGTTAAAGCACATTATTATGTTTGTTTACATCTTAAATTTATTTAAAAATAACTTAAAAGAAAAACTGATTTAAATCAATGATTTTTTTAAAAAAATCAATTGATTTAAATCGTGATTTAAATCATGATTAACAACGAACCCTGATAGTGAAATATCTATCTCCATATAACGAATTTTTTCATAGATTGGTCTTAATTTATTCAGTTTTAAAAAGTTTCAAAATCATATAGAATCATACGTATTGACACATAAGACTAATGAGTCATATTTCTAAGTAACAATTTGGTATTTCTTATCTTTAAGAATACCAGCTACCTAATAACGAATAGGTGTGGTTTGCAACAGCTGTACTTTTTAAAAGTAGAGTTAGTTCCTTTCTATGTTTGAAGCACAAACAAATACGTTTGGTAAAGTTTTTTTTTTTTTCTATTTTACTCTTATTTCTCTTTTTTTATAAATTTTATTTGAAAAATGTGTTAAATATTAGAATATAAAAATATTTAGCATTAAAATGTCCTAAAGTTTATTTTTAATCTGTCTTTAATTATTTTCAGGTTAAAATTACAGGACAAATTTTCAGTAAAGTGTCTCTGCTGGAATGAGTGCACTAATTTCAGGCAATTTTCTGCCAGATGAATCTGCTGCAACTGCTGACTTTGTGGGAATGATAAATGACCTATTTGACTCTTGTAATGGCAACAGTAAACATCCTCCAGATGGTACAAAGTATCGTTGTGTGGCTTCTGATAGTCCTCATTTGCAGTTCTGGACTGATACATATGAAGAATTAAAGAAATATTTTGTCTGTTCTAGCAGCAGAGATGAGCCACCAAAGAAAAAAAGAAAAATTACATCTGAAGAAATTTAAAAAAAAAAAAGTCATTTTGTCAATTCTAGCAACACAGATGAGCTTCCAAAAGAAGGAAGAATTGCATCGAAAGGACTAAAGGGTTGGGTCTTAACAATAAATTCTATGAGAGGCTTATATGATGAATTAAAGCTAATTAGTTAATTTTTTGCTATTTTTATGCAAATTGTACTGTGTGAATTCTCTACTTGGAGTTGGCATTTAAATACACATTGCAGTTTATAAAAGGTCTAATAATTTAAAAATGTTTTGTAGAACTATGTAGAACAGCTTATGTTGAATATTAATCATCTTAAAGTATGTGGTTTGTTTGTGAAGAATATTTTTTTGAAATATGTAATTTGATTTGTGAACTTGTGCATTATCGTTAAATTACTTAGTGCATCTTTTAGTTTGCGTTTTTTTACTTTCACCATGCTACTTTATGCTTTTTTAAAAATAAAATTAGTAAATGAATTTCAAACTGCTCTCATTATTTTACTTTGCTAAAACACTACCCATACAAGAACACCTCAGAGGATTTCTGTCTACGTCAAATTCTCTTTACATGTTAGGATGTATCCTGAACATCCTTATGTACCCTCTCATATAAATTTATATTAGTAGCACTTCCTGACCCATTGCAGCTTTGATTATATATATATAACAATGAATCTGCCAGATGTACATACTAAATCTGCCTGGTTGCAATTTTATTTTGGGAGAAAAATTCCATAACGTTTCAATATTTTTTGTGACATTCGATATCAAGCTCTGCATTACATATTGTGTATATAAATCCCTAAAAATCAATTTGAAGGTTCTTACATTTTTATTTTTTAAGTTTAATGATTAACATAAAACTTTGCATCAGTAAAATTAATTAAAATGTACTGCCAACCAGGGCCTAATTACTAACGGGGCACTCTCCCACCAGGAAAAAGAAATAAAGAATTTTTCCTTATTCATCACAATAATCTTGTATGAAAAGGGCGTTTAAAGAAGACGAAAATTTCTATAAATTTTTTCTGGTGAGAGAGTGCCCCGTTAGTAATCAGGCTCTGCTGCCAACAATGCTAAAAATTGACATTGACAGAATGAATAGTGAAATGGCCAACTAGGCTAATGCATATTTGTTGACATGAGTAAATGTTAAACACCTAACTGAATATGTTTTCAGCTTAAAATATATATAATGAATTTTTTTTAAATAATTATTTTTCAAAATTTTATGCTTGGTATGAGAATTCCTTACTTCAATTGCAGCTTTCTAGCATTACATTGTAGAAAGATCATGATTCTGTATTACGCAATGTTGTTAGTGAGCTTAGTTCAATAATAAATATGAATCTTTATTGGAATTTCATATTTTTTATTATGCCTGGTGTTAAGTATTGAATTCAGGTATGCTCCTCTGAATGCGGTGACATGAATTTCATTCTTATAACTGGAAAAATTAAAATTAAATTGATAACATATAATTTAAAATTCTTAGTTAGTATTATTGCATAAGTATCATAGGAATAAAATTGTCAATTCTCCAGTGTGTGTTCTTGTGAAAAATTCTTTTATTTGATACTGAAATACTGTGTAATAAAGAAATGACTTCACAAATTTCAATATTTGCTACAGATAATTTTCTTTAAAAAATTTTTGCGAGTGTATTAAAACATGATATTAGTTTTTGAATTGTATCTTTTCAATATGGCATTTTAGCGAAACCTTAAAAAATGCATTAAACATTTAGTAGTGGATATTTCAACAACAAAGTACTGGATAAATTATTACAAAAGATTATCATGTCCTGTGTTAATACATGTATATATTGCTACATTTAATGAATATGTGCAGTTTTTTTAAGGAAGAAGAGGAGGGATTAAGATATTAATTTAAGTAAACTAGCAAAAGCCATGCTTTGTTTGGATTTGCGAAGCATTATTTTATAAAACAGATATTTTAAAGTAACATTATTTTTTAATATTATTTTTGCATCTTTATTAAACAAAAACGTTATTTTATGTTTTGGCGCATTTTACTTTTTTATTTATGATGTAAGACTGGCATAATAAAATATTTTCGAAGCAAACTTATACAAAATATTTTTAAATTTTCAACTAAAAGCTCTTTTAAAGATGTTTTTACAATTTCCAGTAGCCACTGGTGTTTTTTAAAGTTGTTTGAAATATGCATATTTCCAATCTTTGTAATTAACATCAGATAATCTTTGATAGCTATTTTAGAATAATATATTTGAAGAGAGCTTGAAGAAAGTTACTTCTTCAAAATCCTATTTTCTGGAAAAACGTTTGAAATCTGCTTTCGTTGATACTATGAATTTTTAACTGTAAAACATTTTATTCTAATTTCTTCGTTTTTATACATGTTAGCGTATGAGAATTTTTGATATTGTAGAATTTTTCGTAAGGAAAATTTCTATTGAATGCTTAATTTTGAAGGATTTTCACTCTCGACAACGTTACATACGTTTTTAAGCCAACTGGTGTCTATATATCCTCAATATCTACAACTGCTTCATCTAATGTTAAACCTTGGGATTTATGAATTATAACAGCAAAAGCTAACTGCAGAAGAAATTCTTTCCTTGAGCAATTTATGCTTCCATTTTTTCAGAATTTAATTATTGGAGGAATCGGTACGCACCAATTCTTATAAGTTAAATTACTGCAGTATTCAAATTTATCTATGATTATTCGCGATATCTGATCTGGTGGCTTGCGATTTTCTTTAATACGTGCAACAAAGTCTAAAGTCCCATTCACTAAACCTTTTTTGGTCTACAAATAAGAACGTAATATTACTTTAGATCCAAATGATAAAGTAAGAAATGGTTAAAGCCTATTTGTCGTTTCTGAATCTGCCAACTTTGCTTTAGTACATTTATAAAGAGCTTGAATCGAGGCAACATCTTCATGCAGTTCTTTTAATTTTTCATTTATATATTTCTTTATATTTTTGTTTGCAATTCTTTTGTTGCCACTTTACAAAAAAAAAAATCCATGATACAATTCTTTTAAAATGTTTGAGTGTCATCTGTGCAAACGATTTTGCGGAATAATGAAAAAATGTTTTATTTATTAATCATGATTCTATCTATAATTACTTACTCCACGATTTATATATTTTTTTTTCTGAAAATTACGCATTTCATTTTTTATTTATTTGCTAAAATGCGTCCGTATTGGAAATGCATGTAAAATAAATTAATTAAAATAATCATTTTTTTTAACGTTTTACTGTAAAAAAAAATATATTGTGCAAATCTACAGATCATAATTTATTTTTGTGTTTAATTTGAAGTTAAAATATTGAATAGTTTTATTGTAAAGTTTACGACAAAATGTGATTTGAGTGGCCTAGTAGAGGATTCGCTTCGCTCATCCTAATAAGGAAGAATTATTAAAAGGTTGCTAAATTACTGATACACCAAAGCTAAATCTTTTACAAAAATAAAATAATTGGAAATAAAAAAAAAATTGCGATTGATTTATACAATATGTTTTCGCACTCTCTTTAAAAGGTTGCTAAATTATTGATACGTCAAAGCTAAAACTTTTACGAAAATAAAATAATTGGAATTAAAAAAGAATTTCGCACATATTTTAACAAAAATCAGGTAATTCAACAAAAATATTTTATTGCTGTATTTCATGATATACTTTTTTTTTTTAATTATTTTTAATCGGAATAATGGTTAATCTTATGAAAATGTTCATTTTAAGACATACATCTGCAGAATTTCAAAATAAATTTTAAGTTGCTTTTTTAATAGCGATTTAGTATTTTAAAATATAGTGATATAAATATTTGCTTAGTATCAAATAAATTCATTTGAAGATTTTATGTACATACAGGATAAGAAAAGGGAAAAACTATACATAGACGCATATATATATCTATGTTATTTTGGAGGGGGGGGGGGAGTAAGGGATTAAAAACTAAGAAATTAAAATTTTTTCATTATTTTTTTTATCTAAATCAGCCATGTATAAAATTTTTAATTTAGCATACTTTTAGTACCATGATGAAATTGCAAAAAGTTATACTTAGAAAAATTTTGAATAAATGAAGCTTTCATTTTTTCAACTTAACAAGTTTAACAATTTCAATATGTATAACTTTTTGCAATTTCATCATGGTACTAAAAGTATGCTAAATTAAAAATTTTATACATGGCTGATTTAGATAAAAAAATAATGAAAAAATTTTAATTTCTTAGTTTTTAATCCCTTAGTCCACCCCCCCCCTCCAAAATAACATAGATATATATATATGCGTCTATGTATAGTTTTTCCCTTTTCTTATCCTGTATGTACATAAAATCTTCAAATGAATTTATTTGATACTAAGCAAGTAATTATATCACTATATTTTAAAATACTAAATCGCTATTAAAAAAGCAACTTAAAATTTATTTTGAAATTCTGCAGATGAATGTCTTAAAATGAACATTTTCATAAGATTAACCATTATTCCGATTAAAAATAATAATAATAAAAAAAAAGTATATCATGAAATACAGCAATAAAATATTTTTGCTGAATTACCTAATTTTTGTTAAAATGTGTGCGAAATTCTTTTTTAATTCCAATTATTTTATTTTCGTAAAAGTTTTAGCTTTGACGTATCAATAATTTAGCAACCTTTTAAAGAGAGTGCGAAAACAAAACACCGATACAAACGGTAAAAGGAACTGGTGGGTGGTTTCCCTGCAGCGCAATCTGTTTCGCCTACCAGCCGCTGTGGCGCTGAAGTGCGCTAAGAAATTTAACACGTAGTGACTGAGCTTAAGTATCCAATAGCTTTGGTTGAGAGTCATCATTATCTTGATAAGCATGAAATATTCGATTAACTAAGCTAATCCGCTTGGATGCTTAGGTAAACGCGTAAAAAATATTGTTTATCAGCAGACACCAAGACTTTTATCGAGTAGTAATTGACACATGCCGAGTGATATTTGTGCGTCTAACTTGGTTACCATCTGGCCTCTATTTAAATTCTGAAATTTTACATTTACGCCTGGATTTTTGGAGAGTGTTTTTTTTCCTTATCAAATAATAGTCGTTGTGTGATATTCTAAAGGCAAAACTTTTATTTCAGGAATCTGATTACAATTCCAAAGTTTTGAATTAAAAGTAGAGGACGGCAGACGTCTAATATTTATGGGAAGTAATTGTACTTTTGAGAACAATTCAAAAATTACTGTTTAAGCCGCAGTTTGAAGAATCGTCATTATTACACTGCATTAACCCCTTGGGGACAAGCGACACGTATACGTATCGAAAAAAGGCTTAAGAATCCGTGATTAACGCCACCAGTAAAATTTTACTGTAAAGTTTACCTTATTTAATCGGAGCATTTTCTTGATTGAATAATCCACAAATACCAGTTTTTAAAAACCGGTGACAAAACCTTAAAAATTTTCTAAAAGGCTTCCGTCGTGAAAGTTTTAAGATGAAATGAAACTTAAATTAATGACAAGAACTGAAACTAATTCTACATAAATGAAATTTAGAAAATGTTTTGAAACTTTTATACCCAGTTCATACGCTTATTTCAGTGTTTTGAATGAGTGTTTTAAAATTTTGAATCTTTTATGTACCATTTTCTTAGTATGCATTTTAATCTTAAAATTAACCATTATCTCATATTCCAAGTTTATTGTCTAACATTCTGTAATGACAGTGGAAGTAAAATAAAATGTCTATGTTGAAAAGGCACTATCACCATTAATTTATCAACGTTTAGTTCGAAATTGATTTGGCTTTTTCAAATATTGCATAAAAAGGTAATTCATTAATTTTTTTAAAGGTTTTTTTAGAATGTTTAATAGAACCGGCATAAAATATAGCCTCTGTCACCATTGATTTGTAATCGTTACTTCGATAATCTTTTTGTCATTTCAAGAGATCGCATGGAAATCCTAATTGACTTTTTTCGATGTCGACATGTCTAATTTGAAATAATGGTCAGAGAGTATTCAATGACAAAGCTTTAAAAGTTAAAACATCTGAATAACGGCAACCTCCGAAGTACGGTCAATTTATAATGATCCCAGTGGTGGTCGCGATTCAGAGTTTTTACTGCATTTACTTTACTTACTTGCGTAATCTGTAATAGACACATTGTAATTCTTTTCGTGGGTAATACATGGTTTTGAAGTTTATTAAATCGGACCTGAGTAATGTCGTATTGTCAGGATGCCCGGATTATTAAGCTGAATTTTTCATGTATATACTTAAGTATCCCAATGGTAAATTAAGTACACCTACTTGAACATTCTGCTTTTATATGTGAAGCCAGAACACAATTCAAATATGTCAATTTTTTATTACTATAATTTTCTACTTGAGTTTTTCGATATTAAATTCTTTTCTAGAAGAGATTTTTGAAAAACAGCTTCGTTAATTTGGTTGCCTTCCAGGACTTCTACGATCAGAGATGACATGACTTGGATACTGCGATTTTATTACAGAAAATGTTGTTTCATTTTTTGGAACATGTTGCATATTTAAAAGAACAACATTTTTTTAAGTTAGTACTGGTGTACAAAAAGCCTGAGTCTTAGCATATTTGCTACGATCCATATTTTTGAGTAACACTTATTGACTAAAATGGAGTTGCCAAGACTCCAGTTTTTTGAACACCATTATTATCTTAGAGAAAATATTTAATATATATACACTATATGTTAATATAGTGTATATATATATTAAAAAAGATATTAAACATGCAATGTACAATATACAATATACATATAAGATATTAAACATGCAATATATGTTACTATGTTTAATATATATAATCTTGTTTCATATATATATATATATATATATATATATATATATATATATATATATATATATATATATATATATATATATATATATATGTATATATCGTTCGAATATTCCAATTACATAAAAAAATGTTTTCTGTAATAAAATACTGGTTTTTAAAAATCAAAATCAAAGTATATCAAAGTGTAATTAAAGTATAAATAAAGTATATCAAAGTCATAAACTCTTTTGTCGATACTTAATAAATCATCTCGTATTCGAAAACTTTTTATCAATACTTACACACACTGCAACCAAAAAACTTCATCATGTTAAAAAATATACCTTTGTACGCCAATGTTCCATTTTTGGAACATGCAAATTTCTTATCTAAAAGAAACAACATAAATCCATCTTTTTTTAATAACTTGTGTTCTACGACTAAAATGACTATTTTTACTTGATTTCACTTAGTTAAAAAATATTTGTTGAATTTTGAATTTTATATGAATTTGTGAATTTTGCCCAACGAAAAGTCTAAAAAAGCCTAAATTACGATTTTTTCGTAAGAAATAATTTATTTTGTTAATGTAATAGTGATACCAACAAGTTAATCGATAGATTAATCAAAATATGATTTTCACATACAGTAATTCCTTAATAATCTCGAGTATTGATTATTTGAATGCAGAACATTTTAACATTCGTAATACTTTTTAAAGAGAAAAATCATTTATATACGTGTTGACAACACTTCGAAGAAAAGCATAATTACGAAACGTATTTTTTTTTAACACCTTCGCTGTCGCTTACGTGAAGATGTGATTATAGTTAATGTCGCACTGTAGAAGTGTTTTTCTCAGAAGCCGATTTACTTTTTATAACAAAGAATCAGATTCTAAGATTTTCCCGCGCCAGCGCTTGACTGGCTATTGGACGTCATCCCACACCACGCACTGGTACGTGATCGGTAGCGAATGTGTTAAACAATGCTGCGAACAGAATGTAAAAATAGCAGTTTTGCAGTCGCGATTTTGACATTTGCGGTAACCTAGACCTTCCGAATTGGATTACTACATAAGAATAGAGGGACTCATCACCACAGAGAGCAGTTCAGTGTTGTCAGATTATCGTAAGCCATTTTCCCCAAAATTTCTGAAGTTTTCCCCAAATCAGGGTTTTTTCAGAAAAAATCCCCAACGAAATTTCTACTCAAAAAGGCAATGTCTCAATTCTCAATTTCATGTTATAAAATTTTTTTTAACAAAGGGCATAGCCGGATAAGCATTGAAAACATGCTTTTCAATCAAATTTCTTGATTTTTTTTCCCAGGTGTATCTACATATCTGACAATCTATTTCCCCTATTATTAGCTTATAAATATTGATATTTTACGAGATAAAAATGTTTTTTCGATTTTTTAAGAACCTCATTTTCTCAAAAACTATTATTCCGAATTACATGTGATTTATTGAGTTTATATAGACAATAAAGATGTATAACTGGTAGGTTTTGCATAATTTTCTGATTATAAAAAGTGTGTGAAAAAGCGATTAAAAAATTTTGAAAGATAAAAATCATATCTTATAGATGTAGAAAAATTACCATTTTCTATTATAAAAATCCTCAAATGTGCCCATATATTATATATAAAAGTTGTAAGTTTGCGTTGGGTATTACATATAAATATTTACAAAAGTATGTATAAATTAATTAAAATTCAGTTAAAGGCGTTACTATGGGCGGAGCTACACAACTTTGAAATCTGAAGGATCTTTGGAGAAGTGGTGTATTTTAAATTTTAAGGAATGCATGAGCATCATTCTCGACTCTGACGATTCTGTTTCGATAACAAAATTTTTTGTTGGTGTCACATACAAAAACAAAGAAGAATATTTTTGTCATAGAAACTAACTACATTCTTCGATATCGAAATGTAACAACAGTGATGACAGCCAATTTAAATGAAAGTGGCTTTCATCAGTTTTTATAAAGAGAAATTATAGTTAGTAGTTTCAAGCTTTTTAACCAAGCGATGGGCCCTGATTACCATCATGTTAAACGTTTATGTCTAAGTAATGGTTAACCGCCGCGATCAGAAAGAAATTTAATGTAGTGAATGATTTCTATTTTTATGATGTTATCTAAGAATGATAATTCGAAATGTGATTGTTAAGAAAGTTTCTTGAAAAAAACTCGTGGTTACAGAAAAAAAAACATTTTAATTTTTATGTATAAAATAATGTAATACATTATCAAGTGTCAGCTGTTTTTTTTTCCTCATAAAAGTCTCTGTTCTTGACAGTCAGGCCTAAAGCACTGAAATCGACTATGTATTTACATATAAGATTATAATGTATTCGCATAAAATTAGCTGTGTCTTTACAATATTTTATCTTCTGTTAATTTTTACACTGCTTTTTTGCACTACATTTATTTAAAAAAGCATTTTTTATCTCATCAAACATAAAACGTTCAAAATATTTTTTAATACAAAATATCATCCAGTGCTGTCAGCTTTCTTTTTTTCTTTTAACTCACATTGTGAACCCTTCGGTAATAATTATCTTCGGATTAAATAACTTTAGAAATCTGCTATTAGAAAAACAAGTTATTAGTATACATCTTTTATAAAAAAAATTGTCTATCACCACCCAATCCTGATCATATCTCAGAATTAAAAGAGTGCATTTGGTTCCAAATCTAGATATGTGGTGTTCGTGTCTGATTTGCGATGCAAAGAATAAAACTGAACTACTTACTCATATTACTCTTCATTAAATGTGGTGAGAATGTTCGAATAAAAATCATTATAGTAACTGTCTTAACATTTAGATATCGAAGAGAGTTGTTGTTTTCCAATTGAAAATTTTTTTCAGAATATTGTCTTCGATAGAAACCATCAGTTTTCGATATCGAAAAAATATGGACTGAGTTGAAAATTATGACCTACACTATTAATGAAATCTAAAATACATCAGTTGACACATTTTCTATTGACATTGTTCCAAAAATTCTTCGGATTTCAAGTTGCGTAGCTCCGCCCAAAGTAACGCCTTTAAATGAATTTTAAATTATTTTATACATACTTTTGTGAATATTTATATGTAGTACCCAACGCAAACTTACAGATTTTATATATAATATATGGGCACATATGAGGAATTTTTTACTAGAAAATGGTAATTTTCCGACAACTATAAGATATGATTTTTATCGTTCAAAAATTTTTAATCGCTTTTTCACACACTTTTTATAATCAGAAAATTATACAAAACTTATCAGTTATGCATCTTTAATATCTATATAAACTCAATAAATCACATGTAATTCGGTACAGTAGTTTTTGAGAAAATGAGGTTTTTAAAAAATCGAAAAAAAATTTTTATCTCTTAAAATATTAATATTTATAAGCTGATAATAGGGGAAATACATTGTCAGGTATGCAGATACACCTGGGGAAAAAATCAAGAAATTTGATTGAAAGGCATGTTTCCAATGCTTATCCGGCTATGCCCTTAAAACTCAATTTTTCCCCCAAATCAAGCATTTTTTTGAAAAAATTGCCCATTTACAAACTAAATAAATAAATAAACATTTAAACTCAATTTTACAACAAGTTCGTTTATACTTGATATTTAAATTGTTATCAGTCAATGATGCTAGCCTGGCCTATGATTACATTACCTCCATCTACACTTTTTATACCAATGCCTTATTCAAGGTTTAGACCATCTCTGATAAGTTGAGAGGGTTGAATGAATTTGAGATGATGTTGGCATTATCTGCTTCTATCAGATAGATTTAAGTTATAATACATTATTTTCAATTTTTGTCACAACTACTGAAGCACATATGGTGCATGGTGTATTAATCACTGTGATTTCGTCAATAATAAACAAATATAGCTGCTTTTAACATCTTTAATTAAATCTTCTAAAACACACAAGCAATGAACGTTTCGGACACGTCCTGGAGATTTAGTAATGTAAAGGTTTAAATACCGCAGACTTTTAATTCAAGTTTCTCATAAAAAAGAACTAGGAGAGCAAGATTTGCTACATTCATTGAGTGATTGTCAATTATAACCATAGCAATGTGATTGTAATACACAATTGTAGGTCTTGCAACTGCAAATATCTCTACTGGTATTACGTGAAACACAAATTAGCGATCATTAAACAACAACAAAAAAAAAAAGGTTATAAAATTGTTTTTATATTTGTTGTGTAAATCTATACTACTATACTATTTAATGAAATTTATTTCTGTGGTTGTGTGTCTGTCCGCGATGACAGGAAAATCTGCCTCACTTACTTATCTGAAAATTCAGGTCGGGGATAATCAAGGCAGATCGGGATGAACATGTAAACGATGAGCACGACTACGTGAATAATGATTTATATCTATTATTTAGGTATTTTATTCCCGTTTTCCAAATCAAAATTGAATTCGAGACAGACCAATTATTGTCAAATGTCTGAAAGTAAAAATTGAAACTGTAAACACATTTCCTCAAGCTTTTCCCCAAAAATGTTCATAGTCCCCAAACATATCCCCAAGAATTACTTGTCCCCAAAAATTTCCCCTGAAGGTTCAAAATTCCCCAAAATGGGGACAAAATCCCCAATCTGACAACACTGGAGCAGTTTTACAAAACGAAGTTCTTTTCTATGCTTTACTTGCTACCACTGATAGACAGCAAGATATCGTGAATATGGGATTTGTATGTTGCTGTCGAGTGATATACAATCAAATACTTAATATATATTACATTTACATCTCACTTTTTCCGGTGTGCGTTAAATTATAAATTTTATCGACTAATGTGGAAATCGTAAATATAATAGGATATGCTTCGCTAATAACTGATCAAATAAAGACATTTCAGTTTTCTAAATGATTTCCTGCCTCCCTTTGTCGATGAAAATTATGTAAAAAACAATGGCTTTGTTCATTTTATTGCTTTGTAAAACGCGGCACATATTTTAAGCGATAAATCGGTTAAGCCTTTGGATTTTAAGTATTGCATGTCATGGAACTCCCAAATTAGTTTATTAATTAAGAATAAGTTAATCTTGATTCCGAAATGCAAAAATACACCAGAATTCTGATCTAAATAATTCCCGCCTATTACTTCTGAGAAAAATGTTTGTTTTTCCTAATTTTCAAATAACTTTGTACGTAAATTATGGTGTCCACAACATTTTCACTATGGATTTGACCTGTGCTCGAGAGGGTTAAAAATGTAGATGAAAGTCCTCCCACTTCCTATATGTCAAAATACAGATAATCCGCTTCGTGTAAAAAACGGATCGATCATCGCATCCTATGGGACAAGAGCCATGTATTAAATTTTTATGTACTACTATATTTTTTTAACCCTTGAGGACGAGCGACACGTATACGTGCCGCTAAAAGGGCTTAAAATTCCTTGTTTATCCTCACCAGTAAAATTTTACTGTAAAACTTGCCTTCTTCAATTGGAGCTTTTTCTCGATTTGCTAAGACACTAATTTCTGTTTTTAAAAACCGGTAGGAAAGCATTAAAAATTTCGTAAAAGTCTTCCATCGCGAAGGGGTTAATGATTTTCACCTTTCATAATCGAAAGAATTCTTCAATGAGCCGATTCCCCCAATTCTTCATTGCCATATCACACACTATAAATAATATGTAACTCACTCCATAAATTTGGTAGCATTAATTTTATTGAGTAATTTAAACGGTATAACCGGTTTACTCTAGATCAACTAAATAGTACAGTACACTGATATGTAATTCACTAATGTGCAATAAGATGTGACTGGTGTAAATCAGTTACATCTAATTAAAATGCATTATGAAAGTTAAATCAGTCCATAAAATTGGAGGCAGCATGTTGCCACCAATTTTATGGAGTAACGTTAAATAATTTTTTTAAAATGCATAAAGTTATCATATTATTATATAGACACACATACACATATAAATAACGACTGCATTCAACTTTTAAATATATACTACCAGGCATTACTTGTATGTGTGTACATGTGTTTTAATGTACAGTGGTGGCCAAAAGTTTGGACATTTTTTTAAAGTCTCATGTTTTTCAACTTTGTGTACTTGTACAACATATTAATTTTTAGTTACATACAAACGTTTATGTGTCATATTAAAGGCAATTTAATGTGGAATTTAATAATAAAAACAGTATTACAATATATGTATTACAATAAAAGTTATGCTCATTTTAGTAGAACAAACTTAAATCGTTTTGAATAAGGACGTGTTTTGTAGTAAAAGTGTACTAGCCAATCACAAACACTGTTCTGAGGACCAATCAAATGTCTCTATCTATAGTTTAGGTTATTTGAAAGGTAAAAGAATTAATGTTGTGGAAATATTTTGCGTGTTTTAATGTATATTGCAGCTCGTTGGAAGAATTAAATCATTCTTAACCCTGTCATCCAAGGCTGTTACATTGATGGGCGGATATTTTCCTTAACTTGGTTCATTAGTGAAAAAATGCAGACACAGATCTCAGCCGAAGTCGCACAGTAATAGAGGAACGAACTAAAAAGCTGTGGTCCCGGACTCGATTCCTGTGATAACTCAAAAATAATACAATGTATTAATAGTTTGTAAATGCCTATTAACCCCTTGAGCTCTGCTGGTAGAATTTTCTACCACATAATTTTAATTCCGAAACGTCACAATGACACCAGAAAATTTGACCAAATTTACTTCAAAAAGGTTTAATGCATTTTTTTTTTCGTGTTTATCGTTGACCGGTTTTTTTTCTTTGCAAACTACTGGTGCCAATGTGACATTTGGAATTTTGAAGAAATTTACACCCCACAGCTCAAAGGGTTAAACAGAATAATTTTCTCTAGGATTTACAATACACACATTTTAATCACCGCACCATCTCAGATGATATGGCAAGTAAAGTATAAATGTAATGGAAAATTAGCAAAATTTGTGGCAAGTTTGTCATTTTTACCAGTGTAAATATAAAACAATTTAATATATTATCCTGAATGTAGTCTATTCCATCAATAGATATTTGTAAAAGATATAGAGAAAATTTCAAGGAATTTCGTGCATATTTTTTAGGATATCTTGCGTATAGGGCCATTTTCACCATTCGCTTACATTTCATGGTAATGGACTGGGCATTTCAAATAAAACTATTAGAAATGAATTAGATGTATAAATTCTAACATTGATAATAATTTACATAACTTTTAAAACTATTTAGTAAACTTACTTAGCAGCTTACATTTCATCGCTTACAAATATGGTAACAGACTTGACAAGTAACGGGCTTGACATTTCAAATAAAACTATTAGAAAAAACAGAAAAAACTAGCTTGTATAATTTCTAATTTAGATAATAATTCACATACCTTCTAAAAACTATTTTGTAAACAATATTTAATGACAAAAGTGCAAAATTCATTATTTTAATATTAAAATTTATGGTAACAGACTTGACAGTGAAAAAATAATACCAACCTTGATAAAAGCTGATTCTTGCCATCATTACATTGCTTCATATTTGAAGAGAAAAAAAATGGCAAGTAGTAATTGTGTGAATAGTTTAACTATATCGCCGAATATTTGCTACTAACTTTAGGCAGAATTAGAAACCTATTTTGACTAAAATAATCACAAGATAACGGACTTGACGCAAACTGAGGGACAAAATATTTCTGTTGATTTCTTAAAGAAAATATCTCTTGTAAACAAATGTTTTCATTTTTATAGAATACAAACAGTTCATATTTAAAATAATTAAACCTTTTTATTTAAAAAAAATTAGATCAAATAAAAAAAAACAGTTAAAATATAAAACTTGGAATGGGATAGGCATTTTTGCTTAAAATCAAAATTTTAAAGATTTATAGCTCAAACATTTTTATTGCTTTTTTTTTAATTTTTCATGTTAGAAATGTTCAATAGGGTGGGCCGAAAAAAACTTTTTTTCGATTTTCGATAATGGCGGGTGCGGAAAAGTGGCCACTGGTGGCACTCAGTTCACACAAAAAAATTGAGATTTTTTGGACTTTTATTTACCCTGCCGCAAATGGCTTGAAAATTTGCAAAAATGCTGATTTTTGAACTTTTTTAGCTAAAAAGTTAAAAATGTTAAATTAAATTTATTTTGGTTGTATTTACTTGAAAAGGCATCTTTAACGTACCAAATGCTTAAATAAGTCCTGATAATGCATGATTTAATTGCTCAGTGTGTTTTAAATAAGCCGATTTTCATAGCTTTTTCACGTATAACAGGCAAAAATTGTATTGGTTTGAATCGTTCGTTAATTTCTCTCTTGTTTATGTTTCTTGGTCTTTAAATTTTTTCTATGCGTCAAAGGTCATATATTTGGACAGCGGACAGTAGTATAACTCAAAAACAAAGCTGGAAGCAGACAAGGGGGTGAAATAGGACTCTAAGCATGCGCAATGCCTCATCGTAATGTTGAGGGAGTGAAGGATGATATAAAAGAGAAGAGAAAATTGTGATAACGGATTGTTATTATTTTCCATGCTTAAAATCTGCGACATTTATTCAGTGTGGTTGTGAAACCTTTTCCTAGAAAATTCAGTACTTTTTGGATCGTTTGACGTACCATTACAGTGTTGTGTGCGTTTTATTACGACGAGCTTAGAAGTGGCTATTTTGAAGGTCCATGGCAATGTAAAAGGCACGCGACAGCATGAAAAGTATCCTTTTTGGGCGCCATGCTTGTTGAAAGACTTGCAATTGCCAACTTATACTGATATCATTCGCCACTACTACTGGTTGCGAAGCGATATGGCAGAAAATCGAAAAATCCAATATTAGTAATAGATGATGTTATTAAAATGGTAAATGAAAAAGTTACCGAAATCTGAATAAAAGCCAGTGTTTTCCCAACGATCAATTTACAAAAAGATTAAAAACTATTAAAAGAAGTGCAGATCATTGGAGAAAGTCTGAAATCGTATGGGCTTGAAAGTAAAGAGAAACCGCGAAGAATTCGTACGAAATGGTGAAACTTTTTAGTAGTTTTTAAACTTTTTGTAAATTGATCGTTGGGAAAACACTGGTATGGGAGTTTTTTCAGATTTCGGTAACTTTTTCACCTACCATTAAATTATTATTCTAAACTATCACTATTAAAAGAAGTGTAGATCATTGGGGAAATCCTGTAATCGTATGGGCTTGAAAGTAAAGACAACCCGCGAAGAATTCGTACGATATGCTGAAACCTTTTAGTAGTTTTTAATCTTTTTTGTAAATTGATCATTGGGAAAACACTGGTATGGAAGTTTTTTTTCAGATTTCGGTAACTTTTTCACCTACCTTTTTAATAACATTATCTATTGACTAATATTTGATTTCTCGATGTTCTGCCGTATCGCTTCGCAACCAGTAGTAGTGGCGTATGATATCAGTATAAGTTGGCAATTGCAAGTCTTTCAATAAGCATGGTGCCCCCAAAAAGGATCTTTTCATGCTGTTGCGTGTCTTTTACATTGACATGGACCTTCATACTAGCCATTTCTAAGCGCGTCGTAATAAAACGCACAAAACACTGTAATGGTAGATCAAATGATCCAAAAAGTACCGAATCTCTCTAGGAAAAGGTTTCTCGTCACTCTGAACATATGTCGCAGGTTTTGAGCAGCGTAAAATAATAACAATCCCTTATCGCAATTTTCTCTTTTCTTTTATTTCCTTCTTAACTCCTTCAACATTACGATGAGACATTGCGTACTCTTAGAGTCCTGCTTCACCTTTTCTCACCTTTCAGGTTTGTTTTTGAGTTATACTGCTGTCTGTTGCCCAAATATATGACCTTTGACGTATAGAAAAAATTAAAAGACTAGGGAACATAAATAAGAGAGAAATTAAAGAACGATTCAAACCAATACAATTTTTGCCTGTTATACGTGAAAAAGCTATGAAAATCGGCGTATTTAAAATACACTTAGCAATTAACCCTTTCCGGCACGGGCAAAATCTGATGAAAAATGAGAAATTATCGACTGACACCGGAATCCACAAGCGAATTTTTTAGATAATTTGATTTTCTTAATTTAAGCTTTTATTGTAAAAGCAAATTTGTACTAAAATTTTATTGGTGCCGTTTGTAAGTTTGGAATTAAAATTAGGTATCCCAGACCGGGCACAGTGTGCCGGAAAGGGTTAAATAATGCATTATCAGAAATTATTTAAGCATTTGGTACATTAAAGCTGCCTTTTCAAGTAAATACAGCCAAAATAAATTTAATTTAACTTTTTTAACTTTTTAGCTGAAAAAGTTCAAAAATCAGCATTTTTGCAAATTTTCAAGCCATTTGCGGCAGGGTAAGGAAAAGTCCAAAAAATCTCAAATTTTTTGCATGAACTGAGTGCCTCCAGTGGCCACTTTTCCGCACCCGCCATAATCGAAAATCGAAAAAAAGTTTTTTTCGGCCCACCCTAATGTTCAATATAATCTTCTTTAGCTAATGCATAGCTCAAATAGTAATGGTATAGTAATGGTAATAGTAATAGTAATGGACCTTCTCACAATTTTTGGTTTATAAATAATAGTAGGTAAGCGTAGCTGCCAACTTTTACGCATTTTTCCGACCACAAAAATTTTATAGTAATTATTGTGTTATTTAATTGTCGAAATCTTATGATTAAACAAATGGAAAATCTCTGTACAATCTTAGTGGTAGCAGAAATGCATAGAAGTTGGCAGCTAGGGTTAAGCTATAGTAAAGTTTTTATTTTTTTCTTAACTTGCCTTTGCATATAATTAACTAATCCTTTATAATCTGGATTATTTTTCTGCGCTTTTCGACAAAGCAATTAGAAAATAGAAAATAAAATTCCACAGTTTCACTGTTTTCATTGAAAATCTTAATGAACATGCTAAGAGCTGTCTTTACTTAATTAATTTATATCTTCTTTATTTTCTTGTAAATTGTATTAAATGTTTTTATTAGGGTAGTAATTTCTTATACCACTGGTCATTTACGAAATTTTACATAAGATTTTATTAGGGGTATATATTAATAGAACTAAAGTGTCTATTACTGGGCTTTTGGGTGTTTTGATATATTTCGATTATTTGAAATAAAATTTTTATTTCTATTGAGAAAAAATAACATTTTAAAATGTGGGTTGTGGTACTCTTATTGGTATTTACTTATTTTTAAAAGAGAAATAATAAAAGCAAATAAATTAAATTTATGGGTTTAAAGTACAAATTTATGTAATAGATATTAATGTCTTGATTTTTAATGTAGCGAAAATATTGTTTCTAAATTTCCAAATTCGAATATATAATAAAAACTTTTCAATAAACTATATTTTATTACTTCGATTGTATTTGTTTATCTAACTAACCCACATTCTTTCATGTAATTTTAATTCTGTTGCATGTTTTCACTGATGCAGTGGTAATATTGCATAAATACAGTTTTGGCATTAACTCTATTATCGAGTGATCAAAATTGAATGAAAAGTATTTAGCGTCTTTGAATTATTAGTATATAATTTTCATATATGTTGTGTTAATAAGATAGAATGTGATGTAAAAAACGGGTGTGTTTTAATTAGCGCCCGTGTTCTCTGCAGTTGGAATAAACCCCGCATTGTGACGTCACGAAACCTAGCGTTTTTCTTGCAGACTCGAGACGGCTTTGCCCAGATACGTATCCAATGAGTTAAAAGGCACTTATTTTCTTTATTTGACTTTCTGTCATCAAAGACAGCAAGATTTCATGATCGAAATTAAACGACTTTGTGACCGGCATAAGCAAGTAAATGCTTAATATTTATCATAATTATACCATACTTTTTCTGGTGTGCATTAAAATATCGATTTTTGTATATTTGTACTACGTTTGTCTACATTTTTTAGTACACAAGATTGATTTGAGTGGAAATCATAAATAATAGAGGCTAAACTGCATTAACCCTTTGACTAAAGACTTTTTTGCTTAATTCATCATTTAAAGTTTTTTGACACCATATTTTTTAAAAATAATTTCATGCCATTAAAAGGCTGAAATATTTAGACTAATGTTACAAATGTTTTATTTAAAAAAATTGTGGTGAGAATCCGTTAATTTCAATTTATTGAACGGCAAAAAAAGTGCCAGTTAAGGGGTTAGTAGTAGATCAAATAAAGATTTTTTTTCCAGATGTCCTCTCGTCTGTCTTTCTTGCTAGACACTGTGTAATTATCCATGATTTTCTTCATTTGTCTTCACCTATCTTGTGAAACATGATATAGAGAATCTCATTACAACATATTTTAACCCTTTCGTTCATACAGTCTTCAAATGAGGACTGATAAGAACTGGCTTATAAAGCAAATAGTAATTTTTCTATATTTTTTTAATGAAGATCTGACTTGTGGACAAATAATAGTTAGCATGCAGCACAATAATAAAATTATTTTATAAAAGTTTTTATTTATCACAAAAAAGGTAATGAAAAATAATGAATAACAATGGAAAATAATTTAATAAATCGGTTAATTCTCAAAATCCCACGATAAAAAAACGTTCTAGAAATTTCGTAATTCAGAGAATATTAATTCATAGCAAATTTTTTCAATAAAAAATTTCGCTTTATATATAGAGTTTTATATCCACTTTATTAAAATACACAGCACTGTCATTAGAACAATCCACGTGTAAGATACATGGAAAAATTTAATGAATGGATATATATATAGTTTTTTTTTTTCATTTTTGTCACATTTCATATGATATTTTTATGATTAAATTTAACTATTTAATTGAAAAGTATAACATTTAAACTACGTCTAAATCAGCCGAGTATGACAGTAAACATTGTCTAAATTAATGTTTGTCAACTCAAATCGCTAAGTAGTAATGCTACCAAGTGGCCGGGACTTTTTTGGATTCAATTGTTGCCACATCATTTTTTTAATATTCACTTTATAAGACTAATATTAAAACAGTAGAAACTGTCAAAAAATCTGAAAAATATAATAAAATCCACCATTCCGCTGTGCATAAAGTAGTTACGTGTCAAAATAACATAAATACCTCAAGGTAAATTTTATGTCATTGTTCAAGAATTAGTTAATTTTTAAACTGTAGCAAATGTTTGTAATACGGTTTCTGTCAAACATCGCAGACGTGATGGAGTTCCAACAACGAAAGTGTAACCTAATTATGGAAGACATACATGGTGTCAAGCAAATAAGACCCTGATTTCAAAATTAAATTTCTCAAGAACAACGTAAGTCCACGTAAACGAAATGATTTACTTAAAAAAAAGGAGAGAAGCCTACTACAAAACACACTTTTATTCGAGATTTGTTCAAGATGGCTTTTAGGAGTAGGCCTATATTGTACATTTTTATTTTAAAGACAAGTACACATGTTGTACTTTCATTATGGGTATTTTATTTTAATTTTATTCAAGTTGTTTCTCCTTTTAAGTATTTGGCACGTAATATTCCCTTCACTAAGTTCCAGTTTTCACTGCAATATCAGTAATATTTAAGATATTATAATTATATAGATTTAATGTTGGAAGAATCACACTTTCTTAATGTTTAAAATAAAATGCAGAATAAACAACATTGCAACTTTCCACTTTCCCAAGTCGCTCAGAGGGTTAAAGAATAAAAAACATACTTTACTGTCATTTTTGTTTCATTCTAATCTCTACACGTTTTTACTCAATATTCATTCTGTAATCCAGAAAATTTAATAGACCGCATGCTTCAAGTCTGGAACGTGCCGGATTAGAACATGTTTATTGTATTAGACTTTTAACCCTTTACGGCTCAGAACACTTTCATTGCTTAAGTGTTAAAATCAATGAATTACACCAGAATTTGGAAACAACTTTTTTTGTAAATAATTAAAAAAAATGCATTCTCGCATCTAATAAACAATTCATATCCTGGATATGTGCGCGTTCTTTTGGGTTAACACTAGAACCGCTATTAGGGGTCAAATTGGCCCCTGACAGATTGATAATAGTCGATTCGAACCAGAATTTTCTTCATAAGATTTGTTAAATGTATACCGCACATAAATAGATTTATTAAATAAAATTAGTAGTTTAAAATCCAAATTCTGGTGAGAAAACACTTTTTGTAAAACTTGAGTAAAATACTCGGCGGCCCTAGTGTTTAATAATAAAAAAGGAATAATAATAAAGGAATAATAATAAGGAAAAAATGAAGAATTTGTATGGGATTTTTCTTTTTAGTGGAATTTCATTATTAAAGTGAATAAAAGTATCTCTAACCCTAATATTATAAAAACGATCACCTACCAAACCTGAAGTTTCTATTTTAAAAACAAGTAACTAGCGCTATCACCGCCACAGTTACTGATTTTTTTATATCCAGATCTTTCCTCTATTAGGCACTTATACCTAAATAATAACATTAGCAAATTGTTTCAATTAAAAAAATATATTTACACGAGACTCTCATTTCATTTTTCTAAATGATCTTTTAAACTATGGTAGCCAGTTCTAAGGCAGCGCCAATAAAAACATTTCTTTTCGAGCAACAAAAGTATTTTCACGCGAATAATAAAAATAGACTGAATACGTTGATGATTTTTTTTATCAAATTTAAAACAATACATGCAAAAGTGTTCTTCAAAACAACTTTCTTACAACGTTGTTAAAAAATACAAGACACAAGTAATCTGCTTGCTTAATTTACTTTATTTTCATTAATTCATTTTTTGTTAATTCAATTTTTTAATTCAGTTCTTTTACTTTATTAACAAAATGTTTATAATTGTGTAAACCAAAAGGAAATGCTAGACTTTTTCAGAAAAAGGACGAATTTGGTTCGTAAACTGCGGAACTGATTGTTTCATACCAGATTTTACAAACGAATTTCTTAATTTCTTACTAAAAAAATGCTTCCCCCCCCACTCACGTTTAATGTAAAAGCAAAAATGTATTCAAACATTATAGGTACTGGAGGACAGTTTTGAAATAGAATTAAGGGGTCACCACTCTTAACCCTTTCCGGCGCAGAGCAAATTCATTGCTTAAGTGTTGAAATTAATGACTGACACCGGAATTTGAAAACTGCTTTATTTATAAATAAGAAACAGCTACATTTTACGCATTCAATAAACCCAAAAAAAATTTATTAAAATTCCGGGGAAGAATTCCGTTTGAGAATTAAAATCGAGTGGTTTCATAGATATACCACCTCGATTGAAAATTCTGAATAAAAAGTTAGTAACCAGTTTTAGTAACACTGATTATAATTTGATCTTGTCTGGTATTTCACAAAACAGGTTATTTCAAAATATATTGGTTTAAATCTGCTATCGTAAAATTGTACATTTTTATTGAAGTTTTCTCTCACCTCATACATGTAGAAGGTAAATGTGTAATTTAATTTAAATGTCCATGATTACGTTGTTAGTTTTTTCTATTACTTCGGATTTTTATGTTTTGAGCGGAAAGAGAAAATAATAAATTAGATCTTTATCATGGACTGTAAAGAAAAATACATCGCCTTTGATAGCTTCATAAATTCAAAAGGCATATTATCGATTTCAAATTAAATTTTTCATTTCAACTTTCAACACATTTTCAATATAAACAGCTAAAGTTACAGTTACTGTATAAAATCCCTTAAGTATGAATTTAAATCTCTACGTTTGGCCAAAATTAAAGGCATTAAGTAAGCAATGAAAAACAGATAAATGCGTACAGTCATAGTTTATTATCTTTTAAATTAGTTTATTCGTTTAAAGATTCTAATCCAAGGGTATTTAGTTTCAAAAGCGACTGTTTTCGAAAGACACGATGCTAATCCTACCATGAAATATTTCAATGCACCTTCATAAATAATTTTCAAATTTCCAAGACTGTTATTCTGTTGTTAGTTGAAAACTTTAGACCTTTAATCTTCTGACACTAGTTAATCCTAATTTTGAGCATTAAATAGCTTATTGTTGATATATATATATATTTAGTTATAGGTATTTTAATGCTTTCAAAGTTGTATCAATAATATTGAAATGAACGTATCACGAATACCGGCCATTAATATTCGTATTACTCTCTTAAAAAGGTATATTTTATTAGTTTATAAGATTCTTTTAACAGTTTTACCATGAGTACCAGAGTACCAAAGCATTTAACTTTATTTTTTTATCATTATTTTTTATACTATTTTTTAAAAATACAGAAAAGTCCTACACTTATACAATTATTTCAAGAGAAAAAAAAGAAAATATTTTTAAGTGTAACATAAAAATAGTTGACAATAGTAATCCTATAACAAATTTGCTAATTTGGCAAATGTTTTATTTAAAATTTTTTGCAATAATACAAGACATTTTAAAATAAGAATGTTTAATTCAAGCAATTTTGCGTAATCTGTCATTAAGTAAACGAAATAATATTTTAGGAAATTTGTGGTATGAATGCGAATTCTTTTTTTTTCTCTTGGGGGCGGGGATTCAAAGTATCAACATTGTCCTATAGACAGGGTTCGCACAGTTCTACCACTAAATTTTAAGAATATTTTCGAAGTGTTTCACTGCAGAAAAATATCGTAAAATCCATGAATGAAGGTGGGGTTTACGAATGTTGTGGTTTAAAAATTAAATGTAAAGTTTCTTATTTTTAATAGTGGTGCCAGAGTCCTTGGAAATTCCAAGGAGTGTGCGAACCTTGCCTATAGGTGTGCAATAGGGTGCTTTTTGTCCCTATTTAATAAAACACAGTGTAACGCATAGCGCGCCGAACCGGTTTTTCCTTCCCAAACGGCCATTGAAATAAACGCTCACACTGAGATCAGTATGTCGTCGTTGTACACCCGAAGCTTCACAGCAGAACCAGAAATTTGCCTACAAAAGAGTAAAATGGCAATCTACCTTTTTTTCGGTGTGGGGGGGGGCGAAAAATACAATTTCAAAGTGCTATAAAATAATAATCATAGTTAATAATTATTAGTATTATTTCAATAGTTACAACAGATTTTTTTATTACACATTCTTATAGCATATTTGTAAAAATTTTATTTTATTAAGAAATCTTAATTTTGTTATGGTATATAAATTTATGTGAAAAATACATTTTTTATCCACTGTCCTAGGAAGGGCATCTACAGTAGTATGTTTATAATTTATTTAAAAAATGATTATTCGGACATCATTAAATATCAGTATTCGGGATATTGAGTATCAGTTGAAAACAGACTTTTTAAAAACTTCTTTTTTCCCCTGTATTTATGAATGATTCTTTTTAGTTTCGAAATTACTCACAGTGTTAAATAGCTAGTTAATCTGAAATTAAACCTTAAACCTGTTTAAAAAATATATAAAAAATACTATTTAGGTAAAAAAACTAAAAAGCTAATTTAAAATAAAACAAAAATAAATAAAAATTACTAATAATTTAGGTATGCAAAAATAAGTTAAATCAGTAGCAATTTTCTCAATAATGGCAATGTTTTGGGTCTTGTAACTTGTAAATTTGTAACTATGATACATTGAATTGAAAACAGACTTAATTTTAATTAGAGTTTACGAAAAAAATGGAATGCTTTATTTTATTCGCATACATGAGAAAAGTAAAAATTGTCACAGATGATTTTGTAAGAAAATTGCGGATTTTTCTCGGAGATTTCTGATTATAAATTAGATGGAATTGTTAGACTTTATTGGCCCCATCTTGCCACTATCGTGACATCAGTCGAACCAAACTAATGGACATATACGATCAGAAGATTCAAAATTTGCTCGGAACCAACATCTTTTACACCAATTTTATTTGGTTTGCCTCCATTTAGCTGCTTTTTTCACTTAAGCTTTGATACCATTATCAATAGGAATCTACAATAAAAGCATTAAAAATGTACAGTGAAGATAATAAAATACATAACTAAAGTAGCTATTGTGGCTTCTTGAAACTTCTTAAATCCTTACGGTCTTTACTTATTGAACACGCTGTATATACCACATACTAAAGAATATGCCATTGTAAAATTGAAATATTATTCATCAGAAGAATTTCTAAAAGATCAAAATGCATGACTTTGGAAATCATATCGAGACTTTTTTCCAAGACCATTAACGTATAGAAAATCCAAAAATTTTCAAAGATACATTTTGATGTTCTGTGGAAATTTTTGGTTGGTTCTATTTCTTGAATTCCTTGCTGAATAAAGATCGGTACTACTGATCCGTCTCGAGTTGTTTACTATTTTCTTGGGATGGGTTTTAGGTTTTGCCATCTAAATTGGCAAATGAAGCACTTCTATAACATAATCAAACGCACTTGTACAATAAGGTTGAAATTATTAATGAAACCGTAATAGTATTTGTAAGTAATTCATACAATTTTATTCTAAACATTGTACTTCAATATCAATTATATAATCACATGTATTTTCCTGTGGTTTCGATCATTTGTCTACCGTGATTAGAAAATGCATTTTTTATTGAAACAATTAAACGCATTTCTCAAAATACAATTTTTTAATTCCCTTTATTATGATGAATAAGAAAATTCAAAACATAAATATATTATCAAATTCCTATTTTTTTTGCAAAAAATTAATCATAAATTCAACACTATCCATGTTTATATATTTGTGTATCTTGGAGAAATAAAACATAATCCTATACAAAACCAACCAGGTAAAAGATTCGGAAGTGAGTAAGCTTTGAAAAAAATATCCTTGAAACAATATTCCTTGAAATTATCTAAAAGTAATTTCTCAAGTTACTCGAAAACACTGAAAAAAATGCAAAACATTTAATCATACATTTTTTGCTATTCTTCGTAAATTGATACGATTGTTCTGGTGACGGCAGTGATGTGTCTAAATTAAAACTTTGTCTTTTATAGTTGATATTATACAAGAGTGGATAAGATACTATCGCTTTGCTGTTCTGTTTCGGATTTAAAGTAGGTTTCAATGAAGTTCCGCGTGATACGTTTTTCAATATAGACATATAAATGAAAAAAACCGTTGGTTCACACAGCTTTTCAGTGAATAGACTAAAATATATATGAAAACCAAAAATGTCCTTGTTTAATTTAGTTTTAATGCACGTACTATACAGGGTGATTCCGAATTTTTTTTACAATGAAAGAGGGGTGATAGTACACATCAAGACAAACAATATTAAATAGGAGACCAAGGGTCCAAAACGTTTTCTTAAGGAAATAGCCGCCATTAAAGTTTAGGGACCAAAATTTCAAATAAACATAAAAAACGGAAAAATCGGTCAATTGATTTGCGGTTTTCACTAAAATTCTTCTTTATGTCGGCATTTTCTTCAAATTAAATTATAAAGATAAATTTAAAAAAATGCCGATAGAGGGCGCTTTAGACTTTGGAGTAACGAACAAATATTTTTTGCCGGTATTTTTTGCATCTCATTAAATGTTTTCGTAAGCTTAGACTCAAACTTAAATTTTGAGCTCAAAATCTGTAGTTGGGAATGGTTAAGTAACACAAACTGAGCTGTGTTCAGAGGGTTCAAATTTCAAATGATTATAAAAAACGGAAAAATTGGTCGATTGATTTGCGGTTTTCACTAAAACTATTCTTTATTTAGGTATTTTCGTGAAAATAAATTATAAAGATAAATTTCAAGAAATGCCGATAGAGGGCGCTTTAGACTTTGGAGTAACGAAACACTCTTTTTTGGCGTTATTTTTTGCATCTTATTAAATGCTTTCGTAAGCTTAGACTTGAACTTAAATTTTGAGCTAAAAATCTGGATAGCTGGGAGTGGTTAAGTAGACAAACTTAGCTGTGTTGAGTGGGTTCAAATTTCAAATAATTGTAAAAAACGGAAAAATTGGTCGATTCGTTTGCGGTTTATGCTAAAACTAATTTTTAAATCAGCAGTTTTCTTGATCAATCAGTGTTTTCTTGAAAATAATTTTTAAAGATAAATTTCACAAAATGCCGATAGAGGGCGCCTTAGACTTTGGAGTAGCGTACAACTATTTTTAACTGTTGTTTTTTTAATCTCATTAAATGCTTTCAAATGCATAGACTGAAATTTTGGGCTGAAATTCTGAATCGCTGGGAGTGTTTAAGTAGCGAAAAATTGAATTCTGCTCGAGGAGGAAAGAGGGTTAAATTTTAACTCCTGAACACACTTCACTTTACGCTTCTTAACTCCTCATAACGATTCAGGATTTGAGCTCAAAATTTAAGTTTAAATCTAAGCTTCCGAGAACATTTAAAATGCTTTTGCAAGCATTTAATTAGAACCAAAAATTAATGGTTAAAATGAATTGTTGGTTACTCTGAAGTTTAAGGCGCCCTCTGACGGAATTTTTTGAGATTTATCTTTAAAAATTATTTTCAAGAAGATACTGACTTAAAGCATAGTTTTATTTTAAACCGCAAACGAATCGACCAATTTTTCCATTTTCTATAATTACTTTAAATTTGAACCTCCCCTTCCCCCTTGAACACATTTCAGTTTGTGCTACTTAACCACTACCTACTATTCAAATTTTCAGCTCAAAATTTAAGTTTAAGTCTAACCTTCCTAAATCATTTAAAGAGATGCAAACAATAACGGCAAAAAATAGTTGTTTGTTACTCCAAAGTCTAAAGCGCCCTCTATCGGCATTTTTTGAAATTTATCTTTATAATTTATTTTCACGAAAATACCTAAATAAAGAATAGTTTTAGTGAAAACCGCAAATTAATCGACCAATTTTTCCGTTTTTTTTAATCATTTGAAATTTGAACCCTCTGAACACAGCTCAGTTTGTGTTACTTAATTACTCCCAGCTACAGATTTTGAGCTCAAAATTTAAGTTTGAGTGTAAACTTATGAAAACATTTAATGAAATGCAAAACATACCGACAAAAAGTAGTTGTTCGTTACTCCAAAGTCTAAAGCGCCCTCTATCGGCATTTTTTTGAAATTTATCTTTATAATTTTATTTCAAGAAAATGCCGACATAAAGAATAATTTTAGTGAAAACCGCAAATCAATCGACCGATTTTTCCGTTTTTTATGTTTATTTGAAATTTTGGTCCCTAAACTTTAATGGCGGCTATCTCCTTAGGAAAACGTTTTGGACCCTTGGTCTCCTATTTAATATTGTTTGTCTTGATGTGTTTTATCACCCCTCTTTTATTGTAAAAAAAATTTGGAATCACCCTGTATATTGTTTACGATTGTCACAGAAATTGTTTTGTATTGCTATAAAAAATTATCTTTTAATGTACACCAGAAAAAGTATGTTATGAGTGTAAAACATAATAAACCATTGCCGTGCAATAACTGTTCGTCTTCACTATGTTTTCTTGAATTCAAGGTGTCTTGCTCTTTTCTGTGAGAGCAAGAAGAAAAACAAAAGATACTCTCTTTAAATCGATTTGTTTAAAGTAATTGACTTCCGCGAGACTTTAAAATCGAATTTCAGTCGAAGTACGAACGTGCTTATTTTAAAGTACGTTTTAACTATTTGCAGGGCAGTGATGCTGCTGTGGCATCTCATAATTTTAACCCCTAATGCAGTGTGACCGTTTTTTCAAGCTAAAAGCAGGCTAGATTCAGACTGACAACAAGCTAAAAATAAATTCGATGGTCCTGCCATCTATCGATCGTCAATATATCAATAGACTGACAACTATCTTTTAGCCTGAGTTTTTAGCTTGTTGTGAGTCCTACAACAGTCCAGATTTCTTACAACAATCCAAAAACGGTCACACTGCCCTAATTGCCACATGATCACCAGATTTTTTCAATGATTGTTTCCCTTCTATTAAATACACAAAAATACACATTGCTTGTTTACAAAGCAATGTTCTTACAAATGCTGAAGCCATCCAATTATTTCAACACTTTTCGCGTGCAAGTACTTTTCCCTTGAAAGGGATAAGGGAAAAGTTTTAATTAAATTTTCTGAGTGCCTATGAAATAAAAATTAGACGCTCTTTTTTAAAAACATATCCCATTCTTTTCACACATGAAGCAGGGATAAGCAGGGATGAAACATTTTTCTTGTTAAATAAATTGGTTTAACTGTCAAAAATTGTAATTAATATAATAAAATTTATAATTTTTGAATATGTTAAAATGTTTCAATATGCTATTCTGAAATTTTCCATTTTCGAAACATAATATGTAAAAAACATTTTTGTAAAAGTTTTCATATCCCTTCCTATTCTCCCCTAATAACAGCAATTAATATGTATTTTGAAACAATGCTCCTGATTAACATATCGAATACTTTATAAATTTAGGTCACAAAACTTATCAATACTGATGAATTATTTCTGCAAAGATTATTAATATGTGATACTAAAACAATTTCTAATGCAGCTTTAGCTACTAACACAACAAAAGATTTGAACATACTAATTTAACTTTTGACACACGCGTATAAGAATTACTTTATTGGATAAATTACTATGTCTGATTTCAATCAATGCAGCATTTAGCATTTCAGCATATTTTAGTTTATAGAATTTCAATAGCATATACAATGGTATATTCAATAACAATAATTTAATAATCCATGAATGAACCATGAACAAAGACCTACAAAAATGCTCTTAAAGTGTATTAAAATAAAATTTAACAAAAAGTCTTAGCCCCTTCAGAGTCACTTAATATTTGAAAAAAAAAAAACATCAATAACGTACCAATTTTTTTTTATTACAGAAATTGATAATTATAAGGTTTCTAAATAAAATGTGCAACTGTTATTTTTACGCAATAAAGAACAATTTATTACAGAATAAAGTCACTTTTGTAGAAATACCATCAAGCAAGAATTCTGTGTGTTTACACCATAAGCTTCGCCCCACGATAAATATGGGCTACCTTTATATATATATATATATATATATATATATATATATATATATATATATATATATATACCGGGTGTCCCGTGGGTATTTTTCCGGGTAAATTTCCGTGGGTACAAATCCGAACCGAACCTAAAAATTCTCCTTGAAAAAAAATTATGGATTTGATAACTGACCCGAACCAAATCTGAATCCCGCAAAAATGTTCAAATGAAGCATAACCCGATCTAAACAAGAAAAAGTAATTTTCGTGGGCATGAAACCTCACCACCTAAATATTTTCTTAAAAAAAACCCGAAATATGACCCGAACGAAATCTGAAACCGATAAAAATATTCCAGAGAACTATAACCCGATCCCAGCAAGAGAAAATACTTTCCATGGTCATAAACCCGACTCAAACCTAAAAAATTCCATTTGGAAAATCCTGAACTTTGTCCCAGACCACATCTAAATCTGACCAAAATATTCGAAAGAACAATTACTGGATTTGAGTAAGGCAAAATAATTTCGATGGACATGAACCCGATACGAACCTAAAACTTCCATTCGAAAAAATACCTGAAATTTGAAATGAACCAAACCGGAATCTAACAAAACCATTTCAAAGAAACGCGACCGGATCCAAACAAGACAAAATATTTCCATGGACATGAACCCAATCTGAACCCAAAAAATTTCTTTGAAAAAATCTCGAAATCTGAACTGAACGAAATCTGAACTGGGCAAAAATATTCCAGGGAAACATGTCCTTATTCGAACAGGACAGAATAATTTCCATGAACACGTAAGACCCGAATCCAACAGCTATATTTGAAGAAAAACCCGAAATCTGAATTGAACCAAATCTGAACACGACAAAAATATTCAAAAGAACTATAACCCAATCCAACCAAAACGAAATAATTTCCATGGCCATAAACCCGACTCGATCCTAAAAAATTCGAATTGAAAAAAAAACCCTGAAATTTGACCCAAACCACATCTGAATCCGACCAAAATATTCAAAAGAATCATAACTGGATTTGAGAATAAAATAATTTCCGTGGACATGAACGAGATCCGAACCTAAATATTCTATTTGAAAAAATACCTGAAATTTGAATCGAACCAAATCTAAATCTGATAAAAAATATTCCAAAGAACCGTAACCGGATCCGAATAAGACAAAAATTTCCATGCACATGAACCGAATATGAACCTAAAAAATTTCTTGGAAAAAATCACGAAATCTAAACTGAACCAAATCTGAACTTGAAAAAAAAATATTCCAGTGAAGCATGTTCTTATTCGAACAAAACAGAATGATTTTCGTGAACACGCAAGAAAACCCGAACACAAAAATTCCATTTGAAGAAAAAGCCGAAATCTGAATTGAACCAAATCTGTTCCCGACAAAAATATTCCACAGAACCATAACTGGATCCGAGCAAGGCAAAATAATTTCCATAGACATGAATCCGACCCGAACATTAAAATTCAATTTCAAAAAATACCTAAAATCTGAATCGAACGAAATCTGAACCCGACGAAAATATTCTAATGAATCATAACCAGATCCAAACAAGACAAAATAATTTCCATGGTCATGAACCCAATATATGGCTAGGTAACATTTACCCTAATTTCCTGCGTATAATCCGCGGATCAAACAATTCTTTTTCGACCCAGAAATTTTATTTTGTATTTGAAAGCAAATATTTACGGCGATCTAAGAAGTAACATTTCATTTAATAAAATTTCTGGGTTGAAAAATGATTGTTTGATCCGCGGATTATACGCAGGAAATTAGGGTAAGTTGCAATTACATTACGGTAAGTCTTTGATTATGTTTAATTTCCCGTTTATGTTTAATTTACAGTTAGGTCACGGTTAAGTTAGGTTAAAGTTAAATGGCATTTATGTTATGGTTAGAATAAGGATAGGTTACAATAAAGTGACGGCTAGGTTACATTTATGTTATATTTAAGTTATGGTATTTATTTTGTATTTATTTGCTTTGAGGTAGGCGCTACAGCTATTCGCCGGCATAACCTCCAATAATCACAAGAAACCATATAGAACACTTTATTACAGAATATCCAGTACATACATTTTCACAGGGACAACACAGACACCCAGCCGCTAGCTGGACTCGAACCAGGGACCAGCGGTGTGAGAGCAGCCTTCGCTACCATCCACGACACTGGGTCGGCCAGGTTATGGTAGGGTACTGTTAAGTCGCAGTTAGGAAACAGTCAGGTTATGGTTACGGTACAAAAGTTTACGGTTAGGAATTTGTCCACAGAGTGAACATTACGAATGTTTTGATTAAAAATATACACTTACGTTTGTTAAATTGCTCTGAAATTATAATACTATATACCAACCTTTTATCATCGAGTATCGATTTCATTCACGGTGTAGTCGGATTTAGGAGTGATATAATTAGTTTGAAATTCAAAATATTTCACTTGAGATTTCTATGTGAAAAGATAATTAGTTACGTGACTTAACAGTGATTTTTACAGGTAAATTATATCAACACCTCGACACGAAAATAACGCAATCGTTGGATACATGTTCCCTCCCGCGTTTCTCATTGCTCATTTTAAGTATTTTTAGAGCTTAATATTAGTTGTTTTTTAAACCGATTTTTCACACACTCAGTTGCCACGTATTTCAGACAAGTTGCTCCGAGTTAATGATAAAATCATACAAATTTCAAGTTAATTTAATATTGTTAATTCGGACCGGGCAAGGCCGGGCGGGTCAGCTAGTCCAAAAAAAGTATTGGTTAAGATTATGTTTTAGATTTGTTTTAATGTTCCAAAATTTTGCCTTATGAAGTCTAGATTACTCAAAATCGGTAGTTTTATTCCTTTTCAATGTTTATTTAACACTAGAACCGCGGGAAATTTTACCCAAGTTTTATAAAATTCATTTGCATCAGAATTTTTATTTAAGTCTATTTAACTTATTTATTTTATATAATTTTTGTGCAGCTTACATGTAAGATATTTTAAGAAGACTTATCTGGTTCGAATCGACATCTTTACACTAAATACGGGTCAAAATGACCCGTCTCCGCGGTTCTAGTGTTAAGAAGAGAACAACGTAAGGACTAACTGCATGAGGAATAATTTTGACAATGTGTGGGGTTTGACTAAATAAGCGTTAAATTAAAAATAAATAAATAAATAAATAAAAATAAATAAATAAACGTGCTTTTGCAGCATTCTTATTTTAAAGCAAGTTAGAAATTTCACGTGAAGCGAAGAAAATGAGGTGCGTTCGTACGATAACGAAGTTTTAAAAATACCTCTCACATATTTCAATCTCATACAATTGTAAATATTAATTACAATTAAAATGCGCGTCAAACAATGTTGTTAATATACCGTTATATAATGGAATACTTTTGTGTGTCTTTGTACATTAATAACAAATGTTCTTTGCACTATAGATTATGCAAAATGTGTATTATAATATGTACTTTACAGATACATATCAATTTTATTATGTTCGAATGAGTGTAACACCATTAAAATGCATTTGAAACATTTTCCCCCATTGACCGTAATGTAAAGGAATAATTTTGATTGTCCCTGCAACTAATCTATGCATCCGATTTTCATAAAATTTGATATGACTGAAAAGAATTATGTAGTAATAATGTATTTTAAATTTCAAACGATTAAAATGCAGTTGAAACTTTTTTCCCATTGACCGCAATGTAGCTGAATATTTTTGATTGTCCTTGTAATTGATCTATGCATCCGATTTTCATAAAATTTGAAATGACTCAACAAAGTTATGCAATAATTGTATATTTTAATTTTCAAACGAGTCGGTTGGGTAGGTTTTGCGCTGTTATATGCGACGAAAGGACGGACGGACGGATAGACAGACTGAACGACTACTATAGGTGCTACGTATTTACATAATTACGAACGCACCTAACAAGCCATTTTTCCTATGTAATTCAACTTCGAAAAATATGCTCCAAAAATTAAACGACATGCCACAGAGCAGACGGAATTTTCACCCTCAAATCTTGATATTCTAATTAAGGTATTCTCTAGAAATGTTTGTATTTTTTTTTTTTTTTCAGTTGTATCACATACTTTTACCATTTTAATACAGAAAAATCTTAATTAGGAGAAAATTTCACATTGCTAAAATTGTTCCCATTTTGTAAAAAAAAAAAAAAAAAAAAAAAAAAAAAAAAAAACTACAGTAAATCTTATTTTTGTTGTGTCTGCGATCTCGAATGACATAAATTCGGAAAAATAATTAGAAATTGTAAAATTCCAAGTAGAATATGTAGTTTAATTTTTAATTTTGAAATATCTGCGGAGTTAAATAATTAAAACAATTTAGAATTATTTCATGAAATACTAATGGTGGAAAAGGACATATGTTTATATCCATCTCCATATGTTTTGATCTTAAATTCGAAAATGTTCAACTTTATAAACGACGCATGAATGATTGTTTAAAATAGGTACATTTTTATTGAGAAATCTTAAATTGTATACATTATTTATTATTTGAAATATTGTATTTTTTAAATCAATTAAAGTCAAATTTGATATTATCTCAATCTAAAATGACGTATTTAATACTTTATCGTTGTGTAGAGAGATACCGGAGTCAACTGAAATTGTCATTGAGTTTTGGGAAATTTACATTATTAATCCAATATATACCATTTCAGACATCAGGAAAACGGACGTGAAAATTGCTACAATCTTATCTAGTGCTTGTCTTGCAAGACAGAAATTTAGATTGTATCAGTCGAAATTATTTAAACAGATGCATCAACTGCTTAGCTGGTCGTCCAATTAATGAGTTATCGCTGTAATTCAGAATGAAGATTTAAATAAAATGGTTTATTTAAACGGGACGTACTGATATATAATTAAAACAGTTAAGTAAATATTGCAGAAGCTTTTACTTAGTAAGTACAGATTTTAAATTCCTATGAATTTCAGGAAAATACGATAAATATTAATAAATTATGCTGATAAATAAAAAAATACTTGATGTAGGTTAAAAAAGTTAAAGTACTAAATTCTTTATTGATATCCAAATCAATTTTATTTAATGCAATGGTTAAGAGGTCAATGTTTTTTTCATCCTTCTACTATTTTATTCTTTTTGTTTATGTTTTGTAATAAAGATATTCTAGTTTTAGTCTAAAATACATAGTAAAGGATCTAGATGGACATTTTTCTATTTTTAAAACAACATTTTTAAATTGGCCGAAAATAAAGTTCTTTTTAAAAGATACAGAAAAAAATTAAATAATTTAAAAACACATTACAGTTTTTTATTGATCATTGAATCTATACTTTTAATGTTATAAAAAGCGGCTCAGGATCCATCATGTCTCAGTATGATCGCTTTACCAACACTTGCTGTTATAGCCAGAAACGTTTTTTACTTTCAAAGGTTTATCTTGCTCTTTTAACTCATGGATAGGAATGAAGAAAAATATAGGTACCCTAATTTCCTGCCTATAATCCGCGGATCAAACAATTCTTTTTCGACCCAGAAATTTTATTTCGTAAATGAAGGCAAATATTTACGGCGATCTGAAAAGTTATATTTTATTTAATAAAATTTCTGGGTCGAAAAATGATTGTTTGATCCGCGGATTATACGCAGGAAATTAGGGTACATAAGGCATAAAAAATTAGGTTTTTGATATCGATGGTAAGTTTTCGATACAGATTTGATGTATAGATTACTTTGCACTCTATGTATCGATACCTGTTAGAAATTAATTTTTCATGTGAAATTCATCTTCGAAAATTATTTTAAATACATTTGTAAATAAATCTAACGAAATTGCCTTTGTTTAAGAAATTTCCGCTATTGGCTTAGTCGTTAAAAAGGGCTGCAACATTTAGTTAAGGTGAAACTACTCTTCATACAGACAGAAAAGCATCCCATGATAATTTGCATGATTTTTGTGGATGTAAGAATTGAATTTGCATTGTGATTCGATTTTATTGCTATTGTAAGTTTATAGGAGTTAGAACGCTTCTTAAAGTTCACTATCCATTCTAGTTCAGCGGGAATGCTTCAAACATTGAGAAACAAATTGGAAATTGCACGACGAACGTGACAAATAAGTACTACGTTCGTACTACAACTAGTTGTATAAGTATTCAGCTTTTCATGCAATAGCTGGTAAACTCTTATGTAAAACGGCATCAACAGAAAATTTGATGACAATACATATCTGAAAATAATAGGGTTCCATCTTAAATAGGACCTTATCAACATCGCAAAACCTAGAATAATTAGCTATCACGGTTTATCTTTGTATTAATTGCTTATCTTTTTACTAAGATGTTTAAATAAATGAGTAACACCGGTAAATGTGAACATATAATTTGTGAATAACATTTTTCACATACATAATAAATTAAATTTTTTTAAAAATCAAAATTCCGATATCGGGATTAAAATTTTGTGGTTTCGTAGAGAAAGCAATGAACGTTAAAGGGTTAATGTAAAGTACCCCATATCATTCATTCATTTTTGTATAATGTAAAATATAAAAATCTATATTTAAAAAAAAAACACCAGAAATTGTATGGTGTAAATGTGAAAAGCATTAAGTATATGACGTCTTTTTAGCAATTCAGTTTCTTCATTTCTATATAAACAGTCGTGTTAGCTTCCTGTATCTAAGTAACAGCAAGTCATAAAAAGAAAAGTCTTAAAATCGTGAATCTTGTGGAGATAAGACCATGCATTTGTGAAATTAATCTTTTATTAATGAAAGTTTCCTACATACAAGGTGTCCGAAAAAACTTGAAGCAGTCGAATAACTCCAGAAATACACATCAGATTAAAGAACGAAAATGTGTATGCTAAATGGTTTTTCTTTAAGCTACTCAGTGATGCCAAATTTTACCATCGCAACCGAACCTGGGTGTCAGAGGGAGGTAAACTTTGAGATCGTGAATAACACCCATCTTTTTTGCAAATTCGAACAATATGTGCAAAAATACATTAATTTTGTATTTAACCTTTTTTTCGCATCTACATTTATCACTATGTAATTGAGCATATTCGGCAAATACATATTTTGGTTTTCTCAATCATCTCGAAATCTGATTGGCCAGAACTTTTGACGTCAAAGTTTCCGTTTTTTCCGGGTTTCTAGAAATACAACAGTGGCGGTTGAATCAATTTGTCATCATTTCTAAATAATAACCTGCGTAATTTCTTTTTTAACTGGTAAATACAAATCTCCCTCACTCCCTAAATAAAAAATGTTTTGTCTTCATTATTTGGGGGGAGAAGTGTGTGTATATTCTCTATTTGGATAGCTCTTATTGCTATTTTTATTATCTAATTCGGGGTGCTAATGGGGCTGCGGTGTATATACAGTAAAACCTCTAAATAAAGGACATTTCAGAAGCGCAGAAACTGACCGCTGATTAGAGGTGTCCGCTATTGAGAAACATTAAAAAATCAAAACGTACCAAGAAATGCTTAATGCTTCATTAATTGGCTTTTATACATTTTAAAACATTTATTATATGATTAATCAGAAATTGAAATTATTGTTTTAAGTGGCCACTCGACTCACTGAAAAAGAACCGGATGAAAATGTTAAGGTGTTATTTTCAAATTTTTCGCTTAAATTTTAATATATTAATGTATTATTTTTCTGCATAGAATAGCTGACGACAATCTAGAACGGGCTAGCTTTTTTTGATTTTGGTTATATATTTTTAATATTGTGATAGTATCAATTTTTAGAACCGGCTTCAGAAAGTTAAAGTATTTATTTTAATCCGAAACCAAAATCAAAAAAGTAAAAAATAGCCCGGTAGATCATCCTTAGCCTTATCCAAAAGAATCATTAGAAAATATTAAAATTCGAGCGAAATGTTTTTTCAAACATTTCGCACGAATTTTAATATATAATATATAATATAATAACGTCCCCATAGACTTAACATTATCATCCAAGTCTTTTTCAGCGAGTCGAGTAGCTTCTTAAGCAAGTAAACAGAAATAGTTTTCCATAGGTTGAAAAATTATAAAATTTTGAAAAACTTATTGAATGTCGATCCTAAAATTAAATTTGAAAAGAAAATGTCGTCTCTGTAGTAATATAGTATATTATTTGATTTTTTCATCTTTACCTTAAATCAAAGTAAACCAAAGTTCCAACGGTCCACATTGCGTGTCATAGATGTAGAAAAAGTACATATAAGGAAAGTTAAATTGTGATTTTAAAAAATATTATCTGTCCTTTCATGCTTTCAGGAGGAAAACACTTACATTTCTAAATTGTTGAAATAAATGCTTCACACCGGAATGTACGAACAAATTTATTTCTAAATACAAAAAGGCAAAATTTCGTAAACTTAACAAAGGAAAACTTTTGTACTAAATTTCTGGAGTTACTTGAATTTTAGATATTTAATTACTGTCCCTAAAAGGGTTAACTATGGAAAAAATACACTATTTCTGTTACCAATGAAATCATATTTTTATGAATAATAAAATTAAATAATTAAAATATCGACAATTTTTGAAGGGATTTTCCCAAAATCAAGCGACGATTAAGCGATTAAGAATCCCTATTTACCCCCACCAGTAAAATTTTACCGAAAAATTTTCCTTTTTTAATCGGAGCATTTTCTCGATTTAATAAAGCACAGATTTCTGTTTTTTGAAACCGGTGGCAAAACATTAAAAATTCTGTAAAAGGGTCCCGTCGCGAATATTTTAATTAAAGCAAGCACTGTTTGTGCTTATTGTCAAGAAAATATGAGTATTCGATAGAAGAAAGTGTCCGATGGCTATTCTTGGGGTTATCGGAATCACATGGTTGATGCAAATGAAAAAAATGAAAAGATGTAAAAAGTAAGTACTTTTTTGAATAAAAGTTTGTTTTAATTTTTATTTTATTTCTGAATATAGCGTTACAGATTACTGTAGTTTGGATTTTATGTATTTGCTTTCTCAATGTAGTCAAATTGCGTTAACAAATTTAATAATTAAATTGCTTTATGTGATTTTTATTTTTGGATAAAAGTCGGTTTATTTTTTGAGAAAAACAGACGTTTTTGTGATTTTTTTTTCCTTTCTGAATGTTAGAGATTGCTTTAAAGTGCTTTTATGTATTTGGGCAGTCAATGTAGGCTTAGGTTACTTAATGCGATTGTTAGGTGTTTAGCTGGGAATGTAGGCTTTAAAAATGCTGCATTGTGATTTTTATTGTGAGTTGTTTATATATTTAGAATCGATTTTTTGCCTTACTTTATTGTGTAAAAGTTTTTTACTGTTTGCTCATTACGACTCCTTCCGGCTTAAAGTGGCTATAAATGACCACTTGGCGAAAACGGGCTTTTCACGCCAAGAAAAAAAACTGGTGGACTAGGGGCGAATACCAAAGCTGTTCCTTTTCTTGCAAATGTTCTCAAAGATTTTTGTGTTGAAAAACTGGTGCGAAATGGAGTTAAAAAATAGCCGCCTGCGGCAGTCCAGAAATTTTAAAACAAATTATGCATTACATTTCATAGCTGCAGCAGCCAGCTTCGTTTCTTGAATTGCGCCAGAAAAATTTTGATAAGTCTGTTTGACAGTTGTTTTACCTTTTTATTTATCAAAAGTATCAAATAACGTTGCTGGTGGCAATATTAAATCAAACGTGATAATAATAATTTAATTAAACAGAGTGATCGTCAAGAAAGGATAACGATACACGAGTCCCTTGTGACAATATCATTTATGGCAAAGGATTAATGTTCGAAATCGTGTATTTTAATACGCAACCTCTAAAATCAGATGAACAATAATGGACCTTTCTCTTGGTTCCAGTTGCAATTACAAACTTTTAAAATGGAAAAAAAAGCAATTATTTTTTATTCACAGCATAAAATATTACATTAATGTTCCAAAATATTCAAATAATAACAACAAACTTGTAATTATTTTTTCTCAATGTTAAACTTCTAGAATTTTGTATTGAGAATTATAACCTCAACAGTAAGTAAACAGCTTTCATAAAGTTTCTATGTGAATACACTTTCCTTCTAAATAAAGTTTAGAATAAAAAGAAAAGGGGTCCTTTTTCAAGAGTAAACCAAGATATGTCTGAATTATTTTCCATCATAATTTTCTTTGAATTATTTCAGATTAAAAATACTTCTTTGTGATTGGTTGGAGTAACTTCTAGTAAACTGTTACACTAAAGATTTTTCGAGATTGAAATTACGAATACACAAATTTTCTGCTCAAATTTGATTCCTAATAATTCTATTTTTTTTCTTTGCTCCCAAAAGCAACAAGAGAGAGTAATTTTCTTAGTAAAATATTTTAAGAAACATTTATTTAACAAATATTTATTTTCTTCATTTTTTTGAATCAATAAACTAACATTTTTACATACATTGGTGTTTTTTCTTTAAAACTCACTCTTTTTTATTGTAATTTTCTTTTACATGATTCTAGGATCCAACGACTACTTTATAATCACCTAAAAATTTCCTAACACCCCAGCTATTACTTTTTTAGAACAATAATCTTCTCTTTTGGCATCAACTTACGTTAACTTATTACAGCCGTAAATTAAAAAAAGGCATTACTTTTGAAGCAAGTGTAACTTTAGAGAAGGAAGGATTTCGTCAGTAAATATCCTGTTAATGTTAAAAGTAATTCGTTAAATTTACAGGGAAGGTTGGAACCTTTTATTGCTTGGGGGTGGGGGGCATTCTTTCCTCCATTTTTATGGTGCTAATTTAAACAAGAATTGGTTCATTAAATTTAGATTACGATTCAGCGGCTTTTTGTATGATGAAGTTGTATCTTTTAAAAGTGATAAACTTCAATTACCAGCTTGTTAGATTTCAATTACCAACTTGTTAGGCTTCAATTACCCGCATTTTTCAACATTAACATTGCATTATTTTCTTAGGTTCTGTTACTGGGTGACTTGGCTTTCCCAACTTTGTTTTCGATTGTATACAGTGCGTGCGGAGCATTTCCGGTACATCGTGTACTATCCTATGTAGCGAGAAGCCAGATCAGAGATTCGTTCAGAAAACATTAGACATTGCCGAAGGCAATGAGGGCGTACGAAGCTAGGTTCATTTAACCCTTTCCGGAACGGGTAAAATCTGTTAATAAACTGAGAAATTATCGACTGACACCGGAATTCACAAACGAATTTTTCCGATATTTTGAAATCCTTATTTTAAGCTTTTATTGTAAAAGCAAAAATTTACTAAAATATTATTGATGCCAGTTGCAAGTTTGGAATTAAAATTAGGTATCCCAGACGGGGCACAGTGTGCCGGAAATGGTTAAAATATTTTACAAAGATAGACAATCATGCAAACTTGAGTTTCGTTCAAGATTATTATAACGTTCCCCGTGCAACAACGGGTTGTTAAGCTTGTATTCATTAAATTATCTATATATTTAAATAAAAATAGTTGTGTACATGAAAAAATTAGATTACAAGAAAATATCTATAAAAATCTTTCTTCTCTCGCCAATGCCTCCATACTGGAAAAGTACAATGGAAAAGCTATCAGATACGAAGCTAAATATCTTCTACTTAACAAAAACATTTTATTCTTCGTAAATGAAATACACATTTGGTTGTTAAAAAATAGTATGCATACTATTCCGGGGGGAATAATTTTTGTTTTAACAATAATTGATTTACGAATCAAAAAAGTTTTTTTAATTAAACTACGCAGTTATTTTTTAAAGTTCATTAATAGCAGCTAACATTCCACTGATTTTAAATTGGGTGCCTTAATTTCTCATTACGTCAGGTTAAAGAAATATTTAAAATTGTTAGAATTATTAACATTTTCTAACATACATGTTTTAATACATTAAAGCAAGTTTTTAAGATAAAAGTTAGGAATGTAATACTTTTAATTAAGAATATATGAAAAAATGTAAGTCGCAGCTAAAAATGTGTTAATGCATTTCTTAATTTACTCCAACTGATTCGCAACAGAAACACACATTCTTCGGATTTTAATTAAATAACATTCCACAAGCACGAGAAATTATATTCTTGTACCTATTAAACAATTTTCAGGAATAAGAACACACTCAGTAGTTTTTATAAAAATTACACGAGTACTGAGAAGCTCGTTGAATTATATAAAATTTTTGCTGATGATAAAAATTTGTATTCAATTGGTGGCAACAGAGTGGGGGCCTATCTCCCTCTTTTTTAGGCTCGTGTGTAATCATATAAATACGTAATTATATAAATATATTCAAAATATTTAAATATATAATCACCCATATCCGTCCATATGTCCTCATACACTAAATGGCCAAAGGTGACCGGCCACTTGCGGTTTTAGACATTTTGTTAAATATCAAGAAAAACACACGAGGCATTATCCTGAAACTCTAAGTGTGTAAACATAACAGCATTGGTCAAACATTTTCGTAAAGATTTTTTTCCCGAAATTTCATAGGACAACGGCAACAAATTGAAAAAGAATGAACGTTTTTTCGATAACAATGCCAAAACTAACGTCCCTGCCAAAACTAACCCTGTAATCAGAATTTTAAAATATTAAAAATGGGCATGAAACATGAGCAAAATTACTAAATAATTTTTCATTGCGCATGCGCGAAATCTATTCAAATTTCATTTACATATTGTGTTAGCTAAATGTATAGAGCAACTTTTTGGAAAGTCTCAAAAACATAGGTTGAAAATTCTAAAGAGATCATCGATAGAATAAGCTGAAAATCCACTGTTTCCAAAATGAAGCAAAAAAGATGAGGGACTGTATCCATTTATCCATTGATTTGTGTCACTATTATTATTATTATGTCACTGTTTTTATGCACATTATGGAATTTACTATATCTGAATACAACTAAGAACCATGATGTCCAGTCAGACTGGAAATTTGCCTGCGAACGGTTAAGAAATTCTTGATTTAAAGAAAATACCACATGTAATTCTAATTGGCTAAAAATAGTTTTGTTGTAGGGAAGAAAAAATTCTCGCAAAATCCAAATATTTATTTTACCTCGTTTCGTTTTTTATTTTATTTTGATAAAAAATAAAAATTTTAAATAAAAATAAATGTGACGAATGTCATATTAGGGGATGCCCATAAACGATGTAACACACTTTTTTCGATATTTTTGACCCCCTCCCCACCTTTGTCACAAAGTGGCACAATTCACTATACCCTCTCTCTCCCCCTCGTCACATGTCACTATATTTCACATGCACATAGTTGCAGTTCAAAAACAAAGCACTATGTTACAGTTCATATTTCAAATTTTATTTTTATGACATTTCTGAGCATAACAATAAAAATGATTCGTATACTTATTTTGTATCAAATAATTTCAAGGTTTACAACAAAAATCGTGATTAATGCACAATAGTAATGAAAAATTGATATGAAAGAGCATTTGAAAGCAGTAGTATTTAAGAATTCGAAATAGAATTAATTATATTTGGCTTTAAATTTGATGTTTACTTTATGAACACAAAGTACTTTCATTTCAAATTTTAAAATTTAATCTTAAAATCTTTTAAATGCTTTTTATTTAAACCAAAATGTGTGATGTCACATTTTTACTTACCCCCTTCCACCCCCTTGTCACAAACTGTCACAATATCGCGAACCCCTCTCTCCTCCTCAAAGCGTGACATAATTTGTGGATGGTCCCTTAATTATCATTTAAAAGCATTGTAAGGAGCGATAGCACGATAGCAGGATATGAACAATAAGTATATTATTTTATAAATGAAATTAACATTTCACTTCATAAGGTGTAGGTGTCTCTTTTAAATTGAGAATTATTAACCTATCTACCTTGAAGTCGATAATAAATTTCACTATCTCAGAATAAAAAACAAGAAATAAGAAATCGTTTTAAGATATCAATGTATCAATCTTTAAATATATCTTTAACATAAAAATTTTTCTCATGTATTAAATTTAAATTTAAGAACTGTTCTGTGAAATAGATTTTGTTTCTTTTACAGACATATTTGAAAAAAAAATCTACGTATAAGTATATATATCATTTTATATGTGTAAGCGAGAAAGAAAAAATTGTCTTACATTTAGCTTTTAGCACAATTGCACTTAAGTATAATTGTTTGTTCTTCAGACATTAACTAGACTAGAAATAATAGTGTAGAATTATAGTAGTAGGGTAATATAAAAGAGTTATTGGTGAAGTAGCAGTAGCATTATGTATTCGCTTATTTTAGTTATAGTATATCCATAAAGATACAAATAAATGTATAAACATCACTTAACCCTTTCCGGCACACTGTGCCCGGTCTGGGATACGTAATTTTAATTCCGAAATCCCAAAAATATTTTAGTAAAATTTTGCTTTTACAATGAAAGCTTAAATTAAGGAATTCAAAATATCTAACATATTCGATTGTGAATTCTGGTGTCAGTCGATAATTTCTCATTTTACTAACAGATTTTATCCGTGCCGAAAAGGATTAACCCTATAATTCTCGCTCTTGTGATATTCACGGGCTGCGAATTTTACGGCTTTTATTCAGAATTCTTTGATTCTCTTCAATTTTATAAAATAGTGAAATCCTGGTATCATTTTGTTGCCATTAAATAAGGTTCTTTTACAAAAAAAAGTGGTGGAAAAAATTAAATTGAGCATCTTAAGGCTGTAAAAGTGCGTAAAATATCATTTAAAAATACATTAAAGAGTTTTTTAACCAATAAACTGAATCTTTTTTTTTACGTACAAAAATTGAAAATATTGATTTAGACCACTTTTTTTTAGCTTAAATATTCGTAATATTTAGTCGAAACATTTCTGCAATTAAATAGCATGTAATTGTATTTAAAAGAAGTAGTGGTATCAAAAAACTTTAAGCGATGAATCAAGCAAATTCTCGTTGCAAAGCTAAGTTGCTCAAGCAAATTCTCGTTAATGTTATTATTGTTTTTTTAAATATAGTCTAAAATTATAGTCTTTGAAAACATTATTTTGCAAATAGACGTTGTAATGTGGTAAATTACAATTTATTTTTCTTTATTTCTGCGTTCGCGAAGATTTCTTGGCATTAATAAAGAGAATTTTGTTGCAAAATTTTAGCCTGATATAGTAAATTTTGTCCACCGTGACATTTGTATTAAGTAGAACTGTCACAGATGGCTACCTTATAATTCTATCTCGCGCCACTTTTTAAAATTCAGAAAAATCATGTACTGTTTGACAAACTTGCAAAAAGAAAAAAATGCATTTCAAAATTTACTCTTAAGTTACTGGTGCGAAATGAATTAACACTAGAAAGACGGGAAATTTTCTCAAGTTTCGTAAAAATATTTCACACCAGAATTTTTATTTAAGACGTTTAATTAATTAATTAAATTTTTTTTAATGTGATTTTCAAAACTTATTTTATAAAGAATTTTCTGGTTTGAACGGAAATATTTTCATTCGGTTGGGGTCAAAATGACCCCTCGCCGTAATTCTAGTGTTAAAAAATATTTTGACATTATCAATTTATTTTCGAATATTTTAAATCTTCATGTTGTGTTTTAGTGAAAATCTACAAACCAACCAAGCGACTTCGATCAGTAGGAGGAATAACATTTCTTATCGTGATCTTTCCAAATACATGCCTTATATCTGTTCAAAACTTTTTCATCACTCGATTACGTGTTCTAAGTAGTATCATTGTTTTCTTGTTAGGCGCTTCTTTTCTGCTTACAAAAATATCCCTAATTTGGTTAGAAATAGGAATCTGTTTCGAGTGTCATTTTATTTTAATACCGATATTTCTATCTTCATGGAAAAAAAATGATTATAATTAATTTTTGCATCCAGTTTCCATATGTAGTGTGTTTCAAGATTAAAAACAATGAGATCGATGCAATATTTATTTTAAATTTTCGATTCTTGGGAAAATAATTTAGGTCCATTTTGTTTTGCTCCATACTTTATGTCATCGGTAGAAAAAAATTTACTTATTTTAACCCTTGGCACTACATTGTCTCCGCTACGGAAACACCATCTTACCTTCCAAAATTTGTTTTTTGGCACCAGTAATAAAGGAAAATAAAATTTCCCTTATTTAACCTCTTCAGACCTGAGGTGCACATTTGTGTACCTCTGATTTCAACTGCGTATCTCACTTAATATTTGTCATTTTTTCATTGAGACGAGTGGATGTTATTTGTGTACGTTAGCTTTTTCTAGTTTCAGCAAGAAATGGCGCTAGCAGTCTTAATTCATATGATTTTGGAGAAAAAAAACGAGCAATGGCGAAAAATATAAAATGTCGAAAAATTAGGTACATTTTTATAATTAGAAAATTAATATTTATTCATAATAATTTTTAAGAATGCTTATAAACTCTTAAGTATTGCATAAATCATTTAAATTTTTTAGCTAGATCATAATATCTGTTTAAATTAGTTGTAATTTGTAAGGTACACATATGTGCTGTGCACCTCCGGTTTCAATTCTGTGTTTTTGAAAAGAAGTCATCCCACACAAAAAAATTGTATAACAATTTCGGAATAGTATTATTCCATAATAACGACGTACGCATCCCACATTTAGATTGCCATAAAGTCAGCATATTTTCATATATAAAATCAAAAATTAAAGTAATGAAGGATTACACCTACGTAATGACTCCTAAATTTTTAAATTGTAATAAATCGAAGTTAAAAAGCTCTAACTCATATCAGTCTGATCTATATCTTTCTATAAAACATTCCCATTCATCAAGCGTTTATCTGCTTAGTTTAATGTAAATAGAAAAAAATAATAAGATTTACGAATTTCAATTATTCTAACTTTTACAAAAAAACTTTTGAAAAAAATATTGGTATTTTGAAATACATTTAAATTCAAGGAATGGAGCATAACCGAAGTAATGATTTTTAAATTTTAGAACTTTTATGCATCAATGTTAAGACGTTCTGGCTAATAACAGTCTAATCTACGTCTTTGAAACATAAGATCTCATCTATCAAAAGTTTATCTCTTTAGTAAAAGCTTAAAAATAATGTAAATAGAAAAACTTAAACATTTACGAAATTATTCTGACTTTCTCAAAAATGCTCTTATTATATTGGTATTTTGAAAACACACTTGAATTAAAGAAACAAAGTATTAACCTACATAATAACTTCTAAATTATTAAATTTTTATGCATCGATGCTAAGGAGTATGATTAAGAGTTTTCTAATAACATGATTGTCATGTATGGTCATGTATAATCATGTATAATCATGTATGGTCATAAAGAGATTATTATGCTCTTGAAATCGAAATGCAAAACTTTTGAATTCACTGTTTTCTGCACAGGCAAACATATAAAAGTCACCCTTACACTCAGTTTTATTTTAAATATTCTTACGTTTGTGGGTTCTGCACGAAAAGGAATAAATTTTCATATAAATTTGAAAGTTGAAATATCTATTTGAAATAGCTCTTCCGTAAGAGGTATTCGGATATTTTAGAAAGAATTTTATGTTCCTCGCATACGCCTGGGAATATGGGTGCCGTTATTTATTCTGGTCATTATACATGGAGAAATTTGATCCGAACAAAGCAAATTTTAAATGGGGATAATTTTATTTGCGTTTGCTGCTCGAAATCCATTGCATAGTTATCATGAAATTTTATTTAAAGTTTCAAGTAGGGAAAGTGTTTTCTTGTTTTGAAGAAAAGATCTGTTAGCGCATTTTTATTTCTTTTTCAGAAAATGAAAAAATGCAGACTTTAACTGCCAAAAAAAGGTTTTATTTTGTAAAAGTATCATTTTAAAAACATTTAATGCAATTCAAATGAGAATTTCTCCCACATTTTTTGTTGTAAATCAAAAAGTTGTAATGTGACAATATAATGCCGGTTATTCAACATTTATGTTTCTCTTTTATCTGAAGAAGAGTAACGAAAGTTCTTTTACATACATTAAACTCTTTCTTTTATCTTTTCAACATTGTTAAGTTTAAATTATTCTTTAGAAATTGATGCAGAAATTTACATGGAAAAAGAAATGTCGGCTTTCTTTCAAACTATTGTACAAATATTTTAAAAGAATGAGCAAATTTCCAACACTTTTCTTTTACGCATCCTGATCTCAAGTTTTGAACATTAATAAAAGAAATTACATATCGTTTTATCTTATTTCTACTATATGTTTAATTTAGAACTTAAAAATATAAAATTTTCTGCTACACATTTTTAACAGTGTTCGTGCATAAATAAAAGAGAAAAATACCTTTTTAAAACTATTTACTGTGAATTCTAGACACAAAATACATTGTTATAAATAAAGGTGTTAAAGTAATTCAATAAAAACAATTTTTTTCAGGGGAAACGTCAAACTTCCATCAAAAGAAAAAAAAAAAAAGAAAGAAAGAAAAAAAGCATATACATTTCCAAGCTCCCTTTTCCTATTTAATACCAATTAAAAAATTAAATTCTGGTGTCCTATTTTGAGTTCTAATTATTAAAAAAAAGAAAAAGAAAAACTACATTTCTATTTATATTTTAAATAAAATTCAATCTGTCCGTTTATAATTTTATCACAACTTACATCGATAAGAAAATATTCCTTCTAAAATTTTTATTTTGCATCTACATTCGCGTTTTTTAAGTTGTAAAGCAGTTATTAAATCTTTTAGTTCATCAACACAAGAACCACCGGAATATTATCCAAATGTTTTAAAAACATTTTACACCAGAAATTTTACCCAGATATTTAACTTTTTTAGCTGCGAAAGCCTTTCAACATATACCTCAAGAATACAGATTAAACTTATTTCAGAAAAAAATTCTGGTTCGAATCGAAATAATTTTTCACAAGTCCAAATGACCACTGCGAGAGTTCTAGTACTACAGAATGAAGAAAAAAATATTCGCTTTTATTTCAAATTAATTCAAGATAAAAGCAAAACTTTTAAGCAAATATATTTTTTTTAATCTTTCACACATAAAAAATTTGTGCCTTTCACATACAAAACATTGTTAAAAAATAATTGTTAATAGTAAAAAAAAAAATCTGGCACCATTTCCGTAAGCAATTTCAATTCCAAAAGTATGTTTCAAAATTAAAATACATGTTTAAGCCAACGCGGATTATTCCCTCGGATCTTGATTTTCCAGTTAAATTACTCTTAAGGAATCTTTCTGCCTGCATTTTTATTTACGTGAATTTCATAATTTTAACAGAAAAAAAATTAATTAGAAAAAATATTGAAAATAATACTTTGAGAAATTTTACTTGAGTAAATCTCATTTCAATAGTTCATCCGATTTCAGTTTTTAATAAGAGGGTTTTTTTTGTTGATTTTGTGAAAGATCAAAATGAATAATCTGCTTCGTGATATTACTTTTAATTAAAAAAAAAAAAAATTCTTGTGTATACTACAATTTACAAATACAAATATTTCTAATATTTACAGAGTAAAAGAGGAGATATACATTCCATGAAGACATGTTTTTAAAAGATTGAATGAAATAAACTAAAGCAGTCTTCAATACATTTAAAAAAATTACAATTTATATACAAAAAATAAAAATACTAATAAACATTTAAAAATACAAAAGGTAAACGTTTCGCTAAGCTACTCGCAAGGCCTCATCAGTACAAATATCCATTGCATAATAAACAGTGGAATAAATCAAGAACAATTGCAGTTAGTTATGTTTTAGAAATAGATAACTAACTGTAACTAGATAACTAACTGTAGGCTCAGTTTTACTATTTTTTAGCTCGCTGAGTTTTGCACTGATGAAGAATCTCGACATTAGATTCGAAATAGCTATTTGCTACCTTCTCATACTTTGTTTGTGCATTTACAATCGTTGGTTTTCTATCTTTAAACATTTGTGCACAAAGGCTTTATTTGCTATTTTAATATCTTTTAACTGTAACTGTTCTTTATTTGTATCACTGTCTGTTAAGCAATGCTTATTTGTACTGATGATGCCTTGATGTAAAGTATACCTTTTGTATTTTTAAATGTTTATTAGTATTTTTATTTTTTTGTACATAAATATTATTTTTTAAATGTATTCAAGTCTGTCTTAGTTTGTTTTATTCAATCTTTTAATGGCCTTTTAAATTCAGACATTAAATGTATATGTATTGCAAATACATGCTTCATCATTCATTTGCAAAAACTTGCAAAATTCTGCTTCAGATGAAATGAAATAAACAATTTCACGTACTATTATTATTATTATTTATTATTATTTATTAGCCTCCGATATGCCATTTCTTTTGGCCAGAAATTCGTCTCTAAAGAACTCTCCGTTACAGAAGCCAGTCTTAACCCTTTAACGTTCATTGGTTTCGCCACGAAACCGCAAAATTTTAATTCCGATACGCAACACTGACACCGGAATTTTTATCTAAAAGTATCCCTTTTATCTTGTATGTGAAAAATCACGTTTTCTTATTTAGAAATATATTTGTTCATAATTACCGGTGTCATTCATTTATTTCGACATCTTAGCAATGAAAATGCTATGATCGTTAAAGGGTTAAAAAAAACAGCAGATGTATCATTGAATTTTTTTAATACTGATTGCATTTTTTATAACTTCTGCAACTATAACTTCTTAATAATTATAACTTCTGCAACTAACCGACTATATTGCATTTTTAAAACTTCTAATCATGGAGCTTTGTCAACGCATTCATAATAGTGTAACAAAACTTAGCAGTTTATTAAAGTGAACAATGTCTAAAACAAACTTTAGGACGAATACCAATTGAAATACATTTGAAAACCAATTTCTACAAATTCTATGTCTAGTACGAAAAATACTCGAATTTCATTGTACTGACCTATATACAGGGATCGTATGTCTGCTGAAATTTTACGATCGAAAAACTCTTCGGCACCAATATTTTCATATAAAACATTCCTGATTAAAGAAGGCTCGAAAAATACACATAATTCATTGTGTTGACTTATATGATCTATAGATTCTCATGTATATTACATAGTTCGCTAAAAAGTGTTCAATTAAACGCAGAGGATAATTCATCTTTCTTTTTCAGAAATTTTCGCCAATAAATGAATATACACTTGAGATCTTTTCAGAGACTTGTATTTGACAATTTATACATACCAAGTAATATACAAAACGTAGTTCTATTAAAAAACGCGTATTATAAATAAAAATACAAGAACAGCTGGAAACGACTTTTATATAAACTATTCTGTAAAGTCAGTACAACAACGAAATACTTCAGTATGTCCCTGTAAATGAACGATAAATTATAAGCTCACGAAATTCTATAGTAACCGGTTTGTATTACACGTCAATGCAATATGAACTAAAAAGACGAAAAAAAAACTTTTAGCTTACACCAGAAAAAGTATGTTATAAATATAGTACAGATTAAATATCTGCCTTTTTATTGCAGTTGTGTCGATGTAGGAAAAAACTGTTCTGTTCATGGTTCCTTGGTGTCTTCTGAGACAGCAAGATGAGTAATGTAAAGTAGCTTTTTCTTAGCCACTTGGGGACAAGCGACAGATATACATGTGGCCAAAAATGCCGAATTCGTGTTTGTCCCCATAAGTAAAATTCTAATGCGTTAAAATTCTAATTTGTGTTTTTTTTAATGAGCATTTTCTCGATTTGATAAGACACAGATTTCTGATTTTAAAAACTGATGACAAAACATTAAAACTTTCCTAAAAGGCTCCTATCGCGAAGGGGTTAACCACTTAAGGACCTACGCGTCTCAATGAATAAGCCTCGGATGATAATGCTAAGTCTGTGGAGGCGTTATTTTGAACCATCTCTTCAAATTTTATTATTTATTTTGCATATTATAGCTAAAAATGTCTAATTTTTTTTTACCTTAGTTATACATATTTAATATTAGAATAGTTTTAATTTCAGTAGTTAAAATAGTTCCGAAAGTTAAAGTTTTTTTTAAAATCTGAAACCAAAACTAGAAAAGTAAAACCTAGCCATTCTCAGATACCCAGGTCAAAATTTATGCTTGTATCAGCAACAAAAATATGCTAGTTATTGCTAGGTATTGCTATGTCTGCTAGATTTCCATGCTATTATATGCTAGCTAGCATCACATGCTATATCGCTAGTTTGAGCAACAAAAGCATGGCAAGGTATATGCAAGCATTTCATGCTTATTTCCAGCAAAGTGGGCCAATACACACCATGGATTGCTGGAAATTCTGCTGGAACCAGCAATGTGTAATGCTAGTTTATGCTATTTTACTTGTTGGGCTATGGCACTTGATGCTTGTTTAGGAAAAAAATACCAGCATGAATTTCGACCTGGGTATCCTCTATGCAAAAAAAAAAAAAAAAAAAAAAAAAAAAAATTAAATAAAATTTGAGCTAGATATTTGAAAATAACGCCTCCATAAACTTAACATTATAATCCCTGCCTTATTCAGTGAATCATGCGCCTACACAAGACCCCTAATGGATCAATATAATAAAAAAAAAAAAAAAATTGGAAATTGCATCTGAAGCGTACTAAATGAGGTGCGTTCGTACGATAATGAAGTTTTAAAAATATCACTCTCATATATCAATCTCATAAAATTGTAAATAGTTAATTACAATTAAAATGCGCAACAAACAATGTTCTCTCTAAACTCATTATGTAATGAAATACTTCTGCGTGGCCTTGTAAATCAATAACAAAAGCTCTTTGCACAACAGATTATGCAAAATCTATATTATAATATGTACTTTAGAATGCATATCAATATTATTATGTTCGAATGAGTGTAATATTATTAAAATGCATTTGAAACTTTTTTTCCATTGACTGTAATGTAACGGAGTAGTTTTGATTGTCCCTGTATTTAATCTATGCATCCCATTTTCAAAAAAAAATTAAATGACCTGACAAAATTGTGTAATAAGTATGTCATTTAAATTTCAAACGATTAAAATGCATTTTCAACATTTTTCCCCAATTGACCGTCATGTAACGGAATACTTTTGATCGACCCTGTAATTGATCTATCCATCTGATTCTCATAAAATTTGAAATGACTCGGCAAAATTATGTAATAATTATATATTTTAAAATTCAAAAAATTCAGTTGGGTAGTTTTTGCGTTGTTACATGCGGACAGACAGACGGACGGACTGAACGACAACTATAGGCGCTACGTATTTACATAATTAAGAACGCACCTAAAAACTTTCAAATACCGTAATTTCGGGTGTATAAGCCGCGGATCAAACAATTCTTTTCGGACCCAGAAATCCTATTTAGTGATTGAAAAAAAATATTTACGGCGATCTAACTAGTTACATTTGTTTCTTAAAAAATTCTGGGTCGAAAAAGAATTGTTTGATCTGCGGCTTATACACCCGAAATTACGGTAATTCCTTTTTTTTGTGTGTGTGTCTTGCACAGAATTTTTAATATTTTACCACCCCTTTTTCGAATAAAAAATTTTTGTCTAACTGAATCTATCAGAAAAATGCTTAGATTAATTAATGAAAAATTTACGATAAAGGATTGCTTGTAAAAATACTACATCACGATTTGAAATTATTTGCCCGTTGTACGGCAAATTATGATTGGCCAAAACACGTCGCCCGTATGGCGTAGGAGTAAAACTGGGAAGAGGTTAAAGCCTAGTATTTGAATGCATAAAAGGTAAAACAAAAAACATAAGTGTTTTTTAATTTTTTTTTCTGTGTAAAATGAGAAAGAAGTCTTTTTATTTGTGCATTAGTTTTCTTTTTGTTTCCTTTAAAATAAATAGTAACGACTTCATTAAGAAAAAAAAATGTTTAAACAGTTTTTTTTTTTTTTAAATTTAAATAATCCATTTTTTTTTTTTTTTTTTTTTTTTTTTTGACTAATTAATCACTCTATCCAGATAACTGTAGAGATAGTTTTCAATTTAAAGTTATAACTACGTTATAACTATAATTATACTTTAAAGTTATAATTAAACTTTTAACTTGTTTGTAAAGTTAGATCTATTGTATTAAAATATTTGGTACTACTCTGTTATCAAGTAGACCAAAATACTATCGAGAAATTATAAGATTAAATGCCGATAATGGATGATCGTGAATGTCAATTCAATGACATTAAATACGATACACGTGTTTAAAACGTCATTGATTTTTATTTCGACTTTTTATTTGTATTTTTAATAATATTCTACAAATTATTTGCTTTTTTATTATTTAAAATAAAAATTACGTCAATATGCAATATTTGGCGAAATCGGTCGACGGGGTAACAGATTAGTACCAAATATTTAATTATTATTGTAATACTTTAAGATTGAATTTTGTACACGAAAATTATAAGATCTGTTGCTGTAGCTTTTCTTACGAAGGAAATGACTTCTATTGTCCGCAACCACAGGTTACAACTGAGCTTATTTGTAGATAAAAGTATTATTAAAAAATATGCTACTGCCATCTGGAATATATTCTGCACGCATGTGGTCAGTGCATTGAAATTTAATGTTAATGTACTTTCTGTTTGGGATTTGTGTTCCATACATTTTTAATTTAAATATTGTCATTTTAATTAAAATTATATTTCTACTGTAAGAAATTAAGTTAATTTAATTGACATAACCTTCTGATACCTGAACAAAATATAAAACATTAAAAAAGGATGAGGTTTCTTTTTTTTTTTTTTTACAAATATTCTTAAGATAATATTCTTTGGAAAAAGTTTTTCTTTTAAATCGCAGAAACGTCCCAATTAATTAATGTAATATTTTCTCTAACAAAATACTGGTGTGGAAAAAAGGGGAAATCTCATACCTAATTATAAAGCATCCATTTAAATGAACGTCAGGTCTCAGGAGTATAAATGCAATATTTACATATTTTTAAAAACGGTAAAAAATAAAAATTCTTTCCTTTGTTAAATCTAACATTTGTTACCTGTAATTTCTGTTACTACATGTTTGAAGCAGATATGTATAAGTTAACAAAACTAGTTTAAAACTCATATGCTTAACATAAATCCATCAAAATGCTTTGCCGGTTCATTGCTTTTAAATTAATATAAACGCCCTTCTACAGTTTAATTTGCGTTACAGAGTGAAACTTGTATTGCAAAAAGTGCAACATTTGTTACTATATTGAATTTCTATTTCTCGTACTTTTCATATAGATTTATTCTCGTTCTATATCAGCAGTTCTTGAATGTTCTAAAACTGTATGACTTTTTGAAAATACACTTGTTTTAGGGCACTAAAAAGTTTGGCTGTAATGTTGATTATACGTAATACAGATTATATACAGTTATATCAGTTAATCCCTAGAACTGTTTTTGTTTAATATAACGTTATATATTGAAGTATAATATTGTAATGATGATATTATGTACTAGAAATAACATTTTATCAAGAATATAAATGTTGTAAATTGTTTGGATGTTTTCCAGTAACAGAGGTTACAATATTTACCTTTAAGGCATTTTCAGATGACTATATTTTCATCAACCTATGAATTTTTTTATGCTGGAATTGATTTTACATATGTGTTTTAATGTGGACATAGAAAAAAATATATATTGGGTGAACACTGAATACTTAAAAACAAGAAAAAAATTGGGAAAAGAACACCTATTTTTTGTTATAGAATGTGTTTTTTTTAATGAGCTAAAATGTTTTGTTTTACTGAAGGGATTGTAATTTAAACTCAGCTAGTAGGTCTGACACTGGAAATCCCATTGGTACGCCAAACGATTGTTCATTAATTACCTTACCAAAAGTAAAAGAGTTACTGCTAATTAAATAAGAATAGTAAATCTTTGAACTTTTTGTGCGGGGAATTGAAGTTGGAGAGAGTGGGGATGAAAGGGGAATTTTGTCTTTATAAACATAAAGAATAATGAAATGAAAATATATCATTCTCATGTTTGCGTCTCATTTTCTTCTAAACCTTTCCTTTATTATTGACAAAACCTCTTATCCTCAAGTACAGTAAATTAAAATGTTTAGTTATTTATGAAAATTGGAAGAAATGTCTCTTTTAACCCTGTTGTAGGGGATGAAAGGGACACTCGAAAGGATTGATAGGTGCACACATAAATAAAACAGTTTCATGAATATTTTTTAATTTTATTTGCGATTACATTATTCAAAAATAATATGCATATAAACATAACATATATTGCAACATATGATAAAATAAAAACAAGTGTCTCACCAACAGTTATGGATTTTGTAACTTCTTTAAAATATCATTAAGAATGTGGCGAATTGTCGGGGAAAAGCTTGAAGTTAAGGCAGTTAGAAGCCATTTACTCCTATTAATATATAATCTACGAAAGGAATGTCATCAGAATTATTTTAATATCTAGTCTTGTCAGGGAAATACTTTTCATTAATTCTGATTTCATGATTGGCATCAATTTTTTCAAAAGGTTAAAAATCCCCTTGTTTTCGCCTTAATTAATATGCCATTGAATAAAACAAATTTTATCGCATTAAAAGAAAGCGGTGCCCACCAAGAAATCTGAATCCCACTGGCAACATTTCGATCATTTTTCGCAAATGTTATTGTCTTATTATTTATATCGCTTTAAATGATAATCAAACATGAGAAGTGCAGTACAAGTTTTAGAACAAGAATATTTAGCTAATGCTCAATTCCTTAAAAAAAATCTGCGGTCATTGACTAGTTTTTAGGTGCGTTCGTAATTATATAATACGTAGCACCTATAGTGGTCGTTCAGTCCGTCTGTCCGTCCGTCCGTCCGTCCGTCTATCTGTCCGCATATAACAACGCAAAAACTACCCAACCGAATCATTTGAAATTTAAAATACATAATTATTACATAATTTTGTCGAGTCATTTCACGTTTTATGAAAATCGGATGCATAGATCAATTGCAGGGGCAATCAAAAGTATTCCATTACATTACGGTCAATGGGGAAAAAAGTTTCAAATGCATTTTAATCGTTTGAAATTTAAAATACGCAATTATTACATAATTCTGTCGAATAATTTCAAACTTTTTGATAATCGTGTGCATAGATCAATTTTAGGGGCAATCAAAAGTATTCAATTACATTATGGTTAATGGGGAAAAAGTTTCAAATATATTCTATACGTTTGAAATTTAAAATACATAACTATTACATAATTTTGTCGAGTCATTTCAAATTTTATGAAAATCGGATTCATAGGTCAATTACAGGGGCAATCAAAAGTATTCCATTACATTACGGTCAATGGGGAAAAAGTTTCAAATGCATTTTAATCGTTTGAAATTTAAAATACGCAATTATTACACAATTCTGTCGAGTTATTTCAAATTTTTTGATAATCGTGTGCATAGATCAATTACAGGGGCAATCAAAAGTATTCAATTACATTATGGTCAACGGGGAAAAAGTTTCAAATATATTCTATACGTTTGAAATTTAAAATACATAACTATTACATAATTTTGTCGAGTCATTTCAAATTTTATGAAAATCGGATCAATTACAGGCACAATGAAAAGTATTCCGTTACATTACGTCAATGGAAAAAAAATGTTTCAAGTGGGAAAAATGTTCAAGCTTCTTAATCGTGTTACACTCATGCGAACTTAATAAAATTTATATGCAACTATAAAGTACATATTATGATATACATCTTACATAATTTGTGGTGCAAATAACATTTGTTATTGATTTACAAGGCCACACAAAAGCATTCCTTTACATAATGGTATAGGGAGAACATTGTTTGATGAGCGTTTTAATTGTAATTCACTATTTACAATTTTATGAGATTGATATATGAAAGTAATATTTTTAAAACTTCGTTATCGTACGAACGCACCTAATTTGCTACGCTTCACGTGCAATTTCCAACTTGTTATGAATAAGTTCAAGCCTTTGATATGAGACAACTTCGAGCAATAATATTTGAGATTCTTCTTTGGAAAAACTAATATTGTTGAACAGAGTTACCTGATGCAGAAACAAAAACGTTACCTCAGAGATTACCTCATGCCAGGGTCGTGGCTGAGGAGGCGCTATGGGCGATTCAGCCCCCCCCCCTAAAATATTTTGAGTCCCATCTGGAAAGATTCCAAGGTCACTCAATGAATTTCTGTTCCGAAAATTCAAATGAAATTAAGTTCAAAAATCTAATATAGGGTAGATGTGCCAGTAATGGGCCACCTTAAGGAATTTTTCTAAAAAATAATTTTTTAATAATAGTTATAATTATTGTATTCCAATTTTTTTCATATTAGATTAATCTTTCAACAATATTTAACTAATCCCACAGTTACATTTCCCAATAGAAATAAAAATTTCATTTTAAATAATAGAAATATGTCTAAACACCCAAATGCCCAGTAATGGACCACCTATGTTCCAGTAATGGACCGCCTATGTTCCAGTAATGGGCCACCCTACAAAAAATAACAGATAATTATTTTTAGGTGCGTTCGTAATTATGTAAATAGGTAGCACCTATAATTGTCGTTCAGTCCGTCTGTCTGTCCATCTATCTGTCCGTTTGTCTGACAGTCTGTCTATCTGTCCGTTTGTCTGTGCGCATATAACAACGGAAAACTATCCAACCAAATCGTTTAAAATTTAAAATGCATAATTATTACATAATTTTGTCGAGTCATTTCAAATTTTATGAAAATCGGATGGATAGATCAATGGCAGGGACATTCAAAAGGATTCCGTTACATTACGGTCAATTGGGAAAAAAGTTTTAAATGCATTTTAATCGTTTGAAATTTAAAACATATAATTATTGCGTAATTTTGTCGAGTCATTTCAAATGTTATGAAAATCGGATGCATAGATCAATTACAGGGACAATCAAAAGGATTCCGTTACATTATGGTCAATGGGGAAGAAGTTTCAAATGCATTTTAATGATGTTACACTCATTCGAACATAATAGAATTGGCATGAATCTATGAAATATATACTAAAATATGCATTCTGTACAATCTGTGACGCAAAGAATTTTTATTATTAAATTACAGGGCTACACAAAAGTATTCCACTATATAATGCTATACGGGGAAACATGGTTTGGTACGTGTTTTAATTATATTCAACTATTTCACATTTTATGAATAAGATATACGTTGCTGAGGTGTAATAAGAATTACTATTCCTGTATATTTACAGAATTTTAACCAATATACTGTATCCGAAGTAGTATTTACTATATCAGCAAGATCTGAATATTTTTAAAACTTCGTTATCGTACGAACGCACCTCATTTGCTACGTTCACGTGCATTTCCAACTTGTTCTTTTTATGTCTGCGTAAGTCGCATCTTCTTCTTCCTCAGAATCCACATTATCCTCTTGTATACAAAATTCGGCCTTTTTGAAGCAATTGTAAATTGTTTTTTCTTCAATTACCCCCATTGATCCCGTTCTTATATGTATAACTATTCAATTAACACTGTTTTGAGAAGGATGTTGAAAGGTGTGTGAAAGGAGGGGGTTGATGAATTTGTTGGACTTAAGGAACAAGAAAATTCAAGCAGAGGAGTATTATAAAAAAAAAAACTCAGCACTGAACGATAAATTAGGAATAAGAGATGGAAATTTGATTTCATGTGATTTCGAAGTATTTTTTTACAACTGAATAAAGAACATTTTATGAAAATATTCGTTATATGGGGATAGATATTTCGCTATATAGAGATTGTTTTTAATGTAATCATGGGAAAAGGGGAACATTCCTACTAAAAATTCGTTATAGAGAGAAATTCGATGTATGGTGTTTCGTTATAGGGAGACTTGACTGTATTTATAAAGAAATTGTCTTTATTAAACTCTAGTAAGTAAAATTTAAGTATTAAATTTGTTTATTTAGTTTTCAGTTAAATCAAAATATTTTATCACTACTGAAACTACTGAGTTACTACTACTTTTAGTATTGGTCACTTGGGTGGTCCATTACTGGCAAATCACGAAATAAGCAATCCAGTAATGGATCACCCCTCCTAAAATCTTAAAAATAAATAAAATTTTGTAAATAGCCATTGGTAATATTAAATTCAATGTTTTATATTGCTAACCAAACAAAAACATTCAATTTTTACGGAAAAATAAAAAAGATATAAAACTAAGTAAGTAAAGTCTGCTCTTAACATGTTCATTGAGATTTTCAGTGAAAAACAGAAAAACTGTGAAACTTTATTTTCTACTTCCTGATTGTTTTGAAGAAAAGTGTAAAAAATTAATCCAGCTTATAAAGCATGCAAGGTAGAGTTCAGAAAAAAATAATGAAAGCTTAACTATTATTTATTATTTTTTTATAAACCAAAAAGTTCGAGGTGGCCCATTACTGGAAGGTGGCCCATTACTGGCACATCTACCCTAGTTTTGAGACGCTTTCACAGTTTTGCAGAATTACTAAATTGTATCTAAAATAAGTGTTTCATCACTCCCTCATCCTATTTCTACACATGAAGTTAACATGATGTTTAATTTTGCACCAGTTATACATTCAACATTTTCAGCATAATATACGTTTCTTAGCAAAAAATGAAATTATTACATCAGTTTAACCAAAAACATAGTACCTATAATGTGAATATGCATTAATTTATCTTTCTGCGTCAGAGTGAGAGAAAAAAAATATATGAGCCCTTCTTACATTTTCTCCCTCCCTCCTTATTGTTCAATTCTTGTTACGGCCCTGCTTTATGCGCCAGAGTTACCTCATGCAGAAAATTTACCACGTTCAGCTGACGTTATGCGCGAAAATAGCTTTCACCAAGTTTTGTTATTTTATTAGCTGGTCCCATCAATAATCTTTCCTTCAACCCCCAGTTTTTGTCGCTTTAAATCTCGTACCCATTTACCAAAATTTTAAAAATGTATTCAGGCATGGCAGTATTTTAGAGAATAAAATAAACTAGAGAATAATATAATCATAAAGTGCATACTTTATCCCCTTTGCGACGCGATGGTATATCTACGAAACCACTTAATTTTAATTCTCAAACGCCACATTGGCACCGGAATTTTAATTAAAAAATCACGGTTTTTTGAATGCCTGAAATACATTTTTTCTTATTTAGAAATAAAGCTGTTTTCAAATTCCGGTGACATTCATTAATTTCAACATTTAAGCAAAGAATTGGCCCTGCACCGCAAAGGGTTAAAATGCTAAATAGCATAAATACTGTAAAGCTAAAAATAATTTTCGTGTTGTAAGGAAAAAAAGAAAGACAAGATTAAAATTTACATTTTTATATCAAAAACATGTTTTGCTTTCACCATTTACAAGGCTGCTGACATTAGACATTGTTGGCATTATTGCTGACATTAGAATTAGACATAAGGTTTATTTGGAGGTTTATTAAGACAGAATAAGTATCGCAATAGACAGAGCCATAGTTGCAACTTTATATGTTTTATTTTCTTCCTGAAATTTTGAGTGTCTCTTTCATCTCCAGTCTCCAAAAGATTTTTGTAGATTAATTTGTGAGGGAGTGACCTTTGTGATAAAGGCACTCTAGCATTTTTTGAGATCGTGACGTCAATGATTTAACATGTGTAGCGGGAATGTGACATCTACCCTCTCTTTTACTTTAACTTTCTAGAACGTGTGTATTTTCCTCGGTTTCTACAGTCAAGTCGTGGTTAGAAGTAATATGTAAATTTGTAGTATCTCAGTTTTCAGCATATAAAAGCTTGGAGTTTGAATGTGTGTGGTGTCTAGCGGCGAAAGCCAACTAAGTGTGTCTAGCGGCGCAAGCTAGCTAGGTGGTGATGACAAGCAGTGGATTGATTTAGATCGAGTTATAGCAAGTTATTATTGAGCCGTTAGTGAGTTAGCCAGGAGTTTTGCAGTGAGCCGCCAGCAGCATTTGCCGAATTAGTTCATTCAGAGGAGAGCGATTCGAGAAGTTTACCGTTGGTAAGAGATAGTAATTATTTACGTTGAGTATTTCAAAGCTAATTAAGAGTGTTGTACAGTCACGGGCTGTTTAATAAAGTTTTATCTAGCAGATTAGCTGAAGCTTAGGTGAGAAGTTGATTCGAAGTGCCCCGATTGAGGCTAGTGCCGGAGCTGTGAGTATGAGTTTAATCTTTTAGTACTGTAACTAGTTATTTAAATTAAAGAACATAAAGCTCCACTTTCCTTGAGCCCTAACCGTTTAAATAAACTGGTTTTATCTTATATTCTGAGTTACGTCTGCATTTAACCCCCAGTATGAGCACACATCCGTTACAACTGAAGGCCTCCATCGTTGAGCCCTGGGATATTACTGATGCTACTGTCTTCCAGGGTCTTATACATGATATGCCACATCGCATATTCCAAGTCGTATGCAATCATCTCGAATATATTGGTTATTAATTATACCGTGATTTCGTGTAGATAAGCCGCAGCTCAAACAATTCTGTTTCGACCCAGAAATTTTCAAAAATAAAATGTAACATTTTGTATTGTGGTATACATTTATCTTAAATTACTGAATGAATTTTCTGTGTCGAAAATGAATTGTTTGAGCTGCGGCTTATCTACACGAAATTATGGTAGTGGCTTTATTTCGATGGGACGCTTTTTTCCCCCTCTTTTATTATTTATTTATTTATTACCTCAACAATTGGGGCAGCTAGTGAATTACTCTTTGCAAATAAGCATATCCATGCGACTTTCTTAGCATATTTGTTTCGTTCGCATGCATTTATTTCGTGTTTAATTATGGTACAAATTCACGGTGTGGCTCTATTTCGGTGCAACACATTATGCAACTTTTAAAATATCCTTAAGTCCACAATAGATACATTTAAATAGAGCTCGATAAATAGAGAACACATAATCGATTCCTCTGGATATTGCTTTGAGAGATATTCGTTATCCGAAAATCAAAATCTTTCGTAAAAATTATCCTTCTTATGAAATATTTATTACCTTTCTTATGAAGAAAACACGTGTTCGAATATTTATTTCTTTTCAAATGGCAAAGGTTCTCGCAATCGTATTTAATTTGAGATGGATTTCATTTCAATTTATCATAATTATGGAATTTAATAATCAGTTGAGTAAGAAAAAATATATCACCAGAGGAAACACAAAAATATAACCTTATCTGACGCTATTTTTTTCTGAGGCAATCGTTTTTATTATTATTATCATCATAATCACCAACATCATTATTGTTATTCACTATTGCTTGTTTATAAAATGAGAGCTGCAAAATATTTTTTTTTCCGATTTTTTTTTCAATAAAATAAAAGTTGCCTCAAAACATATAAAGTTGATTTCTAACAACACTGCACAAAAATTATCATTGTTCAATTTTTTTACCGATTCTTTAAAACTTTATCTTATGACAGAGGCTGGCATTTTTTAGCGAGCTTTAAGACATCTCTAATAACATTTTTTAGTTCGCTTTAGCAGTAAAAGCATTTTTTGTCTTTTTTAAATTAATTTTGTCTTTTTTTAAGTAATTTTTATGTAGATTTTAAAAATCTTTATTTTTATTCCCTGGGATCTTTTTCTCTAGATAATTTTCCTTTATAGTTTCAGCCAAATCTTGTTTCATTCTTCACCTTTTGTCATTTTAAAACTTTATTTTTTCCCAGAAAATATTATAAGTTAGAAATATCGCTCTTGGTTTTTTTTCTTCAAATTGCTCAAAAAGTTTTTATGCTATTACCTAAAAAAATACTAGTTGGATGTGTCAATCCCAAAACTTTCTTCTATCCCATAAGTACATTTTAATATTTAAAAAAAAAACGTGGTGACCCCAAATTTACCCAATATCGAATTTCCTCGAATATTTGACCTAGCCTAATGAGATTCTGGTATTCGAAAAGCCTAAAACGCAAACTTTTATTAATATTCTGAGAAAATGAGCTTAGTAGTGCCTCATGTTGGGTAATTTATACTAAAACCTAATAAACATCTATTTATGTCAAAACCTAACAGAATCTGGAATTTGATGGAATTTCGTCCATTAGTTCTTGAGATATAGTTATAACAAAAAAATTGCAAAACGTAGCACAGCAACACCATATCTTGGACAATTTATGCCAAAACGTAAAAAAGCGTCCAATCATGTTATGGTGTAAAAGAATCTGAAGTTTGATGAAATTCTGTGCATTAGTTCTTGAGATATAACAAAACGTAACAAAAAACGTGTAAAATATAGCACAGCAGCACCATCAGTTGAAGGATTTATAACAAAACGTAATCATGGTGTAATTATGTTATATCTCATTTTGTAACAAAATCTGAAGTTTGATGAAATTCTGTGCGTTGGTTGTTGAGATATAGCTATCGGAAAAAATCGTGCAAAATGCAGCATAGCTGCACCACCTGTTGCAAGGTTAATACCAAAATGTAATTAACGTCTAATTATGTTATATATTCTAGTGTAACAGAATCTAAAATTTGATAAAGTTCTCTGCATTAGTTCTTGAGATATAGCTATCGCAAAAATCGTGCAAAATGTAGCATATCAGCGCCACCTATAGGGCAGTTCACACCAAAACCTTATCAGCGGCTATGTATCTCAAGGTATCGCAGAATCTGAAGTTTGGTGAAATTCTGCGCAATAGTTCTTGAGATATAGCTATCATGAAAATCATGAAAAACGTGGCACAGCAGCGCCACCTGCTGGCCAATTTACACCAAAACTCAATCAGCGTCTATTTATATCAAGGGGTCACAGAATCTAAAGTTTGGTGAAATTCTGTGCATTAGTTCTTGAGATATAGCAATCTTGAAAATCATGAAAAACGTAGTATAGCAGCGCCACCTGCAGGCCAATTTTCACCAAAAACCAATAGGCACTAATTCATATCAAAGTCTAACTGAATATAAAGTTTTATTAAATTTCGAGCATTAGTTTTTGAGATAGAGCGCCCACAAATTTTTTGTCACATACATACAGACAGACAGACAGACAGACAGACGGACAGACTCACAGACAGACATTTTCTAAAAATAGTCAAAACGTATTCAGGACCTTCTAAAACGTATAAATCCGTCGAAAACCGGAAGTCGAAAATTTTCATGAATCCAATACTTTCTTCTTGTAAAGATAGAAGAAAGTAAAAAAACATATTAGCTTTGCAATTTATATTTGTCATTTAATGCGTTTGGATTTATGGGTTTCTGGAAATCACTTTATGAAGATTTATTGAAAAAATATCAACCTATATCGTTAAAGGTTAATTTTTGATTTATTTCTATTATTTTAAGAGTATATGTATTTGTAACAACGTCAAATTATGTCAGGTCTGAAATTGAAATTGTGTACTTTTTGGGATATTATCTATTCCAAATTGCTTACAACTGAGTCAGATGGGAAGTGCTTTAATAGTGCTTCTCAGTCAAATGGGGAACTATTTAATTTAAGTTTTTTTTTTTTTTTTAGGTAAACGCAGAAAAATTTCAGAAAGTGTTGTCATTCATGTCTTTTTGAACTGAACTTTCGGAAGTATGTCATAACTGGGTACGATAAAAAGTACTAATAATTTTATAAATTTTACGTATTGTCTTAATGTTTTTGTTTTCTAGATTGTATTTTTAAAATATTCTGCATACAATTAAAGAGGATCTCTTCTAACGAGCCATGAATCTAATGAAATAACTCAGTGAATTTGGCCTTGAATTTTAAAGCAATAAAAACCTTTACTTAAATATTTTTCCTTACTACTGACAACGATATGAACGTCATGAAACTTACAAAATTTTATAATGCGTCAGATAAAAATTAGGCTGATAAGGATAATCTCTTTTATTTTATAATTTACAGAACATTTTAGTAAAGAACGACAGAACGACAGTACAATGTACTAAAACTATTCTTAAAAAATGACCTAACAAATAATGTAAGTTTAATCAAAATCCGTACCATTGAAGTTTTTTTAAAAGCTAGTTTTTTAAAATTTCTTTAATTAATTTGTAGAAATTCACTCCACATTTCTATAACTGAACAACTTGGAACGATATAGAATGTACTAAAATTATCCCAGAAAAAATATCTATCTAACAAACGCAAATCTCAGCAAAATTCTTCCAGAAAGTTTTTTTTAAAGGCTAATGCTTTCAAATCGGGTTATCCGTTCCTCCATAATACGATGACTGAGTAAGATAGGGGAAATATGCAGCCTAATAAAACTATCCCTGAAAAACTAATATTGCAAAATCAATTTAAAAAAACCATAACAGCCAACTTTTATACATTTCTTCTACCATAAAAATTTTATACTTAATATTGCGTTATTAAATCTTCGAAATCTTATGATTAAACATATGAAAAACTTCTGTACAATTTTAGTGGTAGCAAAAATGCGTAAAAGTTGGCAGCTATGAAAAAACTCAAATTAAAGCAGTTGGAGCGAAATTCTCATTAGTATTTTGTATATATAAGCAAAAAGATGAGAGGCTGTATCTAAATATAGTAAACGCTACGCACTATTTCTAGTATACAATATCGTACATACTACTATATTTGGATACATCACTTCACATTTTTTATTTCTCTTTGAAACAAATGGTTTTGCGGCTATTCTATCGCCGTCCATTTTCAGAATTTCTGTGCTATGTTTTTGAGACTTTCACAAAGTTGATCTGTACATTTAGTTATTATATCACGTTCATTAATTTTTTTTGCATTCGCGCATGCGCAGTGGAACTTTATTTAGTGAACCTATTCATTTTTCATCCAATATTGATTATTGTTTAATTCTAATTAAAGAGTATTGTGTACAATATCATTTGTCATGAATCCTAAAAAAGAATATTTTTTCTTATTAAAATTTTATACATCATATGCAAAACATCTCTATACATTAAACAACTATACATTAACATACTATACACCATATATGCGAAATTTGGGAATGTTTTTATTGGAAAAGTAATATATCCATGCGTATACGTTGTATATTGTTGTATATGCTATTGAACATAGTATGCTACAAGAAGCCTTCGAAGCATTTTCTAAAGTTTCAAGATTTTTACGACATTAGTTTTTACAGGGATATCCAAAAGATCTTCTATTTGTGGAATCTCGCCTTTAAAGTTTGCTTTAAAAAAAATCTTCGAGAAATATACGAAATAAATTATGCTGTTTACACACCTTGAGTTTCTTGAAATTTCTTCATGTATTTTACCAGATACTTAAGAAAACGTTTAAAATCGCATTTGACTGGTCCTCATTGGCCATATAGCATAGATGATAGCTAGGAAAGCTCGAATCAGTTTTTAAAAAACATTTTCTTAACATTTTCAACTATCTCATAGTAATAGTAATGATATTTTCTTACTGTCTCAAACATCTACATGAGAACTGTCCAATCTTTTCACAATGGTTTTGCATTAAGAATAAATTCTCTTTTCAACATATGATACGCCAGATAATAAACATAGGGTTATGACATCGTATAGATGAAAGGATCTTTTCTAAGAGGCATTTTTATCGAGTTTTCTCAAGTTAAACTCAGAAAAGTGGAAATAAATTTTTGTTAGAAGATTTAAAAAAAAATCTTTGATATTTCATTTTTTGAAGGAGGATATCTTTTTAGGATTTAAAATCCTTACTATTTTCTCTGAATACTTAAGTTTTAAATTTTATCTATGAATTCACGTTTTAAGAATACTTTTCAAATAAAAGTATATTTAAACTAGATCTGAACATTTCGTCTAGAAGCAATTATTTAAATCGCATCACATGTTATATTTCACATCATAAAAAATACCTTATTAAAATATGAAAGGAATTTTAAGCATGAAGATATTCGCGGGCTCAGAATTATCAGATTATCTTGTAAATATAGTTTTTCATCTTAAAGATACTATCAGTTTGTAATTTATATTTTTTTCTCAGTTTTTTGGTGTATGTTTTCCTTAATTACCTGTTCGAGGGATTAAAGCAGTAGCGGTTCGTCAGGGAGTGCTGCATTAGATTTTTCTCACCACTAAAATTTAACAGAATCTTTTGTATTATTTATTTGACAAATTTTGTTAACTTTAAAAAACTGAAATTACCATATAATTTTAGTGGTGAGATTAAATTGATGCAGAACCCCCCTGACGAGCCGCTAATGGATAAAAGGCTGGGGATATTAATTACGCTCTTGTCTTTCTAAGGGAACATATGATGTATTTTTGTAAACTTCTTTGAAAACCACGGAAAACTCCAAACAGATAAGCGTTATGATTATATGGAGCATAATAAGTATGACATGAGTTTAACCCTTTAACGTTCATTGGTTTCGCCACGAAACCACAAAATTTTAATTCCGATACGCAACACTGACACCGGTATTTTTATACAAAATAGCTATTTTATTTTGTATGTGAAAAATCACATTTTCTTATTTAGAAATATATTTGTTCTTTATTACCGGTGTCATTCATTTATTTCGACATCTTAGCAATGAAAATGCTATGATCGTTAAAGGGTTAAATCCACCACCTCCTATATACGAGTTTGATTATCGAATCCCTTAGTTCCTGATGGGACATTTATATATTTGTAATTTCATTATAACACATGGACACATTTTATTTTTGGATTTTCAAAAATTCCCCTTGTTTTCATGTATTTCAAACTGCAAGTTTCAAATTTAATGCTGAAGTGTCAGATGTACTTGTATTTTCGAGATGATTTAGAATTTTGTCATGTCCGCACTGAATTGGAATAGTTGAAGTTATCATAAATTTTGGAAAAAGCATTTTTTTGAAAAATCAGTGATACTGATGATTAAGTTAGATTCAAAGTTAAGAGTATGAGGCATCGAGGTGAAACCAAATCTAGCACATAGGATGTGCAAAGAAATGAGATTCTGTAACTCAAAAAAACACATAGATCAGCAGTATTTGCATGAAAATTCTGTGTTTGAGAAACATACACTTAAAAATATTGTTTCTTTTATCGAGTTAGGGCAAAAATTCGTATGATTGACAGCTTCAGCATTTTTTTATTTAAGTATGGAATGAACAACAAATATCGATCAATAAGAAGTGTCATCACCTTCTGTCATTGGTACGCAATTTGTCTATATATCGGAAATTAAATATACATATAATGGTTTTCGTTAGTTAGATATTTGTCAGTGTTTGTGTTACATTTTCAGTGTAATTAAAGATCTATTTTATGACAGGTCAACTTGGTAACAAAATGAATTTCCAAATTTAAAGTATTGTAATATTTTCCTACATGGGGAAAATGATGTAAATATTTTCTATAAATATATTCCAGAGTACTCCGGTATTGACGTAACGTTTTGAAATGATAAAATTCATCTCGCTTAATTGCATAGCAATTGAGACGAAAATAAACAGGATTTTACCATTCAAAATGTTTCGCCAATCAAGAAATCACGATTAAAAAAGGTAAAAACTGGCAACACTCACTCACTTTTTTTGCCACAACTTTTTTTAAAAAATATATGTACAAGCATTTAAAGAAATAAGTGAAAACGATTTTTGTCTGCAAAATTTGCAAGAAAAATCTAAAAAGAAGTTTTCGTAAGGGAATAGGGATGGTAAGAAATTTAATTTACTCTCATTTACATAGAGGCTCCAACGCCAGATTTCATAAAATCATAAACATTTTAACCCTTTCCGGCACGGCCAAAATCTGTTAGAAAAATAAGAAATTATCGACTGACACCGGAATTCACAAACGACATTTTTAGATATTATAAAATTCTTTATTTAAGCTTTTATTGTAAAAGTAAAATTTTGCTAAACTTTTCTTGACGACAATTTCAAGTTTGGAATAAAATTTAAGTATCCTAGACCGGACCCAGTATGACGGAAAGGGTTAAAGGAAAAAAAAAGGCATAAATACCGGAAAAAGTATCATTTAAAAAATATATATATAATATTTTAACAGTTCGGTTGTAGGTAATAATTCTTCCATGGGAACTCCAGAAAATTTATCGTTTTCCTCAACGACAAATTGATATTGAAAATCAAGTGCTTATTATTGTGTCACTGGCGTTTAATTTGCTACCATTAATTTCTTGTGATGGAGTGACGAGCATAATCAAATGATTTGTTATGTTAAAAGATGATGAATTTTAAATAATCAAATGATTTGTGAAGTTATGTTAATAGATGATGAATTTTAAAAAATCGATTATAGATAAGTAGATGCTAATGATATGTTCAAACTATTTCATGATATTTAAATGTTTTATTTCATTACTATTTTTTTACATCTTTCAAAATAAATTTAGACATATAATCAAAGCTATCCAAACTTTAGATGTTTAATTAGAAAGAATAAATTGTAAAATAGTTTTAAAGTATCTGAAAAATTTGAATTTCTAAATGTAATGATCATAAATCGTTTCCAGAAAAAAGTACATCATCAAGTTGCAATTATAAAAGTATGATTATTCAGGATATATGAGTTTATTGCATGTTCTATATTTTTCCCTCTTTTAATCTTGAAAAATATATTAAATTACTTATTTATTGTACAAAATTATCTTTTGTATTCTTGTTACCATTAGATCACATTTATATAAACACAGAAATCTCTTTGCGATTTACTTAATTCAAATATTTTGTTTTTGTCAGTCATTTCTTTTTTACAAGCTATCCAAAATATAATATACATTATATTTATTACTTATTTACATAGTTCAAAACACTTATTTAACCCTTTAACGATCAAAGCATTTTCATTGCTAAGATGTCGAAAGAAATGAATGACACCGGTAATTAAGAACAAATATATTTCTATATAAGAAAACGGGATTTTTTACATACATAATAAAAGGGATATTTTTAGATAAAAATACCGGTGCAGTGTTGCATATCGGAATTAAAATTTTGTGGTTTCGTGGAGAAACCAATGAACGTTAAAGGGTTAAACCTTGTGAAATTATTGTTTGTTGACACTAACATAGTGAGAGGGTGAGTGAAGAAAATATAATATCATGACAATTCATCTCCAAATGGTCCACCAACTTAACATCAATATTTTCTTACAGAAATTTTCCTTTTGGATTTTTCTTACAAATTGCACAGAAGCCAGCATCGGGAGTAGTTTTTAGAGAAAATTCTGTAGAAACTATTAAAATTTCTATTAAATAATATCGGTGTTCAGTTCGGGGATCATTTGAAAGCTGATAAATAAAGACAAAACATTATAAAATAATAAAAATAACAATGAATAATCAGAAAAACTTCTTGAGAAAACTTATAAACCATTGCATTTGAATATTTATTAATTATGTAGGGCGAACTCCGGGTGAAAAGATTAAAACATAATTTGACACATAATCAAATCGGATTAAAAGATGTTTTCAAGAATGTAAAAGAACGTGCTGGAAAACATTAAAATTGTCAAAAATAGATAGCATAGGAAAATGACGTACTCGGAGAATGGTCGAAAATTTATAAAACATAAATCAGAAAATTTACAAAAAATATCATCAAAATATAAATTTCTATACCGTTATTCTATACCGTTATAGGTATCGCAAAAGTGACTGGTGGATTGGCCGTTATATGAATTAATATAATCCATTAACTGCCCATTACATAAGCAACTAAAAACTGTGCGACTTTTAGTTGCTTAACCCTTTCCGGCACGGGCAAAATCTGTTAGTAAAATGAGACATTATCGATTGCCACCGGAATTTGAAAAAGAATTTTTTACATATTTTGAAAGCCTTATTTTAAGATTTTATTATAAAGGCGAAGTTTGACTAAAATATTATATGTGTCATTTGCAAGTTTGGAATTAAAACTAGTTATCCCAGACCGGGAAGAGTGTGCCGGAAAGGGTTAAAAGGCACACAGCCAACAGAGTGAAAAAGTATCCAATCCGGGAATCGAACCCAGGTCATTCGTATAGTGCACCGATGCTCTACTGTCTGAACCACTTAGAACAACACCAACCTGGTACTTCTCGCTATCATTTGTTTCAACCGCAGTAAAAGTGAAACCTAATTATGGAAGACATATTAGCAACGGATAAAAGAAACCAACTTTAATAAAAAGACTATTTTCACGTATGTATATTGAGAGACCCATTATCACGGAAATAAGGCTAATAATACGATCTTCGCGAGGATAGAATTTCTCGCCAGATCCAAATCCGATCGCCACGGAAGCGCCAGAACGTAAACATAGTAAGGGAGATTATTTTTCCATTCAGTTTCGCACAGCATTTGAAAAAAAAATATTTACTGTTATGCTTTTCAACATCTTCTTAAAAAATGTACCGCAATTTTTTTTTTCAAAAATGTTGAGTACAGAATATAACAATAGTCGCATGTGGCACTCGATATTCAGATTCGTTATCGACAAAATGTAATGCAGTATGCTATCCTAAATATAAATTAATAAAAATTGTAGCATAAAGTTTAAATTATATATACAGCATAATGTATATATTTTTAGTATTATTATGTTGTATATCCTATATTTATATTTCTCACTGTTCCATTAACACTAGAACGCCGGGCAGGTGTCAATTCGACACCGATCAGTGGACTAATTATCGGTTTAAACAAGAAAAATTTCCAAGAAATAAGATATAGGCATGTTGCAATGAAAAATGTTAAACAAATAAACTAAAAACATATAAATAATTTTTCTGGTTTTATACATATTTTATGAAACTTGCGTAAAATTTCCCGCGTTCTAGTGTTAAATTTAAAAAATGCAACGGAAAATCCTCTTTACATGAACAAAAAGAGCGACACATAGGTACGGCTAACTCGGCAAAGTACGCGCTAAAACGTATTTCTTTTTTTAAATTTAACTTGCTGTCATCGAAAACAACAAGATTTCTCGATTGCACCCACAATAAAAAAAATACTTAACCAAGTACCTGGGTAAATACTTAATACCATTCAAAATTATACCATACTTTTTTTGGTGTGCATTAAAAGATAGATTTTTTTATAAATGTACATAATATATGACGACCTCAGAAGCCAAGGGGACAAGTGACAAAATGTCGATTTGGAGTAAATTGAGTTTAAAGATAATTGATGTTAAATTGGAACATCAATAACAATTGACTAAATTGAAATAGGAAACATCTGCTTGTTGCATTCTAATCTTTGAACTCTCATTTTAATAACTGATAAAAAAATAGAGTACAATTTTCTTTAAATGTTTAATTAATCAATATTGTTTGTTTTTCGAAAAAAGTGGTTTATCTCTCTAACTCCCCAAATAATAAGAAAATGACCTATATTTCTTTACCTGAAATGAAAAAAGCATATTTCCAGATACCCTGTGCACTTAACTCAATTTTTTCAATTTTGTCATTTATTCCCCTTGGCTTCTCAACCCATCCTGGTTGCCGAATTCAAATCCTGGAATAATTACATCAAAAGTTATTTCGGATTGAGCATTATTACAATTTCACCCTCACAGTAAACAACGAATTATTACTAAACTGTTAATACCTCAATTTGTGTTTAAACTTCCTAAGACGTGAAACGAAATAATGATGTGATGGGGTAGACTAAGTGCATAAACGTCAGTGATTGCCTGTAGTGAATTGGAAACAAACTTAGTATTTCATCTCGAAATCTGTCAGGGGAGTTAATATGTACATGTAATTAGACAAAGTAAGTGTTTGAAGCAAATTTGTTTAAATGATGTACAATGTGTAAAGAGGTTTTAATAAGTAAATTTTGGAGATGCCATTTTAATGTTGCATGCTAAGTGAGGATTACGTTAGTCAAATATATTCAGCCAATTCGTATGATTCTTGTGTCGACATTACAAACTCTTGAATATACGGAATTATCATTTTGAATTCATTATAACTTAATAAAATTTGTTTTATAATATCGGTTTGTCTGTCTTTCCGTGCTGAAACTCGCGACAATATACGGATATGTGATTTTCATGAATTAATATAAATTATTACGGTATGCAATATAGTGTTAGGTATTGGAAATTCGGCTTTTATAATTCATATACAGGGGCACTGAAAACAGTGCCGTTACATTATGGTCCATAATGAAAAATCATTTGCTATATGATACAATATTGCAAAACCAGTTGAATGTATTTTTATGTCATAACGAAAATTAAGTCCCTTTTTATTCGCCTATTGTTCCTAAAAATGAATGCTGATGAACACTCACTTAAGGGATTGGTGCAGCAGATCATATAAATAAAATAGGGTATGTTAATTCCTATATGAAAACTCTCATGGTAGAAATCAATGTAGAAGATCGCACAATGGTATACCATTGTGTGTTTTTTGAAACGACAGTAAGTCAAAAGAGATTATTTCTACGCATACTACTAATATTTATTAATATATATTAATACCTATTGATACTCATAATAATACTTAATAGTATTATTTGAATATATTGTGTATTGTGATTCACTGATAGGCAAATACCCGGAGTACGCTACTGACATCTTATGCACGAAAATGTCGTCGTGGATACGAAATCCCCGGAGCGCAAGAGTCCAGTTGCCGTAAGTCTTTAGAACAGGGTTGTGTAGGGAAGCTTGACCCAATCAGTGTGAGGAAGGATGATCAAGATCCACATAGTCATGTTTCCCTTAATTACGTGATTTTGGAAATCTTTTTTATATCACTGCTAAACTACTGCTCAAATATTTTGAGAATATTGCGACAATGTCAATAACATGTATTTCAAAACTGAAAAAAAAAATCAATATCGATAATTTTGGGACTACATGGACATTATTTTTTCAATTTAAAACACACATTTATAGGTAGTGGCGTTTCATTCGAAATATTTTCACTCTTAAGCTATTTATAATAATATTATTTTTTGTATATTATTATTATTTATATTATTACTCTTTATAGTATCCGGTCTAATACTATCTTTTAAGCAGATTTCATAAGCAGAAAAGAAAATATACTCTTATATAGCATTCCAAACACTCTTTTGGATTTACTTACATTTTTTTCTTACAAAAAGCATAATGTTAATTTAATTTAAATTTAATGTAAGCAAACGATCTCCGACGTAAAGGAAGAATATAAGCAATATTGCTTATTGATTTTTTAATATATATCCATGACAGGCTCATCTGTACTACATTAAAAGCGTTCATGATTTCGGAGTGCCTAAGAAAATATTTTAGCATGAGTTACGTGGTTGGAATATCAGTATGGAACAAACTTGAATTCAGTGAGGTCGCTTTGAATTGAATCTCTTTTCTTCTAAATGAAATTTAAAAAAAATTAAATCTGAATTGAATTTATCATGAAGTTTGCTTTTATAATTTGTACATTTGTCACTGATGGACTACAATGAGATTATATTTGACACCGAAATATGCACTTAAAAAAACTCTTTATCGAGTTTACTATTTTACTATTTCACTTTTACTATTTACTATTTTACTGTTTCAGGAAAACATTGAATTATACTAAAAGTAATATAATCAAAAAAATTTTGGACATATAAATTCGTAAATCAATTGTATACAATTGTATAAAATTACAATTGTATAAATAAAACAATAACACCGTAAACATTAACAAAGAAATGTATATATTAAACAAATGTGCCTGATTTAGCATTACACTACAATCTTTAATTGTGGAATTCAAGTAAATCAGCCGCTAAGGCCGATTTAAAAACCCAAATTAGAAAATGAGTACGGTGGGGGTTTGCAGGTTTCTGTTTTCATAGTTGTCTGAGCGAAGCAAAGTAAATACGTACGTAATACACATAGTACGTAACGATGTTAAATGTCAAACAAAATTCTTTCGTGAAGCAAATCTGAAAAAATACTTGCCGGATTTCGATTCCACAAAGTTTGTACCACAAGGTACCTATGAAGGTAACCTGGTGAATGCACCTACTTTCAAAAATTAGTTCCAAATAATTTAAAAGTTATATTAAAAAATTTATAAAAATGCACAATTTATTTACATACATCACAGAAATTTCGTATGCGTCATTTTTCACCTGCTGAATATTTTCGCAGACAACCGAGTACAATAGAGTAAATACTTGTCTGAGCGAAGTGGAGGCTAATAGACATAGTATGTAATGATATTAAAAGTCAAGCATAATTCTTTCGTCAAGCAAATCTCAAAAAATAAATATCAAATTGTGATGCTAAGCGGTACCTATGAGAGTAACCTACTAAATGCACCTACTTTCAAAAATTAGTTCCAAAAATTTTAAAAATTATGTTTGAAAAACTGATAAAAAAAAAAGCACAATTTATTTGCATACGTCACAGAAATTTGGTGTGCGTCACTTTTCATCGGCTGGATGTTTCCCTTAGATTTCCAAATTTAATCATATGGAGCAAGGAAAATACGCAAACAATTTTTAAGTACAATAAATTATACTTAAACTTAAGAAACAAACTGGAAAATAATTTTGTTATTGTTGATAATTTAAAAGAAAAAAACCTTAATTCTTAGTAACTTAGTACTTGAGATTTTGCGATATTCTTTATAATAGCACTTTGTAACCGCCAATAGCATATTTTATATTTCGCTTATGCAAATTGGAAACAATTGTGCCGTGTTTAAATAAAATATCGGTACTATTTGGTTATCTCGTTGATAGGTACTTACGTATTAACGCCACCGCAGCAGAAGTTGCGCAGCGCCAATAAAGAGAAATCTTGTTGTTAGCATACGCTCGAAGTTATCTTTTGGATTCCTTGTTGCCTTGTTGTTTGCTGTTTTTTGACGCCATTTTTAGTGTTACGAAAATGCGTATTTGGGATTTGCCAAAAAGAGACTGTTTTGAATCTATATTTAAACTCTACAGCGGCCTATTTTCCACTGAAATCCGACTGACTACTTTGTTTTTAAATAAAGTTTTTTGAATTTTGAAAGTGTTTGAATTTCAAATAAAGTGTTTTATTTTAAGATTTGTCGCAAAAAGTTTAGGTGTAGATTGGCGGTGTTTAAAAACCGCCAAATCTGTAGCTGCGGTGGCGTTAATATGTAAGTACCCGTTGATAAATTTCGCCAAATTATGCATATTGACATATTTTTATTTTAAATAACGAAAGAAGAAATAAATTAGTGAAATATTGATAAAAATACAAATAAAAGATGGGATAAAAAATCAGTTGATGTTTTAAACACATGTATCGTATTTAATGCGTTTGAATGTGACATTCACGATCATATATTATTGGCATTTTATCTTATTGTTTGCCGATACTTTTTTGGTCGACGGGCTATACAATTAATACCACAAAAAAACAATAGTTGAAGCGATGAATAAACAGTTACAAATAATATGCATAATAATAAATACAATAAAAATATAAGTATCACAATAAATCGTAAATCGTAAAATACTTATAGCAGTATTCAAAAACGACATTTTCACCAGTTTGGCAGGGAAAAAATCGCGTTAACGTGTAGCTTATATTTTTACTCATAAATGTGACATCTGTGCCATATTTATGAGTAAAAATAAACGTAAACGATCATCAGGTTTAAAATCTCAATTTTTGATACCCAAACTGGACCATGATTTGTGAAAACTCCAAGGTGAAGTATTGGAAAAGACCTTGAAATTAGGGCAGATATATCAAATACGCATCGAGTTTGGCGCAAATTTGACGAAAATCATTTTAAAATTAATTTCTATTATTTTAAAAAGGAAGTAACAATTAACAAAACACGATGAAATCTAGATTAAATGAATATAGAAAAATAAATAAATAATTTATTAATAAACAAACAACAACAGCCGGGTTACCATGCAATGTAAATAACTATATTTTGGCCCCAATTATTTAAAAAAGTGTAACATATTTGTTCTAAATTGATCTGATTAAATCTGTTCTAAATTGATTAATGAATTGACGTGGTTGCGATTTTCAGCCTGTGAGGTTGCTTTTTTTTACACTTTCCAACAAAGCTAAAAAGTGTTTATGCATTTGGTTTGTCTATCCGTCTGTCCACGCTCTAACATCCGTAAATATACACCGATTTATATGCCACTGGTAAACCTTATTTAGGCTCCCCTGGGCATGTTTGGTATTGTATATGAAGTATGTGGGATTAATAGTTTATCTACAGGGATACCCAGAAGAATTTCATTACATTTTGGTTACTTTGGGAGAAATCCTTTGCTGAATACTGTAATGAAATTACAAATATGTGAAACTTATATAAACCACTGAATTTCGTTACGATTATGTTATAACAGGATATTTATAGCATTTATTAATCCAATTAGAGGGCACACAAAAGAAATCGGTTACAATACTATCTTTGAGCAATAATTTCTGGAAATGCGTTTTCAATTTTTGCATGCGCTCTTAAATTTAACATTTTTTTAGGTGTGTCCCTAATTAATATAAATTTTCAGTACCTATAGTCGTCGTCAGATCCGTCCATCTGTTTGTCCGCATATAACAGCACAAAAACTATCCTGCCGAATGTTTTGAAATGTTAAATATCTATTTGTTTCTGAATTCGTTAGAGTCATTACAAATTTTAATAAAATCGGATAAATAGTTCGAATACAGAGACAGACAAAATTATTCCTTAACATTACGGCCGATGAGATGAAATAGTTGAAAGTATTTTTTAATGATATTAAACACGTAGAAACGAAAGGAAATTCATATGCATTTAAGAAGAGCACTAGAATATATATTTTGTGGAACATGCCGCATAAAAAATATTTATTTTCATTCACACGTCACCACAAAATATTCCATTTTAAATTAGTATGGGGGGGGGGACACACTAGCTTTTCAGCTTTACTAATCTACGGATTTTATCATAGAGTCATTTTCACAATTTCACTCGCAGGTCTTTTAAATGATAACTTTTTCGGGTAAAACTGCATTATCGAGTTCACATTGGCGTATTTGAGCCTGCATGTCATACTGAAAAAATATGTTCAGATTTGTAAATCACTCGTGATGACTCTTGTCACTTGACAGCTCAAAGCTTATGCAGACGAGACATTCAGATCTCGTTAGTACCTTATGCTATAGACACTACCAACAAAGGAATAGTCGTAAAAAAAACAATATACGTTCTAATCAGAAAGTATACGCTCAAGTTAGAGAATATACCCTAGAATATATATACTGCAGCTTTTTGAGAAAGAGAGAGTATACAGTAGTTCTTAAAAAGTCCAGAAAGTATACGGCGTATACCTCTGTAAACTCTCTACCACATTCATGATTACCAATTCGTTTTATTTTATGCATACTAAAGCGAAATACAGCTCAATTTCACGAGAATGAGTTTGAAAATAAAACAAAACAGCGTATGTAATGGCCAGCATGCATGACCCATTTAAATCAGATTGAGCATATCTGGAACACACTCGAAAGGACACATTGTATTCCTTTGTTGACGTTTTCGAAATTTTTATCTATCATTTTTTAAAGAAGGACTACCCTAGATTTTTATCGAAAACTTCATCGCATGCATAGAAACCAGATGTAGACATTATATTATTACATACAAGGTGACTATAGAAAAACTATCCCGACATTTGAGCCCCTAACTATTAAACCATTCACAGAAACTGACTGAAATTTTGGCAAAAGTATTTTTAGGTATGCTCTCAAGAATGATATGGAAAACATCAGTGTCATTCAAAAACTAGGGTTACAGTGAGAAAATTTCAAACAAATCAAAAGGCAACACCCAGTATTATTTATTGGAATGTGATCTCCATTGTAAAAAAACGCTACATAGCATTCATATGGCAACTGTAGCATGAAAATCACCGGAACTAGTCAACTGAAAATAAAAAGGACTTTGCCGTGCACCAGAAAATTAATGTTCGTTTCATTTACGTCAGACGGCACACCGTGTATATCCGAGCCTGATTTGTTTTCCACAAAACGAGAAAAAAAACCAAGAAATGCAAATTTCGAGTTTATGTAAGACACAGTCATGATTGGCGCCGTTACGCTAGGTGAAAGAAAAGGCATTGAGAAATGTGAGCCGCGTATATTGCCTTCTGCCATTCCGAACAAGATGCCGCTTTCAGGGAAAGAACGTGGGGATATCGTAAAGATTTATTACCTGAATGGACAAAATGCCGCAGAGACATTACGTGTTTACCGCCGCAACCATGGATTACGGCGAGGCCCGTGCCATGTCAAAGTTGTGCGAGACTTGATTCATAAATTTGAAGAAACTGGTTGCACATGCGATCGACCTCCATCTGGACGACCTTCCGTTCCTGTGGAAGCTGTTGCAGAAGTTCATCAAACGATAAGCACAGTTCGTCCCGCAACTGCACGCGGTGTTTCGCGTGTTCTGAATATGCCAAATACAACTGTATGGAAGATTTTGCGCTCTGTTCTAAACATGTTTCCGTATTGATTCCAGCGTGTCCAGATGTTGGAAGCAGGAGACTATCAATTACAGCTGGATTTTGAAAATCAATTCCTTATCCGGTACGATGAAGATAGCAGCTGGTCTTTACGCATTCTGTGGACAGACGAGGTGCATTTTTCGTTAACTAGTAACATGAATTCAAAAAATTGTGTGCACTGGGCAGAGAATAATTCACATGATGTGCTTGCCCGTCCATTACACGAGGAAGACCGTTTGGTGTGGTACAACGAGTATATTCTTGCTCGGCCCTTACTTTTTCGAAGAGGTTATTGCCGGTTATCTGCAAACTTGTACAGTAACGAGTGATCGCTATCTGGACATGTTAACTCGTTACGCAATTTCCGTATTACAACGACAAAATGCTATATCTGAAGTTGTGTGGACGCAAGATGGTGCTCCTCCACATGTCGAGTCTTCTGTCATACTTGTCTTATGTCAACAGTTTGGTGACAGAGTTATCTCCCGTTATTTCCCGTTTCCGTGGCCACGAAGGTCTCCTGATTTGACACCAATGGATTTCTGGCTGTGGAGATATCTGAAATCCAAAGTGTATCAGTCTCGTCCTCGAACTGCATCTGATTTGAAAGATGTCATCAGAACTGCTATTCAAGAGATTCCTATTGTCATGGTACGCACTGTGGTGCTAGCCACCTCTGCCGTATGGAAAGTCTCATCGTGTGTGAACGAGGTCATGTGGAAAATTTGTGAAACACAATAAAATGCTTTATTTTATGCTGCTTCTCTGTCCTTATCGGTTGTCCTCACTTTTAGCCTATCTACTGCCGCTGATTTTTATGCTGCAGTTGCGGTTCCAACGCTATATGGGGATTTTCATAATGAAGATCACATTCCAATACCAAAAACTGGGTGTTGCCATTTGATTTTTTCGAAATTTTCTCATTGTAACCATAACTGTTTGAGAGACACTGTTGTTTTCCATATCATTCTTGAGCGCATATTTCAAAATATCTTTTACCAAATTTTATTCAGCTTCTGTGAATGGTATGATAGTAACCCAATTGTCGGGATAGTTTTTTTTTTAATCACCATGTATATTAACTATTTTGTTCTAATTATTTAAGGGCACCATACACCATATAAAAAATTCCCTCATTCTACTCAACCATCATGATTTGCGCCAATTTTAAGTACTAAAACTGGTGTGTATATTCTTGACGTCATTTCAAAGAGTTCAAATTCCGATACGAGATATTTTAACGATTTATTATTTGTATTACTATTAATGTATTGCGTACTTCGAATTTTATACCCATGTATGGCTGTTTTGTATAGTTTGATTTCCCATTTTTTCAACCGTGCATAGGAATTTTTATGTAATATTTTGCAATTGTACCATTTGCTTTGCCATTTTTTTTTTCATTTCAATTTGTGACAATATATAATCAATTAAAAATAGCATCTTTTTAAAAAAAATTGTTTTTAGCATATTATTATTAAAACTCTGTTCTAAGCAATATCGCTCAGACTAATCCCTCTGAGGGAAGTCCTAGTTAAATTTTTCCATGTCTTCCGATCGTGGATTGCTCTAATCATAGCAGCGGAGAATTTTCATAAAATAATATGTTTTTTAAATACAGTGGAACCTGCTAAAGTGGCCACTTTGGTAAAGTGGCGACCTGGCTAAAGTGACTGCTTTTGAAAAATTTTATTTGTTCTGATATAAAATAATATGAGAATTGTTTAGTAATGCGACCATCTGTCTAATGCGTCCACCTGTGTAAAGTGATCAGTAAGCCAGACATTGTCAATGATATTTGAGCCTGTAAAATGTGACCATCCATTTTTTCTGCATGCCAAAAATTTTAAACTTAGAAAGACTAAAGTGGTCATTTTCTGAAGCTTTATTTTGATCCATTATAAAAGTGCAGGAATTCATCTCCTATAGTTATTATTTCCTTAATGTATAAATGGCCACTTTGTCCTTTATTGTAATGATATTTGCACTTGTCTAGGGTGATTTTTAATGAAAAGTTTATTTCTGCCAGTCATAGAAACGTGATCATTATACAATTACGATGAAAAAATGCGTATAAATTACTCAGTTCCTTCTAGTAATGTGTTATTTAAATCAATTACTACGGATATTCAACTGTATTCAAATGAAAAAAAAATGTGAGATTTAAGTAAATTATCTTCTATGTAATATATTTTAAATTGGTGATTCAGTTATAATTCTAGTTAATTAATCAGTTTATTACTTAATATAGTGCATTTTTCTTTCTTTATATATATTTTTTTGAGATCACAAAAGTTTGAATGTGCCATTTTGAGATATACTTCATAAAATGACCACCTCTATAAATTGACCATTTTAGCCGGTGCCAAATGTGGTCACTTTAGACAGGTTCGACTGTATTGGCATTATGCACCAGTTAATACGAAAATTCCGTTTTGTCGTGCATCTCTTTATCTTTTAACCCTCTGATGCGCATGGTAGGATATATGCCATGAAAAGTCTTTTTTTTCAGTTTAGTGGATATTTATTTGAGATATTCTAAATTCACACCACAAATTTTAAATAGAATTTTTTTATATAATAACAGACATCCCGCGATTAACCCTCTCCGGCACACTGTGCCCGGTCTGGGATACCTAATTTTTATTCCAAACTTGCAAACGGCACCAGTAATATTTTAGTAAAATTTTGCTTTTACAGTAGAAGCTTAAATAAATTCAAAATATTTAAAAAAGTCGTTTGTGATTTCCGGTGTCAGTCGATAATTTCTCTTTTTGGTACAGATTTTGCCCGTGCCGGAAAGGGTTAAAATATTCTGTTCGGAATTATGATTTTCTGGATTACGCAATTCCTAGAACGATTTGTCATTTAAAATATCGTGTGCGGAGATTCTTTATATGACGCTTCTCGAGATAGACTAGCAAATGAAGAAAATCATTGGTTATTACACAATTTTTAGCGAGAAAGACAAACGCGAGGACATCTAGAAAATAAAAATATATTTTTTTGATCTACTATAAATGCATGTTAGCCTCTATTATTTATGATTTCACGGAAATCAATTTTGTGTAAGAAAAATATGAGCTAATCTAAAAATTTTTATACAAAAAATCTATATTTTAATGCACACCAGAAAAAACATTACATAAATGTGAAACACTTTTAGTATTTGCGAGAGCAGGGCTATTTCCTCCGTCTATATCAGCTAGATCAAGAAATCTTGCTGTTTTCGGTGACAGCAAGTTAAATAATGAAAAGTAGACAATTTCAACGCATCCGTCTTCGAATCAGCAATATTTGTTGACCTGAATCCGACCGCCTAAATATGGGTGACATTCTTCAGGGTTGCCGTGTTTCAGGGAATTTCCAGTCGAAATATCAGTATTTTTTATAGAAAATTATATCTCCTTATTTAAACCGCACGATTTCTCGACTTCGTTATATAGAGATTTTCTGTAAGAAATTACTGGTGTCGAAGAATTGTCTCGTCTAGAAATTCCCAGTAACGTGGCAACCCTGCTCTTTTTGTTCAAGTAATTAAGATTTTCAGTTGGATTAAAGAATAAAAAATGTAATGTAATAGAGACTGAAATATAAATGCAGGATATAAAACACAAAAATATATAGTTTATGATGTATTTTTTATTTATTAAAATAGCATATAGATATCGAGCAATGCTTTCAGTGGGTTATTTTTTAATTATAGATTTCTTTTTTGATATAGTGGAATTCCTTTTATAGGTTCTTATTTAATGACATATTATTTAAAGCGATAACAAGGGGAATTTTATAATTTCAAAAAAGTTCCTGTCAATAAATTTGAATTAAAAAAACACTAGTCCACTGGCAAAAGTGATATACAGCTCATATTCAAAATATTAGAATAATTCCTTTTTTTTTTAGAAATTGAAAATATCGTTTGGTAATTTAATGTCTTTTAATGAAAATATACAAACGATATTTTTATTAAGAACTTATTGTTGATTAAACTTACTTGTTATCTTAAATTTAATATAATTTTTGAAAAGATTAATTTCAAAAAAAATTATTTTGAAAAGTCAAAATATTAGATTATTTATTCAAGTGGTTCAAAATATTAGAATATTTCACATTAATTCTCCTTTAACTATTACCAATTCTTAACTGGTGGCATCATTGATTAAATTCAGACTATTTTACTTAAAATCAGTATTCTTTTTTGCAGTTTGTTTCTTTTTCGTCTTAAAATGGGCCGTGTGAGTGATATTCCTGAATCTACTAAACTTCGTATGGTTGATTTGTATCGGCACGGTAAAAATCAATGTTTTATAGCGAATTATTTACATTGTTCGCAATCGAGCGTTAGTAAAATACTAACACAATATTCAAAAATTGGAAATTTTCAAAATAATCGCCGAAATGGTGGCCGAAAACCAAAAACATCTGCTAGAGATGACAGGAAACTGAAGCGTATAGTTAAGAAAAACCATTTTAAAAGTGTGCGATTCTTGCACCGAAAATGGAAAAAAGAAGGAGTTGAAGTTTCTACATCGACAACATTAAGACGTCTCCATAAATTTAAATTTGAATCTCGTGTACCGAAAACAAAACCTCTCATGACTGCAAGACAAAAGCGTATAAGATTGAATTGGTGTAAATCAAGACGTTTATGGAGCAATGAAGATTGGAAAAATATATTATTTAGTGATGAAAGTATATTTGTGTTTCATATGGTAATCAAGGTATTCGAGTTTGGAGAATGAAGCAAGAAGCATTTGATAAAGAATGCCTTAAACGTTCCGTAAAATTTGCTGCTAGTGTCATGGTTTGGGGTTGTATGAGTGCAGAAGGACCTGGAAAGTTATGCATCGTCTACGAAAAGGTTAACTCTCTGATATATCAAGAAATTTTAGAATATTACATGATTCCATCATCAGAAGATTTATTTGAAGATGATTTCATCTTTCAACAAGATTTAGCGTCCCCGCATACATCGGTGTCAACTAAGAATTGGTTCCGCCAACGTAACATTAAGGTACTTCCTTGGCCAATAAATTCACCAGATCTTAATCCCATCGAAAACTTATGGTGTATAATGAAGAAAAAACTTCAAGAAAATCCTCCTTCAAGTAAAACTGAGTTAGTGGCACGTATAAAGTCTATTTGGGCTAATATTGATAGAAATGTTTGTAAACACCTTGTATATAGTATGCAAGATCGATTGTACGCTGTTATGAAAGCTAAAGGGGATGCTACAAAATATTAACTACCATTTACTTCATATTCATAAGGTAATATTGTTGCGTAAAATAAAATATTCTAATATTTTGAACCAATCTAAATTTTATTCTAATATTCTGGTGTGTTTAAGCAAGCTGTATACCTAATTTATTGTGCTGTATTTTATATTTTATAAATGTTAAAATCTCATCTAAACATTCCAGATTTAATTTATAAGAAATTTAATTGCATTTACTTAGTATAAAAAATAAATAAATGACAAATAATTTTTTCTTATTACTTTTTCTCAATTATTCTAATATTTTGAATATGAGCTGTAGAGTGTCACAGGCGAATATTCGTATATTTTGTACGCATCACTATTTTTTTGCGCATTTGTACAAAACACTGTTTTTCAAAGGAGTCATCAAAATCTGTACGATACAACCTCCTCAATTCTGATGTAGCCAGGAGGAGACGCTAAGTAATAGCCTTTGAATTAATTAAATGCTTCTACAATTGATAAAATTAATTTTAGACCTTTTTGTTTTTTAATACATGCGTATAAGAATCGATATGCCAACTCATACATCTTTGGAAATGCTGTATAGTAATCTTAAACAAATTTTTGTGGTCCGACGTAATATTTGTTTCAGGACTGTGGAGGATAATAATTGCAGTACCGTAATTTCCTGCTTTTAATCCGCGGATCAAACAACTCGTTTTCGACCCAGAAATATTATTTAGTAATTGAAGTCAAATATTTACTGCGATTTATAGCATTTCAATTTATTTAGAGAAATTTCTGCGTCGAAAAATGATTGTTTGATCTGCGGATTATACGCTGGAAATTACGGTAATCCACTGTACAGAAAACATATCATTTTCCGAAAAGAAATGAATTTACCTTAATTTACTTTTAAAATATGCTTTCAAGGCCAAGAAATCCAGTTTAATTTCAGCATTGATCACATTGCAACGGGAGCCTTTTGCGAAGCTTTTAATGTTTTGTCACCGGTTTTTAAAAAGAGAAATTTGTGGCTTATTAAATGTTCCGATTAAGTAAGGCAAATTTTACAGTAAAATTTGACTAGTGGGAATAAACACGGATTCTTAAGCCTTATTGCGGCACATACACGTGTCACTCGTTCCCAAGGGGTTAAGAATGATGTCATTTATAGATGTTAATTATTCCATTTTTCATTTTTGGGTGAAAAAGTCCAGGATTCGAACCAGGGATGAGTTGGCTGAAGCCGCCAATGCTCTACCAACTGAGCTATCCTGGACACGAATACTGGAGGACTATTTCACCCAATTAACCTCAACGATCACTTAATCTGGTCTGATACTCTGGATCAGTTCAACAGAATAAATCGAAGGTCAATATATAGAACTGCAGAAAATCGCTGCATACGAAATTATATTAGATTAATTTTTAAACACGATTATTCAATCGGTAAATCAATTAGAGATGTAAATTTTTTCATTTTTCATTTTTGGGTGAAAAAGTCCGGACCAGGATTCGAACCAGGGAGGTATTGGCTGAAGCCGCCAATGCTCTACCAACTGAGCTATCCCTGGTTCGAATCCTGGCCATTTTCACCCAAAAATGAAAGATGGAAAAATTTACATCTCTAATTGATTTACCGATTGAATAATCGTGTTTAAAATTAAATCTAATGATGTCATTTATGTTTTTCAAAAATGTGGTAAAGGCTTTGTTGTCATTACATAATAGTATAATTCTTGCTTTAATAATTTCATAAACCATTCCTAATCTTTAATTCCTAGTTTTGAATTATCTCATCAAAAAGTACTCAGTTCTTTCCATAGCATCCAGTGGTGATAAAATTCAGTGAAATATATATAGAAACTCTAATCTCATGTTGAAACATCTTATTCACCTTTATCTGTGATGTCCTCCAAGAGTGAGATATTTTCTCTAACTTTCAAATTTGTAAATAGAATAAACTTTGTGCATGGTAGAGTCGATCAAGATTGAAAGATTATTCGTCTTATATTTTATTTCATTAATGTCAGAGTTTATGATACCATAGCCGTCAACTTTTACGCAATTTTCCTACAACAAAAAGTTTATAGCAAATATTATCTTATTTAATCGCCGACATCTCATGATTAAACAAATGGAAAATCTCTTTATAATTTTAGTGGTAGCAAAAATGCGTAAAAGTTGGCAGCTATGTGATACTGAAAATTCTTCCGAGGGACTTTAAAAACTTTTTTATACAGAGGCGATGGGTCGAATTAAAAATTTCAAAATATGATATTACTTTGCAGTTAAATAATTTTGAGTGGTCAGTGAGAATTGTGCTCACTGTAATGAGCTCTGTGTAATCAATGTGTGGTGTCAGTGTAATTATGATCAAAGTGAAAAATATTAATTTTCTGAAGAGATATTGTAATCATACGAATGCACTTTACTGAAGGAAGTTCAGCAACTGAAATTCGGAATTAGACTAATTTCAAAAACAAGCTCTGTTGTTGGATCTGGCAATCCCAAACCTTTCTTCTATCTCATACATGATAATACTTCCAGAAAAATGAAACATCGCAGCATCACCGTTCAGGTAATTTACACTAAAATATAATCTGGAACAACTAATTTCAAGTTCTAATTGAATCTGAAATTTGGTTAAAATCCGTTTTTCGGTATTCGAGAGAGACTAATCGAAGAAATCGTAAAAATAACTGGGTAGAGCGTCATTTGTTGAGCGATTTACTCTAAAATAAAAAGAAAAGTAACTTGTATCAGGGACTAACAGAGCTTCAAGTTTGATGAAAATTCATGCATTCGTTCCTGTGATATAGCTATTGCGATAATCATCAATAATGCCGCATAGCAGTACCACCTGTTGCACGATTTATATCATAACGTAATCAAAACCATATTATTTTAAGTATTAACGTAATCTGAATTTTTAATGGAAATCAGTCTTTTAGTTCTTGAGATATAGCTACTGTAAAAATCATTCAAAAGGCATCATAACAGCGCCATCACGAACAACGAAAACTAATGAGATCCAGTTTATATCAAGGATAAACCAAATCTAGGTTTTGTGAAAGTTTGGTTGAAATCTGTGTATTAGTTCTTCAGACAGACCTCCCACAAAATTTATCTCACATATAGATAGACTCACAGACAGACATTTTGTAAAAACATGTTTTTTGGAATTACTGACTCATAAAACTTTGTATTTGTCAAAAGCGCGAATTCGAAAATTTTCACAAATCGAATACTTTCTTTTTGTAAAGATAGAAGAAAGAAAAATTATATATTTTTGCGCTTTTCCGACATTTATTTACCGAAACATAGCAACATCTACTTTTTAAATTAAATCTTTGGACTTAAGAGTTTAAATACAAAGGAAATCTATGTGTAAAAATGTCAATAATCGTAGATATGTGCTTTTAGTGATATAGACTATAAACATTCTTTGCATATATGCGTTAATGATACAAATATGTAAAAAAATAAAAATGAAAGTTACTTAGCTACTTTACAACACAAATTAGAATTTTTAAACAACTCAATATTTATTAATTGTTTAAATATTTTTAGGACTTTTACACTGCTAAAAAAAGTATTAATTATTTAAAGCGCCCAAATACTTCATAAAATAAATTATGAGTGTTTGCGAAAAATAATGTCTCTCTAACATAGTTAAATCAGAAAAAAAATCAAATCTCTTTCAAATAAACGTTTGAGTAATTGATTTAATTACTAAATTTAGGATGCTATGAAATACTTTATTGAACAACAATATGAGAAAACTAGTCGTTGGGGGCCACCGTAATACTTACCCATCATGGATATGTATACGAAAATAAAACATGTGAAACTATTTATACAATGCATTGCTATTCATAAACAAAATTTAAATATTGTTAATATACATAGTAATGCTATATTAAAGAACTGCTGATGTACCAATTTCGACAAATTATATAAAACGCCAAACTACTCAAGTAATACCGAACTGCGTAAAAGAAACATCCTTATAACTCCAAAAATAATAATCATATTAACTAACAATTTACTGCGTCGGAATAAGCGTCTCATTTCCAATTAAAATATACCTCTGAATTGAAATTTGAATGAAATACAGGGTCATGAAAAATCGAAGCATGTGGAAAATAGGATTACAAATATCTCGACAACTAATAATCCGATCGACTTTGTTCTATATGCAAAATGTGTGTTATTTTATTGCCTTTTACATCCATTTCTTATAACAAAAAAATTCGAAAATTTTTATATACCTTTCATCAGAACGAATTTTTCGAGAGTCCGAAAAAAATAGTTCCGGATAATCGAGGTTGCTGATATTAAATAGGGTTCGTCCCATTCTTACATACTAACTACATACAAAATTTCAAGTCTCTATCTCAATTTGTTCGGGAGATAGAGCGTTTACAGACAGACAGACAGACAGACAGACAGACAGACGGACGGCAAAATTTTTTTTCTAAAAATATGTTTTTCGGAATCTCCAGTGTCGAAAACGTGTAAATCCGTCAAAAAAAATTTTCGATTTTCAAAACGATTGCAAGACTTACCTTATACTACGTATGATGGGTAAGTAAAAAAGCCTTAATGGCATGTTTGGTTACTTAAAGTTAAGTCATTATTTAGTGTTAGTAATACAATTACTAATAAAACTAGTCGTTGGGGGCCACCGTAATACTTACCCATCATGGATATGTATATGAAAATAAAACATGTGAAAACTATTTATACAACGCATTGCAATTCATAAACAAAATTTAAATATTGTTAATATACATAGTAATGCTCTATTAAAGAACTGTGGATTACCGATATCGACAAATTATATAAAACGCCAAACTACTCAAGTAGTACCGAACTGCGTAAAAGAAACATCCTTATAACTCCAAAAATAATAATCATATTAACTAACAATTTACTGCGTCGGAATAAGCGTCTCATTTCCAATTAAAATATACCTCTGAATTGAAATTTGAATGAAATACAGGGTCATGAAAAATCGAAGCATGTGGAAAATAGGATTACAAATATCTCGACAACTAATAATCCGATCGACTTCGTTCTATATGCAAAATGTGTGTTATTTTATTGCCTTTTACATCCATTTCTTATAACAAAAAAATTCGAAAATTTTTATATACCTTTCATCAGAACGAATTTTTCGAGAGTCCGAAAAAAATAGTTCCGGATAATCGAGGTTGCTGATATTAAATAGGGTTCGTCCCATTCTTACATACTAACTACATACAAAATTTCAAGTCTCTATCTCAATTTGTTCGGGAGATAGAGCGTTTACAGACAGACAGACAGACAGACAGACAGACAGACGGACGGACGGCAAAATTTTTTTTCTAAAAATATGTTTTTCGGAATCTCCAGTGTCGAAAACGTGTAAATCCGTCAAAAAAAAATTTTCGATTTTCAAAACTATTGCAAGACTTACCCTATACTACGTATGATGGGTAAGTAAAAAAGCCTTAATGGCATGTTTGGTTACTTAAAGTTGAGTCATTATTTAGTGTTAGTAATACAATTACTAATAAAATAGTTTCAATCAATCAGTTTAAATCAATCAGTTTTTATCAAGTTAATTAAATTAAACGGCGATAACTTAAGAGTACTTTCTCTTTGATTAAGCAAGCTAATTATACGAAAGAATTAGGAAGAAGTAACAGTTGACTATCGGAAAAATGTAATTGCAAAATTATTGTGTCAAAACATAAAAATCTGCCAAATGGGCTCTAATGAAATAGGGTCTAAGCATATAATCTTTATTTATCATTATGTATCCCGTGCTGGTGTACTTAAAAACATTTACGATGTTATAAAATATTTTGACGAATCTGGAGGAATATATTTAAGGGATTTTTTTTAATTCAGTTTTACTTTAATAATATTAGTAAATAAAAGTTGAAAAAATGCTTTTCCCTATTCCTTATTTTTCTGCATTGTAGAAACACAATTGTTTGTCCTTCAAATATCTAAATGAAGCAATGCTTTTTTTATAAAGTAAAACAGTATTTGGATGTTAGAAGACAAAATGTGTCAGGTTAGGACAAGGAATTATTATCTAAAACTATTCTTATGTGATACTATTCTTTTATTTATTAATATGTTCTGTGTACCGTAAGCTCTAAAATAACATTCCTTCCTTATCCGAGTAACGAGGGGACCTAGTTCTGGTTGAAAGAATGTAGCATACAACAGGTGGCCTTTCGCTTGTCAATCAAAGTTCATAGGTAAGACAGGCGAACAAAGCCTGAATAGAACGATATGTCTTGAAAGAGTGACCTTCCTTTTAGAGGACGGATCCGTGAGGAGAAAGGAATGAACCCCGTTTGTGGATGGCTCTCTGGAGGGGGAAAGCTGAGGGTTAATCTTGACTCGGTGAGAGAAGAGTGATGTGGTTGTGAGAAAAGCTCTGATCAAAATAAAAAGGGTGCGTTGAGTGAGGCTCTAATAGGACTGAGCGTGGGTGTGTGGAGGTATTAATAGTTATCTATGAGTTTATTGAGTGATTATGTCTTATCGTTGAGCGGAGTTGGTTGTTTTCTATCATCGTTACAGTGAATTCAACTAGATTATTTGAGTCTCATATTCGTTATAGTGAATCGAACTAAGTGTTGTACCCTATTCTCGTATAGTGATTCAGTTTACAGTGTTTGTGCCCGAATGTGGAAAATTTTAATTGTACCGCCAGTGAACTTTTGTGTATTTCAACAGTGACTTTAAGTGCTATTTAGCACTTAAAATTGAATTCAACGTGAAAACAACTCGGGAACAGCGGAAATCCCCAAAGGCTAAAATAAAAGGTAAGGTGTTTTGATAATTTTTATTATACTGACATTCTCGAGCTTTCTGTTTTTTTTATGCAATTGATGGTAATTTAAGATAACGTTATGTGTAATTTATAACAATTTAGGTGCAATTTAAGAATTGCGTTAAAATAAATGATATATTAACAGCTATTTTCGGTACCAATGTTTTAAGAAAAGATTTTATTAAATTTAGCCAGCATTGAATTCATATTTTTTTAAACGTAAAAGGGTAGCGAATAAAGTTAATGTATCGTATTAAAAATTGGAAGGAATAATTGAAATTTCTTAAAGTTAAGCTATCAAACTAATAATTAAATTAAGTGATATTGTTTTAAGTTTGAAATATTGATATTAAATGAGAAAGGAAAATTGTATAAAATTTGAGATTGATTGAAATAACTTTCAAGGAAGAATTTAAGGGCCAAGAAAAGAAAAGCCCGCTGATTTGACATTTTATTTTGAGAATTAATATTGGAATATGAAATATGTTAATGAGATTAAATTGAGGAATTAATGTTTATTTTGTGCAATTTTTTTTTGTTATGCGGATATTTTTATGTAGTGTTTGGCATTGTAGATCCGATTATAATATACAGCTGCCCTCTTGGACAACCTGCTCAGTTAGTTCACTGGCAATTCTTTTTATTCATAAGTTCATCGTTTGCTGCTCGCAATCTATCGCAGACTTGGAATTTGATTTACAGTTTCAGGTAGAAAAAATATTTTGTTGTTTTGAATAAAAATGTAAGGTGATAACGCATTTTTTTTTAATTTTATTTTTATTTTTTAATGAAATGCAGACTTTTTGTGACATAAGAAGATTTATTTTGTAAAAAGTATCATTTTTAACCCCTTGCGGCGTGGTGATATATCTATGAGACCACTTAATTTTAATTTCCAAACGTCACATTGGTACAGGAATTTGGTAAAAAAAGTTTCGGTTTATTGTATGCGTGAAATATAGCTGTTTCTTATATAGAAATAAAGTTTATTTTCAAATTCTGGTGTCAGTCATTAATTTTAACACTTATGTAATGAATTTGCTCTTCGACGCAAAGGGTTAAAACCTTTAACATCTTAATCGTCGCGCCCGAGATATTCACGGGCTGCAAGCTTCATAATTGTTTGATTCCCACCAGTTTTATAAAATAGTGTAATTGGTTTTATTCTGGTATCATTTTACTAGTCATTAAATGAGATGATTTTTTTTTCAAAAAAGCAGTGGCAATAATGAATTTGAAATTTTAAACAGTAATTTAATGCGATTATTAAGGGGTTAATGCATTTCCTACAAGATTTCTCCTCCCCTTCTTTTTCTGTTGTAAATCTCAAATTTTTATTATGATAAAATAATGCCAGTTACTCAGCATCTATGTTAACCCTTTAACGTTCATTGGTTTCGCCACGAAACCACAAAATTTTAATTGCGATATGCAACACTGACATCGACATTTTTAAATCCCTTTTATTTTGTATGTGAAAAAACATTTTTTCATATTTAGAAATATATTTGTTCTTAATTACCGGTGTCATTCATTTATTTCGACATCTTGTTAAAGGGTTAATCAGATATCTTCTTTTATCTGTAGAAGAATAAAGAAAATTACCTTACATACATTAAACTCTTTCTTTTAACTTTTCCGCTGTTAAAATATTCTTTAGGAATTAGCGATGTCATTTGTGTGGAAAAACAAATGTATTGTTCAAACATTTAAAAAAAAAATGACCAAATTTCAAACATTTTTTTTCTTTAAGCACACTGATCTCAATTTTCGAACATGAATTTTTTTAAAGTGTCTTGTTTGTTCTATTTTATTTTTATCTATACTTTAAAATGCATTTTCAGCTTCAAAATCCTAGTTTCGAACCGTATAAAAATATTGGAAGGTTGCACGCATCGAATGGCACCAAATATTAGTGACAGTCGTTTACCTTGTAAAAGTACATCGGGAAATTATGCTTTAAGTATAGTTTTGGGAAATACACATTCAGAATACTGTATCAACATTCGTACGCTTCAAGGACTTTTAAGCACTTTTTATCAAAATTTACAGAGCAACCTCGATGATCTGAGCTAATTTGGATCGCTAATACGTCGGATATCAGAAATGTCGATTAATAGAAATTGCGTGTAAAAAATAATCGTGTAAAAGTCTTAGAACTAAAAGCAGAGGATGATATGATAAAAATGATATGTTTATGATATGTTTTTAAATGATAAAAATAAAAACATATAAATTTTTATTTCACAACCCAACAAACTTATGAAGAAATACTAACTGAATTTTTTTTAACTATTAACTGCTTATAGATGTGATGTGGAATCATATGAACGTGCATTTTGGAAAGAAATTTTTTTCCCAAATTCTATGTATGAGTTTCGGTTTTTTAAAATAAGTCCGAATAAATCTATCTTAGACATTCTGAGTTTGGCAGAGATCAATCATAAATTTCTAAAAAAAAAAATAAAAAAAAATTCCATAAAAGTAATTTTAAAATTTTATTAAAAATTTCCATTAAAACGTCACGAAAACGACGGATCGCCAATAATTCATTCAATTTTTAAAAGCAAACTTTCGTTAAGCCTACATCGACACGTTTCTTTCTTCTTCTTGTTCACATTCTACATTAAAATAAAATTTTATTTTAAATTTTAAAATAACATTTTTTATGCATCTCGAAAATGACAAGCAATAAGCGTACGCATAGCATATAAACAATAAAAATAATGTTATCACTAACATATATTTTATTTTCTTCAAACTTTTTCTGCCACAAGTGCTTAATGTAGGTTTCCAATCACCAAAATGCTGTTAAAATGAATAGTAGTACCATCATTTGACCGTTTATAAAGTTATTTTCGCGTGTCACGAAAATGATGGATAGGCTTGGATATATACAATTTAATTACTCATGCATGATAATTAACTTAAAATTAATTTAAAAAATATTTTCCTTGGAAAACAAAATGTTTTTTTACAATAATTAGCAGTTTTTTAAATATTATTTTATTCTTGTTAGAAAAAACGTACTTTATATATAGACTTTTGGTCCTGGATACTGTCAAAAAATGACATTTTTAAGGTTTAAAATTTTCTAAAAAATAATGAAATTGTAGTAAAATAATATTTTTTGATTTATTGATTTTTAAAACAATAGTTCTAAAGAATAATAATAAAATTTCACATTTTATTTGCTTAAAACCAATAATAAAGGTCTGAGACACTAAAATGCACGTTTATGTGATATTCAGCCTCATGTATTACATCTCAGTCTGAGTCTGAATCGAAACTCACTTCCTCTCTGAGTGCACTAACAGTCAACTCCAACAAGGAAGTGGCCTTGCAATAATGAAATGTTTTCATAAACAAGTGCAATAATGTTCAATAATATAAAAGTTATTTTTATAAACAATGCAATAAATTTATTACTTAATGTTAATGATGATTTATGCGATAATTGATTGTTTATGACAGTTACTATGTTATAAGCTAAATATTTCTTCCAGCCTATCAGGAGTTTAGTCCGGATATATAGTAAAAAGTGCTACTTTAATTATGGGTCTGTTTCCTATGGAGTTTCTGCTTTTTACGGTCAGCACTCTAATGAGTCCGTCTATGGATGAATCTCTATCATCCGTCCTAATGGTCAAGTTTGCCATCATCAAGCAGTAAAACTATTTGCACTGCTTAGAGGTTAGGGTTTTCATATTTCCATTTGCCTCTTTTGTGAAGTGAACCAAGATATTTTTTTCCAAATTTTAAAAAACTCCTCCTATATACCTCCTCCTATCCCAGTGATTCTTTGGAGTCAATGCAATCGATTTAGACTCCTCAGGTATTGAGGAACCCCATAATTACCCGTAAGAAAATATGAGGGAGTAAGAACATTTATACACTCCCTATCATTATCATTTAAATGTATTAGAGGTCGCAAATTAAGCAATCCTTCTATTTGTGTAAGTAGAGTAGTTTTAATTCTTCAAAAGTTAGGAATGTCCTATGACTCTTTTCATATGATATTTCATTGATTTTATGCCGACCTTCCAAAATGAGGGGAAGAAGGAGGGATAAAGTGCCATTCTATTGAATTTTCCGTTAACTTACGAGCCATGATTTCTTTTTTAAAGAATGAAAACCGTAGCTTTTATATTTGATCTAATTTTCTTAACGCGTCGACAAAATATTTCCCATTGTCACTATAAAGATAACGTGGGGCTCCTCTTATTGCTCTAAAACGTCGAAGAGCTGCTTTAAATGCTTTAGTTGCCAAATCGCTGACTGCTTCAATATGCACATCTTTAGTTGCAAGACAAATGAATAAGGCAATATAATCCTTAGTCGTTTTTGCACTCCTACCCTTGCTAAATTTAATGAATATAGGGCCTGCATAATCAATTTTCGATTTTTTTTTGGTAAATTCCCCATTAATTGAGGGTTTGCAATGGGTTTTTTATATTTGTAGCATTCTAAACAACTACTAATGCACTCGTTGATGAACTTTTTACCCATCAACAATCCAAATTTTAGGATGTGCGATAGTAGAGTAGAGCTAGCATATAAAAAAAGCAATATGTTGTTGTTTTATCAAAAAGTTCACTCATTTTTATGTTGTGAGGGAAGTACAGAGTGATTCCAATTAAAGTATCCCTGTTTGCGACGTTCTAGCGAGAAAGCAGTGGATGGAACGTCTTGATATTTGGAAGATATAGATATCAAACAGCAGGAAATTGAACGGTGCAAATTTTTTTTAGTTCAAACAAAGGCCAGCAGGTAATAAGAAGGCGCCGAGATCATTTTAAGATAAGAAAAATGTAACATGACCAAGGATATAAACATATTGATGCCAAAGGGCTGATTCCCACCAATAATTTTAATAGTATTATCCGTTTAGATTTTATTAGTTTATGCTACGATTAATTTTATTAATGTTTTTATCAGGCGAAGAATAATAAATAATTAGCGGTGGAAATCGGACCAGTTTTGTCTCTGTTTTAACACCCTTTAACCCTTTAACGATCATAGCATTTTCATTGCTAAGATGTCGAAATAAATGAATGACACCGGTAATAAAGAACAAATATATTTCCAAATAAGAAAACGTGATTTTTCACATACAAAATAAAAGGGATATTTTTAGATAAAAATAACGGTGCCAGTGTTGCGTATCGGAATTAAAATTTTGTGGTTTCGTGGAGAAACCAATGAACGTTAAAGGGTTAATATTACGCAACCAATAAAATTAAAAACTTCAAATCAGACTGATTTCCTATGTTTTCTCGATAAACTTTATCTTTGAGGTTTCACCAAAGCCAAAAATCACACGTCGTAGAGTCAGGCTAAATAATAATCCAGATTTAGAAAAAATATTTCAGAAAAAACTAGAAGAATTGAGTATTTTTGAAAGAAAAGAAAATCAAATCTTTGGTTTTGGGCAAAGGTAAGATAAATTTTAAACAGCTATCAGTGTTATAAGTTATTAAATCTGAAAAATTTTTTTATTTAAATGTATAAACTAAAAAAAATCGGAAATATTTCCTTTATAAGTAAAATAATATTCTAAACATAAAAATATCCAATTGAAAAAATATGTTTACGGAACTTAAAATTGGAACTTATTTATCGTTCTATATTTTAAAAATACCCTTATGTATATAACGTCATGTATATGTCTTTTAATGGGTATTTCGTGTACTCATACTAGCGTCTTATTGTATAACAAAAATTTGTTCTTAAATACTTTTAACCCTTTAACGTTCATTGGTTTCGCCACGAAACCGCAAAATTTTAATTCCAATACGCAAGACTTACACCGGTATTTTTATCTAAAAATATCCCTTTTATTTTGTATGTGAAAAATCACGTTTTCTTATTTAGAAATATATTTGTTCTTAATTACCGGTGTCATACATTTATTTCGACATCTTAGCAATGAAAATGCTTTGATCGTTAAAGGGTTAATCAGATATCTTCTTTTATCTGTAGAAGAATAAAGAAAATTACCTTACATACATTAAACTCTTTCTTTTAACTTTTCCGCTGTTTAAAATATTCTTTAGGAATTAGCGACGTCATTTGTGTGGAAAAACAAATGTATTGTTCAAACATTAAAAAAAAATGACCAAATTTCAAAATTTTTTTCTTTAAGCATCCTGATCTCAATTTTCGAACATGAATTTTTTTAAAGTGTGTTGTTTGTTCTATTTTATTTTTATCTATACTTTAAAATGCATTTTCAGCTTCAAAATCCTAGTTTCGAACCGTATAAAAATATTGGAAGGTTGCACGCATCGAATGGCACCAAATATTAGTGACAGTCGTTTACCTTGTAAAAGTACATCGGGAAATTATGCTTTAAGTATAGTTTTGGGAAATACACATTCAGAATACTGTATCAACATTCGTACGCTTCAAGGACTTTTAAGCACTTTTTATCAAAATTTACAGAGCAACCTCGATGATCTGAGCTAATTTGGATCGCTAATACGTCGGATATCAGAAATGTCGATTAATAGAAATTGCGTGTAAAAAATAATCGTGTAAAAGTCTTAGAACTAAAAGCAGAGGAACTTTTTTAAATGATAAAAATAAAAACATATAAATTTTTGTTTCACAACCCAACAAACTTATGAAGAAAATCGAATTGAATTTTTTTTTTAACTATTGACTGCTTATAGATGTGATGTGGAATCATATGAACGTGCATTTTGGAAAGAAATTTTTTTCCCAAATTCTATGTATGAGTTTCGGTTTTTTAAAATAAGTCCGAATAAATGTATCTTAGACATTCTGAGTTTGGCAGAGATCAATCATAAATTTCTAAAAAAAAATAAAAAAAAATTCCATAAAAGTAATTTTAAAATTTTATTAAAAATTTCCATTAAAACGTCACGAAAACGACGGATCGCCAATAATTCATTCAATTTTTAAAAGCAAACTTTCGTTAAGCCTACATCGGCACGTTTCTTTCTTCTGCTTCACATTCTACATTAAAATAAAATTTTATTTTAAATTTTAAAATAACATTTTTTATGCATCTCGAAAATGACAAGCAATAAGCGTACGCATAGCATATAAACAATAAAAATAATGTTATCACTAACATATTTTTTATTTTCTTCAAACTTTTTCTGCCACAAGTGCTTAATGTAGGTTTCCAATCACCAAAATGCTGTTAAAATGAATAGTAGTACCATCATTTGACCGTTTATAAAGTTATTTTCGCGTGTTACGAAAATGATGGATAGGCTTGGATATATACAATTTAATTACTCATGCATGATAATTAACTTAAAATTAATTTAAAAAATATTTTCCTTGGAAAACAAAATGTTTTTTTACAATAATTAGCAGTTTTTTAAATATTATTTTATTCTTGTTAGAAAAAACGTACTTTATATATAGACTTTTGGTCCTGGATACTGTCAAAAAATGACATTTTTAAGGTTTAAAATTTTCTAAAAAATAATGAAATTGTAGTAAAATAAAATTTTTGGATTTATTGATTTTTAAAACAATAGTTCTAAAGAATAATAATAAAATTTTACATTTTATTTGCTTAAAATCAATAATAAAGGTCTGAGACACTAAAATGCACGTTTATGTGATATTCAGCCTCATGTATTACATCTCAGTCTGAGTCTGAATCGAAACTCACTTCCTCTCTGAGTGCACTAACAGTCAACTCCAACAAGGAAGTGGCCTTGAAATAATGAAATGTTTTCATAAACAAGTGCAATAATGTTCAATAATATAAAAGTTATTTTTATAAACAATGCAATAAATTTATTATTTAATGTTAGTGATGATTTATGCGATAATTGATTGTTTATGACAGTTATTATGTTATAAGCTAAATATTTCTTCCAGCCTATCAGGAGTTTAGTCCGGATATATAGTAAAAAGTGCTACTTTAGTTATGGGTCTGTTCCCTATGGAGTTTCTGCTTTTTACGGTCAGCACTCTAATGAGTCCGTCTATGGATGAATCTCTATCATCCGTCCTAATGGTCAAGTTTGCCATCATCAAGCAGTAAAACTATTTGCACTGCTTAGAGGTTAGGGTTTTCATATTTCCATTTGCCTCTTTTGTGAAGTGAACCAAGATATTTTTTTCCAAATTTTAAAAAACTCCTCCTATATACCTCCTCCTATCCCAGTGATTCTTTGGAGTCAATGCAATCGATTTAGACTCCTCAGGTATTGAGGAACCCCATAATTACCCGTAAGAAAATATGAGGGAGTAAGAACATTTATACACTCCCTATCATTATCATTTAAATGTATTAGAGGTCGCAAATTAAGTAATCCTTCTATTTGTGTAAGTAGAGTAGTTTTAATTCTTCAAAAGTTAGGAATGTCCTATGACTCTTTTCATATGATATTTCATTGATTTTATGCCGACCTTCCAAAATGAGGGGAAGAAGGAGGGATAAAGTGCCATTCTATTGAATTTTCCGTTAACTTACGAGCCATGATTTCTTTTTTAAAGAATGAAAACCATAGCTTTTATATTTGATCTAATTTTCTTAACGCGTCGACAAAATATTTCCCATTGTCACTATAAAGATGACGTGGGGCTCCTCTTATTGCTCTAAAACGTCGAAGAGCTGCTTTAAATGCTTTAGTTGCCAAATCGCTGACTGCTTCAATATGCACATCTTTAGTTGCAAGACAAATGAATAAGGCAATATAATCCTTAGTCGTTTTTGCACTCCTACCCTTGCTAAATTTAATGAATATAGGGCCTGCATAATCAATTTTCGATTTTTTTTTGGTAAATTCCCCATTAATTGAGGGTTTGCAATGGGTTTTTTATATTTGTAGCATTCTAAACAACTACTAATGCACTCGTTGATGAACTTTTTACCCATCAACAATCCAAATTTTAGGATGTGCGATAGTAGAGTAGAGCTAGCATATAAAAAAAGCAATATGTTGTTGTTTTATCAAAAAGTTCACTCATTTTTATGTTGTGAGGGAAGTACAGAGTGATTCCAATTAAAGTATCCCTGTTTGCGACGTTCTAGCGAGAAAGCAGTGGATGGAACGTCTTGATATTTGGAAGATATAGATATCAAACAGCAGGAAATTGAACGGTGCAAATTTTTTTTAGTTCAAACAAAGGCCAGCAGGTAATAAGAAGGCGCCGAGATCATTTTAAGATAAGAAAAATGTAACATGACCAAGGATATAAACATATTGATGCCAAAGGGCTGATTCCCACCAATAATTTTAATAGTATTATCCGTTTAGATTTTATTAGTTTATGCTACGATTAATTTTATTAATGTTTTTATCAGGCGAAGAATAATAAAGAATTAGCGGTGGAAATTGGACCAGTTTTGTCTCTGTTTTAACACCCTTTAACCCTTTAACGATCATAGCATTTTCATTGCTAAGATGTCGAAATAAATGATGACACCGGTAATAAAGAACAAATATATTTCTAAATAAGAAAACGTGATTTTTCACATACAAAATAAAAGGGATATTTTTAGATAAAAATTCCGGTGCCAGTGTTGCGTATCGGAATTAAAATTTTGTGGTTTCGTGGAGAAACCAATGAACGTTAAAGGGTTAATATTACGCAACCAATAAAATTAAAAACTTCAAATCAGACTGATTTCCTATGTTTTCTCGATAAACTTTATCTTTGAGGTTTCACCAAAGCCAAAAATCACACGTCGTAGAGTCAGGCTAAATAATAATCCAGATTTAGAAAAAATATTTCAGAAAAAACTAGAAGAATTGAGTATTTTTGAAAGAAACGAAAATCAAATCTTTGGTTTTGGGCAAAGGTAAGATAAATTTTAAACAGCTATCAGTGTTATAAGTTATTAAATCTGAACATTTTTTTATTTAAATGTATAAACTAAAAAAAATCGGAAATATTTCCTTTATAAGTAAAATAATATTCTAAACATAAAAATATCCAATTGAAAAAATATGTTTACGGAACTTAAAATTGGAACTTATTTATCGTTCTATATTTTAAAAATACCCTTATGTATATAACGTCATGTATATGTCTTTTAATGGGTATTTCGTGTACTCATACTAGCGTCTTATTATATAACAAAAATTTGTTCTTAAATACTTTTAACCCTTTAACGTTCATTGGTTTCGCCACGAAACCGCAAAATTTTAATTCCGATACGCAACACTGACACCGGTATTTTTATCTAAAAATATCCCTTTTATTTTGTATGTGAAAAATCACGTTTTCTTATTTAGAAATATATTTGTTCTTAATTACCGGTGTCACTCATTTATTTCGACATCTTAGCAATAAAAATGCTATGATTGTCAAAGGCTTAAATTGCAATTATATGTTTTCATTCAGATTTGATATAAAGTTATTCTATATATTATAATATTGTATTAACTTATTCTCATCATTTGAAAAAGTAGAATCTGCAAAAAAATAAATGTATAAGAGTATCTATTAATAGCGAAAAAGTAGAACAAATATTTTAAGGGAGGGGGGGGGGGGTCGAGGAATTATAACGTTTGATATCGTAGGTGAGGGGGTCCAAAATTATCAAAAAGTTGATAACGTTATATATGCACAGCCCCTAACGACGTAAAAAAATATTTTCTTGCTTGGGTGGTGTTCGAGCTAAATGTTAATGGGTTAATGATATCAGTAGTTGTGGAACGGAAAACAGAGGGTTCCTACTTTTACAAACCAAAATTTGGACTGGCCTCGAGAGCAGTCTTGACTTTAGGGCTAAACTGTTTACAGTGATTTATCAATATTGTAGAAACATTAGATTTTGCAGTAATGAAATGTAAAAAAAAACGTTTCTTGATAATATTTATGCAGTATTGTCAAAATATAAACACTCAATCTTTCAAAATATTTATGCCACTATTCCTTATATTTGCTGAAGTACAACCAATACAAAAAAGTGGCACAACATGCTATTGTTTTCTAGAGTTATAACTTATAGTGCAACTTAAATTGTGCCTTTATATAGTCATTTTAGATCCTACTTTCATTCAAAATTTACAATTTATTGATTCCTCAAATTATTCTCCAAATTATTCACTCTGTTTGAGACCCTATCTCGAGCCTATTTTGAATAGTCAAGTTTCCTTACATGCTTTATAACTGTGAAGCAACTCGTTACCAACTTGCATTCATAAATTAATGTTATTTATATTGTTTTCCAGAAACCATCTTTCCGCCTTAGATAATCTTTACGCAATAACCTCTGGATTGGCAATGATGCAGCTATAAAATCACCAAATTTTAATCCCAATTTGACACATTGGCACCAGATGGTTTGCAATTGATATTTCACTTTTGTTAAGTACGTGAAAGTATACTTTCACTTCATTAAAAATAAAGTTTCGTGTAAATATTGGTGTAAATCAGTTATTTCAACATCTTACTAATAGAAACACCTTATCTAGAGTTACCAGTTCTCCGGCTTTTTGAACACCAGTATTGTTTTAGAGAAAATGCTTTTATTTTAAATCGCCGAAATATTCCATTTTTAAATATATATATATATTTTGTATTAAAATACTGGTATCCACAATGCCGAGGATTTGGCAGCTCTGCCTTATCCCTGAAAGGACTAACCCGCTCGGTACCATGTGTGAAATACCTACATCATGTAGGAAATACCTACATCAGTTTTGCAAACGAGGCATTTTTAAAAAAAAATCAGATTGGCATTACTTTTTTCGAATGGTAAAATCTGACTTCTTTAATGGCATATTAAAGAAAGGGAAATTTATCCTTTAATAAAATGGTATCAATACAATTAAAAAAATATACCCCGTCGGGCATGTAGATTTTCGAAAACTGATAGGAGCATGAATGCACCACAGCCCTCTCAAGACTATATAGCCTGGCACATTTTCATTCACCCCCTTGTGTGACGTAACGGTCCGGGGCTGGTGCTATCTAAGGCTCCTATAACTCGGGCTGACTCACGCCGCCATTTAATTGCCGGTTGGCGAAAAACTGCTTGCCTGCTGAAGTCTTGCTTGGCGACTTTATCGCCCGAAACGGCTACAGAATTGAACCACTAATTGTATAAAAAATCGGATAATCAAATGTAAATCTGTTCCTTTTTCAAATATTTTCTATTGGGAAAAATAGAACTATAAAACGAAATTGATTGATTTTAATATCGATCTATCATCAAATCATCTAAAAATACACAAGTTTTAGTTCATAAGCGATGAAAATTTCTTAAAAATTATAAAAAATAATAATTATAATTAGTGTTGTTTATTGAGTTATTCCCCTTCTCTCTTTCTCTCTCTCTCTCTCTCTCTATATATATATATATATATATATATATATATGTATAATTTAAATTGGAAAAGAAGAAAAACACCCAGATTCAGTTGAATTTTTTATGTAAATTAGATTTATTTTTTCATAAATATAGATTTAAAGGGGAAAAAATACCATAATTGTTATTATTTTATTCAATGAATGAAAAACTAGAATAAATTAATGATAATAAAAATTTAAATTTTTGTAACTGAAAAAATCATCAGAGATATTTTAAAATTTTAGCTCTTGGATTTGAATTTAAAGTACTCTTGAAAGTATTTTTAACTTAAAAAAAAAGGAACGAAAGAAAGACAGAAAGAAAAAGAAAAAAAGGCAAATTCAGGTTTTTGGTCAAAAATTAATTTTTTCAATTTGAAGGTCTTTTTCTGTCTTTTTTTATGTAACAAAATATAATGTTTATATAAATGATTGGAGTTAGTCTTATTTTAATATTGTTTGGTAAAAAATGCCTAACTATGTGAAATGATTCAAAACAAGAGATTGTATCACTTTAAAAAAGAATAATGCACTTTATTTTTCTAGAATGAAATTACAATGAAATGAGCAAACAATGCAGTTCAAAAAAGAAATGCAGTTTAAACTTAGTTTTGTGTGATTAAAAGTCGATTAAAAAACAATTCTTCCAAAATATCAATATTTTATTCTTAAAAGAATACATTAGCTGAAATACAAATAAAGAAACTTGCAGTATAGTGTTAAATCTATGAAAGATTGTTACTGCTTGCTGTTAAGATTTTTTTTTTTTTTTTTTTTTTTTTTTTAGAGGATAACAGCTTAATTTCTAATCAGACTATTTATGTTTTTCAATTTTGGTTGCAGTTTTTTAATGGAGATATTTTTTTTCACTTTTTAAATTGATTTTCAAAATAAAACTTTTAAAAAATCTGCAACCAAAATCAAAAAAGTAAAAAATAGCTCGGTTAGAAATTGACATCCTATAACTTATGAGGAAAAAATAAAATAATTTAAAAACATCAATATGTAAGTTATTAAAGAGCACATATTGCATTTATTGAAAAGAACACTCTTATAGATTTAACATTAGCATACAAATGTCATTGCATGACTAGTGTAGGCTCCTGATAATTTTAGAAAAAATAATAAAATCTTAGAAGAATATGGAAATAACTTAGGAGGTATCATTTAGAGAGATCAAGGTAGGGCCCCACCTCTGCATTTCAGGTGCTTTTTTACTCTTTATCCATAATACAGCATGTATAAAAAATTAATGCACAAAAAAAAAAAAAAAAATCAAGTAGAATAAAAATCTGAAAATATAACATAAAAAGAATTTTAACCACTTGCACAAACGAAAAAGATGTCTCTGATATAAGCATTTAAAAGAGAGAATTAAAATATTTCAAATAAACAGCTCTACAATGAAAAGCTGAAGCAATTTCAAAAATATGTATTATTGATGGTTTATTGTCATTTTCCATCTTTGTGTTTATTTGTATTTTGTTTTTCTGATGATGATTGAGTAAATTCAATCGATAACATGTCAAATTATTAAGATATTTTATAAAGATTAGTATTTGACGTCCTTTTTAGCAATTAAATATTTTAATACATATTTTTGAAATGTTTCTAATGGACGTATAAGAAAACTTCTATTTATAATTAAGCTGAAGTGAATTGAAACTGGAGCATTGCAGGATGGACACCTCTTAATGGCATAGCTAACGGGGGACAGAGGGGGAGGTCTGCCCCAGATGTCACCCTCTAAGGGGTGACATCCAATATTTATTTGCAAATATATATATATATATATAATCTTACAAGATTTCTGAAAGGAATTCTGGAAAAAAAATAAAATTTTTACTGTATCATGCAATAGAGTGAGCTTTCTTTTTTTTAAGAATGTGAAACAGGTTGAGTGATGAATCGCTCCTGTGTTTTTTGTTTATATGCAAGAGGACAAAAGGTGAATAAGGAATGGTATGGTCATTTGTTATAATAACGTAGAATTGTGATTGAAAAAATATGATGGATTGGAGAATGGTGAATTATATCTGCCCTGGGTGTCACCCATCCTAGCTTTGCCACTGGGCCCTGTTTATACTTTTCATAATGAATAAGAAAACCACTTCAAGATTGGAATTCATGGATATTCCATCAAGGTCTACATACAAGGAAGGGTTTTTATCCCCCCCCCCTTCCCTTCTTCCAATTTTTTGATGCATTTTAGTAGAAATCCATGCAAAGCAACTAATTATTGAAGCAATATTAAACGTAACAAAAGATATTTACAAATCTGTAGGATTGTAATTTACACATTGTCTCACACATTCTAGCCCAGAATTCACAAAAATTATGCATTGCAAATTACTGAGCAATTGCATTACACTATTATTAGCAAAACTTGCTGCTTTAGATGCACAATTACTAAAATGTATGAAATATACTTGTGTTTTCAGGGATACGAAGAACAAATTATATTGTTATTGATAATAGAAGTTCAATAAAATCATACAAAACTTTTTAAAATATGAAATTTGGTACTTCTTTGTTACAAGAGTCTTGTATTAGAAGAAAAGGAAAGATTGAATTTGATGAGAGAAATAAAATTTAAAAAATATTTTATAAGAACCTTTTTTTTTTTTTTTTTTTTTTTTTTTTTTTTTTTTTTTTTTTTTTTTTTACTTTAAACACAGGGGTGTGCAAAGAGAAAACTGCACCCTGGACAAAGTTAGAATTTGGCACCCCCCTCCCAACTTTTTCTTACTATAGGCCAAAAATGATGCTGGTAGTATAAATTTGGCGCCCCCTAAATTTCTGCGCCCGAAGCAACTGTCCCCATTTCGCACGCTGCTGTTTAAACATTACCAGATTGTTATACCTTTATCAAATAACTATCAATGTATAAAATACTCAAGTAATTTGTAAAAATACATGCAAATCCAATTTTAGTTTGTGACTAGTAAGTTTGAGACTGTTTTTCTGCTCTCAGGCCTCTGTGTTTTCATGCCTTTTGGGGCAGGAAAATACAATAATAAATCTACCAATCAATCACTAAGGTCAGTAGGTGGTTTTCAAAAAAGTTTTAATGGGCAGAGCAGTTAAATTTTAATCACTAATTAAGTTCTGCAGTTTTAGTTGCCAACACAATGATCTGATTGTCTGAGCAGCCTGCCTGTTAGTCTAATTGTTTGGATAAAAAGAAATCCAATGTTACTGTACAATCACAAAGAAATCTAAAAGAAATAATATTACTTTTATTAAAGCTAAATTTAGAGTAAGGAATAATAAAAGCCATCTTAGTTAATACAAGGAACTAGGGAATTATAAAAATCTTCATATTAACTTATAATAGCTGTGATGATATTAAAAATCATAAAAAAACAGACATAATTAAACAAATCATCATGAATTGTTGCTTTATGTCAATGCTAAAGTTAACTTACCATGACAAAGTTAACATAAAATATGCAATGTGTTTTTTGTGGGTGTCATTTTCTTTACACAAAATTTTGAAATGGCAGTCAAATCTTGAAACGAATTAGTAATTCTACAGGACATGCACAACTTACATTATTGTAAAAGGTAATTTCTATTTTTCAAGAAAAATCTTGGTTACCATTGAAACATACTTCACTGTTATTTTTAACTTATTGATTTCACATACACTTTTGATTTTTAGCACTTTCCAACAAAGTTGAAAAGTGCTTATGCATTGGGTTTGTCTCGCCGTCTGTCTGCACTCTAACTCTAGTAAAAATTCCCGGATCGCCATGAAATTTTTGTATGTTATTGACATTTACCCATGTTAAAATCTTCCTCTTCTGTGTAAATTATAAATTTGATACTGTTAACTCATTAAAAAAAAAAAAAAAGCAAAAAGTTAGTGTTTCTGACACCTCAGCACGTCCCTTCTTCCGATCAACAAATGAAATTGCCATATTACAATATACTATTATTTTAACAAGATCATTCTAAAATCATAAATAAATATATATATATATATATATATATCATACTATTATATTAATAAGAAACTCATTTTTTGTGACAGAGGCAACATATTTTACACCATAAAAGAAAAAAAAAAAGTTTTGCAGGTTTGACTTTCTAAACAGTCATCTAACTGTGTTTCTTTCACCTAGCAATTAAAGTATCATCTTTAATAAATAGCATTCTGTTATTTAAGCCAGCCATAAAAAACAGTTAAATACAGCTAATCTCTACTACAAGTTTTTAAACTTCTAAGTATCTCACATTTTCGATTTCTATAGCACAGTTATAGGCAAAAAAAGTAAAACTCGTGCTATTTTGAAAAGAAATTATTATTAAAAACTGGTATTATAAACTATATTTAAATATCTATATTAATGTTATAAACAAATGAAGGCATATAAACGATTAGGTAACAAACATTTAATTATTTTTTTTGTCAAGTTTCTTATAATCGGAGTGGATTTGTAAATTAATCTGGGTTAGTGACATCATATGCATACTTTTTTGTAGATGTTCAAAAACTGGATCATAAATGTGGAATTCTTAAGCAGAAATAAACGACACCATTTCATATAAAATAAAAGCATATGTTTGAAGTCTTAAAACAGAAATGTGGTTTGAAGTTTCTATATGTATATGAATTTTCTTTCCAGGGATTAAAAATAAACTTTGGCGATATTTGAAGAACAAAAATTAAAAAAACAAACAGGATCATAAGTCGCTAGTATTAGATGTTTCTTGAAAAACATCAGATAAAACTGCACGATATTTTCAAATAATGTGAAATACAATGAATATTTACAGAAGAATCCAGGGCTTAAAAATAGACTTTGGCGATATTTGAAGAACAAAAATTACAAAAACAAGCAGGATCATAAGCAGCAAGTATAAAATTTTTCTTGCAAAACATCGGATAAAACTGCATGACATTTCCACATAATGTGAATTACAAATAATATTTACAGAAGAATCCAGGGCTTAGACTTTGGCGATATTTGAAGAACAAAAATTACAAAAACAAGCAGGATCATAAGTAGCAGGTATAACATTTTTCTTGCAAAACATCAGATAAAACTGCACGACATTTCCACATAGTGTGAAATACAATAAATATTTACAGAAGAATCCAGGGCTTAAAAATAGACTTTGGCGATATTTGAAGAACAAAAATTACAAAAACAAGCAGGATCATAAGTAGCAAGTATAACATTTTTCTTGCAAAACATCAGATAAAACTGCACGACATTTCCACATAATGTGAAATACAAAAAATATTTACAGAAGAATCCAGGGCTTAGACTTTGGCGATATTTGAAGAACACAAATTACAAAAACAAGCAGGATCATAAGTAGCAAGTATAACATTTTTCTTGCAAAACATCAGATAAAACTGCACGACATTTCCACATAGTGTGAAATACAATAAATATTTATAGAAGAATCCAGGGCTTAAAAATAGACTTTGGCGATATTTGAAGAACACAAATTACAAAAACAAGCAGGATCATAAGTAGCAAGTATAACATTTTTCTTGCAAAACATCAGATAAAACTGCACGACATTTCCACATAGTGTGAAATACAATAAATATTTACAGAAGAATCCAGGGCTTAAAAATAGACTTTGGCGATATTTGAAGAACAAAAATTACAAAAACAAGCAGGATCATAAGTAGAAAGTATAACATTTTTCTTGCAAAACATCAGATAAAACTGCACGACATTTCCACATAGTGTGAAATACAATAAATATTTATAGAAGAATCCAGGGCTTAAAAATAGACTTTGGCGATATTTGAAGAACACAAATTACAAAAACAAGCAGGATCATAAGTAGCAAGTATGACATTTTTCTTGCAAAACATCAGATAAAACTGCACGACATTTCCACATAGTGTGAAATACAATAAATATTTATAGAAGAATCCAGGGCTTAAAAATAGACTTTGGCGATATTTGAAGTACACAAATTACAAAAACAAGCAGGATCATAAGTAGCAAGTATAACATTTTTCTTGCAAAACATCAGATAAAACTGCACGACAGTTCCACATAATGTGAAATACAAAAAATATTTACAGAAGAATCCAGGGCTTAGACATTGGCGATATTTGAAGAACACAAATTACAAAAACAAGCAGGATCATAAGTAGCAAGTATAACATTTTTCTTGCAAAACATCAGATAAAACTGCACGACATTTCCACATAGTGTGAAATACAATAAATATTTACAGAAGAATCCAGGGCTTAAAAATAGACTTTGGCGATATTTGAAGAACAAAAATTACAAAAACAAGCAGGATCATAAGTAGCAAGTATAACATTTTTCTTGCAAAACATCAGATAAAACTGCACGACATTTCCACATAGTGTGAAATACAATAAATATTTACAGAAGAATCCAGGGCTTAAAAATAGACTTTGGCGATATTTGAAGAACACAAATTACAAAAACAAGCATGATCATAAGTAGCAAGTATAACATTTTTCTTGCAAAACATCAGATAAAACTGCACGACATTTCCACATAGTGTGAAATACAATAAATATTTACAGAAGAATCCAGGGCTTAAAAAAACTCTTTGGCGATATTTGAAGAACAAAAATTACAAAAACAAGCAGGATCATAAGTAGCAAGTATAACATTTTTCTTGCAAAACATCAGATAAAACTGCACGACATTTCCACATAGTGTGAAATACAATAAATATTTACAGAAGAATCCAGGGCTTAAAAATAGACTTTGGCGATATTTGAAGAACAAAAATTACAAAAACAAGCAGGATCATAAGTAGCAAGTATAACATTTTTCTTGCAAAACATCAGATAAAACTGCACGACATTTCCACATAGTGTGAAATACAATAAATATTTATAGAAGAATCCAGGGCTTAAAAATAGACTTTGGCGATATTTGAAGAAAACAAATTACAAAAACAAGCAGGATCATAAGTAGCAAGTATAACATTTTTCTTGCAAAACATCAGATAAAACTGCACGACATTTCCACATAGTGTGAAATACAATAAATATTTATAGAAGAATCCAGGGCTTAAAAATAGACTTTGGCGATATTTGAAGAACACAAATTACTAAAACAAGCAGGATCATAAGTAGCAAGTATAACATTTTTCTTGCAAAACATCAGATAAAACTGCACGACATTTCCACATAGTGTGAAATACAAAAAATATTTACAGAAGAATCCAGGGCTTAAAAATAGACTTTGGCGATATTTGAAGAACACAAATTACAAAAACAAGCAGGATCATAAGTAGCAAGTATAACATTTTTCTTGCAAAACATCAGATAAAACTGCACGACATTTCCACATAGTGTGAAATACAATAAATATTTATAGAAGAATCCAGGGCTTAAAAATAGACTTTGGCGATATTTGAAGAACAAAAATTACAAAAACAAGCAGGATCATAAGTAGCAAGTATAACATTTTTCTTGCAAAACATCAGATAAAACTGCACGACATTTCCACATAGTGTGAAATACAATAAATATTTATAGAAGAATCCAGGGCTTAAAAATAGACTTTGGCGATATTTGAAGAACACAAATTACAAAAACAAGCAGGATCATAAGTAGCAAGTATAACATTTTTCTTGCAAAACATCAGATAAAACTGCACGACATTTCCACCTAGTGTGAAATACAAAAAATATTTACAGAAGAATCCAGGGCTTAAAAATAGACTTTGGCGATATTTGAAGAACACAAATTACAAAAACAAGCAGGATCATAAGTAGCAAGTATAACATTTTTCTTGCAAAACATCAGATAAAACTGCACGACATTTCCACATAGTGGGAAATACAAAAAATATTTACAGAAGAATCCAGGGCTTAAAAATAGACTTTGGCGATATTTGAAGAACACAAATTACAAAAACAAGCAGGATCATAAGTAGCAAGTATAACATTTTTCTTGCAAAACATCAGATAAAACTGCACGACATTTCCACATAGTGTGAAATACAATAAATATTTATAGAAGAATCCAGGGCTTAAAAATAGACTTTGGCGATATTTGAAGAACACAAATTACAAAAACAAGCAGGATCATAAGTAGCAAGTATAACATTTTTCTTGCAAAACATCAGATAAAACTGCACGACATTTCCACATAGTGTGAAATACAATAAATATTTACAGAAGAATCCAGGGCTTAAAAATAGACTTTGGCGATATTTGAAGAACACAAATTACAAAAACAAGCAGGATCATAAGTAGCAAGTATAACATTTTTCTTGCAAAACATCAGATAAAACTGCACGTCATTTCCACATAGTGTGAAATACAATAAATATTTATAGAAGAATCCAGGGCTTAAAAATAGACTTTGGCGATATTTGAAGAACACAAATTACAAAAACAAGCAGGATCATAAGTAGCAAGTATAACATTTTTCTTGCAAAACATCAGATAAAACTGCACGACATTTCCACATAGTGTGAAATACAAAAAATATTTACAGAAGAATCCAGGGCTTAAAAATAGACTTTGGCGATATTTGAAGAACACAAATTACAAAAACAAGCAGGATCATAAGTAGCAAGTATAACATTTTTCTTGCAAAACATCAGATAAAACTGCACGACATTTCCACATAGTGTGAAATACAATAAATATTTACAGAAGAATCCAGGGCTTAAAAATAGACTTTGGCGATATTTGAAGAACAAAAATTACAAAAACAAGCAGGATCATAAGTAGCAAGTATAACATTTTTCTTGCAAAACATCAGATAAAACTGCACGACATTTCCACATAGTGTGAAATACAATAAATATTTATAGAAGAATCCAGGGCTTAAAAATAGACTTTGGCGATATTTGAAGAACACAAATTACAAAAACAAGCAGGATCATAAGTAGCAAGTATAACATTTTTCTTGCAAAACATCAGATAAAACTGCACGACATTTCCACATAGTGTGAAATACAAAAAATATTTACAGAAGAATCCAGGGCTTAAAAATAGACTTTGGCGATATTTGAAGAACACAAATTATAAAAACAAGCAGGATCATAAGTAGCAAGTATAACATTTTTCTTGCAAAACATCAGATAAAACTGCACGACATTTCCACATAGTGTGAAATACAATAAATATTTATAGAAGAATCCAGGGCTTAAAAATAGACTTTGGCGATATTTGAAGAACACAAATTACAAAAACAAGCAGGATCATAAGTAGCAAGTATAACATTTTTCTTGCAAAACATCAGATAAAACTGCACGACATTTCCACATAGTGTGAAATACAATAAATATTTACAGAAGAATCCAGGGCTTAAAAATAGACTTTGGCGATATTTGAAGAACAAAAATTACAAAAACAAGCAGGATCATAAGTAGCAAGTATAACATTTTTCTTGCAAAACATCAGATAAAACTGTACGACATTTCCACATAGTGTGAAATACAAAAAATATTTACAGAAGAATCCAGGGCTTAAAAATAGACTTTGGCGATATTTGAAGAACACAAATTACAAAAACAAGCAGGATCATAAGTAGCAAGTATAACATTTTTCTTGCAAAACATCAGATAAAACTTCACGACATTTCCACATAGTGTGAAATACAATAAATATTTATAGAAGAATCCAGGGCTTAAAAATAGACTTTGGCGATATTTGAAGAAAACAAATTACAAAAACAAGCAGGATCATAAGTAGCAAGTATAACATTTTTCTTGCAAAACATCAGATAAAACTGCACGACATTTCCACATAGTGTGAAATACAATAAACATTTATAGAAGAATCCAGGGCTTAAAAATAGACTTTGGCGATATTTGAAGAACACAAATTACAAAAACAAGCAGGATCATAAGTAGCAAGTATAACATTTTTCTTGCAAAACATCAGATAAAACTGCACGACATTTCCACATAGTGTGAAATACAAAAAATATTTACAGAAGAATCCAGGGCTTAAAAATAGACTTTGGCGATATTTGAAGAACACAAATTACAAAAACAAGCAGGATCATAAGTAGCAAGTATAACATTTTTCTTGCAAAACATCAGATAAAACTGCACGACATTTCCACATAGTGTGAAATACAATAAATATTTATAGAAGAATCCAGGGCTTAAAAATAGACTTTGGCGATATTTGAAGAACAAAAATTACAAAAACAAGCAGGATCATAAGTAGCAAGTATAACATTTTTCTTGCAAAACATCAGATAAAACTGCACGACATTTCCACATAGTGTGAAATACAATAAATATTTATAGAAGAATCCAGGGCTTAAAAATAGACTTTGGCGATATTTGAAGAACACAAATTACAAAAACAAGCAGGATCATAAGTAGCAAGTATAACATTTTTCTTGCAAAACATCAGATAAAACTGCACGACATTTCCACCTAGTGTGAAATACAAAAAATATTTACAGAAGAATCCAGGGCTTAAAAATAGACTTTGGCGATATTTGAAGAACACAAATTACAAAAACAAGCAGGATCATAAGTAGCAAGTATAACATTTTTCTTGCAAAACATCAGATAAAACTGCACGACATTTCCACATAGTGTGAAATACAAAAAATATTTACAGAAGAATCCAGGGCTTAAAAATAGACTTTGGCGATATTTGAAGAACACAAATTACAAAAACAAGCAGGATCATAAGTAGCAAGTATAACATTTTTCTTGCAAAACATCAGATAAAACTGCACGACATTTCCACATAGTGTGAAATACAATAAATATTTATAGAAGAATCCAGGGCTTAAAAATAGACTTTGGCGATATTTGAAGAACACAAATTACAAAAACAAGCAGGATCATAAGTAGCAAGTATAACATTTTTCTTGCAAAACATCAGATAAAACTGCACGACATTTCCACATAGTGTGAAATACAATAAATATTTACAGAAGAATCCAGGGCTTAAAAATAGACTTTGGCGATATTTGAAGAACACAAATTACAAAAACAAGCAGGATCATAAGTAGAAAGTATAACATTTTTCTTGCAAAACATCAGATAAAACTGCACGTCATTTCCACATAGTGTGAAATACAATAAATATTTACAGAAGAATCCAGGGCTTAAAAATAGACTTTGGCGATATTTGAAGAACAAAAATTACAAAAACAAGCAGGATCATAAGTAGCAAGTATAACATTTTTCTTGCAAAACATCAGATAAAACTGCACGACATTTCCACATAGTGTGAAATACAATAAATATTTATAGAAGAATCCAGGGCTTAAAAATAGACTTTGGCGATATTTGAAGAACACAAATTACAAAAACAAGCAGGATCATAAGTAGCAAGTATAACATTTTTCTTGCAAAACATCAGATAAAACTGCACGACATTTCCACATAGTGTGAAATACAAAAAATATTTACAGAAGAATCCAGGGCTTAAAAATAGACTTTGGCGATATTTGAAGAACACAAATTACAAAAACAAGCAGGATCATAAGTAGCAAGTATAACATTTTACTTGCAAAACATCAGATAAAACTGCACGACATTTCCACATAGTGTGAAATACAATAAATATTTACAGAAGAATCCAGGGCTTAAAAATAGACTTTGGCGATATTTGAAGAACAAAAATTACAAAAACAAGCAGGATCATAAGTAGCAAGTATAACATTTTTCTTGCAAAACATCAGATAAAACTGCACGACATTTCCACATAGTGTGAAATACAATAAATATTTATAGAAGAATCCAGGGCTTAAAAATAGACTTTGGCGATATTTGAAGAACACAAATTACAAAAACAAGCAGGATCATAAGTAGCAAGTATAACATTTTTCTTGCAAAACATCAGATAAAACTGCACGACATTTCCACATAGTGTGAAATACAATAAATATTTACAGAAGAATCCAGGGCTTAAAAATAGACTTTGGCGATATTTGAAGAACATAAATTACAAAAACAAGCAGGATCATAAGTAGCAAGTATAACATTTTTCTTGCAAAACATCAGATAAAACTGCACGACATTTCCACATAATGTGAAATACAAAAAATATTTACAGAAGAATCCAGGGCTTAGACTTTGGCGATATTTGAAGAACACAAATTACAAAAACAAGCAGGATCATAAGTAGCAAGTATAACATTTTTCTTGCAAAACATCAGATAAAACTGCACGACATTTCCACATAGTGTGAAATACAATAAATATTTATAGAAGAATCCAGGGCTTAAAAATAGACTTTGGCGATATTTGAAGAACACAAATTACAAAAACAAGCAGGATCATAAGTAGCAAGTATAACATTTTTCTTGCAAAACATCAGATAAAACTGCACGACATTTCCACATAGTGTGAAATACAAAAAATATTTACAGAAGAATCCAGGGCTTAAAAATAGACTTTGGCGATATTTGAAGAACACAAATTACAAAAACAAGCAGGATCATAAGTAGCAAGTATAACATTTTTCTTGCAAAACATCAGATAAAACTGCACGACATTTCCACATAGTGTGAAATACAATAAATATTTATAGAAGAATCCAGGGCTTAAAAATAGACTTTGGCGATATTTGAAGAACAAAAATTACAAAAACAAGCAGGATCATAAGTAGCAAGTATAACATTTTTCTTGCAAAACATCAGATAAAACTGCACGACATTTCCACATAGTGTGAAATACAATAAATATTTATAGAAGAATCCAGGGCTTAAAAATAGACTTTGGCGATATTTGAAGAACACAAATTACAAAAACAAGCAGGATCATAAGTAGCAAGTATAACATTTTTCTTGCAAAACATCAGATAAAACTGCACGACATTTCCACCTAGTGTGAAATACAAAAAATATTTACAGAAGAATCCAGGGCTTAAAAATAGACTTTGGCGATATTTGAAGAACACAAATTACAAAAACAAGCAGGATCATAAGTAGCAAGTATAACATTTTTCTTGCAAAACATCAGATAAAACTGCACGACATTTCCACATAGTGTGAAATACAAAAAATATTTACAGAAGAATCCAGGGCTTAAAAATAGACTTTGGCGATATTTGAAGAACACAAATTACAAAAACAAGCAGGATCATAAGTAGCAAGTATAACATTTTTCTTGCAAAACATCAGATAAAACTGCACGACATTTCCACATAGTGTGAAATACAATAAATATTTATAGAAGAATCCAGGGCTTAAAAATAGACTTTGGCGATATTTGAAGAACACAAATTACAAAAACAAGCAGGATCATAAGTAGCAAGTATAACATTTTTCTTGCAAAACATCAGATAAAACTGCACGACATTTCCACATAGTGTGAAATACAATAAATATTTACAGAAGAATCCAGGGCTTAAAAATAGACTTTGGCGATATTTGAAGAACACAAATTACAAAAACAAGCAGGATCATAAGTAGCAAGTATAACATTTTTCTTGCAAAACATCAGATAAAACTGCACGTCATTTCCACATAGTGTGAAATACAATAAATATTTACAGAAGAATCCAGGGCTTAAAAATAGACTTTGGCGATATTTGAAGAACAAAAATTACAAAAACAAGCAGGATCATAAGTAGCAAGTATAACATTTTTCTTGCAAAACATCAGATAAAACTGCACGACATTTCCACATAGTGTGAAATACAATAAATATTTATAGAAGAATCCAGGGCTTAAAAATAGACTTTGGCGATATTTGAAGAACACAAATTACAAAAACAAGCAGGATCATAAGTAGCAAGTATAACATTTTTCTTGCAAAACATCAGATAAAACTGCACGACATTTCCACATAGTGTGAAATACAAAAAATATTTACAGAAGAATCCAGGGCTTAAAAATAGACTTTGGCGATATTTGAAGAACACAAATTACAAAAACAAGCAGGATCATAAGTAGCAAGTATAACATTTTTCTTGCAAAACATCAGATAAAACTGCACGACATTTCCACATAGTGTGAAATACAATAAATATTTACAGAAGAATCCAGGGCTTAAAAATAGACTTTGGCGATATTTGAAGAACAAAAATTACAAAAACAAGCAGGATCATAAGTAGCAAGTATAACATTTTTCTTGCAAAACATCAGATAAAAATGCACGACATTTCCACATAGTGTGAAATACAATAAATATTTATAGAAGAATCCAGGGCTTAAAAATAGACTTTGGCGATATTTGAAGAACACAAATTACAAAAACAAGCAGGATCATAAGTAGCAAGTATAACATTTTTCTTGCAAAACATCAGATAAAACTGCACGACATTTCCACATAGTGTGAAATACAAAAAATATTTACAGAAGAATCCAGGGCTTAAAAATAGACTTTGGCGATATTTGAAGAACACAAATTACAAAAACAAGCAGGATCATAAGTAGCAAGTATAACATTTTTCTTGCAAAACATCAGATAAAACTGCACGACATTTCCACATAATGTGAAATACAAAAAATATTTACAGAAGAATCCAGGGCTTAGACTTTGGCGATATTTGAAGAACACAAATTACAAAAACAAGCAGGATCATAAGTAGCAAGTATAACATTTTTCTTGCAAAACATCAGATAAAACTGCACGACATTTCCACATAGTGTGAAATACAATAAATATTTACAGAAGAATCCAGGGCTTAAAAATAGACTTTGGCGATATTTGAAGAACACAAATTACAAAAACAAGCAGGATCATAAGTAGCAAGTATAACATTTTTCTTGCAAAACATCAGATAAAACTGCACGACATTTCCACATAGTGTGAAATACAATAAATATTTATAGAAGAATCCAGGGCTTAAAAATAGACTTTGGCGATATTTGAAGAACACAAATTACAAAAACAAGCAGGATCATAAGTAGCAAGTATAACATTTTTCTTGCAAAACATCAGATAAAACTGCACGACATTTCCACATAGTGTGAAATACAAAAAATATTTACAGAAGAATCCAGGGCTTAAAAATAGACTTTGGCGATATTTGAAGAACACAAATTACAAAAACAAGCAGGATCATAAGTAGCAAGTATAACATTTTTCTTGCAAAACATCAGATAAAATGCACGATATTTCCACATAATGTGAAATACAAAAAATATTTACAGAAGAATCCAGGGCTTAAAAATAGACTTTGGCGATATTTGAAGAACACAAATTACAAAAACAAGCAGGATCATAAGTAGCAAGTATAACATTTTTCTTGCAAAACATCAGATAAAACTGCACGACATTTCCACATAATGTGAAATACAAAAAATATTTACAGAAGAATCCAGGGCTTAGACTTTGGCGATATTTGAAGAACACAAATTACAAAAACAAGCAGGATCATAAGTAGCAAGTATAACATTTTTCTTGCAAAACATCAGATAAAACTGCACGACATTTCCACATAATGTGAAATACCAAAAATATTTACAGAAGAATCCAGGGCTTAAAAATAGACTTTGGCGATATTTGAAGAACACAAATTACAAAAACAAGCAGGATCATAAGTAGCAAGTATAACATTTTTCTTGCAAAACATCAGATAAAACTGCACGACATCTCCACATGTGAAATACAATAAATATTTACAGAAGAATCCAGGGCTTAAAAATAGACTTTGGCGATATTTGAAGAACACAAATTACAAAAACAAGCAGGATCATAAGTAGCAAGTATAACATTTTTCTTGCAAAACATCAGATAAAACTGCACGACATTTCCACATAGTGTGAAATACAATAAATATTTATAGAAGAATCCAGGGCTTAAAAATAGACTTTGGCGATATTTGAAGAACACAAATTACAAAAACAAGCATGATCATAAGTAGCAAGTATAACATTTTTCTTGCAAAACATCAGATAAAACTGCACGACATTTCCACATAGTGTGAAATACAATAAATATTTACAGAAGAATCCAGGGCTTAAAAATAGACTTTGGCGATATTTGAAGAACAAAAATTACAAAAACAAGCAGGATCATAAGTAGCAAGTATAACATTTTTCTTGCAAAACATCAGATAAAACTGCACGACATTTCCACATAGTGTGAAATACAATAAATATTTACAGAAGAATCCAGGGCTTAAAAATAGACTTTGGCGATATTTGAAGAACAAAAATTACAAAAACAAGCAGGATCATAAGTAGCAAGTATAACATTTTTCTTGCAAAACATCAGATAAAACTGCACGACATTTCCACATAGTGTGAAATACAATAAATATTTATAGAAGAATCCAGGGCTTAAAAATAGACTTTGGCGATATTTGAAGAACACAAATTACAAAAACAAGCATGATCATAAGTAGCAAGTATAACATTTTTCTTGCAAAACATCAGATAAAACTGCACGACATTTCCACATAGTGTGAAATACAATAAATATTTACAGAAGAATCCAGGGCTTAAAAATAGACTTTGGCGATATTTGAAGAACAAAAATTACAAAAACAAGCAGGATCATAAGTAGCAAGTATAACATTTTTCTTGCAAAACATCAGATAAAACTGCACGACATTTCCACATAGTGTGAAACACAATAAATATTTATAGAAGAATCCAGGGCTTAAAAATAGACTTTGGCGATATTTGAAGAACACAAATTACAAAAACAAGCAGGATCATAAGTAGCAAGTATAACATTTTTCTTGCAAAACATCAGATAAAACTGTACGACATTTCCACATAGTGTGAAATATAAAAAATATTTACAGAAGAATCCAGGGCTTAAAAATAGACTTTGGCGATATTTGAAGAACACAAATTACAAAAACAAGCAGGATCATAAGTAGCAAGTATAACATTTTTCTTGCAAAACATCAGATAAAACTGCACGACATTTCCACATAGTGTGAAGTACAATAAATATTTATAGAAGAATCCAGGGCTTAAAAATAGACTTTGGCGATATTTGAAGAACACAAATTACAAAAACAAGCAGGATCATAAGTAGCAAGTATAACATTTTTCTTGCAAAACAATAGATAAAACTGCACGACATTTCCACATAGTGTGAAATACAATAAATATTTACAGAAGAATCCAGGGCTTAAAAATAGACTTTGGCGATATTTGAAGAACAAAAATTACAAAAACAAGCAGGATCATAAGTAGCAAGTATAACATTTTTCTTGCAAAACATCAGATAAAACTGTACGACATTTCCACATAGTGTGAAATATAAAAAATATTTACAGAAGAATCCAGGGCTTAAAAATAGACTTTGGCGATATTTGAAGAACACAAATTACAAAAACAAGCAGGATCATAAGTAGCAAGTATAACATTTTTCTTGCAAAACATCAGATAAAACTGCACGACATTTCCACATAGTGTGAAATACAATAAATATTTATAGAAGAATCCAGGGCTTAAAAATAGACTTTGGCGATATTTGAAGAACACAAATTACAAAAACAAGCAGGATCATAAGTAGCAAGTATAACATTTTTCTTGCAAAACATCAGATAAAACTGCACGACATTTCCACATAGTGTGAAATACAAAAAATATATACAGAAGAATCCAGGGCTTAAAAATAGACTTTGGCGATATTTGAAGAACACAAATTACAAAAACAAGCAGGATCATAAGTAGCAAGTATAACATTTTTCTTGCAAAACATCAGATAAAACTGCACGACATTTCCACATAGTGTGAAATACAATAAATATTTATAGAAGAATCCAGGGCTTAAAAATAGACTTTGGCGATATTTGAAGAACACAAATTACAAAAACAAGCAGGATCATAAGTAGCAAATATAACATTTTTCTTGCAAAACATCAGATAAAACTGCACGACATTTCCACATAGTGTGAAATACAATAAATATTTACAGAAGAATCCAGGGCTTAAAAATAGACTTTGGCGATATTTGAAGAACACAAATTACAAAAACAAGCAGGATCATAAGTAGCAAGTATAACATTTTTCTTGCAAAACATCAGATAAAACTGCACGACATTTCCACATAATGTGAAATACAATAAATATTTACAGAAGAATCCAGGGCTTAGACTTTGGCGATATTTGAAGAACACAAATTACAAAAACAAGCAGGATCATAAGTAGCAAGTATAACATTTTTCTTTCAAAACATCAGATAAAACTGCACGACATTTCCACATAATGTGAAATACAAAAAATATTTACAGAAGAATCCAGGGCTTAAAAATAGACTTTGGCGATATTTGAAGAACACAAATTACAAAAACAAGCAGGATCATAAGTAGCAAGTATAACATTTTTCTTGCAAAACATCAGATAAAACTGCACGACATTTCCACATGCGAAATACAAAAAATATTTACAGAAGAATCCAGGGCTTAAAAATAGACTTTGGCGATATTTGAAGAACACAAATTACAAAAACAAGCAGGATCATAAGTAGCAAGTATAACATTTTTCTTGCAAAACATTAGATAAAACTGCACGACATTTCCACATAGTGTGAAATACAATAAATATTTACAGAAGAATCCAGGGCTTAAAAATAGACTTTGGCGATATTTGAAGAACACAAATTACAAAAACAAGCAGGATCATAAGTAGCAAGTATAACATTTTTCTTGCAAAACATCAGATAAAACTGCACGACATTTCCACATAATGTGAAATACAATAAGTATTTACAGAAGAATCCAGGGCTTAAAAATAGACTTTGGCGATATTTGAATACAAAAATTACAAAAACAAGCAGGATCATAAGTAGCAAGTATAACATTTTTCTTGCAAAACATGAGATAAAACTGCACAACATTTCCACATAATGTGAAATACAATAAATATTTACAAGTACAACAGAAAAATGCAGGGCTTAAAAGTAGAGTTTGGCGATATTTGAAGAACAAAAATTACAAAAATAAGCAGGATCATAAGTAGCAAGAATAACATTTTTCTTGCAAAACATCAGATCAACTGCACAACATTTCCACATAATATGAAATACAATAAATATTTACAAGTACAATAGAAGAATCATTTATACAAAAGAAATTAGTAATTCATTTTAAAGAAATAAAGTACAAAGAAATAAAACACGATTACATCTTCTTTTGTTTTTTATTAATTGAAGCAGAGCTAAAAGAGATGTCATGAGCTCTCTTGTTTTTTAAATAATTTTTCATTCCCTTACATCTTACAATTAAATAATAATTTATAACAGCTTCAATGACCTTGCAACATAAGGGCAACTGGACAGATGTGCAAGAACATTTTATATTTTGTACCATTTCTTCTGTTATGGGAAGCTGTAATGTAAGGAAATGATGCATATTTTTTTGAAACATTCGCTCTGCTTCACGACAAATTCGGTAAATGCCTGAATTAGGCCTGAGAAGACCACCCATGTCTGAATATTCAGTCAAAAGTGTGCGATGATAGGGCACCAATGCTTCTGAAGAGTCTTCAGCACTTTTTAGTGCTGCTTGACAAACTTCACAAACACTTTTCTTGTTGATTATGGCCTTCAATGTTGCACCAGCTATATAATATATATCATTCTCCTCAACAACCGTTTTCATTGTGTCAACAATAGGTGGTTCTTGAGAAGATGATGGATAATCTTGTTGCAGGTGTCTTGTATAACCTGAACATGAAGGCTTGTCTGAATATCCAGAACATGTACTTTCATCATTATCTAATTGTGAATCCACAATAGATAATTGATCCTTTATTGAGGATTGTTGATCCGAAGATGATTTGTTCAGTGAAATCGTCCGCAACAGATGACAATCACTATCTGATGCATAATTTGCATTCTCGACATCTGAGATGAACTGAGACACGCAAATCAACTTCAGAGCACGCTTAGCTTGCAAAGATGTCGGTTTCGTACCAGATTTCCTCCTAATTTGAGAAAAAACATTTTCCAACGCATCTTGCGTTAAGCGGCTTGAAAGAAAGAACTCGAACCCTTCGTCAAACAGTTCTGTTGCCAAGTTTATAACACTTATACTTGACAGTATCATACCTGTTTGCAAAGGCTTCCATCCACTTCCTATTTCGATATTTTGCATTATATCGACAAAATCCTGCAAAAATTGGATCTTTCTATCTTTATTGCCAATTGTAAACGCACATTTTGGCTCCCTGGCTGTCATCAACTCAAACCACTCTGCTATAGTGCGGATCCAATATGCAGATGCCAAAGCAGATTTCTCAACTTGCTTCAGACGCACAGCTTTTTCTAAAGCAGCTGCAGTTTTTACTGAAAATAACTGCACAGCTGTTGAAACATTCATTTTTGAAAACTGTGTTGGGTATAAATGAATTCTATCTAAGTGGTGCAAAGACCTCAAAGATGTGTCAGATTCATCTAACTCCTTTGTCCACAGTGCCCTTAGATAATCTGGATCTACAACAGCTGATGGCAAATCATACTTTGTGCAGATATAATTGGGCAGCACTATATTTCCAGCTAAGAAAGCGCCACGCATGTTCTTCAGCAAATGTGGCACATCTGCAAGGCAATGAATTTTATTCTGATCTACAGAATAAAATGTCTGCCTTTTATCTCTTGATGAGATGATGTTAAAAGCAGACCACATTGCTTTATTGCTGTTTCCCATACCAGATGTTGAAGCCCGGACTTTTAAGCCTGTATCTGCAGCTGCCTTTATGGTTTGGGAGACAAGAAACTTCATATTTAGCCCTGAAGTAAATTTTCCAGTAAGCTCATGGGCAACAACTTGTTTCCATTTGGCACGTAGGCCACGAAGCATTACAACAGTGTAATGATTTGCTATGCCTGGCTCTCCCAATGTCACATTCCCAATAAATGATTTGGATGAGGTGTCAAAGTCCTGGACAGAGGCTATTTCCATCTCATCTATGGTCAAACAACAATTTCGGTCGGCTTCCTCCATGCTGTCAACTTTAGATCTTAATAAATCTAACAGCATGTTCATCACACCAAAGTCTATTTCTAAGCCCTGAATTCTTCGATTTAAAGTGCTGTAGGCTGGTGATGGATACCCAATTTTTCTTAGGTAATTATAACCATGTTTACCCACAGCAAACCGGACTTTCAACCCTTTAATGATGGATTCTTCAGACCAATTATTGACTGTGTCTGACAATGATGAAATTTGTTCGTTAGAAAGAAAGGAAGACAGCTTCAAATCCATTTCTTTTTTTTGATCTTTTAATAATTTGTTTTCTCTTTCGAGAACCTTAATCCGATTTTCTAGAATTTCAATTTTTTTCTTCAAATCATCATTGGATGGTGCATTTTCCTGAAAAAGTAGAAATAAATAAACTTAAATAAGAAACACAGAAATAAAACTATCTATACTAATAAAAGAAAGTTATAAACAATAAATTTATGGACCTGCAAAAATGTGGCCTCAATGTTTAATTTTATTTTTTAACTATGGATAGAGCTGTCCCTAGGGATGTGCGACAGATGCAGCTTCACAAGGCCTTGCGCCCAACCAAAAAAAAATTATTACAAAATAGCAAAATATTTCACCATAAAAATTACTTGTCTAAACATTGAACATTAATAAAATGTTTTATCAATAAAATTTCAGTAAAAATTGTAGACATTTGAGAAGAGAATTAATTCTTTACAGCTTAGTCAATCTATAAGATTGTTATACTCTAGTCAAAGTGCAGGAATTGGAAGTTAAATTATTAAGCAGCTGATGCTGATTCTGACAAAAATAAGGGGTTGAATGCATATTAAAAATTGTGCTAACCTTAAATCTTTGAATGGCAGCATCCATTTTAACACTATATTTTAGATTTGTTTATTGCTTTGTGGTGCAGAGAACTTTCATTGAAAAATGAAATGAATGAATATCATCATTTATGTATAAATTTATTTGAAAATAGGAAAAAACAATAATAAACAATAATAGATGGAAAATATTTAAACCAGAATTCAGGTGTCATTGTAGGCTTTCTGAATCAAATTAAAAGGTGTTCATGTAATGGATTACTGAAACACAAAGGGTTAATAAAGCAAGACCGCTAAAAAGTGTTGCTTATACATTTTTTCCTTATATTTTCACACATTAATGTGCAAGTAGTTTATCCATAAATTACGAAAAATAAAGGTTTTTTACAAGGAGATGTATCGGGTGTGATGACTGATCATGTGTGTTTTTATTTTTACTTAACAGCCCCGCTCTTTCATCACGTGACAAGTGGTAGAGAGAGGAAGTGAGGGGAGGGGTACGGAAAAAAACAAGTGTGTAGTAGGTAATGGAGGGAACCTGAGAATGTTAGGGCAGGTTCAAAGAATATAAAACTATCTTGTAAGTTTCATATGTGTGCTAAGGACACGGTTTGTGGATTTTCTCGAAAGAATAGTGTGATGTGATTAAAGAGAATATGTACACCGCAACTGATAATTGCCATATTTTCTGGTGTATAGCACACACCCAGTGTATAACGCACGCCCCTAAATCGAGCAGTGCAGTAAAAAAAGTTTGTGTATAACCCGCGGAGATGCATCGGTGTATAGTCCGCAGGATATATACCATTTACGAACGTCTATTTCGATCAGGGTTCGAAATTAGAAGCTATTGGTCATAATTTTTAACACAAATTTACCAATTTTTTTTGTGATACTTACAGTAATTCGGCTAAACAATTAAGATTATCAGTACCGTAATCTTCAGAAGAAACGGCGCAGCGTTTACGTGTTTTAAGATAAAATTTCAAGCGATGCGGCGTTTGCGTGCATTTTTTCTTTTTAACAAGCGTGATATTTTTTCTAAATTTTTCCGAAAATTAAAAAAAAAAAAAAAAAAATCGGTGATGAATTTAAAATTTCAAACATAAAATGTATACGTATCTTAGGTCATTGGTTCCCAAAAGGAACGAATCCTTGGAATCGGTCCGAAATGCACCAACTCCGAAAAGGAACGATTTCTCAGACTCTATCTGAAATGAAACAACTCCGGAAAAGTTCAATTCCTTGAACTCGTTCCGAAATGAAACGATTCCTCGGAATCGTTTCGAAAAACAGCCCCGAAGCTGCTCTGAATCGATCCGAAATGACATAAATCACACACTTTTTTTTGTTCTTTGCAACAGGGTAGGGTACCAACTCCGAAAAGGAACGATTCCTCGGACTCTATCTGAAATGAAACGACTCCGGAAAAGTTCGATTCCTTGAACTTGTTCCGAAATGAAGCGACTTTGTAAAGGAACGATTTGTTGGGAACGACACAATGGAGTGCTGCAGCATCAATTCGTTAGCAAATTATTTTCTGATATTTTATTTATAGGTTTTTTTTTTATTTTCTTTAGGTCTCGCATATAAGTTGACCCCCACTTTGAAGTTTTTTTTTTGTCTAAAATTTCACGATTTCAACGCGTGTATATATGGTAGCTATTATAGATCTATCAGTGCAATACTTGGCAGTAGTTGCAACAGTTCTTCCAAACCCAGAAATAACTGTATTCAAGCAGTAAAAAAATGCCTTTACAAACATGGGAGAACTCTCTAATTTTCGTGGCATAGCGAAAAAAATTTACAAATTTTGATGATTTTTTAATTTTTTGAGGTTTAAAAGTTGTAGAAAAAATATCACGATTTCCAATTTAAAAAAAAAAAAAACTCTTTGCATAACCCACACCATGCATAAGCCGCAGCGGCTTTTTGGAAGGTTTTTTTTCTTGTATAAGCCGCGGACTATACACTCGAAAATACAGTAATTGTATTTGTGTTTCAAGTCATACTGTGTTCGGCCCATCATTTGTGTTCCATGTGATTAATTAAACTTTTGCTTTCATCAAAGCTTGATCTCTTCGATTATTTCGATATACACAAGTGCTACGTAAAAAAGTTATGAAGAAACAGATGTAGGGTTATGACATCAGGAACATTTAATTAGTTATGTGAAAAATCATACAGAATATTTAGTGTAGAAAATATCGTAATTTGTTTATGGTTGATGTTTAAATTAAAAATCTAACGCATTTATCAATATGAGGAATTTTCCAATGCCGCAAATGAGGGGTATTTTCTCATGACCAATACCACATTGATGAACATCAAAAAGTTCTTTACAACAGAGCTCGAAATGTATGAGAGCAAACAGAACAATGTTAAGGTTCATCAAATTATAATAAATATCATACCAGTTAATGAAATTATAGAACATATTGATCCAGATCATATAATTATGAGAACACATTGTTACAGCTTCTGAAAAACTATAATATTTTGATTTTGGTTCATTTGAAAAAAAAAAAAAAAGAGATTTTAGAGAATTGGGGATTTTAGGAGTGTGGATTTGAGGGAGTCTACTGTACTGGATTTTCATGCTTTGATCAGTATTTTTTTAGCCTTTCAACTCCTTTGCTGCACAGAACATTTCTGGGTACAGACAGTTAAATTTTTACGAATGGGGTTAATAGAATATAAAATAGACAAGTGAACTTAACCTGCTACACTAGTCACTTTATCCAAATAAACCTTGAATTCATATCAATTTAAAAATATCCTTACAAACAAGTTATGAATGAAAGAAGTTTAAAATAAAGAATGGTTCAAGTTTCTGCGATTAAGGCATTGTATAGCCTAAGTTCCTATTACCTAAAGCAATACACCGTATACAGGGCGTACTACACAGGTATCATTCTGAATTGTTCCAAGCAAATTCAAATCAAACTATAATTTACTTCATAACAAATCACTGATTTAAGTCTCCGCTGCTTCTGAAATGATACTCCGTACAGTGAAACTGCATAACACTACCCTGACTGTGTTTGCAAACAAACGTACAAAGCAGAAATACTTTTTGAATTTGGATGCTATGGGTTTCGCGATCTGCACTAAAGGTATGCACAATGTAAAACAATTACATGTTGATATATATTTTTTTTAATTCAGCACTCTTATTTCATACAGTGTAACACATTATCTGTTGTATGTGGCAGTAAGTTAGGCATTTTGATTGTACAATTTATTTATTTTGAATACCAACTAAGCACAAAGCCTCGAAAATTGCTTGCACAGGAATTTTAATACAGACTATCACATTTTAGGATATTTCAGGATTTTTTCATCAAATTCTAGAGAAGCCGAGTAAGCTGCTTGTATATGTATAAAAGTTATTTTAGAAAAAAAAAAGAAAAATGGGAGAGGTGTGTGTGTGGGGAGGGGGAGAGACAATAGTATACAGCTGATGTAGAATATGTTTCACTATTGTTCAGTTTGTAATATTTTAACATACCTTATAAAAATTGAGAGTTATTTTAAAGTTGCACTAATATCAGTGATAGAAATTGGGAGATAAAAGGCAGGCATCAAATAACGACTACTGTAAAAACCTTAGGCGTCAAATTAAGATTTTTAGTTGCAGTTTCTAAAATTCATATTAATATTATTGTAATACTGCATATAATTTTGGAGTGATTCGGAGTAAAAGAATAATTTTGAAATTCACATCAAATTTTCTTTAAGGTTACTACAGAGACAAGAAAAAAATCCACTCCCAATACTTTTTTTTGGGGGGGGGTCGCAACACTTTTACGAATTTTCGCGTTTTTTGCTATCTTTCGACAAAATCTGCCGTTTTCTCGCAATCTTTCGACGAAATTTGCAGCTCTTTTTGCGATCTTTCGACGTAACTGGCCGTTTTTTTCCCTGTGATCTTTTGACGAAACCTGCCGGTTTTTTCGCAATCTTTTGATGAAACTTGCTGGCTTTTTCGCGATCTTTTGCCAAACTTTGTCGTGTTTTTTTGCAATCATTTGGCGAAACTTGCCATTTTTTCGATCTTTTGACAAGCCTTGCCATGTTTTTTTTTGCAATTTGTTGACGAAATTGGCAGTATTTTTTCGCAATCTTTTGACAAAATTTGTCGTTTTCTGCAGGGCTGGGAACACCCCCCCCCCTACCCCCCGTTAATTATGTGGTTTTTTCGCAACCCTTTGGCGAAAATTACTGGTAATTTGGGATTCCTTGAAGAAATTTGCGTTTTTTTGCGAGCCTCTGATGGAATTAACAGATTTTATTGCGATCCTATGACAAGATTCTTATTTTTTCTGTAATTCTTTGACAAAATTAGCTTTTTTCTAAAGATTCTGTGACGAAATTAAGATTTGTTTTCAAGATCCTTCATAGAAAATTGCATTTTTTTTTGCAATTCTATAGCAAAGTTTGTCTTTTTCCCAAGATTTTTTTGATGAAATTAACTTTTTTGTGATTATTTCATGGAATTCGCGTTTTTCTTGCGATTCTTTGACGAAATTTGCATCTCTATTGGCAATACTTTGTAGAAATTTGCCTTTTTTTACGCTATCGTATAAAAAACTTTTGCTTTTTTGTCATTTTGAAAAAAAAAATCATTTTTTTCACCCATCTTTTGCCGAAAGTGGCGATTTCTTATGCGAGCAATTGATGATTTTTTTTTTCTTCGCAACTATTTCTCGAAATTCACGATGTTTTTTTAGTTCTGATTTTTCAGACTAGACCAATTTTTTTTTTAATTTTCGAAGCTGAATGTCTAATAATTCTTTTAAAAAGCTAGGCGTCAAATTTGACGACCAAGAGTAATTTTCTAGTCGTGAAATTCAATTTTTTAGTTGCATTTGACGACTAATGACTGCTAATTTCTAACACTGATTAATATATAATTAAGATTATTCATTACCTTTTCAACCTTCTTTTCATCAAGAATAGTGTTTGGCTTAGGAAGTCCAATTCCTTTAATCCTCTTATCCGTTAGAAGTTTAGGTGAGTTAGGTACATCAAAGATAGTAGGAACAGCATCCTGTTTCAATTTTTTTTTACCTTCTCTAAGAGGTTCATACTGAGAATCTTCAAAATGAACCTGAAATATAACAATCCATATACTATTGATGCTTATGTTTGATATGTAATTCTAAGAATTCATGACATGATTCATTAATATGCAGCAGATGGGTGGATTTAAGAAATTGATTTTTCTGCCCTTCCCCATGAAAATAATTAGGGCAAAACTTTACAGTACTATATAGTTTATCAAACAATATCAGTCAATTATACAATATTAAATTTTTATTAAAAAAAAAAGCTTCTTTTACACTTATAAAAAAGTTTTTTTAATTGTTAAAGTAATGTTTAGAATCAGTTATGTAAAAGTAATTTTAAAATGCAGGAAAATGCATTTTTTAACAAGATTTATTACTTTTTACATAGCAAAATTGATAAATAGAGTATAATTTATTCATAAATGATTTTATTGTGTAATCTTCTATCGATTTCACCTTAGGTACAAGCCTATCTGGAAAAAAAAAAATCTGATATTGAAGCAATGTCTGAGAATAATCCTGATCCCAGTTAAAAATTTTTGGCTTGTAATGAGTACCAAAACTGCTAAAAACAAATAAAATACCAAAATCAGACAGAAGAAAAGCATTATTAGGATTTTGCACTTTGAAATCTGACACATTACATCCAGAAGTTGATTTTTTCTATTCTTTCTTTACTGGACCCTTGTCCATAGAAAATTTAAAATGCATTAAAACGATCCAGCATTAAAATTTAATATTTACTGTACTTGTGGTTAAATACTTTGTTTCTTGTGTTAATAAAATAATGCATTTTTCCTTTTCAAAAGTTATTTAGCATTATTATGCATTTCTAGAAGCGAATGTTTAGGAAAAATAATACTACAAGTATTTTAATGTAATAACATTATCTTTGCATAAAACATATTTGCACAGTTTTCCATTTTTTCAAAGGTGATGCAGTTTTGTTTTTTTTTTTGTCTGCCATTGTATGTACATATACACAAACATCATGAAGGTAGAATAGTAGGAAAACAAAGACGATGCCTCCAATTTTTACGCTAAAATCCTTCCTAGTATGGCTGTTATTTCCGGTGGTTCATGAATGATAAATGTGATGCCCCCCACATCCTGTTCCTACTATTCTAGCTTCATGAAAGCTAGCAAACAGGTCATGTGATCTGCAGAATAAAAGCACTAACACCATCAACAGAGCATTACTTTCAGGGCTAAATTCTGTTGGAGAAGGCCTATTTTCACTGTTCTTCTACTATTCTACCTTCATACATACATATGTATATATAATACTGATTCCTGTCTAACCAAAAAGTACCCAAATTTATATTTATTTAAATTTGTAAAATGAGACAGATATTATTTGGAAAGTAATTCCACAATTAGACAAATATATAGCAAAATGCTGGGAAAAATCATAGAAACTTTGAAAATTAAAAATTTTAGCTACTTACGATTTAGTCTTCATATAATCTTCGAAAATTCTTTTAAAATATATACCTTGAGTACAGCTAAATGTCCAGCAAGGACTTTCACTGAATTGATTAATTTCTATTATTCGAGAAACCAATCAACTACAGCTGATCATCCCAACTAGACTAAATGACTTCATCATAAACTCTTCTTCGTCAGGATTTTCGCAGTTTTGAGATTTCTTTCTTGAATTTCTGTAGAATGCCTTCTTTTATTTAAATTCTACACTCTTCTTTTAACTTGCATCTTCTTATTTATATTTTTCAGGAAATTTTTATTAGTGTCCATTACTAACATATTGCATATTAACCCTATGAAATAGTTAATATATTTATTTTACGATAATGATAATAAATTATTCTACTTATATATTTTATTTGGGTGTTTGTTATTGGAATAGTGGGTGTTTTATACTGAAATTTTGATTTTTTATGAGAAAAAAAGAAAGGTTAAATATTGTTTATAGTATAATATAACAATAAGAAACCAGCACATAACAACTATTAAACAAAAAAAAAAAAAAAAATTAAAGAAACTTCATAAGGATGCACGATACATTTACCCTACTTATAGTAAAAAAATATGCACTATATATATAAAAAAAAAAAACTCTTATAACATTTACATCTACGTAATATATAAATTCTGCTGAGTGAAGTAAAATAAATAAATAAATAAATAAATAAAAATTCAGAGCTTCTTGAACTTTCTTCAAAATTTTTTTTGCAAAGTTCAATAAAGAAGCCACCACTGAAGTTACATTAAAATACAGTTAAAAAAAAATACAATTATGTAATGATATCATTGTTTTTTACATTGAGTGCTTTCTAAGCTACCAAAAAGCTTTTTAATGTTAACATTACAATTCTAACACAATATTGGAGATTACCAATTGTAAATGCAAATAGATTAAATCATGACAAACTGAAATGCATACCTTAATGTTTAATAGTTATTTTGTTAATTATAACTTTTTGTGGCATATTTTAGATTGTGAGAATTAACTTGTTAATTTGTTCCAGTTTTGGCTATCCCAATATCATGTATAATTTATTTTAATTGATAATAAGTAAAACATTTTAATAATGCAACATCTATTATACCACATATATTTGTTTGTTGTATTAAGATAATTATGATTTTTTTTAATTGATAAAATCAAATGTTTTTATGCTGATTTTAACTGAAAGCTTCAATAATATATTTATATATGATTCATAAAATGAACAAGAGTGCCTTTAAAACAGTTTTATAATTATCCATGGTTTGTTAACTGTTTAAAATTAAAATACTTTAATCTTCACTAAACAATTACCTTTCTTGAAATCATTTTCTGATTTTGTTTTCATTTATGCTAGCTTGTGGTGCTTTATGTATTATGCTTCTTTGCAAGTTATTTTTGAATGTGATTTCACTGGGGAATCGTACCACTTTTGTGTCTGGTCTTCAATCTTGAAATGAAGTTTATATCTTGCATGTTTCCACAATTTTATCGAGAGAATTTTAAAACTGTTTCAATTTTTACAGGAAATAGCATACTAACAATCTCTAAAATCCAATTTTCTAATTTGCTTATAACTTCAATTCCTAATATTTAGCTGTCTGTTGACCTAATCACTCAGAGTTTTTCTTTGAATCTTAGATTTCCCTGCATAAACATGAGTTATAGTGTTAGAAAGACCCTCACAGAGGGCTTCCCCTTCATCTTCAGGTACATATATATCTTGTAGATAATTGGGCATCATAAATAGCACATCCCTAGCACTTAGACAATAAAATCTTTTTAAGTTTAATTATCATACCTATATATTAAATACATCACTTCCACTTTAGTTTTATCAATACTAAATGCAATATTATATTTTCTTTGACAATACAGAAGACTCCCTCAAATCTGCACAACTTGTGATCAGAGGTTGTGTAGATTTTAGAGCTTTGTGGATTTCTGGTCATTAATTTGTTTACACTTTTTAAACAGTAATTTGAATGCAATGAATAATTCAAGCATAATTATAATGAATGCTTAGAATATAGTAAAATATCAAAATAAGTAATAAATTGAAATAATAAAAATTGATATATATTTTTAAATGATTAAAATATTAAAAGCAAAGATCAAGTCAATAATGAATAATGTACACATTATGTAAGTACACACTACAGTTTTACATTATCATCCCCCCCCCCCCCACCCTCTTTGGCAAGTCACATTTTATCAAAAAAAGAAAAACAAATGTTTGATTAAGTAGTAAAAATGCATATAATTTAACATAAATTCACATACTAAATAGTGGACAAACCAATCCAATATAGCCAAAACTGGAGCATCTACACTAAATTAATGCCAGTACATATAAGAGAAAAAATGATTAAATGGATTTAAATAAGATTTAAATTTATGTAACGTAAAAAATTAAATGCTTATATTTTGGTATAATTTAAAAATAAAATATAAGCAAAAAAACTGAATTATACTATGCAGATTACAGGTTGCTATTTTGATTTAGATAAATATGCTAATATAAACTGCACTAACATTGAATACTTGCTTTAATGTGATAAAGCATAAATGCACAAACAATAGAACCATAAAATTTTGGTAAAATTTGTTAATACAGAAAAAAAAATGAAAGGCTAAAAAATGTTCAACTTTTTATATTAATAGTCACAGTATATTTCATATTTAAATGGCTGTAATTTTTCCCGATTGTTCTGCATTTTATTAATAGTTTATTAAAAACTAAAATTTTAGTAATAATAAAATATATAACAAAAATAAATGGTGTAAAATTTGACTTAAATATATACATTTTTTTCATTGATAAAATGTGTTGTTTACATTTGATCAGTTTGGCGTTTTTATTTGGCGGAGAACCGCTGGTAACCCTAAAAAAATGTAAACATTACTGAAGCTTTTTAATTCATCTATTTTTAAGCTTTATACATGTTTAAAAGCTTCGTATGGACTAAATTACAGTATTTTGACAACCAAATAGCGATATTTGAAAGCTATTAATAAAGAAAATAGAAGAAAACATATAATACTTACACTGCACAATTGCGAACTATCGCTGGGCATCCAATTCATTCTTCTGCAGTTTATAGCCCATTTCTTTCTTCTTTCTTCATTTCTAGGAAATCTAAACATTCTAAATCCATTTCTTGAATGATTAGAACAATTTGCGGCTACACAACCACCCATTTTATTGATTTTAAAGCAAATAGAAATCTTCGTCACAACACGCCTCGTGGGAAACAATCGCCGAGTGGGAAACAAGATGCCTGACGATTCAGCCTGAGTTATAGGAGCCCTAGTGCTATCACAGACCATATTAGTATTTTGATTCTGGTTGTTTAGAAATCGAAACAACATGTACGCGTGTTGTTTACGCAGAAGCACAAGTACATTATTTTCAATGTAAGTTTTTTTTTTTCAAATTAACTATCTATATAGTATTAGTTCTAGTTCTACAAAATTCTACAAAACAAAACGCCATTAATATTATTTTAGTTCCATTTCATTTCAATACAGCCATAATTTAAAATGGCAAAAATCACTAAATCGTGTCGGGATTTATATCATTACCGCTCTCTCGTAACATTAATTTCTGAACATTAATGCTTGAATGGTGCAGATCAGTGAGTTATGTCAGGAGTTATTAATTAATAAAAATTTCATTGTTTAATTGCATCCTTTTTAACACATTAAAATACTTAGAATTTTAAGTATTCTAGAAACTTTAATCGAAATCTTTATAGATGCATTAAATTGTCACCATATTCAAGGGTCGGAGCATATAGGACAAATTTTATTGTTCTTACCAGAATATTTTATGAATAATCTTTAACAATCATTTTTATAAGACTGGCGTTATGAATATATCATGAAGCCTAGTAATAAGAAATTCTGGTCAGAACAATAAAATTTGTCTATATGCTCCGACCCCTGCATATTATTTTGTTTACTTCTTTTACTACCGAATCAATGTACATACTAATTTGCTTTTTAATTTTAAACAATATCTTAGTAAAAATTCATTTTATAATATTTTTTTCATTATATATGCTTATACGTGAAAATTACAGGTATGGGAATAATGAATTTGAATGTCTCTTTTTTGCAACGATTGTAAACAATTTAATCAGAAGATTTTAAAAGCTTCTCATTGTCCTTATTCAAAACACATGTTAACAATCTGCCCTCCCTTTTTTTTTCTCAAAAATTCTATGTGTTTCTATATAACTTTTAATGTTTTATTTAAAAAACAATAAAAACATTGTTTTATAATTATAAATTTACTTTTCTATCGAAACACCTAACCGTAGCTATCTGGGGCTCTGAAGAAAGCATCATTATTTGGATCCCTTATCTGTCTATTCTTAAAAAAAAATACTCACGAATAATGCAGATATGGCCAGAGTTAAACTTCATACGCATTTTTGCATTATATGCATGCATAATTTTCGTACCGGTTCTTATCCACATTTTAATGCACGGTATCACAGAAAACTGGTCACAACTTCATGAAAAAATACTAGTAGAATGCTAGTATATGTATATATTTTTCTTGTGGTTATAATGCGTTCCATTCGTTAATTATAATGCAATAAATTAAGATGACTGAGACATTAAGCACTAGAAAATCATTTTTTTTTATTTCTTGCCTCAAGAAGAAAATAAAAAAATAAAAATAAGTTCTCCCATTTTAAGAATGTTTAATATTTAAACTTTTTATCTCTTAAATTCTTTGACTATTTTGAGTTTAAAACACATGAGCAAATTACTTAAATATCATTTAAAGAGTCCACAGAATGCAATTTTTATGAATGAAATATTTTAGTGGAAGGCTTTTGGATTTCTCGATTATTTTTTACCCCGACTAATTTCAAAATATCTGAATAAAATGAATTCAAATTAGGAATACTTCAATTCTATTTGATGTAAATATTTTCTTTCTTCCTTTTTTCTCGCCATGTATAAATAAAAAGAAAAAAAACTTTAGTTTTTTTTCTGCCTTACTTTATATGTTTTAATAATAATAATAATTATCTGTTTAATGATCAGTCTTAATTCAGACATGTTTCTCCGGGAGGAATGCATTTTTTTACCATTCAAAGCACAAAATCTAAATATTTCCGGGAGGGGGGAGAACATTTCAATGCTCCGGGGGAATGTTTCTCTCAAGCCATCCCCTGAACTTAATACCTTTTTATGATTTATGTTTTATTTTATTATGAAAGATTTGTAATTTTTTTTTTCGATTTAATCGATTTTATGAAAAAAATATCCATTTCTGCTAAATAAAATCTAGAGTACGAGAAAAATTTATTTATTTGATTGTTTATTTTTATGTACGCTGTAGTTTTACTATTTATTTATATGGGTTTTATTACACTTGTATGGATAGGGCAAATCGCTAAATATTTAACAGCATGTCTATTGTATAATTTCAAGCCACAATAAATAAAAAAAATGAAAACATCTTGAGTTTGTTTGCATTTAATAATCATTTTTCATCCACTTAAATTTATTTTGATATGCAGGTTTTGATTGTTAGTTATTTATTTATTTATCTATTTATTTTTGAAAGTGAAATATTTAAAAGCAAACTACACACAAACATACATATATAATGATATTTTTAGATTTTGATTATATATATTTATTAATGTCTTGTTTTATAATATATATAGAAAATGCGTAATTAATATTGTTGTAAATTTCAAAGTAGCATAAATAAAAAAACTGTTCACTAAGATAAATTTAATATTTATTTTTTTCCTTTAACCAACCACTTTTCTTTGATGTAGCTTTGATAATGTGCACATTTTGAATGACACGGTGCCATTATTTTATAAATGTTATTTTTGTGCTATCGTTGTTATTGTTGTGATTACTCGAAATTGAATAAAAAAAATACTAATTAGCACCTTTAAAGTGTAAGTGTATACTTTTTCCGTACGCTGGGATAAGTTGAAATTCAAAGGAAAGAACATGTTTTGAATAACGCCTGTACTCTCCACATCAGGCACAATCGCGGCTGTGTGACGTCACCAAGATTTGTGTTTGGCTTGCAATCAGGTGGCTTCGGGTATTTTCCGTGGAACCTAAAATTCAAACATGCATCCAAGCTTCCGAATGGAATATCTTAGCTACATGATTATCAGTATACATGATTATCAGTCACATGATAGTCAGTAACACTACCACTGTTACAAAAAGGTGAATCAAATTTTATAAGTATAATTTCCTGTTATATGTTTACGGTATAGATTTTTCTAAATAAATTTTTGAAAGACAGCTTCATTACTTTGGGTGTGTCTCAGAATTTCTGCGATTCCTATGTTTGAGTAACAATAAGTTATTATCTGTGAGAATCATTGAATAATGCTGCTGGAGGGAGCTGAAAGAATGTTAACTCACAGTCAGTAACATGTACCATGTGCATATCGTCTTTACATTTGCGATCACCTTTTTTACAAAAATTAATCTTTGATTAAATTTATCGCAGAGTTTTTAGTAATTGGCCGTGACTAAATAAGGGGCAACAGTTTTGTAGAAATACTACTGGGAAATTAAAAACCATATGGAAATACAGTATTGGTTAACTATTGAACCTCCATTTTCCGCTCACTTTCAAAGAACGTCCTTCTTGTGATACCTATTTATCAGATTGATCAAAAATGTAAATTTAGTTGGAGAAAAACATATTTTTGTAATTAATATTAAAATAAGTGAACACTGATGGCAAACGTTTTGTATAGATGATTCGTGTGGCATCAAAAATTGTTTTACGTTTTTTTTTTACTGATTCCGGAATGATGGAGATTTCTTCAAACAATAAAAAAAGTTGCCTAATCATATATGTATATTTTTATTTGTTTGTGCTAGAAAAATCTCTGTCTCCTCCTATCTATCGAATTATTGGGAGTACACAAAGCCTCGAAATTGAATAAACGAGTTAGAATATAAGTGTAATATAATTAAAAGGAATCTGCTGCAGCTTTTTCCAGCGATTACAGATGTTTTAAATATTTTAAGATAATGTTTCAGTTGATTATAATTACAGAAATCAAATTTATTTGTAATTGTTCACTTCATTTTCAATATTGTTTCTCAAATTCCGTTTTTTTTTCGTCGTAGGTCACACTTCTTGTAGTGTTTATGAATTTCAGTCCCACAAAATTCAACTTCTCTCCCGGAAAATACATTTTCTATCCTACTGCAATTACCGTAATTTCGGGTGTATAAGCCGCGGATCAAACAATTCTTTTTCGACCCAGATTTTTAATAAAAATGAATGTTACTACTTAGATCGCCGTAAATATTTGTCTTCAATCACTAAATAAGATTTCTGGGTCCAAAAAGAATTGTTTGAGCCGCGGCTTATACACCCGAAATTACGGTAATTTCCAAAGTAATTAAAAGTTCAACTATTCTCAATAGTTTATATATTGAAAGAAAATATATTGACATTTTCAAGTTAGGGGGCAGAAACATCATCGTCGGGTTTCCCTTTCTCCGCACAGAAGTCATGGCCAGGGAGAAAAAAAAATAAATAAATGTAGAAGATCCAATAAATCACTCCTTGTCCGTTGCAAGTTCATTTATTCAACTGTAGTCATGATAGAGAGAAAAGCTCCCTTTGCAAACGATCTTTTACCGAAATATCCAAAAAAAATATTCCATCATTTCTTACAACCAGCCGTACTCATGAAAGAGAGAACAAAAGAATCTTTTTTACCACCTCTGGAGGCTTACTCTTTTAAATTTAAAAAGAAAATTCTAGAACATTCTTTACTCTCAAGCCACCATTCTTTTATGTAAACATAACTCATGCCCAGAGCCGAGATTAATATTCGACAGATGACAATTTTATTTAAAAAAATAATATTTAACCAATTTATAATCGACTTAGAATTTTCAAATATCTTAGGCAGACGATTTTTTATAGACGATTAATTTTAAGAGAAAAAGAAAAAAAATGAATTTATTGATATGCACAATATCAAATGTTAAATGACGGAAAATAAATAAATAGATAAAATAAAATAATGATATTTTTTGAAAGGTAAGGTTTTGGAATAAATTTAACAAGACTTTCTTAAAAAGGGTTGATAAAAACATAGAAAAAATGAGTTTTATTTGGAATATTAAGAAATAAAGTTTAATTAAGAATATTTTTAATTTAGAGCCACCTTTTTAAATTTATGCATACTGGAATAAATGTTTTCAAAGGCGAATTAAGAATTTATATCGTTTCCATAAAGATTAACAGATTAGATCTAGAAACATGATTTTAATTTAATAAGTTGAAGTAAGTACGGAATATTATTATAAGGAAATTAATATAGTATAAAAGTTAGTTTTGGCGAAAAAAATTTAAAATTTGTAATGTATATAATATATTAAAAATATCTATATACAAGCTAAACCTTCCGGCATAGCCCAGGCCAGAGATAAAAACCTTAAATATATCTAAAACCAGTGTTCAATGATTTTATACATTTCAACAAAAAATTTCCAAACCTAGAAATGAGTCCTCATAAGCGTACTTCGATTGGGCTACCCTCGTTTCTGTTCTGATTTTATCTAATTAAAGGAATACTTTTCCAAACAAAATTAATTTGGTCCTCCCGTGGTCTTCGACATCGAGAACCCGCGATTTTGTATGTTTTTACATTTTCAAATGAAAATCTCCAAAAGAACATAGATTAAAGGCTCAACACTATGTTTAATAGCGTATACAAGGTTTGATATGTACGCTAAGGCCTGGTCTGCACACGAACGTAAAGTTTCAGTCTTCATGTTGCTTTGTATCATATTTGTACATAGAGTTTACATAATGAAATTACAGTATTTTCGTTTTAACCACTTGCGGCGCGGTAAACACTTAATTTTAATTCCCAAACGCCTTACTGGCACCAGATTTTTGGTACAAAAAATTTCAGATTATTGAATGAGTAAAATATAGCATTTTTTTTCTTATTTACAAAGACAGTTGTTTTCAAATTCCGGTGTTAGTCATAATTTCAACACTTAAGCAATAAATTTTCTCTGCGCCACAAAGGGTTAAGATATAAGTGACTGTACAATTAAAAAATAGTCGCTAGACGCAGCCTTGTTCTTCGAACCTGCTTTATACCATAGGTTTCTCATCTTCTCATACTTTATTAAGACTATTGTGTATTTATTATAAATCAATAAACAATAAAAAATGTTTTTTAAACTTTGGAATAAAATGTGAGAAAATTACTTACATATCGAAATATTTACAAACGTTAAATATTCAAGATTTCTTAAAGAGAACGTTTTCAGAAAAAGACGATTTTTTGGTGTCCCAATTACTGTTATTAGGGTTCGTTAGTGTCAGGTTCATCTAGCTAAGTCCCGGAGAATTACCAATTTCTTTAGATGCATTTGTAATTATGTAATATGTAGCACCTATAGCCATCGTTCACTTTGTTTGTCCATCTGAATGCCTGTCCGTCTATTTGTCCGCATATAACTGAGGAAAAACTACCCAATCGAATTGTTTGTAATTTAAAATATATAATTGTTGCAGAATTTTGTATAGCCATTTCAAATTTTACGAAATTTGGATGCATAGTTTAATTGCAGGGACAATCAAATGTATCCATACCTACGGCCAATGAAAAATAATAGTTTCAAGTGCATTTTAATGATGTTACTCTCTTTCGAACATAATAAAATTTATACGCATCTATGAAATATGTACTAAAATGTATTATCTATACTATGTGGGGTGCAATGAATTTTTTTTATTAATTTATAGGGCTACACAAATGTATTCTGTTACGTAATAGTATGGAGGGAAACATTGTTTCATGTCTCGTTTTAATTATATAAAACTCTTTCAAATTTTATGAAATTGATATACGTATGCTCAGGTTTACTTCCTGTACTAAGTTACTTTCCGTATAATCGAAAGCAGATAGTATTTACTGGGACGCACGAAAGATCTCGGGACTATACTGTAATCCGAAGCACTGTATACTATTACACGAAAATCTGAATATTTTTTTAATCCCTTAATGGTCACATTAAATTACGGTTTAAAAATTCAAATTCACCATTCCCACCACTTTTTTTTTTTTTTGAAAAAAAGATATTCATCTTATTTAATGACAAGTAAAAATTGATACCAGAATAAAACCAATTACACTATTTCATGAAACTGGTGGGAATTAAACAATTCTGAATGAAAGCCGTGAAGCTTGCAGCCCGTGAATGTCTCGGGCGCGATGACTCGGTTTAATCTACGTTATAGTACATCTGCATTTCATTTGCTACGCTTGTTGAGCAATTTCTGCCTTTTTTTGTAAAAATAGAAATCTAAGTTACACGGGTAAAATTTCTCCTTTCTCTACAGGGTGATTCAAATTAAAGTATCCCTTTTGAGACGCACTAGCAAGAGAAGCAGGGGATGAAACAATTTTATATTTGGAGCATATACATATCAAACCATGGGAAACTGATTGATGCAATAAAATTTTTTAGTTCAAAAATAGGCCACCAGGGGATAAAAAGGCGCTGCAATCGGTTTTAAATAAGAAAAATGAAATAAAATTTTAAATTCCCACCGCTAAGTTTTTAGTATTCTTCGCCTAATAACAACACTAATAAAATTAATCGCGGCATATACTAATAAAACCTAAACGAATAATACTATTAAAAATTATTGGTGGGAATCAACAATTTGGCACCAAAATCCTTGGTTATGTTGCATTTTTTCTTATCTTAAACCGATCACAGCGCGTTTTTATCCCCTGGTGGCCTTTGTTTGAACTATTTTTTTACACCGCTCAATTTCCCATGGTCTGATATGTATACCTTTCAAATATGAAGACGTTGCATCCACTGCTTCTCTCGCTAGGGTGTCGCAAACAGGGATACTTTAATTTGAATCACCCTGTATATACAGAGTTTCTCTGAGAAAGTACTGGTGACGAAGAAGTTTCTCGTCTACAGTATTCTAGGAGACGTAGGAACAATGTGTGATACTTTACTATATGTATTTACAAGACAAAAAAATCTAAAATTTCAAAATTCGTCAAAATCCATTTGGTACAATTATTGATATACTACATTAATCTCTCATGTCAACATATTTTTATGTACTACGCTTTTTTAACCCCTTCGCGACGGGAGATATTCACGAAATTTTTAATGTTTTGTCAACTGTTTTTTTTTTTTAAACAGATACTTATGTTTTGTTAAATCAAGAAAATGCTTTGATTAAATAAGGCAAATTTTACAGTAAAATTTTACTGGTGGGAATAAACGAGGATTTCTTTTCGGGTGCTTTCTTTTCCGTTCAGTAAATTGAAAATAACGGATTCTCACCACAATGTTTTTAATAAAATATTCATAACATTTAGTCTAAACATTTCCTCCTTTAAATACTATGAAATTATATTAAAAAATGTGTCAAAAAGTCTTAAATGATGAATTAAGCAAATTCGTCTTGCCCCAACGGCGTACGGGATAATCAACACTTTAACACTCAAATTTTATAAAAATGATATACACCAGAATTTTTTTAAAGTATTTTAAACTATCTATTTAATTTATTTTTGCGTGATATATATATAAACTTTTTTAAAGACGTGTCTGCTTCTAATCGAGTTATTTATTTGATATTGTAAAAATTTTTTCAAAGTACTTATTTTTTAAGTTTCTTTGATGTAATTCTACATTCTCCGCAGAACAATAGCATTAAAATTCAAGTTTTGTTATTTTTACATAAAAAATAGCTTAAAGGAAAGAAAATTACTGTTATTAATACTTCAGTTGCCTGAATTACACTTATTGCGGTACTAGTTTGAAACCACTAATTTTGTAAGGTAGTTACTAAATGCATTTTGTTGGATGTAATGAATATTTAGGTATTTTAAGACATTACGCAGTAGTTTTTTAATCATTTAAATTTAATTCAGCTCATGTTTCAAAGAAAAAATGTGTTTTATTATATTTTAATTGACAATCTTTTAAAGATACATAATTTAAAACAAACTTATTAAGCCACGCAATTTCTCAATAGTTCGAAGACCTCCGAAAGATTTAATGAAATTATGTTATTCTTTTAAAAAATAAATTTTCTTAGAACAGAACAAACAATTATTGTGTTCTTATTTTCAATTGTATTGAAAATTTATTAGATGTATTATGAATTTAATTTCTGAAATTCCTTAAAAAACGGCACTCTAATCTAGCCGTCTCCTTGAACACACAATTTTAACATCTTAAAAAAGCGACGGTGCCATTATGGAATCACATAATATTAAATACCAATTATCACACGGCACCCGACTTTTTAATGAAAATTTCACTTTTATTATCTACACGATACATTTTTACTCGTTTACAAATCATTATAAACGAGATCTTCCCCACGGATAAATCTTAAATTAACTTTTATTCACATCAAATAAAATTTTTAGTAAATCCTCATAAAATGTTTTCCAATCCAAAAATAAATTACAAATAAATCTCCAACACATCGAACGGCAAATATAAATTGAAAAGTTATTTGTCACATTCTTAGATAATGACATCAAAATTTTTTCTAGTCGTTAGAGGGAAAGATTTTAAGAAACTATGATTGGTATTTCAAAGTTAAGATAACTTCGAATTTAAAAAAAGGTGTTTCTAAACTGATCAAAGACGATATATAAAACAAGATTTATTAGAAAACGTAGAAAAGAAATATTGTGAGGAAATGTTGAGAAAGGATTCAAAAAAAGATTTCTACAAAAATATCGAGCAAATATCTATCGATGATAAAAAAAATTTATTTTTATGCTTAAAATAAGTGGAACGAAGTTATCTATATTATAAAGGCCAAACGTATCTGTGCATAACGCATACGTCATTTTGCGAATGGCAACATTTTTAAATTTTAAATGAAATTTTGGTATTGCAATTTTTGCTACTAAAAATTTTTAAACTTCTGAATATCGCAAATTTTTAAATTTTACACCATCGTGTAGAAAAAAAAAATGCAATTTAAAATGAAATTTGTTTAAAAGCTGTATCTTAATTTGTTATTGAAATATAAATTTTTTTTGCAGTTTTTAATACTGCTTTTCTAATCGTGGCAACAGGAGTACTCCATTTCTATTAAAAGCAAAGGGAAAAAGAAAAAAAAATGATTACTGTATCTTTATGTTGATATTTTCTCATTAAAAGGGGGAAAAAAGTAAAACTTAAATATCTTTTGTTATAAAACCCGGTGAATTTTGATTTCATTTACAAAATTTGATCTGCACGTAAAATAATATAAGCAGGTTAATATCTGTTTCAGCTAATAGCTTTGAGACTTCAAGTTATGAGTCAATGATCAAATTAAACTACCATTTTTTTTTTTTTTTTTTTGAAAAATTAAATACAGATACGAAATGTGCATTTGTAAATTTTTATGTGATGAAAATGATGCCGGGTTTAGAATTCATGGGGAAAAATTAGTATGATTAAGTCAAAATTCAATAAATTTCGCTCTTTTTTATTTTGGAATGCTAGCATAAGAACGTTAATTGATAACTTTATCATAATAACAGATCTTTGTTATTTTTTACTGCTTAAATGTACGATTAAAGTTTAATTTTAACAATTTCTACTACTGAGTTTTAGAGAAATAGTATTTTATTAATTTGACTTTAAGTATCGTTTGTTTAAGAATTAGACTTACCAGAACGTAACGCATTTTTCCTTATAACTTATTTTGTAGGATTATTATAAATCAAAGGAACAGTTTCTTCTTAAACATTTTCTTTCGACAAAATCTGACGTCTTCTACCTTGCTACTGATACATTTTGATTAAAGAATGCGATGTCAGCCTCTGTTTAAAATAAGCAATATATATATTTTTTAATTCCTGTTCAAAAAGTAAGATCAGGATGTGTAAAGATATTTGATATTTGTTTGATATTTGCTTATTTTTTTAAACGCTTAAATAATTGAAAGAAAGTAGACATTTCTTTTTATACGCAAATGTCTGCGGCAATTTCTAAAGAATATTTTAAACTGAATTGTGCTAAAATGTTGAAAGAAAGAGTTTAATGTATGTCAGAGACTATTTTTAATTCTTCTTGAAATAACAAAAATATTTTAGAAGCATAGATGCTGAATAACTGGCATTATTTTATTGTAATATAATTCTTGAATTTACAACAAAAAGAGCGGCGGAATATCGTTTGAAATACACTAAATGTTTTTAAAACGATACTTTTAAAAAATAAATTTTCTTCTATCAAAAAAAGATTGACAGACTTTTTTTTGGATAAATAACTTGGTAATAAAAATTACCAAGCTAGATTTTGCTTTCAAAATAATAAAATACTTTCACTTCTTGAAACGTAAATCGAATTGCAAGATAATTCTCTAGTAGATTTCGAGCAGTAAACGCAAAGAAAAATGTCACGTTTTAAAATATGAACTTTTTGGATGAAATTTTTCCGACACAAAATTATCTAAATAAATGCCGATACCCATAGCCGCAAGGAGTGTAGATAAAATTCATTTTAAAATACCCGAATAATTCTTACAGAAGTGCTATTTCAAGTAGATATTTCAACTTTCGGAAAGATATATAAGTTCATTCCTTTCAGTGCAAAACCCATAAAACCTAACAGCATTGCATTTAAAAGTGAGTGTAAATGTGATTATTATCTGTTTGCCTGTGCAGAAAACAGAGTATTCAAAAGTTTCGCGTGACTCTACCAGAGGTACAGTTGGCTCTCTTTAATTTGAAATCGGATAAATCGAATCTTCGCTTAGATCGGATTAAAAATGAAGTCTCGAAATTTTCAACAGCAGAATGACGTTAATTTTTTTCTTTTTTCGAACTCATTTTCTTTCGACTTCGTTTAATTCGGACGAACGAGATTCCAATTTTTCATTTTCCCTTTCTTACTCTCGGACTTCTGATCACTGAGAAAACTTCATTTCTTTTATTTTTGAAGGAATTGTTCTGAACAAGTATACATATATAGTCCTAAGCATTTGATATACGCTTTTTTAGTGCCCCGTCTGTCCATCAAGGACATCTCCGCACCATCTTCTTTTGTGCTTATTACTAATCCCTTAAAATGTTTATGTATTTATATCTTTTAATTTAATATTAAGTCATATTCTAATGATAACAGCCAAAATAATATTTAAAAAACACCATAACATTGATTTCTTTGTAATGTACCCTTTAACGCATTCCGGCACGGGAAAAATCACGGGTAAAATGAGAAATTATCGGCTGGCACCGGAATTCACAAAAGGATTTTTTAGATATTTTGAATTCCTTAATTTAAGCTTTTATTACAAAAGCAAAATTCTACTAAAATATTACTGGTGCCAATTGCAAGTTTGGAATTAAAATTAGGTATGCCAGACCGAGCACAGTGTGCCGGAAAGGGTTAAAACATGTTTTTCACTTATTCTTTCCATAATTCGAATTCTGGATAGTTCGAACATTTCTTGTGGTCCCAGCGGGTTCGAATTAACGAAAGTCGACTGTATTTACAGATTTTTAAACATTTACAAATATATTTAGAAAAAAATTAGATGGAGTATTTAAACTAATGGGAAAAAAACTTTTCTTTGTATATCGAGTGAAACCATTCGTAAAGCTGAATTCGAAAACACATTTCTTTTAATTTTAGGTATTATACTTTTAGAAATATCATCGAAAATGTAGAGCAAAAAATGCCCCCCCCCCTCCTCTATTTCTGAATCCACTCAAATTAAAATTATGCGAAAATTAGAGACATTATATACAAATTTAATCATTGGAGGTAAACTATAGCGATTATACTAGAAAATATAGTTTTGAAAAAAGAGTACTTTCCGTTACAAGCAAATTTTGATTTAAGGGCATTCAGCAAAAGTGTTAAGGAGAGCCGGAGATACTTATCCTAATTGAATTCTAAAAGCTATGTTGATAACGATTTTCAAAAATTAATCTTTCGCTGGACGCTCAAATTTTCATAACATGAGCGGGCGCGCGTTGTAAATTGTACAACAGGCGAAAAACAATAAATTATTGCTGCTGTATTTTAAAAATAAATTACAAATACTTTAACATACAAATATCATATAAGTTATCTCTAATCACAATTTACAACAGTATTTCGCAGTACACTTATTTTATTTTAACATACTAAAGCAGAAGTTTAGATATATAAAAAGCTACATTCTACTACAATCACAAACTACAACAAAATAAATAAAAAGAATATTGCCCAGTTAAACTGATGGCATTGAGGTCACAGGCTATACCGACTAATTGCACATTACAGCCTTTTATTTTCAAGGGTTAATTCGGATCGGAAAAAAAATGAAAGGAGGGGAGACAACTCCCCCTTTACCCCATTTATACTTAATCATTGAACCCCCTAAACTAATCTGGGACATGCTTTATCATATAAAAAAATCTATATCCAGCATTCAGAATAAATCGGAAAATTCTTAATAAAAACCCATTTATATAATTTAAGAGGAGTTATCCCCCCCCCCCCTCTTTTATACATAACCATTAAACTTCCAAAACTATTCAGAGATTTCAACGAAATCTGAATGTTCTGCATGAGAAACCCATTTATATAAATTAAGGGGAAGGGCATTAGAACTCCCGTTCCACTTGGTTATACTTATACAATGAACACCTAATACCAGTCCCGGAGGCGCCTCTTTAGAACGATCTTATATCTAAATTTTAAACGAAAACTGATAATTCTGCATGAAAAACCCGTTTATATCAATTAAGGGGAGGGGCATGATCCCCCATTCCCCCTCTTATGCAAATCGAATGAACTCCAAAAACTAATCAGGGAAGCGTCTTATAAGGATATATCTATATACCCTAATTTCCTGCCTATAATCCGCGGATCAAACAATTCTTTTTCGACCCAGAAATTTTATTTCGTAAATGAAGGCAAATATTTACGGCGATCTGAAAAGTTATATTTTATTTAATAAAATTTCTGGGTCGAAAAATGATTGTTTGATCCGCGGATTATACGCAGGAAATTAGGGTACAAAATTTCAAGCGGATAGGATATTTTTATCATGGGTTATCGCGTTACGCACGATACTCACGTATCGCATGTACGTAAATCGTACGTGCGATTACGTACGATTTACGTACGATTACGTTACGATTTACGTACGTGCGACTACGATTACGTTACGATTACGTAATCGTAACGTAACGATTACGTTACGATTTACGTAACGATTACGTAACGATTACGTTACGATTTACGTACGTGCGATTAAGTTCGTGCGATTACGCACGCACGCACGAACGTACATACATATAGAACGGGCGGGCACATAAGCTGTCAGGCTATGATAGCCTGTGAGCTAAAAACTAATAATAAATTTCGGATTTACAAAATTCGTCCTATATTTCATCTATATTAGTCGTTTCATATATCAAGAATAAGATTTGTTTTTTGATTAGAATTTGCAGATAAACAATGCGCATTTCATGCACTTTTAACAAATTAAAATGACAGGTGCAGCTAATTGCGCAATCTGAAATACAAATAACTTTCAGAAACTGGGTAAAGAGATCCAATAAACGAATACAAATTGTTATTAACGCCCTCTGCTGCTTAAATTTTTTAAAAATAAAATAGAAAGTGAGTGTTGTACTTTTTACAACGGCGCGCCCGATGGAAGTTTAAAAATAGACCAAATTAATTAAAATTAACTCAATTACGCCCAAAATATTTTCATCGTTAAAATTTGAATTTTAGATTTTTCACCACATTTTACGGAAAAGTATTTTTTGTTATTTTAACATTTTGTCTGTTGAAAGAGAGTATTTATTTATCTTTATATTTACTGCTGTAAAACGCGTTTTCTTACCACTAAATTTATAAAGATCTAAAAGTATGCCTCTAAGTGTTAACCCCTTGGTGGACGAGCGACACGTGTACGTGCCGCAAAAAGTCCTTGTTTTTTCCCACCAGTAAAATTATCCTGCAAAATTTGCCGTATTCAATTGGTGCATTTTCTCGATTTAACAAGATATTACTGTGGTTTAAGACTGGTGACAAAACATTAAAAATTTCGTAAAAGGCTCCCTTCGCGAAGGGGTTAATGGATTAATAAGATAAATATTATGGAATTCACGACTAGTTGGCATTGAGTGGATCTCTCAATACTCCTCTCGTGTCTTTAAAAGTTAACACTTTGTGGCTCATGAAGTCCGATTTTAAAAATATTGACTCAGATGTTAGAATACGTCATTTAAAACATGCAAAAAATTAAAAAAAAAACTTTAAAAGTAAAACTAAAATATTCATTGACTTGACCCTTTCAGAGGCAAGGTATCCCTGCTCCAAAAAAATTCAGATGATGAATTCACACCGCAATTTACGAACAAATTTATTTGAAAATAATCAACAGATATTTTTACGTATATTATGACATCAAAATTGTACTAAAAATTTACTAATGCCAGTTCGCATATGGGCATTAAAATCAACCGTTTGCAGACTGCAACCAGACTACAAACAACGTCCCTGAAAGAGTTAATGGTACTTTTTTCACTTATACAATACGCAGAAATTGACGTACTTCTCCGACGTATTGTCAATTTTATAACACAAAATTTTATAATATGCAAAATTACCTTTATAATGTAATCTTATACCTATATAATTTAATCTTATATATTACATCTCGAGCTTTTTTAATTTGACAAAATTTACTAAGTTGATTTTTGCAGTATCAAACTGAAGCTTTTTAAATAATAAGCAAAACTTTGATATGCGATATTAACTCAATATCATGGTCTGTTGAGAATTCCAATGTTCAATTGGTATTTTCGGAAATAAAAAAAATTAAATGAAATCGTGTTTTAAAGCTTACTGTGTAAGTCGAATTGACTCTTATGTTATATTGCAGATCTGCAAAATCTGCTAAAAAGATAATAATTAACCCTAGAATGGCCGTAAACGGTCATTTTGACTGCTAGCATATGAATATATTTTGATTCAAACCAGAAATTTTATTATAAAAAATTTTAAAATTTACAAAGAAGAAAAACATTACATAACATTTTAAATTATTTTAAATCAAAAATGCTGGTGTGAAATATTTTTTTTTTTATAAAACTTAACTAAAATTAACTAGTGTTAAAACTTATCTGGACAAACGTGGTACGGACGATAGCGGTATTGATATTTTTCAACATACTTTTGAAGCTCGCTTAACACATTGCCAACTTGATAGAAAGGATTTATTTGAACTACGTTGAAAGAAATTCAAAGATATTTTTTAAGTTGAATTAAGATTTATGAAGTCTAAATATTTTATCTAAAATTAAAATATTTTATATAATAATAATTTATATAATAAAAATATTTTATCTATAATTTATCTATAATTTATATAATTATTATATTATTAATTATTTATATAATTATTATATTTTATTTTTTATCTATAATTTATATAATAAAAATATTTTATCTAAAAAATATTTTATCTATCTGTCTATTTTAGTCTAAATACACCCAATTTTTACAGTTATATCAAATTAATTTATAAAAGAAATTAAAACGTCAGAAAACAGACTTAAATCAGATTTTAAAAGAAGATTATACAGAATTGCTATATCTGATATTATTTAGGCTTCATATCTGTAAATCATCGAATTTGGAAATTTAATTATATATAGACATTCATACTTTTCTAGAATACATTGCTATATCCAATCCTACGTTGTATACTTTTTTTTAAATCTTATTATTATTTTAGCAAAGATTTTTTTATTAATAAAATACAATTAATAATCCATATCTTTATGGCACGGAACCCTGTGGATGCGAGTAATTCTCGAACTTGACCCTTTAATAGAGTTTATTAATCGAGATTAATTCTTTTATTCCGATTCCTTATGCAATTTATAAAAATTTTAGAACTTCTGCAGAATTTTTTTGACAATCATAAAAAGTATTCGCTTTTTAAATTGCAGCTTTATATTATAATTTTGTCCTCTGCGATTTTAGTGTTTTCTTTGCCATTTTCCAGAACAATAACGCCAATTGACCCCTTGGGGACGAGTGACAAGTATACGTGCCGCAAAAAGGCTTAACAATCGTTGTTTATGCCCATGAATAAAATTATACTGTAAAATTCGCTTTATTCAATAAGGCAAGTTTAGTTATTTATTAATTAAACTATTATTATTATTAAGTTATTATTAAGTAATTTATTAGAATTTTCTTCGATTTTATAAAAAACGAATTTCTGTTTTTAAAACCTGGTAACAAAACAATAATTTTCAAAATGTCGTAAAAGGCTCTCGTCGGGATTGACAAAATTCAGGATTTTGAAAAAGTTCAGAAATTAGACTCTGTACTGTAATTGATAAATATGTATACGTGTTCTCCGAGATTTATAAGAACCCGTTATATAGCGCATCCCTTAGGTTTTTTTCAAAAAATCTGTTAACCCTTTCCGGGACACTGTGCCCGGTCTGGGATACCTAATTTAAATTGAAAACTTGCGAACGGCACCAATAATATTTAAAAAAATTTTGCTTTTACGATGAAAGCTTAAATTAAGGAATTCTTAATTTATAAGAATGTCGTTTGTAAATTCCAGTGACAGTCGATTGTTTCTCATTTTGCTGACAGAATTTTCCCGTGCAGGAAAGGGTTAAAATAAGAGAATCAAAATCATTCACAGTCATAGAACACAGAACGGCAGAATACTAGGGGGAGGGAAGGCTGTCTGCCGTCACGTAATGCGCGCGTAAGTTAAAAATCTTTACAGATGGCGCATTTCATGATAAGGCCCTCCTTCCCCTGGAGCAATAAAGATTCCGAAATGAACACCCTAGCTTTATTTGTCGTGCTGTCACTGTAAACAGTAAGATACCTTGAACAACTTTGCAAGATATCCATAAAGCAAGCATACTATGTAAATTCGTAATTTATTTCACATTAATATCATATTTTTTCCGGTGTGTGTTAAAATATAGATTTTTATATTTTTGTGTACACAAAATTGATTTTTGTTTAAATCTCACACAGTAAAGGGGGAGGGGCAGTTTGCACTGATAGTTTATCAATTAAAGATGTTTTTGTTTTCGAGATGCCCTAACGTCTGCCTTTCTTCCTGAAAATCATGTAAAAAACAATTTTTTTTCTTTTTACATTCCCTTGTGTGAATCATATAGATAAACACTTCACAACCTATTTTAAATAATGTATCAGTTAAAAGAGAAAATAGGGGACAGCAAAGCGATAGTTTCATATTCACTGGTGCACAGGGCCAAAATTAGCTGTTAAATTATTTTATAAAAACTCACTGCTGCTGTGATTAGAATAATCCAGGAGTGGAAGGCATGAAAAAATAATAATAATAATGCATAAATGCATACTATCATTGCATTTTATCAGTGTTATAAAATAACTTTCAAGAGGTTTTTTTTAGACTAATTTGTTTTTGAGACTTTCTAGTGAAGAATTTCTGTACTTTGAAGTTTCTTTCGAAGAGTATTCCTTTTCAAGTATTTCATTGTTTAGTATAAAATTATGTTTTTATTTCTACGAAAATTGCAAATAATGAAAAAAAATGTTGAATTTCTGGTTAAATTCAATGAAGTAAAAGAAGAAATAAAATATTTTCTTGTGGGTTTAAAATAATTTTTTTAATTCTTATATACAAAATAAAAAAATTGCCTGTCGTGTCATTATTTAACCACTTAAGGACAAGCAATAATGTCTCTGTAATATTAAATTCTCGCCAAAAAATCGAAAAATTTTGTTTTAAAATAAGAAAAGGCAAATTTTCAACATTTTACAACCAAAGTTGAAAAAATGTATTTTTTTTTAGTTTCTGATGGGAATCTCGCGTTAATTAGGTTGGATAAACCATATCCCAACGTCTCTCAAGGGAACCTCTTGGATATTCACGTCAGCATACGCCTCTCAAGGTAACCTCTTGAATACGAGCGACAGCATACGTGCTGCATAAGGTGATCGCAATCCTTAATTATTATCACAGGTAAAAAAATATTAAAAATTTTGCCTTATTAATCCGAGCATTTTACATGTTCACCTTGGCAAAAAACTATGTTTTTAAAAACCTGTGACGAAAAATTAAAAATTCTGCAGAAGACTCTTCTCCCGAAGGGGTTAATTACTTCAATTTATAACGATTTGCTTTTTACAGAATATAATTTCTGAAAGCCATTGAAGTTTATGTGTGACAAACGTTTCTTCCTCAATTGTTCCAATTGTTCTTTTGATGGCAGTGATATGTCTTTATTAATACTTTATCTTTAGGCAGACATTATTCACCAGAGAACATGAAGTTACCTCTTTGCCGTTCTGTTTTAAATTCATTCGGTATTGAACCTGGATATGAAATAAGTTTCGACGAGGTTCCGTATATCAATTACACAAGATAGACATGCAAATAAAAAAATCTTAGGCTGTCGCATAGCTTATCAAAGAATTAGACTAGACAATATTTAGAAAACAAAAATGTCGTTGCTTGGTCAACTGTTAACCCTTTAACGTTCATTGGTTTCGCCACGAAACCACAAAATTTTAATTCCGGTACGCAGCACTGACACCGGTATTTTTATCTAAAAATATCCCTTTTGTTATGTATGTGAAAAATCACGTTTTCTTATTTAGAAATATATTTGTTCTTAATTACCGGTGTCATTCATTTATTTCGACATCTTAGCAATAAAAATGCTATGATCGTTAAAGGGCTAATACAGGTACCACTTTATTAACGATTATCACAGAAATTGATTTGCATAATAAAAAAAAAATAGATAAATAAAATAAAAACTAGTTGGATGTGCCAATCCCAAAACTTTCTTCTATCTCATACGTACATTTTAATATTAAAAAAAATAGTTACTCATTTTAATGTTTTAATAATTTTAATTCAATACCATACCAACTTTGATTTTATCTTAAATTTTTGCTTCAGTCAATTAATTGGAGTAAAAAAGAATTTCCGTCTCTGCACGAGCCGATGGATAATAGAATGATAGACAGATTTTTTTTCAAATTCAGGGAGGACCTACTTGCCTTACCAAAAAATAATCATATACAAAAAATTTAGTTCAGTTCTAGAACTAACTACATACACTTTTATGCGGTGCAATATTGAATATGGCATAAAATTCGCTATTGCAGAGCCCCCCCTTCCGGCGGATTTTTTCAGATTCATGGCGATCCAACTAGCCATAGCCATACACTTACACAAAAAATTTCGTTCAATTCGATGCATAACTTCATGTACTTTTGATCGGTACAGTATTGAAAATGGCACAAACATCGCGACTGCAGCGCCCCCTTCCGATGGATTTTTTCAAATTCAGAGAGGACCAACTAGCCATAGTCATACACATACACAAAAAATTTGGTTCAATTCTATGCATAACTTCTTATACGTTTGGTCAGTACAATTTTAAAAATGGCACAAAAATCGCGAATGCAGCGCCCCCTTCTGGCGGATTATTTTCAAATTCAGAGGGGACCAACTAGCCATAGTCATACACTTACACAAAAAATTTGGTTAAATTCGATGCGTAACTTCATATACTTTTGGTCGGTACAATATTGAAAATGGCACAAAAATCGCAATTGCTGCGCCCCCTTGTGGCGGAATATTTCAAAAATGAAGGAGGACCTGCTTGCCCCAGCCAAAAACATTCACAAAAAATTTGGTTCGATTCTATGCATAACTTCATACACTTTTTGTTGGTAGAATGGCGACATACACACAGACAGACACACACACAGACACTCAGACACACAGACACACGGACAGACAGACATTTTGTAAAAACATGTTTTTTGGAATCTCTGACCCCTAAAACGTGTAAATCCATCGAAAACCGGAAGTCGAAAAAAATTTCGATTACAATACTTTCTTCTATTGAAGATAGAAGAAAGTAATAAAAGTATATATTTTAAGGTACACCAGAAAAAGTATGTTATAAACATAAAACATGATAAGCATTTACCGCAAAGCTATAAAACTCAATTAAATGAAACCTTCAAGAAACTTTGCTGTCTTCTGTGATAGCATGACGTGTAAATTGTAAAGTAACTTCTGTAAAGTATGCTATCACGGGGATGCCATGCACCATTCGTGCGTTACGGTGTTACCTTACTGAGGATTTGTCACCACTTTGGGGGAATTTGAACATTTAGGGGGATTTATGGGGGACAAGTTCTTGGAGAAAAGTTTGAGGACTATCAACACTTTTGGGAGAAAACACAGGGATTTTTTTTTACTGTTGCACATAAAGTTTACTTTTAGGGGCCGTCCATAAATGATGTCACGCTTGGATGGGGGGAAGGGGGTTAGTGAAATTGTGTATGTTTGTGACAAGGGGTCTGGAGGGGGTACAATCAAATGTGACATCACACATTTTTATTAAAATAAAAGCATTAAAAGTCAGTAGATTTAATTATGAAATTTGCATTCATAAAGTAAAGATAAGATTTAAAAAACTAAATATATTAAATTCTTTTTCAATTGCCAAAATACTACTATTTTCAATTTCTTTTTCACATTAATATTTTATTATCTTTGTATGCTAATTATGTGTTCTGTTGTAAACCTTAATCTTATATTATATAAAATAAGTACACAATTCATTTTTATTGTTTTTCTCAAATACGTCATTAAAACACATTGTAAAGTTAAAAAATAAAATTCGAAATATGATCTATAATGCAGTGCTTTGTCAAGTATATGTTTACGTAATACAGCGAGGCATGTGACAAGAGGGGAGAGGGAGTAAGATGAAGTGTAACACTTTGTGACAAAGGAGGAGAGGGGGTCAAATATATTGAAAAAATATGTAACATCATTTATGGATGGCCCCTTAGACACCTGATGACACAGGATTTGTGTCGAATTCGATAAAATTCGGATATCAGAGATATCATTCATTGTTCTCGTGGTCATGTTCATTGTTTACAATGTTACAGTGTACATCTATCACAGGTGAATCACTGCATTGGATTAATCTCTCCTGAATTTTTAAATCACTTAAGAAACGAGCAGATGATACAAACACCATGTCAGATTCATTCAAACCTCAACTGATTCGGAATGGACTAAATCTTGAAGATTTTTTTATTATACGTGTAGAGGAAGTTAACGCAATAACGTGTGCCGAATTTTATTTTTCATATGTAACTGATGTTTATTATATGCAAGGTTCGCACACTCCTTGGCTTTTCCAAGGACTCTGGCACTACTATTAAAAATAAGAAAATTTTACATTTAATTTTTAAACCGCAACATTCACAATCCCCGATTTCATACACAGGTTTTACGATATTTTACTGCAGTGAAACACTTCGAAAACATTCTTTAAACTTTGTGGTAGAACTGTGCAAACCCTGTATATGTAACTGAATTTTATACAAGTGTTCATATTTACTATAATTCATCTGTTTGTTGAAATTGTGCACGAACTTCACACACGATAGAAGTGTCTAAGTTTTTTAGCTCTAAGAAAAATTGTATTTTTCAGCTAAAAACCCCATTAAATCCTAAATTATTCTCGTAATTTAGACATTTTTATTATTATTACTAGTGGACCCGACAGACGTTGTCCTGTCACCGACAGTCGTTGTCCTTCTTGGCACCGACTCCAGAAAATCAAATAAATGTACGTAAATATGGTAATACGCACGATATACACTACGCTCTTAATTTAATTTCTTATTACAATTATGTAAGGAAATTATTTTTCACTCTTCAGTATTTTTTGAAATCGGCTCAATTTTTAATAGAAAAGTTTATTTTTCTCTTTTTAGTTAAAAGTTAACGATTTTCTGAAGTCGGCTAATCAAAATTATAATACAGAAAATATCATTATAAAGCATACACGTTTGTCAGGAGTGGGGTTCGAACACGTGATCTCTTTCTTCAAGAAGCTGAGCTTAAATCTGGCGCCTTAGACCGCTCGGACATTCCGTCCGCACTCTACTCATCGAAATTATTCAACACTTTTAATTAGCAAAAAATCACTAACTATTAGTTTTTGCCTAATTACTAAAAAAGTACTGAATCAATTTCGACGAAATGTGAATCTAAACCATTCTCGAATCTACTGGAACGCACACAATATTTCATCAAAATCGGTCCAGTCGTTTAGGAGGAGTTCAATTAAATACACACGCACAGAAGATTTTTATATATAAAGATGAGCATTGAAAATTTCAGGTTTTTGCCCCTTTTAAAAAATTCCACAAAAATCGGCTTTTGTAGTTATTTTTCATCTGATAACATATTTTAATGCATTTTTTCATTCTGAATCGAATGGTACTAAGCAAATTCGTTTAAATCCAGTAGTTCGTGAGATAATTCACATTTTCCTAATTTGGCGATGTTATCAGGAGGAGTTCAGTTACATACACACGCCCAGATTTTTATATATAAAGATAAGCATTGAAAATTTCAGGTTTTTGCGCCGAAGACATCGCCAAATTAGGAAAATGTGAATTATCTCACGAACTACTGTATTTAAACAAATTTGCTTAATACCGTTCGATTCAGCATGAAAAAACGCACTAATATATGTTATCAGATGAAAAATAACTACAAAAGCCGATTTTTAAGAAATTTTTTAAAAGTTCGTTCTTTTTTCTACTCATCGTAGGGATGGAAGTTTTGAAAATCCATTTTTAACGGCACTCGATGTTATAAAAAGTATTTTTACCCCAATTTTCAAGATTTTTGGTATGGTAGATTTTTTTTTGTGCTATGATTAGTACGAAATCCTGACTTTCTTTAATATATATAGCACTTTTAATTAGCGAAAAATCACTAACTATTAGTTTTTGCCTAATTACTAAAAAAGTACTGAATCAATTTCGACGAAATGTGAATCTAAATCATTCTCGAATCTACAGGAACGCACACACAATATTTCATCAAAATCGGTCCAGTCGTTTAGGAGGAGTTCAATTAAATACACACGCACAGAAGATTTTTATATATAAAGATGAGCATTGAAAATTTCAGGTTTTTGCCCCTTTTAAAAAATTCCACAAAAATCGGCTTTTGTAGTTATTTTTCAACTGATAACATATTTCAATGCATTTTTTCATTCTGAATCGAATGGCACTAAGCAAATTCGTTTAAATCCAGTAGTTCGTGAGATAATTCACATTTTCCTAATTTGGCGATGTTATCAGGAGGAGTTCAGTTACATACACACGCACAGATTTTTATATATAAAGATAAGCATTGAAAATTTCAGATTTTTGCGCCGAAGACATCGCCAAATTAGGAAAATGTGAATTATCCCACGAACTACTGGATTTTTAAACGAATTTGCTTAGTACCGTTCGATTCAGCATGAAAAAATGCACTAAAATATGTTATCAGATGAAAAATAACTACGAACGTCGATATTAAGGAATTTTTTTAAAGTTCGTTCTTTTTTCTACTCATCGTAGGGGTGGAATTTTCGAAAATCCATTTTTAGCAGCATTCAATGTTATAAGAAGTATTTTTACCCCAATTTTCGAGATTTTTAGTTCGGTAGATTTTTTTTTGTGCTGTGATTAATACGAAATCCGGACTATCTTTTATATATTTAGATAAGGATTGAAAATTTCAGGTTTTTGCGCCAAAGACATCGCCAAATTAGGAAAATGTGAATTATCTCACGAACTACTGGATTTAAACAATTTTGCTTAGTACCATTCGATTCGGAATGAAAAAATGCACTAAAATATGTTATCAGTTGAAAAATATCTACAAACGCCGATTTTAAAGGATTTTTTTAAAAGTTCGTTGTTTTTTTTAACCTCCGGGGGGGGGGAATTTTCGAAAATCCCTTCTTAGCAGCACTCGATGTTATAAGAAGTATTTTTACCCCAATTTTCAAGATTTTTGGTTCGGTAGATTTTTTTTCTGCTGTGATTAATACGAAACCCAGACTTTCTTTTATATATATAGCACTTTTAATTATCGAAAAATCACTAACTATTAGTTTTTGCCTAATTTCTAAAAAAGTACTGAATCAATTTCGATGAAATGTGAATCTAAACCATTCTCGAATCCACTGGAACACACATACAAAATTTCATTAAAATCGGTCCAGTCGTTTAGGAGGAGTTCAATTACATACACACGCACAGAAGATTTTTATATATAAAGATAGTATAAATATAAAATTATATGGCACAGATAGCTTAAACATATTAATTGTTTAAGCTATTGTTTAAACATATTGTTTAAACATATTAAATGTTTTAAATTTTTCGATGATAATTACTTAAAAATTGCAAATATTTCCTGAAAATCGTTGAAAGAAAATTCCATATTTAAAAGGACGATGTGAGCGAAAATCGTTTAAAAAAAACATTTTATAATTTTCAAGCAATTTTATGAAATATCAAACAGATTTAAAATAATGGTTGTGAAATTGAATGGTTGAATTGAATTGTTGGCGATTGAATCGGTTCAAACATAAACCATAATTTATGTCAGTGTCATATGACTAGAGCATGGCTCCCAAATGGTGCGCGAACTGAACACCGATATTATTTAATAGAAAATTTCATTGTAAGTTTCTACAGAATTTGCGATAAAAACGTTCCCGACGTGCAAGTTGCAAGAAAAATCTAAAAAGCAAATTTCTGTAAGAAAATATTGATATTTAATTGGCGGACCATTTGGGAGGCCTGCTAGAGGGTTCCAGGAACAAAGAACACAGAGTTTCGAAATTGCGAATTCTGTGATGCTAAAGAGGCTAGAAATTTCAAATATAGCGTAGTATTTATTTATAAAATATAAATGTTCTTTAAATGCTGTCAAAAGTAAATTTGAAAATTGAACCCTTAAATGCATAGGATAGAACGCGTTCCAAAAAATGCGCAATTCAAAGAATCAGAATTTATACCAGAAAAATCTAAATAGTAAATTTTTCTTTATTTAATTACGAATGGTCTGCCATTAAGTAAAGTGAAAATTGCTCTTTTAAATTTCTGGTGAGAATACGGAATATGTGAATAAAGTCCCCAATAAATCGGGAACACTTATGGTATCAAAAATGATACAATATGCATTTAAGGGTTAAAAGTTTTCAAATAATGGGAAGATCAAAACGCGTACTAAAAAATTCCCAAATTACAATTTCTTTGCAATCTGAGAAAATAATGGACTGTTTATGAAAGCGACTACTTCGAATCAATGTTTATAATCTGTGATTCAACACAGGCTAGATTTTATGCCGAACCCACTACTACCTGTTGGCGGGAGCAACAAACGTTCTTAAAAAGCCTTTTAAAACTTCTTACATTACTTTTCAATGGAATATTAAAAAACACCAAACCGATGTCAAAATAATTGTTAGCAAAATAATGGCTAAAGTCCCTGTTGCAACATAGGCATTTTATGTTGAAATCACTGCCCGAAATTATATTGCATTCCCTTGCACAAGGAACCTAGAATGTGACATGATGTTAATTTTAGATGTAAATGAGTCCTCAAAAGCTGGAAAAAATTCAAATTAATACTAAAATGAGTGTATGAATTAAACATATAAGTTTAAAAATACTTTCTACCTAAATCCTTTATCTAGAAGTAGCTGTAAATTGGTTAGTTAAACATAATTTTTCACCTTAATAAACTGTAAAATTTTTTGTGACTGCATTCTAAATGTTTTAAAAGTGTTTCATAATCTATATTATAAGTATGGTGTTTTTTCTTGTTTAAATGTTTTTTTGTTGTTGTTGTTGTTGTTGTTGTTAATTTCATTTCAGCATAGAAAATAACGAATTAAAAAATTGTTCGATACAAACTCTTTATAATTTTTTACAGATATGCTAAAAATTAATCAGAGATCTTTTTAAGCTTTTTAAAAAGAAAAAAATAATTTTATCTTTTAAATGTAATGGGGGATGCATGTAACAATAAAGCATTTCTTCTCCTGAAATGTAGAATATTAAACTGTTTGATGCATGTTAATATTAGTGAAAAAAGGCGTTTGATCAAGCGTTAAGAAAAACCATTGAAAAGTCTTCATCCTTGAAATGTTTTAACAACAGCTAAAAAGAAGAAAAAACCTTTTGTAAAAAATTCCTAATTAAAAGTCCTAAGTTTTAATTTACTTACAAACATTAAAATGTCCAAACTCTACACGATGCGTTGTAATTTGTTTTAGAGATACTTCATTTTCATTTTGAAAATGAAAGTTGTAATTGTGAAAGTAAAAAAATATTATACATAAATTGAATAATTTACTAGTAAATAAAGCAAATTCACGTTTGTTTCTTTTTAATTCGTAGAATATAAAGTTTGTAGTTTGTTTATTTGTTTATTTGTGTAGTTTATTTATGCAATAACATAATTTATAGCGAGGCGGGTCTTCGGGAAATAACGCAGCCTTTCAGCAGTTTTTCATGCAGAATTAACCGATTTGTTTCAATTTTTGGATACAGGTTCATAGTAATAAGAAGCTTCGCTCATTTGTTGTGGTGTTTCTTTTGCTAATTATAAAGAGAGGGTACGGGAGATTTCCTCCCCCTTAAGTTAGCTAAATAGATTTTTATGCAGAGTTATCCGATTTGCTTTAAATTTTGGATGTAGGTTCTTTCTGATAAGTTGAATTTCTGAACAGTTTTGGAGGTTTATTGGTTAATTATAAAGGTGGGAACGGGGGACAACGTTTCTTAAATTACATAAATGGATTTTTATGCAGAATTATTATGGATTATTATGCTTGCTTCGAATTTTGGATACAGGTTTATTATATGATAAGGCGTATTCCTGATTAGTTTTAGGGCTTCAATGATTAAATATAAAGAAAAGAAATGAGGGAACTTCCTTCCTTATTTTTTTCGAAAGTATAAATTATTATATAAGAATGTAATATACAATAAGTCTTCTTAGCCTGCGAGCTCTATGCCATCAGTTTAACTGGGTATCATTCTTTTTATTTAGCTCACAGGCTATCAAAGCCTGGGAGCGTATGTGCCCGTCCGTTCTGTATGTTCGTAACGCGATAACTCATGATACAAATATCAGATTCACTTGAAATTTTGCATATATGTATGTTCTGATATGACACTTCCCTGATTAGTTTTTGGAGTTAATTCGATATGTATAAGATAGGGAACGGGGGCTAATGTCCCTGCCCTTAATTTATATAAATGGATTTTTCATGCAGAAATAGCAGTTTTCGTTCAAAATTTAGATATAGGATCATTCTGATGAAGCGACTCCGTGATTAATATTAGATGTTCATTGGATAAGTAGAAAGAGGGGGAATGGGGGGGGTAATCATATCCCTCCACTTTTAATTGATGTTTTACGATTTCCTCTGAATTTTGGATATAGATTTTTTATTTGATAAAGCATATCTCTGATTACTTTCAAGGATTCAATGATTAAGTATAAAATGTTGGAATAGAAGGAGTTGCCCCCTTAATTTGTTTTTTGAACGGAATTATTCCTGAAAATATAAGGCTGTAATGTACAATTAGTATGCGTAGCAGTAGCGGCTGGCCAGGGAGTGCTGCATCCGATCTTTCACACCACTAAAATTTAGCAGAATCTTTCATATTATTTATTCGACAAATTTTGCTAATAAAAAAAGAAATCTAAAAAACGGTATATGGTAAAAGTAAAATCTTCTAAGACATTGGAGAGAAAAAAATACGTTTCCTTCTAAGTAGATGTAAATGTTTAATATATTTTTTTTCACGCGTATTGTTGCATTCATTTTGCATTAATGAACAGTTTAAAAGAAATTTTCAGTTTTCAGTTTAAACGAAAATTTCCTCATAATCATGGTTTTTTTATGTGATTAATTCTATTTTAAGACGCCTACTTATCTACGATTCTTTAAAAAGAATGAATTCTAATGTTTAATTGTAGAATAATGACGACTTAAAAGTATATGCCGATTTCGCAAAAATTTTTGGACCAAACCAAACTTTACTGGTTTGTAAACGGACTTTTCCACGTCGAGAAAAGTATTTTCATACGGGAAGATTCAACAGGAACTAATTATTTTTGTCCGTGAAGACTAGGAAGAACGAAATCAGTCTCAGCTTCGTACGGAAGAAGTAAGTTAGGCTCGGCCTGGCCCGATACTCCAGGAAAAAAATTACGACCCGAGCCCTACCCGGCCCGAAAAGATTAGAGACTAGGCCTGCCCGGCCCGGCCCGAGTCTTCAGAAGCAAAGCCCTAGCCCGGCCCGGCCCGGCCCGGCCCGTGCAGCCCTCTACTTCAGGTATCCCACACATATTTTCAGTAAATTTCTCATTGACAAAAAATTATGAAAGAAACATAAAGTTAAGGTATATATGTGAAATAGACAAAATTTGCAATAGTGGTTTTATAATTGTATTTTTTATAATGCCATAAAGTAATCAGAATATTCATTTGTTCTATCAGTTAATTACAAACATCAAACTATATTAAGATGCGCAATTTAACATCCACCAAAGATAGTGTAAAGTCAAAAAAGTTTAAAAAGTTTTCATACGCTGAACAATAAATAAAATATTCTTAGAAATGTAAAATGTTTCAAAACGGTTAATCTTTCTAACGGAGGCATCTTCAGATACTATTCTTTTTCATCGCAAATGAATCTTGATATTCAATAATATACCAAAATATGTAACCAGAAAATTTCGGAAGAACATCGTTTTGGCAGTGAAATGAAGGATAATAAAAAAATGTACAAAAGATGAGTTCGAGAAAAATTGGAGGAACTCGTCGATCTTCTTTTTTCAGTGCCAAAACGATGTTCTTCCCATATTTTAGTAAGTAGATACCAGTTGTCTCTGAAATATTTACTTTCACATGTACTGTATGTGTTAAAACCAAATCATTCTCCAGATAGTTCTTACAACAAAGTTGAGGACACATTTCAACACTCTCACGAGTGCGTTTTAATTTTGTAATCGTTTTCCATTTAAGTAATTGAAACATTGAACTGGATTATTGAAAAGAGGAAACATGCTTGTATCTTTATTCAGATACAGGCATGTTTATTTGTATACATGGTAAACATTACATGAACATAGTCTGCCTTCAATTTTAGACTCGCCCCAAAATGTAATACTATAAATCGAAACAATTTTTGTAATAACATCAGAATAGTAACTCAAAATATAATTGAAATGAAAGATAAGAGCAATAGGAAAACGGTTACAAAAAGGATATTTATCTATAAATTACGCCATTGTTTATTCTCCATATCCATTTACATGCGTTTCACTTAGTTTAGATAATTTGACGCTAAGAAACCATTGACATAAATATTACTTACAATTTTGAATAACGTGACACAAAAGATAAATCAATTTATTGAAATAAATACATTTCAATGCATAGTTTAGATTTATTCAAAATTATAAATTTAACAACAAATTGGAAAATTAAAAGTATTTTGTGTGTGTGTAAGACTAATTTAACAAATAAAGAAAATAAATTATTTTAATTTCAAAACAAACCTTTTAAACCCACATAAAGGTGTCACTTAGATTTTATATCATATATATCATATATATAACTCATATTTTGAATTTATAAGAGATGCATGTAAAAAAGCATCAGTGAATAAAGTTTTATGCATCTTTTACGTTGAAGGTAACTTTTGTACATGCTATTATAAATAGAACAAAAATGAAATGATGAAATAAATATTACAGAAATGCATTTTTTAATTAATAGCATAGCGTCACTCAAAATTTGATATCATTATTTTTAAAATTCATATTTAAAATTCTTAGAGCCATTGGAGAAACAACTGCGTCAAACTTTTAACCGGCAAACATGTGATTTAACAGTTAAGAGTTTTTTATTGATTTAGTGTACTACATGGTTGCTAAAGATTAGTTTAATAAAATGCATAGCACGATTGAAAACTGCTATTCACTCATTTCCATACATAAATGGAAAAGTAAATGAATAAGAAACAGCGTTTAAATCACCAAAACACTTTATTTATTCTTTTTCATTGCAAACTAGTTTCGCTAACCATAGCGTACCGCGATCAGTGCAAAATATGATGACTTAGGAAATAAAATTGCCGAAATATTTGTTGGAGAAGCGGATTCACTGACAAAGTTCGTCAGCCAATAAAATTACAGGAAATCCTAGTAAACAGCCAATCTAAAAGAAGCGCATTTACTAGGAATAACTGGAATGTGTCTTATAATTTTATTGGCTAATGAACTTTATCATTGAATCCGCTTCTCTAGCATATATTTCGGCTATTTTCTATTCTGAGCAATCATATTTTGCATTAATGACGGTTCGCTACGGCTACCGAAACTTTTTTGGAATAAGAAATAAGGTGTTTTGTTGCTTTAAACTTTGTTTTTAAAATTATTTATATTGTACAGCGCCAAGTAACTTCTCCTTCTAATTTAAATGATAATGTACTTGCGATCTTTTGTACAGTGTTGCCAGATGGGCTGCTTTTTTAAATTCAGATTCTTGATTGGCACCACTTTTTACAAAAGATAGAATGTGCCTTATTCAATGACTTCATAATTAAAGCGAAAATAAAAAGTAATTTACCGTTTCAAAAAAGGTGTGCCAATCAAGAAATCTGAATTTTAAAAAAGTAGCCCACTGACAACACTACTTTTGTGTAGCCCTGTATACCTCATTAACATTTATGCACACCAAGTAATATGCAGAAAATTTTAAAACGCATATCACAATTGAAAACGTACTTCCAGCTATTATTCTTCATTGGCAGTATTGTCATCAAGCACTTTTGTGTACCATTGTAGATGAACGATAACTTACATGCACATTATACTCTACAATAAGAACCGTATGGTACATCTTAGTGAAGCATGTAATTTTCAATTTGTTTACCCTTTCCGGCAATGGGAAATTCTGTTTGTAAAATGAGGAATTCTTCACTGACACCGGAATTCACAAACAACTATTTCAGAATTACTTCTTAATTTAAGCTTTCGTTGTAAAAGCAAAATTTTAGTAAAATAGTCTTGAAGGCATTTGTAAGTTTGAAATTAAAATTAGGTGTGGCCGGGAAGGAGTAGAACAATTGTGCCAGAAAGCATTAAAATTGTGTCATATCATTAAAATACAGCGCAAGCGATTTTCTCCTATAATTTTTTTTAATTTTTTGACTGTGACTGTTAGTGAACCGTAAGTCCTAACATTTTATTTTCAATATCGAATATACTATAATAAGTATCAATGGCACAAATTTATTTCATGGCAATCTGACTTTATTTACGCAAGTTAGAACACGGTTGACAAATTAACGGCTACACGGACAAACGGAAAATTTAAGCATTTTTCGTGTTAAAAAAAAGAAAAAAGAAATTCAAAGATATTATTTTAAATATTATTATATTACATTAACAAAGTGCATATTTTAAGATTTATTAATATTCTAATAACAATACAGCAAGCCGCGCATTTTTATCTCAAATAGTTTTTTTTTATTTACATTCAAAATGGGTCAGTCATTTACTGGACACCCGGTACATTTATTATATATTGATTCAATAATGTAATTACTTTTGCTTTTTTAAACCAAATCAATCGGGTTTTTAAACATTTCGCTCGTCGAATTCGACGAGATTCCACTCGTTTTATTGTTAAATTGCATTTCCTTTTACCCAGAGTCTATAAAAAAGCGTTTAAACTAAAGAAAAAATCCGTTTTTAATGAATCTTGTCAATGAAGAAGTAGCAGGTAAAATTGTATCTCTTTATTATTCCGCAATTCCAATGTCTCAGAGAGAAATTGCTAATCAATTGGGTATTTCACGCCGTTCTGTTTGCTATTATATTGATAAACACAAGAAAAATGAAGTTAGTTCATCGCAATCTAAACGGGATCGCCCTTCTAAAAAACCTCTATCGATTTTTTTTTCCTAATCGGAGGCGAAACTCAATTCTGCAATGGCAGAATCTACATTCAACTTGTTTATTTTTTTTTTTCAATTTTTCAAAACTTGTCTTTGGCGTCGTATAAGGATACAAGCACCAAAGTGGACGGATTCGTGACTATGCATTTCACACAATGTTTTGGAGTTGATATTCCATGATAAGGTGAAATGTGCTCCATCCTTCCAAAATACGTGAAGAGGCCAGTCGTTATCGACATCGTATCAGAGAAGAAATTCATTTACAAAGTACAAACACTGTTGATGGTCCCCTGCGTCCAACATCTCGACACGGTAGTTCAATTATGGAAACATGCGGAAAACAGAGCGCAGTTGCTTTATTAAAGTTTTTTTCGGTATATCCAATACGCAAGATGCAGCTCTCTAATTTGTATGTGCCCAGCTATGTGATGTATTTCACATCAGTGTCCACAGGAACAGTTGGATATCAAAGATAAAGCCGGTGATTTCGAAATTCTTTACTAAATCTCACATAGCTTGCAGGGATATATGAACCATGTATTTGGCGATAATTTCGATTGTAAACATGCCAGGTTCTGCGACATTCATCCTATCTATCTATCTATGAATATTATAAAGGCCAAATATATGTGTGCGTAACGCATACATCAATTTGCGTATGGCAACGCTTTAATATTTAACCCTTTCCGGCACAATTATGCCCGATCTGAGATACCTAATTTTATTTCCAAACTTATAAGCGATGACAGTAATATTTTAGTAAAATTTTGCTTTTAGAATAAATGCTTATATTAAGGAATTCGAAGTATCTAAGAAATTCGTTTGTGAATTCCGCTGTCAGTCGGTAATTTCTCATTTTACTAACAGATTTTGCCCAGGCCGGAAAGGGTTAACCCTTTCTAGTTTTAATCCCTTTTTTGAAAAAGTGCTAATGTAATTTAAGCGAAGAAAAGTATTTAAATTTAGTGGTGAGAAATAGCTTGCTAGTGTCTAGATTTTTACACCCCAGCTATTGTATAGTGTAATGAAAATGAGCAGGTGAGTACTAGAAAATTCGCTATCCGAAGGTTCCTTATAGAGGTGGTACCATATTCACAGTAAAAACAAGAAATGTAAAATAACCATTCGTCAGTCGAAAAAAAAATCAAAATTATTGAAATATATTTAAGTTTTCGCAGTTATTTATCACATTGTTCATCAGCAATTTCCTGTGGTATGTGCAATCCGAGACATTAAAAGCCCTGCCTTTTTTGGAAGGTTGTTGCTTTGATAGGTTTTTCGTGTTTATCTATCAACAAACAATTCCAACATGTTTGGATTTCATTCGAAATTTGCATAGTAGGGTGGTGCGAAAAAACAAAAGTTTTTATTTCCGAATCGCTATAGTGCGGAAAAGTTGCGATTGGTAAATACAAGAAAAATTAAAAAGAAATTTTTCAAATCGGACTTTATCTTCCGATCGCGCAAACCACCTAAAAATTAAAAAAAAATTGAAAAATTCCGCTTTTTTCAGAATTAAAAAAAAATGTTTCATATACATAAATTTGATCACACGCTATTTCCATGAGTACTTGTAGTGTAAGTCACAGGCTACGATTTTTGGCTACCAGTATTTTAGAACGAAAAAATGTGATTTATTTTATCGGCACATTCTCATTCCTTGAATAAGGCCAAGCAGACTTTTCGAAAATAATGGTGGCAAACAAGCATAGAAATTATAAGGAAATGTGACATACACTACAAAACCCATGGAACTAGCCTATAGTGAAAAATATTGTACTGTTTAATAATGATAAAAAAATAAATTGCGTTAAGAAAATATCCTCCGATCGCGCAAGCTCATTAAAAATCGAGAAAAATTCAATTTTCAGTGATTTTGATGTATTAAGAAAGTAATTAACCCATTAGTGCCTAGCGTCCCTTTTTAGGGACGCTTCAAAAGGTGCATTCAGCACTGCTTTTGACACCGGTAATAAAGAAAAGCAATAATTATTTTATTTAAATGATGCATTTTCGTGATTAATGAACTAAACTTAAATCTTCTAAAAATAGTGGTGTCACCCAAATAAAATTTACGCAAAAGTTGCTGGGCACGAATGGGTTAAATAAGTTGAGTTTGCGGTCTCATGTTAAAATTTATTGTAAATTAATACTATTGAGCATATTATGCCCTTTTTGAACTACCGAGATCTTACAATGACGAGGTTACTACAGGGCGAAAAGGTTTAGTAGTTCACGCAACTCATGTTAGACACGTTGCGAAACAGCGCTAAAGTCGCCCTATGTGTGCAGATAATCTCTATCCAGTACCGTCCATTTGCACAGTGCGCCATTTCGTATCAGTGAGCCCGTGAATTTCGTTTGTTAATTTGGTGTATTGTGTTATTTTAAATTCATTAACAAGTGACATAGACAGAGCCTGATTACTAACGGGGCACTCTCTCACCAGAAAAAATTTATAGAAATTTTCGTCTTCTTTAAACGCCCTTTTCATACAAGATTACTGTCATGAATAAGGAAAAATTCTTTATTTCTTTTTCCTGGTGGGAGAGTGCCCCGTTAGTAATCAGGCCCTGGACATGGATACGGATATGCATACGTCGTTGACCAAGAAAATATCTAAACGATCTTTTCATTGTCCTACATTTGGTCTTCCAAGAGATTTTTTGCCAAATATTCTTCCAACACACGAATATAGCGCCTGTAAATGACACTAAAGAGCATCCTTTCAATGAATTTAAATGCTTCCAGAATTGTTAAAAATACTTCTAGACTTTTTCAATAAATGCGTCCATATAATAGGCATTGATATGCAGAATGATACATGTTTGACGATGTTAATTTTAAACAAGTTTATGTTGTCCTCGTGATATTTGGCTCAGGACTGGGGAAGATAATTAAAGTATCGCCCTTTCTTTCATCAAAATATATGTGTTGTGGTTAATCCATTTGACTTTGCCTTAATTTTTTTTTAGTGCCGCTGTTATCCCTTCTAATTTTGTATCGGTCAATAACTTGAGAAGCATCTATTTTAGTTTTTACAGCAATATCTTCTAGCACACTCAACGCTATAGCAGCAGCCTCACGGTCAGATACACCATTGCGATCGCAATGTAAAGATGCAGAGTATAATTCCACTTTCATTTGTCATGGTAATTTAATTTCATCTTTTTGAATCTTATAGACTCTATCGGTCATGGTGATGAGGTTTTACATATACCTACATTAAGATTAAAATTATCCTGTATCTCAACTAAAAGCTCGAGATCTTTCATATCGCCTTCAACAGATTTGGAAGGTTGCCTTTTCAATATATAGTTTCGTTTACCACGTCTTGTACTCTTTTTTTGTCTCTTTTTGATTTATAGTACCACTTTTTCCCATTCCTTACTTTCTCTGGAGGTAGATAAATCAATCAGTTCAAAAATCTATGCTCAATGACTGGAATTTTGTTGTGTATTTCAGACGTACAATTAGTCTCAATCGGCTAGTCCCCCAGATCTGGAGACTTTTCATAGGAGCAATATAAATTCAGTACGCATTTGCAGGCTGAAATTTCTATCACACAGTTGAGTTTCTTGTTTTTAAATTCTTCAAACTTGTTTATAAGGTTTGGCTTTTCTTTTCTAGAATTTAAGATTTCGTCAGTTTATAATAATTATCGCAATAGGCATTAATAATCTAAATGATTCTACAAACAAACACTTTTGGGATTGACGCCTTCTAATAAATATATTTTATTTTTTGCGCCACTGTACTGCTGACAAATGAGAAACTCACTTTAATGTTGTTGTTGTTGACCTCATTTTAACATGAGACCGCAAACTGAACTTATTTAATTATTTTCTTAATACATCAAAAAATCCCTGAAAATTGAATTTATCTCGACTTTTAAATAAGTTTGTGCGATCGGAAGATATTCTCCAAACTCAGTTTATTTTTTTATTATTATTAAATAGTACAATATGCAAATATTTAACACTATAGTGATAAAATATATGTATATGTAATATTTTTAAATAAATTCTGAAAAATCGGAATTTTTCAATTTTTTTTTTTTATCTTTAGGTGGTTTGCGCGATAGGAAGATAAAGTCAGATTTGAAATTTTTTTTTTAGTTTCTCTTGTATTTACCAATCGCAACTTTTCCGCACTATAGCGATTCGGAAATAAAAACTTTTGTTTTTTCGCACAACCTTATTATACACAATGGGGAGAGCCCAAGATCTGCGTTTGATTGGAGATTTTCATTTTTCATTTTAATGTAAAATCATAGAAAATCAAGGGTGTTTGCTGTCGAAGGCAGTGGAACAACCAAATTAGTTTTATTTGGAAAGATATTCCCTTGATTATGTAAAATCAAAATAGAAGCGTGGGTAACTCGATCAAAATACGCTTCTGAAGGCAGTGAGGTCTCATTTTTAGGTATTGAGATATTTTTGTTGAAATATATAAAATCATTCAACCCTGGCTTTAGGTATATTTAAAACTTATCTCGAACCCGAGCAATTGCTGACTTTAACCTTTATTTCTTTTATATATTTTTTAGAAAGAAATTTATGGTTCGAAATGAAATATATTCACTTAGGGCCCCTCGCCGTTTTTCTAGTGTTAATTCATAAATGATTGAGAATATTGGAACTTTTAATTACTTTGAAAAATAATTGCAGAAAGATAGTATACATATTTTTTGCGAAAGGAGGCTAAAAATTAATTCATTTTACTTTTCTCATTTTTAGGGTAGTATTGCATAAACATTACAAGAAGTGTGACCAATGATTATTTGAATAAAAAAAACATATTTTAATAAACAATATTAAACAAGTTGGAAATTGCACGTGAAGCGTAGCAAATGAGGTGCGTTCGTACGATAACGTAGTTTTAAAAATATCGCTCTCATATATCAATCTCATAAAACTGTAAATAACTACAATTAAAATGCGCACCAAACAATGTGCTCCCTATACCATTATGCAATGGAATACTTTTGTGTGGCCTTGTAAATCAATAACAAATATTCTTTGCACCACAGATTATGCAAAATGTATATTATAATATCTACTTTATAGATGCATATCAATTTTATTACGTTCGAATGAGTGTAACACCATTAAAATGCATTTGAAACATTTTTCCCTATTAACCGTAATGTAATGGAATACTTTTGATTGTCCCTGTAATTGAACTATGCATCCGATTTTGATAAAATTTGAAATAACTCGACAAAATTATGTAATAATTATGTATTAAAATTTTCAAACAATTAAAATGCATTTGAAACTTTTTCCCCATTAATTGTAATGTAACGGAATCCTTTTGATTGTCCCTGTAATTGATTTATGCATAAGATTTTCTTAAAATTTTAAATAACTCGACAAAATTATGTAATAATTATGTATTAAAAATTTCAGACGATTAAAATGCATTTCAAACTTTTTTCCCCCATTGACCCTAATGTAGCGGAATCCTTTGATTGTCCCTGTAATTGATCTATGCATCCGATTTTCTTAAAATTTGAAATGACTCGACAAAATTATGTAATAATAATATATTTTAAATTTCAAACGATTCGGTTGGGTAGTTTTTGCGTTGTTATATGCGGACGGACAGACAAACGGACGGACAGACGGATGGATTGAACGACAACAATAGGTGCTACGTATTTACATAATTACGAACGCACCTAAAAATGAAGATTAAATTTGATTACTTTACCTTCGTGCATTATATTCAACTGAAACATTATCTTAAAAAAATTAAACCATCAAATCATTGAAAATAGCTACAGTACTCTCCTTTCATATTGTGTACACTTAAATTCTGACTGGTTTATTTAACCCATTAGTGCCTAGCGTCCCATTTTTGGGACAGTTTAAAAAAAATCAAGTAAGCGCATTTCACACCAGTAAAAATTAGGATAAATAGATACTTTCTTTCTCGAGACAAAGTCCTCGATAAATTAAAATAAAAGTTATTCTTGCTTTAAAAGTGGTGGGAAAATGCAAAATTTGAATTTTAGCGAATAAAATAATTCAGGCACTAATGGGTTAATTTCAAGATTTTGTTTAATTCTTATAATTCAACAAATAGGGGAATACAGATATTTTTTAGCACAAACAAATTAAAAATATGTGTAATTAAGCAATATTTTTTGTTATTTGTTCCATCGTGTCGGAATCTGTAAAAAAAGTAAGAAGAATAGAATTTTGATGCCTCTGTCGTAAAATCACAAGCCTTGCTACCAGTGTTCACAAATTTTAATATGAATTGAAAAAATATTTTTTCGCCAAGTAAATTTAGTTTTTTTTCATCAATCTGATTAATAGGTGTCTCAAGAAGGGCTATCTATTGTAAGTGAGTGGGGGAAATGTCGAGATCAGTAGGATCATTGGTAACAAGGATCATAGATTCAGCCCGTTAACCAATATAATTTTTTCGCACTGTTTCAAATTTTCCATCAATAATTTTACAACACAATTGTCTCTTATTTAATCACAGACAATTACTAAAAACTACTAATTGAGTCAAAGATTACATTTTGTAAAAAAGGCGATCTCAAAAGTCAGGACGATATGCACATGAGTCATGTTATTGCGCATGAGACAACGCTCTTTCAACTCCGGAGAACATCATTTAATGAAAGATTCTTTCAGGCTATAACTGTTATTGTAAATCAAGCATAACAGTCGTAGAAATCATGTGCCTAAGTAATGAAGCTGTCTTTCACAAATTTAAACAAGTTGAAAATTGCACGGGAAGGGTAGCAAATGAGGTGCGTTAGTACGATAACGAAGTTTTAAAAATGTCACTGTCATAAATCAATCTAATAAAATTGTAAATATTTAATTACAATTAAAATGCGCACCAAACGATGATCTCACTATACCATTATGTAATGGAATACTTTTGTGTGGCCTTGTAAATCAATAATAAATGTTCGTTGCACCACAGATTATGCAAAATGTATATTATAATTTGTACTTTCTAGATGCATACCTATTTTATGTTGTTCGAATGAATGTAACACTATTAAAGTGCATTTGATACATTTTTCCCCATTGACCGTAATGTAACGGAATAAATTGAACTGTACATCCGATTTTCATAAAATTTGAAATGACTCGACAAAACTATCTAATAATTATGTTTTTAAATTTCGAACGATTCGGTTGGGCAGTTTTTGAGTTGTCATATGCGGACAGACAGACGGACGGACATATCGACAACTATAGGTGCTACGTATTTACATAATTACGAACGCACCTAAAAAAATATCTACAACGCAAAAATGTAAAAGCAACTTATAATTAAAAAATTCAATAGCAATGGAGCGCGCCGGTGTGTGCCGCTTCTTCTGATCTAATCATGTAACTAAGCTACCCATTCGGAAGCTTAGATGAATGCGAAATAAATTTCACTGAATCCAGTCTAGTCTTACATCCTGGTGTGCTTTAGGTCCTCGGGTAATAACCAGAAATTAGTTGGATATACCAATCCCGAAACTTTCTTATATCTCATTCGTACTTTTTAATATTTCAAAATTTAGTTACATATGTTAATGACGTTAATACTAATACTATTGCCGTTAATACTATACCAACTATGATTTTCATCTTAAATTTCTTCTTCTGTCAATTAATCGGAATAAAAACGAATTTGGTATCTTCACGAGCAGATGAACAATAGAACGAAAGTCAGATTTTTTTTTTAATTCAGGAAGGATCTACTCGCCATAACCCCAACAAAATCAAGCACAAAAAAATTAGTTCTGTTCTATGCATAACACCGAACACTTTTTAATGGTAAAATGATAAAGATAGCACAGACATCGCGTTTATAGCGCTCCTTTCGACGGATTTTTTTCAAAATCAGGTAGGATCTGCTGACCATAGTCAAACACTTATACCAAAAAATTCATTCAATTCTGTGCATAATTTAATACACTTTTCTGTGGTAAAATATTGAAAATGGCTCAAAAATCGCTATTGCAGCGCCTCCTTCCGGCGTATTTTTTTCAAATTCAAGGAGTACAAACTAGTCATAGTCAAACACTTACACGAAAAATTTCGTTCAATTTGATGCATAACTTCATACACTTTTTGTCGATATGTTGAAAATGGCACAAAAATCGCTATTGCAGCGCCCCCTTCAGACATATTTTTTCCAAATTTAGGGAGGACCAACTAGCTAAACACTTACAGAAAAAATTTGGTCCAATTCTATGCATATCTTCATGCACTTTTTGATGGTAGATTTTGGGTATACGGGCACACACACACAGACACACATACACGCAGGGCCTGATTACTAACGGGGCACTCTCCCACCAGGAAAAAGAAATAAAGAATTTTTCCTTATTCATGACAGTAATCTTGTATGAAAAGGGCGTTTAAAGAAGACGAAAATTTCTATAAATTTTTTCTGGTGAGAGAGTGCCCCGTTAGTAATCAGGCTCTGCATACACGCACACATGCACGCATAGAGACAGAGCGTTTTGTTCTTTTATTAGTATAGATAGTATATTAAAAGATTGCTTATTCATACTTATTGTAAAAAATAGACTACATTCCTTACATATTATAACCACACTTGGTGAACAGGTGTGTTTTATTAATCCTTTAACGTTCATTGGTTTCGCCACGAAACCACAAAATTTTAATTCCGATACGCAACACTGACACCGGTATTTTTATCTAGAAATATCCCTTTTATTTTGTATGTGAAAAATCACGTTTTATTATTTAGAAATACATTTGTTCTTAATTACCGGTGTCATTCATTTATTTCGACATCTTAGCAATGAAAATGCTATGATCGTTAAAGGGTTAATCAGGAAAATTTTCCTTCCAATCCATTTTTAAATACTATCATAAAAAAAGATATAATACAGTGTACTTGAAAACTCGATTTATCAGCTGCGAATTTTTTTCTTTCACCGAAGCACTTAAAATATAAAAGTCACCGCATACTTAGTTAGAAACAGAAACCTTGTTTATCAGTGTTATCCTCTTAAATCTTTCCGGCCCTGCAAATTTCATTACTAAGAAACAACAGCGTACAATTAAAAATCATTTCCTTATTATTATCGCAGCATGACTGGTCATGCATTTGAAGTGTTTATCAAGCAGGCATCCAATCAATAACATCTTCACTCGGTGAATCAACTCACCAGGGAATAATTACTGAAGTAGGCTTCGTTTTCTATTTGACTCCTCGATGAATTCGTTTCAATAAAGAAGAGCATTGGCACCTTGATTGTGTATTTAATTAGAATAACATATCATTCAAGTTTGAGTGGAGCTTTATGTAATTCTGTCAATAATTATCTGAGAAGAATTTTGAACTCTTATGTATATTTATGGTTTTATTAAGGCCGGTTATCAGAACAAATTACACTATGCTATGTTATAAGTCGACTGCCCCATATTTATCGAAAGGGAATTGCGAGAATAATTGAATAGCAGGTTAGATAATAAAATGTTTCAACTAAGCTTTGAAAGATTTTATCAGGATAACCAAGCCACCGGATTTTTTCAGACACCTACGATCTTCAAAGAAATGCTGTTATTTTAAAAATGCCCAAATCTTCCAATTAAGTAAAAGAACATTACCTGTATTAAAATACTGGTATCTAAAAAGCCAGCGATTTCACAGCTCTGATTTTATTAACATACAGAATGTCTTAGAAATTGGAAATAATCGAAAGATCTTATTTGACGGACTGGTGAACCACATAAAGGTGTTTCTTAGTGCAAAGGAAAGCCGGACTGACGTATTTTAAATCCTTTGCCAAATTAACACACTGTATGCAGTTAACTAACTAGGGTCGAGCGCATTACTATTTAATAAATGATAGCATTTTTTTTAATTAAATAAGATGCGTAAAAAATAAATAATGTGATTCAGTGTAGAAGGTTACGGTGATTATCTTTTAGACCAGGCATGTCAAACACGTGGCCCGCGGGCCACCATTGGCCCTCCAGGAACTTCTCTGTGGCCCGCTAATCTTTTGGCAATTTCACATGTTTGATTCAGTTCTTAGTTGATGCAGAAAATACATTTTGTATTGCAAATATTCCAGCGTTGCAAAATTGATAAATAATTTTATTCAAAATATCTACCATTATTTCAGAATATTAATTTTCATTACATTTAATGGCAGATATTGACATACATTGAATTTAATGATCCGCATTTAAATAGAGAAAAGTTTAAATTTTTATGTTAATGGTTGTTATTTTGGATGAATTTTTTTACAGTTTGGCGTAGAAGATGCAAACAACACCGATTCAACACCATTCTAACATAAAAGATGCAAACATACTGTCTTGAATAGGATCAAATCTAATTCATTTTAGAATTTCGTTTCCAGGAGATAGACTATGCAAAAGTTATCAATAAGAAAGTTATGAAAAGCATATCTAATCTAAAAATTAAAAAATATATAGAAGTTTTATGGGTCTTTTTTTAAATATTTTATTAAGTGTTTTATGTTGAAACGAATACATTATTTTATTGCTGTCTTTGATTCACTGTGACAATTATAAAATTACAGAGTAATGCGTGGTACTTGTTAGGTATTAAAAATGTATCGAAAATCAATTAAAATACGAAACTAATTTCTAATTAAAAGTCTTTAAAAATCAAAAGAAATAAATTGCTTTAAAAGGGAAAGTGACATGATTTCTCGTCTTGTAAAACAACAACAACAACAACAACAACAACAATAATAATAATAATAATAATAATAATAATAATAATAGTAATAAATTATTGCCCTGTTTTTATTATTTCGCTTCATGCATAGTCGAAAGCGAGCATTTTGGACATAATCTCATTAATTAATTTCATTCTTAAAGGTAACGTATCATTGTAAATTAACCCTGTTTGATTTTTATATTTCTTGATAATGAAGATATAAGATCACAGATTCATAAAAGTCAATTTGAAATAATTTTTTGTACTCAAAGACTGAAAATTTATGTTTGATATGTAGAAACCTCGTTGAAGTTTGCTAAGAATTTACTCACAAATATTTCGAAAAACCCTCAAATATCTAGAAATAATTTGGAAAAATCAATTTTAAACTGAAACTTTGTTGAAAAAAGTGTGTTCGTGAAACATTTTAGAAGTAATCCATCTGCTTTTGAAAACAACGATTCGATGCATTTGCATACATCTCGAAATTGCTCAAGTTAGAATAAAGGATGACCAGAATAGTTAAATCAATTTTAAAATATGCAGGGACATTTCTATAAATATTCTTGTTATAACCAGAAATTTCAAAAATCGAATGATATTTGTAATTTCAATATCTGCTGCTATAACTGAAATTTTCATTAAACTATCAAATTTTTATTAGTGGACAGAAGCCTCAGTAGCCACCGACAAATATTTTTTAATAGCCACTTTTCTCATTTAGTGAACCCGTGGCCGATGGCTAGCATTAATTTTGCCCTTTAACTTTATAATTCTTGAAAATATAGGTGCAAGAAATTTTACTCTGCGGGTTTCGCAGACACGATATGTACTTAAAAATAAATAAGGAGAACCAGGAAATTATTCCTATGCCAGATCAAAAACAATATACAGGGTGTTTCAGCGAAGTGCGGACAAATTGTAAGGGCTGATAGAAGGCATGATGACAAACATTAGGACATAGGAAACCATGGGGCGCAAACCTCTTCTATAGGAGCCAGGGGGAATCAAAGATTAGCGTCCAAAAGATCAAGCGATGATAAAACACGAAAAAAAGGTTGATTCATTTCAAGTTTTCGCTGTAAACTTTGTTTATATCGAAAGTTTGTCCAAAAAATTTTTTAAAGGGAACTGTCAAAAAATGACGGTAGAGGGCGCTGTAGACTTTGGAGTACGAACAATTACGTTTTACTGATTTCTTTTTTATTCTGTTAACAGTTTTCTAAAGATTGGACCTTAACTTAAATTTTTAGTACAAAATTGGAATCATCCCAAACGGTTAAGATGTGCAAATTGAGCTGTGAACAAGGGGGGGTTAAAATGCTCATAATCAATGAGCAAAGTAACCGATTTTGTTGCGGCTTTAGTGCAGGTCATTCCCTTAGTAATTGATTTATTCAAAATCACGTACAGTTGTGGTGCTCTCATTTTTAGATACAGGGCTCCGCCGATACTTTTCCGACATTTCATCGACATTATCCCTGGGTGCGCAGGCAACTAAGCATTCAACTGAGTGTGCGCAGGCAACATCGTTTGATGTCTCCGTTTACGTAGAGACATCTGGTATCGCGTACACTAACTAAATACTTCCGAGCATGTTTTGCTGTACTTAGAATAATACTACATGTATTTTTATCCTGTTCGTGTCATTTCTTTGGGTTTTGTGCTGCCCTTACCACCTAAGTGTAAAAAAACGCAATTCAATACATACGTGAAATTTCGCGACTTATTCATTTTGGACGATTCCGATTTTGAGATAAACATTTAAGTGAATGTTCAGACTTTGCTAAACATTCAACATAACTACAAATATCCCGTCAAAAAATACTGGTTGTTCATTTCTCCAAAGTTTGAAGAACGTTTTGCAATCGCCTTTTGCAGTAAAACCTTACAATAAAATGTTTTGTATCACATTCACCTTTTGCTGATTTTCTGCTTCTTTCTGTTGCTATTTTTTTCCGTTTCTTTTAACCATAACTCGCAAACAAAGCATTTCCAATATTACATTCCCATGCGATTACAAGTAGCTTTTACATCCTTAACACTTCCTACAAGTATGCTGGTCTGTTAGTAACACACCCAGGGATAATGTCGATGAAATGTCGGAAAAGTATCGGCGGCGCCCTGTATCTAAAAATGAGGGCACCACAACTGTACTTCATTTTGAATAAATCAATTACTAAGGGAATGACCTGCACTCAAACCGCAACAAAATCGGTTATTTTGCTCATTGATTATGAGCGTTTTAACCCCCCCCCCCTTGTTCACAGCTCAATTTGCACATCTTAACTGCTTGGGATGATTCTAATTTTGTACTCAAAATTTAAGTTAAGGTCCAATCTTTAGAAAACTGTTAACAGAATAAAAAAGAAATCAGTAAAACGTAGTTGTTCGTACTCCAAAGTCTACAGCGCCCTCTACCGTCATTTTTTGACAGTTCCCTTAAAAAATTTTTCGGACAAACTTTCGATATAAACAAAGTTTACAGCGAAAACTTGAAATGAATCGACCTTTTTTTCCGTGTTTTATCATCGCTTGATCTTTTGGACGCTAAACTTTGATGCCCCCTGGCTTCTACAGAAGACGTTTGCGCCCCATGGTTTCCTATGTCCTAATGTTTGTCATCATGCTTTCTATCACCCCTTACAATTTGTCCGCACTTCGCTGAAACACCCTGTATAATATATTTTAATCAATTCAGTTTTTTTTTTTTTTTTTTTTTTTTTTGTAGTATTATATTGTAAATAATTGCGTTCTATCAATGATTGGTTTTATAAAAAGTAGCAATTACAACATAAAAGAAAATGCAGATATTAGGATTACAAAATTTATGACACATTTTTGTATAATCTTGATTGCGATTTAAATTTTTAAAAGTTCAATATGAGTTTAAGCATGCTTGTATTTTCGTTTGAATTTATTTTTCATTACATTTGACAGTGTACTCTGATAAGATGTTTTTCGATTTCGAATGTAGTTTTGGCTGAGGCGCCTGTGGATATACCACACATCCCCGGTTAGTAGCTGGTGTAATACACAGGAAAGCAATCTATAGACCTCTGAATGGTAGCAATAGCAGGAACTGAAAACTATTAACAGAAGTTAAAATTAAAAATAGAAAATAAAATTTAAACTGAAAAATGAGAATAATGAGCTACTGTATAAAAATACACTAATCAAATATTAAAAATTAGATAAAAATAGCAATAAAACTGGATGAAATAAGTAAAAAAATAATAAAAAATTAAGGCTTTTACTTTGTAAATATTGTTAAACATTTTTTGGTGCGTGTTTTTAATTTTTTCAATGAATAGTTTTAAATTTTTTATATGTATTTTTGTTTGCTTGTTTTATTTTTAAAACAATGATGCATTTTTAATGTACAGTTTTCATTTTGTGCGATAGTAATCAAATTAAACTGCTTCTTTATTTTCGATAATGTGTCCCGCGGCTTTGTGTATAATCCTAAATCTGGCCCGCGGTGGTAGATGAGTTTGACATGCCTGTTTTAGACCGTCAACGGTAGGTATATGCGCAGAATTACAAAAAAGTATTCAAATCAGGCAATGCTTTTAACTCATTGAACTCTGTTGAGTAAATTTCTCCAAACTTCCAAATGTCATATTGGCTCCAGCATTTTACAAAGAAAAAAAAATTTGATTTACGATATTTACGAAAAGTGCAATTAACTCTTTCGTGACGGGGTGCCTTTTACGAAATTTTTAATATTTTGTCACCGATTTTTAAGAAAAAAAAATTGTGCCTTATTAAATCGATAAAATGCTCCGATTAAATCAGGCAAATTTTGCAGTAAAATTTCACTGGTGGGCAGTGATGGTAACCTCATCACTGAAATTTTCCCTCAAAATTTCCCTCATGAGCTGAATTTTCCCCTCAAAATTTCCCTCGTGAGCTCAATTTTCCCCACACTGTTGAATTCGGCAGTACTGCCCGTTATCGGCAAATGATCAAAATATATTTTATACTACTTTTTATTTTGATTCTTCAAAACAAAAATCTTTCAATCAATCGAAGAACATAAGTAATTTAATAAACATAAACATAATATAAAAATAAATTCTTAAGGCAATAATGATGATTATTATTTTTTTTAAACTGTTATTCATTCATGAAAGTTCTATGAAACAGAAGTTTATTTTTGTTATTTCTCTAGAATGAACTGGTTAAAGTTAATTTTTGTATTCACACAATATTTATTTTCAAACGTAAAAAGTTTATTCTGATGAAAATAGAAGCAGATTCCTTACAATAAATTACAGAGATAATGTCAGTAAAGAAAATTAAAATTTATTAAAAAATTATTTTTATCATATCAATAAAAAATACACATTACTCCAAGAGGGATTTTAATAGCTCTGGGGGGGGGGGGATAAGGAACATTATAGATTTCTGGGAAGGAAATTGCACTTTTTGATCATTGAATACCAGGGTTGGAAAAAAACCAGTTTTTTTCGAAAAAAACCAAAAAAACCAGTTTTTTTGGTTTAAACCAGGTTTTTTTTATTTAAACCGGGTTTTTTTAAAACATCCTTTCCTATTACATATACATGCATATTTACTGATAAAAACAGACATTATTGGTTCATAAGCAGTGTAACTTCATTTAAAATAATTTAAATTTAATAATTATAGTGAATTTATGCTGAAAATTGAAAAAAATCATTTTTCAATTTAAACAGTTTTAGCAAACAGTCTTATGTTGAAAGTTTTAACTGTTCTACACAGTAAACCTTTGAAGCCCTGTAAATTTTTATAAACAATCTTTTGATTACTAATAATAAACATTTGGATATAGTTTGATAAATATTCTTTTCCAAAATTATTCAAATAATAAATAACAAATACTTATTAGGATTTTTTCTTTCTGAGTGACAATTTGAAGTTGATATTTTTAGTCGTTAAATTCAGCAGATAGCAAAGGGAAAAAATTATTATAAAAATGCTATAACTAGCAACCAGTCTTTCTTTTAATTCATCAAGATAATCTCCCAAAAGAAAAATTTCTTTTACAGCTTGTGCAAAATCTTAAAAAATCATTGTGTTACATTATTAATTGCATTAAATAATCTGCATTATTTAAAAAATTAAAATATTTTATACTAAATATTGAATCTATTTTATCTTTGATCAATTCACATGTTTGAAGTTTTTCTTTAGAACAATAGATATGTTCACCAATGTGTACTGATTTTAATCCTATGCATAAAAAATGACGTAAACCCAATATATCTAATGCTTATTGCTGAAATAAAGTGTTAAAAGTAGAAATTATTTATATCCAATAATCTGAAACCCGTAAATTATAAAGAAAGAAAGAAAGAAAATGTCATTAGATTTCTCCTAAAAAACAATTGAAATTACTTATATCTAATAATCTGAAATTCGTAAATTATAAAGAAACAAAAACATGTCATTAGATTGCTTCTAAAAAAGAATTGCTTTTTTTTATAGAAAAAACCAATTGGTTTAATCCTATGTATAAAAAAAGACCTAAACCCACTATATATAATACTTATTAATGAAATAAAGTGTTAAAAGTATAAATTATTTATGTCCAGTAATTTGAAACACGTAAATTATAAAGAAAAAAAAGAAAATGTCATTAGATTTCTTCTAAAAAAACCAATTGGTTTTTTGAGAAAAAAAGCAGTTGGTTTAAACCATGGTTAAAACCAATTGGTTTAAACCGTGCTAACCCTGTTGAAAACACAAAATCTCACATCTTCAGAAGGAACATGTCATTGCTTGGGGGGGGGGGGGGGAGTGTTCTCCACAGGCCACCCATTGAATTCAACACTGGGTACACATATTTATATATAATACATATAAAGAGAAAGAGCATATCGTCTAAAACGTAATATTATTAGAACAGACTATTAAAATTTTTCAATTAGATAATATATTGTTATTATTATTATTATTATTTACTTACATTTGTGAAGTAATAGAAACTGCTCATCATAAGTCACTGTTGAAGAAACTTTCATGCTTCTTATTTTGTAAAGTTTTTGTTTGGTGCTATTTAAAATTAATCATGTTTATTAATAAATTCAAATATTAAATAAAAATTATCTGAGTCCTTTAATTTATAATATAATTGTGAAATTCTAGTAAAAAATGATATCTTGTATGTAAAAATATTAAAACTATATAAAAATAGAAATATTATTCAGATTTGAGATTAAAAGGGACAGTTTTAAAAGATTTGTTTTAACAACGGCTGTATCAGAAGCAACGTATCGCACAAGTACACCAAGAATTTTGTCAGCGAAATATCAGTGCTCTCATCCGTGAGCAACGAAAAGGGTTGTTGTTTAATCTCACTTAAAAAAAATTTCTGTTTCTGCCTCTGCTATTACATTTTCTACAATAAGAGTGCATTTCCGTCTTTTCATATGCATGTCTTTCCAAATTTTTGAATCGGAAGCAATTGATTTCATTAGCGGCAAAAGATGATCCACCACCTGGAATGCAACGTTATGTTCTGCAAAAAATGCTGCAAGTTTTATTTCTCCTTCTTTAACCTTTTTTTCATGTACCTGTTCTTCGGAAAATGCAGCTGAACTGATAAATGTATTGCTGGATTTTTTTTCACCTTGACTAATTTTTTATGCCTCCCTGTATCCGCGTGATTTTGTAATTCACTTTTTCCACAGAACAATATCGCATCGCATGCTGTACACTTGCATCGATTTAGGTTTGATTCTATTGGTGTTAACCAGCCTTTAAACTCTGATAGATGAAGCCATTCAAATTGAAATACTTTTTTTCTTACTTTCGATTTCTCCCCATAAAAACTATTTTTCCTTTTAACGTTGGTTGTCGCAACATTCGAGTCTTCTGCTTTATCCAAATCCCTAGATGTAAAACACTAAAATGTAACTTTCGAGATATTACACTGTACACATTCTAGAACAATTTGAATTAAAATCTAAAACTAAAAAACTGTTTTCGTTTTACAATTTTCTCAAGAGAGCGAGTGATCGAAACCGAAAATCGAATAGAATAGTTAGCTCCGACTGATGTCATAACCTTTTTTTCCCCTTCCAAAAATCCCCCAGGTTTCTCTACTTTCATTGCTTCGAGCGATAAAAGATCGATAATTTTGATTGGTTGGTGGAATGGAAAATTCACGGCAAGTGGTCACGTGGTTGAATGTGGTCTATTAACTTAGAGAAGTTTAGTTGTATTACTGCTTCGAGAGTCAATGGAACGCAACAGCAATATTCAGCGAAATAGTTACGATGCAATTCTCCAGGAGTTTTGAAAAACAAGTCGAAAGAAAGGGTTTTCTAAAAAGTTTTGCAGAAAGAAAGGGAAAAAGCGTGTTCATGTGAGTGGAATGGGGAATTCTCAAAATTTCCCACAAAACCTCAAGTTTCCCCTTTTTCCCACACAGCTCTATTTTCCCCACAAATGTGGGAATTTTCCCACAAGTTACCATCACTGCTGGTGGGATAAATGAGGGATCTTTTACCTACTTGTGGAGTTAAACAATTAGATTATTCCGGTGCCATTGTGATATTTTTTAATGAAATTTAAATGATAGAAAATTCAACCATCGGAGCTCGAAGAATTCAATATGGCTCTTGTTTATATAATGCTGTAAAATACGATATTATTTTTTATATGAAACCTGAGCCCTATAATTTTTTTAATATGCTGCCAAGTGAAGCTGAACAAAAATTATTCGTATAAGACCAAACCTCACTGCTTCACATTATTGGATTTTATGAAATTCGAGATATTTAAGACATTAAAAAGTTAATTATAAGTTAAGACATTTGCATTGCACGAACACATGCATGACATCATTAAAATTAACTATTTCACACTTTCGTGTTTGGCAGCGTCTATGAATGCACTTTAAATCGTTATTGTCTCTTGGAGAATTTCAAATTTTATTATCCGCTAAATGAAGCTGTGATAAGTTTATTTATTTATGTTCTTTGTATGTGTGTATATAATCTTTTCACTGTTTCTTCTTTATGTTTATTTATGTCGCCATTTCAACAGCTAAAATTAGCTTTTTAAGCGCAATGATGCATTTTCCAGTGGAAAAAATGGCGTGCTGTTATTTGAAATTATCGAAATGTTGCCACTGTAATGGTAACTTTCAGAACTGAATTGTTATTCTTTACCTAAACCCCTGTTAAAAGGAACAGACTTTGCATTTAAAAAATAATTTCAGTTATGGATTCGACACAAAAAAACATAATGCCATTCAGTAATACATTTCTCAAACAATTTGCATGTGAAAGTATGCTTTATTCCGTGTTTAACAAACTAAAATTTGAAAATGCTCGATACTTAAAAATTATAAAAATGCAAAATAAGTGAGATTTAATCGTTAATGCTAGATTTGATAGCTTAATGACAACAGTTAAAAGTTGATCGTTATATTTAATCGCGAAATCAGAATGACATCAGCAGTTCTCAAAGACACGTTTATTTTTATCGTATACATTTACAATAACTCCATATCATAGCTGCCAACATCTTCCGCTTTTTTGGCCCGGAAAAATTTTATAGAAGTTTTTACCATTTCAAATCGCCGTATTCGGCCGATTAAATAAGTTAAAAATTTCAATTAAATTTTTCCGGGCCAAACAATCAAAAGAGTTGGCGGCTATGCCATATCATTCTCAAAAACCATATCATTTGAAAAAGGAAATGCTAGATTTACCTTAAAAAATGAAAAATTTAATACAGACATTTAGATATTAATAAAACATATACTGCATTAAGGCGCAACACTAGGCACAGAAAAATACCCGTATAATAATGTAAAGAATATGAGGGCGTTCTTTTCAAATATTTCGCCCAAATTCTAATATTTTTACATGATCTTTTTGCACAAGATAGTTGAGGATGATCCACAACTGACCTAGTTTTACTTTTTCAGTTTTGGTTCAAGATTTTTTAAAAATTATTTTAATTTTCGAAACCGGTTTAAACCGATTCTGAAATTGAAACTATCGTAATATAAAAAATACATAAGCAAAATAAAAAAAAAGTGAAAACTAGGCCGGTTGTGGATCTTCCTCAGCTATTTTGCGCAAAAATAATCATGCCAAAATATTAAAATTTGAGCGAAATTTTTTAAAAGAACGCTCCCATAGACTTTACATTATCACCCGGGTCTTTTTCTGTGCCTAGTGTGGGGGCCTTAAAAGTCTTTCTGGACTGTTATTTAAATATATATATATATATATATACTGAACACGAGTGAAAACTTTCCAGAAGTGCCATTCTTTACAGATCCTATTTGAATGGTATAAAAATAAAGCCGTTTGAATTAATGGAGTCCAATTTTGAAAAGAAGTTAGACTACAATTTTATGCTAAAAGTAAATCATATAATTTTTTTTTTCTTTTTTTTCTTTTTTTTTTTTACAAAAAATGCAAATTAATCTAAATATTGGTAATTTAAAAAAAACAATTACTAACAAAATTTACCTATAAATTATTCTACGAACAATATAACTTGAATTTATTTAAATAATAAAACCGATTTTCTTAGAAATTGTAGAAAAAATATTTTTTTTACAGTATCTTTTTCTATTTTCTCGGCGCATTCCAAAATTTCATTAATTATATTCGATTTTGATCGCAATATCTGCGAACAACTGAAAGTATTGTTTGAACATCTCACATTGTCGGTGGAAGAATATTATCTCTTTCTCCGCGTCAGTACCAAAATCTTGGTAAATGACTCATCACCAAAATTGCTTTTGAAAAATTTTTGTATGAAACTTAACGGAATTCAATTCTCTCCGATTAAAAAATGAAAAATTTACATGCATTATTATTTGGGAACTGATCATTAAGGGATTCCCTGTTTTTAATTTCACATAAAAATGATGTAGAATACAAAGTATTCCTTATTAACCTTTGCCCAGTCACGGAGACCTAATTTTAATTTCAAACTTACAAACAGCACGAATAACATTTTAATAAAATTTTTCTTTTGCAGCGAAAGCTTAAATTAAGGGTTTTTAAATTTCTCAAAACGTCGCTTGTAAATTCCGGTGTCAGTCGATAATTTTTCATTTTACTAACAGAATTTGCCCGTGCCGGAAAGGGTTAATATGACAAATAGTCCAGGCATTACGTGCTCAAAAAGGACAAATAAATGCAAGTTTTGATGTAGTTTTGATTTTTGGCTCCCTTTATGTTTTTTGGGTCGCTGAACACGAATCTGGCATTATCCAACAAAATTTCTCCCCGGAAACACGTTTTTTTGTCAAAAAACGTGGCTTTTTTTCGTTTTTTCTAAATAACTTCAAAATTATACATTTTACATAAAAGTCATCAATACATAAATTAAAGAACACAAAATTTCCCACATTTTATGTATTTAAAGTTTTTTTCTCTGATCAATGGTTTAGCCGTGAGAGAGCCGCAAAAATGGGTGTGAAAAGCAAAAAATTCTGAAAAACGTGAATTATAGCACCGTACGTCGATGAAACATGAAAAACAACCTTTTACGCAAATTTTCCCCACTTAATAATACTAAATATATTATTATTGACTATATTTTATTAATCTGGTGGTCATTGTTTCTTTCATAATAAAAAAATAAATAAAAATGAGCATTTTTGTGATCAAAATCTTCATTTGCTATTACAAAATAATAATAGTAATAATTTCTTAATTTGACTTTTAAGTAATGTAAATAAAATAATTAACACAGGCTTTAACATATAAAAGCTGACACGAGTTCCAGTTCTTAAAGTTCTCGAAGTTCAAAATGTGGCTGTGACAATAAAAAAAATCCTGAAAATAGGAATTATGGCACTGTACATTAGATTTAACATGAAAACTGACCATTTTTCGCAAAGATTGACTTTAAATGATACTGAAGATATTATGATCGACTATATTTTACAATGAAGTTGCTAACAATAAAAAACGACGACTCATTATGAATTATTATTTAATTATAAATAATTATGTACATTAGTAACTACATTTAGGGGGAACTGGGGGACATTGATACAGCTTTTTTCAAAAAAAAAAATTTTGGTCTCTAGAAAGCAGAAATTTCAAGTTATTTTTCTATGTGATGTCAGCAAAACCTGTGTAGTGTGTTATAAAAATGTACAATCGTTGTTTTCTATATTATTTTTGCATGTAATTTTAAAAAAATTAAAAAAAGTAATTTGTATCAATGTGCCCCATCCCCGGGGCAGATTGATACACTTTGACACGTCTGGGAAAAATGGAGACAAAATAACACCAATGCATATTTTTCATAGAAAAATAGTTAGCAAACCATTTTATATATATTTATAGACATTAAAATCGCACACAATTTATTTGTAAGCGATATAAAGCAATCAAAATGAAATGTATGATGACCTGATGTTCTGGCTGTTCCTTATCTGTTTGTTGGCTGTGGTAACTTTGTCATATCTGGCACTTTAACCCCAGAATTATCTTCTTTCTTAGGAAAGGTGAAAGAATTACCAGGTTTTCTTTTTATAAATCGGTTTACAAACAGAAAATAAAGAATAATTATATTAAAAATTATGTTTATAATATAATTATCCTGTACTGTTTGTTCTGCAGCTTGTTTCTCTTACTTAATATTTCTCATGTCGATAATATTTTTTTCTCTGGAGAATCGATATAAATTAGAGTTGCCAGGCTGCCGTCCATTTCTTTTGTTAATTCTACTAGCACTAGCACTAGATATTGTGTAAGTTTGTACGTCTTCTGTTTGCAAAAATCCTATAAAATGTTCTAATATAAAGAAATTAGAGCTATTTCACTTTCAGCCTCTCATCTCGATCAGATTTACATGTTTGCTGATACCATGCATTAGTCAGTATCTTCCCTCCTATATTCTTGAAACACACAATGGACTTTTTTTTCTGATTCTTTGTGATCAGTATGTCGTCTCCATATCTCTCAATGAGGTTAAACTTTACAGTTCTCATATCAGGTTGATAACTCTTTGTAACCTGTTTCATTAGTTCTTCTATGGAGAATTGACACTCGTCATCATGATTTTCAAGGTAATCGTAATATACTTTGCATTACTCTGTCGATTACCTCGGCAAATGGACCACGTTTCTACTGTTCTTGGACCTTCGGCATCCCATAAATATATTTAAAACATTTGATGTGGTATTGAGCATTTGCTGCGATCAAATCATTCACTGGTTCCATGCGCTGAATTATAGCCTGCCCATAATCATCATTGCGAGCTCTTGCTGCTTTCAGAATTGTACTTTTGAATACCATGTGTCGCACACTGTATACAATATTGCATTCGCTTGGTGGATTCTTCGCTTGTGTTGCGATGAACTCTTCCGAAATGCACAGTCCGCATATAAAACTATTAGTTCGAAAATTAAACTGAGGAGTTGATGATCTTAAAATTTGAGAAGTGCTAGCACTTTGTTCCTCAATCTTCTTCAGATAGGCAGTAATCATCCGTTCATTTTATGTATGCTTTTCTACACTTAACATGCACATCTACTGAGATTTTCCCCTTTAGGAAAACTGCCTTTCCATCTTTTCTTTCTGTACTTGCCTTGATTAACGCTGCAATACATCGACTAACTTTCACTGACCGCTCTTCTAAAGGAAAGTCACAAATAAAACTCAGCGATATCGCGCAAAATCATTTTAGATGTTCACTATATTCACGAAGACTCAAACAGTGAATTACTAAATTATAAGTAAGCAGTTGCATATAGAAACTGAGAGGAATGTGTCCTCCTGATAAGCTAGTGATCTGTGCGACGCATATTTTTAACAGAGGCGAGACTGGTGGAAAGGGGGGGGGGGTTAGTATTCCACTGAACGTGGACATGGGATGCGGAGGTGGGCGCTTGACCAATGTTATTTCATACTTGCAGCCCTTCAATCAAGGGGGAAAGTGCAGATGGGATCAGTAAAAACCTGTTTTAGTTATTTTATTTACATTATTTAAAAAACAAATTAAGAAATTATTACTATTATTATTTTGTAATAACAAATGAAGATTTTTATTTATTTTTTAGTTATGAAAGAAACAATGAACACCAGATTAATAAAATATAGTCAATAGTAATATATTAAGTATTATTAAGTGGGGAAAATTTGCGTAAAATGGTTGTTTTTCAAGTTTCATCGATGTACGATGCTGTAATTCACGTTTTTCAGAATTTTTTGCTTTTCACACCTATTTTTGCGGCTCTCTCACGGCTAAACCATTGATCAGAGAAAAAAACTTTAAGTACATAAAATGTAGGAAATTTTGTGCTCTTTAATTTATGTATTGATGACTTTTATGTAAAATGTATAATTTTGAAGTTATTTAGAAAAAACGAAAAAAATCCACGTTTTTTGCACGTTTTTTGCCCAAAAAACGTGTTTCCGGGGAGGAATTTTGTTGGATAATGCCAGATTCGTGTTCAGCGACCCAAAAAACATAAAGGGAACCAAAAATCAAAACTACACCAAAACTTGCATTTATTTTTTACCAAATGCCTGGACTAAAACGCAAACACAGTGGCAAGAGTCCACTGTGGAGCTCACGCTTAATGTATGCAAAAAATCATCATGTAATTTTAAAATACAATTTTTCATAGGTACCGGAAAATGTATGCAGAAAAAAAGTTAAATTTAATACTGCTCAATTTCCCTACGTTGTATTCTATTTATTTAACAGAAAATTCATGCAACAAAGCTGTCGACAATGATAGCTTGAAAAATAATTAAAATATATAATATGGTCCGAGGAAATGTCCTTTCAATGTATTTTAAGTGTGAAAAAATCCTCTATATTTGTAACCTGATTAAACTGTAGTTAAACTTCAGTTGCACGTAATAAGGATAATTCTTATTTGTTCCATTTCCCTTTATTGTTGCTTTATCCCTTTCCATTCATGCTTTTGCCCTTTCCAGCACAGGGAACTTTCATTGCGAAAATATTGAAATGAGTGACTGTCACCAGAACTTACGTACAAATGTATTTAAAAATAAGAAAAATCTTTTTTTTTTTTTTTTTTTCAGGTCATTATAAACGGAAAACATTTACGACAAAATTCTGGTGTCAATGTGGCATTTGGCAATCAAGTTGGATGTTCCATATAACGGAACACTAAAACACAAGGAGTTAAAGGAAAAAAAAAAGAGCTAATTTTAATCTAATTTTTTCTAAAGAAGTTCACTGGTTCGCGCTTTTTACCCAACGTAAAATATGGAGGCATGTTTGCATACACATGATGTGTTATTTTCCAAGATAATCATTGGATGCCGTGTACATAAATAATAAAACAGTGTATATAAATAATTATAGTGTATACAGATAAAATGGTGTATCCTGTTAACCCATTAATGCCCAAACTGTTTTCTTCAATAAAAATGAAATTTTGGGTTTCCCACTAAAATAAAAAGAAATAAATAAATAAATTTTCAATAAAAGAAGAATAACTTTTATCTTTATTTATTGATGAATTTGTCTTTTAGAAAATAGTGCTTATTTATCTTTCTATTTATTGGTGTGAAAAGTGCTTTCTTGCCTTTTTTATTATCGTCCCTAAAAAGGGACGCTAGGCACTAATGGGTTAAGAAACTTTTTTGTTTTACTTTTACTTTTTTACTTATTAGCGCACACTTAATTCTCTTAAAATTTCTGACACTGCGAGTTTAAAAAATATTTTATTGCAGAAAAAATGAGCAAATTTTTCCTTAATAAACTTCTTGAGTTGTGATAAGTCAAATAATGCAACAACATAAATACAAACCTCAATCCAATAAAGTTTCTATAACGAAAATCGACATTGTTTAAAGTCAGAATTTTTCCAAAACTTTCATCAAAGAAATTTGTGGGTCGTATCTGCCACATTTGTTTTAAATTATTCGCTTGCGATGTTACAAGATGTGAATTTCTGTTGAAATTACTTTTGAAGAAAATGCTGGCATTTAAAACCTTTTTTGACAGTTTCTTTTTTCTGACCATTCGCCACCCTGATACACACACAGACACACAGACAGACATTTTGGAAAAGCATGTTATTTGGAATCTGTGACCACTAAAACGTGTAAATCCATCGAAAAAAATTTCGAGTACGATACTTTCTTCTATCTTAAATAGAAGAAAGTAATTAATCATATTTGGGTAAGAAAAGGAGTGTAGATCATGACCTAGAAAATCTGATTTGAAAGTTTTCCTTTTAAAATACTAAACTATGCTTGGATTTTTAATTAAAAAATTGTCTTATTATTTTATTTACAGTAAAACGCAATCTTTCGTCCTATTTCAAGATCTTGGCTTTATTAAAAAAGATTTACTGTATTATATACTTAATTATACCCTGAGGGATTAATTAAGTACGATATCTGAAAATTTTGACAGTGCTAACTGGCAGGGTTCTCGCTGACATTTGACCAACTTTAGTAATTTGGCTAATTAAAAATAAGAAACATTCGCCAAATGAAAAAAAGTATTAGCAAAATAGATTCGCCAAATAGCAAAAAAAAAAAAACTTATCTTTAATGGTTTTATAACTGCGACAACGATTGTTATTAATTTAATTTCAACTATTCATTATATATATAAAACCCCTCCGTGTACGACGATTCCGGGGTCAGCCCATCCACGAGAAAAAGAAACTTATTGCAATTGCCTCCACGTTAGGCTTAACTATTCCGAGCCGTTCACAAATATTCTAATTGTTCAACTTATGAAAATATACATGTAAAAGATTTATTCATTACGCATTTTCTTTAAAACCTACAAAAACTATTTAATTATAATGTTTAAGTTCTAAATAAAACAACCAGCAATTACGAAAAAGAACAAACAATGTAAACAAGTTAAAACTGTTGCCATTTAAGAATGACAAATTCCTTGAATGAATCTTCTCAGGAATGATTGGGTGCGTTCGGGAGCTATGCGCGCTGAGCGCGCGTGTTCAGGAGACAGGTACATGGAGTGAATATTACAGCGGATTTAGTACTCGGAAGCCAAAATCCCTGAGCTCGCGCGCGCAGCGCGTGTGTCTCTCGGACACACGCTGTTTACTCTTTATTGTTTACATTTGTTTCTGATCTTATAGAGTGTTTTTTTTAAGTATTAGCTAAAAAATAGTCCAAAATAGGATTTTTTTTATATATATTTTAGCTATTTTTATTATTTTCTCTCAGTATTTTTATATATTTTTTGGCTGTAGTTTCACAATATAGTCTTTTATAATTGATTTTTTGCGTTACTTTATTCTTTTAAAATTTATGTATTTACGATTTGTTCATTCCAATCCCCCCCATCCACCAGACAGTTTTGTTATAGTTTTAAATGCAAATTTCTGTTAAAATTTCCTTTTTTTATATAGATTTTTTTCCGCGTGTTTAATCGCAGTATTTTTAAAAATTGTTTAAGCCTAAAGTGGCTGATTGACCACAGTTATAATTTTTTTATCATCCTTTTAAAAATGCAAACACGTCATTTTGACGGGCTGTCTTCTAGTACAAATATATTTAAAATATCTAAGTATGAAAAAAGAAAAAAAAAGAAATAGCAAAAATTGATCGCTAGCAATTTGGCGAATGTAATCTCTTTTTAACTCGCCAAATTAAGAATTTAGTCGCAATCTTACGCAATGACGAGCGACAGCGAGAACTCTGCTAACTGGTATAAAAAAATTTCTTTAATAACATCAGATTTACTTAATGTAGCTAAACAGAAAATTGAATTTTGTTGTTAAAAGTTCACACTTTACGGGACTTTTAAAAAAAATCAAAGCATATTATGGATGTCGTCTTATACGTATCACATTGCAAACTGTCAAAAGAAAAAAACATTCATAAAAAAATAATAATTCAAATTTTCTCATTTACTTTGGAAGAAAATAAGATATAAGATTTCAAATATTAGAAAAATCGACGGAGATTATTGAAAAAAATGTCAGAAATTTTACGAGGTATATTACACGTAAACAACATATCAATATATATAAAGAAAAGAAGAAATTTCATACATGCAGCGCTGTGCTAAAGAATGGGGAGGGACGAAAGGGCGACCGCCCCAAGCGCGGAGATTTAGAGGGCGAAATTTATAATGTTAATGTCATTTTTGGCCTATTAAAAGAAAAAATTTGGGAAGGGGAGCCAAATTCTAAGTTTGCCCCGGGCGCTATTTTCTCTTCGCACGCCCCTGCATACATGAGCTCCTCACACTGGGTTTCAACTTTCTTATTTTATAATAATCATTTATCATAAATCACAATCAAAGAAGCGTTTTCTAGATCTAACACAACATGAAATTATTAAATTTAATCAAGTCGGATATGGCAATCCCAAAACTTTCTTCAGTCTCATACATGTTAATTTTTCAAAGTTCGCTATCACAGAGCCAAAATTAAATGATGATCTATGCCGAACATGGGGATTCTAATAATATGTAATTCCATTCTTAAAGTATAACTATCTCTAAAATCACATAAATCATGCAGAATGCAGCATAGTGGAGGCACTTTTTGTGTGATTTACAACAAAACGTAACCTGCAAAAAATATTTCAACATTTAACCATTTAACATTCATTAGTTTCTCTACGAAACAGCAAAATTTTAATTCCGTTATGCAACAACGATACCAGAATTTTAATTTAAATTTATCCAATTTATTATGTATGTGAAAAATCACTTTATTTATTTATTTATTTATTTATTTATTTATTTATTTTTTTTTATTAATTTTTTTTTTTAGGAATATATTTCTTAGCGATTACTGGTGTCATTCATTTATTTCAACATCTTAGCAATGAAAATGTTTTGTCCGTTAAAGGGTTAAATAATCCTGAAGTTTGATAAAATTTCGTGCATTAGTTCTAGAGATAGAGCTATTGCGGAAATCGTGAAAAATTCCGCATAGCAGTGCCATCTGTCGGCCGATTGACGCAAAACTGTTAAAAACACCAAGTCATATTAAGGACTAACTAAATCAGAAGATTGATGAAAATTCGTGCATTAATTCTTGAGACAGAATTATTGCGGAAATCGTTAAAAATGCAGCTTAGCAGCACCAAATGTTGAGCTATTTATACCAAAACGCAATAAGCATCAATTTATATTAGGGACTAACGGAAGTTTTATTAAATTCCATTCTTTCGTTCTCGAGATGGAGCTGTTGCAAAAAATTTCCCAAAGGCAGCAAACGAGCGCCATCTGTTGAGCAATTTGCACCAAAATCTAATCAGCACATGAATTTATATCAGGAACTCATTGAATATAAAATTTTATTAAATTCCGTGTATTAATTTTGGAGATAGAGCGCCAAAATAGCCGACATTTTGTACAGACATTTTGTAAAAGCATATTTTGCTGAATTCCTGACTCTTAAAATGAGTAAATCCTGTCAAAAACCAGAATTCGAAAATTTTAAGGAATCCAATGCAATTCTTGTAATAATTAAAGAAAGCAAAAATATTTTAATTGTTTTAAAATAGCGTTGTGCATTTACTGAAATGCATTTGAAATTAAAACATCTACTATAGTTCCAACATCTCAACTTCGGTAAAAAAAATCCACTTAGAAAGTGCACTTAAAATGCCTCTTAAAAATTGTGTCATTTTCTTCTTCTGAAAAATTGGCCTATAACCACTTAATTATACTTAACCCCTTGAAGGGCGGTGATGCCGCCACGGCATCACCTAATTTTAATTTATTATTGACACATTGGCACCCGAATTTCTTAATGAAAATTTTAAGCAAATAAAATACGCGAACATACACATTTACATTTTTAGATATAAAATTTCTTGTAGATACTGGTGTCAACCAATTATTTCAACATTTTATTAATACAAGCACCTTGCCCCGGAAAGGGTTAAGGGTCGCATTAAATTACGGTTTAAAAGATCGAATTCATTATTGTCACCACTTTTTTGAAAAAAAAATTCATCTTATTTAACCCTTTCCGGCACGGGCAAAATCTGTACTAAAATGAGAAATTATCGATTGACACCGGAATTCACAAACGAATTTTTTAAATATTTTGAATTCCTTAACCCTTTCCGGCACACTGTGCCCGGTCTGGTATACCTAATTTTAATTCCAAACTTGAAAACGGCACCAGTAATATTTTAGTAAATATTTGCTTTTACAATGAAAGCTTAAATTTCAGATTTCATAATATCTAAAAAATTCGTTTCTGAATTCCGGTGTCAGTCCATAATTTATCATTTTACTAACAGATTTCGCCCGTGCCGGAAAGGGTTAATTTAAGCTTTTGTTGTAAAAGCAAAATGTTACTAAAATTATACTGGTGCCATTTGCAAGTTTGGAATTAAAATTAGGTATCCCAAACCGGGCACAGTGTGCCGGAAAGGGTTAATGACAAGTAAAACGATACCAGAATAAAACAAATTAACACTCTTTTATAAAATCAATGGGAATCAAACAATTCTGAATAAAAGCCGTGAAGCTTGCAGCCCGTGAATGTCTCTGGCACGACGATTAAGTGGTTAATTTAAGAGCTGGTATAATGAGAAATCCCTGAAAATTATATTTTGATGAAATTATAATAAAGTATTGAATTTTCTTTATTTTTTAAGTGGATATTTAAAAAATATTATTAAAAGAAAATTGAGTGCTTTCACTTTAGATAGCTTCATTCGGCAAGAAGATTTATTTTGAAGACAGAATCGAACTCGTGAATGTTAGCAACACACAAAACTTTGGAGTAATCATTTCTAAGTGTTTTGAAAAGGTATGCAAAGTCAAGATACTTATAAAACGGCTACTTTTGAGAGCGCTCAGATGGAAGAAATTTAAAGTGATATCAACCACAAGAGATACGCATAGTAGTAATATTGACACTGTTTTACTGCTGAAACTAAAGTTCGCAGCATTTCTAAATTTTTCTACATTTCCAACACTTTTTCAAATCAAAATTCTTCGTGGAATGTTTTAAATTTAATTTCTTTGTTGTAAATTTAATGTCTACAATAGAAGTCTAGTATAAATATTGTCATTTAAAAACAGTGTTATCATAGTGTGACAATTTTAGGAAAAATGCGCTAGCTTTGTTAAATACCTGTGAATGGGGAAAATACATATTATCTTTGATAGGATAGTGTGTGTGATCAGAGATTTAGACGCTGCTTAAAAGAATAAAATTTGAAATTTCGCAGCCGGATTTTGTTGAAAGTTAAAAACAAGCCATGGACGTGACAGGAAACGACACGCTTATATGGTATTTTTATTCGGAGGGCCTTGACGTTTCACTGCGCAGTGTCCTTGAAAATTGACATCTAATTTTAATTTTACTTGCACCAAATTAATGTTGCAATTAAAATTTTACTTTTATGAAGTACATTCAGTTAAAGAAATGTCATTATGTAATAAATTTGTTTACAAATTCTGGTGTAAGTTAATTATTTCAAACAGATTTACTCAATGCCGGAAAAGGCTAAAGTACTTTTTGTGGTTTTGTCTTTTAGAGGAAATATGTGAGAGTTTTTATTACGTGAGATAATTGTTACAAAACTCACTAATTTTTAAAAATATTTTATTTTTAGAAATAAAATTAGTGGACTAAACAATTGTAGAACGTACTCGAGAGTTTTGCATGTTTTTAAATTAAGTCGTTCTTTTCTGTTAAAAGCCTTTCCGAAGAATATAAAATCGATAACAAATAATTTATTAATTCCGAAAGTGACCTCTGCTGATAGATTAATAATCTCAGGGCTCCCAAATGGTCCGCCATCTGAACATTAGAATTTTCATAGAAAATTTTTCTTTTTAGATTTTTCTTGAAAGCTGCCGAGAAACCACCTTTGAAGGTTAATTTTTGATCAAATTCTGTAGAAAACTATTATGAAATTTTCTGTTAGAAAATATTGGTGTTCAGTTCGCGGACCATTTAGGAACCCTGTAATCTCACTCGACCGGTTAAACCAATGGAACAATGCAAAGTATTTCACTTAGTTTTAAACGAGACTTGATTGGAGCTAGATTGCAATTTCCGTAACTTTAGCATATGTCATTTTAGCATGGAAATGCAATAAGCCACTTCTCTTAATTAATGATACTAAAATACTTCTGTCGTCCGTGCAAAGAATTTTTGAAGAATTTGGATACTAGATTGTTACAATGATGAGTATTTAAACAAACAAATGTTGTATCTCATCAGGTTCTAAAAGACAAAGTGAATTAACAAAATGGGAAAGTGACAATTTTATTTTCTTAAACATATACACAGATGAATAATTTTAAATCTGTGGTTTGCTGTTGTGTTTATAAGGTGTCATTAAAAAAGCCTACGATCAAAGTAAAATTTTTATCTTATGTAAAATCTGAGAAATATCTATCGCAATAAAATAAATAAGTTTTTCTCTGTATTTTTTTGGTGATGACCGAAGAAATCTATCGCATATAGAGTCCTGGGATTTTAATTTCGTTCATAAAAAGAGAGTCTGAAAAAACGTGAAACCTTTTTTTAATTTTGAATAATTAGACAAGCTATTACTTAAAATCCCTCATCGAATGCTCATTAGGAAGTTTCAAAATGCCTGGCCGCCGGCACCATAACTGCTTTTGTAACTTTCCTGAAGAAATGCGATAGAAAAGTAATAGTCCGATTTATCAAAAATTAGATCTCTATTGCTCTATAAATTCAGGGATGAGAGCGTTCCGATTCAAATGACAGTTTGTAACCATTAAATTATAAGGGTATCCCTTGTCTTATATTATTTTATTATTTAATGACCGAATTCTTAGATTTAATAAAGCTGATAATACTATTTACTTGTGGTATAAATTTACTGGTGAAAATCAACCATTTGGGTCGGAGTGTTTTGTCTCTGAAATTATGTGTCTTTTCCTAAAACATCGTGTACCGTGTTAAAATTCTCCGTAATCCATAAAAGTCTAAATGCGTTTTTTTCTTCAGTTGTTAAAACAATCTGCAGACTGTGACTTTAGGTGGCAACCTTATTTCGGCAAAAAAGAGAAAAAATGTAATAAAGTGTCTGGCGTTAAGATCAGATCTGGACTAAAATAGTCACTCAGTGACGAAAAATGACTTCATTTGAACAACAGTTGAAATGTTTTAGAGCAATTTTTGTTTGTGAATTGCAGGTAATAAAATGATGGATTCCAATCAGACAATGCAGGGAAATTAGGTTAAATAATGTAATTATTTATTCTTTAATTTTTTTAAAATTCATCTTATGTAGTTTATTGTTCTTAGTTAATATTCTGATATACATAGGTTTTTATATTAAAAAAAAGTTGTGGGACCAGGAAGAAAAGGAAGCTTGATCTGAAAATGTTTCAGTAAAAAAATGGCAAATAATTTCAGTCTGAAAATGTGCGTAGAAACGTAATGGAACCAAATTTATTCCAAAGTTTATAAATTTTTAATTTTAAGGTTCCGATGGAAGATTTGTGGGATCAATGTATGTAAAGCATCTCAGTTTAAAAAAAATTTTTCGTTGATAGCTGAAAATGTGAATTGAGGTTTACTGGTACCTTATTTTCAAAATCATATCATCCACACAAAATGACTGTTAGAAGAATGTGTAGTTAAAAAATGTGTAGTTAATTGGCTAAAGAATTACGTCAGTTACAGCGTGTTGCTGGCGTGTATGCATCAAATCAAGCTAAGTTCCACTATGCCAAAAGAATGTAAACCATGAAGTAGTATTTTTTTTATATCTTAATACAGTCAGGTTCTTGAGAAACCATTGTGAATTAACATTTTTGAACAAATCTAACCTAGTACTTTGCACTTCGTGTAATCACTGAAAAAAGCAGGAATCTTATGTCATTGGGTTTCAGGCAGCCAAATAGTTATTGGTAAATCTTTCATGTAAAGGATTCTGACCTTTCAGACTTGTCTGTGTGTAATAGGAACAAAGTAATATGATACCCCACGAAATAAACCGCATATAGCTCTTATTAGCGAAACAAAATATTTGGATTACTCTGGCAGAACCAAATAATATTAACTTTGTGAAAAAAAGGAAAGCTTGTTTGCTGTAATATTGAATACATTTGATAAGCAGACTTAAAACAACTTCTGCCTGTGACGTGATCGTTCAACGAAGCGAGAATTTTGTGCAGGCAACACTCCAAAGACAGACTTGTACTTATATACTGCGCATACGTAGCTGCAAAATTTTAATTTTAAATTACGGATAATTAGTAAATATGTAAACAAGCGAATGTGCGATAACTAATTTGTGGTCAAATATCTTTCATTAAAAAAAGAATGGTGTAATCTGATGCAGTAGTTTCTTCTCACGGGCTGTCCAAAGAAAACGATTAGCGTTTCAAATATTTAGATATTCTTTATATTCCTTCCTTTTAAGTTCACGTAAGTTTGAGAATATCAAAATCTTCCAAATAGCCCGGTTTTGACCCTTTCAGGGGCACCGTTTGTAGCTTGAAAACAATTAATTTTAATGCCCAAACTGACACATGACACCATGAATTATTTAGTACAATTTCGAGCTCATAATATACGTGAAAAATCTTTTCGTATTTTCAAGTTATTTTCACATTTTTCGTAAGTTGTGGCGTGAACATATTTCACTACTTTTGTGTAAACATGTGCTACCAGTAAAATGTTTAAGGGCAGTTTTTATATTTAATTGAATTGCATTTAAAAAACAGATTAATTTTTGCATCTAAAGTAGGCCTCGATGGAGTAATTGTTTGTAGAGATTCCTTTAACCTGTTTCCGAACGGGCAAAATCTGTTAGTAATATGAGAAATCACCGACTGATAACGGAATTCACAAACGAATTTTTTTAATATTTTTTTAAAAATTTAATTTAAGCTTTTATTTAAAAGCAAAATTTTACTAAAATATTATTGGTGCCGTTCGCAAGTTTGGAATTAAAATTAGGTATCCCATACTGAGTACAGTGTGCCGGAAAGTGTTAACACTTTGCGGCGCAGTGCAAATTCAATGCTTAAGTATTGAAATTAATGGCTGACACCGGAATTTGAAAACAATTTTATTTGTGAATAAGAAAACGCTATATTTCACGCATTCTATAAGCCGTAATTTTTTTCAACAAAATTCCGGTGCCAATGTAGCTTTTAAGAATTAAAATTAAGTGGTATATCTATGAAACCACCGCGACGCAAAGGGTTAAGAAAATTTCGTAAAATCGGAGAAACCCGCTTCGTAGTAGGATTGTTATTGAAATATTTGTTGAAATTTTTGTCGTAAACAATGTTACAATGGGTACAAATGTACCCGCTCCCTGGCCTAGTAAAGTGACAAATATACCATGGATTGCATAATGTAGGTAAAATGTTATTATTCCTGTTATTATTCCTTAATCAGCAATCTTCTTGTTATTTTTTTTTCAAGATACGCTGTAGAAAGGTTAGAATGGTCAAAATAATGGTGAGATCAATGAAACTTTACCTAGTGTAATGTGACCCCCGACATTAGTAATCAGCCATGATTATAATAAATGAGAATCTTTTTTATCACTGTCATTTTTCTAAGCTTCCGTATGGATTGCTTAGTTACGAGAGCAAGTTGAAATTTTAAAATATATACAAGGTAAGTCATTCAGTTTTCCAATAGGCGTAAAATGCAAGTTCATTTTTCTGGGAGTAATTTTTTTTTCCTTAAAATGTATATTCATGAAAGTTTATTGTGGCTTGTGTTGCCGGGTGATCAGCGTAACTCAGGCTTCCAAATCCTATGGACACTATTCATTTTTTATAGTTTATTTCGAGATCTTCAAATCCAGATTATTCTGCCAGTAGATAAAACGATGAAAATTTATTTAACATACAGATATTAAAAATATTTGAAACCCTGATTTACGAGGAACCTAGCAACACTAATTGTGGTTGTGTTTGAGAGGGCTCTATAATCCTTAGTTCTGGGTTCCAGTTATTGCTTTCTAGTGGAATAAATGTTTCCAAGATATTTTGGTTAATGGAGTACTGATACACGATCGTTGTTTGACATATTCAGTTGTTCCAAAAATGTCTTCTTTTTTTCCGACATAGAATTTCGAAAAAGGCAAAATTTTATTGAAGAATGCTTGCACTAATCTGTTCAACAAACCTTCTTCTACATTTCTGGTAGTATAATAACACATTTTTTACAAAACCTTTTTTATTTGGTGGCAAAATAGTTACCGAGGTGATTTTTTTATGTCATTCAAAGAGTTCTTTTTTTTTGTAAATAGAATTTTAAGAGAAACAAACAAATAAAAGGAGCAATATCCGAAGAGTAAGAAGAAGGAGTTAGAATATCTCAAACGAATGCAAGGAATTTGTTTCAGAAAGTCAAAGATACATGTGGAATGCGGTCGCATGGAAGATACCTCGTTTGTTTGCTATTTCGCAGGGTTGTTAATGATTATTGCTTCCTTCAGCTCGTCCAATTGCGAGTAATAATTTTCAGAATTGACGGGTCTGGTTAGGTTGAAGTCGCTTGTAGTTGATTAAATTTCGAAAAAAAAGACAAAAACTTTCTTGTGTAAGAAACCGGCTTAAGCGACGGGAATGGGACTTATATTTCGACTCGATCAAGATATTTTGCATTCATGGTTGTTATAAACAGGGCTCCCAAATGGTCCACGAACTGAACATCATTATTTTTTGACAGAAAATTCCATGATCAGTTTCTGCAGAATTTGCGCTAGAATTAACTTCTAAAGGTGGTTTCATGGCAATTTGCAAAAAATATCTAAAAGGAAAATTTCTCTGAGAAAATTCTGATGTTCAGTTGGTGGACCATTTGGGAGCCCTGTGTAAAGTATCCAACTTTCGTCCATGAAGACCGAACTTTTCAAGAAAGAATATTTCTGATGTTGAAAATGCGATTTACAAAGTTGCTCGCTAACAGGTCATGGTCAGGTTAATCCCTAGCAACTATTTTTGTACTCTATTTACACCAATAATTTTAAAAACACGTTTTTTACTATTTGTCATTTGAAGTTGTTGCTAAAGTGTGAGGGAAAGTTTTTATTTATAGAAAGCGATGCAAGTGGAAATAAAAAAATAGCACATGAATTCCAAAAGAAGCTTTTAAGACAATGTTTGACTGGGAAAAACAAATTCCTTGTTTTTGATTGAGATGTTCTGAGACTCCCTACTCTGTGGCCATCGTTATCTTCGATTACTTTTTAGCCTCCGATGCTATTTCTTTCAAACAAGCTAAAAAGTGTTGTGTCATCAGCCCTAAATTTTCTACTCAACCGAATTTGATAATTATTTTTTTAAATGAAAGCTATTTATTTGCAGTTGTGCCGATTTAACTATTTTTTAATTTATTTCCATATTTATATTTTATTTTTAATTTTAAATGCTTTTTACGATATTCCTTCAAAATGGTGGCAACTCAGTTTAGCTTTTCTCTCGATAATAAAAATTTATTTTCCATTATCCTTTTCCACCAGTCAAACGATTTATTTCATCAGTGAACATGTCCTCGCATTTAAAAGAAAAAAGTTAATTGTTTTCGTAAAATTTAACCACAATAAAATGATTGCGTATAATTATGCACTAATTGAGGTAAATATATATATATATTTACTGAGAAATAATATTAATAATGTAAATAAAACAACAGAAAATAATTTATGATAAAAATTAATGTCTAAAGCAAAACAAGAAAAATTTCAAATTAGGAAATTGATGTCATTTAGCAACCAGATAAATGGGAATTACAATATTATTACGGATGCCTTTTTCATATTACTAATAACAGTAACTTTTAAAAAACATTTGAAGAGAAAATGACGTCACTATTTAACATATAGCATTTTTACTCATAACAATATTACATTTCAATATTTCTTTTCATTATGGACACTGAAATTGAGATTTTACTTTCAGATGACTTCAGTTAGTGAAAATAATGTCATAGTAAAAATGCAATTAGTTTTTTTTAAATAAAACTATTTTTCTGTGAGTGCACATAAAATAAAATTTCTGGATTTCGCCAGCATTCATATTACAATTTTAACGGAAGATGTGCGAATATTTGCATGCAAAATTGTAACCGGAAAACTTGACATTAAGTTTGGAAATATATTTATTATATATTGATTCAATAATGTAATTACTTTTACTTTTTTAAAACCAAATCGATCGGGTCTTTTAAACATTTCATTCGTCGAATTCGGCGGGATTCCACTCATTTTATTGTTAAAATGAATTTCCTTTTTCTCAGAGTCTATAAAAAAGCGTTTAAACTAAAGAAAAAAACCGTTTTTGATGAATCTAGCAGATGAAGTAAATGCACGTCAAATTGTATCTCTTTCTTATTCCGCAAGTCCAATGTCTCAGAGAGAAATTGCTAATCAATTGGGTATTTCACGCCGTTCTGTTTGCTATTATATTGATAAACACAAGAAAAATGAAGTTAGTTCATTGCATTCTAAACGGCGTTGCCCTTCTAAAAGACCTCTATCGATTTTTTTTCTAATCGGAGGCGAAACTGAATTCTGCAATGGCAGAATCTACATTCAACTTTTTGCTTTTTTCTCTCGGCATGTTTTTTTTTTTTTTTTTTTTTTTTTTTTGAGAAAAAAAATAACTATTTGAAAGAAATAAAAAAATCCCCTCGTAAATATTTTGGAACCAAATGAAAAATGTTTTATGAGGTAGGCATTATAAGACTCCTGGAAATGTTGAAGAAGGTTCGCAGAACAGAATACCAGAGGTATTCAAAAATGCTCTAGCCGTTTTCGAAATTTGCTTGGGTTATTTTTGTTGAAAAAAAAGAGAGCGAACAAACTTTTGGGATAACCGAATATCAGAGCTCCCAAAAATGACAATTTTATAGTCTGTTTGCACCAGTATTTTTCTAATATGAATTTCGAAGATTATTTCTCTTGCAAATGTCGTCAAAATACATGTTAACCCTTTCCGGCACAATGTGCCCGGCCTGGATACCTAATTTTTATTCCCAAACTTGCAAACGGCGCCAATAATATTTTATTCACATTTTGCTTTTACTGTAACAGCTATAATTAAATATTTAAAAAAAAAAAAAAAAAAAAAAATAGTCAATTCCGGTCTCTGGCAGCCCTGTTTTATGTAACTAAACCAATTCTAAATAATCTATTACAGAAAAAAAATTAAAGTCACTTTCAGATCTTCAAGAGATATCTAGGCAGAAAATCGGGTTTCAACATTTTAAGAAATAAAACATAGTAGTGGACAAATCCTACTTCCTATTCTTATTTGCTCTCAAAACATTTTTCCGCCACCCCACAGGAAATGAAAGTTTATAGAAAGGATAACCTAATTTTTTCCCTAAATACCGGATACTGTTTCTTGAAAATTCTTCTTTAACCCTTTCTGACGCGGACAAATTCTGCTAGTAAAATGAGAATTTATCGACTGGAACACCGGAATTTACAAACGACTTTTTAAGTAATCGAGAACTCCTTAATGTATACTTTTATAGTAAAAACAAGGTTTTATTAAAATACTATTGGTGCCAATTGTAAGTTTGGCATTAAAATTGGGTGTGTCCAGACAACTGGCCTGGACACACTGCGCCGGAAAGGGTTAAACATTTGCAGGATGAATTTGAAATTTCAGATTGTAATTGGAGGCCGAACTGACAACCTTGCTTAAGACTAATACTATAATTTCCAAGTAGTAGCACCTTCCTAAAAAATATAAAACCCGCCATAGTGAAATAACTGCTGAGTTGCTGAGTGTCAGAATAACATCAGTAATTAAAGGTTGGTGGCTTAAATCATGTCTTCACGAATTATTTTTAACCATTTGCGGCGCGGTAGTTTCATAGATATACAATTTAATTTTAATTCCCAAACGCCACATTGGCACCGGAATTTTGTTTAAAAAAATTACGGTGTTTTGGATACGTGAAATATAGCGTTTTCTTATTTACAAATAAAGTTTTTTTTTCAAATTCCTGTGTCAATCATTAATTTCAACACTTAAGGGGGCTCGGGGGTTGAAAACTTTCCAAAAGATCGATTTTTTTATGATCTAGTTTGATTATTCAATTAATTCTTAACTCAATGCAAAAAACCGCATAAAAATATTAGCATTTTTAACGGAGTTATAAGCATTTATGTATCAATACTTACATAGCCGCATCCATATAATTTCAACTTTAAGTCGTGTTTTCTCAAAACTTGATTTTTGACGACTAACACCAAGATTTTAAAAAAACTATTTGATGGAATGGCTTAATTTTTTCTGCATGCATATAACACCATAATCTAGATTATGAATTAAGGATATAACTATCACTTAATAAAAACAGTATTAAAAAATCTCTCAAAGTTGAAAATTAAAAAAAAAAAAACCTTAAAAAATACAACTTTTTTTCCATTAAAAATACTCAAAATATTAAACTATCTAAAATATATTAATTCATAATCTAGATAATGATGTTATATGTATGCAAAAAAAAATTAAGCCATTCCATCAAATAGTTTTTTTTAAACTTGGTGTTAGTCATCAAAAATCAAGTTTTGAGAAAACGCGACTTAAAGTTGAAATTATATGGATGCGGCTATGAAAGTGTTGATACATAAATGCTTATAACTCCGTTAAAAATGCAAATATTTTTATGCGGTTTTTTCAAATGAATTAAAAATTAAATGAATAATCAAATTAGATCATTAAAAAAATCGATTTTTGAAAAGTTTTCAACCCCTGAGACCCCTTAAGCAATGAATTTGCTCTGCGCCACAAAGGGTTAAAATTTTACAAAAACTTAGTAGCACGCTTGATTATAGAAAGCATACCGAAAACGTAAAAAAGGAACATTCATCGATAAGGAACTTTTTTCTTGTGTTATTGCATTTAGGGAGCAATAACGACGGGGACTAAGCTTAGAAAATCCAATTCCTTTCGTTTTATGTTTTCCTGCCACCGAAAGCAGTAAGATTTCAAGATTGAGAAATTTGAAATTTCGGGCAGCATATATTATTAAGGACTTAATATATTTATCATTTATACCAAACTCTTTCCGGTGTGCGTTAAAACAAAATTTTTTATTTTTTTTAGAACATAAAACTGATTTGTATAGAAATCCCACATAATATAAGACTAATCTGCATTAAAAGTTGATCAATTAAAGGTATTTTTGTTTTGTAGATAGCATCCTGCGGCTGTCACAGGTGACTATATTTATATTCAGTTAGTACCAGTACTTTTCTAATATAAATGGCAAATGTTGTCAAATGTTTTTCTTGCAAATGTTGTCAAACTGTTTATTAAGTATTTCTGCTTTAAGGAATGAGTGCCAGTTAGAATTAAAAAATAGTCCCCAGTGGCAGCCCTGCCTCTCGTCCTTCTTTCTCATTGAAAATTAGACCAATGATTAATTTTAAATCAAAACAACCAATGATTAATTTTATCCCTTTGCGGCGCAGAGCTAGGTCAATGCTTAAGTGTTGAAATTAATGACTGACACCGGAATTTGAAAACAACTTTATTTGTGAATAAGAAAAAAGCAATACAGTAAAACCTCCATAACGGACAGTCCCGAATAGCGGACACCTCTATTTAACGGACAGTTTTCGGATCCCCACTACCAAACCTAAATTTTTCTATGTGCAACCTCTGAATAACGGTCATTCCGAATAGCGGACACTATTTTCGGCGATAAAGGATGAAAAAATATATTTTAACGAGCAAAAAACATTTAAAAATAAAATAAAAAAGCCTCTAAATTTATTAGGGCAATCTGTCACTTTTTTGATCACAGATAAATGTAGAGGATGGGCTGAGGAAAATCCCTCCATACACACACACGTTCAGTATTGAATTCAGGGGGTTGCCAGGGAGAGTAGTGCTGTAAAAATAACGGCAAAATGAATACCTGTATGGTAAAGTTGATTTCGAATTCTCTACCCGGTAGAAAGTATTCCTTTCGTTACTCGTTACTATTCAGAAATTGAGTATTCGCAGTCATCAAAAGTACGGCAAATATCGCATAATACAATCCTTGGAAGAATTCGTATTAGTTTAGTGCTGCCATCTATCCGTAAAAGTTACATTTATTAAATTTCCAATTTATTTTAACAATGCAAATAGAATATTAAAATCAGGGCCTTAGCAAGAAGTCAATAATTAGGGGTGGGGGAGGGGGCTCAAGGAAATGTAGGGGGGTGACTCATATATTTCTTCTCTCTCTCTGTGAATCAGAAAGATAAATTGCTGCATATTTACACTGTAGTTACCAGTGGTGTAGTCGTAAAAAACAGAGGGCACACGCTCTAAGCAGAGGGTATACACTCAAGCAGGGCCTGATTACTAACGGGGCACTCTCCCACCAGGAAAAAGAAATAAAGATTTTTTCCTTATTCATGACAGTAATCTTGTATGAAAAGGGCGTTTAAAGAAGACGAAAATTTCTATAATTTTTTTCTGGTGAGAGAGTGCCCCGTTAGTAATCAGTCTCTGCACTCAAGGCAGAGAGTATATCCTAGAGTGTATGTACTGTAGCTTTTTTGAGAAACAGCGGGTATACGGTGTAAAGTCCAGAAAGTATACGGCGTATACCCCCATATATCCTTCACTACATCTCTGGTGAACTATTCTGATTAAACTGTTGTAATAACTTCATTTTAACCCTTTGAGGGGCAAGCAATTGCGTTCGTGTAATTCTGAACTCCCACCGGAAATTTGTAAAAAAGTTATATCAAAAAGAGGAAAAGCAATTTCACGCCTGTTTTCCACTAAAGTTAGAAAAGTGAAATTTGATGAAATTTTTCTGGTGTGAATCTTCATCTATCGTAGGTGGTATATAATATATACCACCGCCCCTCAAGGGGTTATACTAAGAAAAGAATAGGATTATGGAAAATTCGAGTGCATAACTAGTGCAGTATTAAACATTAGGGTGGAGCGAAAAAAAATTTTTTTTGAAAATCAAAAACGGGTAGGTGCCAAAAGTTTCCTTTATACTAGTACATCAACTGTGTGAAATTTTGCCGCTGAAAAAAAATGGCTTGAGTCTGCGCTTTTGCTCCAAAAATCGAAATTTTGGTTAAAATTTGTCATTTTTTGACATTTTTTCAAAAAAATTAAAAAATTCCTACAGAGCTGGTTAGTATTTAAAAGTGTTGCTTAGACCTTTATATTTATCTGCTTAACATATTTAAACTATAAAACAATATGTTTATTCCCTATAGCTGGAGCAAAACAGACAACTTTTAGTAAGAAAACAGCATTACCACTCTATTGGGTCATACAACGAATTATTGATTTTAATACAGCTCTTGTATTCAAAACTACCTTGGATATGCGTCGTGGAGGTGGCTATATTTTCTATACCACCCGGCCCAACTATTCGATCATCTTAGTACAGTGTTTTATTTATGCATTGATTTGTGATTTTCTTTATAAAAATTTGGCATGTTTTCGATGCTTCCACCTTGTTTATCTGTTCTTTGCATCCACATGCTGCTGTAACTATCTTCAGGTATATTTTTACAGTTTATACAAAAAAATGACAAGCAGAGTAATGCACGGGAATATTATTAAAGGGATCTATTCGACCATCTATTATATTTTTCTAACTTACATTCAGTTGATGAATAGTGATTGGAAGTTCTGTTACCACAACATTTTTTCAGTCAATTGTATTTTTTTTACGTAATGATTTGCTTAAAAGATGATTTCAGATATTTCAACTATAAGTATGCCATCATTTATTCCACTTTTGCATTTTTTATATGTTGAGAAGCGAGCTGTTTCATGTGATGGTGATCGTCAGAGAGAATTGCAATGAAAATTTGTTCTCCATGTGTAAAGCAACCGCTGTTGTAAATAACTTTTTCTTTTGCATTAGTTTTATGCCGTTTTCTAAGTGTTTTCGTATCTAGGTAATTTCCTATTAACTTTTAAATCCCTTTTTTATGAGCGGACAACATTTGATGGTGAAATGTCCTGGGCATAAACTTATAATGCATAGTACTTTATGAGGGAATGTACGGATTCTAATCGACTATAAGTGCTCATTTAAAATTAGGAGAATTTTATTTGTCACTGTGAACCATTTTGCATGGGGTAAGCTTAGAATTGCGTATAATATTGAATCATTCGCTACTTCAACTCCAGTGAATTTCCTCTGCGTCAATTATTTGAGAAGTCGATATAAAACGTTCTAAGCTACATGGATTCAGCGGATCAATAAGGAAAATCTTTGTCTACGTACTATTCACTTCCTATTGCAATTTTTTTTTTTTTTTTTTTTTATATATATATATATATATATATATATAAAATAGAGAATAATTTTGAAAAATTATTTTCTCAAATTGAGAAAAAGATACTCAGAACAGACTAGAAATTTCTGTCGGAGATTGCAAAGCTAATTCATAAAGAAAGCTATTTCTCAGAAAGAATGGGGAATAAGAATTTAGAAAACATCTCACACAAAAGACAGCTCATAAAGTTAATAAAATTTTCCGCTTTATATAAGCACAGATTGTCAATCAGCGTTTATATGTTCACTCACAAAATGTATAATCCAAGTTTATACCTCGGGATGTTTTATACCAAATGTACTACACACTTAAATAATAGATCTAAAATCTTATTAGAAATTACTAGACTACGGAACAACACAGGAAACGACATAAAGCATACTAAAACTTCTTTAGAAATGTTGTTTTACAACAAGTAGTTTTTGCAAATTTTGCTTGCAATCCTCTGTGACAATCGTTATAATATTAAACAGCTAGCTTCTCAGCATATATTCAATGTAATAGGTTCAATAAATGATGACATACTAGAAATTAAATTCATACAATCAATTTTTAGGAAAATCATTGCATATAAAATGTAATTGATTGAAAGAATGCTGTGATAACAAAACTTCCAATTATAATGTACTAATTGCATGAAATTTTAATAAAGATAATAGACTGCTGAATAGGTTCAATTAAGAACATACCCAATACATTGCTCAGCTTCTCTTCTGTTATACATGGTATAAAAATATACATGCAGTAGGTCACACTAGCATGATCCAAATCACCCAAAGTCAGTGAATATAAAGAAGAGATAAATTACTTTGATATATAGAAAACTTATACTCGTCTTCGGGGAAAAAATAACAATTCAATACATAAATAAAACACTGGGCCTAGATGATTGGATGGTTGAGACGGGTGGGATAATGCAACAACCTCTATGAGTTATATACACAGTAGTTTTGAAAGCAACTAGGTAAGAAATGCATTCAAAACAACATTTCGTTGTATGCTCCAATAGAGAGATTAACGCTGATTTTTCACAAAAAGTTGTCAGATTTGCTCCAATTATACAGACTACAGATATTGTTGTATAGTTTAAATATGTTAAGCAGATAAATATAAACATCTAAGCAACACTTTTAAATACTAACCAACTCTGTAGGAATTTTTTAATTTTTTTGAAAAATTGTCAAAAAATGACAAATTTTACCCAAAATTTCGATTTTTGGAGCAAAAGCGCAGACTCAAGCCATTTTTTTTCAGCGGTAAAATTTCACACAGTTGATGTACTAGTATAAAGGCAACTTTTGGCACCTACCCGTTTTTGATTTTCAAAAAAAATATTTTTTTCGCTCCACCCTATTAAACATGTTGGTTTCATATGTGCAAATAAAATGAGCAAGTGTTGAAAACTTATTTTAGTTACAATTTAGTATTTTTACAAAACTGTGAAAGGTCCTCAAAACTAAATTAGATTTTTCAATATTTCATTTGGGTTTTTGGAACATAAATTCATTTAGTGACCTTGGAATCTTTTCGGGGGGGGGCTCAATCTTTTCGAGGGGGGTTTAGGAGGGGCTGAGCCGCCTGTAACACCCCCTTAGTTACGGCCCTGATTGAAATGCAATACATAATTCTACACAGGAACACAGAGCTTTAATTAGAAATGAGTAATAGGTGGGGGGGCTCAAAAAATATAGGATGGGATTCATATTTTCATATGATCAATAGCGGGTTTAACGGTGAGGCCACGGATTCATGACTTTCCCTCCCCCACGCGCTGTACTGCAGAAATATTCTAAAAACTACTTTAAAAATTAAACATACCTTAAATCGTTATTCCCTCCTCCCTTGTTCAATAATGTGGATCTTTCTGATTCTGTATAAGGTCTACTCAAATCAAAATTAGGTAACATATGACACATTTGTGAAGGCAATTTTAATCTCGAAAAATTTGCATGTGAAATTGCATCGGAAACTATGAGATTGAAAAGTGTTTCCCATTTTTAAATAAAAGTAAATTAAATAAAAAAAGAAAAGAAAAGAAAGAAAAAAAACTTTAAAACATTCCATGAACTTCGGCATTTTAAACTAAATTTCCGTACACGACTTCTAATTGCGCCCTCATGACGACATATCGTAAAATGCTAACTTAACAACATTTCTAAATCATTTTATGCATTTATAAGAAAATGCGAAACATTTTAATTTCTTCTTATCCGAATGAAATCCGTGTAACTTATATATTTTTAGAAATAGCGATGCAAATTTTCCAATATTTTATTTTATTTATTTATTTATTTCAATTCTTTTTTGAACTTCTTTTAACTGAACGCTTGGCACGAGTATGAATCACATTTTGATTTATAATTTAATTATCATTTGCTTTATCAAAAATATATCCGCTTCTTATTTCTTTTCTTGTCATAATAAAATAAGTAAATGAATTAACAAGCCATATGAAATCCCAATCATTTGAGATTCGAGAATAACTAATACGGTGAATTTTTACTGATAGGTATAAACAAGTATTCTTAAACCTTTTTTTGGCACGTACACTTGTCTCTCGTCCCCAAGGTGTTAAATATTTTTGATACCTCTAAATTTATAAAATGCAATTTCATTCTATATAACCCTTTCCGACATAGCACTCCCACTCCACGCAAACTTAATTTTAATTCCAAACTTGCCAACGGCACCAATAATATTTTTCTTTTACCAATGAAAGGATAAAATTAGAGAGTTCTTTATTTCTTAAAAAAAAAGATCATTTATTAACCACAGTGTCAGATGGTAATTTTACATTTCACTAACAGAATTAGTCCGTGCCAGAAAGGACTATTAACAAAAAAGGTTTAGAATAAATGTTACGAATATTTTAGCTTAAAAAAAGTGGTGTTTATCCCATATTTTCAATATATTGTTCGTAAAGAAAAGAACCTGTTAAACGCTGAATCGGTGGTTAAGTTTTCACTGAAAGGATAGTTTGAAAACATGTACAGTTAACTTTTTTAATTTAACAAAAATTACAAAATTACAATTTTTAAAATTTCAAAATGTACATTTTATTATTCCCTCATGTGAGGGAAAGATTCTTATGTGAAAGAATTGATCTATTATTTTTTGTAAACTTGTAGAAAGATACGTATCTAGGGCGACAGGAACGTAGAATGATCTATATGTACTTTTTCAAGAAGCACTTGATTGTACTTTTTGAATAATATTTTCTAGGAATCAATATCGTAGTATAGTGGGTGGCCAAATTATTAGTTACACGTCTTAACTTTACAGTGCAAAGAACATGAAGCTTTTTTTTTTGTTTTTTTACGTTTCGTAAAACTCTAGGATGCAAGCGCTACGCCAAAATTGGCTGATTTTAGCCACATAAGTTTAATAGCATTCTTCACTTTATTGAATCTCAATAATCTTGTCATTAAATAAAGCCGGAAATTCTCTTAAAATTTAGTGATACCAATCGGTCATTTTGGGCGCAGCGTATCCTTGTACCGTAGATGATGAACGTTATTTGCTAAAATATTGGCAAAAAATCACGAAAAAACACTACATTTTGTCAAAAGAACCCAAAAAACGGTAAATTTCGTCAAGAGATCCTCAAAAACTCTGCATGTTTTGCAAACAGATTGCGAAAAATGACATATTTTCTGAAAACATCATGAGAAAACGACATATTTCCCCAGAAGGCAGCGAACAAATGACAAATTCTGTACCGTAGATCCCCTCCTTTGCGGATTGTATTTTTCTTCGCCTGCTGTGTGTGTTTTTCTGTTTCGCTTACCTTTAACCCTCGGAAAGGCAGTGACATAAAAGATATCCGACTTTATTTATTGAGACTTTTTTTATTCCGACATTTTTTATTGAGAAATGCCACATTAACACCAGAATTTTGAAAGAAAAATCTAAAGGTTACCAAGTATGTAAAGAAAAGTAGTTACTTTTTAGAAGTAAATTTGTTTTTAAATCCTGGTGTCAATTAATCATTTCAGCCTTTTATGAATGGAAGTGCTTTGTCTTTCTAAAGGGTTAAATTACTCATTGTGATACCATACATGGCTGCCAACTACTACGCCTATTTACAGTCAAATAAACACTTTAGAAACAGAAAGTTTAGTAAATACTTAAGAATATGTTTTGTAATACATAACATTGAATATATTTAGTATACATTTTATTAAAATATTTTTGTGGTTCGAAACATGTTTATAAGATTTAAATAGGCGTAGAAGTTGGCAACTCTGTACCATACCATAATCCGGAATTCTGTCAAAGGGTATAGCCGGGTTTCATCGTAAAATATGTCCTTGAGTCAACCACATCGAGTCCTACATGGATCGATATCCCATAAAAAGAAATTCATTTCTCGCCTGATTTAAGTTTGTATCTCAAGACTATGGGGGGAGGGGTAATGACCCTGAATGCCTGTATTGGAAAAGTGCGCATTGTGACGAAACTACTAAGCAAATTTCAACGAAAAAAATAAGGGATGTAAAAAACCACCATACGAATGTTTGACAATTTTTTCAGATTTTTTTAAACAAAAGAACAAGTTTTCTAACATTTTTCCTGTTTTTAAATGAACATTTTAATAAAAAATAAACTGAAATTTCTAAGTGACCACCTTAATCTTTTTGCATGAAATATTATGAGACATGATGCATATTCACTATCAATTTCAGCTTTCTATGTATGGTGCAGCATATTAACCACTTAACTGCCGAAGCTTTAAAAAAAGAATCAACATTTTTGCTAAAAGAAATTTGCCACCACAAATTTTGGAAAATAATCTTCCCTTTATTTAATGCTCAAAGTTTCTTTTTAACTCAAACTTAACTTTTAGCAAAATTTTTAACTAAAAAAAGTTGCTGTTCGACATTTAATTTCAGAAATATACATTTATTTGAGCGAGACGTATATATACGCCCGGAGCAGTTAAGGGGTTAAAAAAGGCAAAATCATATTCCGGCGGTATGTAGAGCGTATATGGGACAAATTCTTTTCAAATCTCACATATTAATTCACACAGTATTTTTAAAAGAAGGCGTGAAATTTGTCCGAGACACGCCGGAATATGATTTTGCCCTTTTTTTTAATATGATGCACCATACTTAGAAAGTTGAAATCGATAGTGAATATGTATCATGTCTCATAGTATTTCATGCAAAAAAATTAAGGTGGTCACTCAGAAATTTCAGTTTATTTTTAATTAGAATGTTCATTTAAAAACTGGAAAAATGTTAGATAACTTGTTTTTTTGTTTAAAAAAATCCGAAAAAAAATTGTCAAATATTCTTTTGGTGGTTTTTTACAACCCTTATTTTTTTCGTTGAAATCTGCTTGGTAGTTTCGTCACAATGCACTCTTTTCCAAAACACGCATTTAGGGCCATTACCCCCCATGGTCTTGAGTTACAAATTTAAATCTGGGGAGAAATGAATTTCTTTTTACGGACTATCGATCCATGTAGGACTCGATGTGGTTGACTAAAGGGCATATTTTACTAAGAAACCCGACTATACCCTTTCTTTGGTCTGCACTGTTTTCTTTTGATACAATTCACAGTGAATGGAATTCACCATAAACAATTGAAAACATTTAATCACAAAGTGTCCCCTAAAAATCCCGGGCTCATGTTATTGACAAAGAGTCTTTTATCATTTGACGACACCTGTCAAATGTCACATGTCAGTGTTGTCAGCACAAAAACATTAAACCAAGGTTATCAGTAAGAAAAATTATAGTGCAACTAATAATTTTCAGACCCACTGTAAGTTTAATCAACATTTGCAATACAAGTATTTTTGGAAGAAATAAAAAAGAAAAAAACGATTTTGTTCAGAAAAAAAGTTAAAAAGGAACAATTGAAGGTTCCTTTAAATGGAAATGTTTTGCAATGTAATGTCTTAATCAATACACTGGACGTCTACAAATTAAAGAGTAATGACTAAACGCTTTCGAATTTACACGTTTTGTCGAATATATACAGGGTGTCCCAAAAGGTCGTTTACAAACTTAACATGCTGGTCTATCATATCATTATGAACAATATTAAATAGGAAACTAAGGGTCCCAAACGTCTTCCAAACGAGATATGCGCCATTAAAGTTTAGGGTCCAAAAATTCAAATGATTATAAAAAACACAAAAATTGGTCGATTCGTTTGCGGTTTTCACTAAAACTATTCTTTATGTCAGTATTTTCTTGAAAATAAATTATAAAGATAAATTTCAAAAAATGTCGATAGAGGGCGCTTTAGACTTTGGAGTAACGATAAACTAGTTTTTACCATTATTTTTTGCATCTCATTAAATTTTTTTAGAAGCTTAGAGATAAACTTAAATTTTGAGCTCAAAATCTAAATCGTTGGAAGTGGTTAAGTAGCACAAACTGAATTGCGAGGGGAGGTTCAAATTTCAGATGTTTATAAAAAACGGAAAAATTGGTCAATTGATTTGCGATTTTCACTAAAATTATTCTTTATGTAAGTATTATCTTGAAAATAATTTATAAAGATAAAATTCAAAAAATGCCGATAGAGGGCGCTTTAGACTTTGGAGTAACGTACAACTATTTTTTTCCGTTATTTTTTGCATCTCATATATTTTTTTAGAAGCTTAGACATAAACTTAAATTTTGAGATGAAAATCTGAATCGTTAAGAGTGGTAAAGTAGCGCAAACTCAACTGTGTTCAATGGGGGTGGGGAGGTTCAAATTTCAAATGATTATAAAAAACGGAAATATAAGTCGGTTTTCGCTAAAATTATTCTTTATGTCAATATTTCCTTGAAAATAAATTTTAAAGATAAATTTTAAAAAAATCCGTTAGAGGGCGCCTAAAACTTTAGAATAACCAATAATTATTTTTAACCGTTTTCTTTCTTTTTTTTTCTTTTTTTAAATCTAATTAAATGCTTGCAAAATTTTAGTCTTAAATTTTGTGCTCAAAATCTAAATCGATAGGAAAGGTTAAGTAGCGCAAACTGAACTGTGTTCAGGAGTTGAAATGTTACCTTCCCCACCCCTTGAACGCAGTTCAATTTTTGGCCGCTTAATTACTCACAACGATGCAGATTTTGAGTATAAAATTTAAGTTTGAACTTTTACAAGCATTTTATTAGATACAAAAAATAACGGTTAAAAATAGTTGTTGGTTACTATAAAGTTTAAGGCGCCCTCTGACAGAATTTTTTGAAAGATATCTGTAAAATTTATTTTAAAGAAAATGTTGATATAAAGAATAGTTTTAGCGAAAACCGACAAAGTTTTCCGTTTTTTATAATCATTTGAAATTTGAACCTCCCCACCCCCATTGAACACAGTTCAGTTTGCGCTACTTTACTACTCCCAACGATTCAGATTTTCATCTCAAAATTTAAGTTTATGTCTAAGCTTCTAAAAAAATTTAATGAGAGGCAAAAAATACTGGTAAAAACTAGTTTATCGTTACTCCAAAGTCTAAAGCGCCCTCTATCGGCATTTTTTGAATTTTATCTTTATAAATTATTTTCGAGATAATGCTGACATAAAGAACAATTTCAGTGAAAATCGCAAATCAATTGACCAATTTTTCCGTTTTTTATAATCATTTGAAATTTGAACCTCCCCCCGCAATTCAGTTTGCGCTACTTAACCACTTCCAACGATTTAGATTGTGAGCTCAAAATTTAAGTTTATGTCTAAGCTTCTAAAAAAATTTAATGAGATGCAAAAAAATACTGGTAAAAACTAGTTTATCGTTACTCTAAAGTCTAAAGCGCCCTCTATCGACATTTTTTGAAATTTATCTTTATAATTTATTTTCAAGAAAATACTGACGTAAAGAATAGTTTTAGTGAAAACCGCAAACGAATCGACCAATTTTTCTGTTTTTTATAATCATTTGAATTTTTGGACCCTAAACTTTAATGGCGCATATCTCCTTTAGAAGACGTTTGGGACCCTTAGTTTCCTATTTAATATTGTTTATCATGATATGACAGACCAGCATGTTAAGTTTGTAAACGACCTTTTGGGACACCCTGTATTGAAATTCTTGACGCTTTGTCCACGAATTTCTACCAAGTAACGAGCAGGTTTGACTTTATATTTCTCAGTTCAGATTTAATCCTAATGACAGTTCGGAATCAACAATAAGTTTATTTATAAAATAATATTTGCGATAAATCATATAAGAAAACGTTAAAAATGGTCATTCACTATAACAAATTAGTTCAACGGTCCTGTTTAATGTTTGCATGCGGTTTATTATCGTGAAATTTATATCTAAATTGTTCCTGTATAAACTGAGAATTTGTGTTTTATGAAATTTGTGGAACGTATTCTATTATCAGTATTTGAGGGTTGGTCGAATTGCCATTTAAAATATATAGTAATGAGGTTCCCTATTTTGCATCTTAAAATAGATAAACAAAAGTAGAAAATTATCGGTTGTTACATAATTTTCAGCGGTAAAGACAGACGCATCACCAGACACAGCGCATCTGGAAAGCAAAAATATCTTTAATTGATTAATTATTAAAGCAAGTTAATCTATGCTATTTAGGATTTCCACATAAATCAATTTTGTGTACTGAAAAACATAAAAATTTATATTTTAACGCACACCGGAAAAAGATTGGTATAAATGTGAAATCTATTCAGTGTTTCTCAACTGACAGTGTTAACTTACCAAAAGAAAACTGTTCATGAAATCTTGCTGTCTTTGATGGCAGCAAGTCAAATGCAGAGAAGATGCAGAATTCTGCTACGCAGAGTGCGCATGTTCCTTGCTTATCCCCACCGGTAAAATTTCCCTTGTTTAATGCACGCATTTTCTCAATTCAATGACATGCCTCATTAAAAATTTCGCAAAATGATCCCGTCACGAACGATAAAAAAATCTTTTTATTTATTATTCCTTTTATACGTTGCTGGTGTCTCTTGAGCATCCATTTTACATCCATTTTATTAAGTTTTTTTACATTTTTAAAAACAGTTCTTGAACATATGACTTAAAACGCTAGCCTTCAAATATTGATGTGATTATGACACGTAACAACTTACTGTAAATACACAGTATGTACACATGTATGTTATTATTTTTTGTGATCGCTTGTAATCTTCTACTTTTGAGAACTTATAATACTTGTCTGAAGCAGGGTTACCAGATTAGCCCATGATCCGAAATTTCAAATGCATAGTAAACTAATCGTTGGGGGCCACCGTAATACTTACCCATCATCGATATGTATATGAAAATAAAACATGTGAAACTATTTATACAATGCATTGCAATTCATAAACAAAATTTAAGTATTGTTAATATACATAGTAATGCTATATTAAAGAACTGCTGATGTATCAATTTCGACCATTTATATTTGGTGGGATTGAAGACGTCATAATATGATATTATACAAAGAATAAATATTTATTATTTAAATTAAAAGAACAGTATTTAAATTTTAGTATAAAATTCGAATTTTGGGATAAACATTATACCGTTTTCGTAATACTGGAAATACCTTCTTACAACCATTTCTTAAACGATTAGTTTTTAATCGAAACTTGAATATTAATTTTAAAAAATAAAAATAATAATTGTAAATCCGAAATGTGGACCAACAAACAATTTGACATTTCCTCTGAATTTCTTTGTACGATCATGGCCAAAGTCGATTCTTCCCCTTCCTTATACAGCCTTCACAGTCACCCCTTAGTTTCGGAATCTTAAAATGACTACAGTCACCATAGATGGCGTGAATACAGTCTGTAAATTATTAAATGTTACTTTTACACACAAAAATACGAAAATCGTCCCTGTATATGCGGTATAAAAGGTATTGATAATATTTGTATATTTTGTCTCGGTGTTTTGTATACTAAAAACAGAAAAACTGAAAGATATGAAGATAAAATAAATAAATACAATGCTTTAAGCACAAGTAATTAGAAAAAATTCTAAAATCATACGGAAAATATAGATTATAAGTAAATTCCTGCATTCAGTTACATTTAAATTCTTGATTGCTTGAAACACTGAGAAATTTGACCATAAAATATACAATAATTTTGTTTTAAATAATATTTACTAATTTCAAAATATTAAGAAAATTTAAAAAAAAATCTTAAACCAAACTCTTCTCAAACCAGGATAACTATTTAAATAATTGAAATATTTTTGCACAGGGATCAGATAGATAAAACAGGTGCATAAAGTTTATAGCGAACAACTTTGGAATAATTTAAAATTAAATATACAGCAAAATAAAAAATAATAAAAATCTATGATAATTATACATAGCTGCCAACATCATCCAATTTTGTTGGCCCGAAAAAAAATTTACAGAAAATTTTACAATTTCAAATCGCCGTAGTTTGCCGATTAAATAAGTAAAAGATTTCTATTAAATTCTTCCGGCTAAAAACTCGAAAGAGTTGGCAACTATGTGTTTAGAAAAAATAAAAACGAAGAGAAATTGTTAAATCAAATATTTTAATTTTCGGCAGTTATAGTATAACAAATATAACATAAAATATTTACACAATATTAAAATAATAAGCAAGTTCGGCAATCAGTTCATAACGAAATATTTTTTTTCAAAACATAGATTATTTTTTGCACGATTCTTAATCAATTAATAAATATAGAATTTCACTAGAATATGTGTACCTTGCAAACATTTTTCAATAATCTGCCCGTTGTATGTGCTGATCTGAAATATTCAAGGTTGTAGAAAGTAACAAAGTTGCATATGGAATTAAATATTCTAAATCTGGACATTTATAGTATAAAACAGTATGATAAAATTAAAATGACGTTTGCATGTTGCATAATATCGGCAAAATAAGCAATCCCTTTAGCAAACAATCGGCAATTAACATAGATCTTATTTTTCTTACAAAAAAAAAAAAAAAAAAAAAAAAAAAAATGGATATTTTCACGATTTTGAATTATTTAGAAAATATATATGGATATTTCTATGAGCACATGTCGTTTAAGCCAAATATTACAATTTTCGAGGTTTTTATTATGATTTTTAAAGTTTTTTCGCAATTCTTGCTGTTTTTTGACGAACCCGGGCAACGCCGGGCAGGACAGCTAGTACACAATAAAACAAATGAAGCAATTTCATTTATTATCAAAATATTTCTCGCGTGCTTTAGGACAGCGAGCAATTAAATATGCTTGTTTAAAGATCATTAACATGAGCGAGAGAAAATAAATCTAACAAGTTGAATTTAGATTCTGCCATTGCAGAATTCAGTTTCGCCTCCGATTAAAGAAAAAAAAAAATCGATAGAGGTTTTTTGGAAGAGCGACTCCGTTTAGAATGCAATGAACTAACTTCATTTTTCTTGTGTTTATCAATATAATAGCAAACAGTACGGCGTGAAATACCCAATTGATTAGCAATTTCTCTCTGAGACATCGGAATGGCGGAATAATAAAGAGATACAATTTGACGTGCTATTTCTTCATTGACTAGATTCATCAAAAACAGTTTTTTTCTTTAGTTTAAACGCTTTTTTATAGACTCTGAGAAAAAGGAAATGCATTTTAACAATAAAATTGTATGAATGCCTCGTTTTAACGGCCAGATTATGAAACTAGTCGTTGGGGGACCACCGTAATACTTATCCTCATGGATATGCATAATATAAAATATAAAAATAAAACATGTGTAAACTATTTACAACATGCAACGCAAATCCCAAATAAAATGTAAACGTATATTTAAATATTTTTAACACTTAATAATGCTCTGTTAATGAATTGCTGATGAGCCGATTTCGACAAATTATATAAAACGCCAAAATACTCAAGTAGTACTGGATTGCGTAAAGAAACATCCCTATAACTTCAAAAATAATAATCATATTAACTAAAAATTTACTGTGTCGGATAATGCGTCTCATTTCCAATTAAAATATCTCTTTGAATTGAAATTTGAATGAAATACAGGGTCATGAAAAAACAAAGAATGTGGAAAACAGGGTTACACATATCTCGGCAACTCATAATCCGATCGACTTCATTTTTTATACAAAATTTGTGTTATTTTATTGCCTTTTACGTATACTCCCTAAAATAAAACATTTCGATAATATTACAAAATTTTTGTATATCTTTCATCAGAACGAATATTTCGGGAGTCCGAAAAAAATAGTTCCGGATCATCGAGGTTATTGATATTTAGGCTTCGTCCCATTCTTACATTCTAAGCACATACAAAGTTTCAAGTCTCTATCTGAATTTGTTCGGGAGATAGAGCACTTGCAGACAGACAGACACACAGAAGGACGGACGGCAATTTTTTTTTCTAAAAATATGTTTTTCGGAATCTCCAGTGTCTAAGATGTGTAAATCCATCCAAAAAACTTTTTCGATGTGTTCAAAACAATTGCAAGACTTAACCCATACTATGTACGGTAGATAATTAAAAGTGTGCCACAATTTTTGACACGACACTTTTTAGCTTGTCTGAAAGAAATAGCATCGGAGGCTAATAAAGCATGTTACTATGAATTCTGCCTTCGCGCTAAATGCAGCTAATAATCGAGTTTGTAAGCATTCTGAAACATTATCGAAATGAAATGTTTGGGAGAGACGCTGACGTTATTTCTGCTTAATTCTTGTTAAATAGTATGTGGAGTTGTCGTTTCCCAAATTATGGCCATAATGCGAAATGTATTTCTTAAGCCATGCCTGATTAAAAGAATTATATTAAACAGTTAATATATTATTACTTAAGCAAATGCACTTTTATTCACGATTCAGGAAAGATAAATTTTATTTTCAAACAAAATAACTTTATTGATTTTTTGTTACTACTTGGTTATCCCGTCGACCAATTTCGCCAAAAGTCGACAAACTAATAGCCAAATTGTACATATTGACATAATCTTTTTTTAAATAGCGAAAGAACAAAAAATTAGTACAATTTTAATAAAAATACAAATAAAAAGTCGAAATAAAAATCATTTCATGATGTTTTAAATAAGTTTATCGTATTTAATATGAATGAATGTGACATTCACGGTCATCATGGCATTTAATCTTATAATCTGGCGATAGATTATTGGTCGACGAAATAACCAAGTAGTACCGATTTTTTTGTTAATACAAGGAATTTTTTGCGCAATTGAATAAATTATTTGAGGGTTTGTATGGATTGTATGGATATTTCCTCTTCCAGGAAAAATATAGTATTATTGTTTTATAAAGAATAAATCCAGTTCAAACCATTGAAGTATTACGAAAGAGGAAATAAACTATTTTTTAAATTGTGAAGCCTCAACTGTTACCGCTTTCGCAAAGATTTATTAACACCATGCAAACTTACACCAAAACATTTGTACAGAAAATTTCTCTTTATTTGAACGGCTCATTGAGTTAAAATTCCAATTAAAAAATAATGGCAAAAACTGATATACATTTTTAACCGGTTCCACTTTTCTTCGGCGGTAATAATTGCGACACATTGTAACAAGCAATACGAACTCGCGTCACTGTCGGTGAAAAGATTATAATACCTCGGCGAACTGATCCAAGTAAAAATAAATAGAAAGACTTTAGCATATTTGGGAGAGAACTTTCCCATCTATAAGGTGATTAAATAAAACGAAACTTTGTTTGCAAACTTTACTGGTGGAAGTTTTCGCCGGCGGTCATCAGAAACTGTTAATGTAATTAAAATAATCAGCCGTTCTCTTGTGACAACCTCTTCAGTTACTTCACTCGCAACTGCAACTGTGATACATTGTGTATCTCCTCTTCATTCATAATTCCATTGTTCACACGCGCAAAATTTCGCGTTATTTAAGAAGAGATTTTCTTTAAGAAAATATTGGTGCCAATAACAGGAGTTTGTCCTGGTCCTTACAAAGTGCCGGAACTACTATCGCCTAACTTCATCCAATAAAAATAAATAGCATTTTTAGTATTTCCCAACAGAGTAGAAAAGTGCTTATGCATTCGGTTTGTCTGTCCGTCTGTCCGCGCTCTAACTCCCATAAATATACTTGGATTGCTATGAAATTTTTATACGTTTTTAATGTTTACCCTAGCACAAACCCTATTGAAAAAAGACGTTTCTTCCATGATTAATTTATTTACAGGGACAGTCAAAAATTTTCCATTACATTACGGCCCATGGGGAAAAATCGTTTCAAATGAATTTTAAAGGTGTTACACCCTGTCAAACATACTCATATTCTTATGGAGTCTCAAAATGCACTAATGTATGCAGTGAAAATATAGCTATTACTTATTTACAGGGCCGCACAAAAGAATTTCATTAGATAATGATAAAGTGCGACATATTTTAAATATATTAAACTGTTTCATGTATAATAAAATTGATATATGTCACAGAAGCTTAATATAAATTATATGATACTGTCTTGCATAATATGAAGAACATGGCATTTACAGGGCCACACAAAATATTTCAAATAGTATATTCTTTCCGAAGTACCGTATGTGTGTCCGATGATGGCTGATGGAGGGGTGAAATGCATTTTAATTTTGATATACACGTTTATGTTTAACTAAATATATGCACATTATATGGTGTGTATAAATGTTATAGTTGATATACAGGGCTACCCAAAAGAATTCGGTACATGGACGCCTATGAATGGTAGTTTATGAGAATGTGATTTCAGTTGTTTTAAAATTGTTTTAGTTTACAATAAATTTTAGCTTAATGCTGAAGTGTAATAAAAGTACATGCTAAACTACAAGGCTGAACAAAAGTATTCAAGCATGTTTCCATCTAATAGTATGAATTGCTGAAAAAGAAATTTCAAGCCACTGGGCACTTTCTTGTTAAACAAAATTTTCCCATTATATCAACTGACATATGAAATACAGGGCTGTTCAAAAGTACTGGAATACATAATTGGGTATGTTTGGCTATACACTATTATTTCCCGAAAAAAACGAAGTTTTGTTAACGATTTCATGTAGTGTTGGAAAGTTCTTCATAATCTATGCTTAACGCATGATTTTTCTTACTTGTTTGTCATTATGTTTGATTGGTATGTTCTGTTAATTTGGCATTTAAATAAGTAAGACTTTTCTACATCAATTTATTGGTTGAAGTTGAAAAGTTGTGGTTGCGAACGTCATGCGGAAGGGGTTACATTTGAAGCTTCTCTATTTTAACCCTTTCCGGCACACTGTGCCCTGTCTGGGATACCTGTTTTTAATTCCAAAACATGCAAACGGCACCAATAATATTTTAGTAAAACTTTGCTTCTACAGTAAAAGCTTAAATTAGGCACTTCAATATATCTAAAAAATTCGTTTGTAAATTCCGGTGTCAGTTGATAATTTCTCATTTTACTAACAATTTTGCCCGTGCCGGAAAGGGTTAAAGGTAGGGGGAACTGGGGTACATTGATACATGGGGCACATTGATACACCCCCTCTACCGCTCACAGGGTCATTACAGGAAGTTTCACAACAGCTCCAAAAGGTGATGCGAGTGTATTCAACTACATACAGAAAATCTTGGAATGATTCAGCAGTTTGATGAAATGGGACGGGTGATTTATTGTTTTTGTTGTTCAAAAGTAAATTTGAGTTGTACAATTGAAATGCTATTATACAACTGTTCCAGTATTTTCAACCAAAATGAATACTCTCCCTGGTAAGTACAGCTACTCTTTATCAGTTCCTCATTATTTATTGTTAGCTATATTGTGAAGTGTTGGATTTGAGACTCATTTTATTCAAAATCGCTGTATGGGGCACATTGATACAGTTTATGACGGGGCACATTGATACAGCCTAAATCCTTTAATAGTTCATATTTTCATTATCTTTTATTATTTTTTTTTACCATACACTCCTTAATCCAACCTTTTTTTCACGAAAAATTTCTAATATTAGTTTTTATTGAAGTGAAATAGCTCTAATTTCTTTATATTAGAACATTTTATAGTATTTTTGAAAACAGAAGACGTAGGAACTTACCCAGCATCTAGTGCTAGTAGAACTAATAAAAGAAAAGGACGGCATTCTGGCAAATCTCGAATTTATATCGATTCTCCAGAGAAAAAAGTATTTTCGACATGAGAAATGTTAAGTAAGAGAAACAAACTGTAGAACAGAAAATGATACTTATATTGTAAACAGAATTTTTAATATAATTATCCTTTATTTTCTGTTTATGAACCTATTTATAAACAGAAAAACTGGTAATTTTTTCATCTTTCATAAGAAAGAAGCTGGTGGATAAGAAAGTGCTGGAGAACTTTCTAAGGAAGTGCTGGAGAAGCACTTTCATAAGAAAGTGCTGGGGTTGAAGTGCTAGATATGACAAAGTTACCACAGCCAACAATCAGATAAGAAACAGCCAGAACATCAGGTCATAATATATTTAATTTTGATTGTTTAATATTACTTAAAATAAATTGTGGGTGATTTGAATTTTTATAAATAAATATAAAATGGTTTACTAACTCATTTTTTATGAAAAATATGCATTGGTATTATTTTGTCGTCATTTTTCTTAAACGTATCAATCTGCCCCGGGGATGGGGCACATTGATACAAATGACTTTTTTTGATTTTTTAAAAATTACATGCAAAAATACTATATAAAACAATGATTGTACATTTTTATAACATACTACACAAGTTTTACTGTCACCTCATGGAAAAAAAACTTGAATTTTCTCCTTTCTTGACACCAAAAAAAATCTTAGAAAAAAACTGTATCAATGTACCCCAGTTCCCCCTATGTCTGTTCCTCTTTCTTAATAGTTCCATGGTTTGCAGTCGTCGCTAGCCCTTTTACAAAGGATCGAATGAGGTGTACGATTTCTCCATTAATAATAGGCAAGTTAGAAGTTTGAGTGGCTGTCAGGATCTCCAGACTTGATTCCCGTAGATCATTGGTAGTGGGGAAAACACCGCTTTGCTTGTCCCCGTCTTTCTCAAATGACTAGTTTATTACTTAAAATAAGTTGTAATGGCGTTCCCTATGTCACGTTTACCAAGACAAGCAAATGATGAAAATCATAATTTTTTACATAATTTTTAGCGAAAAAGGCTGACAAGTGGACACCTAGAAAACAAAAACATGTTTAATTGCTTGAATATTAATCTCTTCAAACCACTAAGTTTTAATTATGTTCTTTTTAATTTCAGTTATGGATTTCTCTTAACAAACTGATAACTAAAAAAAATTAAACAGCAAAGAAATATTATATTCATTTTTTGTACATAAAATTTGATGACACTCGGAAACTAAAAAAGACATTTTGAAGATTCGTCAGGTCCTGGAATTTCCAGACAAGAAAATTCTTTAATGCTAGCATTTCCTAATAGAAAATATTTCCTTAAATAAATCAAAATTCTACACGTTTAAACTAGATTGATTTTTTAATTTAAAAATACTGGTATTTCATCTGAAAAATGCTGGAACCCGTACGAGCCATGACACTTTGTCAGTTTCTTAGAATTTATTTTATTTTGTTTTTGCATTGAAAAAACATTGTAAAATATAAATTAAATATGTATTTAATAATTTATATTACTAATGGACTCTTCAAATTGTAACTTAATGCCCAGTAAAATTATTTACCTCTTCTATTTTGTAAATTTTGCACATTTCTGCAGCAAACCATATTTATATAACACGTGGCTGGCTAAAAACGTGCTATAAGAGACAAATTGCTATTTTGTTTAGTTTTGCTATCTGTTAGGCTCCATTTACATCAATTTCTTCATTTTTAACATTTTTATATACGTGAAAAAATGTGTAAATGTATGTGTCGTATAGGATACATCATGTCTAAAGAGTTTAATACAAGAAAATCCAGAAATTTTAGTTAAGCTTTATAAAAAATATTTCAATCCCGAATTTTGATTTTAATTAGTTAAATTTTTATATTTAATGTTTTTTTCTTTGTGTTTTTTAAACATATTCTATAATGAAATTTCAGGTAAGATCCGAAATATATTCAGATGGCATCAATCCAAATAAACACCCATGATCATTCTATTTTAATGCTATATTATTTATGAAGATTATCTTATATAATTTATTCAATGTTCAGTGATGCGTAATATAAAAAATTATTATCACACCGGAAAAAGTATGGTGTGAATGTGAATCAAATTAAATATATGACAGCAGTTAATACCTTCTAACTTGAAACTTTTATGTTTTCTTGAAATCATGCTGTTTTATTGTGACAGCATGTGAAGTAGAGAATAGAAATTCATCTTTAAAGTTGGATCCCTCGGTTGATGTTTCTTTTTGGATGCGGAAGCATGGAAATTGTCTTTTATTAATAGATAGTGTCTCTTCTGGATTTAGGTGTCACTTTCCAACTGTGGGCGCCCGCCCTCATGTTTGCGATGATAGATAGAAAAAAAATCTTAAACACATGATTTAACCCCTTTGAATCCCACATAATTTTTACAAGATTCGCACCAGAAACATTTAATTAAATTTCAAATTTTTAACTTTGAGGCGGAGGGGGGGACAGAATCGCATTTTTTCGACTACAAACAAAATTGCAAAATACAAAAATAATTGCATCGAAGGACGAATTTTCTACATTATTAATAATATTTCATTCTAAGTGTAATATGTAAATATCAAACCTTTCTATAAAAAATTACATATGAGTGAACTCATTATGTATAAAAATATTTTTAAAAATGTGCATTGACAAAAACTCATTACTTTTAATGAAAGGTGAATTTAGAATGGATACTTATAAATTACTCTTTCAGGTAAAAATGCGTTTTAAAAATATCTTCAAATTATATTTTTTATCTTCTGTTGTATTAAATATTTAATTCACTCAAAACTTCAGTATAATTTTCATTTTCTCGAAATTGCGTTCGTTTAAATTGCATATGTATTTTAATTAACTTTTGAATTCTTCTTTGTTGTGTGAAAGAAAATGGGACTACTCTTTAAATGAAGCGAAAAATCCAATTCAATTCTTAAACTACTTTCAAAATTTCTTATTTATAAAATTTTTAAAACATTAAATTAAAAGCTAAAACAAGAAAAAAATGCTTAACGCATTAGACTGTGAAACACTTTACAATGCATTCAGAATAATGTAGCAAAACGTAACCATTTTTAATAAGGTGAAATAGAGTGTCTAATAAAAATATAACACAATATTAGTAATTTCCATCTATAGTCGAAAATTTGATCCGAATTCTTTAAGTAACCCTGTATGAGATTTATAGATCTTGATCTATATACTGCATGAAACCAAACATCGAGTGAAGTTATAGTCAGTACACATAGCACATTTAAAATTCAATTTCAAAACTTTTATCTAATAAGGAGAATGGTACGTGAAGCCTTGTATGCGAGAAATTATTTTAAAAAATAAGATTATTACGGAAGGGTCATGAAAGTTACGAAAATGCCTAAAAACATGAAATTTTTGTCAAAAACATGAAACGAAAATTTCCTTTCTAAATATTTAAGACCTTGTTTTATGTTCACTTTTGAAGATATATCTCTAAAATCTACCAATTTTATATTTAAAAATTTACAAATGTCATTTGTAAATATTGAAAATATCGGTCAAAAATTTCTTTAACAAGCTTTATTGAAACCTAAGAAAAACCTGATCTAATAAACAATCTTTCTACTATACAATCTATCTAATAAACAATCTTTTTAAAAAAAAGTATGCATATTAAACTTTCCGTATAAATCTAAATATGAAGAAGCTGTTAACTAGCTAAATATGAAAAATTACTTTCAAAATTTTATTGCACAAGAAGTATCAATAATTTATAAATATTTCAGTAATAAAGTTGACCTTTTAAAAATTTTCTTGACATTGTATGGTCAGAAAATACCATAATTTTCTGCGTATAATCCGCGGATCAACCAATTCTTTTTCGACCAAGAAAAATTTGAAAATTAAATGTGAAATTATACATCTCGGTAAATATTTGCCTTCAATCACAAAATAAAATTTCTGTGTCGATAAAGAATTGTTTGATCCGCGGATTATACCAGGAAATTACAGTAAATAAGAAATACAATCTTAACTCTTTTTTTTTTTTGTTTATGGAAATACTTTTAACCCTTCCTGGCGACGACATATTCTGTTAGTAAAATGAGAAATTATCGACTGACACCGGAATTTACAAAAGACTTTTTAAGAATTTAAGAACTCCTTAAATTAGGCCTTTATTGTAAAAGGAAAATTTTATTAAAATATTATTGGTGCCGATTGCAAGTTTAGAATTAAAATTAGGTGCATCCAGACGTGACATACTGCGCCGAAAAGGGTTAAAAATTAATTTGTAGATAAAAAAATAAATAGCATACCAGTATCATAAATGTTCTCCTTTTATAAACATGCTACCGACCATTAAAATTTTCACATAAATATAAGATGGTGAACTATTTACAAATTTTTCTTTAAAAAAACACCCGATCTATCAATAATTCATAAATATTTTAATAATAAACAAAGTTGGAACAACTATTGTGTCATTTACGCATGTGGCAGAAAAAAAAAATCTCCTAAGATTTCCTTTTGCGCCTACAACCTCCTATTAAAAATTAATTCTTGACAGGAATTTATAAAAGATGCATTCAACAAAGAGCAGTTTATAAAGAATCTAAATTACAGAATTTAAAGTATCAACTTTTTAATAGTTTTAAAAGCATGGAACAAAACAAAACTGATTTAAGCATTTTGTAAAATTTAAATAAGCTATTTTTTAAAAAGAACCAAAAAACTAAAGTTATAAAAATTTTAAATATTTGTCAACTAGCAATGGATTTTAATTGCATTATTTTTTTATAAATGAAATGAGTTTTTTGAGAATTGATTTTTCTTTCAGAAGTTTGGAACAATGGTTCTGTATTTTAGCATAATATTCACATAAATTTTAAAGTTTTAAAGTTTTTTTTTTCAATTACAGGAAAAAAAGTGAGATCATCTTGCCATTTTTTGCTTTATATTTATAAACATTATAAAAGTTTTGTTCGAAAAAGTGTGAATATCACGCCTTGTACCGCGAGGAGTACCAGCAGGTATGTGTCGTCTACTTTCAACCTGGAGATCATTTTTCTCCGTTTATAGTATTCGAAACTAATTGAATCACTTAATTAAAAAAAGTATTCAATTATCAGGAGCTTATACAAACTTTTAGTTTAAAACATTCATTTTTCACAAAATGGCGGTCATATGAACAAAAAATTGTTTTATATTTTTAGTTCTTTGAGACGTCGAAATCAGTGAAAATCAACGAAATCAATACTTTTCAGTGGTATTGCGCTTGCGATAATCTTTCTTTGTGAATGTAATAAGACGAGAAAAATTATCACCCGGTTTGGAAAACATTATTTTGATATGTAAAACGAATCTTAGATTTCTTTGAGAGGGTTTCTTTGGACAGTATTCAGAAACACAAACGAAAACAATTCGACACGAAACGAAACACACTTCGATCAAAATTGCGCTGAGAACGCTGTTCTTATGCTACTGCGATTCAACGATTGTAAGGTATTATAAGAATACAAATCACTTAAAGGCAAAAAGTCTCACATAAAAAAGTCGAAACATTTTTTTGAAAGAAGTAGAGTCTCCCCTTAAAACGACAAAACATCTCTTTAAGTAACAATTAATTGCTATCCGTATATGTTGCAGACAAAGCCTAAAATCGCCCATCTCATGAAATGGCCAATTTCTTTTTATCCTCCCTACCATGTTCAAATTTTACTGAATCCTGATTCCTGAATCCTGACATTTGACACAAGAATTGTTATTTAAAATATTTTAATATAATTAACTTATTTTTCTGAATCAGTTTTGTAACTTTCTTTATGAAAAAAAATCTGGTTCTAATCGTATAAAACAAATTATAGTTATGGGTCGATTAGACCCATTCATGGTGGGAAGGTTAAATTGATTTATAGATGGCGAAACGGTGTTTGCATCTTATGGTATTTGAGTAAATTCTGTCAACTAAAACGCGAAATGGCAAGACGCGGCAGGCCAATCTCTAAAAATCTGCGAAAACTGTCATTTTGATCGGTTTTAGAACGCTTTACAGTCATTTCATTCTTTTGAATTTTGATATTTTTTAGAAAAATTCGTATCATAAATGTATTATAATTTTATGTTGAATTTCTTCACAAAAAGGGCAAATTTACAGCGCTTTTTGCTTCTTCACAAACCTGAAGTTAGGTCACCGACAATGCCCTGTGTTGAAGCAGAGTCTTCCGTCACCAGTTATTATTTTTTGGAACCATCATCTATTACTTATTAAATCGCTGCGGTAATTCCAGGGTGGGTAATAAACGGCCTATCTTGGAAGTCGTTAATATCGGAATTCACATGATTGTCAAATTTATATACCACGTCAGATAAAAATGTCTGGCATATTTTTTTTCTTTAAGGTAGCGCGATAATTACTAAATGCGTCGTTAACATTAATTCAAAAATAGGATTGCATTAATATGTTTCAACATGTGTGTCACAACTTTTGCAAAACATTGTAAATGTTTTTACAATATTTCCACAAGAAATAATACACTTTCAAAATAGTGTTTTTCAATTATTAAAGAAATTGCATACTCGACTTCTACGGCATCCGATATTTGATCTTTTCCACACAAAATCTAACATATTATTCGAATATTGCATCTCGCTTTTGTGTTTAAAAGAAAATTACTTATGCTATATTACAGGAAAATGAAATTCCAGAAAGGATAAAGAAAATATCCTGTATTCAGAAAAACGCTGAATGGAATATCAAATAAGAATCAAAAATCAAATTATTAACTTACATTAGACTTCGAATATAAATTTAACAAAAGAACAGAGTTATTTCAAAGCTTTTATCATCCGATGAAAAAAGAGATTTATCCATAATTTATAAGTTTTATATTATGGAGAAAACTTAATATAATAGTTTTTTTGCATTTATTATTGAAAGGAGATTGTGTTAGCCATTGATATAGTATCTCACACAACTTGCTATTCCATGGCATTTAAAAAACACGAAGAAAAATGAAAAAGCACATTAAATAAATAAAACAAGCATGCCAAAAATTTTATTTATTGATTATATAACTCTAATCTTTTAAAGAAATATACAGTGTTATAAGTTCTATCCCTAGAGAATATTATCTAAAAAAAAACTGTGTAACTGTTCTCGATTTTTTCCACTATTTGTTATGTGAAGTACATTTATTTGTACTGATGATGCCTTGCTAGTAGCTTGGCGAAGCGTTTGCTTTTTGTATTTTTAAATGTTTTTTGGTGTTTTTATTTTTTGTATATAAATTTTAGTTTTTTAAATGTATTCAAGTCTCCCTTAGTTTACTTTATTCAATCTTTTAATGTACAGTAAGTTTAGATTTGCTGGATTATACATTTTCAAAGTTTGTGCGAATTCAACCAATGATAAATTCAAGACACGGAGTGCAAGAGAAAGATGTCTCTCTCGGAACATCAATATGAACGCCTATCTTTCCCTGCATCTCCATACTGTCTCGAATTAAAATGCAATGTTTCCACAGGGAAAAAAATATTTCAATTCAACGTTGAATGTTCAATTCAACCTTTACGTGTTACTAGCAAAATCTGCAGCTTTGCTGAAGTAATTCACGAAATATGGTAAATGGTAATTGTGTGCTATTTTTATTAACCCTTTAACGATCAAAGCATTTTCACTGCCAAGATGTCAAAATAAATGAATGACACCGGTAATTATGAACAAATATATTTCTAAATAAGAAAACGTGATTTTTCACATACATAATAAAAGGGATATTTCTAGATAAAAATACCGATGTCAGTGTTGCATATCGGAATTAAAGTTTTGGCGTTTCGTGGCGAAACCAATGAACGTTAAAGGGTTAAAAGAAAATATACTGCTATGTATAATGAAATTCTTACTATTTAATCAACAGTTTGACTAAATGTCATTCCCATACTATGCCATATTTAAATTGCATCAGATTTAAAATGGCAAAATTATAATATTACCAAAATATTAATTAAAATATGCATTTACGTTAAACATCTATTTCGTATTTCAAGAGGTCTTTTTAACCATAGTTACCAATTATAAGACTGCTGAAATAATAATATTTCCTTTCTAAAAACAAAAGTATTTTTATGTGAATAATTAAAAAGAGAAAAAAATCTGTGAAAATGACGTCATATTTAAAACTATAACTTTATAACTCTTCTTTTAAAAAGTTTAACTGATCATCAAAACTGGTCATCAAACATGAAAACAATAGCTTATTTGATCTTAAAGTTTCACAATAAAAGTGACATGAATAGAAACCTGTTTACTTGGGGATTCTCAAATTTTTTTTCTGTTCCTATTATTATAATTCGATCTTACGTAATCTGTTTATAGCCGATCGAATGAGTGTTTCTTTTTCAGAATCTGTGTTTGAATTCGATTGAATCTGCGTGTGGATTCGATTGAATCTCCCGACAATTTCTTAAGGAAAGGTATTAATACAATAATATAAGCATTTGCGACGAATTAATAAAAACGACGCATATTAAAAATTACAAAATGAAACGAAATAATCCCGTTCAACGATATAAGCTATGAAAGTAATATTTTTAACATTACACATTCTTTTGTGCAAAAATCTTACATAAAATGATAACTTTTTCCGAAGGTTTCTTAACAAAAACCTTTACCGTAACATAAAATTTTTTAAATAGAAGTCAGGTCTCAGGTCTTACACATTTCAGTAGCTAAATTCATCATATTTCATCCTCGGTCATATAGAGTTGCCAAGTCTCCGGCTTTTTGTACACCAATATTATTTTACAGAAAAAGTTGCTATTTAAAATTGCCGAAATGTTCCAATCTGTATTAAAATTTTGGTTACCAAAATGCCGGAAGCTCTGCAGCTCTGGTCATACATCTTCTTTCTAATATCAGAAATTTGTAAGTCATGTACCACCAAATCATGAAATGATGAAGACACAGGTAATGTTTACTTTTGCCAAAATGCCAAAGTTAACCAAATGTTCAAACACTCATTTGTTCCCACAAAATTCTTAGTGGCAATCAGTAAAATCAATAAAACTACAATAAAAGTAAATTGATTCATAAGTAAAACACAGCAGCACCAAACTACACAATTTTTTTTGACGCGAAGCAATATCGTATTTGCACAGATATTATATTTTTTCTGAGTCATTTTCAAAGATGAAGATGGAAGAAGAGGAATATTTTTTAGAGATGTGCTTTCAACATTCTAGTACAACTTTTTATTCATACGTACATTATATCGCTTTTTCCCATGTCTTCATGTAAATAGAGAAATTTTAAAACATCGAAAATAGATCATTTTACATAGTCTTTAGCAGGTTCCAGATTTTTTTTCTTCTTCAAAATGCCCTACGTACATAACACGGATTTATTTGACGCACAGTATGAGTAAGAAAAAATTTAAAGGTTCATATGATAGAGCGAGGTGATGATAATATTTGAAAATGAGACAGCCAATGACCCCGACTTACTCTAAATTTTAGTTCCTGAAAAATATAAACAATATGTCTTAGACGAGCGGAGGAAGCTCTGAGCGCAATGTCTTCCAATCCAAGGACCGTTTTTATTTGATCATTTGAAAAAAAAAATGTATTTTTGTCTCTATAATTTTTTCCTTTCTACAAGTTTGAAAAATGATGAATTTTTTAAACTTATGTTTTTGATGATCTAGCAAAAACAATTACTTTAACCCCTTAATGGTCGCATTAAATTACGGTTAAAAAGTCAAATTCATTACTACCACCAAGTTTTTGAAAAAAAAATATTCATCTTGTTTAATGACAAGTAAAATAATACCAGAATAAAACCAATTACACTATTTTATAAAACTGGTGGGAATGAAACAATTCTAAATGAAAGCTGTGAAGCAAGAGCCCGTTAATGTCCCGGGCGCAACGATTAAGTGCTTAAGGCTACAGTGGACTCTCAAAACTAATTTTTTTAATTTTCAATAATTTTTTTAAAAAATTTCTGGAAATAATCATAGTATACATATCTCTTATTTCACAATTTTTTAAAAAGATACATTCAATAGTTTTTGAGATACAGATTTTTCTTTTTTTAAAATTAACGAAATATGGCAATATTTCAAAATGCTCCATGCGAAATTCTTTATGCCCAATTTTTCTGGTTTTTTGTTTAGAATACTCTCTATGTATGTGTTAACAAATGTTACTAAGCATTTTTAGCATATTACTTGTAAAACCTTTAAAAAAATGATTTTAACTTAAATCTTTTGTATTTTCAGTTAAAAAATCATTAAAAAATTCCATATAACTGAAATTTTAAAAATGTACATGCGTCTAAAAAAGTTTATTTCTAGTAACATTTGTTAACACATACATAGAGAGCCTTTTAAACAAAAAATCAGAAAATTGGGCATAAAGAATTTCGAATGGAACATTTTGAAATCATGAAAACGACGAAAATATTCATTCTGAGAAAAACAGGTTTTAGTAACTAGAATGGTTATAATTGCTTAATATTTTCCTACTGACACAGTTTCAGCTATTAAGTGATATAATATTATTTCAAGCTTATATGTAAGTGTTTTATGTTTTTATGGTAATTCACATAAAATATGGGGCTTCGACAGTAATTCATGCAAAGGACGTCAAGTATCTGAATTAAAAAAAAATTATCTGAAAGGTAACATTTTGTATTTTTTAATGATTATTTTTTTAATTTTTCTAGAAATATTCATGGTATAAATATCTTTTATGGTACAAATTTTTGTTAAATAAATTAAATATTTTTAATATTCTAAATATATTAATATTTTTTAATCTACGCTAAAAATATTGGGGACAAAAAGCAAATCATCTAAATACATTGTAAACAAACGCTTAAAGAAACAGTTAAATTTTACACTTAAAGTATTGTTTTGCGAAATCACAAAATTAATAAGTATAAATAAGCAAAATAATAATATTTTGTATGGTAAAACTAAAAACTAGGCTAAATTTTACGGTTGTGAATCGGCAAAAAAGTAAACAAAGGGGCGTGGCAGAATCAGCTGGACAAAAATGCTTCTAATTCCAGTAAAAATAGTCGAAATTGAAAAATTCTTTTTGTGTTCAATAGCAGGGAGTTCATATAATGTTATTATGCAAAAAATGAAAATTCGACAATTTGATGATTTTTTGCGATTTTGAAAGTCCACTGTAGCCTTAAGCACTTTTGGGGAATAACAAAATTGTTTAATAGAAAACAGCTAGGTTTCATACGCTTCCTGGAATTTTCCGACCTGGAAATCTTTTGGAACCAGTATCTTCGTATTAAAATATCCGCATTAATTAAGGCCAAATTTCGTGTGTTTAAACTAGAGAAATTTTTCTATAAAAAAATACCGGTATTTCCTATGGAAAATATTTTGATGCGTAGGAACCTTGACAGTGATTTTCCATAATCGCTCAAATGATTGAGTATGACATCCAAAGTTAGGGTCAACAAAATTATATTGGTATTTTACTGCGAAGTATCCGTTGTCAGTAACTCGAAAAATCTTCATAACAAATTCCATAGCCCTAACATAATTTTATTTCTCATTATCAGATAAATACAAAATTGAAATTCTTGCATTGTTTAGTTCTGATTAAATAATGATAAAATAATTATCCACGTTCAATAAGTCAGAAAATTTCCAATGTTTTGCTATTAATATCCTTTAAACTTGGAAGAAACAAATGGGGATTTAAGACGTAGTACTGTTTGTCATTATGTGCAAGTTTACTGGAACGCCGAATACAATTTCATTATCGTAGTTTGAATTGAGATTTAGGAATATTTTGTTGTATGTTATTTATTTAATATTTTAAGTACATACTTTTAATGATGTATTAAAAGTCGGTAATTTTGATATTTGATATGTTTTTAAAAGTTACTTTTGTACCAATAGCGTTAATTCTTTTTAATTGCTTCATTCAACGAGATCCATCATGCGCGCCGATAATTCAACTGACATGATGGAAAAAACCCATTCCTCTACAAACTATTTATCCTCTTTTATTGCTTCATGCTGCTTTATGATCAGTATGTTAACGTGAACGAAACATAACTGATTGTATTAGAACAACTAATTTAAAATATTTTTACTTTATACAATATTTCAATAATTTTTCCGGTGCGATAATAACTTTTTAAAAAATATTTTTACTCTACTGCTTGGAGAGGATCGACTGGTATATGTGTCGCATAAGGTGCTCAGAATCCTCGAATATTCTCACCAGTAATTTGTTTTTGTAAATTTTGTGTTATTTAATTTGAGCATTTTCGCAATTTATGTAGACAATTTCTTTTCTTTAAAAATCCTTGATAAAAGATTTAAAATTCTGTAAAAGATGCTTGTTCCGAAGATGTTGAAAGGTAGATTTTCGCATAAACTGCCTTCTTATGTAATTCTCTTATACATATATATATAGGTAAAAAATGCAGTAATCCCTTAAGGGTGTTCTTAAATCAAAATGGGCAACTTTGTGACATAAGTTTTAATTTATTTTTGTTCGGAAACGCATGAAACTAGCAGGTGTATTATTCAGAAACTGTCTAATTGCACTCAATTTTCTATTTTTTAACAAACGCGACAGATTTTTCATAACAACCCACCAAAGTTGACGTTTTTCAGCACATTCTCCGACGAAAACAGAAAAACCAGTCGAAAAGCAGGAGAAAAACGGTCGATCTCGTGATCGAAATAGTTTATTACTGGGAAAGTAATTATCATAAATTTGAAAACTAAGTTAGACTGGAAATCATTTCCATGGTCAGGCCTTTCAATTTTATATTTTTCTGTTAAAAATATGAATTTGCAAATGTGTCAAACCGTTTTGAACGTGTTGAGCGGAACTGTTGATAACAACCTGAACATTCGTGAGGGTTAAATTTCGCGAATTTCAAACCCGTGGCCGTAAATGCTTAATTTTACATCCTGTTCGCACCACAATTGAAAGAAATACATTTTGTATTATACTTTTTTGCAAATGTTATCATTGCATAGGTAAAAAGTATTTTTTTTAAGTGTGCGAATGTTGAAATGTTCTGATTTTCTTTTTCGAGAATTATCAAAGCTCGCGAATGTAATCTACAATGTAAATATTCGCCAAATTGGCTAAAACTATAAAGAAGATTCCTCTGCCGAATGTTTATCATAAGGAAATTAAATTATATTTCCTATTCTTTCCTCCATTCAGACATTTCGATTTCAAGTGATTCTGGTTTATGTGGATTTTCCATCCTCAGCATTATGTTTTAAAACAATCTGGCACTTATGTTGAGCGTTTGAATGTCAAGTAATTGTGCCTGTGTAATATTGATTTTGCATTAGAAAAGTCCAATTTTCTGTTATCTATAAGCAAAAGCTATTTTACGATTTTTTCCCATCGAATTAAAATTTAATTAAAAAATTCCGGCAGAAAACCTGATTCATATTTGGTGGGATATAATCTATCACACATCGCCTCAATGGGTTAATGAGTATCTCCATTTGTTCGTTAGAAAATTATACGTATAATCACTTATCAAAGCATTGAATTTGATTATTTTGAATATTTTCATTAATTTATATTTTAATATTATCTGCATTAAAATACTATATGAGAAATAGGTTTTACATACATATTAGAGCATTGACTTTCTACACACCTAAACAATTTTGTATAAATAAAATAATTTTATGCATCAAAACATGCATAATGAAACAAAATGAGTACTCGTATACTGAATTACATTATCAAAACATATGTTCTGTCGAATTTATATCCGCAATATTCAAACATTTCAAATCATTAGTATTCTGCATAAGAATGGAATCAGTACAAAATTTTATAGCATTTAACCATGAAAAGTATTATGTAACAGCATTTTTAAACTTAAAATAAATTCTCTAATATATTCTTTACGATAATCATACAGTTTATATAAGTAAAAATATTATGTTAATTAATGTGCTTGAATAAAAAATAATGAAAAAATCTGACCTGGATTGATAACAGTGATAACCATCTCGATACCCTGAGTCGATAATCATCTTGTATTCTTAGAGAGTTTTCGTTATTATTTAATAAGAATAAGAATAATTTTATTTGTGAATAAGAAAGAATCTGTAATTCATAAGTATAATAAATGGAAAATATTTCACAAAAATTTTGTTCCCAGTGTGGCGTTCGAGAATTAAAATTAAGTAGTTTTATAAACGTTGCATTGCCTCTGAAAGGGTTAAAACAATTATTATTCAGGGTGCGTAGTCTGGAAGCACCTTGTAAGGACCTTTTACCAGAATTTTTATAATGTAATATTTGTTTTATTTAACCAAAAAGAAATCCTTTTTCTGATGTAACAACCAGTACTTTAAAGAATTTCTGATACTAAAAGAATTAAAATCCTCTGAGTTTCTTGATAACTACGCACCCTGTTATTGATATTAATTTTAATCTCTAATTACAAAACATGAAACACAAAAATACCAAGCAATTGCAAAAACAACTTACATATAGATCGCTATTTAATTAACCAGTTAATGGTCGTACAAAATTACGGTTTAAAAATTCAAATTCATTATTGCCACCACTTTTTTGAAAAAAGGGTTCCGCTTATTTAATGGACAAGTAAAATAATACCAGAATAAAACCAATGACACTATTTTATAAAACTAGTGGAAATAAAACAATTCTGAATAAAAGCCGTGAAGCTTAAAGCCCGTGAATGTCTCGGGCACGACGATTAAGTGATTAAGTTGTCCGAAATTTTTTTTCCTTTTTTGTAAAAAAAGGCGTAGAAATTTCGATAAAGGTAATATTTGATTGAAGAACGCTTGTACAAACTATTATTGTATCAATTGCACAAACCTTCTTCTGTCTTTCAGGTAGTATAATAACGTCTTCTTTCCATAACTTTTTTTGATTTGATGGCAATATACTTACTAAAGTCTAATTCCATGGGTTCTGTAGTGTAAGTCACATAACTTATTAATTGCTATGCTTGTTAGCCACCGTTATTTTCGAAAAGTCTGCTTAACCTTATTCAATTAATGAGAACGTGCCAATAAAATTAATCAAATTTTTTTTCGTTCTATAATACTGGTAGCCAAAAATCGTAGCCTGTGACTTACACTACAAGTACTCATGGAAATAGCCTAAAGTGATTTTTTATGTCGTTCAAACATTTAATATTTTTGTGGACAAATTCTTTAAGAGAAAAAAAAAACCATATAATAATCGGAAGGAGCTCTGTAAAGAAGATGGGTCAAAATGTCTCAATCGAATGCAAGAACTTTTTTTCTGGTAGTCAAAGATGCATGGTGATTGGAGTCGTCATAACGAAAGATAATATCTTGTTTGTTTGGTAGTTCGGTGTGTTTCATGGCTATTACAACCTTCAGTCGTCCAGTCGTCATTAATAATTTTCAGAATTGATGGTCTGCATCGGTGGAAGTCGCTCGTAATAGATCCAATATCGCCAAACAGAGACAAATACGTTCTTCTATAAGAGTCAATCTATAGCGAAAGGAATAAAACTTTTATTTCCACTGGATCTGGATCGTTGGCATTTCTGGTTGTTATAAAGTATCCCTTTTTCGTCCACGGGGACCAATCTTTTCAAAACATGATCTTTTTTTATGTTGAAAATTTTATTTACAAAGTTTCTGGCCAACAGGTCATAGGCATTGCGGAAAAATTCTGTTTGCATCAATATTTTTAGAAACACGTTTTGTTGCATTTTTCTTTTTCAAGTGTTATCGAACGGTGAATAATAGATTTCTATTTACAAAAAGCGGTGCGAGTTGAATTAAAAAATAACACATGAACTACAAAAAAAAGTTTTTGGGACAATCTTTGACTGAAAAAAACAAACAAATTCCTTGCGTTTGATTGAGATGTTCTTACATACCCTCCTTACTCCTCGGACATCGCTCTGTCCAATTACTATTTGCTTTTTCGCTCAAAAATTTTCTTCACCAATAAATAAATAAATAAATAAATAAATAATTGTTTGAATGACACGAAAAATTACCGTGGGAGGTATTTTGGAACCAAATTAAAAAATCTTTTGAAAGAAATCATTATAACACTTCTTGAAATGTAGAAGAAGGTTCGTAGAACAGAATAGCACAGGTATTCTTCAATAAAAACTTACCGCTTTCGAGATTTGCTTGCGCTACTTTTCGTCAAAAAATGAAAGAAACTTTTGGGACAACCTAATATTTACTCATTATTATGAATTCATTAACAACTCAATTATTGTTTTGCAGTACATTATACACAGTAACAGTAATAAGAGTGTAGTTGTACGAATTCAAAACAGGAAAAAATAGGAACATTCTAAGAAATTGTTAGTTTAATTTTTGTTAAAACTTAAAAAGCGCATTTTCGATTTCAACGAAATTAATTTTGAATAAAGTACATACCTTATGCACTACTGTGCAATTATATGGTTTGTGTAAGTATGACATTACTATATAAAAAATTTACAAGTATGTTTGTTTATTTTTCAACTTTAAAAATTAAGTAAATATCGGGAAGAAATATATAATATGAGCTCATATATTCTTCAATATTTGGTGTTCATTTTTTTAAAACTAATTATTCTTTTTGAGATAAACGTTTTTGAAAAATAATACCGCCGGTGCACCCTTCCCCGATTATATCAAGGACAGTTCAAGATGAGAGGTTAAAAACGTCACTTACCACACATGTTATTTCAAATACGACCATAACCTACGCTTTTCCCTCTAGAACCTTTAAATACTTTCCGGCACACTGTATAGAGTCTGGGATACCTATTTTTAATTCCAAACTTGCAAACGGCACCAATAATATTTGAATAAAATTTTGCCTTTGCAAAGAAAGCTTTAATTAAGGAATTCATAATTTCTAAAAATGTCGTTTGTAAATTCCGGTGACGGCCAATAATTTCTCGTTTTACTGACAGAATTTGCCCGTTCCGGAAAGGATCAAAGGAATAAGTGTAGATGCAGTTAATGGGCACTGTTATTCATTGTTGTCGGGCAGTGTTATTCATTGACTATACTTTTAAAAATGAGCGTAAAAAAAACTTGCCGTCAATATATGTTAATTTAGCTGCAAAATATGCATTCAAAATTTCGAGGAGATTAGATGTTTTGTTTTTGTAATTTGGGAAATTTTGTAGCTTAAATTAATAAAATATTTTTATAGTGTTAAATTAGAAATTTCTTAACTACTTTTTTAACAAAACTGAGTTGAGCTAGAAAACACTCAGTTAAGAAAAGTTTAAAATATTTTGAAAAAATACACTTTTGAACGACTGGCGTTCGCCTGAATATTTTTCGTGCTGTCAAAACTGACAACAAAGAAACTTGAAACACACTCGAACGAAGATGTGTACATGATGAGGTACCGAGCTGAAATATTTAATATTTACTATATTTATGTTATATTTTTTCTGGCATAAGGTTTAATTTTTCTAATGATCTTTATTGATACACAACAAAGAAAATAATTGCATTAATGGATGGTTGAATTAGTGGTATCTATCTATTAGCACTTAATAGACTATGCAGAGTTGCACAAAAGTTACTAAAAGTTGCGCAAAAAAATACTACAATTAATCTCTGGATTGTTGAAAATCGGTTAAAATATCGCAAGAGCATTCTGAATGTGGTACATAATCTATGTGTAGCTCCTGTTGTTTTCATTTGAAATGAAAATATTTATTTTCTGTTTTTTGCAAATATTTTTTCTTTGTCTTCAATTATTTCGCAACGGAAGAACTTTTTTTTTCGTTTAGCCATATTTATTTTTATACGAATCATTTTTCTTATTTTTTTTAAAATGAAACTATATTTTAATTGTTTTCATTTATTTTATGATGAAATAATTTTTTGTTCGTTTACATTAGCTTTAAGAACATACATTCTTTTTGTCTTTTATTATTTTGAAATAAAATAATAATTGGCGGGTTTTTTGTATATATTTATTTAAAAAAATTCAAAATTATTAAAATTGCTTATTTATTGTTTTATTAGTATGATCTTTCTCAATTTATGCCGACAGTGATTAAGATAGGGTTGAGGATGTTTTAAAATCCCTATCAACGTTTAAAAAAAAAGCTCATTTTAAGAATTTTCTTACATTTTACAATTATTCTTTTAGTGAGCTACACCAGTCAACTATTTTTAACCCTTGTCATTCCTTTGTCTCCGCTGCGGAGACATCGTCGTTCCTTCCAAAATTTGTTTTTGGCGCCAATAATAAAGGAAAATAAAATTTTCCTTATTTAATCAGAGAATTTTTGAAATCGTCTATTTCAAAAAAATTCTTTTAAACTTGTTGGATGTGCCAATTCCAAACTTTCTTCTATCTCATACGTACATTTTAATATTTAAAAAAATAGTTATTCATTTTAATGCTTTAATAATTTTATTTCAATACCATACCAACTTTGATTTTAATTTTAAATTTCTGCTTTAATCAATTAATCGGAGTAAAAACGAATTTCCGTCTCTGCAAGAGCCGATGGACAATAGAATGACAGGCAGATTTTTTTTTTCAAATTCAGGGAGGACCTGCTTGCCTTACCAAACAATAATCATATACAAAAAATTTAGTTCAGTTCTAAAAGTAACTTCATACACTTTTATGCGGTGCAATATTGAAAATGGCATAAAATTCGCTATTCAACGCCCCCTTCCTACGGATTTTTTTCAAATTGAGGTTGATCCAACTAGCCATAGCCATATACTTACACAAAAAAATTCTTTCAATTCGATGCATAACTTCATACACTTTTGGTCAGTACAGTATTGAAAATGGCACAAAAATCCTGATTGCAGCGTCCCCTTCCGGCGGAATATTTCAAAACTGAAGGAGGACCTGCTTGCCACAGCCAAAAACATTCACAAAAAATTTGGTTCAATTCTATGCATAAATTCATACACTTTTTGATGGTAAAATGCGACATACACATAGACAGACACACACACACACATACAGACACACGGACAGACAGACATTTTGTAGAAACATGTTTTTTGGAATCGCTGACCCTTAAAACGTGTAAATCCGTCGAAAACCGGAAGTCGAAAAAAATTTCGATTACAAAATTTTCTTCTATTGAAGATAGAAGAAAGTAAAAAGTGGTGCAAATCGAATAAAATTTGCGTAAAAGGCACCGTAATCCGAAGAGTTAGATTCTGGTAGTATGAGTATTTTTCAAACATAAATTTTAAAATACATTTCTTTTGCAAATTTTGCTAGAGTGTTTGTTAAGTTATTTCTGTTTTAAGAAATTTACGACAGTTATAATTAAAGAATAATCGCCTATATCAGTCCTGTTTCAGCGCAATGACTGAACAAGGTATTATGTTTCGGTTTATAAAAATCACATGCAGTTATGGAAGGAAGTAAACTGTGTTCCTCCGCTCCCATTCCCCAAATGCACATAATAATTCTGCAGAATATACCGTATAAATTATCTTCGATTCAACTGATCGGACACAACATCTACTTTCGAATGCTTATCAGGGCAAAGGGTAGAAGAATTTGCCGACTGAAAACTATACCTATTAGCTTCATTTCTCACAAATTTTTTCACGATATTAATCCTTTGCACTCGAAAGATTATTGACTGTTAGTGTCCAGCTAAAAACGGTTCTCCAAATGCTCCGTACACCATTATTTTAAACTAATTTTTCTTCGCCTTATCTAACGGCCCAATAATCTGTGATAAAAGAAATCGAAATAAACTGTAAGACATTTGTGCCGTCAAAAGCATTTGACATCCCGATTCATGAGAGACACTTGACAACACTAATGATGAGTCCTCTTTCGAGTGCAAAGATTTAAAACACTTACACGGGTGGAGGAATTAAGCCTTCCGCTTCAAATTTATTTAAAATTGATAGATTTATATTAAAATGTTTAAAAAATATATTTTACATTTATAATGCACAAGAGTCGATACCTGTTTCACCTTTCCAGTTAATTTTTTAGCTACGAATGATTAGGTAAAATATCCCCATTTATAGGAAGTGAGCAGGGGGGGGGGGTAAGGACCCCTCCGCACATCTTTAGGTTTTTTAAAATATCCAAGAAACTATGGGTTTTTGCAAAAAAAAAAAAAAAAAAAAAAAAAAAGAAACTCTAGCATTAATTAAACAGCATAAAATTATTTACAAATGACATGTATACGAGTGGAGCCTCGGTTATCCGTTGGACACGGGACCGGACCTTAGCCTTGACGGATTCACCACAAAAAAAAAAAAAAAAAAAAAAAAAAGATATTTTAATTTAATTACTCCTTATCTATAGAATTTTTTTAAATAATGCAACTGAAAAAAAAAGAAAACAGCTTAACTTCTGAGTACCTACTAAATCGATTGACAAAGGTTTGAGTAATCGCGTGGGAGTCAATATTTACGATGAGCGGAAAGGGAAACATAAAAGTAAACAAAAGCACATGATTTTAGTATTTCTGGTGTCATTTCCTCGGGTTCGCGTATCCCATATATGTACCCTTTGTTTTTATTTTTCTATCTCGTATTCTTTCGTACATTTAGTAGTTTCTATAATCCACTATGGGGACGCGGACGTGTGTTTATAGTAGTTCGCCTTTATATTACTTAACATCTTCTACACTCCCCATGTCAACAGATAAATGTTTCATTTGTGCTGCAGATGTTAATGAGTTAAGAGGTGGTGTAGCACGAGTGGGTGAAAAAGGAATCGAAAATTAACTGCTTCCCTGATTTGTCTGTAAGCCATAGAGACAACGTGTTTTTGTCAGTCATGTTGTCCCGTACCACGAATGGGTATTCCTATTACAATCATGATTTAATATTCTTACCAGTAGATTTTTATTGTAAATTTTATATTATTTAATATAAGCTTTTTTTTCTGATTAAATCAGCAAAAATTTCAGTTTCAAAAAACAGGTGATAAATAATTTAAAATGTAAAAGACATAAAAAATAAAGGCATTATCTCGAACTATTTTTCAAAATCATTGATCAGTTAATTGGTAAAAAAGGCAAGAATTGAAAAACAGGATAAAAAATTCCAACTGTTGGAAAACATCATGTTTCTTAAAGTGATATTTTCCGTAAAAATACCGTAAAAATGCCGTAAAAAATACCGTTCAATGCAGCATTAAAAAAACTCGGAAATGATCCCACACATTAATTAGCAGACAACCAGTTCCTCTGCGGTCATCAGTACCCAAGTTCGATTTAAAAAATAGATGCTTCCTTTGTACTGATTCAATTGATGAACAGTTCAAAGAAAAAGAGAAAAAAACAATTCCTGAGAAAAGACTATTATTATCAGGTTCGAGTCTTAAAAACAAACTGTCCAACCATGACTCAAAAAGCCCTTGAAGCAGCAGAAATGAGAAATTATTAATAGGGAGATGTGAAAATTCGTCACATTAATGTAGCTGATTTAATAGCTGCTGACAGAATTTATTATCATTAATGTTTACAGAAATTTTATCTCATTTCAGGAGAAGGCAAACGAGGAAGACCAGAAAAAGACTGTGTGGTTGAAGTCATTAAATAAATTGGCTCATATATTGAAAATAATGACGATTGCTACCATGCGTTGTCTGATTTGCTTTCCGCAGTAACCGAGCGTGTTCAAGATTAACAGACAGTGAAAGCCAAACTAAAACACAAAAATCGAGAGAGCATTATCATAGCTAAACATCCAAAAAAGATTTCTTCCGTTTGTTTTATTGACACAGGAATAAAAGTGCTATCAGATGCATGGTACGAAAAAGAATTGTGACTAAGAATGATCCAAATTGCAGCAACAATCATTAGAAGGGATATTCAGTCAAAGGTATAATATATCCAGTTCTACGAGCTATGATCCAAGTACTGACTTGTTCAAGGATGCCAAAAATGATATTCAAAAATCTCTCGGCTGTTTTCTGAAGCATGTGCTCATGAAGAAGAAGAGCCAGCAGAAAGATATTGTCGACAAAGATATTGCATTTCAATAGGTCATGACATTATATCAGAAGTACGTCCAAAGTCGTTTCTTTCCCCAGTATTGATTAACCTTAATATATTCTTGTACAGAAAGTATAGCCAAACGAACTTAGTCGGTTTCTGTTCGTATTTTTGGGAAATTCCTCGTCCTGTTACGAGCCCCAACTGCTTGAAATGTCTGCCATTCAATATGGTAAACCGTATTTGCGAGTTCTTTTTCACTGTATTGTCACTTTGTTTATTATAACGCTTATTTTAACACTAGAACCGCCGGGTATTTTACTCAAGTGTTACAAAAAATGTTTCTCACCAGAATTTTCATTTAAAACTATTTAACTTATTTAATTAGACTATTTTTCTGCTGCATATATTTAAAATATCTTAAGAAGCAAATTCTGGTACGAATCGATTATTATCAATCTGTCAGGGGTCATTTTGACCCCTAACGGCGGTTCTAGTGTTAATATTTCCACGCTGGATGGACTCAGCACATTTCATACCAGCTGGGGATTGGATCAAGAGGCTTTGGTGCTGCGAATGAAGACAGAATCGTCTAATTCCCAGAACAATCAAGGACTCAATCGCCCCTGAAACTGCCTTGAATCCTATCTTATGAAAATGCACCACTGGGTGTGGAACTAAGTATGTATGAAGGAAAGCTGCCGTTCATAATCATCTGCAACATCTGTCATGGTGAGAGTCTGCATCGAGATATGGAGATCAACAAAATCAGGAAAAAGAGGATGAGGCGAATATGGATCATAATCACATTGAAAATGACTTATGATACGATATCCACTTCAGTTGATGATGATGTGTCAAAGAAGAAAGAAAATTTTGACTTAGTTAGTAATATATGATTGTTGATAAATTAGTACTTTTAAATTGTTCTCTATTATGCCTTGTTGCACCAACAAAGTTTCGATTGAATAAAAAAATGTTTACAGGGCCAGGGCGTGTTAAACAGGACAAATAGGAAGTTGAAATGATAATTATAGATTTTAACGCAGATGAGGATATTCCAGGAAAAAACAAGATAGAATGATAATGACTCCTTTTAAAGATTTGTTTATTTCTTAATTGCATAAAATTCACTGATTAATACTTTTAATTACAAATTACTAGGTATCTACTTTTATTTTTTTCCGTATTTAATGCTCGCAGATATAATGTTTCACATTAACAAACATTTCATTTATAGTGAGTATTTATCTTTCATCAACTGATTATCATTATCTCGATTGCAGTTTTGGAGCATTTTCTCTTTTATTTATTTATTCTGATAATATTTAATAAATTTCAATGGAAGTTAAATACATTTGAAAAGAAAATCACTTTCTTGCGAAAAATTAATCAAAGATCCTGTCTGGAGACTTGCGAATAACTGCAGTTCTACTGCCAGGGTTCGCACAACTCTACCACTAAATTTTTACTGCATTTTTAATGTATTTCACAGTAGAAAAATAATGCGAAAATTGTGAATCGAGGAGTTGTTTGCGAATTCTCTGTCTTAAAAATTAAATATAATTTTACTTTTCATTAATAGTGGTGCCAGAGTCCTTAAAAGATATAACGAGTGTTAGAACCCTGAATTCCTGCCATTTGTAAAATGTTTATGTTCCAACTTTTGGTATCAATGGTATCCTTTCAGCATTTTTCGAATAGAAGTAGCCACTGAAAGGGTATATATAACCTTTGGGGCAAGCATTAAAGTTTCTGAAATGCCCAATTCCGCCTCAAATTTTGAAGCATTTTGTGAGAAAATAAAAGTAACAAAAATTTTATTCCTTTTTGCCACCAAAGTAAGATAAATAAAATTTCATAAAATGTTTCTGATGCGAATATTCATACATTGTGAGTGAAATATTGCACATCCCTACATGCTTCAAGAGGACTAAATAAACTCTATTTAGGTATCTGACACGCTGTTATTAGAAACAGCATGATACATGATCAATGAATGTATTGCGAATGCTTCAGAACAAATGCAGGAAATATTTAATATATTTTATATTTATATTACATATTTTCTGGTATAAGTTATAATTAATTTTATTATTTATTTTAGTAAACACAATTGATTTATCAAGGTTCGCACACTACTTATATTTTGTAAGGACTCTGGCACCACTATTAATGATAAGAAAATCTATATTTAATTTGTAAGATGCAGAATTCGCAACCGCCTCTTCGATTCGCAATTTTCGCAATATTTTTCTGCGGTGAAATACATTGAAAATACTGTAAAAATTTAGTGGTAGAATTGTGCGAACCCTGTTTATATGGAAATTAATTTTATTTTTTTATTTTTAGTGACATACAATTGATTTGTGTGGAAATTTTAATAATGTATAAGGCCAGCATCAACAGTTTATAAATTAACGATATTTCCGTTTTCTTTTTGTATTCTCTTCTGTCTTTCTCGATATTACATAATTATGTAGGAACCACGGACTTTTTTCATTGACTTGTCTTTATTATGAAACGTGATATCTTATTGCAACTAAATTAGCTGTTATCTGAAATGCCGTCCAAGTAGCCTAGAAAAAAAAAAGATAATTGCAGTATTTAAGCAAAGCATCTCACTAACGATAATTTAAAATATATATTCTTTATCACATTGTTGGGAAATTTTGTGCCAGATAATATAAACAATCGTGTAAATAAAACAGTACTACTTCGTTATCCCGTCGACCAATTTTGCCAAATTATACAAATCGCCAATCTAATAGCCAAATAACACATTATGACATAATTAAAAAAAACGAAAAACAAATAATTCGTCGAATAATTAATAAAAATGCAAATAAAAAGTCAAAATAAAAACCACTTAATGACGTTTTAAACACGTCTATCATATTTAATGTCATTGAGTGCGGCATTCACGATCATCCATTATTGGCAATTAATCTTATAGTATGGTGATATTTTTTTGGTCGACGAGAAACCAAGTAGAACCAATAAAACTGCAACCAAAGGGAAATAGGAGGAAAATTAAGATCTGAAATTTGACGAATTCCCCTTCGTAAATTGAAAAACAATGCTGGGAATTTTTTGCCACAAAACTGTATTTTAGGTATATTTGTTGTGAATTTTGTATATGCATGTTTTACATTCTAAACTTCACAAAAATCTATTTAATTTTTTTAAGTAATAACATATTTTTATTGTTGTTTAGCTAAAACAAATGTGGGATTAAAATCTCGTTGACAATTTTGCTGTTTACAAACATCTCTAACATACGTCGAGCTGCTAATCCTTACTTTAAAATTGTAGCTGGAATTTTTTATCCTATATAACCTCTGACAAAAAAGTTCGGCGAATAGTAATATTAACGATATGAAATAGTAATGAAAATTTACTGTCCTTCAAAATAGTCATTTCCCATAAATATGCACAGTTTAGATCTTCTACAGATGTCCTGGAAACTTTTCAAGAAGTCTTTTTTTTTGGGATGGAGTTTAAAAGCTCCGACATCTTTCGTTGAATGTCAGGAATATCGCAAAATTTCTTTCCATTCAAAGTGAGTTCGAGTCGTAAGAATGGGAAGAAATCTGGAAAACTCAAATCTGACGAGTATGGTGGATGTTCAATTTGCACCCACCTCCTTTTTTGGCAGGAACTATTTGACTATATTGCTTTTTGATGGCGAGCATTGTAATGAACAAAAGCCATGAACCTTCTTGTACGTACTGATGGCCTATCCTGCGTAGAAGTTTCATGAAACGGCTCAAACTTTCAATGTATTTTGCTGCATTCATCGTAGGCATAATTTTGAACCATTCCTCTGGTAGAAAATCCTTGTGAATAATGCCGTGACTATCAAAAAACATGATGAGTATCGTTTTGATACTCGTTTCTTTTCCTCTGACCTTTTCCAGATGAGGTGATCAGGAGAACACCATTCCATGATTTGTCGTTTCGTTTCAGGCTTATTCTTGAGACACCAGGAGTCATCCTTTGTGACAATACAGTTAAAAAATTTGCTGTCGCATTTGCCGTTTCGACAAAATCCTGTGAAACTTCTAAACGTTCCTGCTTCTTATCGTCAGTCAAGTGATATGGCAGAAGACGACAGCACGTTTTTCTTATCTCTAAATTCTGGGTAACGATTTGTCACACGGGTTCACGGTTAATGTGCAATTCATTAGCTATCATGGACACAGTTAATCGACAATCTTTCGTGAGTAAGTTAGTTACTTTCTCAATGTTTTCGTCACTCGCAGGTCTTCAGCTACGGGGGTTGTCAGAAACACTTTTACGGCTTATCGAAAACGGGCGAACCACTCGTATACGCACTTCATGGACTGATCTTCATAAACACCAGCATCGCATGAGTTACTATCGGTGCCTTGCCAAGCTTAAAAAAACCTTTTAATGTATGTTTTGTTCGTTCATTTTCCTGTTCACACTTAAGAACCAATACACTAAACAAAGCACTTTGTAAAACAAGTCTTACACGAATCACAAACGACGCTTAACTGAACGAAGGTAGGGGACAGATGGGCTACACCATCTACAACCTTTACAGCCTCTTCTCAGGTGCAGCATTTTGTTTTGCCAGTGTTGCCAGATCGACCGTTCTGAATTCATTCGCCAAACATTTTTGTCACAGGTTGTATATTTTTAGCAAATATTTCGCAAAAGTTTTTTCCTTTTAGAGCGTCATGTAATAGAATTATTTCGAGTACCCCTCTAAATAAGCTGTATATGCTACACACTTCATTTTCAAAAATGAATTTTATTTTTCACAAATCGATTAAAAATTGAAAATTGTATCGTCTGCCAATTTAAATTGAAGCAGCTGTGTTTACAACAGACAACAAGGATTACATCGAACTGAGCATCGTTCTAGCTAATTTCAGATTTCCAGGGAAAACTAGTTCGATGTGCCAATCCCAAAACTTTCTTCTATATCATACGTACATTTTAATATTTTAAAAAAATAGTAACCCATCTTAATGCTTTAATAATTTTAATTCAATATCATACCAACTTTGATTTTTATCTTAAATTTCTGCTTCAGTCACTTAATCGGAGTGAAAACGAATTTCCGTCTCTGCACGAGCCGATGGACATTAGAATGATATGCAGATTTTTTTTCAAATTCAGGGAGGGCCTACTTGATTTACAAAAAAAATAATCATATGTAAAAAATTAGTTCAGTTCTAGAACTAACTTCCTACACTTTTAGGTGGTGCAATATTGAAAATGGCGTAAAATTTGCTATTGCAGCGCCCCCTTCCAGCGGATTTTTTTCAAATTCAGGGAAGACCTACTAGCCATATCCATACACTTACACAAAAATTTGGTTAATTCGATGCATAACTTCATATACTTTTTGATGGTAGAATGGCGACAAACGGACACACACAAACACACATACACAAACACACGGACAGACAGACATTTTGTAAAAACATGTTTTTGGGAATCTCTGAATCTAAAACGTGTAAATCCGTCGAAAACCGGAAGACGAAAACAATTTCGATTACAATACTTTCACAATTGAAGATAGAAAAAAGTAAAAAGGGGTGCATAACCGATGTGTTTATAGATATGTCGCCTAATTATCAGAAATTTAAAACTCTGAGCTTCACATATATGATGTGAGGTCTTGGACTACCCTCACTCAAATTTCCTCTCTTATAAAAGCGGTAAGCTTTGCTGCCTATCGCAGACATAGAAACCAAAAACAGAGTGAAAATTTATTTTATTAGTATAGATTTTTTCTTTTGGTAACATTCCATCGGATTTTGGAAATATCAGCTCCCGTTTTAACCCTTGAACGACGGTGGGGTACATAATATTCAAGCTAATAAAAATTGACACCCCAAATAATCGCTATAATTTCGAAGGTTACGGTGGAAATTCGACATTTTGGAAGCACAATTACTTGCCTTTGGAATGCGTTAGTATAGTAGAGGGATTGTAAAAAAATAATTGTTTAAAACGGAAAGTCGTAGAGTTCTAGGTTTGATTTCAAAAACAGACCGGTTCGTGCCTAGGTGTATGCTGCCGAAAGCAGTTTGCTAATCTTTTGCTTTTCTTAAAATAAAGTTTCGATTTAAAATATACGGTTCTTCCAAAAGTTTTCTCTCATTTTTTTACAAAAAATAAACCATTGAAATTTCGATAGTGACGATATTTTATTGAAGGACGATGTTTTATTGAAGGCAAACATGTTGAAAAACAAACCTTCGTCTATCTTTCCGCTGTCTAATAATGCTTCCTTTCAAAAACATTTTTGATTTGATTGCAAAATACTTATCGAGGTGATTTTTTCTGTCATTCAAAGAGTTAATTTTTTTGATGAAGAGATGTTTGCGAGAAAGAAACAAATAGTAGTCGGACGGAGCAATGTCCGGAGACCAGTGAGAATCGATCAGATTGTCGAATACAAGAAGTTTATTTCGGACAGTCGAAGTTATATGTGAAATGGAGTAATCATAAGGGATGGTAATACTTTGTTTCTTTGCTAATACGGAGTGTTTCCAGGCAATTGTTGTCTTCAGTTTGTTCAGTTGGGAATAGTAATTTTCAGCGTTGATGGTGTAGTTTGGTGGAAGTATCTTGTAGTAGATCAAGTTTCAATAAAGATCAAACCTTTTTTCTATAGGAACTCGGATTTTTTTCGAAAAGAATGAGTTTATTTTCCAGCTGAATCGATATTGTTTGCGCTCTTGGTTGTTATAAAGTTTCCACTTTCATCCATGGGGACAAATCTTTTTATAAAAGGAGGTTCTTAACTATTGAAAATGCAGTCTATAATTTCACAACAGCTCCGCCGCCATCAGATATCTTTATATTATATTCGCACTAGTATTTTATAAAATCCTTTTTGTAGTATTTTTACTTTGAAAATTTTATCAAAGTGTCACTAAAAGATTTTTCTTTGTAGAAAGTTGAACGAATCGCATTAAAAAATAACACATGAATTACAAAAAGAGCTTATCTGATAATTTTTAAATAGGAGAAACAAATTCTTCCATACAACTAAGCCATTCTAACCCACCCTCCCTACATTCCGTACATTACTCCATCTGATTACTGTTTGCTTTTTGTCTTTCAAAAATTCTCTTCACCAAAAAGTACTAATGTTTTGAATAACTTAAAATTTCCACTCGGTAAGTATATTAGAGCCAAAACAATGTTTTGAAAAGCACACAATATGAGACTTCTGGAAAGATAGAATAAGTTTTGTTGAATGGAATAACGCATAAGTTCTTCAATATGATCTCCCTGTTTTATAATTTGCATGGGTCATTTTTTGTCAAGAAACGAATAAAACTTTTGGAACAACCTAATGCTTCGCTACCATTTATAAATGAATAACGAAAAATTTAGAGAAATACTTGTCAGCATTCATTGGTCAGCAAGTTCAAATGTGACATTTAGGAAAATATCAGATTTACTAGATACAGAAAAAAGAGAAAATGAAATACCGGAAAGGAGGACGTATTTTCGTCAGGAATATCGCACTAAATCTAAGTACATTTGATTCGAAAATTCTGTTCGATAACTATGATTAATGTACTACAAGAAGTATGTTAATAGTTATAACCACAATGTTTTCTTCGAAGAATGCCTTTCATAAGTTACATTTATTTATTGACATGAATTAATTAATATTTCACACCACAAATATTTTAAAGAAACTTGCATCTGTAATCGATCGATTGGTTTTTAAATTACTCCCACAATTCTACGCGAGCATTTCATGAAATAACTGCATTTATCCAGCAGTTATGAAATATTTAATGTTGCAAGTCTCGGTGAATTTGAATCCCCGAGGAATTTGTTGGGGACTGTGAAAATTTTTGAAGAAAAACTTGGGGAATTGTTTTCGCAATTTCAAGTTTTACTCTCAGAGATTTCTCAATCTGTCTCACATGGATCTGTCTCAAATTTTATTTTAATTGGGAAAGCGAAAATAAAATACAGAAATAATATAAATAAATCATTATTCTATTGGTCGAACTCACTGTTTGCATATGCTACTGATTCATCGCAATTTGCCTTTGGCTACCCCCTACTTGAATTTTAAGATAAGTGTGGCAGATTTTCCTAATCATCGCGGACAGACACACAACCACAGAAATACATTTCATTTAATAGTACAGATTTATGCAACAAAAATAAAAACAATTCGATAGCTGTTTTTTATTGTTTAATGATGGTTAATTTGTGTTTCATGGAATGCCAGTTGAGATATTTCCAATTGCATACTAAAATTATATTGCCGCGTTTATAATTGACAAGTGTTCAATAAATGCAACAGTAATCTTTTTATAAAAAAAAAAAAACTTTGCTGTCTTAAATGACTTAGACCTTTACATAACTAAATCTTCAGCACGTGTCTGAAACATTCATTTGCTACGCTTTATGAAAAATATTTACTTAATATATTAAAAGCAGCTATATTTGTTTTATTATTGACGAAATAGCAGTGATTCATACAACATAGATGTTTTCTATTAAACAGGTGCTTCAGTAAGGGGATAAAAAATGTAAATAATGTTTTATAAACTAAGTCAGATAGAAGCGGCTAATGTTGACATCATCTCAGATTCCTTCAAACCCCAACGCATTAGTGATGTCTAAACCTTGAAAAGAGTTATTGGAATAAAAAGTGTTGATGGAGCTAATGTAATAATAGTTCAGCTAATATAATACTAGTTCTTGTCGATTAGCTGTGAATATCCACGCAAAAATCTGTTGAGTTTAAATGTTTATTTATTTTTTGTAAATGGGGAATTTTTTCGAAAAAAGGTTTCATTTGGGGAAAAGTTGATTTTAAATTTGTTAAAATTTTTTTATTACGGAAAATTTTAAATTGAGAACTTGATTTTTTTAAATAAAATTCCGTTGGGGACTTTTTCAGAAAAATGTCTTGATTTTGGGAAAAGTTCAGAAATTTTGGGGAAATTGACTTTCGATAATCTAGCAGCACTGTGCTAAATGATTGATTAAATAACGATATTATTAATTAAATATTTGCTTTACTTATTTTGATTTCAAAATCAAAACCAACTGCAGCAAAACTTATTGGACAAAATTTTACATATTTTTTGCAAATTATGTAGAAAGTAGCGTGTCATATATATACATTGGTTGCATAGCTGTGTTTGCAACATTGACAAGCAGACATTATTAAGAAAAAATTATTATTGTAATTTTCATTGTTTTGCGTCCTACACAAAAGTATTGTATAAAGTTGTTTGCGTAAAATTTGATCTTTTACCACAAGACAAAAGTAAATATATATATATATATATATATATATATATTGGAAAAAGTACTGAACTTCATTCGTAGATTTAAATATATTTGAAATTTCGGGGAGAACACATAAAATGCATCCAGCAGTTCACGTAATTTGTTCCCAGTGGCTGCTTGAAAAAAAAATGTAAAAAACGAGAAAAGGGCGTTTAGCGTTCTGCCATTGCAATTATTGCGACATCAATTGATATTTTGTACCAAATGAAACATTCGAAAAAAATACTTGTTGTTAGAGCGAAAGTAATCAGTAAAATAAACGGTTAAATGCAAGTCGTATTCGCGCTTAGAAGGTTTCAGACCGTAAATATATGAATTATTGACGATATTATTATTGACGATAACAAAAACCGTTGCTAAAAGAATAATAATGTTTCGTAAAAAAACTAAATATCGTAGGATTAAATATAAGTGAATGTACTGAAAATTATTGATGGCTAAGCCATAACTTAACTAGATACGGATCATAAAAATATCGCATACTTAAACTTTACTTGGCATTTTTTTAAACTAAATTCAGCGTAGTAATAATCTTATTTTTTACAGTGTTGCTAAAAAAACCCTTCATTTAACCCCTTGAGCTCTGATGGTAGAATTTTCTACCACATAATTTTAATTCCGAAATCTCACAATGGCACCAGAAAATTCGACCAAATTTATTTGAAAAATGTTTAATGCATTTTTTCGTGTTTATCGTTAACCGGTGTTTTTCTTTGCAAAATACTGGTGCCAGTGTGACATTTGGAATTTTGAAAAAATTTATACCGCAGAGCTGAAAGGGTTAAAATTTAAAATTTAAGCGAGATTCGAAATGATCTGTCAAATTTGGAACGTCACCCTGGCCATGCCACATTTTTTCGTATAAATTTTTAATTTATTTTTAAAGACACAGGAGGAGTATTGAGAGATTCACTGAATGGAAAGTAGACACGAATCCCGTAGTATTTCTGCGACCATTTCTAATTAAATAAGTCTATTTTTAACAATTTGATAGTTATTGCTTTTATACTGCTATTGCACAAATATGATCTAAAAGTCATTATCTAGGCATTAAAAGCAGTTTATACATATAGTGGCCTGTCCCTGTCATTATGTGTGTCCAAAGCGTTTGTTTCTTGTAATACCTCGGCTAAAGAAATCCTGAAAGGTAGGTAATTAATAAATCTGACTTATATATATATAAATATAAATATATATGTATATATATATATATATATATATATATATATATATATATATATATATATATATATATATATATATATATATATATATATATATATATATATATATATATACAGGGTGCGTATGTATGTACAGGGATGTATATATATATATACATCAAGACAAACAATATTATATAGGAGACCAAGTGTCCAAAACGTTTTCCAAAGGAGATAGCCGCCATTAAAGTTTAAGGATCAAACTTTCAAATAAACATAAAAAATGGAAAAATCGTTCGGTTGATTTGCGGTTTTCACTAAAATTAACTTTTATGTCGGCATTTTCTTGAAACTAAATTATAAAGATAAATTTCAAAAAATGCCGACAGAGGGCGCTTTAGACTTTGGAGTAACGAACAACTATTTTTTGCCGGTATTTTATGCATCTCATTAAATGTTTTCGTAAGCTTAGAGTCAAACTTAAATTTTGAGCTCAAAATCTGAAAGTAGGAGTGGTTAAGTAGCACAAACTGAACTGTGTTCAGAGGGTTCAAATTTCAAATGATTATAAAAAAACGGAAAAATTAGTTCATTGATTTGCGGTTTTTACTAAAACTATTCTTTATGTCGGTATTTTCTTAAAAATAAATCATAAAGATAAATTTCAAAAAATGTCGATAGAGGGCGCTTTAGACTTCGGCGTAACAAACAACTATTTTTTGCCGTTATTTTTTGCATCTCATTAAATGTTTTCGGAAGCTTAGACTTAAACTTAAATTTTGAGCTCAAAATCTGAATAGTAGGGAGTAGTTAAGTAACACAAAATGAACTGTGTTTAAGGGGGGGGGGGGGGTGTTCAAATTTAAAATAATTATAGAAAATTGAAAAATTTGTTGGTTTGTTTGCGGTTTAATATAAAACTATTCTTTAAGTCAGTATCTGCTTGAAAATAAATTTTAAAGATAAATTAAAAAGAAATTCCATTAGAAGATCTTTAAAGTGATCTTTAAAGTTATCTATACTATTAACCGCAGTAAACGTCTGTCTGTTTGTCTGTCTGTCCCGCTAAAAACTTTTCTCAACGGCCGAGTGGAGTGGCGCTCTGGGTGTCTATCGACTCGGGATGATTCGGCCTTTTGTGATAATGAATTTCGAGAAAATCGCCCGGTAATTACCCGAGATATTAATTAAAAACAACCCGGGAAACGTGACAAAAAATCCAAGTTCCGAGACGGTTCTCTGACGGAGCTCTCCGGTCGAAACTAGCTTTCCGCGAATGAAGAACCACGAAGGTGTCGAAAATACGAAAATTAAGGAGTTTTATATAACGTTGCATCCGCGCTGCAGATTCACGGATTTTAAAACAAATTGCATATTCCTGAAGGAAATTTAAAGACCTTTCTGACGGTCTATTCGGTTTCAAGAAATATAAACATTAACCTTTTGAAAAAAACGTTTTCCCGAAAGCTTTTATTTTCCATTTTTCTCCGCAGAATTTTCGACCGAAAACTATCGAATTTTAAAACGATTCCATCCTTTTTAATTTTGGAGACACGACAAAGAAAAAAAATACCCCCTCAAAGACGCTTCTGTCTAATTTCCAACGGTGTGTTTATTTTTGAAATATTCTAATATTAACCCTTTGAAAAAAAATCGAGAAAAAGAGTCTCCGATCGTACAATTTTGTTTGCTTTTTCGACACTTTTTCCCGCTCATATTTATATGAATAAAATCCCTAATTTTTAATATTTCTTTTCCATCTTTATACATCTCTTAGTGAATGCATCGTTTTGAGTTGTGTCAAAATTTCAAAAAGATACAACGGTTAGAAGTATTTTTAAATCTGTAAAAACCGCGAAATTACAGCGTAAAACGGGCGATTTTTTTTCTGCCATAGTTTTAGGTAAAAGTAGCCCTTAAATCCTGTATTCTTCAATGATCTTTATATGTGTGTTTGGGGTACTGGTTTTACACCTTGCATAAAATTTTTGAAAAAATCGGGAGGCCGTAACTGTATTTTAAATAATATAATAGGCGAATTTTTTAATTTAAATTATTAAATGTGAAAAAGGAAAAAACTAAAAATTAAAATTTTTGTACAAAATATGCATATTTTTACAAGAAAATTATACTCGAGGTTTTTTTAAAAGTGTGTAATAGTAATACATTGCGACCTCACTAATCCGACACTCGGTAATCCGTATATTTTTAAAATATCGTTAGAGAACATTATTGCAAATAAATACATTTTAAAATATGACATTTCTTTAAAATCTTCATAAAAGCAGTTAGAGAATACCGTGGTACAAGTTGCATCACTATTTTGAAACGATACAACAGTTAGAAGTATTTTTAAATAAATAAAAACCGCGAAATTACGGGGAAAGAAGTGAGATTATTTTTTTCAGAAAGGGGCCGCTAGCGGGCGAAGCTCGCTAGTATTTTATTAATATCAGAAAGTGAATCCAAAATGCTCCTCTTAAAATCATTCCTACATTTTATTAATTGGTTTCTTTTAATTTTTAACCTCTTGCGGCGCGATAGTATATCTATGAAACCACTTAATTATAATTCCCAAATGCCACATCGGCACCGGAATTTTGCAGAAGAAAAATTAGTTTAGTAAATACCAAAACTATTGAATACTTAAGCTCAGTCACTACGTGTTAAATTTCTTAGCGCACTACAGCGCCACAGCGGCTGGTAGGCGAAACAGATTGCGCTGCAGGGAAACCACCCACCAGTTCCTTTTACCGTTTGTATCGGTGTTTTGTTTTCGCACTCTCTTTAAAAGGTTGCTAAATTATTGATACGTCAAAGCTAAAACTTTTACGAAAATAAAATAATTGGAATTAAAAAAGAATTTCGCACATATTTTAACAAAAATCAGATAATTCAACAAAAATATTTTATTGCTGTATTTCATGATATACTTTTTTTTTTTTTTAAATATTTTTAACCTTCCGTCTACCAGACAAAACACCCATTTATCTACGGCAACACCTAATATTAATTCCAAACTTGCAAATGGCACCAGTAATATTTTAATATAATTTTGCTTTTACAATGAAAGCTTAAATTAAGGAATTCATAATATCTAGACAAGTCCTTTATAAATTCCGGTGTCAATCTACAATTTCTCATTTTACCATTGACACCAGAAATATTGCTGTCGGGTCCAATGGACCCGTCTGGTAGACGGAAGGTTAATCGGAATAATGGTTAATCTTATGAAAATGTTCAATTTAAGACATTCATCTGCAGAATTTCAAAATAAATTTTAAGTTGCTCTTTTAATAGCGATTTAGTATTTTAAAATATAGTGATATAAATATTTGCTTAGTATCAAATAAATTCATTTGAAGATTTTATGTACATACAGGATAAGAAAAGGGAAAAACTATACATAGACGCATATATATATATCTATGTTATTTTGGAGGTAGGGGTGGGTGGGTTGAGTAAGGGATTAAAAACTAAGAAATTAAAATTTTTTCATTATTTTTTTTATCTAAATCAGCCATGTATAAAATTTTTAATTTAGCATACTTTTAGTACCATGATGAAATTGCAAAAAGTTATACATATTGAAATTGTTAAATTAAACTTGAAAAAATGAATGATTAAAGTTGAAAAAATGAAAGCTTCATTTATTCAAAATTTTTCTAAGTATAACTTTTTGCAATTTCATCATGGTACTAAAAGTATGCTAAATTAAAAATTTTATACATGGCTGATTTAGATAAAAAAATAATGAAAAAATATTAATTTCTTAGTTTTTAATCCCTTACTCCACCCCCCCCCCTCCAAAATAACATAGATATATATATGCGTCAATGTATAGTTTTTCCCTTTTCTTATCCTGTATGTACATAAAATCTTCAAATGAATTTATTTGATACTAAGCAAATATTTATATCACTATATTTTAAAATACTAAATCGCTATTAAAAAAGCAACTTAAAATTTATTTTGAAATTCTGCAGATGAATGTCTTAAAATGAACATTTTCATAAGATTAACCATTATTCCGATTAAAAATAATTAAAAAAAAAGTATATCATGAAATACAGCAATAAATTATTTTTGTTGAATTTTCTGATTTTTGTTAAAATATGTGCGAAATTCTTTTTTAATTCCAATTATTTTATTTTCGTAAAAGTTTTAGCTTTGACGTATCAATAATTTAGCAACCTTTTAAAGAGAGTGCGAAAACATATTGTATAAATCAATCGCAAAATTTTTTTTTATTTCCAATTATTTTATTTTTGTAAAAGATTTAGCTTTGGTGTATCAGTAATTTAGCAACCTTTTAATAATTCTTCCTTATTAGTATGAGCGAAGCGAATCCTCTACTAGGCCACTCAAGTTACATTTTGTCGTACACTTTACAATAAAACTATTCAATATTTTAACTTCAAATTAAACACAAAAATAAATTATGATCTGTAGATTTGCACAATATATTTTTTTTTACAGTAAAACGTTAAAAAAAAATTATTATTTTTAATTAATTTATTTTACATGCATTTCCAATACGGACGCATTTTAGCAAATAAAAAATGAAATGCGTAATTTTCAGAAAAAAATATATATAAATCGTGGAGTAAGTAATTATAGATAGAATCATGATTAATAAATAAAACATTTTTTCATTATTCCGCAAAATCGTTTGCACAGATGACACTCAAACATTTTAAAGTTTTTTAAAATGTTTTTTAAAATGTAAGGAACTTTAGACTTTGTTGCACGTAATAAAGAAAATCACAAGCCACCAGACCAGATATCGCGAATAATCATGGATAAATTTGAATACTGCAGTAATTTAACTTATAAGAATTGGTGCGTACCGATTCCTCTAATAATTAAATTCTGAAAAAATGGAAGCATAAATTGCTCAAGGAAAGAATTTCTTCTGCAGTTAGCTTTTGCTGTTATAATTCATAAATCCCAAGGTTTAACATTAGATGAAGCAGTTGTAGATATTGAGGATATATAGACACCAGTTGGCTTAAAAACGTATGTACGTTGTCGAGAGTGAAAATCCTTCAAAATTAAGCATTCAATAGAAATTTTCCTTACGAAAAATTCTACAATATCAAAAATTCTCATACGCTAACATGTATAAAAACGAAGAAATTAGAATAAAATGTTTTACAGTTAAAAATTCATAGTATCAACGAAAGCAGATTTCAAACGTTTTTCCAGAAAATAGGATTTTGAAGAAGTAACTTTCTTCAAGCTCTCTTCAAATATATTATTCTAAAATAGCTATCAAAGATTATCTGATGTTACTTACAAAGATTGGAAACATGCATATTTCAAAGAACTTTAAAAAACACCAGTGGCTACTGGAAATTGTAAAAACATCTTTAAAAGAGCTTTTAGTTGAAAATTTAAAAATATTTTGTAAAAGTTTGCTTCGAAAATATTTTATTATGCCAGTCTTACATCATAAATAAAAAAGTAAAATGCGCCAAAACATAAAATAACGTTTTTGTTTAATAAAGATGCAAAAATAATATTAAAAAATAGTGTTACTTTCAAATATCTGTTTTATAAAATAATGCTTCGCAAATCCAAACAAAGCATGGCTTTTGCTAGTTTACTTAAATTAATATCTTAATCCCTCCTCTTCTTCCTTAAAAAAACTGCACATATTCATTAAATGTAGCAATATATACATGTATTAACACAGGACATGATAAACTTTTGTAATAATTTATCCAGTACTTTGTTGTTGAAATATCCACTACTAAATGTTTAATGCATTTTTTAAGGTTTCGCTAAAATGTCATATTGAAAAGATACAATTCAAAAACTAATATCATGTTTTAATACACTCGCAAAAATTTTTTAAAGAAAATTATCTGTAGCAAATATTGAAATTTGTGAAGTCATTTCTTTATTACACAGTATTTCAGTAACAAATAAAAGAGTTTTTCACAAGAACACACACTGGAGAATTGACAATTTTATTCCTATGATACTTATGCAATAACACTAACTAAGAATTTTTAATTATATGTTATCAAATTAATTTTAATTTTTCCAGTTATAAGAATGAAATTCATGTCACCGCATTCAGAGGAGCATACCTGAATTCAATACTTAACACCAGGCATAATCAGAGCCTGATTACTAACGGGGCACTCTCTCACCAGAAAAAAATTTATAGAAATTTTCGTCTTCTTTAAAGGCCCTTTTCATACCAGATTACTGTCATGAGTAAGGAAAAATTCTTTATTTCTTTTTCCTGGTGGGAGAGTGCCCCGTTACTAATCAGGCCCTGGGCATAATAAAAAATATGAAATTCCAATAAAGATTCATATTTATTATTGATCTAAGCTCACTAACTACATTGCGTAATACAGAATCATGATCTTTCTACAATGTAATGCTAGAAAGCTGCAATTGAAGTAAGGAATTCTCATACCAAGCATAAAATTTTGAAAAATAATTATTTAAAAAAAAAATTCATTATATATATTTTAAGCTGAAAACATATTCAGTTAGGTGTTTAACATTTACTCATGTCAACAAATATGCATTAGCCTAGTTGGCCATTTCACTATTCATTCTGTCAATATCAATTTTTAGCATTGTTGGCAGTACATTTTGATTAATTTTACTGATGCAAAGTTTTATGTTAATCATTAAACTTAAAAAATAAAAATGTAAGAACCTTCAAATTGATTTTTAGGGATTTATACACAATATGTAATGCAGAGCTTGATGTCGAATGTCACAAAAAATATTGAATCGTTATGGAATTTTTCTCCCAACATAAAATTGCAACCAGGCAGATTTAGTATGTACATCTGGCAGATTCATTGTTATATATATATAATCAAAGCTGCAATGGGTCAGGAAGTGCTACTAATATAAATTTATAGGAGAGGGTACATAAGGATGTTCAGGATGCATCCTAACATGTAAAGAGAATTTGACGTAGATCGAAATCCTCTGAGGTGTTCTTGTATGGGTAGTGTTTTAGCAAAGTAAAATAATGATAGCAGTTTGAAAATTCATTTACTAATTTTATTTTTAAAAAAGCATAAAGTAGCATGGTGAAAGTAAAAAAACGCAAACAAAAAGATGCACTAAGTAATTTAATGATAATGCACAAGTTCACAAATCAAATTACATATTTCAAAAAAATATTCTTCACAAAGAAACCACATACTTTAAGATGATTAATATTCAACATAAGCTGTTCTACATAGTTCTACAAAACATTTTTAAATTATTAGACCTTTTATAAACTGCAATGTGTATTTAAATGCCAACTCCAAGTAGAGAATTCACACAGTACAATTTGCATAAAAATAGCAAAAAATTAATTAATTAGCTTTAATTCATCATATAAGCCTCTCATAAAATTTATTGTTAAGACCCAACCCTTTAGTCCTTTCGATGCAATTCTTCCTTCTTTTGGAAGCTCATCTGTGTTGCTAGAATTAACAAAATGACTTTTTTTTAATTTCTTCAGATGTAATTTTTCTTTTTTTCTTTGGTGGCTCATCTCTGCTGCTAGAACAGACAAAATATTTCTTTAATTCTTCATATGTATCAGTCCAGAACTGCAAATGAGGACTATCAGAAGCCACACAACGATACTTTGTACCATCTGGAGGATGTTTACTGTTGCCATTACAAGAGTCAAATAGGTCATTTATCATTCCCACAAAGTCAGCAGTTGCAGCAGATTCATCTGGCAGAAAATTGCCTGAAATTAGTGCACTCATTCCAGCAGAGACACTTTACTTATGTTGTTAAAAATAAGTAAAAATGGAAAACCCGCGTATAAGTCGATAAGGGGGAACCGTTTGACTTCCCCCGAAAAGGATATGGACTGGGATTCGTTCCTAAATGAAACGACTCCGAAAAGGACTGATTCCTCGTACTCGTTCCGAAATGAAATGACTCCGAAAGGACAAATTCCTCAGACTCGTTCCGAAATGAAACGACTCTAAAAAGACTCGATGTCTCGGAAACCTTCCGAAAAAGACGGACTCCTATGAATCGTTCCGAAAAGAACGAATCCTAGGACTCGTTCCGAAATTAAATAACTCTGAAAAGGATTCGTTCCAAAATGTGTCGTCCGAAAAATTATGCTTAATGTCATAAATCGGAATCGGGGAATGACGAAGAAAAATCGGATTCATTCCTTTTTTTTCTTGGACTCGTTCCATTTTCTTGGATTTGTTCCTTTTTTTCTTGGACTCATTCCTTTTTTTGTTCCATTTTTCACGGATTCGTTCCTTTTTTCGGAACAACTTCGAATGACTCATTCCTTTTGGTGAACGATTCTGACTGGAACGATTCCTTATATTGGGCGATTTTGCCCATCTCCCTTTTTTTTAGGTGCTAGCAAACTATTTTCCGATGTTTTTTTATAGATTTTTTTTAGGTCTCGCATATAAGTCGACCCCCCCCCTTTGAAGTTCTTTTTTTGTCTAAAATTTCTCGACTTATACGCGAGTATATACGGTAATTGGTTTTAGCCCTTTAGAATAGTGGAAGTTATTTTTGTTACAGTTATCGAAAAGGCTGATACTAAAAACTTAAAGAATTAATGATCAACTAGCTTTTTACTGCAATAGGCTTCAGTACGACAAATGTTTTATGCCTTTGGTTTGGTACTTTGAGAAATTAGAAATCAACAGATAAAACTGTTAAACCGCTGCCATAGAAATGCTCAAGGCCAGAGGATTCAAATTGTGATGTATTTGCTAATTGACTGACTTCTCACTGGTGTTGGAATTCACACTGGAAAATTTTGAATAGCAATTTACTTTTATTTTATTTGTGTAATATTTATCATCTTATAAAACACTGAACTTACTGATTAACTTATGATTAATTACTTCTTAAATTTACTGATTTGTGATCCCCCAACAAAATAAACCAGCCAGATGCAGTAACACTGCAGCATTCCTTCTCTGGCTGAATTTTTATTTAGGGATTCCAAGTTCTCATTAGTATGTTTAAATAGTTATTGTTTTATAAGATGATAGATATTCCACAAATAAAATAAAACTGCTATTCAAAATTTTCCTGTGTAAATTCCAACACTACCGAGAAGTCAGTCAATTACTGATGACATCTCAATTTGTATCCTCTGTCCTTAAGTATTTTGATGGCAGCAATTAAACTCATTTTTCTCAGCCAGCACTTAAAAAAAGACAAAAGTTAAAAACTTAGTTTGCTTCCAATTTTGTTTAAATTTTTTATGTGTTGCAGATATTTTTATTATAATTAAAGTACTGAAGCTTGAATTAATTCTTGAGATCTGATTTGTAGTTTTTCATGCATTTTGTGTAATCAAGATTTTTTTTTCATAGCCTAAAATTTTACCTTGAAATAATATAAATCATTTATGTAAATTGTGTAATATTAATAATAGATAATACTTATAACATTCATGTCTATGTGTGTAAAATTTGTTATTTAAATTAAGCAAAAAGTCATAAAATAATAATATTGTGTGGCATTTTTAAAAAAAATCTGATTTAAATCAAAAAAATTCGATTTAAATAAAAAAAATCTGATTGTTTTGATTTTTATTAAAAAAATCAAAAAAATCACAAAACCTGTTCACTATATAGAGAGGGGTACATGGACGCTATTCTTCCTTTTGGTTCAAGGCATTAAAAACTTCCATTTTACCCTGTGGCGTATCTAGACTTATCATTTCGGAGGGGACAGATTTAGCGACCCACCTTTCAGTGAAAAAAAATTTCGTGACCCTCCTTCACTAAAATAAAAATTCGCGATCCACTAAAGAAAAAGTCGCATATCAGTATAGCAATTATTGTACGATCTCTATACGCTCAGCTATCCTGTCCAACGAAAAACGCAAATTTTTGTACGGAAGATATATTATCAACAAAAACAAGAATCGGTAATCTCAATGTGTGTCAGTGAATAGTAATTTAAAAAATGCACAAACTACAAATATAGCTAAAAATACATTTAATTATTATGAACACATAACTTTTTGGTCAATTAGATACTTCCTGTTGAAATTGTCATATCATATTTTTTCAAACAGATGAAATAAAAGATATATTTTGATAACAAACCTTGATTTTTCCGAGACCCACCAAAATAACTGCCGTGGCCCACCAGTGGGTCGCGACCCATAGATTGGGAACCGCTGCATTATACAATCAAATCTGCTAAGATAGAATAGAATGCGATTGGGAAAATTTTCGGTTTAAGCAGATTTCCGTCTTAACAAGTATAATTCCATGGTTCTACCACATTTTTTGAAGTGGGTTACTGAAAATTACTAAAAGGTATCTCAATAAATAGTAAATAAAACTTAAGTAAACAGCAAATTTAAAATTATTTAAGAACGTTCTCATTCTAACCCCTAAATTGCACACACACACACCTCCTTCAACACATCTCAGAATTTATTTTGGGGCATACATGCACGACATTTTGTAAAACTTAAGTATTGAAAAATGTTTTTTATTTTCTCATAAAAGAGATACATTTGGAATCCCCTATGATGACTTTTCCGAGATATACCAATCAATTAACTGACAAATTTAATACTATTTCCTGAATTCTTTTTTTTATGATAAATTGTGACAGACTGAAACCTGTTTATATATTCGAGATTCAGAATCACTCAATTAGATTTATGATTCACTTTTAATGTAAATGAAGTTTATTTCTAATCAAAACGTTATACAGTCATAGAGCCGCCTTTTTTATCAATATTTTGTAATACTATGGAAATAATATAACCATCACGGTTCTACAACAAGCTAAATAACAAGTTTATACTATGATTTAAATAAATTAAAAAATAAAATAAAAATAAAGGTTCAAGGCTGCCTATTTTATACAGAGAAGGTATCTCAATCTATGTATTACCTAAAGTCACAGTGTTGGTGTTGTTTATTACAGCCGATTATCTACAGTAAGGATAATGGCTAGAAAGAGATGCCCTCCATGGTAGTATTTCTAAGGGATCCTAATCCGTATCAATACAAGGAAATCAGAATCCAAGGTTCGAAGGATACTACCCTAAAATTACAGATTTTCTACTGATAAATGGCAAGTGTAAGCTTTTTAATGTTTTAAAACTAATAAAAATGGATGAAATGCAGTTTACTCTCCTTCGCCAAGGCGACTTTTTATTTTATTATTTTTTTTTTTAGCGATAAATGTTTCAATACGGCAACCCTGCATTTTCATTTAATCCGGAGCAAAACAGCGTGCTCCGGGAGACAAGACGCAAAAACGTGCCAATTTGGCGATTTTTGAAAATCGCGCCAAGAAGGAGAGTAAACTGCATTCGCACCATAAAAATTAATAATGCCCTTTTAATCAGCGTATATCATGTTTTAAACAGTAAAAGGCGTGTAAATCGAGCCTATGTATAATGGATATTTGATTGAAATTGTTATTTCCTGATATCTGCAAAATAATACACTTTCTAATAAAAACCTGTCTAAAACAGAATGGTTTAGACTTTAGACTTTCAACACTCCCTCATCCTATTTGCACATTTGATTGTTTAATTTTGCACCAGGTATACATTCAAAATTTTTATCCTCATATACTTTTCTTAGCATAAAAAGAAGTTATTACAACAGTTTAATGAAAAACATAGTACCTACAATGTGAATATGCATTAATTTATCTTTCTGCATTAGAGAGAGAACAAAAAAATATGAGCCCCTCCTATATTCCCTTGAGCCCCCCCCCCCCCTATCGTACACTTCTAGCTAAGGCCCTGGTAGCCCCATCAGATCACCTTCTTAATCCATTGATTTTACCAATAGTGACATCACAGGAATACTATTTATTGCACTTACCACATTACTGAAAATTTCATTTACACATAAAAGTACATAAATAGTGTAGCATTTGTTTCCAGTTAATAATCCATAAACAAAAAGCCCCTGCTGTCCTCTTTGGTTTGAGGCTATAAAAATTGCCATTTTACCTATTGTGACATCACAGGAATACAGTCCATTATGGAAACGTATCATTTCGTTCATAATTTCAATCATTTCAGAAGATTATTTCATACTGTGTGTACATTTCATAGTGTAGACTTTTCAGAAACAGCAGTATAAAAAAAGCATATCGAAAGATCAGCAACTCTTTAATCCAATTAAGGTAATTTTTTTTAGATATACTTGATACACAAAAACTTAATTTATGGATGATCCCGAATAAAATATTCCAATTTAAAGCTTCACCCACTCCCAAAAGTTAAAGTTCTTTCGATTGTTTTGCCAATTACCTTCTAGATAAATTTTAAAAACCTCCTCTTTATAAATATGCTGTAGCATCAAACGGAATCTCTGTTGACCCATTGTTGTTCAGAAATATGTTTGAAGCCGTTGACGAGTACTGGAAGATCTCTCAGCTGCTGCTACTGATGTTGGAATCGCCAAAATAAATTCTGCTGAAAGGTAAACTTCAGAAAATAATATCTTCATTAATTCCCACAATGACATTTTAATTCCAATCACAATGCATTTTGGTCAGTTTCGTCCGGGATTAGTGTTAGAAAAAGTATGCATTTTTAAATTCAACAATATATCGTAAATAGATGTGGTGCGAGAATTTCTCCCGGGGAAGCTGAGCTCATCTAAAATATTCCAGGGGGAGCCAGAGCTCCCGCAGCTCCCCTGGTTCCTACGCCTATGACACCTGAATAACCCTTTGACAAATTTGGCGTTTTCCCGCTATCTTTTACCGAAATTAGCACTTTATATACCATCTTTTAATGAAATTCACATTTATTTCGAGATTCTTTCATGAAATTTGTGTTTTTTTAAGCAGCATTTTGATAAATTTGTGTTCGTATGAAGGGACGTGTGAAGAGAAAACTGCGCTCGGAGCAAAGTTTCAATGTAGTGTTCTTTTCCTTCTTAGCGACTAAAAATGATGTTGGTAGTAGAAAATGGTATCCATAAATTTCTGCGCCCGGGATGACTGCCCTTTTCTCCCTCCTGCCCCCTTTCACATAACGCTGTTTACATGGCGATGGCGATCCTTTCACAAAATTTGCATTTATTCCGCAGTGCTTTCATGAAATTCACATTTGTTCCGCAATCATCTCACGAAATTCGCGTTTATTCTGCAGTCATTTCACGAAATTCGTGTTTATTCCGTGATTTTTTTAAAAAGAGATTCGTGTTTTATTGAGATCTTTTAAGGAAAGTCAAGTTTTTTGAGCGATTCTTTGAAAAATTTGGTGTTTTTATTGTGATAATCTAGCAAAATTTTCTAGCAACTACACACACACACACACACACAAAAAAAAAAAAAAAAAAAAAAAAAAGTGAGAGTTAATTGTAGTTTCAAAATGTAAAAATGTTTGGAAAATTCGCGATTTTTTTTTTGGCGGGAGCCTCCCGCCCACGATACTTCTTTTTGGGTGGGATTTCAAAATTTTGGGTGCGAGTCCCACCCTGAAAATCAAGACCTGCAAGCCATTATGCAGTTTAGAAATAAGTAGAATTTAATACAGAATATCGTTTACAAGTCTATTATTAATTAAAAATCCCCTTTTTTAGGTTTAGAATACGAAAAATACTGTAGTTACATACAAAGTTTTAAAGGCATTGAAAAAAATGACGTTTTTGAGGATTCTCTTTAAGTTTTTCTATGTTTCATAGTATATGAGTAAAATGGTTGTGACAGAGATACAGACAGATAGAGGATTGATTTTATAACAGTTTTGTTTTATAAGTACGGAACCCTAAAACCGTATTGCTTGTCCAGCACTATTAAGAACAATTAAGGCTAGTTTCCACCAAAATCGATTATAAAGAGAAAAAAAAAAATGAATGACTCAAGTTTTTTAAAAACTTCAACTTCAGTTCAGACATGATGTAATGTCCTATGTTGATGCATGTTACATTATGTCAAACTAGCATTGCCTTTGCAGCACAGTCACACTTATTCTCATAAAAATCATTTTAAATAAAAAGGGCAAAAATCCACATAATTTTGAAAAAAAAAAAAAAAAAAAAAAAAAAGAAAAGAAACTGTGACAAAAAACATTTAAAATACAAAACCAGAAAGAATCCTGAAAGAAAAAAAATCTCACTCAAAAAATTAACACTAGTGGCAATGTTTCTTTTCATCGGTAATTTGACAGTGACGAGAGAAAAATAAAGAAACAGAAATAACTTAATTATAAAGCAAGTGTAATTTGTAATGAATTAGGGATGCACCGAATATTCGGTATCTATTTGGTATTTGGCCTATTCCGCCATGTTACCAAATATTCGGCTATGCTGAATATTAAACTATCCGGCTTGGCCGAATATGAAACTATTCGGCCTGCCGAATATCAAAGTATTCGGCAGAATACAATACTTAATAAAACCTTTTAAAAACTTTTCACTATTTCTACTTTTAACTGTCAATTTTTTCATTTATATTTAAAATAATTAGAAAAAAATCATTTTTAAATAAAATAGAATGTTTTTACATTATTTATTTGCTGTTTGTAAAGTATAACTTAAGAAAATTAATCATGAGAAGGATTAAAATGGTGATTGATTAGGATTCTCCTTAAGAATAAATTATGTGCTGATACAAGTTTCTAAATTTTGTTTAGTAAATAATCTGTTTCTTGCTTTTCCCCAAATAAAAGTCCTTTAAAAGAAAAAAAAAAACTTTTGAGATTAGTAATAGCTATCAAGGCAGACAATTTTTGTTCATGAAACCATAATCAATTTACTGAGTCATAATACATTGTATTTCATCTCATTCTAGGTCAAAACTTGTGCGTTCGTTTATTACATTAACAATAAATAACATACTTTCAACTCACATGCTTTGATTTCTCTAAAATATAATATGATGAGAAGGGTGGAAAATACCACCATTCATAAGAAAAGAACTATGAGCCAAACATACCTTTATTCAGAATTAAGTTGAAAGTATTTGTACTTTATATTGAAAAAAATCTGCCTTGAGTTATTTAAAAATGACAATTATCAGACTGTAAAATTTTTCTTCGGCCATTTTTTCATTGTTTGATTTTAAAATGTCTGTTTTGATTCGTAGAAAATTTTATTATTTAAAGTTTCATAACTGCACTTCTTAAATAACTCAAGCCAGATTTTTTTCAATACTAAATGCTCTTATAAAAAGCTCTTGGTTATCAAAGCAAGTTTCTTTTATTAAATATTATGTAAAACTGTTTTAAAGAGTATATAAAAGTATTTGGAAAGCCGAATATTCGGTATTCGGTTCACCTGTCGGCCGAATATTCGGCATTCGGTCAAAATCACTATTCGGTGCATCCCTATAATGAATGTTTTTTCATTTAATTTTTGAGTGAAAGAAAAGCAGCATTCTACATTTTCTTATAATTGATACTTAGTGCTACCAACTGTTGATTTTCAAAATAGTTGGCTAAACTGAATAGCAGACCTGCCAACATATGAAAAATTAAAAAACCTTAGTACACAAAATTCAAATTAATATTGAGGTTTTTTTTTTTTTTTTTGATGCTTCACAACTTTTTTTTTTTTTTTACATTCATAATAGAAAGGTTTTTAGTATTCCATCTCCATATACAGTACACTCCCTCTAATCTGCACAGATCGGGACCAAAGGTTTTGCGGATTATAGAATTTTGCAGATTATAGGTCATTTCTTTGTTTACATTCTAATATTCGGAATTTATCAACAAATGTAGTAAATATGCAGCCAATAAATAACACAAATGAAAGAAAATATTTTTTTTTATGCATAAAAATCTATAGTCAATAGGAACACATTTAAATGATATAATACAAAATTAATGGAAAACATTTCTATTTATTTTTAAATCTTTCGAACATCACAGTAGTGTTCACTTTTGAAATAAAAACGGCATGGTTCTGTTCTCTCAAAAGGGCACTACTGCAGCAAAAAAGAGCACTTTTGCAAGAAAAAAAGTGTTATTTTTAGAAGGGGAAAAAAGGAAGCGGCAAAAGCATAAATTTTAAATATGATAAGTCAAGTAGCATTAATTTTAAATGATTTTATGACATAAAAATACAATTAAATTAAAACATGATTGAACAGTTTCATGTTTTTTTTTTTTTTTTTTTTTTTTTTTTTTTTTTTTTTCCCAGAAAGAAAAAAAAAATGCCATCATTTTTGAGCACACAAATTTAAAATACTATGGAATAATAATAAGAAAATTATATTAAAAATCTCTGGGTAAAACCAGTGGTGCATTTTACTATTGCAAAAAAAGGCAGGGTGCATTTTGTAAATTTGAAAAAGGGCAGGGTGCGGCACCCTTCAAGTTTGGTCTAGAATAAACACTAGATCACAGTGATAGTGGTTTGCTTTATCATTTTTTATTTATGCAATGCAGTTTAATCTTGATGCCCTTAAGAGTCAGAATTTCTTAATCAATAACATAAGTTTTTTTTTTTTTTTTAATATCCTCAAGAGCTATTTTATCTTTTATATAACCAGCAAATGTGTACAGACTATAGCAATCTTAATAGTTATTTATAAGATACATAAAACATTTCCTTCTAATGAATGCAGAAATGCATTGAAAATTTCTAAATTCATCAGTACAAGTACAGTTCAACTTTTATTATTGTCAAAGTGTGCATTATCTTGGTTAAAAAAAGCGACATTTTAACAGTTTGTTTACATCTGAAATATAGTACGGATTATGGGGCTGTGAAAGAGGGAGTAGACTGTAGTAAACTAGTCAGATGTGGCAATCCTAAAACTTACTTCTATCTTATGAATGTTGATACTTCATGAAAAATGCAGCATAGAAGTGCCACCAGTCATCAATAATTATTTTCAAATAATCTGAAGAAACTGATCCTGTGAAAGAAAAAAATTAAATTTAAGTAATCATTAATTTTCTGCATTTAGAAATTTAATAACTTTCATTGGTTGAAACATTGTCAACAAATATGAAATTTTCTTATCTTATACTATAACACAAGCAAAAATTGTTTTTGTAAATTTTATTTTAAAAAAAGTACTAATGATTTTGACTAAAATTTTTTATTGCACCATGTTCAAGCATGGGAAGACCATTGCACTAGGTTACATGTTCAGGGTTCATACTCATTTTCGAAGAAAAAATCCCCTGAGAATCCCCTAATGTACAATTATGATATGTAATTCCCAGGATATACAATTTTTCCATGTCAACAATTAATGGCATGTTTTAAACCAGTATCATGACATCCCACCTTCTCAAAATAAAATAAAGGCAAGGTAATCTCAAAAATAAAGTTTACATATTACCTGTATGAACAAAACCAACAAAACTTTAAAAGAGAAACATTGATTTGTATAAAACATAGATGAAGTATGTATGCCTTGCTGGGCTATCCTTAAAAACTTTGTAGCTTGCTGCAAGAATTTAATTTCCACTTTATAATTTTAATACATCTTTCAAAAACATTATATGAACAATATTAAGACTACAAATGCCATACCAACTTAAAAACTTGCTTCATTTTACTTAAATTCCTCTTGAACTTATATCAAAATTTACAACGTTAGAAGGTGTATCGAGTGACTGAACGGATGCCGACAGATCTCAAATCATCAAGCATATAGACAGTAGCAATTGCCCTCAATTTCCCAAAGTAGCTAGTCATTTAGCCAGGTTTTCCCAGGTTTGGAATTTTTTTGTATTATCCCTTGAGAAATCCCCTGATTTTTAGAACCAAAAATCTATCCCCTGATTTTCCCAGGAATCCCATAATTCCCTGTTGAGTATGAATCCTGATGTTCCATAAAATTCGATTAATGGATCATTTTTGGTCAGTGTCAAGCAGTGTTCTCACTAAAATTTGACAAACATTAGTAATTTGGCTAATTAAAAATAAAAAACATTTGTCAAATGAAAAATGTATTAGCAAAATAGCTTCCCCGTGTAGCATAAAAAAGTATCTTTAATCTTCATTCAAAATAATAAACGAATATTCAGAGCATACATGTAACAAAAAAATAAGTATTATCTATAAAAGAATAAGGTGGGTGTAAAGATGCACACTTCTCATAAATTTTGATTTTTAACAACATATTTGGTCTAAACTTATGTGATTAATGATTAAAATATACTCGAACATTGGGCACGTGTCACCATCAACCAGTGTACAGTCAAATTGTAATTTTCAAAAAGTATTGTTCAGCATATCCAGGGATAGGGAAATACATCATTTTGCTCGCCAGTGGCGAGTAAATTTTCTGGCAAGGCTAGTGCATTTTTAATTTTTGAAAAAACTGTAGGCAATAGAAACATTATCAGAGACACTTTTTCAATCTAGATATATTAACTTTCCAAATTATTACAGTGTAAATATGATACTAAAGTTCTATCTTATATTAAGCTTACCTCTTTTGCATATATTTCTTAATTTTATAGGGAAAAAAGAATTACGAAAATGTATTGTGTAGTAATAGTAATTTCATGTGCGATTTTTTCAAAACTATTTTCAACTGCATGCGTGTTTTATCTTGCAGGCTGGTGAAATAAATCCATGGCTGGTAAGATTTTTGAAAAATTCTTTACCCCTGAGCATATCTTTATCTTTGTCCCGTTGGTTGGGGTAAAAGTATGCAGTGATGGTACAGAGATACACAGTGTGTAATTTTATCTTGTTTCTCTTAAAACAAATGAGTTACGAAAAAGTATGAGTAACTTTCACTAGTATTATAGTTAACCTTCCGTCTACCAGACGGGTCCATTGGACCCGACAGCAATGTTTCTGGTGTCAATGGTAAAATGAGAAATTGTCGATTGACACCGGAATTTATAAAGGACTTGTCTAGATATTACGAATTCCTTAATTTAAGCTTTCATTGTAAAAGCAAAATTATATTAAAATATTACTGGTGCCGTTTGCAAGTTTGGAATTAAAATTAGGTGTTGCCGTAGATAAATGGGTGTTTTGTCTGGTTGACGGAAGGTTAAACTGAAAATTATAAATTGAACCATGGAAAAAACGAAAAAAAAAATGAATGTGAGATTGAAACTAGCAGTTAAACTTGTAACTGCTGTGAAAAAAATTGTTCCATAAATGTGAGTAGTATCAGAGACCACTTGATCATAGAATGAATAAAGGGCTGACTGATATTAAGTTACTATTTTTGTGCTAAACATTATGTTAAGACCTATTGTTGTAATAAAAACAATCATTCAGAAATGTTTAGCGATACTACTAAGTTACCAGACGAATCAAAATTAAACTATAAAAACAATAGTTTAACTGAAAATTACAAGTTAAATTGTGAAAAATAAAAACAGCAGGGTGTCTGTGATGCCAAGAGTTAAGGATTAAGAATTAAAACAAATGCATTTCATTAAACAAGAATATTGGTTTTTGAAAGTAGATAGGTGGATGCTTACATTCCACATAAAAAATGGGAAAAAATTGAAAATCAATTTGATGTACATTAAGATAAAAGAATACAATGTAATTTCATAATTTTTTGTGTTAAAATAAGTTTTTCAAATTTAAAAATATATTTATAAGCACATTTAACAGTAATAATTATTAATGAGCTCCTATTTTTTAAATTATACATAATCAAAATTTATTTTCTTTATTGGAAAAAAAGTTGGTATTCGGCCGCCGAATATTGGGTATTCGGCCAAATCACTATTCGTCCCATCCCGAATATACTTTATTTAAATTGCATCTAAATTGCTAAATTTATTTTAAATAATTCTGTTTGATTATAATATGTAATAATATTAATATTGGAATACAATATTTAGAGATGGTTCTAAATAGTACAAACTAGAAAGTAATCATACAAGACTGGCCTAAGAAATGAAGATTTAAATAGCCACCAAAATAATAATAATTAAGAACAAAATCTTAAAAAGAAAAATATATAATACTAAACAACAGGTAAATGAATAAATAATTTTTTTTATTAACATTAAAATGTGGTATCGTTTGTTCTCCAACATTAAATATAATTCATAATATAGTTTCAAAAAACAAAAGAAAATTCCATTCATTTTATACAGACACTAAAAAATATTATTATTTTATTCATTCGACACACATGAATCACAATTTTAGATCTAGCCTAAATAAGAAAAAAAGTTTTGTTAAAAACGAAAGAAAGTTTAAAACAGAATAGTACCTGTTTTCATCTTTGAGAGAAAGAACAAAATAATGGAAGTTTATTCTTCGAAACCTGAACATCAAACGCGAAGTTTAGGAACACCGTCCGCTGGATGGCGCTACGGTCACTCGCTAAATTTCTCCCATAAAAGTGACTAGGCTTATATATTTCAATGGCTTTGTTCAGAACTGCTTGATTTCCAGTAGTCTTTTTTTTTAGTTAATTTTTCTCTTTTTATATACTTTTTATGGTGTAGGATTTTAGTTTTTTTTTTAATGTAAAAAGATTTTATTCCCGTAGGATTTCCATAATAAACAAAAATCACTTTTTTTATTCTACTTAAAATCAGTCATATAAAAGATTCATATTCCCACAACGACATTTGGTGTAAGAAATCTACTCGTTTTGCATGCACGACGAATCTGGATCGGGAAAATCTGATTGCATGTTGTTGAAGACTTTTTTTAGACTGTTCATTCAAATGGAGATCGCTGGACATCATTCACGATATTTTAAAACATTGTTTCATTGATATATTCGCTTTAAAGAGGTAATAATTCATTTCTCTCCTAAAAGTCATTAATAGATTGATAGCTAAGTAGCTTACTCAGATTTATAAATCAGTTAATATCTTTCAGTCTGGAGACTTCATATAAAATGTCTTACAATGTAAAACACATGCGGACAATATGACATAAATTCATTCTTTGAAAGGCACGCCTCTAGTTACTAGCGGCTCCTCAGAGGGTGCTGCATCGATTTTTTCACACCACAAAAGTTGTACAGTAATTTTAGTTTATTTTAATTAATAAAATTTATCGAATAAATAATATAAAAGATCCTGCTAAAATTTAGTGGTTTGAAGAAGCTGACGCAGCACCCCCTGTTGCGCCGCTGCTGCATCTAGTCAATATTCTTTTTTTTTCAATAAAGACGAGAATTATCCTTTCTCGCTGCGAATGTGTTAACAGGAGAGGAAACACGAAGAATATTTGATTAATCAAATGATTTTGTGATTTAACAAAAACATTATTTTATAATATTTAAACGTGAGATTTGGAACAAGAAACGCAGAAAAAAAAGATTTGAATTGGAAAAATCGAATTTTGAAGTATGAATAAATGCCAATCTAAAGGCTACTGGAGTGTAGCGCACAGTGGAGTGTGGAGATCAAATTCATTTTAAAATACTCGAATATTTCTTCTGGAAGAGCAATTGGCATAAGGCATTTTTAAACTTTCGAAAAGGTATAAAAGTATGTTTTTCCTGAAATATCTAAACTTAAGATTATGACATTTTTTAAGAGCGATTTTTATTTCTTAGGCTAGAATTCAAAACAAAGTATTAAGAACACTGTAGAAAACTGTGTAAAACTTTTGAATGACTCTTTGAGAAGATTATTAAAATTTATATTGGAAAATAATTTTATTTTTTCCTTTTAAAAGACACAATATTTAATAGGACGTTTTATTAACCAGTTGGAAAATGGTTGTTGTTCTCTGTAGAGAATAGAGTCTGAGACATATCCGAATCTTTATGGTATCCCCATTTTTGGATTTTTTCTGTTGGCACGGTGACAAAAAAAAGTATTAAACGCTGCAAAAAATTAATAACTCAAAAAACAAACTGAGATACAGCTTTCAAACAAATTGCATTTAAAAGTACATTTTTTCGCAATAGGATGGTGAGAAATTTGAAAATGTACGATGTTTAGAAATTAAAATATTTCAGCATCGAAAATTGTAAAACTGAAATTTCATTTCAAATATGAATGTGTTGCCATTTGCAGAATGACATACGCGTTACGCACACATATGCTAGTCTTTTATATGTACATATAACTATATAAATAACTGAATGAATTCAAAAAGGAAGAAACACTACCATCTCTTTATTCTGTATTTATTAAAAATGACTGCATAAATGATAATCTCTTCGAGACGTTACATCTCATTTTTTTAATTGTAAAACAAACCTGCATTGTTTACAAACAGTGAAGAAAATATTTTTTAATATAGAATTTATTCATTTCACGTCTTAGAAAAAATAATTTTCTAAATTGTGTTTCTTATCTGTTAAATTACATATGAGAAGCCCAGAAACCAAGGGGTGTAAGTGACAAAATTGAAAAAAATGAGTTAAGTGCACAGACTATCTGGAAATAAGTCTATTTATTTGTAGGTAAGAAATTATGAGTTATTTATTAATTATATATTGCGTTTTAGGGGTCAGTTACTTAACCTCTTTCCCAAACGTGTGAAACGCTTGGAGGCCAAAGGGTATAAGTGCAATTGCATCCATTAACGTCTACAGCAGAAGCGCGACCAACGGCATACAAGGCCATTTGCTTTTTTATACATTAAATAAATGCATTTTAACTGTTAACATGTGAGAAAATCATGCTTTAAGTGTAGATTTTGAAACACTTTCCAACACTCTCTGAAATCTTTAACACATTCGCTGCCGATCACGCGCCAACATTAAGGGACCACTCACGAGCCAGCGCGTAATGTGGGGTAATGACTCAATAGCCAGTCACGCGCTGGCAAGGGAAAATCTTTCACTGCTTCTTCGTCATAAAAAGTAAATCGGCTTCTGGGAAAAACCCACTTCTACAGTGTGGCATTAACTATCATCACATCTTCACGTAAGCGGCAGCGAACGTGTTAAAAATCTTTGCTATTTAGGGTAATAGAGTGTTAATGTCCATAACCAAGTATGTATTCTAATAATTTAGAACAGCCCTAGGTTTTATCTGTCGGTTGCTATGCACTGCATGATGGGGAAATTTAGTTTAGCAAGAAAACGCATAACAGTTTGAAATTTCTGTTTCAGTGGTTTTTACTAATAGATGGAATCACACTTGTATACTTTTGTTTATCCCGTAGTTTACCTTGAACCTTTATTATACGCCAGTATTAGCTAAAATTTAGTTAAAACTAAAACACTCTTAAGACTACTGAAATCACATTTCCAGAAATTATCATAAATAGATGACAATGCATAAAACTTTGTGCATGACCCTGTATATCATTTTATCAATGTTTTGCAAGCATTTCTTAGCAAACTGAATGTAGTTCAGCATAGGAATATATTACTTATTTAAAAGAAATCTTTAAGTAAATTACGCTCATATTCAGTAACCTTTACCAAATGATTTGTATAGCTCTGTATATGAACTATAGAATTTATATGAACGTATGCATATATATTAATATGTATAAATTTAGTGAAACTTAAAAGCGCAAATCATAATTAAAAATGCATTTCGTCCATCCATCTATCATCATCGATAATATACAGTACTTCGGATAGAATATACTATTTGAAAGCTTTTTTGTGTCCCTGTAAATACTGAGTACTTCGTATTATGCGCGAAATAACTTATATTAAGCGTCTGCAATGTATATCAATTTTATATATAATTGTATTGTAATATAATTAAAATATGTTGTAAAAAATTCCCTCTTTATCATTAGGTAATGTAAATCTTTTGTGTAGCCCTGTAAATAAAAAATATCTATTCTTTTTATCTCAGAATTTATAGAATGTTTATTTTAATGCAATTTGTAAATGCATATAAATTTTAATGTGTTTGACAGGTTGTAACTTCTTTAAAATTCATTTGAAACGATTTTTCCCATAACCCGTAATTTAACGGAAAACTTTTGATTGTCCCTGTAAATAAACTAATCTTGTTAGAAACTTCATTTGCAATAGGTTTGTGTTGAAATAAACGTGAATAATTCACAAAATTTTCAGGGCAATCCATGTATATTTACGAGAGTTAAGGCCCGGACAGACAAACTAAAATCATATTTACTTTTCAATTTTGTTGGAAAGTGTTAAAAAATATAAAATTTCAATGTTTCAAAATTTATAATAAAATTTTAAAATTTATGTTAGAACAAAAAATGTCCTTTCATTCATTTATATCAACATCGTTCATTTTTTTCGTAAATTCATTTTTTATTTCACAATTTTTCCGTTTTTAGAATTTATATTAAAACAAAATCTTGTCCTTTCATTTATGTGTATCAACATTGTTCTTAATTTTTTCATAAATACGATTTTTCATTTCATAATTTTTGCATTTTTTGTGCTCAATCTGCACTTGTACCTTTAGCTTCCAAGAACTTTTCAGTACTGTTTGGAAGCCAAGGAATACAAGTGCCAAATGATGATAAACATTGCTTGGTTATAAATAAAAAGGAAAATTGTATTCCACATTTTTTAAAACAGTTATTGAAATAAGAGTTCAAAGATCAATAAGAAAAGTTTCATATCTCAATTCATTCAATTACAATTGATGTTTAACTTTGAACTCAATTTACTCGAAATCTAAATTTTGTCACTTGTACCCCTTGGCTTCTGGGCTCCTCATATATAATATATATGTAATTTAAGAGATAACAAACATATATATATACTTCAAATTCTTAAATTTTTACGTGCTAATTGCTACTTCTCTCCATAAAAAATATTTGAATTCTTGAAGCTTGGAATGCTTTCGTATGGAGTGATTGTTTAACGCTTACTAAGCAAGCCTATTTCTTACAGCCTTGGAAAGAATAGCGCCCGTATTTAAAACTCTCTTCCTTTTATTAAATTTTTCTTCCCTAACTGGTTTAACGGCACAATCAGGCAGCTCGAATACAATCTTACCACGAAAAACATCTTAATAACTACTAATTATTTTAATTTATTGATCTTTTATGTCATATTTTTTGTGGTGCCTATTTTTACTTTTTTTCATTGTACAATGACTGCATACAATAAGCTTTTTTTGTAAATGACGTCAGCACACTGCAGAAAAATTGTTGCTGTTATAGCATTAGACTGGCAGCTAGAGTAAGTAGCTTATTACAGTAAAATGCCATTTTATAAATAAATCAAACTGTGTATGTATGAACTGAAAAGTTATACATTCAAAAGGGGAAACTGAAAAGCTATTTCAGTAAATATTGTCAATGTTTTCCCGGAGTCGAGGCTTTTCGGATGCTTTCTTTCCCAAATAAACATTTTCATGTTTGGCCAATATGTTTCACAGAGAATCATGACACATTCAAAGTATTATCACTAATACTAAAATCATTACAATTGTTGTTCTTGTTGTTATTCTTGGATCTATAAGTTCGATTTGGCAGCTGAAAATGATTCATTGAGAATAGGAAGTATATGAAAAACGTCTGACATTGGTTTTAAGAAAACATAACAATACGCTCTAAAAAAATAATACCGAAAGTTATCAAATAGGATAGGCAGCAAAAAAAAAAAAAACATACGAACAGACAAACAAAGTCATAAACACATTTCAACTATATTCAAAAGTGTTTAACAGATTAACCCTTTAACGTTCATTGGTTTCGCCACGAAACCACAAAATTTTAATTCCGATACGCAACACTGACACCGCTATTTTTATCTAAAAATATCCCTTTTATTTTGTATGTGAAAAATCACGTTTTCTTATTTGGAAATATATTTGTTCTTAATTACCGGTGTCTATCATTTATTTCGACATCTTAGCAATGAAAATGCTATGATCGTTAAAGGGTTAAATAAGACAGTGCTCTTCTAGTTACCATCTGTAGTTAACAAAACGTACAATAACAACTAAGAAAAAAACTAAATAATGAACTCTATAATCTCCTCCGAATCGTTTTCGAAAACCATTAGCAGCAAAATAATAAAGCTTTCCTTTTTATAAATGCCTCTCTGAATCTCGAAAATGGGCTGTTTCTCCTTAGTTTTCTAAAGATAAAGAAATCTTTTGTGATGATTTATATGATGATAGTGTTGAGCTATATTTGAATTCTATACAATTTACAACAGAATGTACAATATATTCGCCATTAGCTCTAATTTATATATCTTGCTATGGAAAGTCTGTACATTCTATAAATATCACATTCAACGTCTTCAACAAGATTAGTTCCGATTTCAATATATCTTATTTGGGCAAGGTTTCTTTTTCGTATCTAAAGATTTACTTTTGTTACATTATATTTTGTAATATATTTTATTCTTCATGCTTAAAATTCCCTTCCTATTTTAATAAGGTATTTTTTTTTCAATCTGAAATGTACCATGTGATGCGATTTTAAATGATTGCTTCTAGAATATATGTTCAGGTCTAGTTTAAATATACTTTTATTGAAGAAGTGAATGCATTAATAACATTTAAAATACGATTTGTGCATTCAGAGTAGATTGCATTGGCTTTAAATCCTAAAAAGATATATCCTTCCTCGAAGAATAAAATATCACAGATTTTGTTTTTTAAACCTTCTAGCAAAAATGCACTTCCACCTTTATGAGTTTATCTTGAGAATTTTCGATAAAATGGCGTCATAAAAAAGATCCTATTATATATAGGATGTCATGACACTATGTTTAGTATATTGAAAAGAGAATTTTTCTTTATGCAAGGCTATAGCGAAAACATTGAACAGTTCTCGTCTCAGTATTTGAGACGTTCGTAGTTGAAAAAATGCTTTTAAAAATATTTTTTAAAACTGACTCAAGCTTTTCTAGCTATCTACTATACTATATGGCCAATGATGACCGGTTACTTGCGACTTTAAACGTTTTGTTAAATATCTGGAAAAATATTTAGATATTATCATGAAACTGAAAGTGTGTAAACAGAATACTAGGTGTCATATATTTCCACGAAAATTTTCTGTTTTCGGAAACCTCATAAGCAAGTGTCTACAAATTGGATAAAAACTTTCTTTCGAATGTTTTGCATAACCTTGAAAAAACTAATGTCGCAAAAACTTTGAAACTTTAGAAAATGATTAGAAGGTTTATTGTAAAATAAAAATAATCAATCCCTTTTCAAAACCTTAATAAAGATAAATAAATTGCAACACCAAATCTCTTTGTGCAAAATAATTACCACTTTTTAATTATGCTGAAATAATCTATACATGTCTTATCCTACTTCAAATTTCGTTTACGCATTTTCAAGTCATGAAATAAAATATTAATTCTGACTTCTTAAATTCATTTTCATTTCTCTCCTAAGTTATTTCGATAACCACATCTATTTCGACGTGTTTATTTACAAAGGATAACATCAAACAGAAAATCATCCCTGCGTGCCGTAACAAAGTTTTAAGTACTTTATAGTGGGTTTTCTAATTACATCTTTTCATAGGCCCGTGTGCAATTTTATGATTAAGAATCGTGAGTGGTCTCATTTTTTTCCTTATGCATTGTAGACTAAGAAAAGCGATGGTGGACATCTTGGACCCGCAACTGAGACAACATCCATCAAAAATAAAGAAAATTATGTATAAATATTAATGTTTAAAACATTCATAGATTAGGAAAAACATTTGTGGACATGGTGGAAGATATCAGCACTTCACAAGAAAAAGCTGGTGAAAAGTTAATCCTCAAAGAGGAGTTCTAAATTTAACAATTTCTCCACCAGATACCGACGTTCTTATACTGGCGATTAATAAATATCCAGAGTTACCAAGTGATACAGCATTAGTTTTAACTGGTCCTCAGAAGCGCAACATTTCTGTGTGTTAACGTATAAATCTTTAGGTCAGAAAAGGTCTGAAGCTTTATTGGGACTTCATTCTCTTTCCGGATCCACCACTGGTTTATTCTGTGGTAAATCAAAAACCAGTTTTTGGAACAGCTATAAATTTGGTCTATCATTGTTCCGGTTTGAACATGGAGATTTGTTCTGGAGCCTAATATATTTCCACCCCAAATCAGCAACCCTGCACCATCGTAACGATGTCGTTCAGTGATGTTTTCTTGGTGGTAACGGGTGCCTGACGTTCTCCTTATGAAAGTCCGACATGAATCACACTGCAAGGTAAACCTGGATTCGCCGGAAAACATTACACAAGCCCAATGTGACAATGTCCCCATTGCTTGTTCTCTACTCCGGGCTAATCTCAGGCCACCGTGAGTTGCTGTGAGCGGAACACATCTAGCAGGCCTGCAAGCATATAGACCAATATTTCCCAAACGCCTGTACACGGTTTGCCTGGAAACAGTCGTACCCGTGGATGATGATAGCTGATGAGACAGGTCTGATGCTGTGCTCTGTCTATTTCTTTTGGCGGTTACTGCCAAATAACTGTCTCCATTCGTGGTTGTAATTCGGGGTCGACCAGTACTCTAACGTCTACTGACATTTCCATCATCTTGTAAACGTTGCCAAAATCTAGAGATTACATTTTCGGCAATTCCAAGTTCCTCGGATACATCCATCTGAGTACGGCCACATTCCAGACGGCCGATAATTCTACCACGTAAAATATCATCCACATGTGTCCTCTCTGTGTCATAACTGTTCGGTTTTGGCACTGAGAGGCTTAAAAAATGTTTGTAAACAGTTTTACGTCTTTGCCACCGTTCCTCATAGACGTCTCTCTCACACTTTTGTCATTGTGACGTACTATCGGCGGCATCTGTTTACTTTCTGAAATTTGCATATTAGTCTTGAACACGTGTGTGATAATTCTGCAAATGAAATTATTACTTTAGAGTTTGATTTCCATGTGATTCTGAATTATCCTTAATCTATGGACATGGTTATCGTTACTGTTTCGCGTTAATAGACCTGATGTGGCAGCACGCACAATAACCTAATCGAGTTCACGGCTGTAATTTCGGAATTTCTTAAAATTAGGTGCGCATATTAAAACGCAATCGTGTCCAGCTAAGTAGAGATTTGCATTATTTAACGTATTAGGATAAATAACAATGTGATTCTTCTGTAGTGCAACATTTAATAACGTCTCTTAGGTTTAATTATAAGTTATATCACGCATAATACGAAGTGCATAGCATTTATAATTTTTACAAAAGATTTCAAATAGTATAGTTGATCCAAAGTACTGTAAATTATCGATGGCTAATAGATGGATAATTTGGATATGAATGGATATGGATGGATAATGAATTTTTAATTATGATAAGATCTTTTAAATTTCACTAAATATATGTATGTGGTGTTTATAAATGCTATAGTTGAGATACAGTGTTACGCAAAGAAGTTCATAAAAGTTACTGAATATGAGCGTAATTTATTTATTTAAAGGTAGTTTTAAAATAAGTTATAATTTTTTACACTGAATTGCATTCAGTAAACTGAGAAATGTTTGTAGAAGAGAGATATAAAGATATACAGCGTCACGCAAAGAATTACATGCATGGTCGCCTATGGATGATGATTTCTTGAAATGTGGTTTAAGTTGTATTAAGAGTGTTTTAGATTTGAGTAGTTTTAAGAGTGTTTGAACTAAATTTTAACTAAATACTGGCGTGAAATAAAGGTAATAGGTATACTACAGGGCTGAACAAAAGTTTTCAGGTATATTTTCCTTTATTAGTATAAATTGCTGAAAGAGAATTTTTAACATGTTATGAACTTTCTTGCTAAACTAAATTTCTCTACTATATAATATATGTATCAATCAAAGGAGCAAATATATATCAATTTTACAAATATGTATCAATTTACAATTATTAAATGAATAATAACTATTCTTTTCCCCGCATATCTTACAGAAGGCATATTTTCGTGCACTTCGTAAATGCATATTAATTTGAATATATTAGACAGGGTGTAATACCTGTAAATAAACTAATTATGCTAGAAACTTAGTTTGCAAATAGGGTTTGTGATAGGGTAAACGTCAATATCTTCCAAAAATTTCATGGCAATCTGAGTATATTTATGAGAATTGGAGCGCGGATAAACGGCCAAACAAACCGAAAGCTTTAACACTTTTCAACTTTGTTGGAAAAAGTAAAAAAAAAAAAAACAATTCCACTGGCAACAAAAGAATTCCATTTGTCTCGTCGTTCCCCTTTGAGTCATCATAATGTTCTTTCGTCATGATTATTTCAACTGATACAATATCGGAAGTTTTGAGTACCAAATATTTTCAATTAGTCACCTTCTTATTATTATTTTCTTTTAATTGGCAAATAAATGCTTTTAAAAAGAATTTTTTATTTGCAGCTTTTAATAATGGGATTCATGACATCGACAGGGAGTGCATACGTTCAAATTCCTGAAACAAGTTATTGCTATTGCTTTTTTACTTACCCATCATAAGTAGTATAGGGTAAGTCTTGCAATCGTTTTGAAAATCGAAAAAATTTTTTGGACGGATTTACACGTTTCAGATAATGGAGATTACGAAAAACATATTTTTAGAAAAAAAATTTGCCGTCCGTCCGCCTGTGTGTCTGTCTGTCTGTAACCGCTCTATCTCCCGAACAAATTGAGATAGAGACTTGAAATTTTGTATGTACTTAATATGTAAGAATGGGACGAAGCCTACTTAATATCAGTAACTTCGATTATCCGGAACAATTTTTTCCGGACTCTCGAAAAATTCGTTCTGATGAAAGGTACATAAAAATTTTCGAATTTTTTTATTTTAAGGACTGGACGTAAAAGGCAATAAAATAACACACATTTTTCATAAAAAACGAGGTTGATCGGTTTATTAGTTGTTGAGATATGTGTAATCCTGTTTTCCAAATTCTTCGATTTTTCATGACCCTGTATTTCATTCAAATTTCAATTCACAGGTATATTGTTATTGGAAATGAGACGCTTAATCCAACACAGTAAATTTTTAGTTAATATGATTATTATTTTTTGCGTTATAAGGATGTTTCTTTTATGCAATCCTGTACTACTCGAGTATTTTGGCGTTTTATATAATTAGTCAAAATTGGCTCATCAGCAATTCATTAATGGAGCATTATTGTATGTTAAAATTATTTATTTATGCGTTTAAATTTTATTTTGGAGTTGCCATAGACACGCGTTTTATTTTTATATTTTATATTATGATGGGTATGTATTACGGTGCCCCCCCCCCCTCCCAATCCCAACGACTAGTTTGGATTGTAAAAGAAAAAATCCGTTAAAGCAAGAAACATGTACTGGTAATCTAAACACCAGTAGCATTTTTTAATTATTTTTATACATATTTTTACAATCATTTTATCCATCAAATCACCCTTCGGACTCCGGCGTCTCTTACACAATTTTCATTTGACAAGCACCACTTTTTTTAAAAAGAAGTTTCCTTCAAGTACACAATTTCAAAAATGCTCTGATTAAGTAAGCCAAATTTTATTTTCATTTAATGAAATAAACGAATTTTACAAGGAAAGATGATGTCTCCGGAGAGGACACAACGGAGTGACAAGGGTCACTTTTGGGTTTCAGGACATCACTAGATAGTGCAGGTACACATTCCTAAAACAAGTTATTGCTTTTGCGCTATTTAGACTGTAAAATAATAATAATAATAATAATAATAATAATAATAATAATAATAATAATAATAATAATAATCCGTTAAAATACGAAAATTGTGCTGTAATCTACACTCCAGTGCAATTTTAGTATTTTAATGGAAAAAAAATTTCGTAAATTTCAGAAATATTTCCGCTTTTTCACAAAATATTTACGTTTTCATATTTCCTTATATAAAAATTTTCGCTTTAACCCTTTTCGGCACGGGCAAAATCTGTAATAAAATGAGAAATTTTCGACTGGTACCGGAATTCACAAACGAATTTCTTAGATACTTTGAAATCCTTAATTTAAGCTTTTATTGTAAAGGTAAAATTTTAGTAGAATATTACTGGTTCCGTTTGCAAGTTCGGAAATAAAATTAGGTATCCCAGACCGGGCACAGTGTGCCGGAAAGGGTTAAAGGCAAAAAAGAATTTTTAATGACAAACTGACACCTTTATGATTATTATTCTTTACTTTACAAGGACACGTTAATATCAGGGACAAAACACGTGCATTTAATTCAAACAACAATGAAATTAACTGCATTTAGGTGATAGTGATGTATTTTGTGACGGACTAAAATTTATTTTTACGATTTTACATATTTACAATCACGAAGCTTTTTTTTTTCTTCAGTTTAATTAAAAAACAATCAACACCATAAAAGTTTAAGTGCAAATTATATTAATAAAAAACTAATTTTTTTTATATCTGTTGGGATCTCAATTGGATATTTCCATCACGTAACTAAGCGCTCCAGTTGGGAGGCTTAGACAAATGCCAAAAAGAAAAAAAAACGACTGGCGCTACTTAAATAGTTAAATATCATGTACACGTGTGCTGTAAAATATGAATAAAAATCACGTGTAAGCTTTTTATAAAATGCAGTGCATTTCCAAGATAAAATTTAAACGTACTTTCAAGTATTTTTAATACGGAGTAATGCTATATTATGGAACTGGGGTTACTATTTGACTATCCCATCGACCCATTTCGACGAATTACTTAAATCGTCAAACTAATCGTAAATTATACAAACCTGCATAATTTTTATTTTAAGTAACAAAATTACAATGAAATTAATAAAAATACAAATTAAACGTCAAATTAAACATTTTTAATGTCAAGTGCATGTGACATTTACGATAATCATTGTTGACATTTAATCTTATAGTTTGGCGATAGCTTTTTGGTCGAAGTAATAAATCAAGTAGTAAAAGATACAACTTTATAATTCCAAAAATAATAAACCTATTAACTAAAAATTTACTCACTCGCATTTTCTTATTTCCAATTAAAATATATATTTGAAACGAATTTTGAATGAAATACAGGGTCAAAAAATCGAACAGTTTGGAAAATAGGATTATAAATATCTCCACATTTCATTATCCGATTGATTACATTTTTTATACAAAATTTTATTTATTTATTAAATTTTTTACAGTCACTACTGAAAAAAAATCGTAAATTTTTTATGTACCTTTCGTATTTCAATGTTCAGGGTTTCCAAATGGTCCGCGAACTGAACATCAGTATTTCTTAAAAGAAAATTTCATGATACGTTTGTGCTAAAATCAACTTCCAAAGGCGGTTTGTTGACAATTTGCAAGAAAAATCTAAAAAGAAAATTTCTCTAAGAAAATTCTGATGTTCAGTTCGCGGACCATTTGGGAGCCGTGAATGTTATATTGAACGAATATTTTGAGAGTCCGAAAAAAATTGTTCCAGGTAATAGAGATTACTGAAATTCAATAGGCGTATTTCCATTATTACATACTAAGTGCACATTAAATTTGATGTCTCTACCTCAATTTGTTCGGGAGATAGAGCGTTTACAGACAAACAGACGGATAGACTAACAGACACACAGGTTGTCGGGTAGCAATTATTTTTTCTAAAAATATGTTTTTCGGAATCCCCAGTGTCTGAAATGTGTAATTCCATAAAAAAAGAATTTTTCAATTTTCGAAACGATTGCAAGATCCTATACAACGTAGGATAACTAAAATAAAATTGTCGTGTTTTAACCCTTTAAGATTTTATCTACACAATTATGTCAGGAAAAAGAAGAAACGTTTTCCACTCTTTAACACCGAGCAAAATCCTCCATTGACGTAACCTGACAACGAAAAATTTTTTAAATATTTCATTTTAATCAAATATTATCTTAATTTCTAGGGTTAAAAACTAACTCTTAGACTATTCATTCCCCCTACAACTGTTCAAGTCTTAAAGGTATAATCATGGTCCAATGTTTGTATTCTAACTTTGTTTTAAAATGTTCTTTTAGTATTTTTATATAATTCATTGAAATGCAAAAAGCTCTCTTAACTCTCTCAGGGACGCCGCTTGCAGTCTGCAAACGGTTCATTTAAATGCCCGAACTGTGAAATAGGACTAGTAAATTTTTAGCATATATTTGAGCCAGTGGTGTGCGAAGAGAAAACTACGCCCCGGGCAAAGTTTTAATTTGGCGTAAGCCACCCCCTATCACACACACAGTTTGCGTCGTTGTGACATACATCACAAAATTGAAAATTTTGGAAACAGAAATTGATTCTACTGAATACATATTTCGCGTTTATTTTGTACTTTGTTTAATTAATTTAATTATTATTAATTTTAATTTAGAAGCTTTAAATAACTCAATAATACAAAAGAAAATTGGACTTATATTTTGGCAAAGGGAATGAGGGAAATGGATGTAGAAAAAATGTGTTTAACAGTACAGTATGACAGTTTACCACTATAGTTTTCTGGTTATTTATATTTTGGTAGTCATAGTTTTCTAGTCATAGTAGTTTTCTGGAAATAGACCTCATGTTATTTTCAAAGTATATGTTTTTGTCACAAGACTAGAAAAATTAGATTTAGAAAAGAGAAAGTTAACGAAAGACATAAAAGAAATTTTGAAAAGAAAGACGTCTTTATTCATAAATTTGTATTTGGGTGTAAAGTAAGCGACCATCAAGTAACTTTCATTAGGAAAAAGCTTGGAACATGTAAATACATTATGTTTTTAATGAAAACAGTTGAAAAAAAAGATGTTTCTAGTACAATTTTAGCGATACCCCTTCAATTTCCGTGCCCGGGGCTACCGCCTCCATCGCCCCTGTTTTGCACCCTCCGGCTAGCTGTTGATTATCTAAATATAAATTTGTTGATAAACTGCGGCGTGAATTAGTTATTTAAACATTTTTGGAGCAGAAATTCCATGCTCTGGAAAGATATAAAGCCACGAAATTTCATGGTCAATTTCTTTTTCTAACTTAGGTGCACACAAAAGAAGGATTTTAAAGAATATTAACGATTAAGGAAATTAAAAAAATACATGGAATTTTTTTAAAGAAATGTTAAAATTGTAATGCATAACTAACGTCCTAAACTCTTTTTAAGTGCGTTTGAAATTTTGTAAATACGTAGCACCTCTAGTCGTCGTTCAGTACGTACGTATGTTCGCATATAACAGAGCAAAAACTATCCAACAGAATTATTTCAAATTTGAAATAAATAATTGTTGCATAATTTTGTCGAGTCATTTCAAATTTTATGAAAATCGGATGAATAGTTTAATTACAAGGAAAATCAAGAGCATTCCGTTACATTACGGCAAATGGGAAAAATAGTTTCAAGTGAATTTTAATGATGTTAAACTCTTTCGGACACAATCAGATTGATACGCATCTATGAAATATATACGAAAATATACGTTATGTGGTGCAAAAAATATTTGTTATTCATTTACAGGGTACACAAAAGTATTGCATTACATAAGAGTATAGGGAGAAACATTGTTTGGGCGCGTTTTAATAATAGAAAACTGTTTCAAATTTTATCAAATTGATATACGTTGCTGAAAATTACTACAAAGTACTTTCTGTGTAATACAAAGCACATAGTATTTACAGGGACACACAAAATACTTCAGATACTCTAAACTGAATTGTATCACTAAAATTATGAAAAATATATCTTTTAAGGTACACCAGAAAAAGTATGTCATAAATATAAATGATAATAAACATTTGTTTTGCACCTATATTCTGCAGTTGTTCAAGGTACCTTGCTCTCATCTGTGAGAGCAAGATGAATAGCACCAATTAGAATCTTTAGCCCCTTGAGGGGCGGTACGATAAGGTGTACCCGCATAGTTTTAATTGCAAAATGCCACATTGAAACCAGAATTCTGAAATGAAAATTTTAATCTTATCAAGTACGTGAGAAAAACCTTTTAATCTATTTTGAAATAAATTTTAATTTTAAATTCTGGTGCCATTCAATCAGTTAGGCATTTTAAGAATTGAATTGCTTTTCCCTCGAAGGGTTAACCCACTCCTTTCGAGGAGTAGATCTGTTTAACACTAGAACGCTGGTAATTTTTGCGCAAGTTTTATAAAATTTATTTAAAACCAGAAAATTAATTTGAACGAATTTAGTTTTTTCTTTAGCTCATTTTACTGCAACTAACATATAACTTATTTTTTTAAGATCTTTCTGGTTCGAATCAACAATTAGTCCACTAATTGGTGTCCAATTGACACCTTCCCGGCATTCTAGTGTTAAAATAATTGACTTCCACTAGAATTTATAAATGAATTTACTAGAAAATACAAACGTGCTTACATTTTGTGTCTTTCAACATTTTGAAGGGCAGTGATGCTGCTGAGGCATCTCATAATTTAGCCACTTTCTCACCAGAATTTTTCAATGAAATTTTCCCATCAATTAGATAAGCGAAACTACACGTTTACTAGTTTATAAATCAATTTTCGTAAAAGAACTTCCGCCAATAATTTATTTAAACGTTTTACGAATACAAATACCTTGCCCCTGAAAATAATAACAGGAAAACTTTAATTAAATTTCCTGGTTGCCAGTAAAATAAAAACTATGTGTCCATTTTTAAGAACACCGATCTTTATCCATGTCAATGAATAATCGAAATGAAGTTACAAGAAAATCCGTTTATTTGTTCTGGAGGTAGAGCTGTTACAGAAATCCTAATAAATGCGGCATGAAAGAGCCACCTGTTGTGCGATTTACACCTAAACGTAAAAAAAAATCAGTTTATATCAAAGAGTCTGCAAAATCTACTGAAGCCTGCAAAATTTCCGCGCATTCATTCTGAAGATAGACTTATTGTGAAAATTGCAGAAAATGTAGCATAGCAACGCCACGTGTTGAGCGATTTACGCCAAAACAAACAAAACAACATCTCATGTCAAGGACTAACCGAATCTGAAGTTTCATAAATATTTCTGCATAAGTTCTGGGTAATGACCGATTACGAAAATATTAAACAATGCTACATAGCAGTGCCACCTATTGAACGATTTTCACAGAAACGTAGAGAAGCATCCATTTATGTCAAGGAATAACTTAATCTAAAGGTGAAATCCATGTTAATTCTGAGGATAGAGCTATTGCGGAAATCGATCAAAAAGCTGCATAACAGTGCCACCCATTAAGCGACTTATGCCTAAAAATAATCAGCACAAATTTAAATCAGGAAAATCTTAATATAAATTTTTATTAGCATTAAATCTTGAGATAGAGTGGCCACAAAATTTATGTCACATACAAACAGACATATTAGCAATTTTGTAAAAACTTGTTTTGGGGGTACTCTGAACCTTAAAATGTGTAAATCCGTCGAAAACTGGATTAGAAAGTTTTTCACGAATCCAATACTTTCTTGTTGTAAAGATAGAGAAAATTAAATATAGTAATTGTCTGAGCGAAGCAAAGGACATACACAGCTACGAAATGATATTAAAAATCAAACAAAATTCTTTCTTCAAGCAAATCTCAAAAATACTTGACGGATTTCGATGCTGCTTGTACCGGAGGGTAAGGTACTGAGGGACGTGAAGGTAATCTACTGAATGCACCAACTACGAAAAATTAGTTTCCAATAGTTTAAAAATTATATTTAAAAAACTAATGGAAAAGCACAATTTATTTGCGTACGTCGCAGAAATTTGGTATGCGTCAATTTCATCGGTTGGATGTTTTCGTATTAGAGTACATGTAGTAAATAGCAAAAAAATACGCACGCAGTAATATTGAAATCCAATAATACGTTTTAAAATTTAATCAATCAGAAAAAAAATCTGTTTTTTTTCTATTTATAGAAAAAAGTTACGAAAACTCTTATTTTGCGATAATCTCTCAATAGCGAAATTTAAAACAAATCAAAAATGGCTAATTTTTGCCTCTTTCTTGTAGTTATTTGGATGAGTCCAATCTTATAATGGACCAACGGTAATCCCTTAACATGTTTTCATCCCAAAATCCTTCATGTCGTTCTTCAAAAACCTTTAAATCTTGGTGAAAACTTAACCTTGTTCGTCACTTATACTTCCTAAGTTTTCAAGGAAAAAACTCTGATGGAATGCAGGAAATGAATCTTTTATGACATGTTTACTCCCATTTGTTGAAAATTTTTCAATAAATCTGCAACAATTTCTTTTTAATTTTCACTTTTTTTATTCCCGAAAAATTCTTCCACAGCCATTTTGAATGACTTCTAAGAAGATTTTTCATTAACAGATAAAAGGCTTTCAAACTGAGAATCTTTCATAATTTTACGGATCTGTGGGCCAACAAATATCTCTTTTTTCAGTTTTGTCTCGGTAATGCTTTGAAAGGATTTTGTAATAACCGGAAAGCATCACTGTTTTTGTCAAGCGCCTTCACAAAGTTTTTCATGAGTCTCAATTTGATGTGTAATGGGGGTAGAGTAATGTTATTTGGATCTACCAATCGCTCGCGCTTGATGTTCATTTTTCCCGGAATATACTCTTTCCGAATTGGCCATTCTTTTCGTACATAATGATGTTGTTTTTCTTGGCTGTCCCTCAAACGAAAGAAAAAAGAGTATTTTGAGTAACCACCCTGCAATTCCAATAACAAACCGATGACTTTGAGATCACGTCACACTTTCCATTGGTGTTGGTTATACTTTATTAAATTAAAGTACAGATCGTTTCATAACTCTTTTTACAATCCACTGCGTGTCTTATTGGTATAGACGGCTTCTTATTTCCATTATGTAATATAACAGCTTTTAGACTACATTTCGAAGAGTCTACGAATAAGCGCCACTCTGTTTTATCATAGTTTTGATTTATTGCTTCGAAAAATCCCGGGATATCAATACAATAACCATATTCACCTTCTTTCTTGTAAAATTCTGAGTAAATTTTGCTTTTGTTTCTAGACAACGTAACTTTTGTGTTTGGTGTTAATAAGTTCCATTGTTGTAGGCGAGAACCAAGAAGCTCTGCTTTAGATTTTGATAGTTGTAAATCTCTTATAAGATCATTTAATTCGGCTTTGTTAATTAAATGGGGAGTCTCTTCTTGAAGAGAGGTCTCGTCAGAATCACTAGAAATCGATTTGGATTCAACATCACTTTCATTGTCACCTCCTAGTATATTTACACTCGAATTACCGGGACAAATTGGTAGATCTTTCGAGTGTAAAATGGGCTTAGTAATAGACGAATCATCGGTATGTTTTTTCGGCAAATTTCGCCTTATTTTTTGTAATATATCACACTGTCTTCGTAAGACAAAAGTAACAATCATTTTCATGATTATTAGGTTCTCTTCAAAGCATTGGTGAACCAAATGGAAGGTGTACGTTTTTACCACTGGAATAAAACGATTCTATAGCTTTCGCAAAACACACGAGGCACCCACTTTTTATCATGATTTGCAAGAGGAAATCCAAAATAATGAAGATATGCACTTTTTTAACAAATCCACAACAGGTCTTCTTCTTCTTCTTTTTTTTTTAACATAAATTTCCCACAAACATACTAAAACGATGAGAACTTTGTTTACACTTTCTACTCGACATTGTAATTCAATCCGAAACAAAATATTTGTTGTTTGAAGCGAACGAATGAACATTAAACTGTCGTCAACACATTGGGTAGTTAAAACAAACAATAGACTGTAGAAAAAAAACTGTGACGTGATAGAATATTTCTGCTGACACTATTAGGTTTAACCTTTTAACGATCATAGCATTTTCATTGCTAAGATGTCGAAATAAATGAATGACACCGGTAATTAAGGACAAATATATTTCTAAACAAGAAAAAAGTGATTTATCACATACAAAATAAAAAGGATATTTTTAGATAAAAATACTGGTGTCAGTGTTGCGTATCGGAATAAAAATTTTGTGGTTTCGTGGCGAAACCAATGAACGTTAAAGGGTTAAGGAAGCTAGACTAATACATTTACATACTTTTTTGGGGGGTATACAAAAAAAGTTGAAATTTGTAAACTAGTGATCAATTCCATAATGTGATGTCTGCAAGCATGTGACGAATGCTCTTTTTTTTAACTTTTGCTGTGTCGCAACATACACAGCAGAATTATAATCAGTGTTTCAGCTGTTAATGTCGAAGCACATTGCTCAAATATCTGCTATTGCCCAAGATTTGGATGGTTTCAACGATAGTTTCTGCCTGAGATTTTAAAGTTTTGTTTTTAAATATGAGCCTTTTGTTTTTAAATATATTTTTAAAGATGAAATTTGTATTCTGTGACATACCATACGAGTACGTATCAATTTATCATTGCCTATACATTAAAAACTTTCCCCTCATTGAGCTACCTCTAAATATCGTTCAAATGTATTGATATTTTGCCTGATTTATTTTTTCAAAAAAAAGAACAAATTTAGAGGGTGAGAAGATTACATTTTGAAACTTCAAAAACAAGCTCATCCCTCAAATACATACACATATAGACGCAGTAATATGTATGAGGTAACATGGAATAGGCCACTCTTTTAAAATCGCCACAAGAGGGCTTAGAAACAGGGGTCACTAAAATTACATTCGGAACGTCACGGAAAAACGTAAGCGACTGACACTCGGCGCGTGTTGAAGCTGACTTCTGCCTGTATGGTGATTTCATTGCGACGAGCAATCGTTTAAAAAAAAGGGTCCCATTCTTTATTATATATACCCTGTAGAGCATTTAAAATTTACAGCAACAGAAATTAATAACAAGATTAATTAAACAGAAATTAATAACACATTAGACAAGCTGAAATACATAGTAATTACGTTATTTAAAATCAGTTTAAGAATTTGAAATGTGTGCAAAATGACCTAAAACATAGAGTATATAATATTATTGAAGAAGAATATGTTTGATAATAAAAGATCAATACGACCTTGATAGAGTCATACAATACTTTTGCATCCTTTGTTTCCTATACATGCAAACAAATAAAAGCTACTGATACACTCAATTTTTACATGAATCTTACGTTTGTGGATTCTGCAGGAAAAGGAATAAACTTTTATGTCATTTTGAAAGTTGAAATATCTCTTTGAAATTGCTCTTCCGTAAGAAATATTCGGACATTTTAAAATGAATTTTATCTACCTCTCGCACACTCCCTGCGGCTAGGGATGTCGACATTTATTCAGGTCGTTTTGGTTGGTTAAAATTTCATTCAGAAAAATCAAATTTTAAAACTCGAATATTTTCGTTTGCGTTTGCAGGACAGGCACAGGCGATTATTTTTTAAATCTTATTCGCACCATTTTTTCAAACCTCTTCAGACCTGAGATACACAAATGTGTACCTCCATTCTTTTCCTTATAAAAACTAAACTGTTCGAATTTTTTGCATTCTTACTTTACTTCTATACAGCTGAATGTTTTTTCTTTAAAACAAAGCCAATAAATGTTAGCACTGATGAATTTTACCTCATAAAATAAATATTATTTACATCCGAATTCCAAAAATACCTTCAAGACTTTGTGGCCAAGAAATCAAGAAATATTCCTGATTGTTTAACTCAAATGCTTTGAAATAAAAAATTTTGAGGATTTGCTGATCATTTACTTGTTTAAAGACCTTAATTTTGTTATTGATTAAATTTATATTACTGAAAGTTAAACTGCTGTGTTAAGGGGATTAGTACTTTTACATCCACAATTGTAAACCTAAATTACCAGTCCCCTAAAGTACTGATTTCATAAAAATGACTTTTTCTGTCACCTATGGTATCATTTCGATTAAGCAAAATCAATAAATATATATTTGTAGAGTTATTTTATGCTTAGGTCTGAAGAGGTTAAGCAGAAATATTTATATATATTTTGGTAACATTTGCAGGAGAAATGTACTATGAAATGTATTCTCTTTTAATTGTGAGTGTAAACAGGATTTAAAAAAAAAAAAAAAAAAAAAAAAAAAAAAAGTAGTCGTTTGTGGCAGCCCTGCGTTTGTTGCCCTAAATCTAATCTAGAGCTAGCCTGAAATTTAATTACAGTTTCAAGACGGAAAAGAGTTTTCTTAACCTTTTGATCACAGACTAGACTGCCAACTATTTTCTTATTCACTTGCACCACGATTTGAAAAAAACTTTCATTGTAGCAGATTGCTCGTGAAATTATCCTAGTACATAAGTCTATAACAGAGATTTTTTTCAGAAAATGGTGCGGACAGAATATAGAATAGTCGCTGGGACGACATATGTCCAAACCCCGTAATCGAAAAGTTAAAAGAAAACGCTTTTTTTTTTTCTTTGAAAATAAAAGAGACTGCACATTTTTTTCTGAAAAGGAGAGGACTTATTTTGTAAAATGCAATGTTTAATGCATTTTAAAGAAAAATTCCTTTTTTTACTTATTCATCATACGGAATATAAAGTAAATTTTTCAGTCGTTTTGAAAATCGATTTTTTTTAAATAGATTTACACGCTTTAGACACCGGAGATTCAGGAAAACATACTTTAGAAAAAAATACTGTCCGTCTGTCTGTGTGACTGTAAATGGTTTTTCCCCCCAAAAAATTGAGATAGAGTCGTGAAAATTGACATGTACTTAGTATGTAATAACAGAAAGAAAGATCTTTAATAAAAACAGGCGAAAAAAAAAATAACGTAAGACTAAAATCCACTTTCAAAGAAATTGTAACTAAAAAAGTAAAAAGAATGAATCAGAAATTTCATTTTAATCCTATAAAGTGGATGGTTTTATTTAAACCATGATAAGAATTTTGATTTTTGTAGTAAAAGAAAAACACAAATGAAATCAAAGTTTTGAATAGTTTTAAAAAGATTATTTTGGATTTTCTTTGTTACGTGTTTTTCATTACATGTATTAAAATTTAATTTTCTTTTAATTAAAGATTAAGAATTTAATATTTATTTTCATTATATTTATATTTATTGTCATTATCATCATTTATATTTATTGTCTTATATTTGTGTTTGGTACGAACCTGAGCATTTCTTAATTTCTAATAAGAATAAAATGCAATTTGTTATTTTGTCAGAGATACTGTTGCCATTCGACCCATGACCAAATGCTTCATTATTTAATTAAAAAATATTATGAATCATATAAGCACAAAATAGTTATAAATCTTTTGTTTTTAAGGGAAGCATAAGCTCAAGTTTTGAACATAGAACCACTATACCAATGGCAAATCCCTGATGAGACAGGGCCCGAAACTTGCATGGTTTTTAAATTAAAATTCGGGTTCGGACGTGTTTGAAACCAAGGTGACATTCCGAATTATTTTCATATATAGAAAAGGGGGGAAACTGTCACAAACAGTTTGAAAAATTAAAAATGGACTCTAAGTTTTTTTTAATAATGCTTTACAATCATCTAAAAATTAGTTTGAAAGGAAATGATAATACTTATTGTGGAATATATAAACTTCATTATTTCGTAAATTTAGTTTGAAATATCTAATATTACTTTTAGATTAATTTTTTTTAATTTAATTTTTTCATGTTATAGAGATAGGTGCATTTGACATCTACTAACATTTTAAAAATTCGTTATTTTATGTAAGAGCTTAAAATATAGTACTACATAAATTTAGTCACAAGTAAATCCGAAGGGCTTTAAGAAATTAGATCGAATGATAAAAAAAAAGAAAAAAGAATTAAAAAATTACATTGAAGGAAATAAAGACATGTTACAAAAAAAAATATTTTTTCTTACATGAAAGTGAAAAGAATATCAAACGATAAAAAAATATCCTTTTTTCTTCTACTTTAGTGAATATTATCAAAAATTCAACAACATGTTTAAAAACATTTATAATTTTTACAAATATAAAAACCCAATTTCATACTAGCCCTAAGAATAAATGAAATAAATACATTAAACTTCAAATTCTTGAAATTTATTCACTGAGAAATTTCAAAAATTACAACGACTACTCAAAAAAAAAAAAAAAAAAAAAAAAAAAAAAAAAAATACTGAAAATTTTCGCATAACACTGAAAAAAAAAATGCGTATGTTTATTTATTATTATTACACTTTCTTCCCCTCGTTCGCATTGGTATGTTTTTATAAAATATTTTTTTCGTTATTATTGACACTATGCAAAAGTCCTTTGTTGTCCCTGTATTTATCTTGTTGTCTCCTAATGTAATGGAAGTATACATGCTACGAACAGTTTTTTGTTATTTTATTTAGTAAATTTTAAATAAAGTGAAATTTATTATTGTACTTTTCAACTGTACATTAAGAAATTCGGAAATTCTAGAACGTTTTCTACTATGGAAAATAGAGTTGACCGTTTTATTGTTAGATCCCATTGATGGGCGATGGTATATATTATATCGCACTTAATTATAATCACGTTCTGCACCAGAAACGCTTCATTAATTTTTTTTTGTATATTTAGTGTGTGTGAGGGAGCGGGAGACGTTAGAAAAATTACTTTTTCTTAACTAAAAACGAAAATTTTCAAAATTTCCTGTATGAATTCAAAATTACGGAACAGCAAATTACTATCCCCCGAAGGGTTAAAATAAGTTAAAATAATTAGGTTCTCTTTATAAATATTCACAATATGGGATAAGCAAATGAAGAAAATCATGGGTTGTTACACAATTTTCTACGAGAAAGACAGGCGAGAGGACATCTTGAAAACAGAAATTCTTCATTTTATCAAATGTCAAACTGGTTAGCCTATATTATATACGATTTCTACGCAATTCCATTTCGTGTACTGAAAAATATAAAAATCTTTATTTTAATTAACACCGGAAAAAGTATGGTATAAATGTGAAAAAGAATAAGTATTTGCTGGAATTCGTTGTATCCACTCCTTATTGACTCCGTTCTTGAAATCTTGCTGTCTTTGGTGGCAGCAAGTAAAATAAAGAAAAGTTAACCTTCTAAAATTTGATACCCTTTGTAATGAGTCGTCAATGTTCATACCCATAAAAAGTCATTTTATTCATGAATGTTTTTTTTTTTTTTTTTTTAACGTTGCTGGTGTGTCTTCAGCACCCACTTCTATCCAATGATTGACAGAAGAATGCCTATTCATCAGTTGTTGTACATTCTTAAAAATAATTATTTAATCGTTTCCGGCACTCTGTGCCTGGTCTGGACACACCTAATTTTAATTCCAAACTTTCAAACGTCACCAGTAATATTTTGGTAAAATTTTGCTTTGATAATAAAAGCTTAAGTTAAGGAATTCAAAGTATTTTAAAAATTCGTTTGTGAATTCCGGTGTCAATCGATAATTTCTCATTTTAGTACAGATTTTGCCCGTGGGTTAACCCATGATAAAAAGATAGAATTCAAATATTAATCTTATAATGACGCGTAACAACTCGCGTTACACAGCAGATTATAATTCTTTCGGATTCCTGGTAAACTTCTACTTCTGCTGAAAATTTGAGTCAAATTTTATAAAAATAACTCACACAAGAATGTTGATTTAAATCAGTTTAGCTTTATTTCACGGTTTTTCTTTTTTTTTTTTTTTTTTTTTTTTTTTGGGGGGGGGGGGCATTTTTTTGCATTTTTTAAACTTATTTCATAAAAAAATTTCTGGTTTTAAACTGAAACATATTTCTTTAATAGCTGTCAAAAGGACGGTTCAGAGCTATTTAATTGTTTAATATTTTTGAAAAAAAAAAAACTTTTAAATAATGATTTGCAAAAACACGTCGGATGTATAACGTACAGGCAAGTCAGGGAAGCGGCAGATATTATTTTCTGATGATTCGAAAGACAAAGATTCTTTTTCGTATCCATGGATAACTCCAAAAACATTACTATATGTTTTCTAAAGTCATTGTGCATTAAGAAAATGGATTTCCCATAAATCTGGTAGGTCCCTTGCTATCTTGAGATAATTACTTATCAAGTATATCTTTCAAAGTTTATGAAAAAAAAAAAAAAAATAGCGGCCTTCGCCCGCTAGGCTGGTCTTTTTTTTTTTTTTTTTTTTTTTTTTTTTTTTTTTTTTTTTTTTTTTTAAGAAAACTTTGAGAACAAATTAAAACACGCCCCAAGCAATATTTCCCCGTATACCATAATGCAATCTTATACTTTTGAGTAGCCTGTAAAATAATAATAAATATTCTCTGTATCATAAATTGTGCATCCAAATTTCATAAAATTTGAAATGACACGACAACATTATGTAATAATTAGTATATATTTTAAGTTTTAAGCCATTCTGATGGATAGTTTTTGAGTTGTAATATATGCGGACAGACAGGCGATCGGAAAGACAGACAGACAAATGGGCAACTCGGGATTCCGCGATTTTGTTCCCTTCAATCCAAAACAAACGCGATGTTTCTCCATTTCCTGGATTGGAGGAGATAGCGTCACATACATACATACAAACATACATACGGTCGGATTTTAATAGTGTAGATGGTTTTCTTCTATCTTCAATAGAAGAGAATATTTTAATCGAATTTTTTCGACTTCCTGTTTTCGACGGATTTACACATTTCAGGGATAAGAGATTCCAAAAAAAATGTTTTTTACAAAATGTCTGTCTGTCCGCGTGTTTATGTGTGTGTCCGTATGACGCCACTCTACCATCATAAAGTGTATGATGATATGCATAGAAATGAACCGATTTTTTTGCGAATATTTTTGGCAGGTCCTCTTTCAGTTTTGAAATATTCCGCTGGAAGAAGGAGCTGCAATACTGATTTTAGTGCAATTTTAATATTGTACCAACTAAAAATGTATGAAGTTACGCATAGAATTGAACCAATGTATTGTGTAAGTGTATGCCTATGGCTAGTTGGTTCTACCTTAATTTGAAAAAAGAATCCGCCGGAAGGGGTCGCTGCCATAGCGATTTTTGTGCAATTTTCACTATTGTGCTGATTAAAATTGTATGAAGTTATGCATCGAATTGAACCAAATTTTTACTTTCTTCTATTTTCAATAAAAGAAAGTATTACAATCAAAATTTTTGTCGATGTATTTACACGTTTTAGGGGTCAGAGATTACAAAAACAACATTTTTACAAAATGTCTGTCTGTCTGTGTGTATATATGTGTTTGTGCTTGCGTCTGTGTGCGTGCGTCTGTATTTGCTGCTTTAAATTTATTTTTAAACTATCTTTAAGTTCGATTAAATTTTTAAGTTGTTTCCGCAAAGACCTTTGCTCGATTTATTGAAATTAGTGATGTTATTTTTTTAAGGGAAAATAGTTTTGTTCCTGAAATTCACAGTACAGTATTCCAAAAAAAAAAAAAAAAAAAAAAAAAAAAAAAAAATATGGGAATTTAATAATATTTTTCATACCAAAAATGTAACCGTAAAATTTTATTCAATTTTACTGATACAAATTCTATTAGAATGGAATAGCATAAGTAATATATCACCGCCCTTTAAGGGTTATAAAACAGAAATGGTGTGATTCTACAGTTTTGTAATTTGTATATGCATACAAATTTTATATCTTGATGTTAGTAATTATTGGTTTTTACAATAAAAAATACCTTTTCCAGAAAAGAAATCCGAAGTGTTAAAACATCTTCTATCTATTATATACTTTTACTACAAGAGTTTATTTAGCGAACAAGAAACAAATTTATTTATGTAAAATTAAACAAAATTCTTCAAAGTACTTAAAACTTGTCCCAATGTTATTCCTTATAAATAAATGTAACGAATGTATAAAAGAGCAGTAATTCTAACTGCACGAATTCTAACTACAGAACTGCAAGAAGTGTAAGTCACCGATTTCGATGAAAGTGGTATCGTTGGAAAGATCTCATCGAGAGCAGTAAAAAACTCAATGGAACTACCCGTCGCAAATTAGCCGTTTTCGAGATATTCGACAATTTATGTCAGATAACTAGTGCATACTTAATGGTTAACCGCAAAAAAATTAGTCTCGATTTTAAGGAAAGTGGTATCATTAAAGAGATATCATCATGGGGGATAAAAAACTCAATAGAACTACCCGTCGGAAATGAGCCGTTTTCGAAATATCCTATCACTTAATGGAGGACCGCAAATGTTTTATCTATTTTGATGAAAATGGTAGTCGTTGCAAAAATATCATTGTCAGAAGCAAAAAACTCAATGGAACTACCCATCTGAAATGAACCGTTGTCGAGATATCCGAAAATTTATGTCACTCATGTCTCCCAGCAGTGCGCATTAGCAATGTGACACAAATTGTCGGATATCTCGAAAACATCTCATTTCCGACATGTAATTTCATTGAGTATTTTAATCCTCACAATAATATGTTTTCAACGATGCCACATTCGAGTCTGAAATTTTTTGCGGTCCCCCATTAAGTGTACACTAACTACGTGGCATAAATTGTCGGATATCTCGAAAACAGTTGATTTGCGACTGGTAGTTCCATTGAGTTTTTTACTGCTTACGATAAGATCTTTCCAACGATACCATTTTCGTCAAAATCGGTGACTTACACTTCTTGTAGTTCCCTAGTAAGTGGTAGAGAATGTTACGGTCATTACGGCTTATGTAATACTCTCTAGCTGCCACAGGGTAGAAGCAGCTTTGGTTTCGTGATTATAACGTACACTGCATTCGGAACACCGTTTTCAAGAATATGATTTAACTTTATATTTTTGTTATATATTTTTATGGTACGATTATTTGTTTAATTAAAAAAAAAATTCCTTTTTACTATATGAAAGAAAATCGAACAGTGTTTGTGAAGGGTTTTTTTAGTCAAAAAACTACATTTTGGTCTTTTCAAAAAAGTGTTTCAGTTAACCCTTTGCGGCGAGGTGGTTTCATAGATATACCCCTTAATTTTAATTCCCAAACGCCACATTGGCACCAAATTTCTGTTAAAAAATTACGGTTTATTGAATTCGTGAAATTTTTTATTTACAAATAAATTTGTTTTCACATTCCGGTGTCTGTAATTAATTTCAATACCTAAGCAATGAATTTGCCGTGCCCCGCAAAGGGTTAAAGAGCCCTTTTCTATAGATTTTTTATTATCATTATTAATTTACAAAAATCTTGAAACAGATTTCTGATTTTATTTTTTATAAAATGCTTTTCATATCACCAAGTATCCTAGATGGGATTGTTTCTAAGTAAAATTATGAATATAGAAATGCTGAAAATATCAATGATATATTATCTTTAACATTACACTTTCTTCAACCAATACTGCATGTGATCTTCTGTGATAAAGTACCGAATTTCAAAAGAGTTTTATAATGATTACAATATAATTTTATAATTTGGCTCTTTGTAATTCAAGTATTCATAATAGCAAATAATTAAAAGTATTAATAAAGGTCATTGATGAAGGGTAGTGATGAGTTTTTACTCGATTTAATCGATACAATGGATACTCGAATTAATTGATACTATAAAATTTTTAATCGATTTCTCAGAAGATAATATCATTTTCATTTTGCTTCAAAAGTTGAAGATAAAGTAATTGGATGTGGAAAATTCCAAAATTCCTTCTATCTCATACATGCTAAAACTTTTAACCGTTTCCGATACATTGTGCCTGGTCTGGGATACCTAATTTTAATTCCAAACTTGCAAACGGCACCAATAATATTTTATTAAAATTTTGCTCTTACAATAAAAGCTTAAAACAAGGATTTCAAAATATCTAAACAATTCGTTTGTGAATTCCAGTGTCAGTCGATAATTTCTCATTTTAGTAACTGATTTTGCCCGTGCCGGAAAGGGTTAAATGCACCATTACAGTGTCAAATTTAAATAATAATTTATAACCATCATGAAGTTTCAACAAGTATAGGTTGAAGTATTAGCATTTTAAAAGAAAATATAAACATTGCATTTTCCAAACAAATTGCTGAATTTCGGCCCCCGCCCTCTTACTTGTCTGTAACCGAAATTCAAAGAGCATAAAAGCGACACTTGCTGTGCAGAATACACTTAAGCGTAATAAGAATCTATTTATGTGAAAGTTTAAAAGAATATGAACTTTGATTAAATTCAATTCATAAATTCTGAGATATTATTATCACTAATACTGTGAAAAATGTAGTATAGCAGAGCAGTGTTATATAATTTACAGGAAAACCTAGTCAGGAAAAACACATGACAATATCTAATAGAATATTGTTTGATGAAATTCCGTTCATTTGTTTTTGAGATAATTTTGCTAACATCGTGTAAATCCTGAAAAATGTATTGAATTCAGAGGGTAGTACCGGAGGACATCCCCCTCCTGGAATACTGAATTGGACCCCAGGAAGATTTCAAATTGTATGCTTAATGGACAAAGGTCCACCCCCCCCCCCACACACACACACTACACACCCACAAAAATCTCGACTGCGTCCTACAGAACAGCAGAAATTCCTCCCGGTGAAAAATGACTGAATTCAACACAGCTGAAAAAAGCAGCATTTTTAGTACCTGAGATATGATCCCTAAAATCTCATATATCCTAAAAAACTGTTGAATTCAGGGGTTAGTCCAAAGAGGAACATCTCTATCCCCGGAACATTGAAATGCCTCTCCAAAAGATTACCTGGGGCGGATGTAAATGGTGTCATCCCCATTCATCATGGTAGCAGCCCCCCCCTTCCGATCCGTTATATTTTTTCATTCTCAGTTCTACGTTATTACAACAAATGACTATGCAGTGTTCGCACACTCCTTATATTTTGTAAGGACTCTGGCACCACTATTAATGATAAGAAAATTTATATTTAGTTTTTAAGATACAGAATTTGAAAACAACTCCTCGATTCGCAATTTTCGCAATATTTTTCTGCAGTGAAATACATTGAAAAAACTGTAAAAAAATTGTGGTAGAGCTGTACGAACCCTGCCATGTCATTCCTTACTTACCTTCTGTTCTCCCCTACATATGTATACATATTTAAAAAATATATATTACCGTAATTTCGGGTGTATAAGCCTCGGATCAAACAATTCTTTTTCGACCCGGATTTTTTTAAGAAACAAATGTTACTACTTAGATCGACGTAAATATTTGTCTTCAATCACTAAATAAGATTTCTGGGTCCAAAAAGAATTGTTTGATCCGCGGCTTATACACCCGAAATTACGGTACTTAATCCATAGTGTGCATAAGTCAATGTGCTGACAATATGTCGAAGAAAATTCTTTCTTTTAAAATTTTCTTTTGCTACCCTCTCATTGGATAGGTAGGGTTTTTTTTCTGATACATGTCCTATTTAGATGCATCATTCTGTATAAAATTTCACATTATCAAAAAAAAGAAAAGTAACTCTATTGCGTCGTGCGCTTAAAAATTTCATTTTATTTCAAAATTCCTTTCCAAAATCTTATAAGATTATGTATATATATTTGCAAATAAAGATTGGGTGCCACTCCTTAGAGGAAAACACCCGGGGCGTGTTGCCCCTTCCGTCCCCCACTTACTACGCCACTGATCTGTCGAAATGCAAAGATTCTACCTTTCCCCGTCCATCTTAGCTAAATTGTCTACATTCACGCAAAGATCCTTTTAAGGTTTTTACGCCAAGCACAATACTTCCCTCCAAGAATAGTTCCTTTGACGCAGAAAGTATTGACCAATCACATTACAAGATGGTAAGAGCTAGTTTGAAAGAATGTTTTTTTTCGCGCGTTCACCTTTTGTAGTAGAATCGATTCTGCCCTCATAGTATTGACAGCAACAATGAATCGATTCGATACAGATTCGATGTCGATCTATAGATGCGGGAAGAATCGTTTCTTTTTTTGATATACTAGAATTAAAAACACACTGTGAAAGATTTTTAGATGGGTGAAGATTTACTTTCTGATTTACTTCAGATCGAATCGCGGTCGATCCACAATTCGGCGTCGGGTTGAATCGTTTTTTCCAATAATTTTCCCAATTGTTTTTTCCAATAATTTCGTATATGGAAATATTAAGATTTTCATTTGAAACCGGTTTTTCTAAAAATAAAAATTTCAAACTCTAATATTAGACACACCGTCGATTTAGAGGGGTAAGACTTACGGATGTCAAGATATTCTAAGGTATGGGCAATCGAATAGTGTTGACCATTATACCCAAGTAGCCATTGGGGTCGGGAGGCAGGGGGGGGGGGAATTCAAAATAGGCATGGATTGGTCATGTGACATATCGTTGGAAAGTTCGTGGCCTCGGCTATCCAGATCTGTATACCTCTTCATAATTTAGTCTAATTTTCAGACTAAAGGGGACATTTTTAAGCATTTTTTTGGCTACTGCTAAAAATTTCACCGTTTGTAATACATCACTTGAAAGGTTTTGACTTGTCAATCTCAATTTTTGAATTGATTGGTTGAACTGATGTAAAATTTCGTATAAGAAAGGTTAATATTTTCATTTCAAGCCGGGTTTTCGTAAAAATAAAAATTTACGCATTTAAAAATAAAAACGACACATGCGTGCAAAATAAATGGAACTGCAGTTAATAAATATTTTTCCCTCAACTCAAATTCATTCCAAGGTACTCATTTCAAAATGAAGTGACATATTTCTCTAAAGAAACAGCAATTAATCATTTAATTACTTTCTGGTGATAACCTCGAAGAAAATGCAAGTCGAAAATACTAAGAAGTTTTGAATAATACGTATCTGTATTTTTAACTTGTAGCACCCGCTTTATTATTCATGTTGCATTTGAAGAAAAAACAGTTGGAATTTTTAATACAGTAAAACCTCCATAACGGACACTCCCGAACAGCGGACACCTCTATTTAACGGACACTTTTCCAATCCCCACTCCCAAAACCTAAATTTTTGTATATTTAACCTCTGAATAACGGACATTCCGAATAGCGGACAGTAATTTTGATGATAAAAGATGAAATAATATTTTTCAATGTGAAGTACAAAGTACTGAAGTACTGAAAAAAAAAGTAAAAAGCCTCTAAATTTATCAGAATAATGTGTCAAGTGTCAAGAAACAAAGAAAAACAAAAAAATTATTTTAGTAGGGCTCATTCATAAAATTCAATGAGTAATTAACTAGATTGCGTATTGCATAACATAGAAGAGATAAATCAGAGACATCACACGCCGTCTATATGATTGGAGCAAAAGAAAAATAATCACTGAAAACCTAAAGTACATTTTATTTATGTGTTTTACTCTTTTATAAAACAAAGAAAAGGATTACTCTATTTTATTTATTTATTTATTTTATTGGGAAATTGCATACTGATAATTTTGGCAGCGAGATTAAAGGCGGCAAGAATGCGATGAGAATAGGGGGTAAAAAAACAACTTCTCAATGTTTATTGCTCTTTTCGATTCTTGTGAGCGTTACTTTAACAATGACCTCAAAAAGAAAACGATTAACTTTAAAAGAAAAATTTGAAATTGTAAGTGTATCTGAGAGAGAGAAATTAAGTTTACGGATACTTGCTGATCGTTTTAAAATAGGTAAAATACAGGTGGGCGAAATTTTACGAAATAAAGAAGAAATAATAAATTTATGGATTACTAACTCAAACGAGAACACCAAAAATGTGAAATTGAGGAAGACTAATTCCATTGAAATTGATTCTATAATTCTTAATTGGTTTACTTCTGTTCGTTCTAAAAACATTCCTATCAATGGACCTTTGATTCAGGAAAAGGCTTTGGAAGTCGCTAAAGAACTCGGATTACACGATTTTAAGGCTTCCAGTGAATGGCTGGAAAAGTTTCTATCTCGACACAACATCTCTTTCAAAGCAATATGTGGAAAAGCAAAATCTGTAGATCTTAAAGAGGTGAAGGATTGGCAAGAACGACTTCAATCAATATGTGAAGGTTACGAGGAGAGAAACATTTTTAATGCCGATGAAACCGGACTCTTTTTCAGAATTTTCCCGAATAAGACTTTATGTTTTAAAAAGGATGATTGTATCGACGGAAAAATATCAAAAGAGCGACTCACTTTTTTATTATGTTCTAATATGTTAGGAGAATTTGAAACTCCTCTTATTATTGGAAAATCTCTGAAACCCAGGTGTTTTCCAAAGAATATTCAATTTAATAAATTTGGTATTGTGTGGAGAGCTAATAAGAAGGCATGGATGACCCGTCCTTTAATGATCGAATTGTTAACTTCCTTTGATAATAGGATGAAAAAACAACAAAGAAAAGTTCTATTGTTTTTGGACAATGCAAGTTCTCATCCAAAACATTTGAAGTTGGACAATGTTAAAATTATGTTTTTTCCCCAAAACACAACTTCAATATGCCAACCACTTGATCAATGTGCAATACGCAATTTTAAAGCCTTGTACAGAAACTTTTATTACGTCACATTATTTCAAAATTAGATTTTATGGATACAGTTGAGAACTGTGTAAAATTAGTTAATGCTCTCGATGCTGTAATTTGGATTTCGTCAGCTGTTAAAAACATAAAAGCGGAAAGTGTACGACAGTGTTTCAGAAAAGCAGGCTTTATTTTAAACGAAAATGAAACGCACATTTCCGACACAAATGAAAATTTAAGCGAAATAAGTGAATTAATGGAATATATCAGAAGTGAAGAAACTGTCGAAAATTTCATTAGTATTGATGATGAATTGTCTACTGAAGAAGACTCAACTGATATATGTGATTATATTCCTTCAGAATTTTCGACAAAAGCTAACTCTATTAGTGATGAAGAAACAGATACGGAAACTGGAGATGTTTGTTGCAATATCGAGAACTTCCAATAAGCGGCAAAATATAGTGAGCAGTTACACAATTTTTTTGTAAAAAAAGATTATTCAGAAGGATTAAAACTACTGACTGAGTTAAAACTTCACATTGAAAAACAAATTACTTGCAATCGCAAGCAAAAGCAAACTTTAGTAACAGATTTTTTTCATAAGAATGTGATAAACGATGAATAAAGATATGCACAATTTTATTTCAGTTTTATTGCTTAAAAAATAATTTTAATTTTTGATTAATCATACAGTATAAGTTTTAGGATATATAAAAGTCAATTAATGAAACATTGTGCTTTTTTTTGCAATTTTGCTTTTCTTTTGAATATTTGGGCTTTTCCGAATAGCGGACACCTCTGAATAGCGGACAGTTTCCGCGCTCCCGAAGTGTCCGTTATTTAGAGGTTTTACTGTATTAATCTTGCGTATTTTTGATTGAATCAAAGTGAAATAATGTTTTTAGTCTTATGGTTTTATTTGCCTTTGTTATTGGGCACGGCGTAAATCACACGTCATGCTAAAGAATGATAATGCCACCGTTGACTTGAAATCCTTTTTCTGTGGTAAGATCTCTAAAAGATGAAGGTGAAGCACTTTGGAATTCACACATAGAAGTTTTACGCCCCGATCATTAACAAGCAGAAATTTCGATGTATTCTAGAGAAACATTTTGGCGTTCTGTGAAGATTTCGGCTCTTAATTGTTACTTTTACCAACAATAAATGGAATATATGTGATAAACACCACTTTTTAAAAACTAAAATATTCGTAATATTTAGTTTAAACATTACTGCCATTAAAAAAATGAAATCGTATTTTAAAAATTTAATGGTGTCAAATAGCTTTATGCAACTAATCAAACAAACTCTTCTTGCTCGTTCGACATACGAATAAATCAGTTTAGTAGTTAATTCATCGTTGGATTAACATCGTTGGATGTTACTCGGCCTATATTGTTCACGATTGTCTTGGAGGGGGCTTTAGCATCTACTGCCGCAAAAATTTCTCTTCTAAATTAACCCCTTGTGGCGCGGTGGTATAACCTCTATATCTTATTAGATCGTATTAGATCTAATCCGTAATTTTAGAAAATATCACAACACATATCTTCAATTTCCTCGAAATATTCTTATGTTTATATTAATCCAAAAAAAGTATTCGTTTTTGTGAGTTAATCTACCAAGAAATTACATTATAATTACGAGCACTTTCCTGTTTTACGCATACGACGTACGGGCAAGAAGAATTTTCTTACATTATCGCTTAAAGCTTTTTGACAACACTGATTTTTAAAAAACAATTTCATCTTTTAATTGCGTAATATGTCTAGACTACATATTACGAATATTTTAGCTTAAAAAAGGTGGTGTTAATCCATACTTTCATTTTATTGTACATAAAAAAAGAATCAGTTAAGTTGAAAAATTTTGTTTTATTACAAAGAAATACTAACAATAGAATCTATCCAACAAATTGTTAAAAATTTGCACATTACCTTTCTTTCCGCTTGCTAAGTAAAAAAATGTTTTTCCATACATAAATACAGGAAGTGGTACACGGATTTTATCTCAAAGAGCATTTGACATTTTATATCTTCGTCAACATTCTTTTGCATTACATAAATATTTTCAGATCTCAGTTATTACACAAAATGAAATTTCGCGTTTTATTTGAACGGAAATTGAAAAAAAAATGTACAATCGGTATTTATCAAACGTTCTATCAATCGGTAATTTCAAGACTAATCATCCATATAGTAAATGTAATTCTGTAATCGTCAAATAACTCAATGTTATTATGTGATATAGAACCAGCTTTTCCAAAATCCTCAGTAATAAATAAAAAATGGAAACATATAAATAAACCATTATGGCCAGGATATTGATTTTCGAAATGCAATATATTTTTTCTGATAGTTAAATGCCATTAGATTATATTACCGATGATTTATAACAAATACATTATTATTTGATATTACTTAAAGATAGAAACTCTATGTATTAAGTAGTATTTCTATTGAAAATGAGAATTATAACAGTATTCTTTTTAAATTACTCTTTTGCATTTCAATATTTTTACTTTTTTTTAAAATTGGATATTAGAGATATATGTATAAAAGACTGCTTACGTACTTTATCAATGATGGTTGCAGATATTTCTCGCAGAGGACGGGGGGGGGGTGGTCCCTTTCGGAATATGTAAAAGTGTTCTCAAACAACAACAACAAAAGATAAACCTCAATGAAAAATTGGCAAAAGTTCCCGGTTTGACATACACATCAAATATCCTATGAAAGGAATATATTTAAAAATATTGAAATCTAAATGCAAAATTTGAAAAGAACGCTGCCATTGGTTTAAAATTAACTTGTGACTATTTTCATTTTACTATCGTGGGTTGTTACGCAGTTCATAAAAAAATAATTAATAATGATTAAAATAAACTGCTGAAAAAACTAAACGCTTCTGCTCTGTTAGTGCAATTAAAATACAATTAAGTTTTTTTAATTATTTGAAAGTGTATTAATTTCTTTACCAGCTTCCTAATAGTCCTTTGGATATCTTTTTTCACAATAAGGGTGCAGTACCTTTGACAAAACGCTTGAGATGACATTTTTGGTTTAGTTTTGTGAGGTTTGAAACACAATGAATCAGTACTGAAAAAAAAGACTTACCATAAAACAGCTTCTTGTGTGCGATGTTTTAATATTTGACCTTAAAAAACAGAACAGTATGCTAGAATATAACGCAAAATACATAGTTTGTATATTCTACACGTATGAAATTTTAATTAAAAATTTTAACTATACGGAAAATAGTTGTTCTCGGTAGAGCACAGGAAAATCTGAAGTATATCTGAATATGTTTACTGGTTGAATTCCGCAACTTATTTAATTTTATTTGTTTTCTGATTGGTTCATGTTCAATATCTAGAAATGAAATACTTCTGTTTTTTAATTTCATTCGTTTACTGATTGGTCCACTTTTAATGTCCAAAATTGTAGTACTTCTGTCGTTACAATGACAAAAAAGGTATAAAATATTACAAAAAAACTAATAGCTTAAAAACAAATTGAGATACAGGTTTCAAACAAGTTGCATTTAAAAGTAATTTTTTTCTTTATATGATGGTGTAAAAATTGAAAATATACGATGTTTATATAATAATGTATATAATAATGTTTATATAATAATGTACTTATATAATAATGTATATATATAAACATAGTATATATATAGTTTGTATATAAGTTTTAATATTTGCAGAACCTAAAATTGTTATACTGAAATTTCATTTAATATTGCTTTATGAATGGTCCAGGAATATTAACATGTCTTTAAGTCCAGGCCTATGAATATGACTCGGTTATTAAGTAAACTACGTTTAGATTATCATAAAAATGATGTTACTATTGTTTTTTTTAAATATAGACATCATTTATAACTCTAAAATTACAGTCTTTGAAAATATTGTTTTCCAAATAGTCGCTGTAATTTAAAGAAAATAAAATTTTTCAGTTTCTACTATTTATTTATTTTTTATTTTTAAATTTGTTGCTGAACTTCTTTTAACTGAGTTATACGTTTGGCATAAATATGAATCACATTTTGCTTTATCATTTTTGATGTTTCAAAAAATATATTCAATTTTTATATCTTTTATTAAGCTTTAGTCCTTAAACTACCGTGTAACTGACAGGTTTGTATAAACATTCATGTTTGATTTAAATGACCTGTAAAAAAAGGAATTGCCATATTAGATTGTTAATCATTAGAAAATTATTCCGGTATTGCGTACTTTTTCACCACTGGTACATTAAAAGAACATTTAAAACAATAAAAGAACAAAAGTATTTGCTGAATAAAGTATGCTGTCGGAGATAATAAATCATTGTTATTGTCAATATTTTCATAATCATAAATCTAGTTAGGAAAAAATGCATCTAGGATTCTGAGAGATAAGAAAAGCTATTTATCAAAAAAAAATATTTTGTCAAGTTTTAGTTATTTTGTAAATTAGTAATGTCAGCAAAAATCTCTAAAAACTGTCTTCTGAATTTTTCATGCTGTCAAGAAATTATTAATAAATATTACTAGTCATATAACAATGGGAAAAAGTTATTAATCAAAAAATGTGCATGGAAGGAGCATAAAAAAGTGTTTTCTACGAGCAAAATATTGACATGTCCAGAGACAGTGTAAACACAGAAATGATGGAATGCTAGTCAAAGTTACTTTCACTTGAAAAACAATGATTAGGCAACAATATAGATTTTTTCTCTTTAAATAATATAAATAACAAAAGCCTAAAATTAAATGAAGTAAACAATATTAAAGTGAAATTTATTAAAGTTAGACTTATATTTATTTTAAGCTTTCTTTCATTATAATTTTCAAAAATAAAGAAAAATGTCTTTTATATTTATTAATGAAAAGTTGTTTATAGGACAGTCAAATAAATAGATGCAAAAATTCTGCTAGAAGATTTTATGTTTTTAAAGCGTTTATGGGGATGCTAGTAACAAGAATCAATGGTTTTTCAACAGAATATCTCGAGGCTAAATTTTGTAGAGCCAAAAAACCACACAATATTCGGACTTTTTTCTGTTTTTTGCCTATAACTCAAAAATCATAAAATTTCTGAGTATCATACTCATTTACAAAAAGAAAGAAAGAACATTAAATTCTCTACAAATTTCATTCGAAAATTGTTTTTCTAAATCCATTATTAAGCGCGCTGCAGCTTTCTAAAAAATCGCAAAAACAAAAATTTTACACCATTTTACATTATTTCATCCTCTTTAATGTGCAGCTCATATTCAAAATATTAGAATAATTGAGAAAAAGTAATAAGAAAAAATTATTTGTCATTTATTTATTTTTTATACTAAGTAAATGCAATTAAATTTCTTATAAATTAAATCTGGAATGTTTAGATAAGATTTTAACATTTATAAAATATAAAATACAGCACAATAAATTAGGTATACAGCTTCCTTAAACACACCAGAATATTTGAATAAAATTTAGATTGGTTCAAAATATTAGAATATTTTATTTTACGCAACAATATTACCTTATGAATATGAAGTAAATGGTAGTTAATATTTTGTAGCATTCCCTTTAGCTTTCATAACAGCGTACAATCGATCTTGCATACTATATACAAGGTGTTTACAAACATTTCTATCAATATTAGCCCAAATAGACTTTATACGTGCCACTAACTCAGTTTTACTTGAAGGAGGATTTTGTTGAAGTTTTTCTTCATTATGCACCATAAGTTTTCGATGGGATTAAGATCTGGTGAATTTGGTGGCCAAGGAAGTACCTTAATGTTGCGTTGGCGGAACCAGTTCTTAGTTGACACCGAGGTATGCGGGGATGCTAAATCTTGTTGAAAGATGAAATCATCTTCAAATAAATCTTCTGATGATGGAATCATTTAATATTCTAAAATTTCTTGATATATCAGAGAGTTAACCTTTTCGTAGACGATGCATAACTTTCTAGGTCCTTCTGCACTCATACAACCACAAACCATGACACTAGCAGCAAATTTTACGGAACGTTTAAGGCATTCTTTATCAAATGCTTCTTGCTTCATTCTCCAAACTCGAATACCTTGATTACCAAATGAAACACAAAACATACTTTCATCACTAAATAATATATTTTTCCAATCTTCATTGCTCCATAAACGTCTTGATTTACACCAATTCAATCTTATACGCTTTTGTCTTGCAGTCATGAGAGGTTTTGTTTTCGGTACACGAGATTCAAATTTAAATTTATGGAGACGTCTTAATTTTGTCGATGTAGAAACTTCAACTCCTTCTTCTTTCCATTTTCGGTGCAAGAATCGCACACTTTTAAAACGGTTTTTCTTAACTATACGCTTCAGTTTCCTGTCATCTCTAGCAGATGTTTTTGGTTTTCGGCCACCATTTCGGCGATTATTTTGAAATTTTCCAATTTTTGAATATTGTGTTAGTATTTTACTAACGCTCGATTGCGAACAATATAAATAATTCGCTATAAAACATTGATTTTTACCGTGCCGATACAAATCAACCATACGAAGTTTAGTAGATTCAGGAATATCACTCACACGGCCCATTTTAAGATAGCAATCATGATTACTTACAACAGTAGCATTGTAAAAAATTTAAGATCATTGTAACTTTTTTTGTATTTAGAGCTTAAAAGAAGAACATTAGCATATTAAGTATTTAACTAATGTAAGTAAAAAATACTTAGTGGCATTTTTATTTTCTCTTCTGGAATAATGTCATCGACATTTTCGCTGTTAATCCCGTTACATTTTTTTACAAATTGCCGAGCATTTTAGTCCTGATTTTGAAAAGAACATGCTTTGCTGAACTTTTCTTTTTGTGGCTGATTTAGCAAATAACTGGAACTTCAAGGTGTTGAATTTCTGTGTGGTGTCTATGCATCCAGTGTATAGTGCAATAATGAACTTTTCTCCAGCCTTGATGATTTCTTGGCGTGTAGATATTATTGAAAATGCAGATTATTTCTTCAAGCCGATTATATATTTTCAACTTGTTTCAAATCATTGACTTACCTTGCACAAAAAGAACGGATATTGTGTCGCATCTGCTGATTGTACGAGTGAAAAGAACATTGTTGTAATTGTATTTATATGACATGGTGGAAAACCACTTGGTTTCGATATTACCTATTCTTGGCTTTTGGAAAAAGTGATTTTTGTGCTGATAGCTCAAGCTCGTCACGATCACGAGAAATTCAATATGTTCTCTGACAATAACGACGCTTTTGAGTGATTCGGCTCTTATAATGGCTGAGGTAACTATCATGACATCAGTCTATCAACTTGAATTCGGTTTTTTTGAAATTCTGTTTTAAACAATGAAAGGAGGCTCTTGTGTCTGCCATTGGCTTCGTCAACTGATGTTGCGGGTCGACGCCCAATTTTCTCTCCAGCTGTTACACAATGGTATAGTTTTACGCAACAAAAGCTGTGAAACCATGTATCTGCGGCTACCAATCCAAGTTCGTGCTGAATTCATCCAATTACTTTCTGGAACAACATCTTTCATCCCTACGTCTTTCTGCAGTCTTCAAAAATATAATTTTCGCTTCTAAATTCATTATTTTATGAATCAAATCTCTCTTTGCGTGGGGCTTCTTTTATTGTTTTCCGTTCAAGTCATAGAGATTACCTTCTCCCTATGTGAAGCAATTATCTTGAAACTTGGAAGAAGTGCTCGATCGGAACAACGAACTAGTTTGTGTTGAATTCCTGACGAACATACGCTGCTATCATTCTCTCATTTGCATATATTTTTCGGCAATCATCATATACTCTAACTTCCTTACTACTTTTCAAAAATCATCATATTATTTTGACGTTGAAAGCTATAGTCAAAGGACTGGACAAGTCCTTTCTGGCTTACAATGCGAGTAACATTATTTGAAGCCATTTGGAAATCGAAGCACAATTTTATGTCGAGTTCTATCATTTATCATTTCTGCAGGAGAAAACACATAATAAACTGAATAGCAACATATTAAAAGAGTGTATCTTTAAAAAAGAGCATTTGCTCTTTTGCATTTGCTCTCTGCGACTAAATAAAGAAAACAATACTGTACAAAGTTCCTGCTGTAAATGTAAAATTTCAAATTTCAAATAAAGATAAAATCTGTCAATCTAGTTCAGATATCAGCCGTATTATGCTAACTACAACAGGAGAAAAGCTGCTATGTTTGCTGGTGATTTACATTTCTTTCGCATTTACCTAAGCAGCCAAATAGGGTAGCTTAATTACTTGAACGTTCAAAATTCAATTGCAAGGGGATTCGACTGAGGAAACGTCAAATTTTTATGATTCCACTTTTCTACTTAATTTTTGCGGTATTAGTTGATTTTCTGAAAGACAACTTCATTACATTGGTTGTCTGTCAGGGTTTCTAACATTTTTGAGTTATTTACAATGGGATTGTTTCAAGAAATACTTTTCTTCCGTTTTCTCGCGTAGTTCGGTTGGTAAAGCGTTGGAACACTGACTGTGTGCCACAACTTAATTTATGTGCTTGCCGATCTTACATTTGTGACATCAATTTTTCTGAAAGTAATCCTTGATTTAATTTATTGCAGAATTTGTAATAATTATCTGCGATCAAATAATGGACAATAGTTTGTGGCAAAATTAGTAGCAAAATAATCACAATATAGCAATTAAATATATCTTTAAAAAATATGCTTATTTGTGACAATCATTGCTTTCAACGACTATAAAGATAAGCAATTCAAAAGACAGAGATGCGAGATAATCATAAGATGTACCAGAATATTATAAAAGTCACCACTTCTACCATGTCATCAGTTCAGCTTGCCATTGAAAACAGGATTACTACTCTGTTGCAAGTAATTACCACTTGAGTTACGTGATTTTAGATAAGCTAAATCGTTGAGAAATCTGCCATTCAATGAATCTATCATTGAAAGATGAGGTTCGTTGTCGTTGTCTTGCTGAAATAAAATGAGAATTCCGATAGAAACATGTGCGCAACTCCCTCGACTTATTTATAACTCGTAGGTGTTTTTATAAAATATATGGAATTTTCAAATCGATCGCTATCCTTTTTTTACCAATTTTAACGAATAAAAATAATCGTACGCTTTTCTGAAAGAGAAATCGAAATTTGTGCGCTTTTGATGCACTGATTTCTTGTTTTATTTTTTCGATTCTATTTCTCGATGCTTTATAATCTGGTGTTAATTATTTCATTACTCCAGTAAATACCTCGATATCCCCCCCCCTTTAGAATGCCCTAGATCCTTCTAATTTTCCCTTTTTTTCCTTGGTTTCCTAGATCCTTTCTAATTTTTCCTTGGCACCTATTACATCTCTCTGCGCCCAACCAGAAAAATGTAGTTACGGCCAAGGGCACACACACAAAGACAAACGGATAGACCGACCTGGACCGAACTTTAATAAAACAGATAAGCTGATTTTTTTAATTTCAGCTTTTTTTCCATAACGAAATAAACAATGAAGTACAATTAAAACATAAATCTAAAACATGTATTAGAAGTTCGAGCTTTTCCACTGAAATTAAAATAATCAAAAAGTCTGAATGCAAATAGTGATCTTCGGAGATCTATTCGGCTGTTAACTCCTGACGTGAAGTCAATATAAGAGTCCCACTTTTAATACATTGTAAAACATTTTTTGAACGCATTATTGTTATTTTTCATATAAATATGATTTTTAGTATTGTTAGTGGACATTCTAAAAAATCCATGCAAAAAATCCATGAGAGTTATTAATTAAAAATGAACAAACACATAAAAGAATATTTTTAGCAAAGGATTGCAAAGGATTTTTTACCACAATCTTTGTTATTATTTGCTACGTTTTTTCATTAATATTTGATTAAATGATTTTCTTTTTATCAAAAAATGTGTTTAAATGATGTAAAAGTATATTATGTCAAAAGCTGCTTGCAGAAACTTTCGACAGGTAACCAGTTCATCGCATGTTATGAAAGGAAATTAATTTACCATCAGAAATAATACATACAGGGTGTATCTAAAGTACTGGGCAAAACTTTAAGGGGTGATAGTACACATCAAGACAAACAATATTAAACTGAAAACTAAGGGTCCCAAACAGAGCCTGATTACTAACGGGGCACTCTCTCACCAGAAAAAAATTATAGAAATTTTCGTCTTCTTTAAACGCCCTTTTCATACAAGATTACTGTCATGAATAAGGAAAAACTCTTTATTTCTTTTTACTGGTGGGAGAGTGCCCCGTTAGTAATCAGGCCCTGGTCCCAAACGTCTTCCGAAGGAGATAGGCGCCATCAAAGTTTAGGGTCCAAAATTTGAAATGATTATAAAAAACGATAAAATTGGTTGGTTCGTTTGCGGTTTTCACGAAAACTATTCTTTATGTCAGTATTGTATTAAAAATAAAATATAAAGATAAATTTCAAAAAATGCCGACAGAGGGTGCTTTAAAATTTGGAGTAACGAACAACTATTTTTTACCGTTGTTTTTTGCATCTCATTAAATTTTTTTAGAAGTTTAGACATAAACTTACATTTTGAGCTCAAAATCTGTGGTTAAGTATCGCCAACTGAACTGTGTTTAATGAGAGTGGGTAGGTTCAAATTTTAAATGATTATAAAAAACGGAAAAATTGGTCAATTAATTTGAGGTTTTGACTAAAATTATTATTTATATCAGAATTGTCTTGAAAATAAATTATACAGATAATTTTCAAAAAATGTCGATAGAGGGTGCTTTAGACTTTGGAGTAACGTACAACTATTTTTTACCGTTATTTTTTGCATAAACTTAAATTTTGTGCTGAAAATCTGAATCGTTGAGAATGGTTAAGTAGCGATAACAGAACTGTGTTCAATGAAGGTGGAGAGGTTCAAATTTCAAATTATTATAAAAAACGGAAAAATTGGCCGATTCGTTTGCGGTTTTCTCTAAAACCATTCTTTATGCCAGTATTTCCTTGAAAGAAAATTTTAAAGATTAATTTCAAAAAATTCCGTTAGAGGGCGACTTAAACTTTAGAGTAACCAACAACTATTGTTAACCATTATTTTTGTATCTAAATAAATGTTTTGAAAGCTTAGACTTAAATTTTGAGCTCAAAATCTGAATCGTTGTGAGTAATTAAGTAGCGAAAATTGAACTGTGTTCGTAGGGTGGGCAGGGTAATATTTCAACTCCTGAACCCACTTCAGTTTGCCCTTCTTAACCCTTCCCAACGATTCAGAATTTGAGATCAAAATTTAAGTCTAAGTTTTGCAAGCATTTAATTAGATAAAAAAATAATAGTCAAAAATCGTTGTTGGTTTCTCTAAAGATTAAGGCGCCCTCTAACGGAATTTTTTTAAATTTATCTTTAAAATTTATTTTCAAGAAAATACTGACATGAAGAACGGTTTTAGAGAAAATCGCAAACAAATCGATCAATTTTTCCGTTTTGTATTATCATTTGAAATTTGAACCTTCCCACCTCCATTGATCACAGTTCAGTTAGCGCTACTTAACCACTCTCAACTATTCAGATTTTCAGCGCAATATTTAAGATTATGTCTAAGCTTCAAAAAAATTTAATGAGATGCCAAAAATAACGGTAAAAAATAGTTCTACGTTACTCCAAAGTCTAAAGCGCCCTCTATTGACATTTTTTGAAATTTATGTTTATACTTTATTTTCAAGACAATACTGACATAAAGAATAGTTTTAGTGAAAACCGCAAATAAATTGACCAATTACTTTGTTTTTTATAATCATTTGAAATTTGAAACTACCCACTCCCATTGAACACAGTTCAGTTTGCGCTACTTAATCACAGATTTTGAGCTCAAAATTTAAGTTTATGTCTAAACTTCTAAAAAAATTAAAGAGATGCAAAAAATAACGGTAAAAAATAGTTGTTCGTTACTCCAAAGTCTAAAGCGCCTTCTATCGGCATTTTTTGAAATTTATCTTTATAATTTATTTTTAAGACAATACTGACATAAAGAATAGTCTTCGTGAAAACCGCAAATGAATCGACCAATTTTTCCGTTTTTTATAATCATTTCAAATTTTGGACCCTAAACTTTGATGGCGCATATCTCCTTCGGAAGACGTTTGGGACCCTTAGTTTCCCATTTAATATTATTTGTCTTGATGTGTACTATCAGCCCTTAAAGTTTTGCCCAATAGTTTAGATACACCCTGTATATTACTTATGTAAAATATATATTCTGTACCCCCAAGACGCCTCTTTTATCCCTTTGTATATTTAATTTAATCAAATAAAACGGTGAATAATGTTTGCATTTTCTCAGAACTAGTGAATAAATGTGGATCGGAGGGATTAAAAATAATCTGCTGTCTTCTGATCGCAGAGCCGCCACATGCGATTTTTTTTACAATTCTAATTAGCATCACTTTTTCAAAAGATAACCATTTTGATAATATTTGCACGATATTTATACTTCAAATACTGGTGCGAATGGAATATCAAAAAATTCGGCTGTGGCAGCATTGTGATTTGATAACCCCTTGGGTACGAGCGACAGTTATACATGCCGCATAAAGTACCCAGAATACTTGGAAAACTTTTTATTGCAAATTTTGCCTTATTTAATCCGAGGATTATCACGCAAAAAATTCTACTGTAAAATGCTTCTGATAAATGATTAGAAATTCTGTAAAGACGCTCGTCCTGAAGGGAATAATCAAAGAGTTACACCTGGCACATTTTTTGAAAATATACGTTAAAAAGACTTATGAAGTGAGGATAGAACACATGCGCATGTAAATAAACATGTATCTGCTCAGATGAACAGGAAAGAAAACCTTTAAAAAATTTAAATGCACCCATCATAGTGCAAAAGTTGTCGATTTCTCTTAAAGGCACTTATATAGATCGTGATCAAAACAAAGGCGGATAATTTATATTCCTAAAAAAATTATTTCTTGAAATCTTTTAAGGATTAATATCTTTTCTTGAAAAGATACAAGAAGTACTAAAGAGAATGGATTTTGGAGTGGAAGATTAATCGTTTCATGTATTTTTATCCATCACTTACGAGAGTGAATTTCCATTTACACTTTGAAGGGTTATGAGACATCTAATTTTAATCAAGACTTGTACTACAACTTTTGAGCAAAATTTTGAAAATTTTATTGTAAAATTAGCATTACCGGAATTGGGTAATATGTGCCTCAAACAGTTCAGATAGTGTACATTTATTAATTAATTCGGAAGTATAATTTAAGAGAATCTGCAATGGGATTTGTCACCGGATTAATTAAATAAATGTTCGCATCTATGACTTGGGTGTTTATGCACAACTTTAAAGGATGCATAAAAAATCTTTTTCTAACGATAATAAAGAAAAGTTATATTTGCCTTATTTCATTAGAATATTTTCCTGTATTATTAGCTATAGATAAATGTTTAGAGAAAAAAGACGTTAAACTAAGGAAATTTGTGTATAAGCATATCTCACTATCGTCAATTTTCTAGTTTAAAAAACCGTCGTTAAACATTTAACAATTTCATTTTTAAACAAAATAAAATTTTTAAAAAGTTCCTAAATTTCTTCTTCAATCTTCTTCATTTCATGAACCAATTTTTATAATTGAAAACCACTAGTGCCAAAAGTCTTTAGTAACGAAGTAAGAAAACTCGAGCTTTTGCCCGAACGTTAAGGGGTTAATATTGTCAAACTTTATAAAATCTTGTATATGGAAATTACAGATTCATAGATACTTTTTTTAAAAACTTTACACCAGTAAAAATTTGAAAGTGTGTTACAATAAAATTGAATATTTCAATAATTGCTGCGACATGAAACTAAGACTACTATATCACGGAATCCGGCTATCCTCAAAGACGGCCGCCGCAGGAAGAGAATATGATCAAAGAAAATAACACTTACGTCTTTTAACCCTTTCCGGCACGGGTAAATTCTGTTAGTAGAATGATAAATTATCGACTGATACCGGAATTTAGAAACGACTTTTTGTGAAATTCAGAACCTTTTAATTTATGCTTTCTATGTAAAATCAAAATTTTATTAACCCTTTCCGGCACGGGTAAAATCTGTAGTAAAATGAGAAATTACCGACTGACACCGGAATTCACAAGCAAATTTTTTAGATATTTTAAAACTCCTAATTTAAGCTATTATTGTAAAAGCAAAATTTTACTAAAATATTACTGGTGCCGTTTGCAAGTTCGAAATTAAAATTAGGTATCCCAGACCGGGCACAGTGTGCCGGAAAGGGTTAAAGCAGAGCTGCCAAGTCTCCTGCTTTTTGCACACCAGTAAAATTTTAAAGAAAATGTTGTTGTTTTAATTCCCCATAATGTTCCAATTAAATAAAACATCATCTTCTGTATTAAAATACCGGTATCCAAAAAGCCGGAGACTTGGAAACTCTGGTTAAAGTAATATTGGTGTGTCTTGCAAATTTGGAATTAAAATTAGGTATCCCGCATTGGGCACAGTGTGTCGGAAAAGGTTAACCCTTTGGGGACGAGCGACATGTATACGTACCGCAAAAAGGTTTAAGAATCCTTGTTTATTTCCACCAGTAAAATTTTACGGTAAAATTTGTCTTATTTAATCGGAGCATTTTATCGATATGAAAAGACACAAATTTCTGTTTTTAAAAACCGGTGAAAAAAACATCAAAAATTTCGTAAAAGGCCCCCGTCGCGAAGGGGTTCAATGGTTGTCCTCCATCCTTTCAAATTTTTGTAAGAATTTGACCTTTTAATGAGCCGTGGTACCGCTTATTTTTTATTCCCAACTGCCAAATTTCTACAGAAATTTCGACAAATTTATCTGTAATAAGGCTCGTGAAGAAAAGCATCTACTGATTTTGAAAGTAAATTGTTCATAAATTCTGGTGGTAGTCCATCGCTGCAGTACTTTAGAAACTTATTAAAAGTTTAAGCACCAGTCTAATGCAAATCGTGAACGAGTTTTATGAGCTACTTCAAGCATTTCTCTCGTAAATGCCTCGGTGTGTTTGGGCAATTTCTCAGACAAGCTACGAAACATGCTATGTTATTTTATGGTCATCGTTATTTACCATCAGTTTTATGCATTTGTTATTTAATTAAAATTCCCATTTAGAAATGGGGTATGTATTTTTATTTTATTTGTAAAAATTCAATTTCAGTGCTTGTTAACTACTTAATTGCTTTGTCCCTATGTCATACAGGCAAAGGAGTTAACTGAATCCATCATTTAAAGCTTTTTGGTGTCATTAATTTTTTTAATTACAGTGTTAGATAATTTGAGGATTGAAATTTTTTGACTAAAGGTGCATGGATATTAATAAAACATTATGTTTAGTCACTACTTAATATAACATGGTACATTCTCTTTTGGTCTAAATCGCTAAACAGACGGCGCTTCCTTAGTGCGTTATTTTCGTAATAGCTCTATCTCTGAAACGGATGCATGAAATTTACATCAAATTTCAGATGCAGTTAGTCCTTGATATATATTAGTGTTATTTAATATTTGGTAAAAATCGCCCGACAGAGGGCGTTGCTATGATGCATTTTTCACGATTTCGCAATAAATGTACCTCAAAAACTGATGCATGGCTTTTCATCAAAGGGTATAGCCGCGTTTCTTAGTAAAATATGCCCTTGAGTTAACCACATCGAATCCTACTTGAATTGATAATCCATAAAAAGAAATTCATTTCTCTCTAATTTCAAGTTTATATCTCTTGACCACGGGGGGGGGGGGATTATGACCCTAAAAACATGTTATGGAAAAGAGCGCTTTGTGACGAAACTACTAAGCGGGAAAAAATACGTGATGTATGTAACCAACAAACGAATATTTGACAATTTTTTCAGATTTTTTTTCAACAAAAGACCAAGTTTTCTGACATTTTTCTTGTTTTTGAATGAAAATTTTAATTAAAAATGTACTGAAATTTCTGAGCTACCACCTTAATTTTTCTGCATGACATACTATGAGATATGATGCATATTCACTACCAATTTCAACTTTCTACGTAGGGTGCATCATATTAAAAAAAGACGAAATCATATTTCGGAAGTGATGGGGGGAGAGGTGTCTCGCACAAATCTTACATATTAAGTCTATTGAAAGTTCTGCCGTCAAATGCTATTTCACGACCTGTGTTTAAACTACTGTTTGAACTAATATGTGAGATTTGTGCGAGACACACCTCCCATCTCCTCCGGAATATGATTTTGTCTTTTTTTTAATATGATACACCCTACGTAGAAAACTGAAATTGATAGTGAATATGATTGATATCTCATAGTATTTCATGCAAAAAAAATCAAGTGGTCACTCAGAAATTTCAATAGATTTTTAATTAAAATGTCCATTTAAAAACAAGAAAAATGTTAGAAAACTTGGTCTTTTGTTAAAAAAAAATCTGAAAAAAATGTTAAATATTCGTATGGTGGTTTCATACATCCCTTACTTTTCGTTGAAATCCGCTTCGTACTTTCGTCAAAATATGCTCTTCTCTAAAACAGGTATTTAGGGTCATTACCCCCTCCCCTATTGTCTTGAGATAAAAACTAAAAACTAGGGAGAATTGAATTTCTTTTTGTGGGCTATCGATTCATGTAGGACTACATGTGGTTGACTTAAAGGCATATTTTACTAAGAAACCCGGCAAAACATTTGTCTCGACAATGACACTCTCACGGGCTGCGCTTCTAATGATTTGAACTAATATTTTCTAGTAGCTTCTTCTGAATTTCCCGTTCCCGATTTTAGGAATACTAGAAGCTTCATGAGCAGTTAATTTGATTGCTATCAAATATATACTATTCGATTTAAACCAGAAATTTCTTTAACTTTTTCCGGCACGAGCAAAACCTCTTAGTAATATGAGAAATTATCGATTGGCACCGGAATTCACAAGCGAATTTTTTGGTATTTTGAATTTCTTAATTTAAGCTTTCAATGTAAAGGCAAAATTTTACTAAAATATTATTGGTTCTGGTTGCAAGTTTGGGATTAAAATTAGATTTCGCATACCGGGTACAGTATGTCAGAAAGGGTTAAAAATATTAATTAAGTAAATTGCACTCAAATAAATTATATGCATAAGTTAAAAACCTTTATATAAAAATTCTGGTGTCGATTTTTTTTTATGAAATTTCCACCATTTCTATTTCTAAATACGTCTGGAAATGAATCAGAAGGCTCTATTTTTTCAGATGTTTTTGACTCCGAATAATTAGAAACCGAAGTTGTGATGATGACACTGTTATTCCTTTTCCAAAGCATCAGTAGCATAAAATTTCATCAAGTACTACGATTACGCACCTCTACCACGTAACTAGAGATGGTGGGAAGAAGTATTATAAAAAGATATTCTTCCTAGAGGCCTGGGCCCGAAGCCCGAGCCCGGCCCGGCCCGGCCCGATTTTCATTAACGGCATTCGGGCCGTTGCAGGTCGGGCCTAGTCACTAATCTTTTCGGGCCGGATCGGGCTCGGGCCTTAATTTTTTTCTGGAGTATCGGGCCAGGCCGAGTCTAATTTATTTTTTCAGCACGAAGCCGAGTCTAATTTCGTTCTTCCTCTTCTTCACGGACCTAAATAATCAGTTCCTGTTGAATCTTACCGTATGAAAATCCTTTTCTCGACGTGGAGAAGTCTGTTCATAAATCAATAAAGTTTGTCTTGATCAAGAAATTTTTGCAAAATAGACATATACTTTTAAGTCGTCATTATTCTACAATTAAACATTAGAATTTATTCTTTTTAAAGAATCGTTGATCACTAGGCGTCTTAAAATAGAATTAAACACATTATATTAAAAAAATATATGATTATGGCGGAATTTCTCTTTAAACCGAAAACTGCAAATTTCTTTTAAACTGTTCCTTCATGCAAAATGAATACAACAATACGCGAAAAAGAATTATATATTCAAAATTTATATCTGCTAAGAAGGAAACGTATTTTTTCCCAATGTTTTAGAAGATTTTATTTTACCATATACTATTTTTTAGAAATTTTTTTTATGTATTAATAATAATGATGATAACTGAAACATTTACATACAACAAACAAAGGCTCATTAACCCCTTGAAGGGCGGTGGTATAAAATATATGCCACTTAATTTAGATTGCAAAATACCACATTGACACCAGAAATTTGAAAAGAAGATTTTAGTTTTATCAAGTACGCACAGAAAAGTTTGTATCTATTTTGAAAAAAAAATGATTTTTAAATTCTGGTGTCAATCAGTCATTTCAGCATTTTAAGAATAGAAGTGATTTGCCCCTCAAAGGGTTAAAAGCGTTAATATCGCAGCCTATGACACTTCTGCATAAATAGAGATTATAAAATGAAAGAGAAAAAAAAGACTAAGATAAGTTTTTTTGGTCTGAACTCTTCCGTTCGAGTAAAGATCAATGTTCTGTAGAAATTCACATACCCGGGCCGAGATCTGAACTCTCGGGCCGGGCCGGGCCCGGGCCAAAATTTTAACTTTCGGGCCGGGCTCGCGCCTGAAAATTTCGGCCCGTACAAGCCTCTAATTCTTCCATCTGTTGGACTAAAGTGTTTTCAATGCTTTTCAAGTTTATTAGAATGAAGATGGCGGTAATGAACATAAAGTTGAAAATTTTTATATTCATTATATTGCAGCAAGATTTATCTCAATAATTGTTAATCTCATCTAAAGTTCAGACTCAGTTTAGTAGATGAAGCGTTAAAAATTATCGTACAGAAGGAAGTTTCCATACACGAGGCCGTCCTACGGACGACGCAACATCAATTCGTTTGTATGAACGCCATTTTCTAGATGTTATACCTCTCACGGACAAAAAAGATAAACCTTACAGAGAATGTAAAGTTTGTTCATCCCATGTGAATGAAAATAGAAAGAAAATTCGAAAGAGAAACTTGATGTAATTGCAAGGACTGTAATGTAGAACTGTGCATACCATGTTTCAAAGTTTTCCATAGATTGAAAAATTATTAAATTTTGAAAAACTTTTTGAATGTCAATCTTGAAATTAAATTTGAAAAGAAAATGTCGTCTCTGTAGTAACATAGCATATTATTTGATTTTTTTCATCTTTACCTTAAATCAAAATAAACCAAAGTTCCAACGGTCCACATTGCGTGTCATAGATGTATAAAAAAGACATATAAGGAAAGTTAAATTGTGATTTAAAAAAATATTGTCTGTCCTTTCACGCTTTCAGGAGGAAAACACTTACATTTCTAAATTGTTGAAATAAATAATTCCCACCGGAATGTACAAACAAATTTATTTCTAAATAGAAAAAGGGCAAAACTTCGTAAATTTAACAAAGGAAAACTTTTGTATTAAATTTCTGGAGTTACTTGAATTTTAGATATTTAATCACTTCCCCTAAAAGGGTTAAATATGGAAAAAATACACTATTTCTGTTACCAATGAAATCATATTTTTATGAATGATAAAATTAAATAATAAAAAAATCGACGATTTTTGATGGGATTTTCCCAAAATCAAACGACGATTAAGTGGTTAAGAATCCCTATATACCCCCACCAGTAAAATGTTACCGAAAAATTTGCCTTTTTTAATCGGAGAATTTCTCGATTTAATAAAGCACAGATTTCCATAACTGCCAATTCTTCCGATTTTCTGGCCCGGAAAAGTTTAATAGAAATTTTTGACTTATTTAATCGGCAGATTACGGCGATTTGAAATGGTAAAATTTTCTGTAAAATTTTTCCGGGCTGAAAAAGCGGAAGATGTTGGCAGCTATGGATTTCTGTTTTTTGAAACCGGTGGCAAAACATTAAATTCTGTAAAAGGGTCCCGTCGCGAATATTTTAATTAAAGCAAGCACTGTTTGTGCTTATTGTAAAGAAAATATGAGTATTCGGTAGAAGAAAGTGTCTGATGGCTATTCTTGGGGTTATCGGAATCACATGGTTGATGAAAGTGAAAAAATGAAAAGGTGTAGTAAGTACTTTTTTGAATAAAAGTTTGTTTTAATTTTTATTTTATTTCTGAATATAGCGTCACAGATTACTGTAGTTTGGATTTTATGTATTTGCTTTCTCAATGTAGTCAAATTACGTTAACAAATTTAATAATTAAATTGCTTTATGTGATTTTTATTTTTGGATAAAAGTCGGTTTATTTTTTGAGAAAAATTGCTTTAAAGTGTTTTTATGTATTTGGTCAGTCAATGTAGGCTTAGGTACTTAATGCGATTGTTAGGTGTTTAGTTTGTGAATGTAGGCTTTAAAAAGGCTGCATTGTGATTTTTATTGTGAGTTATTTATATATTTAGAATAGATTTTTTGCCTTACTTTATTATGTAAAAGTTTTTTACTGTTTGCTCATTACGACTCCTTCCGGCTTAAAATGGCTATAAATGACCACATTGCGAAAAGGGGTTTTTCACGCCAAGAAAAAAAACTGGTGGACTAGGGGCGAATACCAAAGATGTTTCTTTTCTTGCAAATGTTGTCAAAGATTTTTGTGTTGAAAAACTGGTGCGAAATGGAATTAAAAAATAGCCGCCTGTGGCAGTCCGGAAATTTTAAAACAAATTATGTATTACATTTCAAAGCTGCAGCAGCCAGCTTCGTTTCTTGAATTGCACCAGAAAAATTTCGATAAGTCTGCTAGACTGTTGTTTTACTTTTTTATTTATCAAAAGTATCAAATAATGTTGCTGGTGACAATATTAAATCAAACGTGATAATAATAATTTAATTAAACAGAGTGGTCGTCAAGAAAACATAACGATACACGAGTCCCTTGCGACAGTATCATTTATGGCAAAGGAATAATGTTCGAAATCGTGTATTTTAATACGCAACCTCAAAAATCAGATGAACAATAATGGATCTTTCTCTTGGATCCAGTTACAATTATAAACTTTCAAAATGGAAAAAAACGCAATTATTTTTTATTCACAGCATAAAATGTTACATTAATGTTCCAAAATATTCAAATAATAACAACAAACTTGTGATTATTTTTTCTTAATGTTAAACTTCTAGAATTTTGTATTGAGAATTATAACCTCTATAGTAAGTAAACCGCTTTCATAAAGTTTCTATGTGAATACACTTTCCTGTCTAAATAAAATTTAGAATAAAAAGAAAAGAGGTTCCTTTTCACAAGTAAACCAAGATATGTCTGCATTATTTTCCATCGTAATTTTTTTTTAATTATTTCAGATTAAAGATACTTCTTTGTGATTGGTTGGAGTAACTTCTCATATACTGTTACAATAAAGATTTTTCGAGATTGAAATTACGAATATACAAATTTTCTGTTCAAATTTGATTCATAATAATTCTATTTTTTTTCTTTGCTCTCAAAAGCAACAAGAGAAAGTAATTTTCTTATTAAAATGTTTTAAGTAACATTTATTTAACAAATATTTATTTTCTTCAAATTTTTGAATCAATGAAGTAACATTTTTACATACATTGATGTTTTTTCTTTAAAATTCACTCTTTTCTATTGTAATTTTCTTTTACATAATTCTAGGACCCAACGACTACTTTATAATCTCCTAAAAATTTCCTAACACCCCAGGTACTACTTTTTTAGAACATTAATCTTCTCTTTTGGCATCAACTTACGTTTACTTATTACAGCCGTAAATTAAAAAAAGGCATTACTTTCGAAGCAAGTGTAACTTTAGAGAAGGGAGGATTTCGTCAGTAAATATCCTGTTAATGTTAAAAGTAATTCGTTAAATTTACAGGGAAGGTTGGAACCTTTTATCGCTTGGGGGGGGGGTGGATTCTTTCCTCAAGTTTTATGGTGCCAATTTAAACAAGAATTGGTTCATTAAATTGAGATTACGATTCAGCGGCTTTTTGTATGATGAAAATTTATCTTTTAAAAGTGCACTCTAAAAAAAAATGTGTAAATTTACACACAAAAATGTGTAAATCGATGATACAAAAACGACATGTCTATGTGTGTAACTTTGTGTGTAAATTGCGCCAAATGTGTAAATTTCAGAATACACATTTTAATGTGTAATTTGATGATAAGTCCAAATGTGTAAAAGTTATCTGATAACTCTTGAAATACACACTTTAATGTGTGAACTGCACTGAAATACACATATTTCTGAGCACTATTTTTACACATAAATATGTGTAATACTCTTTTTTTACATATATTTTTGTGCAATAGGAAAATACCTACAATGTTGTGTAATATGCAAAATACACATGTTTTTGTGTTATGTACAGAATGCACAGATTTTTGTGTAATATTCTGTTTTTACACATATGTCTATGTAACATGGAAAACACATTTTTGTGTAATATTTAAAATACATAGGTTTTTGTGTACAAAGATTTACCTTATTCTTTGATGTGTAAACTGCGAAAAAGTTTTTAAAATAGCAAAACAAAATTACACGAAGAACAAATTCGTATGCTTGACTTGTTTCTAAGTACGCGATCGTAATTATGTAAATACGTAATACCTATAGTTGTCATTCAATCCGTCCGTCTGTCTATCTGCCCGTTCGCATATAACAACGCAAAAACTACTTATCCGAATTGTTTGAAATTTAAAATACATAACTCTTGCATAATTTTATCAAGTCATTTCAATTTTTATGAAAATGAGATGCATAATTCAATTATAGAGACAGTCAAAAGCGTTCCCTTGCATAACGGCCCATGTATAAAAATAGTTTCAAGTGCCTTTTAATAATGTTACACGTTTTCGAACATAATAAAATTGACTTGCATCTATGAAGTATATACTACAATATAAACTACAATATATATACTTTCAAAATTCATTTTAGCAATAATGATCTAAAACTGCTCAAGTGATCAAACTCAGTATCGTCGTATGTTGAGAATTCTAAGAACATATGTGGCAAAAATGCTATGATGGATGATAGCAGTAATAAATAAGACCCCCGATTAAGGGTGTATTTTAATACAAATTGCCTTTTTTCTGATTTATTTTTAAATTCGTTTTTTCTCTCAAGCGCATCAAACTGGCAAATTCTCTTATTTAGAAAGTATATTAGGTCCCGTGCTTTTCAATTTTTTGATAAATGCAGAAAATATTGCAGAAAAAATGCTGTTAAAGTCAACGTTTTAAACCGAATTTTCCGAAGCGGGAGATCTGGGAACGAAAAAAAGAGTCATACTGGGGAAATAATAGTTTATAAATCTAATTAGGATGAGCGAAGCGAATCCTCTACTAGTCCACTCAAATTACAATTTGTCGTACGCTTTACAAAAAAACTATTCAATATTTTAACTTCAAATTAAACACAAAAATAAATTATGATCTGTAGATTTGCAGAATATAATTTTTTTTACAGTAAAACGTTAAAAAAATTATTATTTTAATTAATTTATTTTACATGCATTTCCAATACGGATGCATTTTAGCAAATAAATAAAAAATGAAACGCGTATATTTTCAGAAAAAAAAGTTTAAATCATGGAGTAAATAATTATAGATAGAATCATGATTAATTTATTAAATAAACCATGTTTTCATTATCCCGCAAAATCGTTTGCACAGATGACATTTAAACATTTTAAAAAAATTGTATTATGATTTTTTTTTTTTTTTTGTAAACTGGCAACAAAATAATTGTAAACAAATAAAATTAATTCTTAAATTTGTTATATAAATGAAAAATTAAAAGATCTGCGTGAAGTTGTTGGTTCAAGCTCTTTATAAATATTTTTGCGAAGGTCGTATTGTGGCTAAATAATATCGACTCATTAATCAGAAGGATTTTATAGAAAAATAAGACTTTAATAAGTTCGCAAACACAACAATAATTATTCGTGAAAACGTCACTGCGAGAATGAGAGAGCGCTTCTTTAAAAGGTAATTCCATTAATTGAGTTGCCATTCGCAGAAAGTAAAAAGTTCTCCCACGCGGAGAGAATTACAGCAGTTCTCATACGCTAACATGTATAAAAACGAAGAAATTAAAATAAAATGTTTTACAGTTAAAAATTCATAGTATCAACGAAAGCAGATTTCAAATGTTTTTTCCAGAAAATAGGATTTTGAAGAAGTAACTTTCTTCAAGCTTTCTTCAAATATATTATTCTAAAATAGCTATCAAAGATTATCGGATGTTGATTACAAAGATTGGAAACATGCATATTTCAAACAATTAAAAAACACCAGTGGCTACTTGAAATTGTAAAAACATCTTTAAAAGAGCTTTTAGTTGAAAATTTAAAAAAAATTTGTAAAAGTTTGCTTCGAAAATATCTTATTATGCCAGTTTTACATCATAAATAAAAAATTAAAATGCGCCAAAACATAAAATAACGTTTTTGTTTAATAAAGATGCAAAAATAATAATTAAAAAAAATATTGTTACTTTCAAATATCTGTTTTATAAAATAATGCTTCGCGAATCCAAACAAAGCATGGCTTTTGCTAGTTCTAATGAATTTAACAAAAAATAAAATCACACGACATCTTATAGATCTCTTTAAAAGTCACATCAGCAAGTTTCGTGTTTTTACTTCTAAAAGTGAGTCTGAAATTGTATCAGAAAATTTCGAACTGTTGAAGGAGAAAAAAATGTTTTCGAATGCACCCTTAATGCTCGCTGGTCATTTTGACTTTAGTGTACATCGCAGTTATGTAACACGGAGATACAAAGGTGTAATTCACTTTACATTATGATCTGACTGAAGCAAAATTCAAACTTTAAAAAATTTAGTTATTAAAAAATAATTTTAATCATTCATTGCGAAAATTACATTTTTATTTATAAAATTGTACATTTAAAAATAATAACTCTTGCTATCTATGATTATCATTTTTGAAAACAAAGCTCATTTTTCAGGTCTTATATGAAAGTTTTTGCACAATTTTCCAAGAATCTATGTTGCCAGGGCCAATATCACTCTGATATCGTCATAAAATAATACAAGCGGATTTATAAGAATTTACTATAGTGGCTTTAAATGAAATGTGATAAATTTTTTTCCATATAATTGTCCGTTAGAAATCCATATAACCGTACTTATTTTTACCAGACACAGCTAAAAACAAAGTAGGAATACACAGTTAATAACTTTTTTTTATGTGAATGAAGTATAAAATTGCAGACCATACATAAAATAAAATCACACTTTGGTATATTATCATTAATATTTTATTTACAAGAATGGAGGATAGTTATAAATAACAAAACTTATTTTAACACTCCGCCTACCAGACAGTTCCCCCGTCGGATCGGCCAACAAAAATTAGTTTAAAATTCCGTAAAAATAGGGTGTAAAAAAATCATGATTTAAAAAGCAATAATAATAAAGATCGAATTTTTGTATTTAAATCATATTTCTTTTTATTTGAATCGGATTTTTTTTTTCTCCAGCATTGAAATATTGAATAGATGTAGGTTTAGCCTAGGTTTCTAAGATTAATAGATTCTAGGTTTCTAAAAAATCAGACCTTTATTTACTAACATAATCTATGTTTTTGCACTTTAATCAATAAAATTTAATTATTATTTAGTAACTACAAAAATTATAAAAACTGTAAATTAGTAATTTCATTAATTAATATAATACTATAAAGTTATGTACATTAATATTTTGCAATAATTATGTAAAACTATATTAAAAAATAATGATTTTACATTTATTAAAATTATCAGTTGCTGCATTTAATTTTAAATTGATTACAATCTTTAATTAGGTATATAATGCATATTGTAATGCTTAAATTAGTAAACGATAATTCAGTATTTAATATTTATTGTAAAAAGAAAAAGGGCAGAATGCTTGTTCTAAAAAAAAGGCACTATTACATAAGAAAATATATTACTAATGTGCTTAGTAGCAATAAAAATAAGTACATAATTTTTTAGTATGATAAATATAAAAATCATTAATTTTCAATATTTCTATAAATCACGAATTGAAAAATAAAATTAAATAACATGTTTTAATAATATCCTGCTTTTTTCCAAGAAATAAAGTTCTATCATTTTTGTTAAGTCTTGGGTGTACATATTTAGAAGTACTGCGGTATGGAGGGATTTATTTCAAAAAAGATCTGGCTATATTTCACTATTTTTTAAAAAGTAGGGTGCATTTTGTTAATTTCAAAAGGGGCAAAGTGTTGCAGCCTTAACAAATAGCCAAAATGAAACAGTAATCAACAGAATTAATAAAAACAGCAAATAAATAATTTCAATATGGCATAACCAACATAACTAACAAATATTATTGGTAGCTCGTTTTGCATTTGTAGTAACAAAAATTACTGTTAATAACATAAATCATACCTTACACAATGTATGTGCATACTAATATATATAGCCGAAATTTAGCAAACTTTAAATGCTTATTTCATATAAAAGAATAAACAATTTAATTACTTAAAGGAAATTATGACATCACAAATTATATTAGATTTAGATTTAAATATAATATTTAAATGAAATATCTTTTATGCCTTAACAAAGTTATTGTATTTAATGTTTCACAGGACTCAGAAATTAAGATTAGAAACAATTATTTAAGCTTTTTTATCAGATTTTGGTGTACTGTATACAGTATTCAAAATTACATTAATTTTAATACACTTTCCAAATTACATTAATCTTAGATTTTAATACGTTTGTGTCATTTAGAACAATTAGATTTAAATCAATTTTGATTTAAATAATTGATTTTTATTTCAAATTGTTGATTAAAATAATGATTTAATCGCTAGCTTAAATCCACTTTTTAAAATAGTTAACACCCTAAGTAAAATCCAAATGAATGCGATAAAATTTAGAAATTGGTTTGTAAACTTGCTTTATTAGATCTAAATTCGTAAAAATCTCGAAACATTTAAAAAATATATCGAATAAAAGCTAATGAATTTTAACTGTGGTTGTATGCATTATTGTAATTTTTGTGCACTGTTTATCTTTTATTTCTTTTTTCGTGGGTTAATCATATATTTTCTGATAGTGTGTATCGTATAGATATTTTGAAATTCCTTTCATTAAAATCATTCACAAAATAAAATAATAAAAGCTTCTAGAATTAAAAAAAAAATAAATAGACAATATAATTATGACATTTCAGCCTCATTCCTTCAAACATATGGATTATTCATAGATTTTTATTTATTTCAACAAAATCATTGTAATTTAAAGAAAAGCAAACAGAAAAAATATTTTTCATACCTATTTTCCATCGACATATTTCTTCATTTTTTGATGGTAATCCATAGAATCATTTGTAGAAAACAAATAGTCCAATATTAATTACAAAAGCAGTGGCATGAATCTATTTTACACATACCAACAGCATTTGTAAACTTTCTTGGACGTATTTTGTATGAAACACAGAATTTTGCGATACTCTTGTAATATTTTTTGCTTAAATTTTTAAACTTAGACGGACTATACGTACATAAACGGCTATTTTTACAAACAAAATGTTCTCGTTATCTGTGTATTCCAAAGATCAACAAATAAGTAAAAAAATCGTCTGCGAGTTTTCCCTATTTCACATGGCATATGCGCATGCAAAATTTATAAAGCAAAAAATGCTTACATTACTAAACTTTGAAGTTTATCACCTGTTCGTTCAAAACAGCAGGCTTAATATTTTTTTTCCTTTTTGAAACCACAGAAGTATAAGTGTCGCAGAAGTGTGTTTTGTTAACGACAGCTGATCATTGACAAAAAATCACCGTAAAAGATAAACTGACATATATACCTGAACCTGAAACATTTTTACACTCTTCTATTTTTGCAAGAAAAAAATACTAGATTCGTGAAAATTTTCGAATTCTAGTTTTTAATGGATTTTACACATTTTATAAGGTTAAAAATGTTTTTATAAAATGTTTGTTTGTATGTCTGTGACTTTGTCTGTCTCTATGTGATATAAATTTTGTTGGCACTCTATCTCAAGAACTAATACATGGAATATGTTTTCATATTATTTGAACCTTATACATACACATGCATATATATATATTTGTGTGTTAGAAATATGATTCTATATGTCAATAATTAATTTATAACAAGCTGGAAGTTGCATTTTAAACGTAGCAAATGAGATGCGTTCGTGCTATGACAAAGTTCTAAAAATATTCAGTTTTTGGTGTAATGGATACAGTATTTCGGATACAGTATAGTGGCCGAAATCTTCGGTGTGTCCCTGTAAATACTATCTGCTTTCTGTCAGCGGTGTAGTCGTAAAAAAAGCAAAGGGTATATGCATAAAACAGAGGGTATACCCTAGAGTGTATACACTGTAGCTTTTTTGAGAAACAGAGGGTATACCGAGTTCCTTAAAAAAATCCAAAGGGTATACGGCGTGTACCCGCGTATACCCTCCACTACATCCCTGCTTTGTATTATACAGGAAGTAACTTATAATAAACCTCAACAACGTACATAAAATGTGAAATAGTTTAATCGTATTATAACGCGCCCCGAACGGTATCTCCCCTATAATATTATGTAATGGAATACTTGTGTGTGGCCCTGGAAATTAATAATGAATATTCTTTGCACCACCAATTGTGCAGAACGTATATTTTATCATACACTTCTTAGATACATATAGATTGTATTATATTCGAAAGCGTGTAGCATCATTAACAAATTGGAAATTGCGCGTCAAACGTGGCAAATGAGCTGCGTTCGTACTACAATTAATTTTATAAATATTCTGAGCTTAATACATTAGCTGTTAAATTCTTATGCTAAAATGCATGAATATAAAATTTGATACGATTATATATCTCCAATTCAGTAACACGAAAATAATAGGACCTCTTCTTAAATAGGACGCAATCAAGATCGCAAACCTAGAATCATTACTTATCATGGGATACCGTGAAAATGCGTAACTGATTCGAAAACCACTGCTATTTTCATTTTTACTCTGTAACTTTTACAGATTCTTTTGTGTTACCCTGTATATGATTTACAGCATTTATATACACAAAGTAATATGCAAAAATATGGTTACACTTAAAAACTCATATCACAACTAAAAGTGCACTTCTAGCAAAAATCTGTAACGTAGAGTAGTTCTGGTGCAGCATAGTATCCGAAATCTTTTGTGAGTGCCTGTAAATACTGTTAGCTCTTTCTATTATTAAAGAAGTAACTTGCAATAAAACTGAGCAACGTATATCAACTTAATTATATACGAAATAATTTAACATGATTGAAATACGCAGAAAACAATATTTTCCCATATATCATTATGTGACGGAATTCTTTTGTGTAGCTCTGTAAATGAATAATAAACGTTTTTTCACCATATATTGCACCGAATGTATATTTTAATACGCTTCGGTAAATGTATATAATTTTTTTCCTGTTTGGAATGCTGTAACACCATTAAAATGAACTTGAAACATTTTTTTCTCATTGACGGTAATGTAACGTAATACTTTTGATTATCCCTGTAATCAAACTATACATCCGATTTTCATAAAATTTGAAAAACTCGACAAAATTATGGAACAATTTTATATTTTAAATTTCAAACGATTCGGTTGGATAGTTTTTGCTTTATTATATGCGGACAGACGGACAGACAGACGAATGAATGGACTGAACAACGACAATCGGTCTTACATACATACATAATTACGAACGGACCTAATTTTGTATCATTTTGTATGTATTAATCACTTAAAAATTTTTTTATCGTTTTCGTTTTCGGCCGAAAATAGGATGAGTACCAAAATTCGGTTTCAGTTTCTGTTTTGATCTTAAAAATCGTTGATTCAGTTGATCCTTAATTATGATTAACACTTTCATTCGTGTAAATGCAAGTACTTTTCTACATTTACACATCTGTATGAGTTAATCAAGCGATAACAAATTGCACATTTGATTTCACATGCTAGGTACACATAAAAAAAGGTAATTTTTTGTTCAAAATGTGTAAATTTTATGACAAGTATGCATTTGTAAAAAATTACTCACTTATGTGTGTACTTATAATTAAGTTTAAATTAGACTAACACATAAATAAGTGTAAATCCAAGCATTTCTAGACATTTACACACTTGTTTGAGTTTTTCAACTGATAAAAAATTACACACTTACTTTCACATCCTAAATACACATATAAACAGGTAAATTTCAGAAAAAAATGTGTAAATTTTACGACAGGTGTGTAATTTTAGAAATTTACACATATATTCGGGTAAAATTAGCTAATTTACACATTTATTTTTTAGAGTGTGATAAACTTCAATTACCAACTTGTTAGACTTCAATTACCAAAATGTTAGGCTTCAATTACCAGCATTTTTCAACATTAACATTGCATTATTTTCTTAGGTTCTGTTACTGCACTCTAAAAAAAAAATGTGTAAATTTACACATAAAAACAGGAATATCGATGATACAAAAACGACATGTCTGTGTGTGTAAATTGGTGTGTAAATTGCCAAAATACACGCCTAATGTGTAAATTTGAAAATACACATTTTAAAGTGTAATTTGATGATAAGTCCAAATGTGTAAATGTTATCTGATAAGTCTTGAAATACACACTTTAATGTGTAAATTGCAGAAGAATACACAGATTTATGTGTAATATTCTCACACACTCATATGTGTAATGTTCTGTGATTAAATGTATTTTTGTGTATAATACAAGAAACACATACTTTTGTGTTTTATGTGAAATACTCAATTTTTTGTGTAGTATGTAAATTACACAGGTTTTTGTATAATATTCAAAATACACAGATTTTTGTGTAGCATTCTCTTCATATAAATATTTCTGCTGAACATACAAAACACAGATTTGTGTGTAATAATCAAAATACTTAGATATTTGTGTAATATTCCAGCAGACATATTTTTATGTATTTAGCGTTAACATTATATGTTTTAGTATGTTTAAATTGGGAATTAATTCCCAATGATTAATAATGATAATTTTAATGATTAAAAAAATTGTACAAAGAACAATATCATTTACTGATTGAGATTATATTTTCTGGTAGCTCTGTTTGATGCTCAGAAAATAGTGTACCAGCAATGTATTTTGGCAATTTTCACACCACACTAAATAAAAGACAAATCATTTTCGTATCACCGATATACCCGTTTTTATATAAAGCATGATAAACTGAAATTTTAATTACCAGTTTGTAATTTCTTTTAGAGTTGGTTTATAGTTCTACAATCGTGAGATCACAATTTATGCGCAGACTGTGCATAATTTCAATTCCTTACAATTTCTGTCTTTTAAATTAAAGTTAAAAAGAAATTCTTTCGCTCATATTTACTGCTATAACAACTCATATTGTTTTTAATATTTTAAAGAGCAATTTTTTCAGAAATATTTATTATTAACAATATTAATAATACATTTTAATATTAGTAACATTAATAGTATTAATAATACATACTTATACATTAATAATATTAATACTAGCTATCCAAGTACATTAATTAGTGTTTCACCAATATTTCATAATCTGAAAGATAACGAATGTTGTTATTTTGCGTATTATTCAATATACATATGGCCATAGGCTAAAAAAGAATTTTCGGAAATGTTTAGAAAATATTGCAATGCAATAAGATTTAATTGATATTAGAACTTTCTCCTACTTTCTGTGCATTATTAGACATGATTCTTTCAAGAAAGTAACTTTTATTTTAAATTTAAAGAGTGAAATATGATGTTTGAAATAAAAGAATCGCATCTATTAGCATATTATTATTATTAAATCGAACATTTAATAATAATAATTATTATTATTATTATTATTATTATTATTATTATTATTATTAAATGTTTAAGCATAAAATGAAGTCATATAGTAAATGCATAGACATATACTAACATTAAGGCATGTAAATATCAGCAAAAATATTTCTTAAAACAAAATAATACCCCATTAAAAGACGCGTACTATGAGTAGTACATCATACCTGAAAGAACTGAATCAGATTATTTTGATATAAATTAGAATTTTATGATTTTTGTCCCCAATTTTCAAAAACTGAATGACTACCAAGGATATTAATCTACCAAGAGAAAAAAAAAACGCTAATTGCTAACATAATCTGTGTCTTTATCCTTTAACTAACATAACTAATAGTTCATAGTTACAGACATTATAAAAACTACAAAGTAGTTTTATAATGTCTGTAACTATGAACTATTTTTAGTAGTAGTTTCCTTTGTACCATATAATAACATTATATACATTAATATTTTGCGATAATATTATGCAATATTATGCAAAACTACATTAAATACTAGTGATATTTACATTTATTCCAATTATTAATAACTGCATTTAACATAAACTATTAACACTATTTAAAATTAATAATTATTAAACAGCAATCTCTGTATTTAGGAACATAATATACATTTTTAATTAGCATAAAATTAGTAATAATATAATTTTTAATTAGTATATAACATATTTTAATTACTAAAATGATTATTAACAATTTAGTGCTCATTCTAGAAAGAAAAAAGGGAAGATGCTAGTTCCAAAAAATACATTATTTCATGGGGAAATATACTGAGCAATGTGTTTAGTAATTATAAAAAGCATTCAGTTTCTCATTATGATAAACAAAGTGCCATTAATTTTAATAATTTTATGAATTACAAATTGAAAAATACAATTAAATAATAACATGTTTTAATTTTTTTCTAAAGAAATAATTCTCTATCACTTTTATAAGATCTTGGGAACTTGGATTAAGAAATAATGTGTAATTTGGAAGTTGTATTACAAGAAAGCTGTGTTTACTGTAAGTGAATTTAATTATATTTTAATAAGGTAGCATTTTGCCAATTTCATAAGAAGAAAGTTTTTCCACCCTAAAAAAGTGCTTAGAGGAAACAGCAAATAGTTACAGAATTAATAACAATTGCAAACAAGTAATTTCATCAATTAGTAACACAAATAACAAATGTAACAAATTTATTTGCATCTCATTTTGCAATCTGTAAAGCCTGAATCTAAATTTACATCCACGTTTGCATGTATTAATCCCCCAAAATATATCAGCACATTCATACACACATACAAAGTAAATATAAGGAATAGCCAATTATATATGATATCCTCAAAACATTAAACAGCGCCATTATTAGCACTTAGTGGAAGTTCTCAGCATTTAGTGTTTCAGACAGTTTTGCTTCCTTAATTAATCATGAAAATTTTTATTTGGGTGTATATGACTTGAAAAAGTAAACACATTCAACTTTTACTGAATAAGCTCTTGCTATGCTTAATATTTTATAATTTTTTTTCTCATGCCTTCTTTTACAATAGCGATTCAGCGGATGTCATTATTTCATTCTATTTTTAGTTCCAATATTTGCTATAAATTTATTATTGCTGAAGCAGAATGAGAAAATAAGATTTGGCTACTTTATTCGTTTATTTGGAGAAAATTATTATACTTGCTAGCCTATATTATATAAAAAAAATCAATAATTTGATTATTAAAAGGAAATTATGACTTTTATACCAGATTTATACCAGATTTGAATATCATTTTCAAATTAAATGATTTTTATACTTATAAGATAAAAACTATGCTTTTTACAAAATTATCATGCTTAAGTCTTTGACAATACTCAGAAATTAAGCTTAGAAATAATTATTTAAAGCTTTTTTGTGTATATTCAAAAGTCAGTACCTGTAGAAACTTGCCAAATTATGGTAACCTTAGGTTTTAATACTTTTTTCTGTCATATTAAATCTTTATAAAATTTATGATTTTAGTCAATGATTAAAAAAAAGTTGATTTAAATCACGATTTAATTACTGGTTTAAGTCAGCTTATTAAAATCGTTCGCTCCCTAAGAAAAAATAATAAAAGCTTAGTTTGCATTTATTCATTTATTTATTGTGATTACATTATTGTGATTTATTGTTGATACATTACTAGAAGGGTGTCCATTACTGGCACATCTACTTATACTGAAGTATAATATGTAATACTTTAAAATAGCTTGCTTCAAAAAACGTCCCCCCCCCCAAAAAAAAAAAAAATGCGCGCTTGACTTTTTTTTTTAATTTACTTATTTACATTCCTATATATATATTTATTTATTACAGGTTTACATAATACATCTTAAGAAGTATCAAAATTTGTTTATAAATGCAGAAACATACAAAAGAGCATAAATGAACTAAAAAAATGCAATCTATTTAATTTTATTATTATTTAATTGATGTACACAAATTTATTACCTTTTTATGATAATAAATTCACAAATACTGAAATTAAAAACACTAACTAATTTAACCTCCTGACTGCCGCCGGCTGATTTTTTTCACACACTAAGCTGCAGGTTTCACTGCAACATAAGCAATATTTAAAGTAGTATAATTCCACAAATAAAACCCAGTTCTGAAAAATTAAATTAGGATTGATGCTATTAAAGATTATACACCGATACTAATAACTTATTTTGTATCAGGTTGGAAAAAACATCTTTTTTTTAATATTTTTAATAAATTACAGAGAAAACAACATTACAATATTACCCTTTGGCTGGGCAGTCAGGGGGTTAATAAAAATATTGGGCTCAGTTTTAAGAAAGTTCATTTATACGGTTAATTCAATTTCTAACCAAAAATAATCTCATTCTTGCAAAAATGTATCATTTTACAAATAATCTCATTTTGTCAAAAATGAGACATTTTACAAATGCATATATATATACATATACATATCATGTATATAATTCTTTTTAGAATAAGTGCACAAAGTATTTCACTAAATGTGTTAAATTAGTGTTTAAATTCAAATGTCAATCCAATAACTAATACATATATGTATATTTCTCTTTATTCATAATTATAGCTTTCATAGAATAGTTCATAAGTATGCTTAATATGAAGGAACGCAGTCACCTTTGCGACACCTTTGGAACTCGGACAACGATTAAGATTTTCTAATGTAAATTTTACTAATTCAATAAAATAATCATAATTTAGTTGAAATATGATAGCATTTTTTATAATAAAACTTTCATAATACACAGAAATCATAAACATTATTTTACATTTTTACATAATAAAAGGAATCTAAGCTAGAAAATGATTATATATATTCAAATAGAAAAGAAGCGAACAATATTAGAAAATAAAGCACCGAAATTTTATCATTTTCTTAAATATAATAATGCTGCTAATACTTTTAATGACATTTAAATTCCTTAATTTTTGGTTGTATGTCAAAAAACTTACAGTTTAAATATGAAAAACTGAACCATGAAAATCTATTAAATTAGTTGTCAATTGAAAAGCTTTATTTTCATTAGAACAAAACATTTACATACCTTTGTTATAGAATATCCCACTTTTTCATGCCGGTAAAATCACAATAGAAAAGAAAACACAGTTCATTTTTTTCTAAATATGAAGACAAATATTCTATGATAATTAACATTCCTCGATTATTTGTAATTGTATTATGATTTATTCTTATTTTTTGAGTTAACAGAGGAGAACAAACTTTCCTCTTTTGACATGTTCCATTCAATCCAAAAATGGCGAAACTACGATACAGCAGATGTTTTCAATTTTAATTTTTCACCTGCGTACTTGCTATTATACAAAATGCAGACGAACATTTAAAATAACACACCAGTGCATGTAAATCCAATTTTACACATTTGTCTGGGTAACCAACCGACAACAACTTGCAGTCTTAACACTAGAACGGCCGTGAGCGGTCATTTTGACCGCAAACGCATGACTATGTTTTGGTTGAAATCGGAAATTTCATTATGAAATAAGCTTAAATGAAACAAAGAAGACAAATGTTAAATTAAAAAATTAAAACTGTTTTAAATCAAAATTCTGGTGTGAAATATGTTCATAAAACTTGACTGAAATTTCCGGCCTTTCTAGTGTTAATATCACAAAATAAATGCACACAAAAACAAGTAATTCTTTTTACAAAATGTGTAATTTTCATGACAAGTGTGTGATTTTAGAAATTTACACACTTATCAGTGTATATAAGAACTATGCGTAAATTACAATAACACACCAATCTGTGTCAATTTAGGTATTTTTCTACTTTTACACACTTATTTATGTTTTTCAAGTGATAACAAATTACACACTTAGTTTCAAAAGCTAAATACACATAAAAACAGGTAAAATTCTGCAAAAAAATGTGTAAAGTACATGGCAAGTGTGTAAATTTACAAATTTACACATAAATGTGTGTAAATTTGACTAATTTACACATTTATTTTTTAGAGTGTGGGTGACTTGGCTTACTCAACTTTGTTTTCGATTATCTACAGTGCGTGCGGAGCATTTCCGGTACATCGTGTACTATCCTATGTAGCGAGAACCCAGATCAGAGATTCGTTCAGAAAACATTAGACATTGCCGAAGGCAATGAGGGCATACGAAGCTAGGTTCATTTAAAATATTTTACAAAGATAGACAATCATGCAAACTTGAGTTTCGTTCAAGATTATTATAACGTTCCCCGGGCAACAACAAGTTGTTAAGCTAGTATTAAAAAAATTATATATATATTTTTTAAAAATATTTGTGTACATGAAAAAATGAGATTACAAGAAAATATCTATAAAAATCTTTCTTCTCTCGCCAATGCCTCCATACTGGAAAAGTACAATGGAAAAGTTATCAGATGTGAAGCTAAATATCTTCTACTTAGCAAAATAATCTTATTCTTCATAAATGAAATACACATTTGGTTGTTAAAAAAATAGTATGTATATTATTCCGGGGGGAATCATTTTTGTTTTAACAATAATTGATTCACGAATCAAAAAAGTTTTTTTAATTAAACTACGCAGTTATTTTTTAAAGTTCATTAATAACAGCTAAGATTCCACTGATTTTAAATTGGGTGCCTTAATTTCTCATTACGTCAGGTGAGAGAAATATTTAAAATTGTTAGAATTATTAACATTTTCTAACATACATGTTTGAATACATTAAAGCAGGTTTTTAAGATAAAAGTTAGGAATGTAATACTTTTAATTAAGAATATATGAAAAAATGTAAGTCGCAGCTAAAAATGTCTTAATGCATTTCTTAATTTACTCCAACTGATTCGCAACAGAAATACACATTCTTCGGATTTTAATTAAATAGCATTCCACAAGCACGAGAAAGTATATTCTTGTTCTTATTAAACAATTTTCAGGAATAAGAACACACTCTGCAGTTTTTATAAAAATTAAACAAGTACTGAGAAGTTCGTTGAATTACATAAATATTTTTGCTGATGATAAAAATTTGTATGTAATCGGTGGTAACAGAGTGGGAGCCTATCTCCCTCTTTTTTAGGCTCGTGTGTAATCATATAAATACGTAATTATATAAATATATTTAGATTGTTTAAATATATAATCACCCATATCCGTCCATATGTCCTAATACACTAAATGGCCAATGGTGACCGGCCACTGGCGATTTTAGACATTTTGTTAAATATCAAGAAAAACACACGAGGAATTATCCTGAAACTCTAAGTGTGTAAACATAATAGTACGGGTCAAACATTTTCGCAAAGATTTTTTTCCGAAATTTCATAGGACAACGTCAACAAATTGAAAAAGAATGAACATTTTTTTCGATAACAATGTCAAAACTAACGTCGCAAAACCGTTCAAACTGTAGATTAAGCTTAAGAGACTTATTGTAATTAACTGTGTTTATTTTTATAAGGATAGCATTCATACTCGCAGAAAAATTAAGGTTTTTACAAAAACAGCCCAAATTTTTCCAAGGTTTTTTTTTTCTCGTAATTTGCAGAGTTCCTAATATAAAACAATGTCCTTTTCTGAAAATATGACAAAAAACATTGTACACAATACCCTGTAATCAGAATTTTAAAATATTAAAAATGGGCATGAAAGATGAGCAAAATTACTAAATAATTTTTCATTGCGCATGCGCGAAATCTATTCAAATTTCATTTACATATTGTGTTAGCTAAATGTATAGAGCAACGTTTTGGAAAGTCTCAAAAACATAGGTTGAAAATGCTAATGAGATCGTCGATAGAATAAGCTCAAAATCCACTGTTTCCAAAATGAAGCAAAAAAGATGAGGGACTGTGTACATTTATCCATTGATTTGTGTCACTATTATATTATTATTATGTCACTGTTTTTATGCACATTATGGCATTTACGATATTTGAATACAACTAAGAACCATGATGTCCAGTCAGACTGCAAATTTGCCTGCAAACGGTTAAGAAATTCTTGATTTAAGGAAAATACCACATGTAATTCTAATTAGCTAAAATAGTTTTGTTGTAGGGAAGAAAAAATTCTCGCAAAATCCAAATATTTATTTTACCTCGTTTTGTTTTTCGTTTTTTATTTTATTTCGATAAAAATTAAAGTGACGAATACGCAAGATACGAACACTAAGTATATTATTTTATAGATGAAATAACTATTTCATTTGTTAAGGTATAGGTGTCTCTCTTAAATTGAAATTTATTAACAAGTCTACAAAAAAAAAAAAAAAAAAAAAAAAAAAAAATCGTTTTAAGAGTTTTTTAAAAATATCTTTAACATAAACAATTTCCCATGAATTAAATTTTTATTTAAGAATTGTTCTGTAAAATAGGAGATTTTGTTTCTTTTACACACATACTTGAAAAAAAATCTACGTCTATAAAAATATGTATCTTTTTATATCTGTAAGTGAGAAAGAAAATTTCTTATATTTAGCTTTTAGCAGTAACTAGGGATGAGATTTCCGCTTTTTTGGCCACCAGTAAAATTTTAGAGAAAATGCTGTTCTCTTAAATCGCAAAAATGTTATGATTACATAATATAGCATTTTCTCAAAAATTTTACTGGTGCGAAAAAAAGCGGAAATCTCATCCCTGGGCAACGCACTAAAGTGCATTTTTTTATTCTTCAGACATTAACTAGACTAGAAATAATAGTATAGTAAGTAAGGGTAATAAAAAAGAGTTATTGGAGAAATAGAAGTAGCATTAGGTATTCGCTTATTTTAGGTATAGTATATCCCTAAAAATACAAATAAATATATAAAAATCGCTTAACCCCATAATTCTCGCTTCCGTGATATTCACGGACTGCGAGTTTTACGGCTTTTATTCAGAATTCGATAAATCGCATTCCTATCAGTTTTATAAAATAGTGAAATTAGTTTTATTCTGGTATTATTTTGTTGCCATTAAATAAGGTTCTTTTACAAAAAAAGTGGTGGCAATAATTAAACTGAATTTTTAAGCCGAAATTTAATACGCAGCTTAACCCTTTCCGGCACGGGCAAATTCTATTAATAAAATGAGAAATTAGGGACTGTCACCGGAATTTCCAAACGACTTTTTTAGAAATTAAGAATCCTCTAATTTAAACTTTTATTGTAAAAGCAAAATTTTGTTAAAATATTATTGCGACCGTTTCCATGTTTGGAATTAAAATTAGGTATCCCGGACTGGGCACAATGTGCCGGAAACGGTTAACCCTTTAACGTTCATTGGTTTCGTCACGAAACCACAAAATTTTAATTCCGATACGCAACACTGACACCGGTATTTTAATCAAAAAATATCTCTTTTATTTTGTATGTGAAAAATCGCGTTTTCTTATTTAGAAATATATTTGTTCTTAATTACCGGTGTCATTCATTTATTTCGACATCTTAGCAATGGAAAAGCTATGATCGTTAAAGGGTTAAAGCATTAAACCTTTCCGGAACGGGCAAAATCTGTAATAAAATAAGAAATTATCGACTGCTACCGGAATTCACAAACGAATTTTTTAGATGTTTTGAAATCCTTAATTTAAGTTTTTATTGTAAAAGTAAAACTCTAGTAAAATATAATTGGTGCCTTTTGCAAGTTTGAAATTAAAATTAGGTATCACATGCCGAGCACAGTGTTTTGGAAAGGGCCACTTTAACGTTCAGAGCATTTTAATTGCTAAGATATTGAAATAAATGATTGACACCGGTAACTGCGTACATATATTTTTGTAAATAAGAAAAAGTGATTTTTCACATGTATAATAAAATGAATTTTTCTTTATTAAAATTCCGGTGTCGTTGTTGCATATCGGAATTAAAATTTTGTGGTTTCGTAGAGAAACCAATGAACGTTAAAGGGTTAAAGGAGAGTAAAATATAATAAAAAATCATTTTAAAAGATACATTAAAGATCCTTTGAACTGATTCTTTAAGTACAAAAAAAAAAAATTAAAAGTATTTATTAAGACCACTTTTTTGAGCTAAAATTTTCTTAATATTTAGTCTAAACATTTCTGCAATTAAATAGTATGTAATTGTATTTAAAATAATTAGTGGTATAAAAAAAACTTTAAGTGATGAATCAAGCAAATTCTCGTTGCCCGTAAAATGTACGAGCAAAACAGGAAAGTGGTTAAAATCAAAATGTTTTCAATCGAAACTTACTGCGCTTTTATCAGTGAATAAATAAATAATAATTAATGACTTTATATTATGTTTACTCATCTTTCAGCAATGTATATGCGGTTATTTGTATTTTTATGATTTTAAGCATTGCCATTTCAGTGTTTGTTTGTTTATTTCTGTTTATTCGCGAAGATTTCTTGGCATCAATAAATTCTGTTTCAAAATTTTCTCTTGATATAGTAAATTTGTCCACCGTGACATTTATATTAAGTCGGGCTTCACAGACGACTACCTTAAAATTATATCTTGCACCACTTTTAAAAGACAGAAAAAAATCCTATTGCAATTCGTTTAGCTTTATCTCTTAGAGGTCCATTCAGATCATTTTTTTTTTAATTTTTAACATTATTTGTATGCGTGAAAAAATTGTAAATATATGTATCCTGTAGGATACATCAGGTTTCAAGAGGTTAATACTAAAACAGCCAGAAATTTTAGCCAAGCTTTATAAAAAATATTTTTTAACATATTCTATAATGAAATTTCAGGCAAGATACGAAATATAATCACATGGTATTAATCCAAATAAACACTCGGGAACGTTCTAATGTTAATGCTATATAATTTACGATATAATTTATGAAGATTATCTTATATTATTTATTCAATTTTCAATACTGAATAACATAAAAATGTATATTTTAACAAACACTGGAAAAAATAAGGTGTAAATGTGAACGAGATAAAATATTTGAGAAATAATGGTATAGTTTTTCTCCAAAATGTTATTTGTTCATGCCGTGCTGTTTTAAAGCGACAGCATGCATAATTGAGAAAAGGAGCACGTTATAAAAGCTTGCTCTCTCTGATGATAGGCTCTGAATGCGTATGCATGAATACGCCTGGTATACGTTGATAATGTCTCTTTTAAAATTCAGTGTTGCCAGATAGGCTACTTTTTTTCAAATTCACATTCTTATTTGGCACCACTTTTTGGCAATCGTCAAATGTGCCTTATTTAATGGCTGATTAATAAAGACGAAAACAAAGGGGGAATTTTACCGTTTCGAAAAAGTGATGCCAATCAAGAAATCTTAATTTAAAAAAAAAGCCCATCTGGCAACACGGATGGCATTAGGTATCTAATTTCCTAGAGGGAGCATCCTCACGTCTGTCATGATTGACAGAAATAGCGTTACTAACATTTTGTACATTTAAAATAATAATTCTTAAAAACATTTAACCCCTTCAGGGGCGTCGAGATACATTATATCCCACCTATTTTAAACAAGATTCGCACGAGGAGCTTTTAATCCCTTGGGGGATCGGTGGAATATATTTTATCCCACCTAATTCAATCGGGATTCTCACCTGAAACTTTTAACGAAATTTTTTAATGTTATCTTTGGCGGCAAAATGTTTAAAAATTGCCTTTCCTTATTTGAAAACAAAAATTTTCGATTATTTCTGTAAGAATTAAATATTACAGAGACACATTTGATTGCCTCTGAAAGGATTAAAAAGTTAGCGTCCAGACACTGATGTTGTTAAAATTAAATTGTAAAACATAATACTTAACCACTTAATGGTCGCCGCCGAGACATTCACGGGCTGCAAGAATTCAGAATTTTGCTTTATTCAGAATTTTTGGATTCTCACCAGTTTAATAAAATAGTGTAATTGGTTTAATTATGGTATTATTTTCTTGTCATTAAAGAAGATAAATATTTTTTTTTTCAAAAAAGTGACGGGAATAATGAATTTGAATTTTTAAACCGTAATTTAATGCGACCATTAAGGGCTTAAATGTGCAGCAAAGGCAAATCATAAGTGCAGTTGAATATAAAAAATATATTTAACAGAAATTCGATATGATTTTTTTTGATTATTTTAAGAAATTTGTTGCATTTTCCTTTAAAAATTCAAGGTAAAGGTCATTAACATTGTAAAAAGTATTTATGTCTTCAGTTTTTCTGTCTGAATGTCCGTGCACTAACTCTCGTAAGGCTCTGTAATTTTATTAAGTTATTAACACATAGTAAGAACTATCTTTATTAAAAATGAAGTGTATATTAATGATAGATTACTTGCCGAGACACTGGTTATCTATTCTATTGTCGATCTTTCTTTTTGAAAGGCTTAGTTTTACAATAAATTTAAGTCTTGCTAATCATAATTTTTCATAATTACGTTCATGAAATATTTTTGTTTTCCTGGTTAAAGTAAGAAAACTTACACATCTAGTTAATTACTAACTAGATTAATAATTACTAATAATTATTAATAATTAATATAATTAATAATAATTATTATTATTAATATAACTAATAATTATTAATAGTAATTACTAATTATTAATAATTACTAATTACAAAACATTTCTGTATAAATTCAACGTTAAGTGATGCATCTCTCTGGTACAACAACAAATCAATAATATATTTTTTTAATTTCTCCTATGTACAACAGAGTAAAATTTTGGAATAGAATTTTTTTGAATCACAGGTTTTCATCGGGTGTCTTCCAACATGATATCCTAAAGTCAATTTTACGTAAAGGCCAATATAACTTGATGTATTCACATGAAACAAGTTAGAATTTTATTATGAAAATGATTCCCTAATCTTTTTATTTGTAACAAAATTTGGACAAACACTTGATTTTCAATCGACAAGCTATTTCATATATTTCCGAGGCAATTATGTGATCAAAATGTGACTCAAAATATATACCTCACTCCGATGAGAATTTTCGGAAATGTGAAATGACTAGTGGAACATCTTGCATTTTACTTTAACTAGTACAAGACTCCCAAATGGTCCGCGAACTAAACATCAATATTTTTAACAGAAAATTCCATGATAGGTTTCTACAGAATTTACGCTAGAATTAACATTCAAAGTTTTTTTCTCGGCAATTTGCAAGAAAAATTTAAAGAGAAAATTTCTCTAAGAAGAATGTGATGTTCAGTTGGCGGACCAAATGGTCCGCCCTGTACTAGTATGTTGACCGTTACAAACAAAATTACCGTTCTAAGTCCTTTTTCGCATTTAACTATTTCCAACGTGTCTAAAATGCATTTATTAATTCGGTTACTCTAAACGTCTGCAATCTGTCCATGTTTCATCTCACCGGAATGAACTCATGTAATAGATATATGTTACGGCTGATTAATATAACGTGCTTTATCTTGAAATTCAGGTTCCTTTGCAATCCGTTTACGTATACAGATGAATTCAGTTACATTATTTTTTAATACAAAAATCCTTTTCAATGTACTTTAATAATGTGCAATTTGAGATATTGGAATTGGACTGTAAAAAAATGACAGATATTAATTAATGTACTACAATATAGGAGAGACTGGGAATGAAAGGGACAATCAAAATCTCAGGAATAAAATAAAGTATATGAAGTTGCAACTATGGCTCAGTTATTTGCGATACTTGTCTTAATAAACTTCTTAATAAACCTTATATCTAATGTCAGCAATTGTAGCGTTATAAATGGTGAAAGCAAAATATGTTTTTGATATAAAAATGTGAATTTTGATCTTGTCTTTCTTTTTTTCCTTTCGAAATGAATATTATGATTAGCATTACAGTATTTATGTTATTTAGCAGTTTAGCCCGTTGCGGCACAGGGCAAATTCATTGCTTAAATGTTGAAATTAATGACTGTCACCGGAATTTGAAAACAATTTTATTTGTAAATAAAAAAAAAGATATGTTTCATGCATTTAATGAACCGTATTTTTTTAATCCAAATTCCGGTGACAGTGTGGCGTTTGAGAATTCAAATTAAGTGATTTCACAGATTTACCACCACGTCACAAGGGGATAAAGTATGCACTTTATGGTTGTATTATTCCCTAGTTTTTCCAGTTTATTTTATTCTCTAAAATACCAATGTTGCCAGATGGACTACTTTTTTTTAATTAAGATTTCTTGATTGGCATCACTTTTTTGAAACGGTAAAATTCCCCTCTGTTTTCGTCTTTATTAATCAGCCATGAAATAAGGCACATTTTACCATTGCCAAAAAGTTCAATCAAGAATCTGAATTTGAAAAAAAGTAGCCCATCTGGCAACACTGTAAAATACTGCTATGCCTGAATACATTTTTAAAATTTCGCTAGGTGGTATGGAGTAGTAAACGACAAGAACTTGGGGCTGAAAGAAAGATTGTTGAAGGGACCCGCTAATTTAATAACAATAGTTGGTGAAAGCTATTTTCTCACATAACGTCCGCTGAACGTGGCAAACTTTCTGCATGTGATAATGTCTAATGTCTTTTGTTTCTGCATGAGGTAACTGTTGAACGGTATTAGTTATTTGAAGGAAGAATCTCAAATACTATTGCTCGGAGGTGTCTCATAGCAAAGGTTTAACCCCTTAACTGGTTTGCCAGAACGCCATTCAGGCAAGACGAATTTGCTTATAACATCATTTAAAGCTTTTTGACACCACTATTATTTTTATGAAAATTTTCATACTATTCAAACGCGAAAGTGTTTAGACTACATTTTACGGATATTTTATTTAAATAATAGTCTGCTATTTTCAGTTTATTGAACGGAAAAAAATTAACCAGTTAAAGGGTTAAATTTACTCATTAAAACTGGTCAGTGACCGCAGAATTTTTTTAAGCAATTGAGAATTAGCTAAATATTCTAGTTGTTCCAAAACTTATACTGCACTTCTCATATTTAATTATCATTAAAAGGAATATAATAACATCTGCGAAAGATGATGGAAAAATTTCCAGTGGGCCATTTAAAAAAAAAAAAAATCAGATTTCTTGGTTGGCACCGCTTTTTTTTAATGTGAAAATTTGTTTTAATTAATGTTATATTTATTAAGGCGAAAACAAGGAGAATTTTAACCTTTCAAAAAAGTGATCCCAGTCATGAAATCAGAATTATAGAAAAGTTGTTCACTGGTAAGACTCAGTGTTCTCGCTGTTGCTCGCCATTGCGCCAAATTGCGACTAAATTCTTCATTTGGCGAGTAAACAAGCAATTAGATTCGCCAAATTGCTAGTGCTCAATTTTTGCTTTTTCTTTCTTTTCTTACATACATATGCATATATACATATATGTAATAATATATGCATGTTTTAAATACATTTGTAGCGGAAATTGAGTTGAAATTAGATTAATAACAATTCGCAGTTATAAAAACTTAGGTTATTTAACTTAGGTTATTTTAGAACATATTGAAAAAAGGGGATACATTAAAGGATTAAAGATATTTTTTTAGTGCTACACGGCGAATCTATTTGGCTAATACTTTTTTCATTTGGCAAATGTTTTTTATTTTTATTAGCCAAATTACTAACGTTGGTCAAATGTCAGCGAGAACACGGGTAAGACTAGATAATAAAATAATTAAGATGACAATCTTGTCGCATTTTATCCATAAGCAGGAGTTAATAGAGTCTAACTTCAGTAACTTAACCCTTGGCACACAGTTGTCTCTGCTGCGGAGACAACTCGTGGAGCTTCGTTTTTGTCATCTGTAATAAAGGAAAATAAATTTGCCTTATTTAATCTGGGCATTTTTGAAATTGTGCACTTGTAGGAAACTTCTTTTAAAAAAGTGGTGCTGGCCAAATAAAATTTGTGTAAGAGACGCCGGAGTCCGAAGGGTTAAACTTTTTCCTTGACCATTCACTACACAGTAAATGATTATCATTAACAGGGTTCGCACCGTTCTTAAAATTTTCATACTTTTCTACCACAATTTTAAAATGGTAATATTTATTGTGTAATTCTATTGTAAAAGTTGAATTAACCTTCCATGAAGTTTTTTAATTTAAAATACTGGTAGCAAAGTATGAAAATTTTAGGAACGGTGCGAGCCCTGGTGATATTTTCAGGGCTCCCAAATGGTCCGCGAACTGAACACCAATATTTTTTAACAAAAAAAAATCATAGTATGTTTCTACAGCGGTTGCGATAAAATCAATCTCCAAAGGTGCTTTGTGTGCAGTTTTCAAGAAAAATCTAAAACAAAATTATTTCTAAGAAAACGTTGATGTTCAGTTGGCGGACCATTTGGGAGCCCTGTTTTTTGATGAAGTTACTTAAATCTATAATTGTTGGCAAGACACTTGTTTTTGTTTTATCATGTGTTGCAATATATTTTATTTTTATTTGTATGTTATTAGCTTTTATTTTTGAATAATGTAATCGCAAATAAAAAGAAAATAAAATGTTCTTAAATGTGTCCCTGTTAATTCGCGAAATAACCTTTCATTCCATACAAAAGAGTCAAATGATCATTTCTCCCAATTTTTATAAATGCGCACATATTTTAACCCCTTGCGGCGCGGTGATATATCTATGAAACCACTTAATTTTAATTCCCAAACGCCACATCGGTGCAGGAATTTTTGTAAAAAATGTTTCGCCTAATGAATTCCTGCAAAATAGCTTTTACTTGATTAAAAATAAAGTTGTTATTGAATTCCGATGTCAGTCATCAACTTCAACACTTAAGAAAAGAATTTGCTCTGCGCCGAAAAGGGTTAAATTACTGTACTCGAGGATAATAGGATTTTTGATTAGAGAGGTTATTTGCTAAAATAGTGTCCTCCAGTGTGCGTGTTTGAGATGGATCAGTTTCAGCCAATACATCCCTGGTTCGAATTCTGGCCCGGAATTTTTTCACCCAAAATAGTAGAAATTTACATCGCTTATAATTAATTTACAGATTGTAAAATCGTGTCATAAATTATTTTAGTATAATAGAACCCTATTATACTAGAATAATTTACTAGTATCAAAGCAAAGTTTTAAGACAACAACTAGTCGCAAACATGAGAATGCCATCTTTTAATATCATTATTTAAAAATTTATAAACAAAAAGTGTCCCTTTCATCCCCACTCTCCCCTAAAGCAATTAATCATACAGAGCAGAGAGCATACAGCGAAAAATGCAAACGTGCTATTTGTATTCCCTTCTAATCAGTGTTCTCGTTGTCGCTCGCCATTGCGCCAAATTGCGACTAAATTCTTCATTTGACGAGTAAATAAGTGATTAGATTCGCAAAATTGCCAGTACTCAAGTTTTGCTTTTACTTTCTTTTATTTTTCGTTTATCATACATATGCATATATACATATTTTTAATATATTTGTAGCGGATATTTGAAATTACATTAACAATCGTTGTCACAGTTATTAAAACTTAGGTTATTTTAGAAAATATTGAAATAAAGAGGTAAAGTAAATTATTATTATTATTATTATTTATTATTTGCTACACGGCGAATCTGTTTTGCTAATCCTTTTTTTTATTTGGCGAATGTTTTTTTTTTTTTTTTTTTAATTAGCCAAATTACTAACGTTGGTCAATGTCAGCGAGAACGCTGCTTCTAATTCAACAAAAGATGTTATCCAAACCGTATTTAAAGCAAACAGTATTTAATGTATAAGAATGTAAATAATTTTCTCAACTTTCGAATTTTTCCAGTTTTAGAACTAGAAAAGACGGCTGTGCACCATTCAAACGGCCCCTGTACCCTTTACAACACTTGGCGTGAACTATAATGGCAGACCTGATTGCGGAAGGTGTCACAAGTTAAATTAAATACATTTAACAGCTTTGTTTGAGTTGGTTTGACCAGGGGGTATGGCAAGTTTAATACGTCCAACGGTCGCTGAGGCATCGATATCAATCAAATGAATGAAACAAAAGGGAAACAAATAGGGATTTTTTCTATATTTATAAGGTTTGCATAAAAGTAAGTATTTTGAAAATAAAAGAAAAGATAAAATTACAACAATATTAGCCAAAATAAAAAGTCTAATTTTATAACATTAGAAGTATTTTAATTTGCCTTTGGATTTTTCTCTGAAAGATTATTCAAATTTATTTAATCTGACTCATTGAAATGCAATTTTCCAAATTTTACTATTTTATTCCTGAACAAGAACTACTCAAAATTACCTGCTATTTAGAACATCATTTTAAGGCTTCGAAAGACAGCAAAATATCCATTGAAAGAAATTGCGCAATTTCATTCATCAAAATACTTCTCACGTGCTTCAGGACAGTGAGCAATTAAATAGGCTTGTTAAACGATCATTAACATGACTGAGAGAAAACAAATCTAATAAAACATTTTACTATGAGTTCAGCCTTCGCGCTAAACGCATTTAATAATCGAGTTTGTAAGCATTCTGAAACATTATCTTAATGAAATGGTTGGGAGAGACGCAGACGTTATTTCTGGTTAATTCTTATTAAATAGTATGGTGGAGTTGCCGCTTTCCAAATTATGGGTGTATTGCGAAATATATTTCTTTATCTATACCTGAGTTACAGCTTCGTATTAAACAGTTAGTATATTATTACTTAAGCAAATGCTTCTTTATTCAAGATTCAGGAAAGATTAATTATATTTACTCCAAAAATAATTTTATTGATTTTCTCTTAATACATGGAATTTTCCCGCAATTGGATAATTAATCCTTTGCGGGGCAGGGCAAATTCAATGTTTAAGTATTGAAATTAATGACTGACACCGGAATTTGAAAACAACTGTATTTGTAAATAAGAAAACGCTATATTTCACGCATTCAATAAACCGTAATTTTCTTTAACAAAATTCCGGTGCGAATGTGGCGTTTGGGAATTAAAATTAAGTGGTATATCTATGAAACCACCGCCCCTCAAGAGGTTAATTAGAAGGTTCGTACGGATCCCTCTCTGTACTAGGTAAAATAATAGTATTGTTTTGTAAAAAAAAAAAAAAAAAAAAAAAAAACATACAGTTTAATCCATGGAGGTATAAAGAATGAGGAACTTACCTGTCCCTAAAATCGCGAAGTCTCAACTGTAACCGCTTTCGCAGGGATTCATTAACAACACATAAATATACAGCAAAATACCTTTACAGAAATTTTCGCTTTATTTAACGCCTCTTTAAGTTAAAATTCGAATAATGTAACAATGGAAAAAACTGATGTTCGTTTTTACTGTGAGAATTTACTTTGGCGGTAATAATTACGTCACGTTGTGACAACCATGACAAACTCCTCCCAGTGTCGGTGAAAAGATTATAATACCTGGGCAAACTGACACAAGTAAAAAGAAATAGAAAGTTTTTAGCATATGTATGAGAAAAATTTCTCATCTATAAGTATCTAACACCTATAGGGTGCTAAAATAAAACGAAATTTTCTATCCGTGTTTACTGGTGGAAATTTTTACCGGCGGTCATCTAATTAACAGAGACAGCCGTCATCTAGTAAAAACCTCCTCAGCTGCTTTATTAGCATCTGCTACACGTTACACTATGTGTCTCCTCTCTTTATTCATAATTCGATTGTTCAAACGTGCAAAATTTCGTTTTATTTAAGAAAAGATTTTCTTCAAGAAAAATTTGGTGCCGAAGAATGTGCTGCTTCGGAAATTATGGGACTCTGTCACTTATATGTCTTTTCATTTGGTGAAATGTTGATGAAAAGATAATTAGATACAGAGTTAGCAGTTAGTCCTTTAATAGAAAATTCGAATTCGTGACAGAAATAATGAATTTTTTTGGTCTAATAATAGGAAAAAAAATTGTCATTTAATTAATGAAAGTTTTTTTCTTAATTTTCCGGTATGAATGTGAAATTTTAAAATAAAAATGGAGACAAAATTGAAAATATTCATTCGATTAATAGTTTTCAAGTGTTTCCCGTTCATTAATCTTTGAAGTTCAGCTGTATTTTAAAATATTATTATCAGCGCAAAGTTTAAAATTAATGCTTAAAACTCTGTTATCGTTCGTGGGGGAAAGCACAATTTTTTAACATTAAATAATGATAAAAAAAATTGTGACATTAAACGGTCCGCTGAAACGCCATTGATGGTCTGAATTTTTGATTTTTCAATTTTCAGGAGGTTTAATTGAGAGAAATGCTTACTAATATACAATCTAGACTTTTGGGGTTGCTTTTCATATACAAAAGAATTCTTACAGCTTAGTATACAGAATTTTCCTATAAGTCTGGCTACCATTTATTTAATTCACTTTCTTCCCTTTTTTCCTCCTTACACCTTAAATTCTTTCATCATGACTACGCCTTTTTTATTTAGATGATCATATAAGCGGGAAAATTCCACTTTCGCTTTTCAATACTCACCACCATTTCGCCATTAACCGTGAGCGATGAATAGCATTTCTGTCGCACTCATATTTTTATGTGTTATTTCCAGCACAGTGTGCCCTGTCCCGGATACATCAGTTTAATTCAAAACTTGAAAACGACACTAATACCCTAATTTCCTGCGTATAATCCGCGGATCAAACAATCATTTTTCGACCCAGAAATTTTATTAAATAAAATATAACTTTTCAGATCGCCGTAAATATTTGCCTTCATTTACGAAATAAAATTTCTGGGTCGAAAAAGAATTGTTTGATCCGCGGATTATAGGCAGGAAATTAGGGTAATATTTTAATAAAATTTTGCTTTCAGAATGAAAATTTAAATTACGTAAATTCCGGTTTCATTCGTAAATTCCGGTGACAGTCAATAATTTCTCATTTTACTAACTAAATTTGCGGGTGCCGAAAAGTGTTAAAGCATTAATTTTAAACTTTGCACTGATGGTTGGGCTTTAGAAGCTCCAAAACAGTTGTATGCAGGACTTTATGTCAATCCTACAATCTACAAATCTTCAGGTAATTGAGAATAATGTTTATATAATGGTTTGGGCACAGATGTCATATACGCAACACATTTGCACGTGTTCTTTTCCCCTGCCAATTTGGCATTGCACATCTGTGCCAAGGAGAAGCTTCGTTTAATAAGTTTATAACAACTAAGAATGTATTTGTTAAAAATACAAGTTTATAACAATTGTTAGGAAAATAAAATGGGAAAAGTTAAAGATTTTAGTAAAATGTGCTGATTTAAGATACAACTGCATGCATTCAACATGGCTATAAGTATTACTATTTACGATTTATTTTGAAAATTATATTTACTGTTTTGTTACTTATTAAGTTTATTATTTATAATTGTTTATTTATTGTTTACTTTTTTTGTTGAATTCATGTTTATTTATTGTTTTTTTATTTTAATTCTTTAAATTATTTTTATTACATACTATATCAATAATTATGTATATCAAACTATCATTTATTTACTTTTATTACCTTTCTTAGAATACTTAAATCTCTTTCATTTTTTTACGTTATTTTATTTTTATATTGCAATAAAAAATCGCGCCCTGTTATTGCATGTATTTTGTAACTTATATTGAAAAACGAAATTTTCGCCAAATTGGCGGGAGAAAAAAGCATGAGCAAATGTGGTGCGTATATGACATCTGTGCCTGGTTTTGTTTATATTCCTCATTGTAAGTTTAAGCGTTTTGATGCGAAAATAGATTTAATAATTAACCCATTAGTGCCTAGCGTCCCTTTTTAGGGACGATTATAAAAAAGGGCAAGAAAGCGCTTTTCTCACCAGTAAATAAAAAGATAAATAAGCACTATTTTTTACGAGACAAATTCCTCAATAAATTAAGATAAAAGTTATTTATCTTTTAAAAGTGGTGGGAAATCCAAAATACCATTTTTCATGAAGAAAATAATTTGGGCATTAATGGGTTAACATCGAAGTTTTTATTATAACTACCGTTACCAGTAGCTATCTCAAGAAAACTAGTATGAAATTGATGCAGGTATATGAGGAAAAAAAAACGTCAAATTGAATTTAAAATAATAAACGCTTTTAAAATATATTGGTGGTTTCATAATAATAGCGATGCTTTACTTAACAATTCAAATGAGGATTATTTAACGTATATAACTTAATATTCCATTAATATGTTACCGAAAAGTCCCTTTTAAGTAGATAAGATACGGTTTTAAGTACAGTGTCTTTGTTCACTTGGCTTAATAAATATTTATTTTTGTGAATCTAAAATAGAACAGTATTCAACTAAAGACGTTATCGAATGATTCAAAATTTTGAATATGAAAATGATATTTATTCGAAGGATAAATCATTATTTGGAGAACATTTTGCACGATCAATACAACGTCATCTATGCATGCAGCTGTCAGAATTTCATCAAAAATGTTTCCTGAAAATTTAAACAAAGATTAAAATAGTACCTTTACTCTTAGAATACAGGATGGCACATACACATGTTTAAATAAATTATTTAATATTCTATTTGCTGATTTTTCGAAAAACAATATCTAAAATGTATATTACAGTTTTTTTCAAGAGAATTCTACCATAAAGAAATATGATTAAAAATTAAGCAAAATCCTATATAAAAATAGTCGACAGTTTAAGACGGGAAACACATGGTTAATATTTCAATGGACAATACGTAGAATTTTTAAAAGTGATTTAATATTTAACAAATTAGTTACAACAATCAATTGATTTTTTATTAATTTAAATGGGTAGCGAAAAACAAAATATCCAACATTCTTCAGGATCATGAGTTACACAATTTGATAGCCCCCTAAACTTTCCATACTTTAGGACAAATAAAACTCATTCAGTTATCTAGTAAAAATAATACATTTGGACTTTAACATTCTACGTTAAACTAGCGATTGCATAAGGACTATTGTTGGAAACTTTTCTGAAAATATCTTTACTAAATCACACAAGTTGCAAATTTCTTAAAAGGTTTCTAATAACGTATATGAAACTTAAAAATAAATTTTCATATAGTGGTGATATTCTAGCTTGTCTTTAAAAGACATTTGAACTACTTGAAAATTCTTAAAAGCATTTTCTCAAGCGAATTAAATCATGTATAAAGTATTTAAATGGATGTAGTTTATAAGATAATGTACATTTCTGCTAAAATATTTACAAAACAAGTTGGAAATTGCACGTGAAGCGTAGCAAATGAGGTGCGTTCTTACGATAACGGAGTTTTAAAAATATCACTCTCATATATCAATCTCATAAAATTGTAAATAATTACAATTAAAATGTTCACCAAACAATGTTATCCCTATACCATTATGCAATGGAATACTTTTGTGTGGCCTTGTAAATCAATAACAAATATTCTTTGCACCACAGATTATGCAAAATGTACATTATAATATGTACTTTATAGATGCATATCAATTTTATTACGTTCTAATGAGTGTAACACCATTAAAATGCATTTTAAACGTTTTCCTCAGTAACCGTAATGTAACGAAACACTTTTGATTGTCCCTGTAGTTGAACTATGCATAAGATTTTGATAAAATTTGAAATAACTCGACAAAATTATGTAATAATTATGTATTTTAAATTTCAAACGATTCAGTTGGTTAGTTTTTGCGTTGTTATATGCGGACAGACAGACAGACGGACAATATGTGCTACGTATTTACATAATTACGAACGCACCTAAAAAGCGCTTTAATGATAATTTGACAAAGTCCCGTTAATTCTTTCCCTAAGATCATTATTCCATGTAACAGCGAAATTAAAATAATCTCAAAATTTAAATCATAAATTTAATTAAATTTCTGTCAAAGGCCCTGCTGTGGGGTACTTCAATGCCGTTTAACGTTGTGAATTTGTAACTGCAGATATTGATACGGAAGCAGTTAATTTTAACCCCCTGACTGCTCAGCCAAAGGGTAATATTGTAATATTGTTTTCTCTGTAATTTATTAAAAATATAAAAAAAAGATGTTTTTTCCAACCTGATGCAAAATACGTTATTCGTATCGGTGTATAATATTTGTTAGCATCAATCCTGGGTTCTCCAGAACTGGGTTTTATTTGTGGAATTATACTAATTTAAATATTGCTTATGTTGCAGTGAAACCTGCAGCATAGTGTGTGAAAAAATCAGCCGGCGGCAGTCAGGAGGTTAATAAAGAAAATTCTATTCCTATTTAAGAAATTATAGGCAACATTTTCAATCACAATATAAACTTCGATTTGGAGTCGTGTGATTTAGTTCAAATATTATTATTTCTCCAAAGTATGTTTTTGTGTAGCATTATGGTAATCAGTGCAATTTTTCGCTTTTTCATTATATAAAGAATATTTAGGTAGTAGCTGCTTAAATGAGCTTAGTAGAGGCTGCTTAAATGTTTTTTTAATTTAACCCTTTAACTATCAAAGCAGTTTCATTGCTAAGATGTCGAAATAAATGTATGACACCGGTAATTAAGAACAAATATATTTCTAAATAAGAAAACGTGATTTTTCACATCCATAATAAAAGGGATATTTTTAGATAAAAATACCGGTGTCAATGTTGCATATCGGAATTAAAATTTTGTGGTTTCGTGGCCAAACCAATGAACGTTAAAGGGTTAAAACATTTGACTTTTAATTAAATACCCATTTCTCATTATCCCATTATCATTTTCTAGATGATGCAACATTTAAAATGTCTTTTATAAAATGGATTGGTTCAGTGTCGATATGAAGCTTAAAACAAACATGCCAATAATTTGCTTTTGAATCCAATAGAACACGACGTATTTGAAATGTCTCAAATTGCACGAATGTTGCAACAGATAATATTAAAGTCAACACATAATAACAAGAATGTGATCAGACCACCACCTTTTTTATAGTCACGGATATATCAGACTGGCGTTGTATAGGATGGAAAAGAAATACTTCGCGATTTAAAGCTTCATCATCAAGGACATTGAGTGTAAGAAATTTTTTGATTGCTTCAAGTACCTCATCCAATCGTTTCCAAAGTAATCAAGAGCTTGACCATAAAGGAGACCGATTACGCACAGGCAGAAAAAGGACTGTGAAGACTTCCAATAAGCGACACCTGATTAATCCTTTCCGGCACACTGTGCCCAGTTCGGGATACCTAATTTTAATTAGAAACTTGAAAACTGCACCAATATTTTAATAAAATTTTGCTTTTAAAATAAAAGCTTAAATTAAGGAATTCATAATATCTAAAAAAGTCGTTTGCAAATATCGGTGGCAGTCGATAATTACTCAATTTACTACAAAATTTGCTCGAAAGGGATAAGAGACGCGTTTACCGAAAACTGGAGGTGTCGATAAAAAATAGCCAGGTGGTTACGGATTGTTCCTAAATTGTTCCAACAAAGATCTTAAACTTCGTCCTTGCAAGCTCAAACAAGCGGACTTTTTACCGATGAAAACAAATTAGTACTGCTCGAAAGATGCAAGAATCTGCAGAACCGATCTGCAACTTACAATGTCAGAATATCCTGCTTTTTATCGAAAAACTATCCTCGATAAAACAAAAATACATGCGTCAGAATGATTGGATTCGGTCAAGAACTTATTTAGTCAAATCTTCCTTGGTCTATTTAGTCAAATCTTCCTAACATTGTCAAAATAAAAAAATGAGTACGTATTTGTGAAACAGCCCAAATCCTTCTCATTTTCTTCAATTCTGGAAACAAAATTAAAAAACGATAATGTACTTAAGAGAGATTCTTATGAATGCTGTACTTGCTTTAACACAAAACACTTTAGTAACGGTATTTCGAACTTTAGCAAGATTCCGAGATTTCGCGTCGATTGAAATTTACACAACACTAGCGTCGGTAATAAAATCTTCCATTGCACTGAGCATAAAGTTGTTATGTGTCATAATTCTTCAATTATGCGTTCACGTGCAACCTGATTTTAAATTTATATTTGAATTTTATTGTTTGGAAAAGGTCTTTAATTTCTATACTCGGTCGTTTTATATTCTAACATGTAATGGTCAGGTTGTTTATTTCATATATTGTTGTTAAATATAAATTTCATATTCAACTGAGGATATTACGTAGCCTTTGCTTACACATTTAACCCATTAGTGCCTAGCGTCCCTTTTTAGGGACGCTTCAAAAGGTTCATTGTGCACTGTTTTTGACACCGGTAAAAAATAACAGCAATAATTATTTTAATTAAATGATGCATTTTCGTGATTAATGAACTAAACTTAAATCTTCTAAAAATAGTGGTGCCAACCAAATAAAATTTACGCAGATGATGCTGGGCACGAATGGGTTAAGTAGTACGTTTTACAATTTAGTTTTGACAACATCATTATTTGAAAACGTACCTGCCCTTTCAGAGACGATCATTTGTGTCTCTGCAATATTTAATTCTCACCAGAATAATCGAAAACTTTTATTTTTAAATAGGGTAAGACAATTGTTTGACACCCCCCCCTCCCAATATATATATAGAGAGAGAGTAAAACCCCGATAATCCGGATATCCGGAGAGTTAAAAAAATGAAATAAAATAAAACATACTTACAGAAAATCATCTTTATGTTAAACTTATTCAATATGTACGAACAGTAAAAATGTTTACTTTGCAATAAGAAAGTTTGTAATTTTCTGCTGTGCAGGTTTTCTATACCTTTTGCGAGCCGTAAGGTCACGCTTTATAAATATAAATAATTTTCAACAAATGATATTATAGAAACGTTTTGACAATAACAAGGAAACAGACTTATGTAATGAGAAACATCGGAAAGCGATCCTTATCAGACAATGGGTGTTATAGGGACTATTTTACCTTGTTTTATTGCAATGCTCTGAGTAAGAATTTATTGTGTAGTGATTTTTATGACATTTCTAAGTGGTTTTAATAGAAAATTGGGAAAATTGGAATTGCCATGTCAAACTTAAATGATATATTGCTGTTTCTTTGAAAGATAACATCAAAGAGTTTAAGTCCTGAAGGTATTCTTCCGAAAAAGTTTTTTATTCAGAATATGACGATGAAATAAGTTAATGTTTGAACAATTAGCCAATCGCTTCTCAAACTTCACAATAAAAATTGACCAAACCTATCCGGATTTTCGGGGTCCGAATTAGCGGGCTTCTGCTGTATGTATAAAACCATTAAGTAATTGTATTACAATATATAAACCATTGAATTTAATGAGTTATGCCACATTGAACATGGATGGAAAAAATAAATAATTAAAATGAATACAAATGGAATTTCTAGAACCAAAGCAGAATCTTCGGGCCCCAAATAATTTGGAACGACAAAAGAAGTGTGTGGTTTCATCTTCGTATTTGTCATGAAAAAGGAAAATAATACGAATTTGGGGCTACCAACACACATAAAACCAAACTTAAATGAAGAAAAAGCATAAAAACAAAGCACATCAAAATTACTAAATTGGATAGCAAAATGAAATGGAAAAATAAAAATAATTATCGTCAATATGATAATAACAAGTAAGAAAAATCATGTGTTAAGCATAGATTATGAAGCACTTTCCAACACTTCCCGAAATCTTTAACAAAACTTCGTTATTTAGGGAAATAAGGGTATACAGCCAAATATACCCAAATATGTATTCCAGTACTTTTGAACAGCCCTGTATTTCACCTATCAGTTGATATAATGGGAAAAATTAATTTAGCAGGAAAATGCCTACTAGCTTGAAATTTCTTTTTCAGCAATTTATAGTAATAAGAGGAAACATACTCGAATACTTTTGTTCAGCCTTGTAGTTTACTTGTAAATTTATTACATGTCAGCATTAAGCTAAAATTTACTGTAAACTAAAACACTTTTAAAACAACTAAAATCACATTCTCATAAATTATCATTCATAGGCGACCACGAACTCAATTCCTTGCGTGGCCCTGTATATCATTTTATATATATTCTGCAAACATTTCTCAGTAAATTGAATGCAGTTCAGCGTAAAAATGAATAGCTTCATTAAGAACCACGTTTAATTAATTTACGCTCATATTCAGTAACGCTGGCGAGCTCTTTTGGGTAGCCCTGTATATCAAGTATAAAATTTATACATACAATATAATGTGCATATATTTAGTGAAACTTAAACGCGCATATCATAATTAAAATGCATTTCATCCATCAATCAGCCATCATGGGATACATACACAGTACTTGGGAAAGAATATATTATTTAAAATATTTTGTGTGGCCCTGTAAATGCTATGCACTTCATATTATGCAAGACTCAAGATAAACAATATTAAATAGAAAACTAAGGGTGCCAAACGTTTTCCTAAGACGATAGGCGCCATTAAAGTTTAGCGCCCAAAATTTCAAATAAACAATAAAAAACTGAAAAATTGGTCGATTGATTTGCGGGTTTCACTAAAATTATTCTTTATGTCGACATTTTCTTGAAATTAAATTATGAAGATAAATTTAAAAAAAAATGCCGATAGAGGACACTTTAGACTCTAAACTAACGTACAACTATTTTTTAGAAATTATTTTTAGCATCTCATTAAAAGTTTTCGGAAGCTTAGACTTAAATTTAGAGCTTAAAATCTGAATAGTTGGGAGTGGTTAAGTAGCGCAAACTGAACTTTGTTCAAAGGTTAGAATTTCAAATGATTATTAAAAGCCGAAAAATTGGTTGATTCATTTGCGGTTTTCGCTAAAACTATTCTTTAAATTAGTATTTTCTTGAAAATAAATTTGAAAGATAAATTTGAAAAAATGCCGATAGAGGGCGCCTTAGACTTTGGAGTAACGTACAACTATTTTTAACCGTTATTTTTTTAATCTTATTAAATGCTTGCAAAAGTTTAGCCTTAAATTTTGAGCTTAAAATCTGAATCGTTGGCAGTATTTAAGTAGCGCAATATTAAACTGTGTTCAAGGTGGGGGGAGGGTTAAATTTCAACTCTTGAACGCAGTAAAATTTGCGCTTCTAAACCCTAAAACTTTTACAATCATTTAATTAGATACAAAAAATAACGGTTAAAAATAGTTGTTGGTTACTCTTAAGTTTAAAGCACCCTCTAAAGAAATTTTTTGAAATTTATTTTTAAAATATATTTTCAATAAAATACTGACAAAGAATAGTTTTAGCGAAACGGCAATCGAATCGACTAATTTTTCCGTTTTTTATAATCATTTGAAATTTGAAGCGCCGTCTCCCCCTCAGTTAAACACAGTTCAGTTTGCGTTTCTTAACGCCTCCCAACGATTCAGATTTTGAATACAAAATTAATGAGATACAAAAATAACCATAAAAATAGTTGTTCGTTACTGCAAAGTCTAAGGCGCCCTCTATCGCCATTTTTTGAAATTTATCTTTAAAATTTATTTTCAAGAAAATAATGATTTAAAGAGTAGTTTTAGCAAAAACCACAAACGAATCGACCAATTTTTCCGTTTTTTATAATCATTTGAAATTTGAACCTGCTGGGAACACTCAGTGTTCAGCAAACTAAGGATATCCTAAACTAAGGATATGAAATAATTTTGCGATTTGCTGTAACAACACATCGGCTCCCGCGGGACAACATCTTTGCTGTAAGAATAAGTCAATTCACTTGAAAATAATAAACAGGATCAGCAGTCGTCGTTGTAAGCAATAGATTTATTTTCTTGGGAGTTTCTCCAAATAAAATGCAAGACCATCAGTTTTTAGTTTTTTATTAATTTTGAGTACGACCATAAGTTATTTCACATGTCACCATTCTGCACAAATTCACACTAGACAACTTTTCTAGAACTGTATCATCTCCAACGTTCGAAATGATTCCAAATCTGAGACGGGCATCCTGGCATTTTAAAGGTTAGAAGCTTTCTGAACGCTCTTTCAAAGCAAAATGAGTCTCTCAAATTCCAAGCCAAACTAGCCCCTCCCCCTTTTTTACGTAATGTTTTTAAAGATCCATTAGGATCATTTTCAACGCAAAGACAACCCAACTCACTATCTCCTATTGGTCGGTAGGCGTGGCTCGATGCAGGGAATCTTTACCTGAGCGCATACTAGCGTAACCTGCTCACGTGCACGGCGTATAAATATCCCCTAGTTGACGATTAATTAAATAATAAAACAAAATTAAAGTTTCGATAAATGTTCTTAAAAGGAAAATGGATTTGTGTACGGAAAGATTTCGCAATAAAATATTGGCATTCAAAAAACAGTCCCGCTCTTTTAAAGAAAAGAATCAATAGATTATTACTAAGTTAAATAAAATAAAATAAAAGAACTTTAGTTGTTAAAATATTAATACATTACGGAAACTGAGAATAAAAGTATGTTCCATAAAACGTTAGAATTAAAAACTCAGGGCGGGCAAAATGGCACAAAATCTTTTTTATTTATTACATATATATATATATATATATATATATATATATATATATTGTTAGAGCTGTGTCAGTGATGACGCCTTGTATCCAAATAAACTGAATTTCTACTATTTATTTAAATATCCTTGGTATGCGCAAATTAAGATATTTCTGAAAATCACGTCATTTCCTGAACTGATTGAGGTGACTTAAACGATGTTGATACTTACCTTTTTAAATGAAAATGTTTTATTTGTAAATATTCCCGTACTTGCTATTTTTGTTTTCAAAATTACACACTTTTTATATTTAAATTTTAATTGCTTCCTTTGAAAAATTTTCAGTGATGGCAAAGGGTCAGTTGCATTGTTAAAAAACAAGGGAAACAATGGGAATTACAATATCATTACAGATGCCTTTTCGTATTACAATTAACAGTAACCTAAAAAAATTAACCAATACCCCTGAAGTATAAGCTTGTGCCCTCACACAAAAATAGCGGATATTGGAAACGTATTTGTTTCAGCATATGTACGGTCCCTTGAATAATACCAAATACGGGAATAAGTAACACGGCACCAAAAATATTTAAAAGCTTTTTCCCGCTTTATTTCTTTTGAGATTATACAAATCAAAGAAATCTTTTGTAAAATACTGGTGCCAAAATTTAAAGGACCGTTCATACGTAAATCCGCCTTCATCAACTTCCATTTTGTATCAGCGCTCAGGCCTAATCTTCAGGGGGCGGTGAATTAAAAATAAATGGCATCACAACATAAAATAATGCATTTTCAATCACAACGCTTTTACATTTCATATTTCTTTTGATTACGTGGACACTGAGATTGAGACATTCCTTTCAGACGACTGACTTCAGTTGATGAAAATAATGTCATAATGAAAATGAAATTAAGTGTTTCCTTTAATTAAATAAGTATTTTCTTTGATTTTCCTACAAATACATCGCTAAAGAAAACTTCTGGATTTCACCGGCACTCAGATTACAACTAAAAGTCAAGAGCACAAACGTTCGCATGCAAAATTGTAACTGGAAAACTTGACATTGAGCTTCAAGTATATTTATTAAGTATTGATTAAATATTGTAATTATTTTTGTTATTTGTTTTCTAATCCCGTCTATCGGGTTTTTTAGTCAGTTTTCATTCTTCGAATTCGACGGGTTTGGATTGTTATTTTTAAAAATGGACAGTAACTCGCTTTCTGTCAATCATCGCAGACTCCAACTAGGAAAGTACCTTGATTATAGTAAACACACCGGCAAAGTATAAAAGAAACATTCTTCAATAAGAAGAGCCCTTTTGTACATTCGCGACGGCGTACAAACTCCCATATTTAACTTCATTTTATTATTCGACTTGCCGTTACCCAAAACAGCAAGATTTCATGATTGACGACATACCGTATTAAACTGTCAGCAAAACTGGGCAACTACTTAATTTGATTCATATTTATACAAAGTTTTTTCCGGTGTGAATTAAAATACAGATTTTTACATTTTTTAAGACACAAAATTTATTTGTGAGAAAATTGCAAAGAATATGGGCTAATCAGCATTATTAATTGATCAATTAAAAATATTTTTTCTTTTCTAGATGTCTTTCTCATTTTAATTTATGTAACAACCAATGATTCACTTCATTTGCGTATCAGTCTTGTTAAACGTGGTATAGGGAACGTCATTACGGCATGTCAAAAGTTTGCTGCAAGAAGGAGGTAACACTCTATTTTGACATTTTTAAATGTACAATTTCGGGTTTAAAACAAAGGCAATCAAAAGGTGTTTTTGGATAATATTGGAGGCAATACGTTTATAAGTGTATGGAGTAATGAACGTGTAGAAAAATGCTTTAGATAAAAATTAAAAATTTAAATAATAAAACATTTTCTTAATTTTTTTTTTCCAAAAGTGCAAAAATCTTCTTTTTAGAGCGAAGCCTTCATATATTAAATGTTAACCTTCTAATTTTCATGGTATAATACATTCCAGGTATTCCGTAATTGAGAGTGGTTAAAGAAAAACACAGTCGAGTCATACATAAAGAAATATATACGCGTTGATTTGATAACCTGCTCCTCCTTTTTTGAAGTCGGGTAAAAATTACAAGACGGAAAAAATTATTGTACACACGCATGTAAGGAATGGGGTTCGAACCCACGCTTCTTTTCGAAAATCAGAGTTTAAATCAGGTGCTTAAATCAGTGCTTCAAATCAGACCGCTCGGCCATACTAACTGCATTCCGTTCGGCGAACTTATTCAACGTCTATGTTACTTTTAATTTGCGAGAAATCACCAATTTTATTAGTTTTTGCCTAATTACTAAAACAGTACTTAACCAATTTCGATGAAAAGGAAGTGGTACCAATTCGAATGTAGCCTCTTCATTTAACACAAATATTAACCCTTTAAGTGGCTTAACCGGGTTTTTCCGCCACGTAACTTTTAGAAACAATAGCTGATTTAACACAAAATCAACATTAAAATTAATTTTTTGAAGTGAATAAGATAAATAAATATGTCAGTTTGTGAAATAAGAATTTTCATACCAATACCTTTTATAGATACTGTTTTATGAATTATTAAACATGAATGAAATATTTTCCATGCCGCTTAAAGGGCTAGTTTAATCGGTTGGATAGTTTCGGTGTAATTGGTGAACATACATAAAAAAATAGATACGTGTCGAATTGATTATAACTTCCTCTCCTTTTTTTAAACAGGTTAAAAATTATAATACGGAAAAAATACTTTACATTATACACATATGTCAGGAGCGGGGTTCGAATCCACGCTCTCTTTCGAGAACCAGAACTTAAATCAAATGCCTTAGACAGCTCGGCTATCCTGACTTCAATCTATTCGACGAACTTATTCAACGTCATATTACTTTTCGCAAGTCTATTGTTTTAGTACTCTTTCACTGATAAAGTATTGAGAGTTGATAAACGATCTCTGATACTCTATGCTAACGGCTAAATAAAAAATATTATAATCATAATATTAGCATAATCAGCATAGCATAATATTAGTAGGATAGTTTCGGAGTAATCGGTGAACATACATAAAAAAATACATACACGTTGAATTGATAACCTCCTCTCCCTTTTTGAAGTCGGTTAATGAAGAATATCATTTTTGTTAGTAAGTTATTTATTTTTTAATATTCTTGCGAAAGCGGTCAAAAAGCTAAGTTCGTCTTTTTAAACACGTTTTAAAAAAGCAAAATACAAACTTTAAAAAATAAGGAAGTTATCTCATGTATTCGAAATACAAATAGCATAAACTTTTTCAAAATATATAAAATACTCATTTTAGAAAAAAATCCTAAAGTAATGTTCCAAAAATGGGAGCAATGGCGCTTAACATTCTTATCCTGTTCAAATTTTCCTTAATCGTGATAAAAATATTTCACACCAGAATTATTATTTAAAAGATTTTAATGTGTTTAATTGGCTTATTTCTCTGGATCTGTTATTTAACTTTCTTTAGGAAAAAAACTTCTGGTGCGAATCGTATAAAACAAATTATAGCTATGGGTCGATTAGACCCATTCAGGGTAAGAATGTTAACCCTTTGAGCTCTGGGAGATGAATTTCTTCAAAATTCCAAATGTAACACTGGCAAAAGTATTTTGCAAAGAAAAAAAACGATGTACGATATACGCGAAAAAATTCATTAAACCTTTTTCAAATAAATTTGGTCTAATTTTCTGGTGCCGTTGTGACATTTTGGAAATAAAATTATGTGGTAGAAATTTCTACCATCAGAGCTCAAAGGGTTAACCCCTTGAAGGGCGATTTTGGCAAATGAATATTAATCCCAAATTGCTAAACTGGCATCAGAAGTTTTCTATATTAATTTCACTTTCATTAAATACGCAAAAATGCACTTTTATTCCTTTAAAAATAAAATTTCGTGTAAATACTGGTGCAATTCAATTACTTCAACATTTTACGAATACAAGTACCTTGCTCCGGAAAGGGTTAAGGGGACTCAGGGCTTGATCGATATGGAAAAACATGTAAACAGAGCACTCGCTTCGAGTCCAATGTAATTAGTTTAAACTTTCTGATATTTTAAAGGTATGTTTTTAGTCTTATAAAATTATAAAATAAAGTACTTCAATGTTATGTAGCAAAACATATAGCAGAACGGACATAACACAATTTTCGAAAAAAAATATGTGTTGAATTTTCATAACTTTCATAATCTTAACGTTGAATTTTCATAAGAACCTAATTTTTGCTTTAAAATGACCAGGAAATGTTACCCTAAAGAATGAATTAAGGATATAACTATCACAAAAACATTATTAAAAAAACTGTCAAATTTTAAATTTTAAAAACCCCTAAAAAATACAACTTTTTTTTTCAATAAAAATACTCAAAATAATAAATTATCTAAAATATATTAATTCATTCTATAGATAATGATGTTATATGCCTGCAAAAAAAAGCCATTCCATCAAATAGTTTTTTTTAATCTTGGTGTTAGTCTTCAAAAATCAAGTTTTGAGAAAACGCGACTTAAAGTTGAAATTATATGGGTGCAGCTTTGAAAGTGTTGATACGAAAATGCTTATAACTCCGTTAAGAATGCAAATATTTTTATGCGTTTTTTTGCATTGAGTTCAGAATTAATTGAATAATCAAAGTAGATAATTAAAAAAAATCTATTTTTTAAAAGTTTTTAACCCATGAGCCCCCTTAACCCATTAATGCCTGAATTATTTTCTATGTTAAAATTCAAATTTCGCACTTTCCCACCACTTTTTAAACAAGAATAACTTGTATCTTAAATTATCGAAGAATTTGTCTCGAAAAAGAAAGTATTTATTTATCTTCCTTTTTACTGGTGTGAAAAGCGCTTACTTGAATTTTTTAAAACTGTCCCAAAAATGGGACGCTAGGCACTAATGGGTTAATGCGCGCATTTATTTAATGTTTAAAAATTCAAATTCATAATTGCCACCACTTTTTTAAAAAATATTCATCTTATTTAATGACAAGTAAAACGATACCAGAATAAAATTGATTGCACTATTTTATAAAACTGGTGGGAATCAAGCAATTTGAACTAACTATACTGCTTTATTATTGAATACACAGGCCTCGTGTATCTTTATCTCTTGACGTATAAAACTTTCTCGCAAGTCTTCTTAATATACTTAAAGGTCTCAGATTATAATTATGGTAAGTAACTCAAATTATTCGCAATTCTCTTAAAATAATTAGGGAATTTAAAAGGCACATTCTGCGAAAATGGGCTATGTGTTTAATGTCAAATGTTTCTTTTATCAATTAAAATCTCAGTGAGTATTCAGGTTTTTCAAAGAGTAATTTAACAGATGGCTCAGTACCCTTGATTATCTGCAATCATGTCATATTAACTCAGTCTGTTCTATTTTGCCAGTCATTACCATCTGAATTCTTCAATTCAATTAATCCTTTGAGGAGATTATGGGTCGGAGATTCCCGGCGTAACTTCCGGTGTATAATCCTCAAATCAAACAATTCTTTTTGGACCCAGAAATGTTACTTAGTGAATGAAGACAAATATTTACGGCGATCTGGAAAGTTATATTTCTTTTTAAAATATTTCTGGGTCGAAAAATGATTGTGTGAACAGCGGATTATACGCCGGAAATTACGGTATATCCCACCTAATTTATACGAATATTTCCACAAGAAAATTTTAATTAAATTTTACTTTTACAATTTTGATGGGAGAAAATTTGTAAAATTACTTTTCTCGATTTAAGAAAAAGAAAATTTGAATTTCTAGGTATGAATTCAACATAACAGAAAAAAATTACGTGACCCTCAAAGCATTAAATGTGATTTTAAACCACCAACTGAATATTTTTTTCTGAAATCTGGAGCTATCTCTATAATATCTGATCAATAAGAAATTAGGAAGCCTGTCTAATATTTTATCTACTGTTGATATAAAATATTGTGTGCTCCTATGTATTCAAACTTTAATTTTAAATAAAGTTTAAACTAATTTAAAGTTTAAAAGTTTAAATAAACGTAGATTAAAGTTTAAATGAACTTAATTTTAGATTGTGAATTTATCATCTTCTATGTATTAAAATAGAACGTGATATTATTTTTACTATCTTACGCAACTCAGAAGAACAGATGTCAGTTAAAGAAAAACTCCATCAACCGGATATACATATCTTTAAGGATTTTGTAACCATTTAGTATTTATATACAAAAATAATGTAAATAATCTTATTAATCTCTATTCATAAGCTAATATTAATTTTTGTTGCAATAAAATGTCTCAATTTTTTGATTTTCTAAAAGCAAATAAGCCTATTGGTTTCCATTGGATGTCTATGGAAACTTGGCAAAATATTAGAAATATCGCCAATTGGCATTACTTTTGACGACTAATTTCTGTCTCCAAATTTGTCTATAGATTTGGCAACAAACTTAGCGACAATGCACCTCCCTCACCTTATAGGTATGGAGATCAATCAGAAAGTTCTGGCGTTAGAAATTTGTAGAAAGTTTTGGTGCATACTCTCGCTCTTATATATGTATGGAAGCGGAGCAGAGCAGCGGTCAACCATTCAATGAGTGAGTTAGAGAATTTTCTGAACGCGATACGCTTTCTTGCCTTAGCGACTTATTTACATAGTTTTGCATATGTTATAGTATTAAGACGTTACGTAAAGAGATATAGCTGTACTCGAACGCTTAATTTGCTCCATCATTAGTCTTTTTTCTGAGATCTGCTTGTATTTGTGAGTTACACAGGGGTCGCACCGTTCCGAAAATTTTCACACATTGCTACCAGTATTTTAAAGTAGAAATTTTAATGTAAAGTTCCTATAATACCTGCACCTGAATTATACAATAAATATTAACGTTTTAACCTCTTCAGCCCCGAGAAAAATCTGCTGCATAGAAAAATTATTTTATTAGCAAATTATAGTGCTTTTAGGCTTAGAAAAAAAGAAAATAAAATTAGTTTTATATTTTTTAAATTTTTAAATAGTTAAAATTTATGTACCCATATGGGTACATCAGGTCGCAATTGAGTAAAAATGAATTTTTTTAAACAAATAAAACCAATTTTGTTTTACAAAAATAAAACTATTTATTGTTTAAAAGTTATATCAATTTAAACAACTTAAATGATTTTTTACCTAAAGCTATGTATTGCGCAAAAATATTATACACATCTTGTAATAATTGTAATGCATATCTTGCTACTATACATCTATCTGTGTATCTGATATGTATCTGTGGCTTCCAGTAATAACCAGGTATGGCACATTTTTGAAAAAAATGAGATAATTTGGGAAAATGTAGCTTTAAAAGAGTGCTTTAATCTGCCATATTACTGAAAAAAAATTAAATACTTCCCGTCATAGGGCGACTATAAATTTTCATTTAAAAATTGAAAATTTTTTTAATTGGTTCTCAATTAATAAAAAAAATTTTATATAACTATTTTGGCAAAAAAAGAGAAGCTCTTATATCCTAACTGAATGTAATAAAAATTATTAAGCTCTAATCTATTTTATAAAAGTAATGATAAAAAGACATTTAAAAACTTTAAACGTTAATTACTCAAAATATTAAGAATGTGCCTTACCTGATTATTACTGGAAGCCACAGATAATATACACATACTACTACACATACCACTATACATATACTACATACCTTTTAATAATAATCTTCTAATAAAGTATCATTTATTATAAACTTTTTTTGACTAATACATGCGGGCTTGTACAACTATACAACCTTTCAAAACGTGTTAAAAAATTTTAAAGTTATTAAAATTTGTGACATATTTTAGCAGTAAATTCAGTATATTACTTCATATTATTTTTAAAAATGAAAAAAGTCCTTTTAAATTGTTTTGTAAGACTAAATTAAATAATTTATTCGTTCCTAAAAAATTTTTTTAATAACCAAATGTACACAATAGTTACGCAGAAAAGTAGTTTCTTTAGCTGGAAATGTATAGTTAAGACCCATTGTACCCAAATGGGTACAACATATTTACAGATGTTTTTCACATCCATGCACATATGAACAACATATATAAACAACTCCAAATCATTCTTGAAACATAGTTTATAAAAAATGCAATATATTGTTTTTAATTCACTCAAAAATTTGTATTATTCACATACTTTGATGTGAAGTCGTTGAAAAATTGTTTATGTCATCCATCTTGGAAATGTTCCTTTTTCAATGTCACATGGTTCCTCCATTTTCAAACATATAGCACATTTATTGGTAATATAGGGCACTGTGATGTATCTGAATAGTGCTAGCAGAAATCCATGCATTTATAAAAAAAATTTTGGTGTAATTTTGGCTTTTGTTTTAATGTACCCAAATGGGTACTCCAGGACTGAAGAGGTTAAAATTGTGGTATAAAAGTAGGAAAATTTTAAGAACAGTGCGAGCCCTGGTTACAATTATTCTGTCGCTGTAAATAGTTGTGAATGAATTTCTTTTCTTAAGAGACTGTGGTCATCTGAACGTTATGCACCATCAAATCGGAAGAACCCCTATATATGCAACAATATTTACGTATTTTTGTGCAAATGGTTTCAACAGGAGTTGTCCAAATAATCCTCTTGGTAGAGCACTGGCATATTAGGCCAGAGATCCTTAGTTCTAATCTTGACTTGGAAAATTTTCAATTCAGATTGTATAAATTCTCCTTCTGTGATTTTACATTGTTTTTATTAATTGTTTTTATTACATCGTTTAATTAAAATTACTTTACTGTTATTTATTTTTAAATTTACATTTTCATTCAAGGGATTCATCATAATTTCAAAAATTAGGCACGAAAATCAAAGTTGATCTGACTGGAGTGCAAATACTCAATTTTCACTTTAAAAAATCAGATACAGATGAGATTTTTTTTTAAAGCTAATTTTTTTAACGAAATTTCCATTTAGCTTTTTTAAATGAAAATAAGCTATATAATCGGGAATGACAAAACAAAGAATACTTTAAAACAGGAAAATTTAAATTTTCAGCAAATAAGACGCAACTTCCATATTTTAAATCAGAAAAATGACACAAATAAATGTATTGAAAAATCTGAATTTATTTAAGAGCTTGTTATTGTTTAGAGCCACCTTTTATATTTCAAAAACCCTTTTGCAATTTAAAAAAGGAATTTCTTTATGTTCTATTTTTAGAGAGAAATTATTGCGAAATATTGCGAAAACTGAACATGTAAAATAGTCTATAAATGTTGAACTTTTACCTTAGGCCGAGTTTCATTTTCTAAGAAGAAAAATATATTTTGCACTTACGTTCCTCTGAAGTAATTCTAAATGAAATCTTGCACTTTTTTTCCATTTTTTTTCATCAATCCATTTTTTCCATCAAATTTTCCATGATTTTTTCCATCAAATGTCCATTGTTTTGGCTATAAAAAATAAATTTTATTCTAATCAATTGAATTTGAAACTCGCTTTTCGTTATATTGTATTTGCTGAACTTACGTCTTAAAATTCTGTTTATCGTTCTTGTTTGAAAAAAAAGGTCTAAAAATATCTCTTCAATCGCTTGTAAATCAACTGGAAATTACCAAACAGACAAATAATGCCTTCTTACCTTCCCCCACTTCCCTACAACTTACGGATAAGATATTGCATTTAAAACCACATAGAGGTATTTAGATGTTTTATCTGGAAATTTTATTTTTGCACTCAACTTTTTTAGAAATTTTTTTAAATATTGGATTACCTGCATTTCCATAAAAAATGTTCGTGAAATTAATATTGGTTTAAATTTTATTTCCCTGTTTGATTTTAAAATGGACGTCTTAACCCTTTATAACTCACCCCTAGTATATATATGAGGGCCCCAGAAGTCAAGGGGTATAAGTGACAAAATTGAAAAAAATAAACTAAATACACAGACGACCTAAAAATATGTTTTTTTCATTTCAGGTAAAGAAATATAAGTGATTGTCTTATTATTTGCTGAGTTATAGTGGCAAACCATTTTTTTTTCGAAAAACAAACAATATTGATTAATTATACATTTAAAGAAAATTGTACTCTATTTTTTAACATTTATTGAAATAAGAGTTCAAAAACCAGACTGCAACAAGGAGAAATTTTCTATTTCAATTCACTCAATTGTTATGTTCCAATTTAACATCAATTATATTCAAACTCAATTTACTCCAAATCGGAATTTTGTCACTTGTACCCCTTGGCTTCTGGGGTCCTCATATAGATTTTGTCCGGAAAAGATTAATGAATCAAGAAAATTCTGTTATTTAAAGATTCAAAATTTACAAAAAAAAAAAAAAAAAAAAATACTGTTGAGGATAGTAAATTATGATTGAAGTACGGATACTGGTACTTGGTACGGACAAATCACGATTGCCAAAAACACATTGCTCTCACGATGTACGGGCAACACAGCTAAGCGGTTAAACAGTGCAAAAACGGTATGTTGCAAATGACACATGATCCCCACGTGCTTAAATGCGTAACACATATTCGCACTCCTAGCAAGCGTTTAAGAGAAATCCTTTTCGTCACTCGACTTGCTGTAACTTAAAATCAGCAAGTATCAAGATTATGTATAGGCCAGTCAAATTGTCAGAAAAAAGAGCCGATAGATGCAAAAATTGTGCTAGAAGATTTTATGTTTTTAAAATGGTTATGGGGATGCTAGTAACAAGAATTAATGGTTTTCCAACAAAATATCTCGAGGCTAAACTTTGTAGAGCCAAAAAACCACAAAATTTTCGGAGTTTTTTTTTTCAGTTTTTTGCCTACAATTCAAAAAATATAAATTTTTTGCGTACCATACTCAATTACAAAAAGAAAGAACATTAAATTCTCTACGAATTTCATACTAAAACTGTTTTTCTAAAGCCAATATTAAGCGCGCTACAGCTTTCTGAAAATGACTCTTTTTTTCTAACTTTGTGGAAAAATTGCAAAAACGAAAATTTGGCACAATTTTTTATTATTTTATCCTCTTTAATGTAACTTATTTAAATTACAGGTATTTGCATGATAACAATCATGATGAATTACAACGGTAACGTTGTAAAAAATTAAGAATATTGTAACTTTTTGTATTTAGAGCTTTAGTAAAGAACATTAATATTAAGTATTTAACTGAATGTAAGTAAAAAAATGTTTTCAGTATTTTGCCTGTAACTCGAAAATTATAAACTTTTAGCTTAACATACTTAGTTAAAAAAAAAGAGCATTAAATTCTCTATGAGTTTTGTTATAAAAACGCTTATCTAAACCCATTACTAAGCGCGGTATGGTTTTTTGAAAATGTCACTTTTTTTTTAACTTACAGAAAGTGACCTATTTTTCGCCTCCCATCTCAAAAACAATTTTTTTCATCACCAACAATGAAAATAAATTTACCAATTGATTGATGAAAAATGAAAGTTTAAAAAAAAGCCAGGCAGAAGATGCACAAATTGTAGAAACCCTATAAAAAAACAATTACAAAGGGAGGGAGGGCCAGGGATAAAAAAAAAGGGAATGTAGATGGAAGATTGTGGTCAGTGACGTTCCCGAGACGCTTTCGTTTAGATACAAATGTTCTTTTTTAAAGACATACTCTTCTAATATGCTGCTATTATGTTTATTGCATCTCTTCTCATGTAGTAATGAAAAATGACTGAGCTCTAACCAAAATTGTGTTTCATTTGCCAAACGGCTTCAAATAGTGATACTCGCTTTGTGCGCCAGAAAGGACTTGCAAGCTCTTTAAACATAGTGTTTAGCATCAAAGTTATATTCATCAAAAGCAATATTCATAAATTTTTTGAAAAATACCAAAGAATTTAGAATACAGGATGATTGCTGAAAAACATGCGAATGAGAGAATGATAGCAGCATATGTTCGTCGGTGTGAAGATTCTACACAGACTATTATTTGTCTTTCAGATCAAGCATTTCTTTCAAGATTCAAGATAATTGCTTCTTATGTGACGAAGTAATCCCAGTGACTTCAACGAAAAACAATAAAAAAAGCCCTACGCAAAGAGAAATTTGATTCACAAGTAATGAAATTAGAAGCGAAAATTATATTTTTGAAAGCTGCTGAAAAACGCGGAGATGTAGAGTCCTAGAAAGTAATTGAGCATATTCAGCACGAACCTGACTTGCAGATGCATGGTATTATAGTTTTTGTCGCGTAAAACTAGATCGATCTGTAACAAGTGGAAAGGAAAGAGGGCACCCGCATCATTTGTTGACGAAGCCTATGACAGAAACAAGAGCCCCATTTTTTTCATTGCTTAAAACAAATCAAAAATTTCAAAGTAACAGAATTCAAGTTGAGCAGGCAAAAGAAGAAGCAGATGTCTGATAGTCACCTCAGACATTTCAAGAGCCGAATCTTTTGAAAGCGTCGTAATTGTCGGGAAGACATTGACCTTGTCGCGATTATGACGAGCTTAGGCTATCAGCACAAAAATTTATTTTTCTAAAAGCCAGGAAAAAGTAACATCGAAACGAAGTGGTTTTCAACCATTTCGTTCAAATACAATTCAACAATGTTCTTTTCACTCATGTAATCTGCGGATGCGGTACAACATCCGCTCTTTTTGGGCAAAGAAAGTCAAAGTTTCGTAACATTTTGAAAAAACTTGATCAGCTTAGAAAAATAGCCTGCATGTTCAATAAACCATATTCTACCCGTCAAGAAAGCATTAAGGCTTCTGAAAAGATCATTATTGCACGATACAGTGGAGGCAGAGATACCACACAGAAATTGAATACCTTGAGGTTCCAGTTATTTGCTAAATCTGCCACAAAAAAAGCAAAGTTCATTTTGCAAGACTACCACCAACACAAGAGGCTGCGCAGCATCATTTTCTCTGATGTTATCATAAGGTACAAGCTAGGCTAGGAAACAACACCCCTCCTGAAGGATGTAAGGAGGACACAGGTTATCCACAGGATCTCTTTCAGCCAGTTCAAATGTGCCAAGACCCGGCACTTAAATCCTTGCTCCATGTTGTGTCATGTAGCTGTAGAAAACAGTGCAGCAAAGCATGTTCTTTTCCTAAATTAAGACTCAAATGCTCGGCAATTTGTAAAAAATGTAATGGGATAACTACGAAAATGTCAACGACATTATTTATCCAGAAGAAGGGGGTGTAAAATTGTCACCGTACGTGTTATTTATTAGGTATTTACATTCAGTTAAATTTTAAATACCTAATATTAATGTTCTCCACTAAAGCTCTAAATACAAAAAAGTTATAATGTTCTTAATTTTTGTTATCGTTGTAATTCATCATCATTGTTATCATGCAAATATCTGTAATTTAAAAAAGTTACATTAAAGGGGATAAAATAATGAAAAATTGTGTCAAATTTTCGTTTTTGCAATTTTTCCAGAAAGTTAGAAAAAAAGAGTCACTTTCAGAAAGCTGTAGCGGCTTAATATTGGCTTTAGAAAAACAGTTTTAGTATGAAATTTGTAGAGAATTTAATGTTCTTTCTTTTTGTAACTGAGTATAGTACGCATAGTACGCAAAAAATTTATATTTTTTGAGTTGTAGGCAAAAAATCTGAAAAAAGTCCGAACATTTTGTGGTTTTTTGGCTCCACAAAATTTAGCCTCGAGATATTTTGTTGGAAAACCATTAATTCTTATTACTAGCATCCCCATAAACAGTTTAAAAACATAAAATCTTCTAGCAGAATTTTTGCATCTATTTATGACAATTTGACTGGCCTAGTAGTATTTGATGATTAGATGAGCAATACTTAAACTCTTTCACATTTTCACCATACTTTTTCCGGTGAGAATTAAAACAGAGATTTTTTTCTGCATAAAATTAATTTGTGATTGTAATTAATATCAATAAAAAAACCCTTAACGGGTTTAAGTTTTGATGCAGCTGTTTATTTTATGCCTCTAAGCATTTTAAATATGGATTTTTAAATTAATGATATCAAATTTTGCGTGACGCCATGCTATTAATTAAAAAGTGCATTTTTGTATTATTTATTTCATCATTTTATTTTTGTTCTATTTATAATAGCATATGCAAAAGTTATCTTCAGCATAAAAGATGCATAAAAGATGTATAAAATTTTATTAACTGATGCTTTTTCACATGCATCTCTTATAAATTTAAAATATGAGTTGTAAAATATACAATATAAATTTTAAATGACGTCTTTATGGGGCTTTGAAAGGTTTGTTTTAAAATTCAATTTATTTATTTATTTTATTCGGTAAAGTATATTTAGACATATAAAAAATACTTTTAATTTTCCAATTCGTTGCTAAATTTATAATTTTAATTGAATCCAAATTATGAATTGAAATGTATTTATTTCAATAAATTGATTTATCTTTTGTGTCATATTACTCAAATTTGTAAGTAATATCTATGTCAATGGTTTCTTAGCGTCAAATTGTCTAAACTAAGTGAAACGCGTGGAGATGGATAATTTGACGATAAATTGAAATTGTGACATCTGACCAAGCAATTTTTTCCACGTCTACGATCCAATTGATATGATCACGAGCCCAGGAGCGCTGCTGTTGGCGATATCATGCATTTAGTAATGGCATGTGAGTCGGTATTCTGCTGCTATAGACCTTTAAAGCCAGATTTCGACGGACACGCCCGTCGGACGTCAAATATTCATTCCTGTGGTCATTTCATTCAGTGTTGTTTGTCAGTTCATACTGACAAGTCTACGCAGATGTCGCTGGTCTCAGTCATAAAATTAAATATCTAGCAATAACATAAAATTGACTAGCTACACTTTGGAAATCAAAGGTTTGGTTTAATAAGTTTATAGTTTGCCCATTTGAACTGAATAACTTACGATGAATAGTATTTAAATTATACTAGACATTTAAATGCGCAATTTGTGTTTAAACCTTTACAAATTTTAAAACGAAATAATACAGTGCTGATTACAAAATTTTTGTTAATTACTTTTTGTACTCTCTCTGCTTATCTTACGTGTGGACATATAAACAACTTTGGACGGTTATTGGGAATTAGAAAGAAACTTAGAGAGTTCTCAAAGATTGTATTTAAGTTCTCCAAATTTGTTTAGGGAGGTAATATGTAATTATAGTAATAGAAACGCCTGTTGCGAGTAAACCTTTAACGATCGTAGCATTTTCATTGCTAAGATGCCGAAATAAATGAATGACACCGGTAATTAAGAACAGATATGTTTCTAAATAAGAAAACGTGATTTTTCACATCCATAATAAAAGGGATATTTTTAGATAAAAATAACGGTGTCAGTGTTGCGTATCGGAATTAAAATTTTGTGGTTTCGTGGCGAAACCAATGAACGTTAAAGGGTTAATTGCGTACATTATGTGAAGATGTAAATGTAATTTAAACATATTTTCGTATTACATTTAGATTTATATACTTCAGCCATATTTAAGTTACTTACCTTATTCAATCAAAAATATTATTATTCGTATAAAGCTGTTTTAATATCGTAAATAATATTATGTCTATTATTTAAAAACCTTATTTGTCTTAAAATATATGAATTTTTTAACAATATGATATTTATAATATAAATATGAATAATGTAGTAGTATAATAATATAAATTGACAATAAAATTATAAACAATAGTTATATAAATATTAAATAATATTAATTATGGATTTTTCACTTCCGCCTCCATCTTGGAATCATCTGAGCCCCTCATCTATTTCTTGGATTGAAATTTAGAAAAAAGTCCTCTTAAAATTTACTTTTTTACCCAATTTGACTGTCAGACATTAACCGTTTTCGTCAGGGCAAATTCTGTTCGTAAAGTGAGAAATTTTCGACTGATACTGGAATTTACAAATAACTTCTTTAGAAATTATGAACTCCTTAAGCCCTTAACCCCTTGAAGGGCGGTGTTTGCACCATGACAACACCTAATCTTAATTCCAAATTGCCACACTGGCACCAGAAATTTTCTAGGAAAATTTCCCTTTTATTAAATACGCAAAAATACACTTTTATTAGTTTACAAATAAAATTCTGTGTAAATACTGGTGTTATTCAATTATTTCAACATTTTACGAATACAAGTATCTTGCCCCGGAAAGGGTTAAGGACGAACGACAAGTATACGTGCCGCAAACAGGCTTAAGAATCCTTGTTTACTCTCACCGGTAAACTACTCAGATTGCATGTAGGTAACCGATTAACCCTTTAACGATCAAAGCATTTTCATTGCTAAGATGTCGAAATAAATGATTGACACCGGTAATTAAGAACAAATATAGTTCTAAATATGAAAACGTGATTTTTCACATACATAATAAAATGGATATTTTTAGATAAAAATACCGATGTCAGTGTTGCATATCGAAATTAAAATTTTGTGGTTTCGTGGAGAAACCAATAAACGTTAAAGGGTTAACAAGAATTGCCCGAAACCCATTTATTACCGATTGCAGAGAGAATTTTTGGCCTAAGTTGGATTTTGCAACAGGGAGACGCCCTCATAACCTTTGCAAAATCTTCTTAGGTATGATTTTTGCATAAACTTGTCCTATACACTTTGAAATAATTCTTAAAATTTAATGGTGCAATTGTGCGAACCCTGTGGCTTTCGTACCCATTTAAAATCGTCCAGCATTTTTTTAGAGAAGCTGGAAAGTAATGCCCGAATGACTCTATCATAGCTTCGAGATGATCTTGAATATTTTTCTGATTTTTTTTTCAAACTTGATGTTATTGCCATTTAAGAACATTTTAGTAAGACGAAAGCTACTTACATTAGCCTTTTCTACTCATTTAGACTAGAAGGTAAGTTTTCTCATAAATGCTGACACATTAGAGTTTGCATCAAAAACAGTAATCTTTCTCCTTGCAACAATAAATTAATTTTGTTCACTTTACTAAAAATGTCTGCCAAATATGCCAGTTTGTATTACCAACCTACATCGTTTAAATTTGTTGCTAATTCAGGGTCGTGATCTGCCAAATAGTCTTTAATCTCTGCACGAAGATCCGGAAAATGTGTCAACGCTTTTCCTCGGGATAACTATCTTTAGTATGCAGCAGCAGGGACTTGTGCAGGCTTCCCATATCTTCGCAAATTAGTTTGAAAAGTGTACTAATAAGTGATCGTGATTTTATAAAGTCTATTATTTTTATGGCATCATTCAGAACTGTCATTAATTCAAGAAATACCAAAAGCGAAAAAAATTAAGTACAATAGAACCCCGCTAATTCGGATCTCCGGATAATCCGGATCGGTTTGGTCGATTTTTTTTCAAGTTTGAGAAGTCATCGGCAAATTTCCATAACATAAATTTATTTCAGCCTCATATTATGTATAAAAATGTATTTTCTGAAATCTTTTCGGAAGCATACCTCAAGTTTTCTTATTTAAACTTTTAAATATTATCTATGAAAGGAACAACTATGTATCATTTAACTTTGACAATCCCAATTTTCACAGTTTTCTATTTAATCATCTAGAAATGTCATCAAAAGCTCACTGCTTATAAAAGTTTTACTCAGTGCACTGCAAGAAAGCAAAGTAAAATAGTCCTTATAGACACACTGACGCATGGATCGCTTTCCGATCTTTGTCAGCCAGTCCATAGATCTCTTGTCTTGGGATTGTTTCCTTGTTTTCGTGCCAAAACTGTTCTATAAATCCCTTGCGGAAAATCGAAATAGAAGGAGGAATAAACAAGAATGAAAGAGAAGTTACATCTGAAGATTCTGTTATCTTGTTTTAAAAAATTGATGGTTGCTCAGATGTTGATATCAGCGACATTAGCAATTGGTTGGAAGCAGAAAATAATGGAGAAAATGTCTCGCTTACAGATCACTTAATAATCGCTTTGTACAGAACTGAAGAAAATGAAGATGATGCAGACGAAAACCATTATCATTGATGATCAACGAGAAGTTATAAACTACACTCACTTCCAAAAGTTAACCCCTTGAAGGGCGGTGATGCCGCCACGGCATCACCTAATTTTAATTCCTGAATGTGACATTTGCACCCGAATTTTTTAAAGAGAATTTCACTTTTATTAAATGAGCGAAAATACACTTTTACTAGTTTACAAATAAATTTTCTTGTGAATACTGGTGTCAATGAATTACTTCAACATTTTGTGAAGAGATGTACCTTGCCCCTGAAAGGGTTAAGCACGGAAAGGAAAATGCTAATTTTTTGGAGCCAATCAGAATTGAAGAGGATGCAAATCGTTGTATAGGTAGATGGAAGTATGAAAATATGTTAGGCAACAGCCAATCGCGCTTTCATGTCAAGAAATATGCAAAAAGGGCAGTCTTATAAGAAGCCAGCTTTATGAAGGGTTACAAAAGTTGATTGTAAGTGCTGATAGGTGTTTAAAATTTTTCTACAATTTGTTTTAAAGACATACGTGTTTATATGACTTCAAGAATACGAGTGGAAAGTTCTGAGCGCTGGTGTGCTGTGAGCGCATTGAAGCAAGACAGTCGATCACAGATGTTCCTTTTTTCTTCAGCATTTATCATTCTGTAATTTCACGTTTACGGAAACAATTCCAAACCACACAGACGGTTGTTCGAAGGCCCGTATTCGGTCGCCCAAGGGTTACAACCCGCGTGGAAGATCGATATATTGCTATTGTAGCCAAACGGAATCGCAGAGTAACCTCCACACGTGTGACATCTATGGTTACAGCGTCCGTTGGTAAGGCGATATCTGCAGCTACTACACGCCGATGATTACATATGAGTGGACTGTACGCCCGGGTGCATATTTCAGATGTGTATATTGCTGGGACGATTGCTATTTCTAAACCAATAGGAGACCGTCATTATCACGGTCAAGTACACGCCCACACAGTTTGATTGACAGGAACTCGTGGACAATTGATCGTGTGTGTTTATTATTTATTTGTACTCGGATTGTTTGAATTTGTACTCGGTAATTAAAAATTAAAGGTACGAAAGAATTTTTTTTTTCAAAATGACTGAATTTTATTTACTTCAATTAGAAATTATACTTCCTCTGATCCTGAAATAAATAAATAAATAAATAAATAAAAATTAAAGTAAGAATTTTGCTTATACGGATATTTTCGCAAAATACTTTTTTCCCATTTGTTTAATATATATATAAATCATTTTGGAACGATATTTAGAATATTAAAAGGGTTTGAAATATTTTTTTAAATGTCTTATTTATTAATAAAAGACAGCCTCCAATAATTTAAAAAAAAAAAATCACCAACGGACTCTCGGCCCGCGATGAACTCGAACCCATATCCTCCGGTTTCAAGCTCGACGTTCTAACCATTCAGCCAGTCAGCTCACTTTCATCCGCAACAGATTATCGTTATAATTAGCACCGTCAATTGTCCACGAGTTCCTGTCAATCAAACTGTGTGGGCGTGTACTTGACCGTGATAATGACGCTCTCCTATTGGTTTAGAAACAGTAATCGTCCCAGCAATATACACATCTGAAATATGCCGCCCGGGTACCTCGAGTTTGTGCTCCTCTATTCGTCCAATCAAGAGGGGCACGATTATAGTGGTGCCGGAAACATGTCAATTGGACTGTGTCTGACTGGGGAAATGTCATGTGTACTGATGAGTCAAGATTTGCTCTGCAGCCAGATGACAAGCGTATAAGGATTTGGCGTGGACAAGGAACACGAAGTCAGCCCCAAAACACCACCGAACATCATGCATTCCGAGGCGGAAGCATTATTGTGCGGGCAGGGATTTCATTATGATACCGCACCGACCTACGTATCTTTAAATTCGGTTTTGTGACGGCTGTCCGGTATCGAGATGAAATCCTTTAACCCAGCGGTTCCCAAACATTTTCGGTACGCGACCCACCTTTCAGTGAAAAAAAAAATTTGCGACCCACGTTTCAATAAAAAATAAATTCCGCGACCCAACCAAGATAAAGTTGTATATCAGTATAGTTATTTTTTATGATCTCTATTCGCTCGGCTATCCTATCCTATTAAAAACGCAAATTTTCATACGGAAGATACATTATCACCAAAAACAAGAATTGATAATCTCAGTGTGTGTAAGTGAATACTAATTAAAATTAAAACAATGCACAAACTACAAAGAAAGCTAAATATACGCTTAATTATTCTGAAAACGTAACTTTATAATCAATGAGATTTCTCGTACTGGTGTTTTCTAATGTCGAAACATGTATTAACTCCCAGTTTGTCTCAGTACTTGTTTTTCAAAAGCAGCAAAGTAGAAAAAGCATGTTCAACCACGAAGTGTTGAATTTCATTAGTTCTGGATATCCTGTTCGTTAATCTAGAAGGAAATTAAGGCTTTATCCTTGAAATATTATTTCCTGTTCAAATTGCCATATCTTTTTAAACAGATCTAATAAAAGATATATTTTGATTACAAACCTCGATTGTTCCGCGACCTACCAAAACAACTGCCACGGCCCACCAGTGGGTCGGACCCATAGATTGGGAACCGCCGCTTTAACCTATTATGAGATTGTACGCTGCAGCAGTTGGCCCTACTTTTGTTTTACTGGACGATAACGCACGTCCCCAAAGAGCTACATCGTCGATGACTACCTGGAGAGTAAAAGGATTGCGCGTATGGCGTGGCCAGCATATCCGCCCGAACTTAATCCCATTGAAAATCTGTGGGGTGCTCTTGGCCGTGTTGTATGTTTACGTTCAGCCTTCAGCCACTCTTATTGAGCTAGAAACTACTCTACAAGAAGAATGGCGATTGCTTAATTCTGCGGAAGTTGAGCACTTAATTGAAAGCATGGTCACACGGTGTAAACTTTGTATACGGATGACGGGGGGATCACATACCCTATTAATGCCTGTTTTTTCATTTTATGCTGCTTATTTTCACTTTATACGTAATTCTGTTTAAGTCTCCAGTATGTCACTATATAATAACTTATAAAAATTTAATATTGTTTTCTTTTCTGCATATAATTTTTGATTTTGTTTTATGAATTAATATGTATGCTACTTTCCTGCCGAATTCTGTGCCAATCAAAGCGGCATTTCTTGATGAAATTGCATTTTACACCTCTGTTCTTAACTTTTGGAAGTGAGTGTATAATGAAGCAACTTCCCATTTTGAACAATTAATCATTTATTTTGAACGTCATGTGGAGACTACATCCAATGAACTGCTTATGCTCAAGGGAATGTGTGACCATGCGGCTGTAAAACTGGCATAGAAGAATATGACAAATTTTATAATTACAGAGTAAACATTTTTACTGTCTGTAAATATTAAATATGTTGAGTATAAAGGTGATTTTCTGTGCGTTTGTTTTATTTTAATTCATTTGTTCACATTCTCTGGATAAGCTGGATTTTCGAAAATCCGGACTGGGCCTGGTTCCAATTTCTCCGAATCATCGGGGTTCGACTCTATTTAGTAAATTTTAAATGAAGCAAAAATTTATTATTGAAATATTCTTGTATAAATTAGGTTTATTTCAATTAGGGAATTTTGCAATGCTTAATCTGAGCATTTTTCTGATTCCATTTGGAAAAAATTTCTGTTTTGAAATATCGTACTAAAAATATAAAAATCTTTATTTTAATTTAAATACCGGAAAAAGTATAGTGTAAATATGAAATACATTAATTGTTTAGCTTTTGTTGTTAATAACACTGATAAACAATGTTACTGTTTCTAACTAAGTATGTGGTGACTTTTATATATTAGGTAGTGCTATGAAAGAATATGCCATTAAAAAGTTTCCATCACCCACAGTTTTTTAAAAAATTCAAAATCTTGAAAATCTGAATTTTGTAGTATTTATTCAACACATATACCTTATGAAATTTATCATTTTGTATTTTAGTAATGACAAACTTTTAAATAAACACTTATAAAGCTTAAAATTAATATTTAAAACACTGAAAGTATGCATTGTTTATAAAACTTCAGAAAAATATAGAAGAATTTTTGTAAAAAGAAATGATATTAATAAGAAATTTCATGCTTTGTGTAACGGTAAATGTCTTATCTGTGGCTGCTCTCTTATAGGCCATTGTTCCGAGTTAGATTGACAATTTAAAGCAGACATTAAGCCACTTATATCATTACAATAGCATGAATCATCTTTTCTTGAAAAAATGTCGAATATTTCTTATGTCAATCTCGATAAATAGATATCTTTGTATTGTTTTTCAGGAGATTCCAATCTTGCAATCTTTATCCAAGTAATTCTGAGTTTTTCTTTGATAAATTTAGGTCTCTCACAAAATCATTTAAATCTTTTTGGGTAATTAGGTGTGGTTCTTCATTTATGCCAGGAGAATAGTTCATATCAGATGTAGAGGAAGTTTCAGTTTCATCAATTTCCATTTCTACTGCTGCATCGTCATATGTAAAATTCTCTGGAGGTTTTGGTATTTGTAAATCATCATTACGTAATGCTGGTCACATTGCTGAATCTAAATTCGGGTACTTAATTTTATGTTTACTTCTTGCGGAGAATCCTTTAATTTTTGTAATACATTAGTAGCAGTCAGTTATATGATCCTTCGGCATTCGCCACTCATGGGTATAGCAAAGGACTAACACTTTTTTATACATTTCATCCATGCCCGGAGGTTTATAGCACATCGTGTACAACAAGAAGGTGCCCATTTCTTATCTTGTTCATCTACTTTATATCCAAAGTACATATGATAGGCAGTCTTTATTAATGGCGCGAAAGAGCATCGGTGATTTTTCAAAGTTAGCTTCCCCACACATAGCAGAAAGAATCGGGTTCATTGACACATCCTTTAGACATGTTTTACATATTGTAGAGGAAAATATGATAATTATAATCAAAATTTAATTAAAAAATCTTACAGAACAAAAAAATAGTAGTACACTCATCCTGAAAGTTACAACTATCATGGATTTGCGTTAAAGTCAAATACTGTGGGGATGACTAGAGCTGTCAATTCAAGGTCGCTAAAATAAAATTTATTAGGGGGACATCTGTTTCTACTCTCTTGCTGTATCTTCTATCGTTATAATAAGAAAAAGGAATGTTTGTGTGAATCAAATACATAAAAGAGAATAACGTAATATAATTATAATGCCTATACGATGCCTACATACTCCAAAACTTATAAATGAAATTTCTCAAAATTGGAGGGTGATAGAAAATTTTCACAAACATATTCTTTTTCAGCAGCTTGAAATCTATAAGAAACACCCAACGTATATAGAGAAATTGAAAATTCGTTAAAATTTGTTTATCAGTGTAATTTGTGTTTAAAGTAGGTAAATTCACAAAATCTTGCTGTTTTTCGATGACAGCAAGTCAAATAATGAAAAGTTTATGATTTTTGGGACGTTCGTAATTATATAAATACGTATCGCTCATTGCCGTTCGTCCGTCTGTCTATTTGTCCATTTGCATATAAGGGAGCAAAAACTAACCAACCGAATGCTTTGAAATTTTAAGTACATAATTATTACAAAATTTTGTGAGACATTTAAAATTTTATGAAAATTGGATGTCTACAGGAAAAAAAAATATTTAAGTGCATTTTAATATTGTTTTCAGACTTTAAAACAAAATGAAATTCATATGCATTTATTGAAATGTACTAATGTATCCTGTTACCATATACTGTGCAAAAAATGTTTATTATTCATTTACAGGGCCACACAAAAGAAATCTCTTACAGAATAGTACAGAGTGAAACTTTATTTTTGGCTTATTTTAATCACGATAAATTATTTCACTTGTAATAAAAGTGATATACATTGCTGAGGTTTACTATGAGGTACATCATGGAAGGTGCATTGCAGAGTTGCCAAGTCTCCGGCTTTTTGCACACCAGTGAAATTTTAAAGAAAATGTTGTTGTTTTAAATCCCCATAATGTTCCAAATAAATAAAACATCATTTTCTGTATTAAAATACCGGTATCCAAAAAGCCGGAGACTTGGCAACTCTGGCATTGTATTTACAGGGGTATACGAAAGATTTCGGATACTACACTAAAAAAAAATGCTGCATATTAGAGATGATTGTTAGAAGTACGTTTTTTTTGGTACGTTCGTAATTATGTAAATACGTAGCAGCTATAGTGGTCGTTCAGTCCGTCCGTCTGTCTATCCACATATAACAACGCAAAAACTGCCCAACCGAATCGTTTGAAATTTAAAATACATAGTTATTACATAATTCTGTCGAGTTATTTCAAATTTTTGTGATAATCGGGTGCATAGATCAAGTACAGGGGCAATCAAAAATATTCAATTACATTATAGTCAATGGGGAAAAGTTTCAAATGTATTTTATACATTTGAAATTTAAAATGCATAATTGCTACATAATGTTGTCGAGTTATTTCAAATTTTATGAAAATCGGATGAATGGATCAATATCAATTTCAGGGACAATAAGAAGTATTCCGTTACATTACAGTCAATGGGGAAAAATGTTTCAAATGCATTTTAATGGTATTACACTCATTCGAAATTAATAAAATTTATATGCAACTATAAAGTAAATATTATAATATACATTTTACATAATTTGTGGTGCAAAGAACATTTGTTATTGATTTACAAGGCCACACAAAAGTATTCCATTACATAATGGTATAGGGAGAACATTGTTTGATGAGCGTTTTAATTGTAATTCACTATTTACAATTTTATGAGATGGATATATGAGAGTAGCATTTTTAAAACTTCGCTATCGTATGAACGCACCTCATTTGCTACGCTTCACGTGAAATTTCCAACTTGTTTTGATTTGATATGAGTTTTTAAGTATAACTAAATTTTTTCATATCGTATTGTGTGTATAAATGCTGTAGGTCATATACATGGTAACACAGCAGAAACTCCGCAGGTTAATTTAATTGAACAAAAGTAATTGAAAGGTGTTTTTTAAAAGAGTTATGTGTTTTTACACTGAACTGCGTTTAACAAACGAAGATTTACAGAATGTTGATAAATGATATACAGGGCTACGCAAAGAATTAGATACATGACTGACTGTGGAAGAAAATCTCTGGAAATTTTTTTGATTCCGTCCGTCAGTCTGTCTGTCTGTTCCGCGATAACTGCCGCAAAAAGCATCTGATTTCCTTGAAATTAAGTATGCACGCTCATAAGATGCGCGGATTTTGCTGTATAGTTTTTTGTTAAAATTGATTTATTTGTTCGGGAAATATAGTGCATTTTATTTTGCACCATAATGATTTTCAATTGTGATTCAGACTTTCTTCAAATCTCTATTTCTTCAAAGTAAACGGCGCGTTTGATTAGCGTAATTTTACCCTTTGCGGCGCAGGCCAAATTCATTGCTTAATTATTGAAATTAATGACTGATACCGGAATTTGAAAACAACTTTATTTGTAAATAAGAAAAGGCTATATTTCACTCATTCAATAAACAGTAATTTTTTAATGAAATTCCGGTGCCAATGTGGCGTTTGGAAATTGAAATTAAGTGATATATCTATGAAACCATCGCGCCGCAATTACGAAAAATTAAGCAGAAAGTCTGGCAGGCAGAAATGAAAGGCAGATAATTTCGTAAAATTGTGGTGTGCAATATAGCTTTGCGTCACACATAAAATATGTTAATATCATTACCTTTTCAACACTTTCCAACATAGTTCAAAAGTGCTTATAAATTCAGTTTGGCTGCTCGCAAGTCTGTGTATTTTTGCTCTATCTCGCGTAAATGTAATCCGATTGCTATAAAATTGATATATATCATTTTGGTTTACTGTGACATATTCTGTATATTCAAAATGAATAGTAAAGCATTTCCTCTTCATTCAGAGGGCCACTCAGAAGAAATCCTTCTATTAGATTTAGTTAGAGGTTTACAGGGGGAAATCGTTTGCTGTTTATTTTAAAAATATTTTAAACATATTGAAATTTATGTACATCACTGATGTTTATTACAGGGTTCTTACTAAGGTCTGTCTCAAAAGTTTAAGCACAAGCATAAAATGTCGATTTTTAAAGAATTATAAAAAGTTAGAATTAATAACATTTTTTTATTTTCAGGTTTCGTAACATTATTTAAATAAATAATATCAAAAATAGAAAAAAAATAAATTACATAGTTTTAAAAATATACAATAGAAAAATGTTATAAAAAACTGTCTCAAAATTCATGCACTAAGTCAAAAACAACCAGATTAATAATATTTACGGAACTTTTATTAACAAATTATTTTTGCGTGATCTGATTAGTTCAAATAAATGCGTCTCCATTGAAATTATTAGTTTTTGTAGGGTTTCTGGTGACAAAGACTATAGTGCTCTCTCAATGTCCTCTTGGAATTCTTCAATAGAGTCATACTGCTTTCCATTGCTGTAAACCTGCCGGGTTAAAATCTCCATACATTCTCAATCGGGTTTAAGTCTGGATATAAAGCTGGCTAGTCAAGAACTTTATCAATTTTCTGAGAAAACCAAAGTTTTGTAGAATGTGATACGTGGATTGAGGCATTGTCTTGTTGAAAAGTCCATTCAAGACCCCTCAAAATGTCACCGAATGGAAGCAAATGATATTTTAGCGTCTCTTGAGACTTTTTTTAATCTTGTCTTCTTTTTAGAAAAGCCGGAGAGGTTAGGCCATTGAATCCAAACGCCCCCAAAAACATAACAGATTTACAGCTTTGCGGCCTGCTGAAAAATGCCCTTGGTTCTTAACGTGAATCATGCCAATACGCGTTCCAAACATCAATGCCATCTAAGTTCCCCTTTTTCTCATAGCTGAATAAAACTGTAAGCCATTTGTCTTCGTAGGACATGTGCTTTTTAGAATAGTTCATTCTTGACTATTTGTGATGCAATTTGAGAGACGGTTTGCGAGCCATTTTTTTTAGTATGATGTAATCACACTCTATGTACAGTGTCTCACATCTATGTACAGTGTCTTTGGACGCTTGTACACTGAGATTATTTTCAATTTGCCGTATGGACATATTTTTGTCTAGATACCAATCTCCGTAGTCTCCGATCAGTCGCCATACGTGGTCGTCCCACATCTTAGTTTCCGCTTAAAATTATCATTTCTACAGAGTATTTGATACATACTTCACTTTTATGGAATTAAAACTTTTTCGACTTCAGAAACCGCGGTTTCCATTTAAAAACTTTCTAAATCTCATATTTTGTGAATTCTTTACCCTTCGGCATTTTATAAAAGTGAATAATTAATTTCTCTACCTTTTATATTTTTATGCAAGTGCAATATGATGTCATACCACGTCATTACACACGGCCTATCCCGTGTTACTAGAGAAATTTGCATAACATGCTTAAACTTTTGAGACAGCACGTCTTTAAGAAAAAAGAAAAAATAAATAAAAATGAATATATTTTTTATTTTAACTACCTAAAATGGATTATTTCATTTTATTTTGATTATATGTCGAGTATTTATTTTAGATTAGCATAAAATATTTACTTCTTCACTTCTTTTAAACCAGATTTGCAGAGTGCTTAAACTTTTGAGACAGACTCTATATGGCGACAAGTTAGTTGTTTAAGGCATTTTTAAGTGGAATATGAAGTTTTGGGAATAAGAAGTGATGTGACGCTGACAGTAAATATGAATAATAATTCAAAAATTCCCCTAAAGAAGAAGCTAAATGATAAAGAACGTAATTCTGTATTGCAATTTTTACTGCAACGTTTAAAAAAATGATCAATTAAGCTATAATGCTATAAATGCTACAGTGATTAACCACTTAATCTTCGCGCCCGAGACATTCACGGGCTGCAAGTTTCACTGCTTATATTCAAAATTGTTTGATTCCCACCACTTTTATCAAATAGTGTAATTGGTTTTATTTTGGTATCGATTTATTTGTCATTAAATAGATGGATATAATTTCTTTTTCAAAAAAGTGGTGGCAATAATGAATTTGAATTTTTAAACTGTATTTCAATGCGACCATTAAGTGGTTAAATTTAATTTTCATCGTAGTACTATCTCCTGTTTGTCGAAGCTGCCAAAGACATAAAAAATAAATGATAATGAAATTTACAATGTAAGATCCCAAAAAATTGGTAAATGTGGACGAAAAAAACCCCACTAAGCCGAAGAGAAACATTGCGAAGTTTATCTTGTGCTGTTGATATTCCTAAATCAACATAACACAGGATTGTCAAGGATGAAAAGATTTCGAAGCGTATTTCATCAGCAATTTTCCTGCGTATAATCCGCACTGGCGTATAATCTGCAGCCGTTAATTTTGGCCTTTGAAAAAAAATTTCAGCAGATAATCCGCACCGGCGTATAATCCGCGGATTATACGCCGCAAAAATACTAATAAATAAAGTTTCTATTGATTTAATTGTTCTATTTAAATGATAATTGTAAATAAAATAAGTAATTATAGGATAACTGCAAGTTAAAATAATAATTGATAGTATTAATAATATTTGACAATAGTTTAATAATTTTTTCCTTGTTCTTCTGCTATAACAGAAATTCGATTATGGTGATCGATTTTATTCGATCTATTACCAATAATATTTGACAATTTTTTAATACTAGCAGGTAAAAATATTATTTACTAATATAATTTTTACTATTTAATAATAAAATAAGTAAGAGACTCTTATTCCCTGAATATTTTTTTCCTTTTTATTTTACCATAATCGAAAATTCGATTATGGCAATCGATTATATTCGATCTATTACAATCTCTGCCTTTTCTGTTATATCCAGCTAAATTCAGCTGTGTAATTTAAGCAAAATTGTTTTTCCACGTGACAAATAAAAGAAGATTAAGCTAACAAATGATTAGATTGCAATTTTCGATCGAGATGAACTGAGAAACTCTGTATTCTTCCTAGAAGCATCCTGCAAAAAGACTAGACAAATATTCTTTAAAAATCGGAGGTCACTCCCACTAGAACGATATGTGAACCAATCACAAGCAGCTCCGCGAGTGGTTTCCCAAACAGACAATCATTTGATATGTTTACATTTTATAATTGCCGGTAGAAGTGGGAAATCAGTTCAGCTTGAAAAAAAATTTCATCAGATTATCCGCACCGGCAGATAATCCGCACTTGAAATTTTCGAGGTTTTTTAACAGATAATCCGCGGATTATACGCCGGAAAATACGGTAAGCCTTGTCTTACAGAAAAAAAGAAGCTAGTCAGAATTCGGTTTTGTTTACAGTATGTTCAAAGTAATGGATACTTTTCGGAAATTTTGGAAATTTCGGGAATTCATATCGATGAAAAATGGTTTTATAGTACGAAAACTAGTAATTCGTTTTACATCACCCTAGATGAAACTGAACCTTTGAGGCATTCCAAAAGCAAAAGGTTTATTACCAAATTAATGTTTTTGGTAGCGGTACCAAAACGAAGATGGCACTCAAATAGAAACAAAATGTTTGATGGAAAAATTAGAATATGGCCTTTTGTTTTCTCTGAAAATACAAAAAGAAATTCTAAAAATCTTGCAAAAGGAACTGTTGTGACAAAAATTGTCGAAAGTGTTAATAAGGTAGAAACCCGAAAAATGATTATAAAAAAAGTTTTGCGGGCAATACGTGAAATTTTTCCAATTAACGATAAATCGAGTTCTATATACATACAACAGGACAATGCCAAGACGTATTTTGTCAGTAGATGATCTTAGTATCACAAAAGAATGTTTAAAAGGTGGATGGAATTTACAACTACAGTGTCAAACTGCAAATAGTCCGGATTAAAATGTGCTTGATCTGGGTTTTTTAACGGAATGCAGTCATCGCAACATCAGATGTCCGTAAACAATATTGACAGTTTAATTGATGCTGTTAAAGTCGCTTTTCAAAATATAGAAATAGAAACGCTCTTTATGTATTTTTAACATTAAAAACATGTATGGTAAACATTATGATGTCAGGAGGAGGAACTCGCACAAAATAACCCAAATAAGGAAAAACTTTGTTGTCAAAATCTCCTTTCGCGAAACTTGGTATGTAATTCCGAAACTATATTATGTGCAAGAAATTCTTTAAATATCATTTAAATTTTGTTTTATTTCCGATTAAATTATCATAACTTGGTATTTTCATTCTCAGTTTTTACTTTCTGCAAATGTAGCATTTATTTTAGACAAATTTTTTGGAGATAATTTACCGGCTTCGCACGCTTTTAAGCCACGTAACGTTTCCTAGGGATTCCACAGCCATTATATTAACCAAAAATTATTTTCTTCTTAATGAATTACCGATTAATTAGATAGAAGATAGTTCTATGCGATTACTGGTGGGAAAATCCTTAAAAATTGAGCGTGGTTTAACCCTTTCAGGGGCAAGGTATTTCTGCTCCAAAAATGTTCAAATAATTGATTCACACCACAATTTAAGAACAAACTTATTTGAAAATAACTAACAAGGAAGGTCTCCATTGGGGGCATACTCAGAATTTTTTGAAAAAAATACGAATTAAACTACTCATGTAGGTAATAAAGGATCAGTGAAAATTAGCGGCGGAATTACATTATTAGATATGTAAAAAAATAAAATAGTTTGGAATAATTGGCGTGAAAAGCTGAAAGCGACGCGGGATTTGGCGTACAGTGCATTTCCTCGCCAAAAGCAGACGATTTTAACGAATCTGAAAATTGATTTCAATTGACTTCACTGTTAAAAATCTGCAGCATTTACTGCAACGTCACTCCACTACTTTTAAAGAATATCTCTCTTCTGACCAATGAGAATGCTCCATAGCACCGTGAATTGGCCGTGTCATACACTGTTAAAAATCTGCTGCATTTTGTTGCAACGCACTCCTCCGCTTGTATATAATATCTCTATTCCAACCAATGAGAAAGCTCCATTTCACGGCCAAGTAACCGTTTTCTATACAAACAAGGGAGTGCGTTGCAACAAAATGCAGCAGATTTTTAACAGTGTATTTTTCAATTTGGAACAATTTTAATCAATTTAAATTGTGTTTTAAATGATAAAATATATTAATTTCATTTTGTTTAAGTACGTATAAACGTATGTGACAAAATTACACTTAAAGTAAAGTAAAAATGCAAAACTAAAATTACTTAAACTAAACTTATTTAAATAAATTGAACATAGAAAGTTTTTTCTTTAAAAAGTATTCGAAGCGTAAAAGCGTATTTTTCAAAATTTCGTTTTTTCGCCAACCGGAGATAAATCGCCAAATAAACGAAATTTTTATTATTTTTTTACGGACGTTATAAGGAGATACCGCCGAAATGTTTTTTATAAACATGTATAACTATATGAGAAGAACATTCTGTAATTTTTTCAGATTTTTCAGAGTATGCCCGTATGGAGACCTTCCTTGTAAGAGCTGTTTTTTGCGCATATTATAAAATCGAAATTGTACTAAAATTTTTCTGGTGCCAGTTCGCAATTGGAACAGTAATATTAAGTGTTTGCAGACTGCAAACACCGCCCTTGAAAGGGTTAAGAGCGCGCAAACCTTGTATCTTTAAAATTAATTTGGTTACTGATTTAAGAAAAGGCGGAGGGAATGTTTGGTAAGTAAATGTTATAGATTGATAGCATATCATCCTGAAGTATCTGAAAAATGTTCAAACAAAACCATAAAATCATTATTATCAATAATCAGTACAAAAGTATTTAAATGTAGCAACTAATTTGGGACAGAGGGAGTAAATAACATTATTGATTAAAAACACCATAAACGAAAAACTAAATATATTATCCGAACTTAAACTATAATAACTTAAATCATAACGAGAACTTGACGGGGAAAAAAAAAGAGAGCAAAGAAGTCGATCAGGGAATGGCATTTATACTATCTCAGAAACAAAATGGGACGATTCTACTTCTGAAAAAGGGAAGGTCTAAGACTAGCCAATTACGGAACACCTAATGCCATCTATCGAAGCCTCATGTCGAAACTTAGTTAATTTATGTTTTAAACTCAAAATAACCATAAGTGACAAGTAAAATCGGCTGATTAGCCAACAAACTCAATAAAGAATCCCGAGTTACTATTCTATGTAACTTGGTTGCAATACCAAAAGATACAAGACGTTCTTTGCATATAAAAATATGTGCATACTTCTTTCTGCATTTACTGAGTACTATTTGTACAAGATTTTTCTTTTTAAACCTTTCCAATGCTATCACTTCACAAGCATTCATTAAAAAAATAACGGTCAAACGTTGTACCATAATAAAATGTATGTGCTATAAGCGTAATTTTTTTTTCCAACCACCTTCGTCGTTCCAAGCCCAAGCTCGCACTCTGATTGGTTGTTGCTCTCGGCACTGTTTTCACGTAACTTGGCGATGATCATACTTGGCGTAGCGATAGATGCTTCCGTCGAGTTGATTTCCTTCGGAGCCGAGTACAAAGTAAACCGAGTACAAAGTAAAAATTTGTGTTTAAAAACTTTTAAAGAGTACAGCTTTCAGTAAGACACGTTCCATCCAATCCAATGCTGCAAGAGAAAAGTTACTTTGTGCTCGGTTCGGTAGGAAATCAAACTCCTCGACGGAAGCATCTATCGCTACGCCAAGTATGATTATCGCCAAGTTACGTGAAAACAATGCCGAGAGCAACAACCAATCACAGTGCGAGCTTGGGCATGGAACGACGAAGGTGGTTGGAAAAAAAAATTACGCGTGCTATAACCAATTTCATTTTCAATGCTAAAGTGTTGAAATAAATGAATTTACCTGGGTTGCCTGTTTAGACTCTACTGTCAATTTAAAAACTTCAAAGTCGCATCATTAATGTTGAAAGAAAAATTTTTACTTTAGGTATATCGCGCCGTTACATACCGATTTTACTGTTTCAGTCGGTCTAAAACGTAGTAGGTAAAAAAATACACACTATTTCTGATTTAAAGCTTTATTTTTTACATATTTATGTTTGATTCAATTTTAATATGAAGACGAAATTTGATGATTAAACAAAGGAATTAAAATACTGCATCATCATTTTCCGCGTAACGTTTCGCGTTAAAACCGAAGACAGCTTCAAATTCTTTATCAATTTCGTTTTCATTTTGAAACTGCTGGTGATAATGAGATGTTTCTTTTAATGTGTGTCCTAAATTTTCTATGTTTGTCGATGCTATACGGTACCACGGATCTTCCAAGTCAGATTCTTTGACTTTCACTCCAAAAGCACTTTCAAAATCGACTTCGAAATCCGAACTATTCTCTAGGATCAATGAGCCACCTAGCATACCATTCTTTTCTACACGCAATTCAGGAATTTTTACACAATTTTCCCTCTCACTATCACAAGATTCCAACTTTTCTATTGTCTCCTGACGATTTTTATCTAATCCTTCAAGCATTGGACCTTCCCGCAGCATATACTTTTCTAATGGACATGGGGTACCTTTTCTAATTATTTTTTGTTTACAATCCATTAACTCTTCTTTATTTAGCGACATCTGGTTATCCTTTTTGAAATAATTCATCAGAATGCCTGGAGACGCTGGACAATTATTTGAAGGGAATTTAACACCTTGGTTGGATATTTCTTCGCTATTTTCTTCATATTCATCTATTTTTGGACTGAATCTTATTTCATTTTTAAACGCTCCTCCAGAATGTCTGGGAAAAATAGGGTGTCCAAAGTCAGGATCTTTCGTTGGGGGAAACTGACCACCTTTTTCAGAAATTCTTTCATTTTCTTTAACCTCGTCTCTCCTCTGTGTCATTTCTTCATCATTTTGAGAATACTCCTTCGGCTTTTCTGGTGATAAAGGACCCTCGAAGATCGTAGTTATTTGTGGATAAAACTGAAAATCTTCGTTAGATACTCCGTTGGCTTCTTCCTTGATTCTATCTCTCATGCCATCATGATGTTCAAACTCTTCAATCAGCTGTTCTACAGACACGTTCATCGCAACACATACATCCTGAGCAAGCGCTTTAATATAGTCTCTCCTTTGTGGAATTTTCTCATCATTTATAGAATACCCGTATAGCTTTTCTAAAGGCATTGGTCCCTTGGAGATTGTGGTTGTTTGTGGATCTAACTGAACATCTTCGTTAGGTATTTCGCTCTCTTTTTCCTTACTTTCATGTGTCAACCCATCATCATGTTCAAATTTTTCATCCAGCTGTTCAACAGGCCAGCTCATTGCAACACGTATTTCTGGAGTAAACTCGTCCGTTTGATCAGCGGTTTCATTCTCATTCGATTTTTCACAGCTTTGACATACCTCAGCTGACTTATCCTTCTGTTTTCTATGAAGCAAAGGGCAGAAAGTAAACAATACAAATATAAAACGATAAGATAGAAAATATAAAAAATATACTTTTCAGTAAACAACAAATTTTCGTATTTCTTTCCCAAGTAAATTTTTAAAACTACGCTGTTAAAAATTTGAAACTTTTGCTTGATAGAAATTCCACTGCTTTTATAGAAAGCGATTACTTCACTGTATTATGGAGCATTCTCATTGGTCAAAATAGAGTTATTCTATAAAAGCGGTGGGGTGATGCAGCAAAAGGGCCGAATTTTTTTACAGTATACTTAAAAGTTTATCAACAGATTTTTCTTAACCCTTTCCGGATTGGTGCCCCTTAAAATGACACCAAATTTTAATTTTATTTGCACCAAGAATATTAAATTATATTTTCCTTTTATAACATACCTGAAACAAGTTAGTTCGTATTTTCTAATACATCCCTTTATTAGCCGTTTCTCTGATTTGCCTGTACGTCATACGGACAACTTTTTTTGCCAATTATTATGTTCCCGTACCATGTACAGATATCCATATTCCAATCATGATTTATTATTTTCACCAGTACAATTTTATTGTAAATTTTGCATTTTTAATGAGAGCATTTTCCTGGATCAATTAGGCAAAAAGGTACTACTTTGTTATCTCGTCGACCAATTTCGCCAAATTACACAAATCGCCAATCTAATACCGTAATTTCGGGTGTATAAGCAATTCTTTCAATGTATAAACAATTCTTTTTCGACCCAGAATTTTTTTAAAAATAAGTGTAACTACTTAGATCGCCGTAAATATTTGTCTTCAATCACTAAATAAGATTTCTGGGTCCAAAAAGAATTGTTTGATCCGCGGCTTATACACCCGAAATTACGGTACAAATAAAAAGTCGAAATAAAAATCACTTAATGACATTTTAAACACGTGTATCGTATTCAGTGTCATTCAATGTGACATTCATGATCATCCATAATTGGCATTTAATCTTATAGTTTGGCGATAGTTTTTTGATCGACAGCATAAGCTAGTAATATCAAACAGTTTTATTCCGCGCTGAAAAGGGTTAAGACTTTTCTAATATAATTTTCTTGCCGACTACCTAAAAATTCGTGGTAGCTCGGGATGGATTTCCATTCTTTATTTACCATCGTTCGGTGTTTTCTTGATCATATTCCGGTACATCTTGAATAAAATAAGATCCCGAGAGAATGTGCCGATCTTAAAAGGACCGGGTTTCCTCATTTTTCAGTCCTATCGCTTTTCGCGAAATGTCTTTCATGTCTTTAAAATGTCTTTCATAGATTATTCTTTTTTTTCGTAGTTTTAGAAATCTAAAAGTGCTTCTTCTGGTTTTCAAATTCAACTGTAATTCGTTTTATCTTCTGATATTAAAAGAGCAAGTGAAAAATAGCCTAAAGTAGAATTGCGCAAGACCATAATTTATTCATAAGCTGATCATCACAAAGGGAAATTTGTATACTCAAACGATTAGTAACTATGTTTTTTCGTGCAAATTTTATAAAAATACATTTTGAACAATTTTTGAGAGCTTATCTTGTAACTCTACATATCTCTACATATCTCTACATATTGTTATCTCTTGAGCTTATTTATTTTGAGTTTTCGTGTTGTATATTGAGGGTCGATCATTAAAAGAAAAAGATGACAGCTTTATAATAACTATTTAACCGTTTGAGTTCTGGTGGGTAAATTTCTTCAAAATTGAAAATGTCATATTGACACCAGTATTTTCCAAAGGAAAAATTCTATTTACGCTATCAGAGGAAAAAAAAATTCATTAAGTCTTTTTCAAATAAATTTGATCGAATATTCCGGTGACCACTGTGATATTTTGGAAATAAAATTCAACCGTCAGAGCTCAAATTGTTAACCCTTTGTTGCATAGGCTTAACACTAAAAAATTCATTGCTGAAGTGTTGAAATTGATGACTGACACCGGAATTTGAAAACAGCTTTATTTGTAAACAAGAAAAAGCTATTTTGCAGGAATTTAATAAACCGAATTTTTTTAAACCAAAATTCCGGTGCCAATGTGGCATTTGGGAACTAAATTCATTAGCATTTGGGAATGAATGTTTGTCCGCTGTAGTGGACAGTATGCAACAAAGGGTTAAATGTACTTATTTTATTAACCTTCCTACCCAGTTCAAATTTTGCTCAATCCGGATAAAACATTTCACACCAGAATTGTTATTAAAATCATTTTAATATATTAAATTGACTAATATTTCTGAATCTATTATTTAACTTTCTTTATGACAAAAGTTCTGGTTCGAATCGTATAAAATAAATTATAGTCATGGGTCGATTAGACCCATTCAGGGTAGGAAGGTTAAAGCCTGCCGTTTGCAAATTTTTGATTCTAAACTTTTTTGTCTCGGGTAATGTCACATGTTCATCATTTTGATGCATAGTATACATCAGAAAACTATGACAGATCTTAATGACCTCATTTATCGTTACAGAAATCCTAACAATCTGTTAACCCTTTGAGTGGCGAAGCACTTCTATTCTTAAAATGCAGAAATGATTGGTCGACACCAGAATTTAAAAACAAATTCATTCCAAAATGCATAATAAAAAGCTGATTTTCACGTACTGGATAAAAATTAGAATTTTCATTTCAAAATATTGGTGTCAATGTAGCATTTTGCAATTAAAATTAAGTGGGGTATATTTTAACCACCGCCCTTCAAGGTGTTGAAAATCTCTATCGCATGTATAGTATACATGTATAAAAAGTATTAAAGAAAAGAAACAAAAATAGACATATAATTTCCTATCACATCATAGGCTGCTATTTTTACTATTTCAGTATTATTATTATTATTCGAAAAGAAAAATAATTTATATTTATCATGCAATTTATTTATTTTTTTATGTTTCAGTAATCGTGGGAAGGAATTTTAAATATAGCTTTTACGGTCATTCTTGCCAGATGACATCATTGTGTCATTATTGTGAAGATCTACGGAGGTGCTTAAAGAAATACCTATATTATAAAGGCGTCATGCATACGTCATTTTGCGAATGGCAACACTTTCCCCTGCAATTTCGATTTTGCAATTTTCGCTACTGCAAATTTTACACTTCTAAACATCGCACATTTTAAATTTTTTCACCGTCGAATAGAGAAAAAAATGTACTTTTAAGTGCAATTTGTTTGGAAACTGTATCTCATTTTGTTTTTTAGATTTAATTTTTTTACAGTTTTTAGAAGCAATTTTGCCATTGTGGAAACGGAACTACTCCATTTTCTCTTAAAATTGAAAAGAAAAAAAAATAGAAATTAAAATGCGCAACACTTTCCCATGCAATCTCGGTTTTGAAATGTTCGGTACTGCGAATTTTACACTTCTAAACATCGTACATTTAAAATTTTTACACCGTCGTATAGAGAAAAAATATATACTTTTAAATGCAATTTGTTTCAAATCTGTATCTCAATTTCTTTCTGAGCTATTATTTGTTTTATAATTTTTTGTACCAATTTTGTAATTGTGGTAACAGAATCACTCCACTTTTTCTTAAAATTTAAAAAAGAAAATTAAATGCTTATACAATTTCAAAAGTATCGCCTGTTATAAAATCCGGTGAATTTCGGTTTTATTTTGTTTAATAATTTGAATAATTGGGTTTTATAGTATTTTGTTAATTTTAGCTTAAAATAGTATTTGTTTGATAGTTAGACTGAACAATATATGATGTATTTTTTACTGTAACTAATTGTGTAGATTTATTATAAATCAATGAAACAGTTCTTTCTTAAAGATTTTCTTTCGTCGAACTTCCACGGGTTCCACCTCGTTCATATAAATTTTTGTTATTCTTAAAGTGCAGAAAATTTCAGCCAATAATATTCCACGAACATGATAATCACAGGGAGTTTAAAATATACACATATCTAGCACACTTTGTTTTGATAAACGATTAAGAATAAAGACTTTTGTCTTATTTATGGGGTATCACTCTGCAATAAAATAAGGCAAAAACCACTATTTTTAAATTTTGCTACTTAAGTTTAGTAACGATATCAGAACTACGCATATTTGACACAGATGTCATATACACATCATATTTGCACGCATTTTTTTACACCAATTTGACGAAAAATTTGTTTTTTGAATATATGTTACAATTTGCATGCAATAACAGCATGTAATTTTTATTGCGATACAAAAATAAAATAACCTGCAAAAATGAAAGCGATTCTAATATTTTAATAACAAGGAAATAAAAATAAATAAATTTTCGTTTGATATAAATAATTATTGATGTGGTATATAAAAAAAAATAATCTAAAGAATTAAAATGAAAAATAACAGTAAAAATACATGAATTCAATAAAAAAGGAAAAAATAAATTAATAGTTACAAATAATAAATTTAATAAGTAACCAAACTGTAAATATAATTTTCACAGTGAATCGTAAATATTAATACTTAAGCCATATTGAATGCATGCTTTTGCTTTATTTAAATAACACATTTTACTGAAATCTTTAAGTTTTCCATTTTATTTCCCTAACAATTGTTATAAACTTATTTAAAGGGTCTTCTCCATGGCACAGATGTGCAGTGCAGTGCCAAATTGGTGGTCGAAAAAACACCTGCAAATGTGGTGGGTACATGACATCTGTGCACATATTTTTCACTACTGATATTATACCAAATTTCTAATAATATGCAATGTTAATGTAAATGTAAATACATATTTCTATTGATGTATACAAAAATTCAGCGTCATATCACATAAGTGGTAAGCATTAGAAAATTGTATTAATTAAAAATAAACTTACTTTCTGCGTTGAAAAATTCCACGCAATATTTTTAATAATTTCATAAGGTACCTGATGTAATATTACTTAGCCTGAAATATGTTTTATTGTAGAGATCTTATGACATATAATTTTAGGTACGTAAACGGAGCTATTTTGAGGGAAAGTGAACTATTAATTTAGAAAAACTTGGTTGTATTTGAACAATAGAAAAGATATTGGTATATTGTTGAACACATTGTTGCAAGATAATAACATTGTTAACTCAGAATGCATTTAAAGAAATACGTGATCTCAAAAACTCTACTGCTGGCTGATTGTTGCTGTGAAATAAAAAAAAAAATCTCCTTCGTCATTCTTGTTAGATTCTTGTTAGGTTATTATGTCGCTTATTGCAAACAATTACGGAGAAATAAAAATATAATTATAAAGATGAAAAAAGAATAATTTAAAGTAGTATCACATGAACCGAATGAGCGCATGTAATAATATTTCAAAGTACACTGGTGTCCAAAAGTTAAGCATAATTGATAATTAAGTAATTATTTTTAAGTAATGAAAGAAATATGAATCGGAATGTACTAAAACTCCAGGTGTGTAAAGAAAATAGTACGCGTCACATATTTTCGCGAAGAGTTTTCCCCGAAATCGAACAGGGGACCCTCAACAAATTGAAAAAGAACGAAGATCTTTTGGATAACCCTGTCAAAACTAATCTAGCAAAAGCGTTCAAACTGCAGATTATGATTAATTGGCTTATTGCAATGTACTGTGTTAATTTTTACAAGGCTAGCATGTATACTCGTAGAGAAATTAAGGTTTTTATAAAAACAGTCCTAAGTTTTTAGCTCACAGGCTATCATAGCCTGAGAGCTTATGTGCCCGTCCGTTCTGTATGTATGTTCGTATGTGCGTAACGCGATAACTCATGATAAAAATATCCGATCCACTTGAAATTTTGTATGTAGGTATATCCTGACAAGGCGCTTCCCTGATTAGTTTTTGGAGTTCATTCGATATGTATAAGAGGGGGAATGGGGGGCTCATGCCCCCCGTTAGTTGATATAAATGGGATTTCCATGCAGAAATAAGTTTTCGTTCAAAATTTAGATTAGGATCATTCTGATGAGGCGATTCCGTGACTGTTATTAGGTGTTCATTGAATAAGTATAAATAGGGGGAACAGGGGCTCTAAAGCTCCCCCCCCCCGTTAGTTGATATAAATGGGATTTTCATGCAGAAATAAGTTTTCGTTCAAAATTTAGATTAGGATCATTCTGATGAGGCGATTCCGTGACTGTTATTAGGTGTTCATTGAATAAGTATAAATAGGGGGAAAAGGGGCTCTAAAGCCCCCCCCCCCGTTCGTTGATATAAATGGGATTTTCATGCAGAATTAAGTTTTCGTTCAAAATTTAAATTAGGATCATTGAAATGAGGCGATTTCGTGACTGTTATTAAATGTTCATTGAATAAGTATAAATAGGGGGAACAGGGGCTCTAATGCCCCCCCCCCCCGTTAGTTGATATAAATGGGATTTTCATGCAGAATTAAGTTTTCGTTCAAAATTTAAATTAGGATAATTCTGATGAGACGATTCCGTGACTGTTATTAGGTGTTCATTGAATAAGTATAAATAGGGGGAACAGGGGCTCTAAAGCCCCCCCCCCCGTTAGTTGATATAAATGGGATTTTCATGCAGAATGAAGTTTTCGTTCAAAATTTAGATTAGGATCATTCTGATGAGGCGATTCCGTGACTGTTATTAGGTGTTCATTGAATAAGTATAAATAGGGGGAACAGGGGTTCTAATGCCCCCCCCCCGTTAGTAGATATAAATGGGATTTTCATGCAGAATTAAGTTTTCGATCAAAATTTAGATTAGGATCATTCTGATGAGGCGATTCCGTGACTGTTATTAGGTGTTCATTAAATAAGTATAAATAGGGGGAACAGGGGTTCTAATGCCCCCCCCCCTTAATTTATATAAATGGGTTTTTCAAGCAGAATTTTCAGATTTCGTTCAAATCTCTGAATAGTTTTGGAAGTCTAATGGTTAAGTATAAAAGAGGGGGATAACTCCTTTTAAATTATATAAATGCCAAATGGGTTTTTATTAAGAATTATCTAATTTGCTCTGAATTTTGGATATAGATTTTTTATATGATAAAGCATGTCTTTGATAGTATAGGAGGTTCAATGATTAAGTATAAAAAAAGAGGAAAGGGGAGAGCTGTTTCCCCTTCTTATTTTTTTTTCGAACGGAATTAACCCTTGAAAATATAAGGCTTTAATGTACAATTAGTATTTGTAGCCTGTGAGCTCAATGCCATCAGTTTAACTGGGCAGTATTCTTTTTATTTGCTTATAATTTGCAGAGTTCTTAATATAAAATAATGTTCTTTTTTGAAAAAATGACAAACATCATTGTACACAATACCCTGTCATCAGAATTAAAAAATAATAAGAATTGTATGACAAATGAGCAAGTTTACTAAATAATTTTTTACTGCGCATGCGTGAACGCTATTAAAATTTCATTTGCATATTATGTTAGTTAAATGTATAGAGCAACTTTTGTGAAAGTCTCAAAAACATAGCTTAAAAATTCTGAAAATTATCGTTGATAGAATGAGATCAAAATCCTTTATTCCCTAAATGAAGCAAAAAGATGAGGGGCTGTATCCATATTCCATTGTTTAGTGCCTACACAATATTGCACGTACAACTATATTTAGGAAAAACCCCTGATTTTTTTGCTTCCTTTAGGAATAACGGATTTTGAGCTGATTCTATAGGCGACCATTTTCAGAATTTTCAAGCTATGTTTTTGAAACTTTTACAGGAGTTGCTCTATACATTTAGCTAACACTATGCAAATGACATTTTGATATCGTTGAGGCATGCGCAATGAAAAATTATTTACTAAACATACTCATTTTTCATACAATTTTTATTATTTTTAAATTCTGATGACAGGTTATTGTGTACAATGTTGTTTGTCATATTTTCAGAAAAGAACATTATTTTATAATAAGAACTCTGCAAATTATAAGCAAAAAACTTGGAAAAATTTAGGACTGTTTTTATAAAAACCTTAATTTCTCTACGAGTGTACATGCTATCCTTATAAAAATAAACACAGTACATTACAATAAGCCAATTAATCATAATGTGCAGTTTGAACACTTTTGCTATATTAGTTTTGACAGGGTTATCCAAAAGATCTTCGTTCTTTTTCAATTTGTTGACGGTCCCCTGTTTGATTTCGGGGAAAACTCTTCGTGAAAATATATGACGCGTACTATTTTGTTTACACACCTGGAATTTCACCACATTTCGATTTATATTTCTTTCATTACTTAAAAATAATTACTTAATTACCAATTATGCTTAACTTTTGGACACCAGTGTATATCATTATTAACATTTAACTTTTTTTCGATTAAAAACTGTCAAATTTTTTATAAAAAATCCACTTTTTAATGAAAATTGAGCGTTCATTTTTTAAATACCCTAAAGTACCCCATTTATTTATCCTTTTCGAAGAGCTCTATGTGGGACAATAAAAGTGAACGCCCAATTTTTATTAAAAAATGGTTTTTAATTGAAAATTGAGATGATTTACTAAATTAAAAAAAAACTTATCAAATTATAATAATACATGTATAATTTGAAATATAACAACTCACGCTCTCTCGATTCATATAACATAGATGTCCACTTACATGGCTTTTTCGTACCACTAAAACTAAATAGAATTTTTTTTACCTTGTTTGATCGTTGGAAATTGTTAGATTTCAGGGATGTTTTAAGTAGAAATTTTCTGTTATATTCTATTTTAGTAGTAGGAAAAATCAACATCAGTAGTCCGCTATGATGTAATACTATTAAATGCGTTATTAGCTTAAAACTTTTCTTCAATTCACCCAACACTGGAATATCGTGGAAGGTCTGTCTTAACATAGTTCTTTTCTATTAATTGATACGCCATAGTAAAATCATTATTCGTCTACAAAAAGTTTTTTTTGAATTTGAATCTGTATAATTTTTAGTGGATTTTAAACTGAAACATATGTAGTAAAGTTAAATTATTGTAATTCTTCCTTATATTCTTTCATTATTTAACAGGCAATAAAATTTTAATAAAATTTTACTCTTTCAGAGGAAGTCAAAATACTGGATATTTATTATTTAAGAAATTCGTTTGAATATTTTGGTGTCAGTCAATTATGTTATCCGTTTGGGAAAAGAATTCTGCTTCTGAAACTTTTTTTTTCTTATTAAAATTTGCGGAGTTTTCGGAAAAAAAGAAATTCAGATTCTAATATGCGCAATTTTACGAAAATCCGAGATAATCAGAAGAATGAATTTTGTTCACCCACATAATCAAAATGTCCCACCGTGCGTCGTCTCAAGAGGGTGCGAGCCCATTTTAAGCAGCTGTGAGAGAAAAAATATAATTATTTTTTCAGTCACAGAGAGAGAGAGAGAGAGAGAATTCTACTTTTTTAAAGCCACCACGGATTAAGCGGAGTTCGGACTAAAAGGACTCTGATTAGCGGGATCTACTGAACATTAAAATTATTTTTCAAACACGTTGAAGTGATACATAAGATTTTTTTTTTTTTATCTCTTTCACTTGACACATCAATGTCATCTTTTCGTCTTTTTAATCAATCACCGACAGGAATTTACATTGTTTTTTTTTTTTTTTTTTTTTTTGCTGTTTTTGTATTTTTATTCCAAATGAATGTCAATTGTGGAAAAAAAATAAACATATCCTATCAATTTCGCGACAAATTATTGTTGAAGAAAGTGACTGGTACCAATCGATTGGAAATGATGTCTGCTTATAAATCAGGTATATAAAATTTATTTAGTTGCCATCTACATGTCAAATGAAGCAAAAATTTTCTTTTTTCCTAAATATGTTAATACGTAGCACCCATAGTCTCCGTCCATCTGTCAGCAAATAGCAATGCAAAAACTATCAAACCAAATCGTTTAAAATTTTAAATAATTACATAATTTTATCGAGTCATTTCAAATTTCATGAAAATCGGACGAATACTTCATTTATAGAGACAATCGAAAGTATTCCGTTACATGACGGTCAATAGGAAAAAAAAAACAATGTATCTTTATATATTGTACTTGTACTGGGAAACATTATTCAGTCTTTTGAGAAATTACGATGCTGAATAATAACAATCCTTGGAACTCTGTGAGACAACGAAAGTAATGAAGGAGGTACTTTCTCATAAATTTCGTCTAGAGAATTAATTGAAACCGTAAAAATTATTCGGCAATAGATGTCTACTTTAAAATTGGCTTACACAAAACATTGCATTTGAAAGATTTATATTCATATTCAAGTTCGTAGGCCTCTCCATTCGGCGGCCACGATGAATGAAAAAAAAGGTTGGTAAATGCCGAGGTCATCTATGTATCTTTCACTTAGCTTACGGAAAATTCGCTTCGTTTTCTTAATACTCATGCGTTGTCCATTTCAAATGTACATTATTTCAAATATGCCGAGCTTTCGAGTTTACAACCAACATTTTAATTAAAAAAATATTTTTTTTTATTTATTTGAAGTATTAGAACGATTCAACAGAACAATTTCTCTGAAATAATAATGGCGTGCAAAAAGCCTCAAAAACTCAGAATATAGCTTTTTAGTCGAAATAGACCCGAGCATCTTAGCAGAGTTAATGTAATTGAGTGTCATGTGAAAACGTATTTACTACCTCAGACAAAAAAGTTCGGTGTATGAATTCAGAACGACCGATCTGGCAACACTGGGTAAGCAAAACACTGCACCTGCACAGAGACAAGTGTTGACCATCTTCCCCCACCGTTGTTCAGTTTAGCGTCGTTTATGTTCTGTGTAAGACGTGCTTTACAAAGTGCTTGTTCAGAGTGTTGGTTCTTAACTGAGAACAGGAAAATGAACGAACAAAAAATCAGTTTAAAGTTTGGTTTTAAGCTTTGCAAGACACTGAAAGAAATTCATGAGGGATGGTGCAATTTGAACATTCACCATACTCGCCATATCTCAATCCTCTAGACTTCTTCCTATTTTCACCGCTCGAACTTTCTTTGAAAGAGGTTTGATTATATTCTTGACAACCAACGAAACGTGACGAAGCTTTTGCACTCCATTCCAAAAGAAGGCTTCTTTCGAATTTCCCAGGTCATGTATAACAGATCTCAGCGGTGTATGACTATTGGGTGATGACAATTTCAAAGGATGGTATGGTAACTTCGTTAACATTTCATATACATTAATGTTACAGGACTATTCACCGAACTTTATTGTCAGAAGTTGTAGTTTGAAGAATATCCTATAACTCTAAATGCAGTAAAAAAAGAAAAATTAAGATGTCTTAGATGTCTCATCAATCATATCAGATAGTTGCACTATCTTTGTTGTCAGTGTTCGCTGAAATAGCTATTGAAAAATCTTTTTTCATTAACTGACTATAGATTTTTTGTTTACATATATATATAAACTGTTTACTCTAAGTTTAGTTTAAAATTAAAAAACGTTTCAGTTTATATTTTATTATTTTCATCTCCGCCAAAGAAATTGATATTTATCCTACGAATAGAAATGTATTTTCAAACGAAAACAGTCCAGACCATAGATGGAAAATAGGATCTCATGTTGAATCTTATTTGCAAATGTATTTTTCTTTCCCAGAAATGCTTACATAAAACTATTGTCCTTATTAGATCACAGATAATTACTAAAAATTCTATGATATATAAAAAAAAGATTGTTTTTAAAAAAAGAAAGGTACGAACATTGGATATGTCACATGACCGCGAGCCAGCGATCTTCCAACCGAAGTATCCCCGATAACTCCGGTCAAAGTAATTTATCGAAACAATCTTTTAGTCACTTATTCAGGAGATCGAGTGGTAAGGGAAAATTACAGTCGAAAAAAAAGAGGAAATCGCCAGTGGGTCATTTTCTCTTAACAGAACAACATACATTTTTTAAAAAATCATGTTTTTTTCCACTTAAAATCGGTTTCTATTGCACTTAGACAATGTCTCTAAGTAATAAAATAGAGTCAGCAAAAATCTTTTACAATATTAAATACACAAAAAAGAATTTTTAAATTTCAAATAGGCAGGGGAATGACAACCAGATTCATGTGAAATGACGAACAGTGATAGGGAAAAGAGAAACAGGTATAACTAGAAATTATTTCATTTATTTCACAGATTTTATGGTAAATAAGAAAACATTATTATAAACAAAAGCTGAGAAGTAGTTTTATTTTGAAACCTTATTGTACTGGTGATATTGTTTACAAACATAGCAGATAAATTTTGATTAACTCTTTTTCAAATTCTAGTACCGAAACTTGAGCAGTAATTGTTTAGTTTGACTTTATTGTTTTGAATAAACTTTTTCTTCTCTACTGTTTTTATCAGTGTAAAAATTTAAGTCAGTTTTCGATTGAGTAGATGAACACTGTCCATATTCTCTTGTTTTACGCCGTATATAATCTACAGCACAATATGTAAAAATTTAGTTAAACTTGAAACTCATAACACAACAAAAAAAGTGCATTGCTAGCAATCATCTCTAACAGTGACAGTGTTTCAGTTGCAGTATGGTATCCGAAAACTTTTGCATGTCCTCGTAAAGACTATGCACATTCTGTGGTACAGGGCAACTCACAGTAAAATATGTGAAATAACATGATTAAAATACGCCGAAACAAAGTAAATGAATAGTAAACTTTTTTGCACAGGATATTGCAAAAGATTGTATATTTTATTGCACTTCAGAAAATGAATATCGATTTTATTCTGTTTGAAATGCTGTAATACCATTAAAATGCGCTTGGAGCTATTTTTTCTCATTGGTCACCTGTGATTAATAAAGATTTGCACCAGAAAAAAATTATAAAATTTAACTCTTCTAACTTTATTTTAAAAAAAAGGGAGAGGTTTGTAGTCCTTATTTCCCTTATTTCGAAATAATTTTTTCCAAATTTCCGGTCAGAGTTCAGTGTTGCACAAACACAATTCCAGGGCTGCCACAGGCGACTATTTTAATATTCTTTTCGCACCAGTATTTTTCTTGCAAATGTTGTCAAATATTTCTGTTTATCCCTTTCTGGCACACTGTGCCCGGTCTAGAATACTTATTTTTAATTCCAAACTTATAAACGGCACCAACAATATTTTAGTAAAATTCTACTTTTACCGTAAAAATTTGAATTGGGGGTTTCAAAAATCTAAAAAAAATTCGTTTGTAATTTCCGGTGTCAGTCGATAATTTCTCATTTTACTAACAGATTTTGCCCGCGCTGGATACGGGTTAAAAGAAAGGGGTGCCAGTTAGCATTAAAAAATTGTCGCCCGTGGCAGCCCTGCAATTGGTTGCTCCTCAAAGGGTGAAAAGCTTAAAAAATTACTCTCGCATGGAATATTAGAAAATACTAAACCGATTTGAAAATTAACGTTGGCAAATAATGGCGACCTTTTCAACTTAGACATTTTATTTTGTTTCCACTATTATTAGGGGGATGGTACGTCGTTATACAATGACCGTGGAAAAAAAGATGATGGTTAATATTTAACATAAATAAATACTAAGAAGATGGTATCGAAAAAATTCAATCTTTTAAAGGAACACTGAAATAAACGTATGAATTGAGCATAAAAATTTCAAAACTTTTTTCAAAATTATCTTGCATAATTGGTTTTAGTTGTTCTTTTTAATATCTGTCTCAATTTCATCCTAATTCGCTGTCATAATGAAGTTTATTCAAACTGCGAAATAAACAGTAATTTTTGAGTTATTCCAAATAGTACAATTTCTTTCCACAAGAATCAGATGTCTGGATTGCCTGTTAGGCCTCTACTTTCAATTTAAAACCTTAGAATTGGTAACAGGAATTCTGAAATAAATGTTTTCCCTTTAGAACATCACGCAGAGTCTATCTTTAAATAAAGAAAACTATACCATGCAAATTCCAGGCGTAAATGTAAAATTCCAGAATTGAAATAGGGCACAAACGTAGCAACCCAATGAGCCGTATAAATCTCAATCGGCATCTGTCAACTTTTACGCGAGAGAAGCTGCGGCGTTTGTTGGTGAACAATTTCTTACGCTTTTCCTAAGTATCCAAATGGACTACCTTAGTATCTTGAACCAGAACAATGCGCCCAAACAGTTACGTTGATAAAATGTCCGTTTTTGACAGATTTTATCAGTTTTTCTATTTAGTTTTTGCGGTATTAGTTGATTTTCTCAATAAAATTCATAAAAGGCAACTTTATCACTTTGATTGTCTGTCAGGGTTTCCTCGATATCTGAATAACAGTTATTGATCTTACTCAATAACTCTTACTGAAACAATCTCCTAAGATTGTTTCAAAAACAAATCCTTCCTAATGTTTTCCAGACTAGTTCGGTTAATAAAGCATTTTCACACGACCAGTGACATACATTGTGCGCCTGCCGATCTTGCATTTGTCACTCCAATTTTACAAATGTAATCCTTGATTTAATTTATCGCAGAATTTGTATAAATTGTTTGCGATTGAATAATGGATATACTGGTTTGTGAAAGTATTGGTGACAAAATAATCACCATATAACAATTAAATTTGTCTTTGAAGAAACATGTAACATTAATTGTTTACACGTGGCGTTAACACGTTGCGGCGCAGGGCAAATTCATTGCTTAAGTATTGAAATTAATGACCGACATCGAAAGATATTTCACTCATTCAATAAACTGTATTTTGTTTTTGTTTTTACCAAAATTCCGGTGCCAACGTGGCGTTTGGTAATTAAATTTAAGTGATTTCATAGATCACCGTGACGCAGGGGTTAACTAAATTGCGTTTTTTTTTTGTACTACTCAGGAATCAACCATTTTGAAATTTTGCATGCTAAATGCATAAAAGGAGGAGAAAATGATTTCTAAGAACTGTTGAAAAAAATCCAAAAATAAAAGGATGAAATGAAATGAAATAAAAGTGTTCTAAAATGTTCTAAGTTACGGTTATATGCAATTTTTTCAAATACCATGCTGATTTTTAAAATAATGGCTGCAAATTGGTGGTGAAAGAATCTGCTCAAACATAAGCTATATTTCATGTTAATGCACTGTCAAAATAAGGTTGAATGAGCAACGAACATTTTAAATTGCGATTTATGTGATGCTACTCAGGCTAAACATTTTAAATATGGCATGGAAATTACATATAAAATATAAAAATCTTTAAGAACTGTCGAAAGTAAATTCGAATTTTAAAATTTCCGTCTGGAAGGAATAAAAAACATTCAAAAATTTGCAATTAGGATTGCTATTCAATCTTTTAAAATGATAAAGCGATTATAAAAGTAATGATTACAAATCGTTGGTGACGGTCTCTTAAGTTACAGAGCCTATATTTTATGCCGGTGGCACTACCATTACCAGGGGTTGGCAGAAAGAACGAACGTTCCAAGAAAGCCTTTTAAAACTTAATTTTCTATAGAATATTAGGAAATACCAAACCGATATCAAACTTAACGTTTGAAAATTAATAGTGACACTCTTTTTTTAACGTACACGTTTTATTCTGCTTACATTCGGGAGATTGTACGTCATTATACAGTAATCATAGAATAAAAGGTTATTGTTAATTTTTAAGATGTAAATGCATACGAAGAAGGTGGTTTCTAAAAAATTCAAAATTTTAAATGAACACTAAAATGGACGAATGAAATGAGCATAAAAATTTCAAAATATTTTCAAAATTATTAGGATGAGCGAAGCGAATCCTCTACTAGGCCACTCAAATTACATTTTGTCGTACACTTTGCAAAAAAACTATTCAACATTTTAACTTCAAATTAAACACAAAAATAAATTATGCTCTGTAGATTTGCACAATATAATTTTTTTTTACAGTAAAACGTTAAAAAGTTTATTATTTTAATTAATTTATTTTACATGCATTTCCAATACGGACGCATTTTAGCAAATAAATAAAAAATGAAACGCGTATATTTTCAAAAATATATATATATATATATAAATCATGGAGTAAGTAATTATAGATAGAATCATGATTAATTTAATAAATAAAATGTTTTCATTATTCAGCAAAATCGTTTGCACAGATGACACTTAAACATTTAAAAAAAAAATGTATTACGGATTTTTTTAAACACCATTCCTATTATTAAATTGTAAAATTTTGTTGCGCTATTCTGAATGTGTTGGAAAGTGTTTCAGAATTTATGCTGGCGACTGCATTTTTGTTTTTGATTTATTATTACTCTGAGTGATACAGGGATGCCACTAGTGACTATTTTTTTACTTTGTTTAAGATTATTCCTTATAAATAGTAGTACAAGTAAAATAAAAATTTTTTTTAGTGGCAACCCTATAATGGATCTTGGCATTTTTTTTTAAAAATAATAACGGTAAACATTCAGTTTATATATTATAATTAAGTGACACTGAGGCATTTCCGAGATAAATATTTTCCATTTTTTAGTAATAGAGTCGTTTTTATCTCCTTTAAAATAAAAGATTTTTTGCAATATATATATATATATATATATATATATATATATATATATATATATATATATATATATATATATATATATATCAATACAAAAACCCTTAATGGGTTAAAAGTTTTGACGCAGCTGTTTATTTTATGGTTCTAAGAATTTTGAATATGAATTTTAAAAATAATGATATCAAATTTTGAGTGACGCCATGTCATTAATTGAAAAATGCATTTTTGTACTATTTCATTAATCATTTTTTTTTTTCTATTTATAATACCATGTGCAAAAGTTATTTTCAACATGAAAAGATATATACAACTTTATTCACCTATGCTTTTTTCACACACATCTCCCATAAATTCAAAATATGTGTTTTAAAAGATATGATATAAAATTTAAGTGACGCCTTTATGTCCCTTTAAAAAGTTTGTTTTAAAATTCAGGTTTTTTTTTTTTTCATTTTGATTTGGTAAAATATATTTACACATCTAAACAACTGTTTTAAATTTACATTTCGTTGTTAAATATATAATTTTCATTGAATCTATACTATGCATTGGAATGCATTTATCTCAATAAACTGATTTATCATTTGTGTCACGTTATTCAAAATTGTAAGCAATATTTATGTAAATGGTTTCTTTGCTCTAAATTATCCAAACTAAGTGAAACGCATGTAAATGGATAATCTGACGCAAAGAAACCATTTACATAAATATTGCTTACAATTTTGAATAACGTGACACAAATGATAAATCAGTTTATTGAGATAAATGCATTCCAATGCATAGTATAGATTCAATGAAAATTATATATTTAACAACGAAATGTAAATTTAAAACAGTTGTTTAGATGTGTAAATATATTTTACCAAATCAAAATGAAAAAAAAAAAACCTGAATTTTAAAACAAACTTTTTAAAGGCACATAAAGGCGTCACTTAAATTTTATATCATATCTTTTAAAACACATATTTTGAATTTATGGGAGATGTGTGTGAAAAAAGCATAGGTGAATAAAGTTGTATATATCTTTTCATGTTGAAAATAACTTTTGCACATGGTATTATAAATAGAAAAAAAAAATGATTAATGAAATAGTACAAAAATGCATTTTTCAATTAATGACATGGCGTCACTCAAAATTTGATATCATTATTTTTAAAATTCATATTCAAAATTCTTAGAACCATAAAATAAACAGCTGCGTCAAAACTTTTAACCCATTAAGGGTTTTTGTATTGATACCATTACTTTTTTTAGGTTAGTGATCATTGGATTAGTAGAATATACATTTATGAGATTTAATGCAGAATTTAAGAAGATAAAATCGAAAAATTAATGTTTTCTTTACATTTTTTTGAATAAGAAATGTCTTGTATTTGTCAGATTTTAATCCGAAAACAGATGTAATTAAAACGAAAAGAAGAAGATGCTACTCTGAAGCAATTTTAACAAAAAATTTCCTTATTTATTAATCTAAATACAACTTTACTTTTAAATCTATTTCATATCCTAAGTTACCAACTTTATGACACATTTTTAATTCATTTTATTCGAAAAAATATTTAAGTATTTAATGCAGAAATTTGCGCAATCGAAAAATTTGTTCCATTATTTGGTAAAAGCTTTTTCAGAAAAAAAGATTTTCCAGAAAATGTTCTTAAAGTTAGCGTTTTGAACCACATTTCTAGTCGGCGAATGTAATAATGTAATAAATTTAATTTTTCTATGTTTCTTATTTTTGAAACTTATCCTTAAAATAAATATGAGTTAATCTTTTTAAACAGACACATATGTATATAAATTAAAGATTTAAAAAAAATTACATCATATTCTGAAAATTTACATTGATATGGATACTGAAAGCAAAATTCGCAATTTCTGATTCATAAGTATGAAACGAAAATGTTAACAAAGTAATTTCTTTAAAATTTGAAATTTATTTAAGATCTAAATGCATAAAAATTGATTATTTAGAGCTATAAATATTAGTTTGTTTCAATTTTTATTTTTTAAATTATGTATTTTAGTTCATTTTATATTTGCTTTAAAGATACAAAACAAAAAAAAGAAAGACAAATATAACATTCAGAAAACAAATATAACATTCTTTATATAACATAATTAGAAACATTTGTATCCTAAACATAAAATATAAATATAAAATACCAAAAACTTGTATGTTATTAAGCATAATTATTTTAATAGATATATCATTTGGCACGGATGGGACATGCCCCATCCCTCCTGAGTCATAGTGTCCTGCCCTTACCTTAGAGCAACATTAAAATAATTAATTTTTTTCAACAAGCATAGGATTTTTATATTTAACTTAACTGCTTATTTATAAAAGGCATATTGTTGAATTTACAAAATATTAAAAATAATTAAGTTAGCAACAAAAATGAGATTGAAAATGTACATTAAACATTCGAGTAATTCTTATTTTTAGGTATTGTAAAATGGCCTTTTTAAGTCTCAAACTAATAGTTGCAACTATAAAAAGACTTATAGCAACAAGTATAAGACAATGATTATTCCATGTGGTGGAAAAGTCATAAATTAAAAATAAAACATATTTTAAGAATTATTGCAGATGTGCCATCCCTTAATACTCTTCCCTAGTCACAAATTAGCACCTCATTTCTAGATGGATCCCTATGGAAAGACGAATAGTGAGAAAGTTGTTTTTAATTGGGGTGATGTGCAGAAGTGGAGATATCTTTTTACGGAATTCATTATTTTTGCATATTATTTTATAAGAACTTACTAAAATATTCTATTAAATTCAATTTTTAATGCCATATAATAATTGGAATCAAAAGGCTATATTTAAAAAAATAATTTTGTACTTTTCATTTATTTTTTATGTTTTTAAATCACAGCATAATGTTTTTGTATTAATGTTTATACTTGAATTATTATTATTATTAAAAAATAATTTTGCATCATTTATGTTTTAAATCATTACAAAATATGATTGTAGCATAAATATTGGAACACATATATTTCTTTTCTCACACATATATTTCTTTGAACAGAAATTATGCATTAGATTATTTCGTTTGTTAATAGGAATTGATAAAAAAAAAAAATAAAAAATACAAAAAAAATAAAAAAAAATATCATCTGCAACAAAATTCCTCGCTCATCCAAATCTTCGGATTATATTGCTAGAAGGCACGATACTTCTGCACTCAGTTTTCTTTTTTAAATATTTTTAAAAATTAAAATGACCATTTTTAACAGATATTTTTAAAAAATAAAATCTTTAAGGGCTCTCTCTCTCTCTCTTTTTTTAATTTATTTTTTTCAATTTAAAAAAGTGACTTATGAATAATTATTATCATTGTACAATGATTTTTAAAAATTTTAATCACTAAAATGATTTTTTAAACTAAATTAAAATTTAAAAAATACAAACTTTGTATTTGTTCATTCAAATTATTCTTTGCAATTGAAAAAAATGTTTATTCAAATTGTAAATCATGTTTGTTATTACTGTGAATGCTCAACGATTATAAAAAATATTTTTTAATTACAATGCTTTTTTTTAATTAAAGGGATTCTTCCAATTTAATTTTTAAAACTAAAATCTTTTTTTTCAAACATTTTTTTTTCTACAATTTAAATAACAGAAAAATTAAAATTTCTAACATTTCCAAATATTCCGCCATTTTGCACTTACAATCTATCGACAACAACGTGCGTACGATGCGTCAGAGGGATATTGGCAGTAAGATCGAAAATAAATTTCGCCTAGAAAAATTTTTTAAAACAAATCTCAATTCTGACAATGCATGATTCAACTTCAGCAATGGAACCTTCTAGGAATGAAATGCAACAACGAATGACAGCAATCAAAATTAAAAACTCCCTCTCACACAGAGCTTTAGTGCTGCCATCTATTGGCTTTAAGACCTACTAAGTATTTCTTGTTTACTATCAATTCATTTGCAAAAAAAAAAAAAAAAAAAAAAAAAAAAAAAACTATATGGAATTTCGACATAATATCTGTGGAAAAAAAGGGCTTAAACTACAATTTACAACTAAAGATTAGTTTCAACTTTTCAAATTCTTGAAAATTTACATTTTTTTCCCAGTACATTGAATCTTAATGACATCCAATTTAGAATAGAAATTATGAAGTTTTTGGATTACGTAATAAAAAATCAAACTGTGCTACTGGACATAATCATATTTTTCCCCCAACAAAACCTAAAAATAGTGTCATTTATAATGTCGCATACTTTCGCATTCATATTTTGCATTATTAAAATATTTTTGAACTATACATTATTGATAAATGTGGTCCCAAAATCGATGTTTGTCAGCTAAAATTTTGTATCTGAAGATTGGTAACTTGAAGTTCTAATCTGAGTGCCGTCAGAATACAGAAATTTATGCTTCGTTAGACGCATTCATAATAAAATATTTGATTTTGTAAAGGTAAATATTCATTTCATTTTATAATTTAAAATAAATGTCCATTTTAACAATAAAAAAATATCTTACTTAAATTTAATTTTAAAGGTGAATTATTGAAATTTATTTAAAGCGAATTTTTGTTTCATTTAAATTAGTTGTAATTGTAATGTAATTTTATTTAACTTATTACAATTTTATTTTTTTAATTAAAATTTCATTTAATGGTCTCATTGACAATAAAAAATATAAAGGAATGGATAATAAAAGTCAACTTTATTTTATTAACTGACTTAAAAAAGCTCAAAACAAAAATAAAACGTAACGCCTCGATCGGGGCAGAACTCGCGATGTTCAGTTCACAAGCCCAACGACATACCGATTGAGCAAGCAAGTATGCAGTAACGCGGAGAAAAAGATAGGTAAAGAAAAAGGAAACACGCGTATGAATACAATAAATGGTTTATCGAGCATTTGCATTGAGATTCCCATAGAAATGAAGAAAATATAGTCCAATTTTTCAAGACCAATATATAACAAACAAGAGTTTTCCTAGAAACTAGGCAAGTCTTATTCACTCTATCTTAAAGAGATTCATATTATATATAAGTTTTAATAAAATCTCCCAGGCAGTTTTCTAGATCTCATTATCAGGAACAAACACCATCGATTTCGGTTTAAAAATGGGTATTGAGATCTTAAAAGATAAAGCACGTAGAAATGTAAAAAATTCAAAATAGAATTAGACGGCAGATATAAGACTCTTTTTAAAAATTCAGAACAATGTGAGCTATATTTGCTGAGTTATTAAAAGGCGGCTTTTCGCATTTTCTTTGATCTGAAACTAGCTGTATATATGTTCCGCCATTCGACAATTCTACGATACGATTTTAGGCTTAAGGCTGCGTCACAGGAATACTACCGTCTTCCATGATATATATATACATATAAATACTTTTATAAATACATCCAAAGTTATTCAGACAATACCATTAAATAGAATAATGAAACCAGTCTTTTTACAATCATATTATTAAAAACAGTTGAAGTTTGAAGAGAAATAGAAGGCAGATTACCAAATTACTAAGAAATATATGGGTAAATAGACAGTATATAACCAGAGTAATTCATATATTACCATACAATAACCAATGAAACCATTATTTTCCAATCGACTTATTGAAAACAGTTGAAGTTTGAAGTGAAATAGAAGGTTAATTATCAAAGTAATGTAAGATAAATGGATAATAATACAGTAGAAGGCTTTTTTATTAAACTATTTCATCAGGGGTGTATAACTGTATACTGTATAGTTCAACAAAAAAGCAAAAACGACCAACCAGTTTCTGTTATGAGACGTGCTAAAAGCTAAGAATTCGTCTCAAAATACACCCGACTGGACTGGCCGGAAGTTATTCACATGACAAATTAGTAGAAAGATACTCATTGAAGAAAATAAAATCATTAAGACAAAATAACAATAATATAATTCTTTTAAAAAGTAAAAGGGGTATATTTACTAAAATATTTACCATTAGCCAAATCCTAGCAAGATTGCAATGCAATCATATAAAACTACATGTGACTTACTAACAGTCAAGGTTATGGTCATAGTATAAAATCACATAGATAATAAAATAAAGCAGTAATAATAATTATAAAAATTAGTAGAACATATATTATCATATATAATTCATAATATATTTAGAAAAAAAAATAAATGCTACTATTAGAAGTATTATATTTTTATTTTTAATCAATTATTAATATTACTATATAAATTATTTAACTAGAGTATATTACTTCAACTTTTAGCAGAAAAATAACTTTAGTGCTGCCATCTATAGGATTAATATATTATTTATATTATATGTTGATAGTGCTGCCCTCTATTATAGGAAACAAAAATTAACTAAATTATTTAATAGCTAAGAATTTCCAAAAAGAATTTATATTCTAATATTTTACAAATAATTTCTTTAAGATAAATACAATAGACAACCATATCTTATCTCAATAAGTTGATCATTTTTAAGTTATGTATATTAGTTTTTAGGTAAACAATCTTTAATACTATGTGTATTTTTTTATATATAATGTATAATAATTAACCATTGCGTATTAACCAGACAACACCGCCCTCTTCCGTAATCTAACATCTAACCCACCCAACCATCCTATTATTTATATATTTTATTTTTTGTATTTTTTATTTTTTTTTGTATTATTTTTATTTTTTATAATTTTTTTATAAATCATTTTTTTACGCAATGTGATAATTATTTTTAAGATCATGTAATAACTTATTATATATTAAAGATCACAGGAGCTCCTATCATTAACATCATATGGTGCTGCATAAATTAGCTTGTTAATGTATGCAATATTGGTTGAAAAGAAAATAGACAGTTTATACAGATAATATTTTTTTTAACCGAATGTAAAGGATAACCATAACTTATTGCAGTTTCTTGTACAGTTTTTAAATTATGCATTTTAAATTTATGTGAACAAATATTTTTAATTCTATGGGCAAAATTAAGTAATATATTGACATAGACAGATTTATGTAGGCAAGAATTATAATGAGTAAAGAGGTTTACTTTAAAAGGAAAGTCATAACGTTTATCATAAAAATCAAATAGAATTTTATTATCAGAAAGAGTAATATTAAGATCAAGAAAGTTAATTTTATTATTAATCATATCATTATAACTGTATTTTAAATTTTAGTGGTATGTGATTGGAAGCGAATAGTTAGATGACTTTTTAGAATACAAAATTATTATATCATCAAGATACCTGTATAAAAAACAATTAACAATAGAAGTATTACGTTCATAATAATGTAAGTAGTGATCAGCACAGATGGATTATACAATCCCACCTTGTGGAAGACCGACTATTTGTTTAAATATTGTATTATTAAATAATATATAATTATGATAAAGAATAAATTTGGCTAAAGATTTGAAGTAAGATAAAGATACTTGTATGTTAAGAGAACTCCTATATTCCTTGAATAATAAATTTATGATCCTGAACATATCTGCAATATCAATTGTATTAAATAAATCATTAAAGTCATATGTTTTGATGTACTTAATGTTTTGTAAATTTTTGATATTATTTACAAGATGTAAACTATTTTTTATACTATAGAATTTATTATTAGTTTTTGCAATATCTAGCATTTTTGTAAGTATTGTTAATAATTCTTTACCTGCATTATTGTTATAAGTATTACACACAATAGTTATAGTATGAAACTTTATAGGAATTTTATGGAATTTTGGAATAACCACAATGTAAGGATAGTTATAATTATGATTTTTTAATTGTAGTAATTTATAATATTGAGCTATATGTCTATTTTTTATAATAGTATCAATATCTGTTTTAATGAAATTAGAACTAGAATTAATTGCTTGATTTAATAATGTAGATAACTAAACAAATAAACAACGTTCAAAAGCACAAATACCATAAAATAAAAGATGTTAAAAGATGTTAAATGTTAAAAGCATACATGTTTCGGGACTTCTTAAGTCCCATCATCAGTGCTACAAGTGTAAAATATAAAAGAATGTCACATCGCAAAAATAAAATAAGTCATGTAACTGAGCTCACTCTTAGGCGAACTGATTAGGAAACGTCGCAAAGCGACAGTAAAAATAAGCAGGCACGCGCACCCAGAGGAGACCAATCATACGTCACATCTTACTGGAACGAGTCCAAATCAGAGAGAACAGGAGGGGGGGAAGGGGAGTGAAGTTACAGAAATGGAAACCATACATCAGAAAATCTTGGAGTACTGGACATGTCATTCACTAAATTATTAGAATTTTTCCATATATGATAAGCTTCCCAAAAGTCTAAATCATAAACAGATGAACAATATTGTATTATTGAGGCTTCGGAAAATTTGAAGTTATGACTATTGGACCAGCAATGGCTGGCGATAGCGGAACGTTTCATATCACAATTTCTAACGTTAGCACTGTGCTCTCCCATACGCTTTTTTAAGGTACGCTTCGTCTGACCGATGTACATTTTATCGCATTCGCAAGAAATCTTATAAATACCCCAATGTGAAAAATCATCTATTGGATCCTTGAGATTAGAGAATTTAATTTTATTGAAAGGAGTAAAGGTTATTTTAAAATCAAATTTTGACAAAATTTTGGAAATTTGATGACTGATTTTTGGAAAATATGGAAGAGTATTTAAATTAACATTGCGGTCTGAGTTTAAGTTCGAAGTAGTACGTTTTTTTATTAATTTGTTATGAATGGAATCAACGATTTTAATGGGAAAACCCCGATCAATGGCAATGGATTTGATATGGTTTAATTCTGCTTTAAGTAAACTATCTGAGGAGCAAATATTTAAGGCCCGGTGTACATAAGTGTTAAAGGCAGCTAATTTCTGATTAGGGGGGTGAAATGAAAGGCGATGGGGGGGCAAAGATACAGCGAATGGTTTACGATAGATAGTTGTGTGAGTTTACTTAAAGCAGAATTAAACCATATCAAATCCATTGCCATTGATCGGGGTTTCCCCATTAAAATCGTTGATTCCATTCATAACAAATTAATAAAAAAACGTACTACTTCGAACTTAAACTCAGACCGCAATGTTAATTTAATTACTCTTCCATATTTTCCAAAAATCAGTCATCAAATTTCCAAAATTTTGTCAAAATTTGATTTTAAAATAACCTTTACTCCTTTCAATAAAATTAAATTCTCTAATCTCAAGGATCCAATAGATGATTTTTCACATTGGGGTATTTATAAGATTTCTTGCGAATGCGATAAAATGTACATCGGTCAGACGAAGCGTACCTTAAAAAAGCGTATGGGAGAGCACAGTGCTAACGTTAGAAATTGTGATATAAAACGTTCCGCTATCGCCAGCCATTGCTGGTCCAATAGTCATAACTTCAAATTTTCCGAAGCCTCAATAATACAATATTGTTCATCTGTTTATGATTTAGACTTTTGGGAAGCTTATCATATATGGAAAAATTCTAGTAATTTAGTGAATGACATGTCCAGTACTCCAAGATTTTCTGATGTATGGTTTCCATTTCTGTAACTTCACTCCCCTTCCCCCCCTCCTGTTCTCTCTGATTTGGACTCGTTCCAGTAAGATGTGACGTATAATTGGTCTCCTCTGGGTGCGCGTGCCTGCTTATTTTTACTGTCGCTTTGCGACGTTTCCTAATCAGTTCGCCTAAGATTGAGCTCAGTTACATGACTTATTTTATTTTTGCGATGTGACATTCTTTTATATTTTACACTTGTAGCACTGATGATGGGACTTAAGAAGTCCCGAAACATGTATGCTTTTAACATTTAACATCTTTTAACATCTTTTATTTTATGGTATTTGTGCTTTTGAACGTTGTTTATTTGTTTAGTTATATATAAGCACAAAGTACAATCCTCCCCCCCCTTCTTTAATAATGTAGAGTAATAATGTTTACATATGAAAGCATAGTTGTTAGGAGATTTATCGACATATGTTATAATAAATTTATTTTGTAAGTTTTTTATTTTATCATTTAGTTGTTTAAAATTTAAATTAAAGGTATCGATATTCCTATAAAGTTCAATATTTAATTTATCTAAAACATTAAGTTTCCATTCAGTGAAGTATTCCAGAGGCTTATTGTAGTCTATCGAAATTTTATAAATAAAAAGATCTAAATCTAAATTAATATGATTGATTTGATATTAGTACATGAAGGAACACGATATTTAGTACCATTAGCCATTAAATTGCGTAAAGAATCATTTTCAACGATATTAATATCCCCAGTAATAATATGTCCATGATCTTTATTTACGAAATTACTATAACAGGGATCATTACAATAACATGGATAATTAGAATTATTGGTTAAATATTTAGAAAATTTATTGTAGTTAAATATCTTACGTCCAAGAGTAACATTATATTTGAAGGATTTATGTATAGAAAAATTGTTTATAGGGAAATTATGATTTTTATCATTAATAATGTTATGTAGATTAATTTTATTAAGTACATTATTGGTAAAAGTAATTATGAGTTGAGTATTATTAGTTTTTTTGGAGAGAGAGAGAGAGCATTCTGATTGTAGGCCAGCTTTAACCTTTTAGGGACAAGGTATTTTCGTCAAATGTTGAAATGAATGAATAACTCCAGTATTTACACGAAATTTTATTTTATACAAGTGAAAGGATGTTTTCGCTTACATAATATAAGTAAAAATTTCATTAAAAATTTCTGGTGCTAATGGTACAGTAAGGAATTAAAATTAGCCTTACTTTGGCAATTTTTCTAAAAATAGTAACGGTGATTATTTAGTTTATATATATTAATTTAGTGACACTGGCATTTCCGAGATAAATATTTTAATTTTTTTAGTAATAGAGTCGTTTTCATCTCCTTTAGAGTGAAATATTTTTGCAGAAAAATATAGAGCATTAAAAATTATGTATTTTATCTTTTGAATACTGTTTTTTAGTTCTTCAAAAAATTGTACTTTTTAGTTAAAAAACCCATTAACTCCAAAACTGGTCGAGCAATTTTGATTTGTTTATTTATTTCTTAATAGTGTATAATTATGAGATCATGTGCGAAAGACAATTTATAAAAAAATTTAGGAAAAAAAAGAAAAAAATTATAAAAAAAAATCTAAAAAATTGCCATTAAATTAATATAAAAAGTTATAATCGCGAAAAAAACTGTCTGCGATAAGTGTTGGATAAATATGGATTCAAAATTTCACAAACATTGGTTTTCAATTTTCCGAAGAAAAGGATCTCGACAACTTAATCTTCGCGCCCAAGACATTCACGGGTTGCAAGCTTCACGGCTTTAATTCAGAATTGTTTGATTCCCACCAGTTTTATAAAATAGTGTCATTGGTTTTATTCTGGTATTATTTTAGTTGCCATTAAATAAGATGAACATTTTTAGACAAAAAAGTGGTAGTAATAATGAATTTGAATCGTTAAACCGTAATTTAACGCGACCATTAAGGGTATCGTATATTTCTCATAAAATTACATCCAATCCTTTTTCTTCGCATTCGTTGAAACTGAATGTTCGTGTCCATCGTTCCGCTCCTAAAATGAGATTAATCACTTAACTAGTTCCTTTTTTTACGCATGTATGCTAATAAAAGAACAAAACGCTCTGTGTATGTGAGTGTTTAATATAGATATTTAATTTTTTTTAACATATTTCTCGCTCAAATCTAATTATACATATTTAGTAGCAGTCAAATTGACCGCTGTTGGTGCTTCTAGTGTTAACCCTTTCGAGGGCAAAGCATTTAAGCTAAAGTGTTGAAATAAATAATTATTTTAACCCCTTTACGGGCGGTGGGATATATCCCACTTAATTTTGATTTGCGAAAAGCCACATTGATACCAGAATTTTTAAATGGAGATTTTAATTATTTTATCAAGTACGTAAAAAAAAAGTTTTTATCTATTTTGAAACAAATTTGTTATACAGGGCTGCATATCATTATCTTTATAAGAGTAAATTGTTGAAGGGGAATTTTCAACTAAATGTATGTACCTCTTAAATGAACTAAATTTTGGAATGCATATTGTTAACACTTTCCGGTGCAGACAAAATCTGTTCGTAAAATGAGAAATTGTTCACTGACACCGGAATGTACAAAAACTTTTTTTAGAAATTAAGAACTCCCTGATTTAATCTGTCATCGTAAAAGTAAAATTTTACTAAAATATTATTGGTGCCATTTGTAAGTTTGGGAAAAAAAATTAGATGTACCCGGGGAGTGGACACACTGCGACGGAAAGGGTTAATAGATACAAATCTCTATATCATGTACAGGGCTGTTAAAAAGTTCAAATAATTTTTCCAAATGTTGATGGAAACAACTGAAATTCAGTTATGAAATGTGTTATACATTTCCTTGTGGGGAAACGAAAAGTAATGTGCAGTTTTGCTACATTATTCTGAATGTGTTGGAAAGTGCTTCATAATGTATGCTTGACGCATGATTTTTTTTACTTGTTGATTGTGTCATGCGTTTTCAGTCGAATGTTAATGTTAATGTTTTAATGTAATAAAAGAATTTTCTAGAATGTAAATAAAATCATGTTATTGGATTACGGAAAGAACTGGGAAGCATCCTAAGATAATATGGTTTTTAATTGAATATTATTATATATTTTTTAAATCCTAAATAGTAAAAAAAATAAATAGTAATAAAAATAATAGTATTAGTAATTTTTATTCCTAATAGTAAAAAAAAGGGGGAAATGCTTGGTTAAAGTCAGAACGGATGATAAAATGCCTTTTTTCAACTATTTATCCTTTTTTTTCACTGTATAAAATTTTTATGGATGTTAATAATATTTATATATATATTTTTTTATGTACAAAAAATTATCATGTAAAATTATTATGTAAAATTATTTTGTAGTTACAAATGGGAACATAATTTACTCAAATATAACATTAAAATATTTTATTGTGTTTCTAATAATAAGCATTTCAAAGAACAAAAACACATTAAAATTTATTTGACATTGCAATAATAATAGGAATAATACCTTATCAAAATAATATAAATGCGATAACTCAATGGAGATTGTGTTTCAAGATTATTTATAATCACAATTTCACCCAAATATTAATTTTTTCATTATAAATTCTGAAATTTTGTAAGTCGAACATTACTATTTAGATATAAAAATTGTAAAAATCCAGATAATCTAACTACTCTGAAAATCAGTAACACTTATATCAAGGATATTTCTCAATTACTCACAATAATTGCCGATTTAGAAGAATTCTGAATTAAAAATATCTACCTGATTTTCCAAATAGTAAATTTTCTTTTTATATTACATAATCGACGAAAATTTCTTATTAAACAAAGAGAAAATATTATTAAAAAATTCTGATATGTTTTTAATAAAAGATACTGTTACGGCTTCACCACAGTCTTGTATATCGCGTCTCCATGGCGCATTCTTTTGTAACGGCTTCACCATAACCTCGGATGCCGTGCGTCTCCTTGGCGCATTAATACTGTCCTTCCACAAGATTCTAAGAAAGTCTCGTTGAGATGGATCAATTAATACCATTCTATACATTTTTTCTATATCCGCTGTGAATGCATATCGATGTTTTCGGAAACGTATCATAATTACGAATAATTCTTGTTGAGGAATTTTTCCTTTTAAAAGAATGTCATTCAATGACAAACCAGATGTCGTTGGCGTTGAAGCGTTAAAGACGACTCGCAAGCGTGTTGTACTTTTTTCTGGCCTGTAGACCCCATGATGTGGTATATAATAAAGATCCTTTACAGGTTTTGATTCTTCAACTAATTCCATATGATTTAAGTTTTTGTATTCCGAATAAAGAGGTTGTAAGTTCGAATCCCTATCTAATCGGTGCCAAACTTGATCGAGTCTTTTTTCGGCTAGTTTTTTGGATTCTCCTAAGAGTGTAGCATCCTCCATAGGCATGCTAACAACATACTGACCATTAGAAGTTCGATTATGAGTCATTTCAAAATGATTTTCGCAAGATTTCTCTTCATTACTAAGTGGAGAACTAGAATCATTAATATTTTCGATTTCCCAAAATTTTCTTAAGGATTCGTCTATTTTTTCATTGGTTAATAAACCACAATATTGGGAATCATCTGAGGAATTATTCACGACACCGCTAGCAACATATCCTAACACTGTTTCTTGAAATAACAAATTTTGAGATGAGCTGCGAATTTTACCAGATTTTAATAAATCGAAGAAACATTGCGCGCCGAGCAACAGGTCTATCCTCCCAGGGATATAAAATTCATCATCTGCTAACTGGATATTTGTAGGAATATCAGCAATTTCTATACGAATAGGTGTAAGTGGGGTTATTTCTGTAATTTTTGGCACTACAAGAAATTCCAATTCCCTTGTGAAATCTCTATTTTTATACGAAATCACAGTTTTAATTTTATAATTTAATGTTGTGGTTGTGTTATTCAAACCCGATATTGGAGCAAAAACCTTTGATTTCTTTATGCCCAATTTCTTTGCAAATTCAAGCGACATACAATTTATTTGAATCTAAGAGAGTTCTTGCCTGGGTAAAATTTCCTTTATTTGTTTTTATGTCAATAACTGTAGTTGACAAGATAACAGTTTTATTTGGAGCGAATAAGCAATTAGAAAGATTTTGTGAGACTGAAGGCGTCGGACTTGATTCTGGGCGACGTACTGTCTGATCAACACCTGGTTTTTGGAAATGAGTTTCATTACTGGAACCTATTTCTTTATCTCTATGTAATAAAGTGTTGTGAGGGGATTAGCAATGTTTACATAAATGTTTCGAAACACAGTTAGCTGCTAAATGTGAATTGTTAAAGCATATGAGACAAAGTTTATTTTTTTTAACGATAGAAAATCTTTCACCAAAATTCATATTTAAGAATTTGTTACATTTATATAGGGGATGAAATGAATCACAAATAATACACTGTTTTTCAGAACTTGTATTTACTAAAAGAGATTTTGATTTTATTTCACTAGAAATTTTTGATCTAGCTAAATTACTTCTATTTATGCTTTCGAGAGATTGGCTTCTTTTTTCTAAAAAGTCCATTAAACTGTCAAAACTAGGAACTTCAGATGTGGTTATTGACAATTCAAATTGTTTTCTTGTTTCCTTATCTACTTTTTCTAAAATTATAGTTGTAAACAAAGTGTCAGAGAGGTTATTTCTCTCAAATCCTAAATTATTTAGAGCCCTGATATTTTTGTTTATAACATCTAATAAACGCCTTAATTCTTTAGATGATTCATGTGCAATTTTTTCAAAATCTAACACAGCCTTTAAATGTATACTAACCACAATTCTTTTATTCTCAAATCTATTTTCTAACGCTTTAAATAACGAATCAAATGTATCATCTGGAGTTTCTAATAATTTAGCCTCATTTCTTAGAGCGGAATGCAAATAATGTAATTTTTGAACATCAGTCAATTCTTCATTATTCGTAACAATATTATTAAACTCTATTTTAAACATATTCCAATCTTCATATTTTCCACTAAATAGCGGAAGAGGTATATCAGGAAGTTTTATTTTGCAGTTATTTACCTTTAATTCTGAATTTTTAGTTTCTAATTTATTAGAATATAATAATTGATTGAAACTTACCTCTAGCTGTTCTACTCGTTCTTCCATTTCGACGAATGAAGCTTCAATTTCTGTTAAATCATGATCTTCAGGTGCTGTTGTATAATAATCGCGACGTAGTATATCGATGTTTGTAGACAGTTTTTGAAGATTCTTGATTTTTGTTTCAATTTGAATTCTAGACAATTCATCGGTGTTTTCATTTACAGAATTTTCTAATCTTGTTAACTGGGCTTTTAAAGAGCCTCTGGTCCTATTCAAGCTAATTAACGAAGCCATTTTAATTCAAATAGAACAAGGAGAACAAGTTCGAATTAAAAACGAAAGTCCTACCGGCGAGCGGACCAATAATACGAACTGTCGAATGTTGCGAGTATCTTTAATACTCATTAGGTCGCTGGTTCAATTAATACTACTAATTACTTAAACATTCTTTATATACACTTATTTACACATTATTTACATTTCGAATAAAGAATACAGATCTAGCGAAACACACGATAGGTCCGCTAAGAACGCCGAAAACCAAAACAATAACAAAACGATATTCCAATGTTGCCAAAACGGCAAACCTAAAGTACAGTAGAATGCGCCAAGGAGACGCACGGCATCCGAGGTTATGGTGAAGCCGTTACAAAAGAATGCGCCATGGAGACGCGATATACAAGACTGTGGTGAAGCCGTAACAGATACGGTTAATTTCTAAATCTTATAAATAATCTGAAAGACTATTTTTGGTATTATAGTGAATTTAAAAAGGAAATGTGTAAAGTAATGATCCATGAATAACATACTGTAATGAATCGTAAATGCTGTACATATATATTGATACGCATTGTCATTACTTCCAACTAAACGTTCCTCAGATATATACATTAAGTTAGAAATATTAATAGTGAAATTGTAAAATTTTATCGCAATTGTTTTACAAATATGTGTATTCTATTTAAAACTGAAGTATGTTAACATTGCCGACAATGGTCAAAACGTAGATAATGCATGCATAATACTAGAGCAAATATTTTTTTGCTTCGATAAGTATATCTTTTGCCATATTTGTTTCTCGTTTTAGTTTTAAAGATTTCTGTTATCATTGCTGCTAACGATATTACTGGAATGTCAAATCAATTTTCACAATTTTTTTTTTTTTTTTTTTAATTGAGCAATATTACAAACATAATAGAGAATTGCGATTCTCTATTGTTACATTTAATTGGAAGTAGGAATTTTTTAACTTTAATTTTATGTGTTAGAAAAAAATACTAACAGAAGCAAAAACATCGCATATTGTAACGAATATTAAGGCAATTATCATAATATAAAAACAGTCATCCGTTTTGCAGTTGTAAATAACCAAATGTTTCACAGTTCCATATGCATAAATTTACTACTATTAGAACAGTATTGTTACTATATGATGTTAATAACGAAGCTAATTCTTAGGGCAAAATAATTCTCAAGGAAAAGACGTATACTCTTAACCACTTAATTGTCGCGCCCGCGACATTCATGGGCTGCAAGTTTCACAGCTTTTTTTTCAGAATTGTTTGATTGCCACCAGTTTTATAAAATAGTGTAATTGGTTTTGTTCTGCAATCATTTTACTTGTCATTAAATAAGAAGAATATTTTATTTTCAAAAAAGTGGTAGCAGTAATGAATTTGAATTTTGCAATCGTAATTTAATGCCACGATTAAGGGGTTAATAGAACACCAAATCCCGATCTGATTAAGTTATAATTCCATGTTCTTATGAGATAGCAATCACCTCTATAATGTTTTCCAGAAAATTCAAAATTTTATATCAGAAAAATGCACTAAGTACAAGGAGCAGGGTAAGTACACCGTTCATGTCGTTGCAGAACTGTTTTTTTTTTGGGGGGGCATTTATCTAGGCGTCCAAATGGAACAACTTAGTTACGTGATTACATTTACTAGTCTATGCAGCAAGCACATTCCTTTAATATCAGGTTATTATATATATAATTTTTTCCTATATTTTTGCGGTATAAATGTTTTTTTTTCTAAAATAAATTCAAAGAAAACAGATCGATTGCTTTGATTCAGATTACTCTGATCTTAAAATTTCTACGATTCTTCTGTTTGAATAACTGTAACAGTTATCAGGGTAGCGAGTGGTCAGGGAAAAACACAGTCAAAAAGGGCGTTATATACCAGTATTTTGTTAAAGAGAAATTCGCCTTTATTAACTCTTTTATATTATGACAAGCAGTGGTCTTTTGTGACACACTTGCAATTTCCTCTTTTTTTATTGTGTTTTTCTCTGATCACTCACTACTTTGAGTTTTTGACTAAAAGATTGCTTGAATAAATTGTATTGACTGGAGTTATCGGGGATACCTGTTGGAAAAGCGTTGGCTCGCGGTCAGGTAACATATTATATGTGTGTTCTAATGGTACATTTGCTATCATTTTTTTTAAATGTATGTGTTTTTAGTAAATGTATGTGATCTAATCGGGACAATAGTTTTGTCTAAGTATTTGTGGAAAATTAAAAACCATGCGCAAATATGGTATGAGCTACCATATACAACATGACATCCTAGTTTCCAGCTGTGGCATGAACAATTTTGGTTGGAAAATATATTCTTATTCGTGTGATATCAATCTCTTTGACGGATAATTATATAATTAAATAAAATAATAAAAATAATTAAATAAAATATGAAACTACAGCTGAAGCCCGAAATAACGCAGTCCGATATACCGCAAATTCGGCTTTAAAGCGGGGTAAAGTTTGTCTCCCGAAAAAAATTAACAACTTTAGGATAAATTTTGCGTTTAAAATTTCAGTGAAACAACGGGGATTTGCAGTTTGCGGTTAGCGCTATGCATTTCGATATCTCTGTCGACGATTTAAATGACTGGATAGAAATTGACAACAGCGACCAATTTTAGAGGTCATAACAGATAAGGATATCACAGTTGCTGTAACACATAAAAATTGCAGTGAGCATTATCATAATGATGAAATTGAAAATGATGTGGTAATGAGAAACGACGTTCCACACGTTAGTGAAGTCATTTCTTACTTAACTAAGGTAATTTCGTGGATTCAGAATGTGTTCATCTAATCCATCTTGCTAGTGTGTACCAATATGACGAAAAGAAACAAAACGCCTCAGTTCTCCAAACAACACTTATGGATTTTTACACGATAGTGTAAGATTAAGTTTGTGTTCAATGACTGATAAAGGGAATTTCATTTTGCAAAGCGGGTAAGGGTTTTCATAATTTTGTACCATTTCTCTGATACCATTCCAATGTACCGCGATTACGTTATAATGCGGGTGTGAAACAGGTCTCCGAATAACCCCATTATACCGGGCTAGTTGTAATTTTAATTTTAAACTAACCTTAGAGCAAAAAGCTATTATATGTAAGCAAACTTAAAATCAAAAGTAAGTTGGTGCGAAAAAGTATATTTAATTGCCATTTTAGTAAACACTCACAGCAAAGATAGTTAAACCTTTGTTTATATGATAAAGGCGACATCAGAGACATCTCAGTTTTCTTTTTTCACTGCATCACGAATAATGGAAATTTTTCTAAATAACATATTTTTTAATAGAAAAAACTTTTTCTCCTATCTAACTAATTATTGTGATTGTAGATGTTGTGTTTTGGTGGGAAGAAGATGAGAACACTTATTTTTTGTTTCATCTCAAATATGGGTTAGGTTATCGTAATAATGGGTAAAGGCAGAGCCTGATTACTAACGGGGCACTCTCTCACCAGAAAAAAATTATAGAAATTTTCGTCTTCTTCAAACGCCATTTTCATTCAAAATTACTGTGATGAATAAGGAAAAATTCTCTATTTCTTTTTCCTGGTGGGAGAGTGCCCCGTTAGTAATCAGGCCCTGGGTAAAGGACATTGCGTTGGATGAATGCCAGCAAAATACCCTTAAATAAAAAGTATATGACAAAAGGCAATCATGATATTTCTTAAAAGTGAATAATAATAACTCAAAGCAAAGTTGTAAAAGTATAAAATGATAAGATGAAAAGTTACCTGGAATTCTTGGCTGATGAAGACAAATTCAGGTAGACAAATGAATAGGCTTTGACACATTAAATGAAGAGAAAAATTGAAGAAGACAAGCATATTTATTTGTAATCACTTGTGAAATACTTCATGACTTGAATATTTTTTATATATATTTGTTATCATGCACATTTTTATATAAGTAGAATTATTATTATTTTCGTACAAAAATGCTCCACAAGGATGATATACATAAGTCGACATATTTTAACACAACTTTTCTTCATATATATATTTGTATGCATTTTTGATAACATGATAACATTTTCTTAACGATATGAAGACTAAATTATCTTAGAATATCAACCAAATATTACTTCAAAAGGAATATGCCTGAAAAATCACAAAAAGATATTCAATACCTTCAATTGGGGATGCCGTTTTATGCCCAGATAATTATATTTATGCTTATGACCGATTTATCGTGAAACGAAGAGGAATTAAGTTATGATATATTTTAAGTAGGAATCACATTCTCTGCATTCTCTTCAGAGGAAAAATGAATTCACTAAAAATAATGATATGGAAATCGGTTGAAGAAACTTGAAATAAATTGAAGAGAGTTCTTTGGAAAAAAACTATGACAAATCATTTATGAAGATAAATAACTGATTTTTATCAAACTATTAGAACATATTGAGTAGCCGGAATAAAATGACCAAAGGGGTTTAGATCGCAGCGGCAGAGGTGCACTGCCGCTCGCAACATAACGACGATTCGGAGGATTTACCTTCCATCTTGCAGCATCCGCTCAACTGCCTCGGGGCGCGCTCACTTGCCCCGGCGCCCGCTCAATTTCGCGGCATCTACGCAACTTCTCGGCACCACTCTCAACTGCATCGGTGACACTCAACTGACACTCAACTGAACTGGTGGCGCAGAGCCAGGAGAGAGAAAAGAACAAGGGTTATTGCAAACCCGGAATACGCCAAGTTGGCAACGTTCGAATGGGGAGAGCGAGGAAAAAGAGGCCAAGCTACGTTTCAATGTATAGTGAAATATGAATTTAATAAGGAAAAAAAAGATAAACACTTAAAGAAGGAAGGCCAAAGCAGGTGGCCAGGCACTTAACTGCCTAAACCACGTCACCTGCGGAATTTAATTTGATAGGCCAAGGGGAGTGCCAGATTAACCGGAAATACCACCCATAGAACGATCGAGATAATTCTAGAAACTTTTTAAACCGGAAGGAATGAATTCAAACAAGATTTTACCGGTTTAGAACATTCGATAAGCTACGTAAGGAAGAAAAATTTACAGGCGACGATATCAAAAGAAACGAAATCGAAATAATATTTAAATTGAGAACATCAATAAAAAGGAGATGATAGGAAATAAAATAGTTAATACAATTGAATAAAAATAAAAATATGGGGGGGTTATCGAGTAACCACCACATATCTACCCGGGCCTCCCCAAAAGAAAATATTGGAGAGATGACAAAAAATTCAATAATTTTTTCATCGAAACAATATTTTCTAAAACATGTTCAAAGATATAAAATAATTACACAAAATAAATGCACCAGAAATAGTTATATGAATACAAATAATTGTTTTACATGATATTAAATAATAAAAATAATTACTATTATGGTAGTAGTCCTTATGTTAATACACCAAATATAGCAAATGTTAAAATGGAAGGTATACAAAAGGTAAGTTTCTTCCAGAGGTATCTATCATGTATCAAAAAAAATTATTAAAGTCTATATATATTTGCAGAAACAACAGTCTTTAACTATCAACAGTCTCTTGTTAAGCTGTGCAAAATGCAATATGATAATTAAATGCTTTAGCATATGTAAAAATATTTGATTATACAACAACATGTATATGTATATTTTCGGTTGACAACAAAATGAAACATACTATAACTGTATATGAATCATACTATAACTGTATATAAAAATGGATGGTTTCAAATGACACATGATAAATTGAATGAATTTGTAAGTTGAAAATTTGAAAAAGAAAAATACATACAAATGGTGCAGAGAGAGAATTTAGGCTCTCATAAAAATGTACATATATCAACATATAGCTTTTTAAGCTTTTAACTACTCTTAACTGAATAACCTTATTATCATTCAATAATAATATTTTCAAAGAAAAATATAACAAATTCCAAAAAAAAGGCATATGTAAATTGGTAGAAAAATACAATGTTATTTTTCAATAAAAACATCTTCAAAATGAATATAACAATTTTCAAAGAGCGAATGTTTATATTCTCATAAAAGAATATTCTTGAACACTTTCAACATAAATTGACAATAATTACATAAATACTTTTAATACTATACTGCATTCAAAATAAACATAAAACATAGGATATTTATATTCTGATAAAAGGAACTTATATGAATATGTCAATCTTGTATATGACTTCGATAATGTCAACTTACAAACAAAAACCTATTATGGCAAAAATTTATATAAGATATTTTGAATGTTTGATTGTAATTTTTCAAACATTTTTAAATAACAAGTGATCATTTTTGTATTTGTCATATATCAAGTATTTGCTTTATATAAATATATAATGACTCAACCAACCTCTTTGGATCCAAAGTATAATTATATTACACCAAAAACCTTTTTTTGTTTATATCTTTAAGAACTTTCAAATACTCAGAAGTATACAAAAAAAATAATACTTATTGTGAGTCATTCATTTTTCTATAGTTCAATAATAAGAGTAGAAATATTAGTATGCATAAGTTTATCATTCATTCTCTTTTTTTTTCTGTTAAATGAGGTTAAATGTTAGAGCATGCATGCATTGTAAAGAGAAATTATTATATAAGTCACAATAGGGAAAAAGACTTCATGAGTACTCATATTTACGTTTACCTTATATCAATTACAATCCACTTTTCTTAGTAGAATAAACATTTGTCAAAAATAACTTTAAATAATGACATAATATTATAACAAGCAAATAAAAGGATAAATTCTTTCTCAATTTTAGCACCAACTATTGCAATTAAAGACTTTGTAAGGTTAAAAGTAGTAGTGTAGGATACTTGAGATCATCTATACTTATTACAATAATTATGGTTTAGAAATGAATACAGTGAATAATAAAAATATTAAAACCATACATACATCTGGAGGATGACCATTGTATTGCTTCAAGGAGAAGAAGACTTAAATAAAGAAGAGAAAAAAAACAGCTGCCTGCAGCTTGGAGGAAGAAACAAAAATTACACAGTCATTCTTCTTACTCGAATATCAGTCTAACTAGTATTGACTGAATATGTTACAAATCAAGAGTCATCCTGAAAAAGGAAAAAGAAGATTAGTTCATTTTTTATACATTTTATGAGTGCGAGGGCGAAGATCATAATTTTTATATTGGGTAGACTTGTTTCTAACACCAGTGTGAGTGCTATCAGGAGGAACTTGTGACTGTACCGATTTACTTGAACATGAAGATGTTTGTTGGCACTTAGAAGAAGAAAGGATTTGAGGAGATGTGTTACAAGCAGCATCATGATTAGAAACTTGAGTAGCAGAGTGTTGTCTCACAGGAGTAGAAGGTGCATTATCAACAGTTGTTTGATCATGTGATGCATTTTTAGAAGAAACTAAAGGATATTGCAATGCTTCATTTCTCTTATGAAGCTTCAAGATTCGATTAGTGTGGATCAACATTGGTGAAGCTTGACTATTATTGGAATCTTGAATTTGAATGAGTACAGGAGAAATTATTTTCTTCACCAGGTATGGGCCTTGTACTTTTTTGTTAAACACAGTGGGAAATTTTACGTAAACAATGTCATTAACATTGATGTTGGCAAATTTTAATTTTTCTCTCGATTTTTGGTACACTTTTTGTCTAGAAGATTCGTTATTCTTGTAAGCTTGATAGTATATTTTCTCAATAACATCCATTAATTTATGAATTTCATAGGCAGTATTGAGAATTTTCCAGGAAGCTTGAGTTTTGTAATTAGCATAAATGTCATTTATCTCTCTTCCAAAATGAAGAAGATTTGGAGTGAATTTTGTAGCTGGATGAGGTGTAGCATTATATATGGATTGGTGAATTTTTAGAGCAGTTGGTACATCACATCCTTGGGAAGCCATTGTATTCACAGACGATTTTATTTGAGAATTACATCGTTCACTTAATCCGTTAGCCTGGGAATGGGCTACAGAACTGTGTTCCAATTTAATGCCAAGCTTTTTGTTAAAATAAGAAAACATATCACTAGTGAACTGAGAGTCATGATCAGTGAGAGTTAATTCAGGCTTACCATGAGTGGAAATGTAATGTAATAAAGCTTTTGTAACAGACTCAGCGCTGATATTATTCAAGGCATATAATTCTAAATGACGAGAAAAGTGATCTATGATAGTCATCACATATTGACGATTTCTCAATGGGCCGAGTAAATCCATAGAGACTTTTTGATTCGGAGCTGTTGGAAGTGGTGCTGGTAAGTATGGAGCAGTATTTTTTTTATGATTTTTGTTTACTAAACAAATATCACAAGAGTTGACATAATTAATGGTATCAGAAACAAGGGTTTTCCAGGTAAATCTTTTCTTTAAATTAACAATAGTTTTATGAATTCCAGTATGAGTGACATGAGCAATTCTTAAGGCTTTTGCTCTAAGTGACAAAGGTAAAACAGCTTTATGTAGCTCAATATCTTCTGAAGAAAAATGTCCATTGTAGCAAAGTAAATCATTATTTGGATTAATATAGTAACCATTTAAACTTTTAGATTTCTTGTTATTTTTAAGATCTTCATAAATTTGTTTGATTTTTGGGTCTTTTTGTTGTTCAGAGAAGATGGTGTGATCAAGAATTTCTAATAATGGATCTTGATTATAATCATTATTTGGAGGTGAAGAGTCACTTTGAAGATGACATGTGTGGTGCATTTTGTCAACTAAACCACATGGAAAGTGAGGAATTTCATTATGTAAATCTTTCTGATTATCAACAAACGGTAGTGGTTCTTGTGTAGAAATAAGATCTGGATTATTATGGAGATCTTCAGTAGGAATGTGAGGAGTTCTACTCAGAAAATCTGCTAATACATTCTCTTTGCCTGGTACATGTTGGAATGTGTACGAGTATTCTGATAGTTCTAACATCCATCGAGTAGTGATATCAGCTGGTGATGTAGCCTTTTTATAATTATTAAGAGGTTTGGCGTCGGATAATAGAATAAAGGGTCGACCAAAAATATAGTATTTAAAAGCTGTTATGCCTTTGTAAATGGCATAAAGTTCCAATTTGATGGCAGGGTACTGTCTTTCTGACTGAGATAGAGTTTTGGAATAATAGGAGATTGGTCTAAGTTCACCATCAAATTTCTGCATAAGAACAACTGATATTGCTGTCTTTGATGCATCTGTATTAACATAGAAGGTTTCATTCCACTTAGGAAGATTGAGCATAGGTTTCTGAAAGAATATGTCTTGTAATTTTTTAAATGCATTTTCTTGTTCAGATTTCCAAGAAAATGTATTTTTAGGTTTGGTGACTTCGATGAGAGGAGTAATCAATTTAGCAAAATTAGGTATAATTGACCTATAAAATGAACATAAACCTATAAAACTTTTTGTTTGCCTCTTGGTTTTAGGCTTTGGAAAGGAAGTAATTTTTAAAATGTTACTTGTAATAGGAAGAATTTTATGATCTGTGAGTTGGAAGCCTAAAAAGTTAATACTAGTTTGCATAAAGGCACATTTTTCAGGAGACAGAGTAATGTTATTAGCAATAAGAGTGTCTAATAGCTTTGTGAGTTTCATGGTCATTTCTTCAAATGAATTAGCGCCAACTACAATATCGTCTTGATATGCATAACACGAATCAATTTGAGATAATTGAATAACTGAGTCAATTAATTGTTGAAAGGTGCTTGCAGCTGTCTTCAAGCCAAATACGAGACGCAGGTAGGTAAAAATTCCCCATGGAGTAGTAAAACTGAGCTTATCTTGCATTTCTTTAGGTACAGCGATCTGCCAGTATGCAGAGGGCAAATCAAGAGTAGTATAATACTTAAATTTTGATAATTGCACCAATAGATTTTGAATTCTAGGAAGAGGATATGAAGATGGAATTATGATAGAATTTAGCAATCTTAAATCTAGAGCCAAACGATACTTTTGAGGCTTTGACATATCAGATCTCTTCTTTTTAACAAGAAGCATGGGACACGCCCAAGATGAATTTGATCTCTCAATAATGCCAGCATTAAGCATTTGATTAATTTGGTCAAGAGCTTCTTGCTCGAGTGCCTGTGGCACAGGAAAAGGTAAGTTTTTGACTGGATGGGAATTTAGCATTGTAAATTGAGGATTAACCAGGTCGGTATGACCTAAAGTGTCAAGAGATTTTGAAAAAGCTAGAGCTTTACTACACAATAATTTTGTTAAAGGTTCTTTTTCATGAGGAGGTAAGTGTTTTAGATTAAAGTCATTTGGAGACAGTTCTTGAATACGTTTTCTCTTAACCTCTTCAGATGGTAAAATTAAATTGCAATATTCATTTTCAAAGTCTAAATCAAAAGAGTATTCCTCATTGTCTTTCTCATCTACATTAATACATTCGCCAATAATTGAATTTTTATTTAAATGAATATCCAGCTTTGATATATTCTGACATACAACCAAAAATAAATCATTTTGAATTGAAGATTTGGAATGCAATGATTCATGTAACACAAGACCTTTATTTTTTAAATTGGGTTTGAAAATAAAATATTCAGATGGAGGGTTCAAGTACTTAACATGTAAATAAACAAAGGAATTAGGAGGGATTAATTCTCTATTAAGTAATTGTACCATATTGGAATTCACCAAAATTTTATTACCAATATTTAAATGAGTTTGCTTTTCACCAACATAACTACCATCATTAGTATTTTCAGATGGAAAATTTTTGTCAGGCATATTATTATCAGTAGATAAATAGTTCACAACATTATCATAATCAGTTGGAAAATAGTTAGACAAATAATTAAAATTACCATCAATATAAGGATTGTGAAAATTCATAGCAGTATTAGCAACATTACTTGTAAACAAACCACTATTTTGAAAATTGTAATTGTAAGGATAGGTTGTATAATTGTTGACTAATTGTAAATTTGTGTCACCATAATTTGCACCTATATCATCAGTATAAGTACCACTATTTGGATTATTTGATATAGAATCTTCATAACAAGACATTTTGTGTGCATCTAAAGAATATGGCACATTTGAATTATCATAAGTATATTCAGAATTCATGAAATAGCAAGTAGGAGATTCGTTATAACTGTGAAAAGGAATATGTTTGTCCTTAATCAAGATAGACTTAAAGCTTGGTGAAATGGTTATAGAATGTTTATTGATAAACTCAAATCCAAGTATGGCTTGAAAATGGACATTTTGTATCTTTGTAAGGTAAAAGACATGATGAAAAAAGAATTTATCGATTTTAAATGCAATTTCTATGCATCCTTTGAAAAAAACTTTAGAATTTATAGTAGATACAGATACATTTCTGGATAAGAATTTGTAGTGAAGCCTGGATTTAATGCTATTAAAGCATTCTTGATCCAAAAGGGACAAACTTGATCCCGTATCAATTAACGTTGAGATTTCATTATGTTGAATGTTTATCAGGATGCATGGAAGAACATAAGAGTTATTGAAGGAGCTGCATATGACATGTCTTTCTTGTACATCATCATCAATTTCAAAATTTTGTTTGGATGTCAAAGAATTATAGGAACATGAAGATTTGTTAAATTTAGGTGTCACAGGGGAAGTTTGGACAGCTGTGGACGATACTAAAGTGACTGAAGAGCTTTTGTCAAATTGTTGTTTGTGTTTGTTACTAAAGTGTACTGACCCTGAATGAGAATTACGGGAGAGAAGGCGGTCAGTAGAACCAGTCTCCCTTATTTGTTTAAATGATAAACGTTGTTTTTATTTTCAGAAGAAGAGGTGTAGTTTTTCCTTCTGTGAGAGTTAGACGAAAATTGAGATGAAGAGTTTTGATTAGAAGCATTGATAATATTTTTAAATTTGTAGCATGTATCCATACGATGATTGAATTTTCCACAGAACGCACATTGCACAACATCTCGTTTGTGATAAAAGGATGCAGAGTTTTTTTTGTGAGAAAATTTGTCGAAGGTGGGTTGATGATAAGGACGTTTTCGGTAAAAACTATGTTGACGAAAATTATTTTTATATTTAACTGTAGCCTCTTGTCTATTTGGAGAAGGAGAATATGTTCTAGCTTTCCTTTTAAAATTACGAGAAGCATGAGAATTGTCTTTTTGAGTTTGCAAAGGTGAGGAGGTAGTTTGAGAATTGACATAAATTTTATCCTTCGTATGTTTTATAGGAGTCTTATAGAGTGTATTATTAGAAGCAATAGAATTATCATGGACTTTTTCAGCATCCAAACAATAGGCTTGACTATAATTCTCGTAAGATTTTTTAGGGGGAGAGTCATATATATCCTGAAGAAAATTTGCTCGTTCAAGAGCTAAATCAAAAGATGAAATATTTTCTTCTAGAATTTTTCGCCTAATTTGTTTCGGCAAGGCCTCAAGAAAATGAGTGAATTTTAATGAATTGAGAGCAGGAGGATCCAATTTAGGGTATGCAAGCCGAAGTTGTTTATCCAGCCGAAATGCAAAATTTTTGACTGATTCATTTGAATCTAAGCTTAAATTCTGCAAGGATTTGAGAGAACCAGTCTTTTTTGAGGGTAAGAAATAGTCTATAAAAGCTTTTCGAATGTCATGGAAATTATAGTTCTTGAACTGAGACTGAGTTTCAAGAAAGAAGAGTAAGGCACTGCCTTCAAGTTTTGATTTGAAGAGAACAAAAAGTTCTTTATCAGAAAAATTATTTAACTCTTGTATATCAGATAATTGATCAAAGAAGAATTCCACAGTCTGTGGGTTGCCGTCGAATGGCTGTATTGCAATATTTAATTTGGACTTGGGAGGCATGATGAGATAATTAAACTGAGAGCTCAATAAATGACAGGTTAAATTTGGTTATAGACTGGTCTTATAATAAATAATACATAAATTGACCCATTATTCAAAATATTGACGAATTTCATTTACGTTATACATCATTTTTATATAATAATAAGAAGAAGAATTATATGACGAAGAGAAGAAAAATACCAACATATCTTTCTTATCAGCAGATCAAAAGAACATGGCCCAAAAATTTTTATGTAAATATATATATCATATGGCTCAAAACATATGTTCTTATATTTATGACAAGAGAATAATTTATATTAGCATAATCAATTATATTTACCAGCACCTTCGTTAAATAATATATATATTAGTTATAAATTATATCATGGCAAGAAAAATATATCAATAAATTATGTCATATATAATCTACTGCTCCAAAAAAATATTATTTCAGCATAAAATCAAAATATATTATGCATTCATGTATTACACCACACTCAATAAAATATAAATATAAAATATTGATCACTGCATAAAGACCCGATAATGAAGATATAATTTATTTTTTTTTGTTGTTGAATATATGTATAGATAAAGAAAATACAATGGCACCAAAGGAAATAGATGGTCACGCGTTGGTCACGGCATCAAAGGAAATAGTTTACTGTTGTGTTTTGGTGGGAAGAAGATGAGAACACTTATTTTTTGTTTCATCTCAAATATGGGTTAGGTGATCGTAATAATGGGTAAAGGACATTGCGTTGGATGAATGCCAGCAAAATACCCTTAAATAAAAAGTATATGACAAAAGGCAATCATGATATTTCTTAAAAGTGAATCCTTAACTATGATAATAATAACTCAAAGCAAAGTTGTAAAAGTATAAAATGATAAGATGAAAAGTTACCTGGAATTCTTGGCTGATGAAGACAAATTCAGGTAGACAAATGAATAGGCTTTGACACATTAAATGAAGAGAAAAATTGAAGAAGACAAGCATATTTATTTATAATCACTTGTGAAATACTTCATGACTTGAATATTTTTTATATATATTTGTTATCATGCACATTTTTATATAAGTAGAATTATTATTATTTTCGTACAAAAATGCTCCACAAGGATGATATACATAAGTCGACATATTTTAACACAACTTTTCTTCATATATATATTTGTATGCATTTTTGATAACATGATAACATTTTCTTAACGATATGAAGACTAAATTATCTTAGAATATCAACCAAATATTACTTCAAAAGGAATATGCCTGAAAAATCACAAAAAGATATTCAATACCTTCAATTGGGGATGCCGTTTTATGCCGAGATAATTATATTTATGCTTATGACCGATTTATCGTGAAACGAAGAGGAATTAAGTTATGATATATTTTAAGTAGGAATCACATTCTCTGCATTCTCTTCAGAGGAAAAATGAATTCACTAAAAATAATGATATGGAAATCGGTTGAAGAAACTTGAAATAAATTGAAGAGAGTTATTTGAAAAAAAACTATGACAAATCATTTATGAAGATAAATAACTGATTTTTATCAAACTATTAGAACATATTGAGTAGCCGGAATAAAATGACCAAAGGGGTTTAGATCGCAGCGGCAGAGGTGCACTGCCGCCCGCAAAATAACGACGATTCGGAGGATTTACCTTCCATCTTGCAGCATCCGCTCAACTGCCTCGGGGCGCGCTCACTTGCCCCGGCGCCCGCTCAATTTCTCGGCATCTACGCAACTTCTCGGCACCACTCTCAACTGCATCGGTGACACTCAACTGACACTCAACTGAACTGGTGGCGCAGAGCCAGGAGAGAGAAAAGAACAAGGGTTATTGCAAACCCGGAATACGCCAAGTTGGCAACGTTCGAATGGGGAGAGTGAGGAAAAAGAGGCCAAGCTACGTTTCAATGTATAGTGAAATATGAATTTAATAAGGAAAAAAATGATAAACACTTAAAGAAGGAAGGCCAAAGCAGGTGGCCAGGCACTTAACTGCCTAAACCACGTCACCTGCGGAATTTAATTTGATAGGCCAAGGGGAGTGCCAGATTAACCGGAAATACCACCCATAGAACGATCGAGATAATTCTAGAAACTTTTTAAACCGGAAGGAATGAATTCAAACAAGATTTTACCGGTTTAGAACATTCGATAAGCTACGTAAGGAAGAAAAATTTACAGGCGACGATATCAAAAGAAACGAAATCGAAATAATATTTAAATTGAGAACATCAATAAAAAGGAGATGATAGGAAATAAAATAGTTAATACAATTGAATTAAAATAAAAATATGGGGGGTTATCGAGTAACCACCACAGTAGAAACCACCTAGATTAATTACAGAGAATGCAGTTTATATAATACAATACCATGAATAAATTTTAGACATGGTTAATTATTAGAAACAATTGCAAATTTTTAAACATCGCATGACAAAAATGTTCTATGGAAATTAGTATGATTTTAATGTCCAGGTTTTGTATTTTTGATACATCATTTCTTCTTATTGTGATCACACCTGATATTTTCGATATTTTCGATTACACCTGAAATGGAAAAACTATGTAAGAATTGTGTATTTTTAGAAATGAGAAAAAAACATTCAAATTCTATAAAATTGATACTATATTTTGCCACAGCGTAAACAAAAAATATAGATTGTTTGTCTTTTCGTATAATAAATTGTAGGGAATTTAATTTTATGTATTAAAAAACTACATATATCTATCTGGTAAAAGGTGATACAAAAGTTATCAGGAAAAAATCGCTGACAAAAAGTGTCAAGAACAATTTATAAAAATAAGTTTCTTTTTCTCCCCCTGATTCTTTGAAATATTTCCGAGTACATTCATTCGATTTGAAAACGGAATATATATTCTTTCTCGGAACCTGTTCCTTCTCAAGCAAACATTTTTATATCGGATGTAAAATTTCCAAGTGGGTGAAAAAAGCCCGGGCCAGGATTCGAGCCAGGAATGTACTGGCTGAAGCAGCCAATGGCCTTTCGATTGAGCCATCCCGAACGAATGCTGGAGATCAATTTCACACAGATGACCTCCCGGACTTTTTTCACCCACTTGGAAAATTTACATCTATTATAAATAATTTACTGATTGAATAATCGTGATAGAAATTAATCATACATTTTTATGTTCAACAAATAATTTTAGAGACAAACAAGTTAAGTTAACCCTTTAACTTTCATTGTTTCCTCTACAAAATCACAAAATTTTAATTATGATACGCAACAAAGACACCGGAATATAATCAATCTAATGCATATTTTTTAATTTACCTGGAGAAATAAAAAGTATTTAGTTTAAAATGAAAAAGAATCACGAAAAAATATTCCACTAAACTATTCGGTCCCCTTTGAAAGAAAAAAAAATTCAATGAAACTTATTACTATTTACTTTGAAAAAAATTACATCGTCCATTCTATTTATGCTGCAGCATAAAACTTTCAGCCAATATACTGTCATTATTGATAGCATTGTCAAAGTCGTAGCATTGTCATACATCGCAAAACTAATTTAGTGACTTAAAGTGAACTTTTATAAAACGATGTTATTTAGGTGAAATTCTCATGTTCTGAAAACTGCAAAATACCAAAATTCTCACATGACAAAACTTCTATATATTTTTTAATTTTACATTATTACCTTTTATATTTTTAGACTTTAATTTTATTCTATAATCTAATTTTTTTTCAATTTTAGTAATTTAAAAAAAAAAACCTACATTTTAAACTTATTTTTAACTTGACGGCATAATATCTCAGACATTTACCTATAAAATGGATGCAAAACTGCCCTAAAACTAGGTAATCTACTATGAAACTTTACATTGTTCCATTGTTTACGCAAAAAATTACCAAACGCATAGACTTGTATTAAAAATTTCCTGATAATTTTAGTGAAAAAAAATGTATCATATCTATGCATTGGTTACAATAACGTGTCTGCAACATTGATATTTAGGTGTATATAATTAAGAATAAGTGATTGCCATTTTCTTGATTTGTGTTCTGCATAAAATAAATATTCCATAAAACAATTTGCGTAGAAATGATCCTCTACCAAAAAGCAAAAGTCAAAAATATTAATATGATACCGGAAAAAGTATTACAAATCTTTTGTAGAGAAAATTTTTTTTAATTGCTACGCGTTTTCTCTCATAAGTGAATTGTTCACGTAATCGTGTTGTTCTCTATGGCAGCATGAAAAACATAACTGGAAAAAGATGGGTATATTGCGTTCTACTTGATACATATGCCAAAAATGAACATTTTTGGTGCAAAAACAATTATTTCTTAATTTGAAATTACAGACTTTCAAAAATTATTTTAACTAAGTGATTTTTAAATTATTAAAAATTCAAGTACATTTGAAGATATTTTTTTTATTCTTAATAGCGAGAGTCTTTTGGAAGATTTAGACTAAATATTCATTAAAAAAAAGAAGATTAAAAAAAGAGTTTATGGGTGGAATTTTTATGGTTTGAGAAAACTTAAAATAAACATTTTTTTTAAATTTTGAAAATGAAAGTTTGGCTTAACCCTTTAACGATCATAGCATTTTAGCTAAGATGTCGAAATAAATGAATGACACCGGTAATTAAGAACAAATATATTTCTAATTAAGAAAACATGATTTTTCACATACATAATAAAAGGGATATTTCTAGATAAAAATACCGGTGTCAGTGTTGCGTATCGGAATTAAAATTTTGTGGTTTCGTGGCGAAACCAATGAACGTTAAAGGGTTAAAAAGAAATTTTCAACTTTGATGTAAAACATAAAAATTGTGTAACTATTAGTGGTGCAGTGACACCAAATGTTTGCTAAAATAACTAAAAACTTTTTTCAAAAGCGGTTTTCTGTCGTTTACTTATTGTTTATTTACAATACTTTTTCAGCATCGCCTTTGATTTAAAAATTAAGACCCTTTAACCCTTTCCGGCACACTGTACCTACTTTTAATTCCAAACTTGCAAATGGCACCAATAATATTTTAGTAAAATTTTGCTTTTACCATAAAACCCTAAATTAAAGATTTCAAAATATCTAAAAAATTCATTTGTGAATTCCAGTGTCAGTCGATAATTTCTCATTTTACTAAAAGATTTTACCCGCGCCGGAAAGGGTTAAGAAATTAAAATTAGCAAAGAACAAATATATTTCACAAAAATTATCATTTCGTTTTGATAGAAAATTATCTGGCTTTATACGGAAATTCAATTTCTACTCTATCTTAAAAATTCATTACATCCAAAAATTACCGAGACGTTTTACAAACTGCTGATCGGTAATTTATTATGAAATCTAGATTTTCAAATGAAGAAACTTCGCTCGCTTCAAAAAATCTTATAAAATATAAATAAAATAAAATAAAGAATTCCGGTCTGGGCACAGTGTGTCGGAAAGGGTTAAAGAAAAATTTTGTTTAGAAATTCGTAGAAATAGATCGAGAAATGGGATTTTCTTAGAAATGTTACAGAAACATGCCATGAATTTCTTTCAAAAACGTTACAGTTTTCAAAAAGCGGACCAAGTGGGAGCCCTGTTATTACTAAAAAAGATGCAACTAAAAATTCAGCAATTAAATAAGATGAATACAACTATGCGAAATAGTTGTGTTTAAAATTCAATTGTGGTTTTTTCTGAATCCCAGGTTTAGAACACAACTTTAGTCAAAAAAGTTTGGTTAAACTTGAGTAGATTCGTAAGCGGTTAACACTAGAACCGCGGGAAAATTCATTCAAATTTTAGAAAAATATCTGTCACCGGGATTTTTATTTTAATCTGTATAACTTATTTATTGAAAATATTTTTGCTCAGCATATATCTAACTTTTTTTATAAAAGATTTTCTGGTTCGAATCGACTTCTCTCCTTATGATACGGGTCAAAATGACCCGTCTCCGCGGTTCTAGTGTTAACAGACTGTTAAAGAGGCAAGTAAACAGACAATCACGTTTAGAAGCAAAATTCTTGTCTATTATGGGACTGGAAGAGGAAACATTTTGAAATATTAAATTTCGCAATGTGCCCATTAGACACACCTATCTCCTTTTCGAAATTTCACGAAACACGCAGAAGATTTTCAGGGTGTTGTTTTGTATCTATATTTATTTATCTAACACACAAGCTATATATCACAGAAGCTTGGGCAAAGAGATTCGGTGAAATACCGAAATTGGAAGCATCTGATAAATTTGAAAAAAACTTTTACTCGAATATATATATATATTTATAGCGCATTTTTGGAAATCATAAACATTTTCCCCATTTTTATATAATATGGTACAGTCGAATCTCGTTAATACGCGAATCAGGAGTCCGATCAGAATTCGCATATTAAACGGGCTCGCCTATTAACTGAAGATCGCGAATTGGTCAATCTAATAATAATCTATGAGGAAAAAACACATTTATTGCCAATTTTTTAGCGTTTTTAAGACATAAAAAGACATTTTATTTATTTAATCATTATGTGTTTATTAAGCAGGAACGTTTGAAGCTGAAAATTCAAATAATCGTTAGTTTCTCAAGTAAAAATCCAATGTCTTTACAGATTTAGATTTATTATGTATGACACATAAAATTGTATATGATGAACACAAAATGTTAACCAAAACTAATGTTAACAAAATTAAAATCTTTGTTAGCTATACAGAACAGATAGATGCGATAAGAAATAGTGTTGATAATAATAAAAAGTCAATTAAAAAAAATTTACTGAAATCAATAAATTTATAAAAATTACTTTTTGAAAAAGTATCTATCAATTTTGTCCAGTTAGGCACGCGGTCGCGCCGTCACCATGATACTTCCCGCCTTATTTAGGTAGTGATAAAGTTTGCTTGTTGATTGCCTTCGTCCAATGACGACAAATATTGTATTAGGACACCGAATGCCTCTCTAACTTTGGAGAATGCAGATGGGGCCGGAAGCACAGGTTCATCATCTTCTTCCTCATCCGGTTTGTCAGCCGCAGTTACGTCGGCGATGATATCATTCAGATTTGTAAGTTCGAAGGTAACTAGATCGTTCTCGATATTAATAAACGTGATTAAATCGACAAAAATTTCCCCTACAGTTTCTTGTGCGACTAGCCAATCTTCTTCAACATTAGGGTGCGAGGTTGGCTTTGTGTAAATGATGTCCGCGCTACTTCCGAAACCCGCTTTGTGAAAGGAATTTGTAATTGTTTTTGCCGTGACACTCTCCCATGCTGCAGTAAGCATGTGCATAGCGTCGAGGACGGTAATTGGGCGACACTCATAGCGTCATAGAAAGAAGGATTGCTGCCGTGTTCCATTTGGTGAAGATATCGCCGTACGACGCGAGTCTTCTAATTTATTTTGGCGCTGTTAATTATTCCTTGGTCCATTGGCTGGGTGACACTAGTCGAATTTGGAGGTAGAAATTCTACTTAAGCATTATTCAGGCCTTTATTATCTTTTGGATGCGCAGGACAGTTGTCCGCAAGCAATAACACATGGCGCGATTCTTTTCTCAAGCACCGATGAAAATTACGAAGCCATGTTGAAAAAATGTTGCCCGTCATCCATGCTCTGTGCTGGCTTTCGTACAAGGAGGGGAAATTCTTGACATTTTTAAAGTATCGCAGGTTGCGTGATTTTCCTATAACTAGCAGCTTTAATTTATCTGATCCATCAGAACTGGCACCGAGTAGAATAGTATGACGCTTAGGGTGGACCTTATTTTTCAAGTTTCAAAATGTAATCTTCTCACCCTCTAAATTTGTTCCTTTTTATGAAAAAATAATTCTGGTAAAATATTGGCTCAATTGAACAATATTTAGAGGTAGCTCAATGATGTAGAAGTTTCCAATGTATGAGCAATGATAAACATATGCGTACTCGCATGCTATGTCATAGAAAATAAATTCTATCTTCTAAAATATTTTAAAATGCATTTAGCTTTACATTTTTATTCCTAGAAGGCAGTACTATGCACAATAATATTTAAAAGAATAAACTGCATTTAGCAAATAGCAGTCTTTAAAGCCATTGAAGACTGGGGAATAGCAGATAATATACGTGCAATGTACTTTGACACTACCAGCTCAAACACTGGTTATAATTCTGGTGCATGTGTTCTTTTAGAACATAAATTGAAAAAATGAGCTCTTATCATTTGCTTGCAGACATCACATTATGGAGCTGATACTTAGTACTGTATTTGAAGTTTGCATGGGAGTCAAATCTTCACCTGAAGTTGCATTATTTAAACGCTTTCAGGAATATTGGAGCTTAACTGATAAAAACAAGTACGAAACGGGAATTTCATTTGATGATGTTACAAATCTAGTAGAAAATATTAAGCAAGAGACTATCAACTATGCAAAGAAGTACCTAGAAGAGCAAAGTGAAACAAAGCTAAGAGGTGATTATAAGGAATTTTTAGAACTTGTAATTATATTTCTAGTTGCTGTCCCAGAAAGGGGAATCAGATTTATGTCACCAGGTGCAATGCACCATGAACGTTGGATGTCCAAAGTAATATATTGACTCAAGATCTGGATGTTCAAGGCTCAGTTTAAATTGACTGTAAAAGAGGAAGAAGGTATACGTGATATGTGTGTTTTTACAGTCCGTGTATACTTGAAAGCTTTTGTATCACTGCACCTCAAGCTTCATGTTCCCCATATATGACCTGTTCTTGCTCAAATCACTACTTGACTACTCATCAATACATTCAATTGTTTCCAAGTCATCAAGTCATCATCACTTAAATTTGCTAATCACTTGGGGTATTTGTCAGAATCTCTTGTTGGTTTAGCTTTATTTGACAGCCGTGTGAGTTTATTAACTAAAAGACGCATGTTTATTGCATTACAGAATGAAGCTGATTCTAAAAAACAAGCCCAAATTTATTCCAAACGAATTAGTGTTGCTCTACATTAATTCAAGAATAAAAGATTGGAAGATTTTGTCACAGCTAAGTCAATGATGTTGTTTCAATTGTTGGAACTTCCGGATGGATTTTTTGCAGTAGATCCTGAATTGTGGGAGTTAATAGAAGACTATAAACAGGCAAAAGAGGTGATAAAATCTCTACAAGTAGTAAATGACCATGTCGAACGTGCAGTTGAATTTATTCAAGAATACAATGGATTGATAACTCATGATGAAATGCAACTACAATTTTTACTACAAGTTGTTGAAGATCATGGAAAAATGTACCCAGATAGCAGAAAAATGTGTCTCTTTCAACCTGCACAAATGCAATAAAATTTTAATGTAACATGAAAACCTAATAACTGTGCTGTAAATTAAATAAATTGTCGCAATTAAATCATTAAAACCTTTAAAGTGCTTACTTATTTGTGTAGCTAATATTCTGATTTTTTTCCTAATTTTATAAACTTCAGGTCAATTGAGCTACCTCTAAATATTTGAATTTATTGCTCAAACTTTTTACACAATGTTTTTGTATCAAAGGGAACAAAATAGGGGGGTGAGACTTGTAAAAATAATAATTTAAAAAAATCATGGCATTTAAGGTCCACCCTAATGACGCTCTTTGCTTAATTTGCCACCATGACATTTTTCTCCTTTCATAGCCATTGTTTTATTGGGTGTCAGTTTGTAAAAAAGCCTGAATTCATCCACATTATAAATATCCTGACTAGAGTAGTTTTTACAAGCTGTGGAAGTACATTAATTTTCCAACAGTGAACATCTACAATGTTGATTGCAGCTGATTCACCGCACACTTGCTTGAATTTTATGCCGTACCGAGTTTTAAATCGATCCAGCTATCCATTTCAGGCATTGAAATCTAACAATCCCATTTTTGCTGCGATTTCAAAACCTTTTTCTTCTATTAACAAGTTGCTTATTGGGATATTCGTAGATCGCGATTGAACGAATCACTCGTGAAGGGCAATTTTTAATTTTTTCTTTTTTTTGGCGAATGCAGATTTATTTGAGACAGTTTAGGCATGGTATTGATTTATAGTTTGTAACTTTTCAGTGATGGAGAGAGCCTTTCGTTTAATATGTTTTGCTCCTTTCACCATAGACTAGATTATAAAAGCATAGATTGATACCGTAGAGTAGGTAATACTGGGGGCGACAAACGACTCTGTTTTTTTAAAAATATCACAGCACTGATGAAACAGCGATTGGAAAGGCTCACGTGATTAATCTGCGATTGTACAGCGTGCTCTATAAATCGATTCTGCCGCTCTAATTTACGGGAGGGGGTAATCACCTACTCGGGGCACCCACCAAAAACTTGGCATAGGTCTTTAATCCCCGGAGGAAATATTCCACTACCAATCAGCCAAATTATAAACAATGGGTCCCATCATTTCTTAATTTTGGGGAAAAGGTCTTTTCATTTTTGCTTTTTATAAAAACTAGCTGACTCGCGCAGCCCGCGCCCGCGATGAATGAACCTTACATGAACTTCATATTTGTATGATTTTATAAATTTAATTACCTTTTTGTCTACATTAATATTTTTAAATGACAAAAATCGCAAGAAAAGTATTGATACTAAGGTACATTCTGTTTTGCGTAATTAGAATTTTGAGCCTATAATTTAATTGCTCACTGCTCTAAATTCCGGAGAAAATTTTGATGATGAATGAAATTGCATAATTTCTTTCATTGTTAATTTTGTGGCTTAATAGGATGTTCTTAATAGAAGGTAATTTTGAGTTGTTCATATACATGAAAAAATGGTGAAATTTAGAAAATTGTATATCTGTCAGTTAGATTAAATAAAATTGAATAATTTTTCACAGAAAAATCCAAAAGCGAATTAAAATCCTTGTAATGATATGTATATAGACTTTCTTTGCGTTTGCTTATTATTTTCGGAAATTTTGTTCTTATTCCATCTATTTCTTATTTTTATACATTACGAACATTTATTTTAATACGAACCTTACAAATGTCGAAAAAATATCCCTATTTGTTTCCTTTTTGTTTTTATTTGTTCGATATCGATGCCTCAGCGACCGTCGGCTGGCTTACAAGTTTTGCCCTCTTTTTTCATTCCGAAATTTTAAATTCACACCAAAAATTCTTATTATAGTACTGCTTTCTTTATTAACCGTCTGCGTCCCAAACCGCCCGAGATATTTTGCTATGTTTTGATTCGTATATTTCTATTCCCACCAGAAAAATAAAACGGCAATCTTTGGTGTAATTAATAACAGATCATTTCATATTTAAATAAAATGAAATTAGCCATTGAATTTTACTGGTGTAAAATCAGATTTTCTGAACTACTTAATTTTTTGAACGTATGCTATCATGGGAATTAAAGGGTTAAATGGCACACATTTTTTTTCCAAGTAGAAATTCTTCGTTTAAAATTTCTGGTATGATTTCGAAAGTGTTAAATTAAAAGTGGAGAACATACTTGTAACCCAGACCTTGGGAAGTATTAAACGTGCCATACTCAGTGGTCACCTGACTCAAACTGGCCAATTTATTCAATTTCAGAATGTAACACTTTCCGCAATCACGCCTACCATTAGCGTTTACGTCAAGTGTTAAAGGGTGCAGGGATCATTTGAACCGTTCGTGGCGCATTTTCCAATACTAACAAGGGAAAAGTTTGAAAGTAACAAAATTTATTTTACATTTATCTTGTAGGATGGGCAATACCATATTCAAGATTAAAATTACTTCCAACATTAACATTTATTATAGACGAATAGACAAAACGAAAAAAAAAACAAATAAAATATTGCACTTATTTTCCGCAGTTTTTTACAACAGTCTTTAGCTAACAACCATACGTTGTAAATATTTAGCAGTTTTTAAAAGTCTCTTTCCAACTTCCTTTTGAATTGCCGAATTCGTCCCCCGTTTGTACTTTTACAAAACATTCACCTCCATCGCTGAAAAAAATCTATTTACTTCTTTCTCTTCCTCACACAGCTTCGCTACTTTTCATTTCGTTTTTAATCTCGAATGCCGAGTTCCTTTATTCCCTTCGCGACGGGAGCCTTTTATGAAATTTTTAATGTTTTGTAACCGGTTTTAAAAAACAGAAATTTATTCCATTTTAAATCGAGAAAATGCTCCCACTGAGTAAGGCAAATTTTACAGTATAATTTTACAGGTGGTAATAAACAAGGATTCTTAAGCCTTTTTGCGACCCGTATACGTGTAGCTCATCCGCAAGGGCTGGACATAATAGAGAAGAATAGAGAAAATACAGTTACAATTCAGGTGCAGCAGAGAATATTTCCCACATTCTTATACATTAAATGCCGTTTGCTTTAAAAAAATGTTTAGGTGACACTTGCTGTTGGTGACAATTACAAGGACACACAAATAGCACGTTTGAATTTCACGCTGTATGTTACTCTCTGTATGATTAATTCCTTTAGGGGAGAGTGGGGATGAAAGGGACTTTTTTTGTTAATAAATTTTTAAATAATGATATTAAAAGATGGCATTCTCATGTTTGCGACTAGTTGTTGTCTTAAAACTTTGATTTGATACTAGTAAATTATTCTAGTATAATAGGGATCTATTATACTAGAATAATTTATGACACGATTTTACAATCTGTAAATTAATTATAAGCGATGTAAATTTCTATTATTTTGGGTGAAAAAAGTCCGGGTCAGAATTCGAACCAGGGATGTATTGGCTGAAACTGAGCCATCCCGGCCACGAACACTGGAGGACTATTTTACCCAATTAACCCCAAAAACCCTATTATCCTCGAGTACAGTAATTTAACCCTTTTAGGCGCAGATCAAATTCTTTTCTTAAGTGTTGAAATTGATGACAGACACCGGAATTTGAAAACAATTTTATTTTTAATTAAGAAAAAGCTATTTTGCATTAATTCAATAGGCAAAAATTTTTTTTACAAAAATTCCGGGACCAATGTGGCGTTTGGGAATTAAAATTAAGTGGTTTCATAGGTATACCACCAGGCCGCAAGGGGTTAAAATATGTACGCATTTATAAAAATTTGGAGAAATTATCCTTTTGACTCCATTGTATAGAATGAAAGATTATTTTGCAGGTTAACAGGGACACATTTAAAAAAAATTTTTTTCTTTTTATCTGCGATTAGATTATTCAAAAATAAAAGATAATAACATACAAATAAAAATAAAATATATTGCAACATATGATAAAACAAAGACAAGTGTCTTATCACCAATTACGGATTTGATAACTTTATCAAAATTTCATTAACTGTATGGGAGTAGTCAGGGGAAATGTTTAAGTTACTTGAGTTAGAATCCATTAACTCCTGCTAATGGATAAAATGCGACAAGAATGCCATCTTGATCTTTTTATTATCTAGTCCTGCCAGTGAACTACTTTTTATTAATCCTGATTTCATGACTGGCATCACTTTTTTGAAACGTTAAAATCCCCCTTGTTTTCGTCTTAATTAATATGCTATTAAATAAAACAAATTTTCACATTAAAATAAAGCGCTGCCAACCAAGAAATCTGATTTTTTTAAATAGTCCACTGGCAACATTTCTACCATCTTTCGCAAATGTTGTTGTCTTTACATTTATATTGCTTTTAATGATAATCAAATATGAGAAGTGCAGAAGTGTTCCAAAACTTATACGTTTTGGAACAACTAGAATATTTAGCTAATTCTCAATTGCTTAAAAAAATTCCGCGGTCATTGACCAGTTTTAATGAGTAAATTTAACCCTTTAACTGGTTAATTCTTTTCCGTTCAATAAATTGAAAATAGCAGACTATTATTTAAATAAAATATCCGTAAAATGTAGTCTAATCACTTCCGCGTTTGAATAGTATGAAAATTTTCATAAAAATAATAGTGGTGTCAAAAAGCTTTAAATGATGTAATAAGCAAATTCGTTTTGCCTGAACGGCGTTCGGGCAAACCAGTTAAGGGGGTTAAGGCTTTGCTATGAGACACCTCCGAGCAATAGTATTTGAGATTCTTCCTTCGAATAACTAATACCGTTCAACAGTTACCTCATGCAGAAACAAAAGCGTCACCTTAGACGTTATCTCATGCAGAAAGTTTGCCACGTTCAGCGTACGTTATGTGAGAAAATAGCTTTCACCAACTTTTGTTATTAAATTAGCGGGTCCCTTCAACAATCTTTCTTTCAGCCCCAAGTTTTTGTCGTTTTCTACTCCATAGCACCTAGCGAAATTTTAAAAATGTATTCAGGCATGGCAGTGTTTTAGAGAATAAAATAAACTGGAGAAACTAGAGAATAATACAACCATAAAGTGCATACTTTATCCCCTTGTGACGTGGTGGTAAATCTGTAAAATCACTTAATTTGAATTCTCAAACGCCACACTGTCACCGGAATTTGGATTAAAAAAATACGGTTCATTAAATGCATGAAACATATCTTTTTTTATTTACAAATAAAATTGTTTTCAAATTCCGGTGACAGTCATTAATTTCAACATTTAAGCAATGAATTTGCCCTGTGCCGCAACGGGCTAAACTGCTAAATAACATAAATACTGTAATGCTAATCATAATATTCATTTCGAAAGGAAAAAAAGAAAGACAAGATCAAAATTCACATTTTTATATCAAAAACATATTTTGCTTTCACCATTTATAACGCTACAATTGCTGACATTAGATATAAGGTTTATTAAGAAGTTTATTAAGACAAGTATCGCAAATAACTGAGCCATAGTTGCAACTTCATATACTTTATTTTATTCCTGAGATTTTGATTGTCCCTTTCATTCCCAGTCTCTCCTATATTGTAGTACATTAATTAATATCTGTCATTTTTTTACAGTCCAATTCCAATATCTCAAATTGCACATTATTAAAGTACATTGAAAAGGATTTTTGTATTAAAAAATAATGTAACTGAATTCATCTGTATACGTAAACGGATTGCAAAGGAACCTGAATTTCAAGATAAAGCACGTTATATTAATCAGCCGTAACATATATCTATTACATGAGTTCATTCCGGTGAGATGAAACATGGACAGATTGCAGACGTTTAGAGTAACCGAATTAATAAATGCATTTTAGACACGTTGGAAATAGTTAAATGCGAAAAAGGACTTAGAACGGTAATTTTGTTTGTAACGGTCAACATACTAGTACAGGGCGGACCATTTGGTCCGCCAACTGAACATCACATTCTTCTTAGAGAAATTTTCTCTTTAAATTTTTCTTGCAAATTGCCGAGAAAAAAACTTTGAATGTTAATTCTAGCGTAAATTCTGTAGAAACCTATCATGGAATTTTCTGTTAAAAATATTGATGTTTAGTTCGCGGACCATTTGGGAGTCTTGTACTAGTTAAAGTAAAATGCAAGATGTTCCACTAGTCATTTCACATTTCCGAAAATTCTCATCGGAGTGAGGTTTATATTTTGAGTCACATTTTGATCACATAATTGCCTCGGAAATATATGAAATAGCTTGTCGATTGAAAATCAAGTGTTTGTCCAAATTTTGTTACAAATAAAAAGATTAGGGAATCATTTTCATAATAAAATTCTAACTTGTTTCATGTGAATACATCAAGTTATATTGGCCTTTACGTAAAATTGACTTTAGGATATCATGTTGGAAGACACCCGATGAAAACCTGTGATTCAAAAAAATTCTATTCCAAAATTTTACTCTGTTGTACATAGGAGAAATTAAAAAAATATATTATTGATTTGTTGTTGTACCAGAGAGATGCATCACTTAACGTTGAATTTATACAGAAATGTTTTGTAATTAGTAATTATTAATAATTAGTAATTACTATTAATAATTATTAGTTATATTAATAATAATAATTATTATTAATTATATTAATTATTAATAATTATTAGTAATTATTAATCTAGTTAGTAATTAACTAGATGTGTAAGTTTTCTTACTTTAACCAGGAAAACAAAAATATTTCATGAAAGTAATTATGAAAAATTATGATTAGCAAGACTTAAATTTATTGTAAAACTAAGCCTTTCAAAAAGAAAGATCGACAATAGAATAGATAACCAGTGTCTCGGCAAGTAATCTATCATTAATATACACTTCATTTTTAATAAAGATAGTTCTTACTATGTGTTAATAACTTAATAAAATTACAGAGCCTTACGAGAGTTAGTGCACGGACATTCAGACAGAAAAACTGAAGACATAAATACTTTTTACAATGTTAATGACCTTTACCTTGAATTTTTAAAAAAAAATGCAACAAATTTCTTAAAATAATCAAAAAAAATCATATCGAATTTCTGTTAAATATATTTTTTATATTCAACTGCACTTATGATTTGCCTTTGCTGCACATTTAAGCCCTTAATGGTCGCATTAAATTACGGTTTAAAAATTCAAATTCATTATTCCCGTCACTTTTTTGAAAAAAAAAAATATTTATCTTCTTTAATGACAAGAAAATAATACCATAATTAAACCAATTACACTATTTTATTAAACTGGTGAGAATCCAAAAATTCTGAATAAAGCAAAATTCTGAATTCTTGCAGCCCGTGAATGTCTCGGCGGCGACCATTAAGTGGTTAAGTATTATGTTTTACAATTTAATTTTAACAACATCAGTGTCTGGACGCTAACTTTTTAATCCTTTCAGAGGCAATCAAATGTGTCTCTGTAATATTTAATTCTTACAGAAATAATCGAAAATTTTTGTTTTCAAATAAGGAAAGGCAATTTTTAAACATTTTGCCGCCAAAGATAACATTAAAAAATTTCGTTAAAAGTTTCAGGTGAGAATCCCGATTGAATTAGGTGGGATAAAATATATTCCACCGATCCCCCAAGGGATTAAAAGCTCCTCGTGCGAATCTTGTTTAAAATAGGTGGGATATAATGTATCTCGACGCCCCTGAAGGGGTTAAATGTTTTTAAGAATTATTATTTTAAATGTACAAAATGTTAGTAACGCTATTTCTGTCAATCATGACAGACGTGAGGATGCTCCCTCTAGGAAATTAGATACCTAATGCCATCCGTGTTGCCAGATGGGCTTTTTTTTTAAATTAAGATTTCTTGATTGGCATCACTTTTTCGAAACGGTAAAATTCCCCCTTTGTTTTCGTCTTTATTAATCAGCCATTAAATAAGGCACATTTGACGATTGCCAAAAAGTGGTGCCAAATAAGAATGTGAATTTGAAAAAAAGTAGCCTATCTGGCAACACTGAATTTTAAAAGAGACATTATCAACGTATACCAGGCGTATTCATGCATACGCATTCAGAGCCTATCATCAGAGAGAGCAAGCTTTTATAACGTGCTCCTTTTCTCAATTATGCATGCTGTCGCTTTAAAACAGCACGGCATGAACAAATAACATTTTGGAGAAAAACTATACCATTATTTCTCAAATATTTTATCTCGTTCACATTTACACCTTATTTTTTCCAGTGTTTGTTAAAATATACATTTTTATGTTATTCAGTATTGAAAATTGAATAAATAATATAAGATAATCTTCATAAATTATATCGTAAATTATATAGCATTAACATTAGAACGTTCCCGAGTGTTTATTTGGATTAATACCATGTGATTATATTTCGTATCTTGCCTGAAATTTCATTATAGAATATGTTAAAAAATATTTTTTATAAAGCTTGGCTAAAATTTCTGGCTGTTTTAGTATTAACCTCTTGAAACCTGATGTATCCTACAGGATACATATATTTACAATTTTTTCACGCATACAAATAATGTTAAAAATTAAAAAAAAAATGATCTGAATGGACCTCTAAGAGATAAAGCTAAACGAATTGCAATAGGATTTTTTTCTGTCTTTTAAAAGTGGTGCAAGATATAATTTTAAGGTAGTCGTCTGTGAAGCCCGACTTAATATAAATGTCACGGTGGACAAATTTACTATATCAAGAGAAAATTTTGAAACAGAATTTATTGATGCCAAGAAATCTTCGCGAATAAACAGAAATAAACAAACAAACACTGAAATGGCAATGCTTAAAATCATAAAAATACAAATAACCGCATATACATTGCTGAAAGATGAGTAAACATAATATAAAGTCATTAATTATTATTTATTTATTCACTGATAAAAGCGCAGTAAGTTTCGATTGAAAACATTTTGATTTTAACCACTTTCCTGTTTTGCTCGTACATTTTACGGGCAACGAGAATTTGCTTGATTCATCACTTAAAGTTTTTTTTATACCACTAATTATTTTAAATACAATTACATACTATTTAATTGCAGAAATGTTTAGACTAAATATTAAGAAAATTTTAGCTCAAAAAAGTGGTCTTAATAAATACTTTTAATTTTTTTTTTTTTGTACTTAAAGAATCAGTTCAAAGGATCTTTAATGTATCTTTTAAAATGATTTTTTATTATATTTTACTCTCCTTTAACCCTTTAACGTTCATTGGTTTCTCTACGAAACCACAAAATTTTAATTCCGATATGCAACAACGACACCGGAATTTTAATAAAGAAAAATTCATTTTATTATACATGTGAAAAATCACTTTTTCTTATTTACAAAAATATATGTACGCAGTTACCGGTGTCAATCATTTATTTCAATATCTTAGCAATTAAAATGCTCTGAACGTTAAAGTGGCCCTTTCCAAAACACTGTGCTCGGCATGTGATACCTAATTTTAATTTCAAACTTGCAAAAGGCACCAATTATATTTTACTAGAGTTTTACTTTTACAATAAAAACTTAAATTAAGGATTTCAAAACATCTAAAAAATTCGTTTGTGAATTCCGGTAGCAGTCGATAATTTCTTATTTTATTACAGATTTTGCCCGTTCCGGAAAGGTTTAATGCTTTAACCCTTTAACGATCATAGCTTTTCCATTGCTAAGATGTCGAAATAAATGAATGACACCGGTAATTAAGAACAAATATATTTCTAAATAAGAAAACGCGATTTTTCACATACAAAATAAAAGAGATATTTTTTGATTAAAATACCGGTGTCAGTGTTGCGTATCGGAATTAAAATTTTGTGGTTTCGTGACGAAACCAATGAACGTTAAAGGGTTAACCGTTTCCGGCACATTGTGCCCAGTCCGGGATACCTAATTTTAATTCCAAACATGGAAACGGTCGCAATAATATTTTAACAAAATTTTGCTTTTACAATAAAAGTTTAAATTAGAGGATTCTTAATTTCTAAAAAAGTCGTTTGGAAATTCCGGTGACAGTCCCTAATTTCTCATTTTATTAATAGAATTTGCCCGTGCCGGAAAGGGTTAAGCTGCGTATTAAATTTCGGCTTAAAAATTCAGTTTAATTATTGCCACCACTTTTTTTGTAAAAGAACCTTATTTAATGGCAACAAAATAATACCAGAATAAAACTAATTTCACTATTTTATAAAACTGATAGGAATGCGATTTATCGAATTCTGAATAAAAGCCGTAAAACTCGCAGTCCGTGAATATCACGGAAGCGAGAATTATGGGGTTAAGCGATTTTTATATATTTATTTGTATTTTTAGGGATATACTATACCTAAAATAAGCGAATACCTAATGCTACTTCTATTTCTCCAATAACTCTTTTTTATTACCCTTACTTACTATACTATTATTTCTAGTCTAGTTAATGTCTGAAGAATAAAAAAATGCACTTTAGTGCGTTGCCCAGGGATGAGATTTCCGCTTTTTTTCGCACCAGTAAAATTTTTGAGAAAATGCTATATTATGTAATCATAACATTTTTGCGATTTAAGAGAACAGCATTTTCTCTAAAATTTTACTGGTGGCCAAAAAAGCGGAAATCTCATCCCTAGTTACTGCTAAAAGCTAAATATAAGAAATTTTCTTTCTCACTTACAGATATAAAAAGATACATATTTTTATAGACGTAGATTTTTTTTCAAGTATGTGTGTAAAAGAAACAAAATCTCCTATTTTACAGAACAATTCTTAAATAAAAATTTAATTCATGGGAAATTGTTTATGTTAAAGATATTTTTAAAAAACTCTTAAAACGATTTTTTTTTTTTTTTTTTTTTTTTTTTTTTTTTGTAGACTTGTTAATAAATTTCAATTTAAGAGAGACACCTATACCTTAACAAATGAAATAGTTATTTCATCTATAAAATAATATACTTAGTGTTCGTATCTTGCGTATTCGTCACTTTAATTTTTATCGAAATAAAATAAAAAACGAAAAACAAAACGAGGTAAAATAAATATTTGGATTTTGCGAGAATTTTTTCTTCCCTACAACAAAACTATTTTAGCTAATTAGAATTACATGTGGTATTTTCCTTAAATCAAGAATTTCTTAACCGTTTGCAGGCAAATTTGCAGTCTGACTGGACATCATGGTTCTTAGTTGTATTCAAATATCGTAAATGCCATAATGTGCATAAAAACAGTGACATAATAATAATATAATAGTGACACAAATCAATGGATAAATGTACACAGTCCCTCATCTTTTTTGCTTCATTTTGGAAACAGTGGATTTTGAGCTTATTCTATCGACGATCTCTTTAGCATTTTCAACCTATGTTTTTGAGACTTTCCAAAACGTTGCTCTATACATTTAGCTAACACAATATGTAAATGAAATTTGAATAGATTTCGCGCATGCGCAATGAAAAATTATTTAGTAATTTTGCTCATCTTTCATGCCCATTTTTAATATTTTAAAATTCTGATTACAGGGTATTGTGTACAATGTTTTTTGTCATATTTTCAGAAAAGGACATTGTTTTATATTAGGAACTCTGCAAATTACGAGAAAAAAAAATCCTTGGAAAAATTTGGGCTGTTTTTGTAAAAACCTTAATTTTTCTGCGAGTATGAATGCTATCCTTATAAAAATAAACACAGTTAATTACAATAAGTCTCTTAAGCTTAATCTACAGTTTGAACGGTTTTGCGACGTTAGTTTTGACATTGTTATCGAAAAAAATGTTCATTCTTTTTCAATTTGTTGACGTTGTCCTATGAAATTTCGGAAAAAAATCTTTGCGAAAATGTTTGACCCGTACTATTATGTTTACACACTTAGAGTTTCAGGATAATTCCTCGTGTGTTTTTCTTGATATTTAACAAAATGTCTAAAATCGCCAGTGGCCGGTCACCATTGGCCATTTAGTGTATTAGGACATATGGACGGATATGGGTGATTATATATTTAAACAATCTAAATATATTTATATAATTACGTATTTATATGATTACACACGAGCCTAAAAAAGAGGGAGATAGGCTCCCACTCTGTTACCACCGATTACATACAAATTTTTATCATCAGCAAAAATATTTATGTAATTCAACGAACTTCTCAGTACTTGTTTAATTTTTATAAAAACTGCAGAGTGTGTTCTTATTCCTGAAAATTGTTTAATAAGAACAAGAATATACTTTCTCGTGCTTGTGGAATGCTATTTAATTAAAATCCGAAGAATGTGTATTTCTGTTGCGAATCAGTTGGAGTAAATTAAGAAATGCATTAAGACATTTTTAGCTGCGACTTACATTTTTTCATATATTCTTAATTAAAAGTATTACATTCCTAACTTTTATCTTAAAAACCTGCTTTAATGTATTCAAACATGTATGTTAGAAAATGTTAATAATTCTAACAATTTTAAATATTTCTCTCACCTGACGTAATGAGAAATTAAGGCACCCAATTTAAAATCAGTGGAATCTTAGCTGTTATTAATGAACTTTAAAAAATAACTGCGTAGTTTAATTAAAAAAACTTTTTTGATTCGTGAATCAATTATTGTTAAAACAAAAATGATTCCCCCCGGAATAATATACATACTATTTTTTTAACAACCAAATGTGTATTTCATTTATGAAGAATAAGATTATTTTGCTAAGTAGAAGATATTTAGCTTCACATCTGATAACTTTTCCATTGTACTTTTCCAGTATGGAGGCATTGGCGAGAGAAGAAAGATTTTTATAGATATTTTCTTGTAATCTCATTTTTTCATGTACACAAATATTTTTAAAAAATATATATATAATTTTTTTAATACTAGCTTAACAACTTGTTGTTGCCCGGGGAACGTTATAATAATCTTGAACGAAACTCAAGTTTGCATGATTGTCTATCTTTGTAAAATATTTTAAATGAACCTAGCTTCGTATGCCCTCATTGCCTTCGGCAATGTCTAATGTTTTCTGAACGAATCTCTGATCTGGGTTCTCGCTACATAGGATAGTACACGATGTACCGGAAATGCTCCGCACGCACTGTAGATAATCGAAAACAAAGTTGAGTAAGCCAAGTCACCCACACTCTAAAAAATAAATGTGTAAATTAGTCAAATTTACACACATTTATGTGTAAATTTGTAAATTTACACACTTGCCATGTACTTTACACATTTTTTTGCAGAATTTTACCTGTTTTTATGTGTATTTAGCTTTTGAAACTAAGTGTGTAATTTGTTATCACTTGAAAAACATAAATAAGTGTGTAAAAGTAGAAAAATACCTAAATTGACACAGATTGGTGTGTTATTGTAATTTACGCATAGTTCTTATATACACTGATAAGTGTGTAAATTTCTAAAATCACACACTTGTCATGAAAATTACACATTTTGTAAAAAGAATTACTTGTTTTTGTGTGCATTTATTTTGTGATATTAACACTAGAAAGGCCGGAAATTTCAGTCAAGTTTTATGAACATATTTCACACCAGAATTTTGATTTAAAACAGTTTTAATTTTTTAATTTAACATTTGTCTTCTTTGTTTCATTTAAGCTTATTTCATAATGAAATTTCCGATTTCAACCAAAACATAGTCATGCGTTTGCGGTCAAAATGACCGCTCACGGCCGTTCTAGTGTTAAGACTGCAAGTTGTTGTCGGTTGGTTACCCAGACAAATGTGTAAAATTGGATTTACATGCACTGGTGTGTTATTTTAAATGTTCGTCTGCATTTTGTATAATAGCAAGTACGCAGGTGAAAAATTAAAATTGAAAACATCTGCTGTATCGTAGTTTCGCCATTTTTGGATTGAATGGAACATGTCAAAAGAGGAAAGTTTGTTCTCCTCTGTTAACTCAAAAAATAAGAATAAATCATAATACAATTACAAATAATCGAGGAATGTTAATTATCATAGAATATTTGTCTTCATATTTAGAAAAAAATGAACTGTGTTTTCTTTTCTATTGTGATTTTACCGGCATGAAAAAGTGGGATATTCTATAACAAAGGTATGTAAATGTTTTGTTCTAATGAAAATAAAGCTTTTCAATTGACAACTAATTTAATAGATTTTCATGGTTCAGTTTTTCATATTTAAACTGTAAGTTTTTTGACATACAACCAAAAATTAAGGAATTTAAATGTCATTAAAAGTATTAGCAGCATTATTATATTTAAGAAAATGATAAAATTTCGGTGCTTTATTTTCTAATATTGTTCGCTTCTTTTCTATTTGAATATATATAATCATTTTCTAGCTTAGATTCCTTTTATTATGTAAAAATGTAAAATAATGTTTATGATTTCTGTGTATTATGAAAGTTTTATTATAAAAAATGCTATCATATTTCAACTAAATTATGATTATTTTATTGAATTAGTAAAATTTACATTAGAAAATCTTAATCGTTGTCCGAGTTCCAAAGGTGTCGCAAAGGTGACTGCGTTCCTTCATATTAAGCATACTTATGAACTATTCTATGAAAGCTATAATTATGAATAAAGAGAAGTATACATATATGTATTAGTTATTGGATTGACATTTGAATTTAAACACTAATTTAACACATTTAGTGAAATACTTTGTGCACTTATTCTAAAAAGAATTATATACATGATATGTATATGTATATATATATGCATTTGTAAAATGTCTCATTTTTGACAAAATGAGATTATTTGTAAAATGATACATTTTTGCAAGAATGAGATTATTTTTGGTTAGAAATTGAATTAACCGTATAAATGAACTTTCTTAAAACTGAGCCCAATATTTTTATTAACCCCCTGACTGCCCAGCCAAAGGGTAATATTGTAATGTTGTTTTCTCTGTAATTTATTAAAAATATTAAAAAAAAGATGTTTTTTCCAACCTGATACAAAATAAGTTATTAGTATCGGTGTATAATCTTTAATAGCATCAATCCTAATTTAATTTTTCAGAACTGGGTTTTATTTGTGGAATTATACTACTTTAAATATTGCTTATGTTGCAGTGAAACCTGCAGCTTAGTGTGTGAAAAAAATCAGCCGGCGGCAGTCAGGAGGTTAAATTAGTTAGTGTTTTTAATTTCAGTATTTGTGAATTTATTATCATAAAAAGGTAATAAATTTGTGTACATCAATTAAATAATAATAAAATTAAATAGATTGCATTTTTTTAGTTCATTTATGCTCTTTTGTATGTTTCTGCATTTATAAACAAATTTTGATACTTCTTAAGATGTATTATGTAAACCTGTAATAAATAAATATATATATAGGAATGTAAATAAGTAAATTAAAAAAAAAAGTCAAGCGCGCATTTTTTTTTTTTTTTGGGGGGGGGGGACGTTTTTTGAAGCAAGCTATTTTAAAGTATTACATATTATACTTCAGTATAAGTAGATGTGCCAGTAATGGACACCCTTCTAGTAATGTATCAACAATAAATCACAATAATGTAATCACAATAAATAAATGAATAAATGCAAACTAAGCTTTTATTATTTTTTCTTAGGGAGCGAACGATTTTAATAAGCTGACTTAAACCAGTAATTAAATCGTGATTTAAATCAACTTTTTTTTAATCATTGACTAAAATCATAAATTTTATAAAGATTTAATATGACAGAAAAAAGTATTAAAACCTAAGGTTACCATAATTTGGCAAGTTTCTACAGGTACTGACTTTTGAATATACACAAAAAAGCTTTAAATAATTATTTCTAAGCTTAATTTCTGAGTATTGTCAAAGACTTAAGCATGATAATTTTGTAAAAAGCATAGTTTTTATCTTATAAGTATAAAAATCATTTAATTTGAAAATGATATTCAAATCTGGTATAAATCTGGTATAAAAGTCATAATTTCCTTTTAATAATCAAATTATTGATTTTTTTTATATAATATAGGCTAGCAAGTATAATAATTTTCTCCAAATAAACGAATAAAGTAGCCAAATCTTATTTTCTCATTCTGCTTCAGCAATAATAAATTTATAGCAAATATTGGAACTAAAAATAGAATGAAATAATGACATCCGCTGAATCGCTATTGTAAAAGAAGGCATGAGAAAAAAAATTATAAAATATTAAGCATAGCAAGAGCTTATTCAGTAAAAGTTGAATGTGTTTACTTTTTCAAGTCATATACACCCAAATAAAAATTTTCATGATTAATTAAGGAAGCAAAACTGTCTGAAACACTAAATGCTGAGAACTTCCACTAAGTGCTAATAATGGCGCTGTTTAATGTTTTGAGGATATCATATATAATTGGCTATTCCTTATATTTACTTTGTATGTGTGTATGAATGTGCTGATATATTTTGGGGGATTAATACATGCAAACGTGGATGTAAATTTAGATTCAGGCTTTACAGATTGCAAAATGAGATGCAAATAAATTTGTTACATTTGTTATTTGTGTTACTAATTGATGAAATTACTTGTTTGCAATTGTTATTAATTCTGTAACTATTTGCTGTTTCCTCTAAGCACTTTTTTAGGGTGGAAAAACTTTCTTCTTATGAAATTGGCAAAATGCTACCTTATTAAAATATAATTAAATTCACTTACAGTAAACACAGCTTTCTTGTAATACAACTTCCAAATTACACATTATTTCTTAATCCAAGTTCCCAAGATCTTATAAAAGTGATAGAGAATTATTTCTTTAGAAAAAAATTAAAACATGTTATTATTTAATTGTATTTTTCAATTTGTAATTCATAAAATTATTAAAATTAATGGCACTTTGTTTATCATAATGAGAAACTGAATGCTTTTTATAATTACTAAACACATTGCTCAGTATATTTCCCCATGAAATAATGTATTTTTTGGAACTAGCATCTTCCCTTTTTTCTTTCTAGAATGAGCACTAAATTGTTAATAATCATTTTAGTAATTAAAATATGTTATATACTAATTAAAAATTATATTATTACTAATTTTATGCTAATTAAAAATGTATATTATGTTCCTAAATACAGAGATTGCTGTTTAATAATTATTAATTTTAAATAGTGTTAATAGTTTATGTTAAATGCAGTTATTAATAATTGGAATAAATGTAAATATCACTAGTATTTAATGTAGTTTTGCATAATATTGCATAATATTATCGCAAAATATTAATGTATATAATGTTATTATATGGTACAAAGGAAACTACTACTAAAAATAGTTCATAGTTACAGACATTATAAAACTACTTTGTAGTTTTTATAATGTCTGTAACTATGAACTATTAGTTATGTTAGTTAAAGGATAAAGACACAGATTATGTTAGCAATTAGCGTTTTTTTTTTCTCTTGGTAGACTAATATCCTTGGTAGTCATTCAGTTTTTGAAAATTGGGGACAAAAATCATAAAATTCTAATTTATATCAAAATAATCTGATTCAGTTCTTTCAGGTATGATGTACTACTCATAGTACGCGTCTTTTAATGGGGTATTATTTTGTTTTAAGAAATATTTTTGCTGATATTTACATGCCTTAATGTTAGTATATGTCTATGCATTTACTATATGACTTCATTTTATGCTTAAACATTTAATAATAATAATAATAATAATAATAATAATAATAATAATTATTATTATTATTAAATGTTCGATTTAATAATAATAATATGCTAATAGATGCGATTCTTTTATTTCAAACATCATATTTCACTCTTTAAATTTAAAATAAAAGTTACTTTCTTGAAAGAATCATGTCTAATAATGCACAGAAAGTAGGAGAAAGTTCTAATATCAATTAAATCTTATTGCATTGCAATATTTTCTAAACATTTCCGAAAATTCTTTTTTAGCCTATGGCCATATGTATATTGAATAATACGCAAAATAACAACATTCGTTATCTTTCAGATTATGAAATATTGGTGAAACACTAATTAATGTACTTGGATAGCTAGTATTAATATTATTAATGTATAAGTATGTATTATTAATACTATTAATGTTACTAATATTAAAATGTATTATTAATATTGTTAATAATAAATATTTCTGAAAAAATTGCTCTTTAAAATATTAAAAACAATATGAGTTGTTATAGCAGTAAATATGAGCGAAAGAATTTCTTTTTAACTTTAATTTAAAAGACAGAAATTGTAAGGAATTGAAATTATGCACAGTCTGCGCATAAATTGTGATCTCACGACTGTAGAACTATAAACCAACTCTAAAAGAAATTACAAACTGGTAATTAAAATTTCAGTTTATCATGCTTTATATAAAAACGGGTATATCGGTGATACGAAAATGATTTGTCTTTTATTTAGTGTGGTGTGAAAATTGCCAAAATACATTGCTGGTACACTATTTTCTGAGCATCAAACAGAGCTACCAGAAAATATAATCTCAATCAGTAAATGATATTGTTCTTTGTACAATTTTTTTAATCATTAAAATTATCATTATTAATCATTGGGAATTAATTCCCAATTTAAACATACTAAAACATATAATGTTAACGCTAAATACATAAAAATATGTCTGCTGGAATATTACACAAATATCTAAGTATTTTGATTATTACACACAAATCTGTGTTTTGTATGTTCAGCAGAAATATTTATATGAAGAGAATGCTACACAAAAATCTGTGTATTTTGAATATTATACAAAAACCTGTGTAATTTACATACTACACAAAAAATTGAGTATTTCACATAAAACACAAAAGTATGTGTTTCTTGTATTATACACAAAAATACATTTAATCACAGAACATTACACATATGAGTGTGTGAGAATATTACACATAAATCTGTGTATTCTTCTGCAATTTACACATTAAAGTGTGTATTTCAAGACTTATCAGATAACATTTACACATTTGGACTTATCATCAAATTACACTTTAAAATGTGTATTTTCAAATTTACACATTAGGCGTGTATTTTGGCAATTTACACACCAATTTACACACACAGACATGTCGTTTTTGTATCATCGATATTCCTGTTTTTATGTGTAAATTTACACATTTTTTTTTTAGAGTGCAGTAACAGAACCTAAGAAAATAATGCAATGTTAATGTTGAAAAATGCTGGTAATTGAAGCCTAACATTTTGGTAATTGAAGTCTAACAAGTTGGTAATTGAAGTTTATCACACTCTAAAAAATAAATGTGTAAATTAGCTAATTTTACCCGAATATATGTGTAAATTTCTAAAATTACACACCTGTCGTAAAATTTACACATTTTTTTCTGAAATTTACCTGTTTATATGTGTATTTAGGATGTGAAAGTAAGTGTGTAATTTTTTATCAGTTGAAAAACTCAAACAAGTGTGTAAATGTCTAGAAATGCTTGGATTTACACTTATTTATGTGTTAGTCTAATTTAAACTTAATTATAAGTACACACATAAGTGAGTAATTTTTTACAAATGCATACTTGTCATAAAATTTACACATTTTGAACAAAAAATTACCTTTTTTATGTGTACCTAGCATGTGAAATCAAATGTGCAATTTGTTATCGCTTGATTAACTCATACAGATGTGTAAATGTAGAAAAGTACTTGCATTTACACGAATGAAAGTGTTAATCATAATTAAGGATCAACTGAATCAACGATTTTTAAGATCAAAACAGAAACTGAAACCGAATTTTGGTACTCATCCTATTTTCGGCCGAAAACGAAAACGATAAAAAAATTTTTAAGTGATTAATACATACAAAATGATACAAAATTAGGTCCGTTCGTAATTATGTATGTATGTAAGACCGATTGTCGTTGTTCAGTCCATTCATTCGTCTGTCTGTCCGTCTGTCCGCATATAATAAAGCAAAAACTATCCAACCGAATCGTTTGAAATTTAAAATATAAAATTGTTCCATAATTTTGTCGAGTTTTTCAAATTTTATGAAAATCGGATGTATAGTTTGATTACAGGGATAATCAAAAGTATTACGTTACATTACCGTCAATGAGAAAAAAATGTTTCAAGTTCATTTTAATGGTGTTACAGCATTCCAAACAGGAAAAAAATTATATACATTTACCGAAGCGTATTAAAATATACATTCGGTGCAATATATGGTGAAAAAACGTTTATTATTCATTTACAGAGCTACACAAAAGAATTCCGTCACATAATGATATATGGGAAAATATTGTTTTCTGCGTATTTCAATCATGTTAAATTATTTCGTATATAATTAAGTTGATATACGTTGCTCAGTTTTATTGCAAGTTACTTCTTTAATAATAGAAAGAGCTAACAGTATTTACAGGCACTCACAAAAGATTTCGGATACTATGCTGCACCAGAACTACTCTACGTTACAGATTTTTGCTAGAAGTGCACTTTTAGTTGTGATATGAGTTTTTAAGTGTAACCATATTTTTGCATATTACTTTGTGTATATAAATGCTGTAAATCATATACAGGGTAACACAAAAGAATCTGTAAGAGTTACAGAGTAAAAATGAAAATAGCAGTGGTTTTCGAATCAGTTACGCATTTTCGCGGTATCCCATGATAAGTAATGATTCTAGGTTTGCGATCTTGATTGCGTCCTATTTAAGAAGAGGTCCTATTATTTTCGTGTTACTGAATTGGAGATATATAATCGTATCAAATTTTATATTCATGCATTTTAGCATAAGAATTTAACAGCTAATGTATTAAGCTCAGAATATTTATAAAATTAATTGTAGTACGAACGCAGCTCATTTGCCACGTTTGACGCGCAATTTCCAATTTGTTAATGATGCTACACGCTTTCGAATATAATACAATCTATATGTATCTAAGAAGTGTATGATAAAATATACGTTCTGCACAATTGGTGGTGCAAAGAATATTCATTATTAATTTCCAGGGCCACACACAAGTATTCCATTACATAATATTATAGGGGAGATACCGTTCGGGGCGCGTTATAATACGATTAAACTATTTCACATTTTATGTACGTTGTTGAGGTTTATTATAAGTTACTTCCTGTATAATACAAAGCAGGGATGTAGTGGAGGGTACCTGCGGGTACACGCCGTATACCCTTTGGATTTTTTTAAGGAACTCGGTATACCCTCTGTTTCTCAAAAGAGCTACAGTGTATACACTCTAGGGTATACCCTCTGTTTTATGCATATACCCTTTGCTTTTTTTACGACTATACCGCTGACAGAAAGCAGATAGTATTTACAGGGACACACCGAAGATTTCGGCCACTATACTGTATCCGAAATACTGTATCCATTACACCAAAAACTGAATATTTTTAGAACTTTGTCATAGCACGAACGCATCTCATTTGCTACGTTTAAAATGCAACTTCCAGCTTGTTATAAATTAATTATTGACATATAGAATCATATTTCTAACACACAAATATATATATATGCATGTGTATGTATAAGGTTCAAATAATATGAAAACATATTCCATGTATTAGTTCTTGAGATAGAGTGCCAACAAAATTTATATCACATAGAGACAGACAAAGTCACAGACATACAAACAAACATTTTATAAAAACATTTTTAACCTTATAAAATGTGTAAAATCCATTAAAAACTAGAATTCGAAAATTTTCACGAATCTAGTATTTTTTTCTTGCAAAAATAGAAGAGTGTAAAAATGTTTCAGGTTCAGGTATATATGTCAGTTTATCTTTTACGGTGATTTTTTGTCAATGATCAGCTGTCGTTAACAAAACACACTTCTGCGACACTTATACTTCTGTGGTTTCAAAAAGGAAAAAAAATATTAAGCCTGCTGTTTTGAACGAACAGGTGATAAACTTCAAAGTTTAGTAATGTAAGCATTTTTTGCTTTATAAATTTTGCATGCGCATATGCCATGTGAAATAGGGAAAACTCGCAGACGATTTTTTTACTTATTTGTTGATCTTTGGAATACACAGATAACGAGAACATTTTGTTTGTAAAAATAGCCGTTTATGTACGTATAGTCCGTCTAAGTTTAAAAATTTAAGCAAAAAATATTACAAGAGTATCGCAAAATTCTGTGTTTCATACAAAATACGTCCAAGAAAGTTTACAAATGCTGTTGGTATGTGTAAAATAGATTCATGCCACTGCTTTTGTAATTAATATTGGACTATTTGTTTTCTACAAATGATTCTATGGATTACCATCAAAAAATGAAGAAATATGTCGATGGAAAATAGGTATGAAAAATATTTTTTCTGTTTGCTTTTCTTTAAATTACAATGATTTTGTTGAAATAAATAAAAATCTATGAATAATCCATATGTTTGAAGGAATGAGGCTGAAATGTCATAATTATATTGTCTATTTATTTTTTTTTAAATTCTAGAAGCTTTTATTATTTTATTTTGTGAATGATTTTAATGAAAGGAATTTCAAAATATCTATACGATACACACTATCAGAAAATATATGATTAACCCACGAAAAAAGAAATAAAAGATAAACAGTGCACAAAAATTACAATAATGCATACAACCACAGTTAAAATTCATTAGCTTTTATTCGATATATTTTTTAAATGTTTCGAGATTTTTACGAATTTAGATCTAATAAAGCAAGTTTACAAACCAATTTCTAAATTTTATCGCATTCATTTGGATTTTACTTAGGGTGTTAACTATTTTAAAAAGTGGATTTAAGCTAGCGATTAAATCATTATTTTAATCAACAATTTGAAATAAAAATCAATTATTTAAATCAAAATTGATTTAAATCTAATTGTTCTAAATGACAGAAACGTATTAAAATCTAAGATTAATGTAATTTGGAAAGTGTATTAAAATTAATGTAATTTTGAATACTGTATACAGTACACCAAAATCTGATAAAAAAGCTTAAATAATTGTTTCTAATCTTAATTTCTGAGTCCTGTGAAACATTAAATACAATAACTTTGTTAAGGCATAAAAGATATTTCATTTAAATATTATATTTAAATCTAAATCTAATATAATTTGTGATGTCATAATTTCCTTTAAGTAATTAAATTGTTTATTCTTTTATATGAAATAAGCATTTAAAGTTTGCTAAATTTCGGCTATATATATTAGTATGCACATACATTGTGTAAGGTATGATTTATGTTATTAACAGTAATTTTTGTTACTACAAATGCAAAACGAGCTACCAATAATATTTGTTAGTTATGTTGGTTATGCCATATTGAAATTATTTATTTGCTGTTTTTATTAATTCTGTTGATTACTGTTTCATTTTGGCTATTTGTTAAGGCTGCAACACTTTGCCCCTTTTGAAATTAACAAAATGCACCCTACTTTTTAAAAAATAGTGAAATATAGCCAGATCTTTTTTGAAATAAATCCCTCCATACCGCAGTACTTCTAAATATGTACACCCAAGACTTAACAAAAATGATAGAACTTTATTTCTTGGAAAAAAGCAGGATATTATTAAAACATGTTATTTAATTTTATTTTTCAATTCGTGATTTATAGAAATATTGAAAATTAATGATTTTTATATTTATCATACTAAAAAATTATGTACTTATTTTTATTGCTACTAAGCACATTAGTAATATATTTTCTTATGTAATAGTGCCTTTTTTTTAGAACAAGCATTCTGCCCTTTTTCTTTTTACAATAAATATTAAATACTGAATTATCGTTTACTAATTTAAGCATTACAATATGCATTATATACCTAATTAAAGATTGTAATCAATTTAAAATTAAATGCAGCAACTGATAATTTTAATAAATGTAAAATCATTATTTTTTAATATAGTTTTACATAATTATTGCAAAATATTAATGTACATAACTTTATAGTATTATATTAATTAATGAAATTACTAATTTACAGTTTTTATAATTTTTGTAGTTACTAAATAATAATTAAATTTTATTGATTAAAGTGCAAAAACATAGATTATGTTAGTAAATAAAGGTCTGATTTTTTAGAAACCTAGAATCTATTAATCTTAGAAACCTAGGCTAAACCTACATCTATTCAATATTTCAATGCTGGAGAAAAAAAAAATCCGATTCAAATAAAAAGAAATATGATTTAAATACAAAAATTCGATCTTTATTATTATTGCTTTTTAAATCATGATTTTTTTACACCCTATTTTTACGGAATTTTAAACTAATTTTTGTTGGCCGATCCGACGGGGGAACTGTCTGGTAGGCGGAGTGTTAAAATAAGTTTTGTTATTTATAACTATCCTCCATTCTTGTAAATAAAATATTAATGATAATATACCAAAGTGTGATTTTATTTTATGTATGGTCTGCAATTTTATACTTCATTCACATAAAAAAAAGTTATTAACTGTGTATTCCTACTTTGTTTTTAGCTGTGTCTGGTAAAAATAAGTACGGTTATATGGATTTCTAACGGACAATTATATGGAAAAAAATTTATCACATTTCATTTAAAGCCACTATAGTAAATTCTTATAAATCCGCTTGTATTATTTTATGACGATATCAGAGTGATATTGGCCCTGGCAACATAGATTCTTGGAAAATTGTGCAAAAACTTTCATATAAGACCTGAAAAATGAGCTTTGTTTTCAAAAATGATAATCATAGATAGCAAGAGTTATTATTTTTAAATGTACAATTTTATAAATAAAAATGTAATTTTCGCAATGAATGATTAAAATTATTTTTTAATAACTAAATTTTTTAAAGTTTGAATTTTGCTTCAGTCAGATCATAATGTAAAGTGAATTACACCTTTGTATCTCCGTGTTACATAACTGCGATGTACACTAAAGTCAAAATGACCAGCGAGCATTAAGGGTGCATTCGAAAACATTTTTTTCTCCTTCAACAGTTCGAAATTTTCTGATACAATTTCAGACTCACTTTTAGAAGTAAAAACACGAAACTTGCTGATGTGACTTTTAAAGAGATCTATAAGATGTCGTGTGATTTTATTTTTTGTTAAATTCATTAGAACTAGCAAAAGCCATGCTTTGTTTGGATTCGCGAAGCATTATTTTATAAAACAGATATTTGAAAGTAACAATATTTTTTTTTAATTATTATTTTTGCATCTTTATTAAACAAAAACGTTATTTTATGTTTTGGCGCATTTTAATTTTTTATTTATGATGTAAAACTGGCATAATAAGATATTTTCGAAGCAAACTTTTACAAATTTTTTTTAAATTTTCAACTAAAAGCTCTTTTAAAGATGTTTTTACAATTTCAAGTAGCCACTGGTGTTTTTTAATTGTTTGAAATATGCATGTTTCCAATCTTTGTAATCAACATCCGATAATCTTTGATAGCTATTTTAGAATAATATATTTGAAGAAAGCTTGAAGAAAGTTACTTCTTCAAAATCCTATTTTCTGGAAAAAACATTTGAAATCTGCTTTCGTTGATACTATGAATTTTTAACTGTAAAACATTTTATTTTAATTTCTTCGTTTTTATACATGTTAGCGTATGAGAACTGCTGTAATTCTCTCCGCGTGGGAGAACTTTTTACTTTCTGCGAATGGCAACTCAATTAATGGAATTACCTTTTAACGAAGCGCTCTCTCATTCTCGCAGTGACGTTTTCACGAATAATTATTGTTGTGTTTGCGAACTTATTAAAGTCTTATTTTTCTATAAAATCCTTCTGATTAATGAGTCGATATTATTTAGCCACAATACGACCTTCGCAAAAATATTTATAAAGAGCTTGAACCAACAACTTCACGCAGATCTTTTAATTTTTCATTTATATAACAAATTTAAGAATTAATTTTATTTGTTTACAATTATTTTGTTGCCAGTTTACAAAAAAAAAAAAAAAAAAAATCATAATACAATTTTTTTAAAATGTTTAAATGTCATCTGTGCAAACGATTTTGCGGGATAATGAAAACATGGTTTATTTAATAAATTAATCATGATTCTATCTATAATTATTTACTCCATGATTTAAACTTTTTTTTCTGAAAATATACGCGTTTCATTTTTTATTTATTTGCTAAAATGCATCCGTATTGGAAATGCATGTAAAATAAATTAATTAAAATAATAATTTTTTTAACGTTTTACTGTAAAAAAAATTATATTCTGCAAATCTACAGATCATAATTTATTTTTGTGTTTAATTTGAAGTTAAAATATTGAATAGTTTTTTTGTAAAGCGTACGACAAATTGTAATTTGAGTGGACTAGTAGAGGATTCGCTTCGCTCATCCTAATTAGATTTATAAACTATTATTTCCCCAGTATGACTCTTTTTTTCGTTCCCAGATCTCCCGCTTCGGAAAATTCGGTTTAAAACGTTGACTTTAACAGCATTTTTTCTGCAATATTTTCTGCATTTATCAAAAAATTGAAAAGCACGGGACCTAATATACTTTCTAAATAAGAGAATTTGCCAGTTTGATGCGCTTGAGAGAAAAAACGAATTTAAAAATAAATCAGAAAAAAGGCAATTTGTATTAAAATACACCCTTAATCGGGGGTCTTATTTATTACTGCTATCATCCATCATAGCATTTTTGCCACATATGTTCTTAGAATTCTCAACATACGACGATACTGAGTTTGATCACTTGAGCAGTTTTAGATCATTATTGCTAAAATGAATTTTGAAAGTATATATATTGTAGTTTATATTGTAGTATATACTTCATAGATGCAAGTCAATTTTATTATGTTCGAAAACGTGTAACATTATTAAAAGGCACTTGAAACTATTTTTATACATGGGCCGTTATGCAAGGGAACGCTTTTGACTGTCTCTATAATTGAATTATGCATCTCATTTTCATAAAAATTGAAATGACTTGATAAAATTATGCAAGAGTTATGTATTTTAAATTTCAAACAATTCGGATAAGTAGTTTTTGCGTTGTTATATGCGAACGGGCAGATAGACAGACGGACGGATTGAATGACAACTATAGGTATTACGTATTTACATAATTACGATCGCGTACTTAGAAACAAGTCAAGCATACGAATTTGTTCTTCGTGTAATTTTGTTTTGCTATTTTAAAAACTTTTTCGCAGTTTACACATCAAAGAATAAGGTAAATCTTTGTACACAAAAACCTATGTATTTTAAATATTACACAAAAATGTGTTTTCCATGTTACATAGACATATGTGTAAAAACAGAATATTACACAAAAATCTGTGCATTCTGTACATAACACAAAAACATGTGTATTTTGCATATTACACAACATTGTAGGTATTTTCCTATTGCACAAAAATATATGTAAAAAAAGAGTATTACACATATTTATGTGTAAAAATAGTGCTCAGAAATATGTGTATTTCAGTGCAGTTCACACATTAAAGTGTGTATTTCAAGAGTTATCAGATAACTTTTACACATTTGGACTTATCATCAAATTACACATTAAAATGTGTATTCTGAAATTTACACATTTGGCGCAATTTACACACAAATTTACACACATAGACATGTCGTTTTTGTATCATCGATTTACACATTTTTGTGTGTAAATTTACACTTTTTTTTTAGAGTGCACTTTTAAAAGATAAATTTTCATCATACAAAAAGCCGCTGAATCGTAATCTCAATTTAATGAACCAATTCTTGTTTAAATTGGCACCATAAAACTTGAGGAAAGAATCCACCCCCCCCCCCCCCAAGCGATAAAAGGTTCCAACCTTCCCTGTAAATTTAACGAATTACTTTTAACATTAACAGGATATTTACTGACGAAATCCTCCCTTCTCTAAAGTTACACTTGCTTCGAAAGTAATGCCTTTTTTTAATTTACGGCTGTAATAAGTAAACGTAAGTTGATGCCAAAAGAGAAGATTAATGTTCTAAAAAAGTAGTACCTGGGGTGTTAGGAAATTTTTAGGAGATTATAAAGTAGTCGTTGGATCCTAGAATTATGTAAAAGAAAATTACAATAGAAAAGAGTGAATTTTAAAGAAAAAACATCAATGTATGTAAAAATGTTACTTCATTGATTCAAAAATTTGAAGAAAATAAATATTTGTTAAATAAATGTTACTTAAAACATTTTAATAAGAAAATTACTTTCTCTTGTTGCTTTTGAGAGCAAAGAAAAAAAATAGAATTATTATGAATCAAATTTGAACAGAAAATTTGTATATTCGTAATTTCAATCTCGAAAAATCTTTATTGTAACAGTATATGAGAAGTTACTCCAACCAATCACAAAGAAGTATCTTTAATCTGAAATAATTAAAAAAAAATTACGATGGAAAATAATGCAGACATATCTTGGTTTACTTGTGAAAAGGAACCCCTTTTCTTTTTATTCTAAATTTTATTTAGACAGGAAAGTGTATTCACATAGAAACTTTATGAAAGCGGTTTACTTACTATAGAGGTTATAATTCTCAATACAAAATTCTAGAAGTTTAACATTAAGAAAAAATAATCACAAGTTTGTTGTTATTATTTGAATATTTTGGAACATTAATGTAACATTTTATGCTGTGAATAAAAAATAATTGCGTTTTTTTCCATTTTGAAAGTTTATAATTGTAACTGGATCCAAGAGAAAGATCCATTATTGTTCATCTGATTTTTGAGGTTGCGTATTAAAATACACGATTTCGAACATTATTCCTTTGCCATAAATGATACTGTCGCAAGGGACTCGTGTATCGTTATGTTTTCTTGACGACCACTCTGTTTAATTAAATTATTATTATCACGTTTGATTTAATATTGTCACCAGCAACATTATTTGATACTTTTGATAAATAAAAAAGTAAAACAACAGTCTAGCAGACTTATCGAAATTTTTCTGGTGCAATTCAAGAAACGAAGCTGGCTGCTGCAGCTTTGAAATGTAATACATAATTTGTTTTAAAATTTCCGGACTGCCACAGGCGGCTATTTTTTAATTCCATTTCGCACCAGTTTTTCAACACAAAAATCTTTGACAACATTTGCAAGAAAAGAAACATCTTTGGTATTCGCCCCTAGTCCACCAGTTTTTTTTCTTGGCGTGAAAAACCCCTTTTCGCAATGTGGTCATTTATAGCCATTTTAAGCCGGAAGGAGTCGTAATGAGCAAACAGTAAAAAACTTTTACATAATAAAGTAAGGCAAAAAATCTATTCTAAATATATAAATAACTCACAATAAAAATCACAATGCAGCCTTTTTAAAGCCTACATTCACAAACTAAACACCTAACAATCGCATTAAGTACCTAAGCCTACATTGACTGACCAAATACATAAAAACACTTTAAAGCAATTTTTCTCAAAAAATAAACCGACTTTTATCCAAAAATAAAAATCACATAAAGCAATTTAATTATTAAATTTGTTAACGTAATTTGACTACATTGAGAAAGCAAATACATAAAATCCAAACTACAGTAATCTGTGACGCTATATTCAGAAATAAAATAAAAATTAAAACAAACTTTTATTCAAAAAAGTACTTACTACACCTTTTCATTTTTTCACTTTCATCAACCATGTGATTCCGATAACCCCAAGAATAGCCATCAGACACTTTCTTCTACCGAATACTCATATTTTCTTTACAATAAGCACAAACAGTGCTTGCTTTAATTAAAATATTCGCGACGGGACCCTTTTACAGAATTTAATGTTTTGCCACCGGTTTCAAAAAACAGAAATCCATAGCTGCCAACATCTTCCGCTTTTTCAGCCCGGAAAAATTTTACAGAAAATTTTACCATTTCAAATCGCCGTAATCTGCCGATCAAATAAGTCAAAAATTTCTATTAAACTTTTCCGGGCCAGAAAATCGGAAGAATTGGCAGTTATGGAAATCTGTGCTTTATTAAATCGAGAAATTCTCCGATTAAAAAAGGCAAATTTTTCGGTAACATTTTACTGGTGGGGGTATATAGGGATTCTTAACCACTTAATCGTCGTTTGATTTTGGGAAAATCCCATCAAAAATCGTCGATTTTTTTATTATTTAATTTTATCATTCATAAAAATATGATTTCATTGGTAACAGAAATAGTGTATTTTTTCCATATTTAACCCTTTTAGGGGAAGTGATTAAATATCTAAAATTCAAGTAACTCCAGAAATTTAATACAAAAGTTTTCCTTTGTTAAATTTACGAAGTTTTGCCCTTTTTCTATTTAGAAATAAATTTGTTTGTACATTCCGGTGGGAATTATTTATTTCAACAATTTAGAAATGTAAGTGTTTTCCCCCTGAAAGCGTGAAAGGACAGACAATATTTTTTTAAATCACAATTTAACTTTCCTTATATGTCTTTTTTATACATCTATGACACGCAATGTGGACCGTTGGAACTTTGGTTTATTTTGATTTAAGGTAAAGATGAAAAAAATCAAATAATATGCTATGTTACTACAGAGACGACATTTTCTTTTCAAATTTAATTTCAAGATTGACATTCAAAAAGTTTTTCAAAATTTAATAATTTTTCAATCTATGGAAAACTTTGAAACATGGTATGCACAGTTCTACATTACAGTCCTTGCAATTACATCAAGTTTCTCTTTCGAATTTTCTTTCTATTTTCATTCACATGGGATGAACAAACTTTACATTCTCTGTAAGGTTTATCTTTTTTGTCCGTGAGAGGTATAACATCTAGAAAATGGCGTTCATACAAACGAATTGATGTTGCGTCGTCCGTAGGACGGCCTCGTGTATGGAAACTTCCTTCTGTACGATAATTTTTAACGCTTCATCTACTAAACTGAGTCTGAACTTTAGATGAGATTAACAATTATTGAGATAAATCTTGCTGCAATATAATGAATATAAAAATTTTCAACTTTATGTTCATTACCGCCATCTTCATTCTAATAAACTTGAAAAGCATTGAAAACACTTTAGTCCAACAGATGGAAGAATTAGAGGCTTGTACGGGCCGAAATTTTCAGGCGCGAGCCCGGCCCGAAAGTTAAAATTTTGGCCCGGGCCCGGCCCGGCCCGAGAGTTCAGATCTCGGCCCGGGTATGTGAATTTCTACAGAACATTGATCTTTACTCGAACGGAAGAGTTCAGACCAAAAAAACTTATCTTAGTCTTTTTTTTCTCTTTCATTTTATAATCTCTATTTATGCAGAAGTGTCATAGGCTGCGATATTAACGCTTTTAACCCTTTGAGGGGCAAATCACTTCTATTCTTAAAATGCTGAAATGACTGATTGACACCAGAATTTAAAAATCATTTTTTTTTCAAAATAGATACAAACTTTTCTGTGCGTACTTGATAAAACTAAAATCTTCTTTTCAAATTTCTGGTGTCAATGTGGTATTTTGCAATCTAAATTAAGTGGCATATATTTTATACCACCGCCCTTCAAGGGGTTAATGAGCCTTTGTTTGTTGTATGTAAATGTTTCAGTTATCATCATTATTATTAATACATAAAAAAAATTTCTAAAAAATAGTATATGGTAAAATAAAATCTTCTAAAACATTGGGAAAAAATACGTTTCCTTCTTAGCAGATATAAATTTTGAATATATAATTCTTTTTCGCGTATTGTTGTATTCATTTTGCATGAAGGAACAGTTTAAAAGAAATTTGCAGTTTTCGGTTTAAAGAGAAATTCCGCCATAATCATATATTTTTTTAATATAATGTGTTTAATTCTATTTTAAGACGCCTAGTGATCAACGATTCTTTAAAAAGAATAAATTCTAATGTTTAATTGTAGAATAATGACGACTTAAAAGTATATGTCTATTTTGCAAAAATTTCTTGATCAAGACAAACTTTATTGATTTATGAACAGACTTCTCCACGTCGAGAAAAGGATTTTCATACGGTAAGATTCAACAGGAACTGATTATTTAGGTCCGTGAAGAAGAGGAAGAACGAAATTAGACTCGGCTTCGTGCTGAAAAAATAAGTTAGACTCGGCCTGGCCCGATACTCCAGAAAAAAATTAAGGCCCGAGCCCGATCCGGCCCGAAAAGATTAGTGACTAGGCCCGACCTGCAACGGCCCGAATGCCGTTAATGAAAATCGGGCCGGGCCGGGCCGGGCTCGGGCTTCGGGCCCAGGCCTCTAGGAAGAATATCTTTTTATAATACTTCTTCCCACCATCTCTAGTTACGTGGTAGAGGTGCGTAATCGTAGTACTTGATGAAATTTTATGCTACTGATGCTTTGGAAAAGGAATAACAGTGTCATCATCACAACTTCGGTTTCTAATTATTCGGAGTCAAAAACATCTGAAAAAATAGAGCCTTCTGATTCATTTCCAGACGTATTTAGAAATAGAAATGGTGGAAATTTCATAAAAAAAAATCGACACCAGAATTTTTATATAAAGATTTTTAACTTATGCATATAATTTATTTGAGTGCAATTTACTTAATTAATATTTTTAACCCTTTCTGACATACTGTACCCGGTATGCGAAATCTAATTTTAATCCCAAACTTGCAACCAGAACCAATAATATTTTAGTAAAATTTTGCCTTTACATTGAAAGCTTAAATTAAGAAATTCAAAATACCAAAAAATTCGCTTGTGAATTCCGGTGCCAATCGATAATTTCTCATATTACTAAGAGGTTTTGCTCGTGCCGGAAAAAGTTAAAGAAATTTCTGGTTTAAATCGAATAGTATATATTTGATAGCAATCAAATTAACTGCTCATGAAGCTTCTAGTATTCCTAAAATCGGGAACGGGAAATTCAGAAGAAGCTACTAGAAAATATTAGTTCAAATCATTAGAAGCGCAGCCCGTGAGAGTGTCATTGTCGAGACAAATGTTTTGCCGGGTTTCTTAGTAAAATATGCCTTTAAGTCAACCACATGTAGTCCTACATGAATCGATAGCCCACAAAAAGAAATTCAATTCTCCCTAGTTTTTAGTTTTTATCTCAAGACAATAGGGGAGGGGGTAATGACCCTAAATACCTGTTTTAGAGAAGAGCATATTTTGACGAAAGTACGAAGCGGATTTCAACGAAAAGTAAGGGATGTATGAAACCACCATACGAATATTTAACATTTTTTTCAGATTTTTTTTTAACAAAAGACCAAGTTTTCTAACATTTTTCTTGTTTTTAAATGGACATTTTAATTAAAAATCTATTGAAATTTCTGAGTGACCACCTGATTTTTTTTGCATGAAATACTATGAGATATCAATCATATTCACTATCAATTTCAGTTTTCTACGTAGGGTGTATCATATTAAAAAAAAGACAAAATCATATTCCGGAGGAGATGGGAGGTGTGTCTCGCACAAATCTCACATATTAGTTCAAACAGTAGTTTAAACACAGGTCGTGAAATAGCATTTGACGGCAGAACTTTCAATAGACTTAATATGTAAGATTTGTGCGAGACACCTCTCCCCCCATCACTTCCGAAATATGATTTCGTCTTTTTTTAATATGATGCACCCTACGTAGAAAGTTGAAATTGGTAGTGAATATGCATCATATCTCATAGTATGTCATGCAGAAAAATTAAGGTGGTAGCTCAGAAATTTCAGTACATTTTTAATTAAAATTTTCATTCAAAAACAAGAAAAATGTCAGAAAACTTGGTCTTTTGTTGAAAAAAAATCTGAAAAAATTGTCAAATATTCGTTTGTTGGTTACATACATCACGTATTTTTTCCCGCTTAGTAGTTTCGTCACAAAGCGCTCTTTTCCATAACATGTTTTTAGGGTCATAATCCCCCCCCCCCCGTGGTCAAGAGATATAAACTTGAAATTAGAGAGAAATGAATTTCTTTTTATGGATTATCAATTCAAGTAGGATTCGATGTGGTTAACTCAAGGGCATATTTTACTAAGAAACGCGGCTATACCCTTTGATGAAAAGCCATGCATCAGTTTTTGAGGTACATTTATTGCGAAATCGTGAAAAATGCATCATAGCAACGCCCTCTGTCGGGCGATTTTTACCAAATATTAAATAACACTAATATATATCAAGGACTAACTGCATCTGAAATTTGATGTAAATTTCATGCATCCGTTTCAGAGATAGAGCTATTACGAAAATAACGCACTAAGGAAGCGCCGTCTGTTTAGCGATTTAGACCAAAAGAGAATGTACCATGTTATATTAAGTAGTGACTAAACATAATGTTTTATTAATATCCATGCACCTTTAGTCAAAAAATTTCAATCCTCAAATTATCTAACACTGTAATTAAAAAAATTAATGACACCAAAAAGCTTTAAATGATGGATTCAGTTAACTCCTTTGCCTGTATGACATAGGGACAAAGCAATTAAGTAGTTAACAAGCACTGAAATTGAATTTTTACAAATAAAATAAAAATACATACCCCATTTCTAAATGGGAATTTTAATTAAATAACAAATGCATAAAACTGATGGTAAATAACGATGACCATAAAATAACATAGCATGTTTCGTAGCTTGTCTGAGAAATTGCCCAAACACACCGAGGCATTTACGAGAGAAATGCTTGAAGTAGCTCATAAAACTCGTTCACGATTTGCATTAGACTGGTGCTTAAACTTTTAATAAGTTTCTAAAGTACTGCAGCGATGGACTACCACCAGAATTTATGAACAATTTACTTTCAAAATCAGTAGATGCTTTTCTTCACGAGCCTTATTACAGATAAATTTGTCGAAATTTCTGTAGAAATTTGGCAGTTGGGAATAAAAAATAAGCGGTACCACGGCTCATTAAAAGGTCAAATTCTTACAAAAATTTGAAAGGATGGAGGACAACCATTGAACCCCTTCGCGACGGGGGCCTTTTACGAAATTTTTGATGTTTTTTTCACCGGTTTTTAAAAACAGAAATTTGTGTCTTTTCATATCGATAAAATGCTCCGATTAAATAAGACAAATTTTACCGTAAAATTTTACTGGTGGAAATAAACATGGATTCTTAAACCTTTTTGCGGTACGTATACATGTCGCTCGTCCCCAAAGGGTTAACCTTTTCCGACACACTGTGCCCAATGCGGGATACCTAATTTTAATTCCAAATTTGCAAGACACACCAATATTACTTTAACCAGAGTTTCCAAGTCTCCGGCTTTTTGGATACCGGTATTTTAATACAGAAGATGATGTTTTATTTAATTGGAACATTATGGGGAATTAAAACAACAACATTTTCTTTAAAATTTTACTGGTGTGCAAAAAGCAGGAGACTTGGCAGCTCTGCTTTAACCCTTTCCGGCACACTGTGCCCGGTCTGGGATACCTAATTTTAATTTCGAACTTGCAAACGGCACCAGTAATATTTTAGTAAAATTTTGCTTTTACAATAATAGCTTAAATTAGGAGTTTTAAAATATCTAAAAAATTTGCTTGTGAATTCCGGTGTCAGTCGGTAATTTCTCATTTTACTACAGATTTTACCCGTGCCGGAAAGGGTTAATAAAATTTTGATTTTACATAGAAAGCATAAATTAAAAGGTTCTGAATTTCACAAAAAGTCGTTTCTAAATTCCGGTATCAGTCGATAATTTATCATTCTACTAACAGAATTTACCCGTGCCGGAAAGGGTTAAAAGACGTAAGTGTTATTTTCTTTGATCATATTATCTTCCTGCGGCGGCCGTCTTTGAGGATAGCCGGATTCCGTGATATAGTAGTCTTAGTTTCATGTCGCAGCAATTATTGAAATATTCAATTTTATTGTAACACACTTTCAAATTTTTACTGGTGTAAAGTTTTTAAAAAAAGTATCTATGAATCTGTAATTTCCATATACAAGATTTTATAAAGTTTGACAATATTAACCCCTTAACGTTCGGGCAAAAGCTCGAGTTTTCTTACTTCGTTACTAAAGACTTTTGGCACTAGTGGTTTTCAATTATAAAAATTGGTTCATGAAATGAAGAAGATTGAAGAAGAAATTTAGGAACTTTTTAAAAATTTTATTTTGTTTAAAAATGAAATTGTTAAATGTTTAACGACGGTTTTTTAAACTAGAAAATTGACGATAGTGAGATATGCTTATACACAAATTTCCTTAGTTTAACGTCTTTTTTCTCTAAACATTTATCTATAGCTAATAATACAGGAAAATATTCTAATGAAATAAGGCAAATATAACTTTTCTTTATTATCGTTAGAAAAAGATTTTTTATGCATCCTTTAAAGTTGTGCATAAACACCCAAGTCATAGATGCGAACATTTATTTAATTAATCCGGTGACAAATCCCATTGCAGATTCTCTTAAATTATACTTCCGAATTAATTAATAAATGTACACTATCTGAACTGTTTGAGGCACATATTACCCAATTCCGGTAATGCTAATTTTACAATAAAATTTTCAAAATTTTGCTCAAAAGTTGTAGTACAAGTCTTGATTAAAATTAGATGTCTCATAACCCTTCAAAGTGTAAATGGAAATTCACTCTCGTAAGTGATGGATAAAAATACATGAAACGATTAATCTTCCACTCCAAAATCCATTCTCTTTAGTACTTCTTGTATCTTTTCAAGAAAAGATATTAATCCTTAAAAGATTTCAAGAAATAATTTTTTTAGGAATATAAATTATCCGCCTTTGTTTTGATCACGATCTATATAAGTGCCTTTAAGAGAAATCGACAACTTTTGCACTATGATGGGTGCATTTAAATTTTTTAAAGGTTTTCTTTCCTGTTCATCTGAGCAGATACATGTTTATTTACATGCGCATGTGTTCTATCCTCACTTCATAAGTCTTTTTAACGTATATTTTCAAAAAATGTGCCAGGTGTAACTCTTTGATTATTCCCTTCAGGACGAGCGTCTTTACAGAATTTCTAATCATTTATCAGAAGCATTTTACAGTAGAATTTTTTGCGTGATAATCCTCGGATTAAATAAGGCAAAATTTGCAATAAAAAGTTTTCCAAGTATTCTGGGTACTTTATGCGGCATGTATAACTGTCGCTCGTACCCAAGGGGTTATCAAATCACAATGCTGCCACAGCCGAATTTTTTGATATTCCATTCGCACCAGTATTTGAAGTATAAATATCGTGCAAATATTATCAAAATGGTTATCTTTTGAAAAAGTGATGCTAATTAGAATTGTAAAAAAAATCGCATGTGGCGGCTCTGCGATCAGAAGACAGCAGATTATTTTTAATCCCTCCGATCCACATTTATTCACTAGTTCTGAGAAAATGCAAACATTATTCACCGTTTTATTTGATTAAATTAAATATACAAAGGGATAAAAGAGGCGTCTTGGGGGTACAGAATATATATTTTACATAAGTAATATACAGGGTGTATCTAAACTATTGGGCAAAACTTTAAGGGCTGATAGTACACATCAAGACAAATAATATTAAATGGGAAACTAAGGGTCCCAAACGTCTTCCGAAGGAGATATGCGCCATCAAAGTTTAGGGTCCAAAATTTGAAATGATTATAAAAAACGGAAAAATTGGTCGATTCATTTGCGGTTTTCACGAAGACTATTCTTTATGTCAGTATTGTCTTAAAAATAAATTATAAAGATAAATTTCAAAAAATGCCGATAGAAGGCGCTTTAGACTTTGGAGTAACGAACAACTATTTTTTACCGTTATTTTTTGCATCTCTTTAATTTTTTTAGAAGTTTAGACATAAACTTAAATTTTGAGCTCAAAATCTGTGATTAAGTAGCGCAAACTGAACTGTGTTCAATGGGAGTGGGTAGTTTCAAATTTCAAATGATTATAAAAAACAAAGTAATTGGTCAATTTATTTGCGGTTTTCACTAAAACTATTCTTTATGTCAGTATTGTCTTGAAAATAAAGTATAAACATAAATTTCAAAAAATGTCAATAGAGGGCGCTTTAGACTTTGGAGTAACGTAGAACTATTTTTTACCGTTATTTTTGGCATCTCATTAAATTTTTTTGAAGCTTAGACATAATCTTAAATATTGCGCTGAAAATCTGAATAGTTGAGAGTGGTTAAGTAGCGCTAACTGAACTGTGATCAATGGAGGTGGGAAGGTTCAAATTTCAAATGATAATACAAAACGGAAAAATTGATCGATTTGTTTGCGATTTTCTCTAAAACCGTTCTTCATGTCAGTATTTTCTTGAAAATAAATTTTAAAGATAAATTTAAAAAAATTCCGTTAGAGGGCGCCTTAATCTTTAGAGAAACCAACAACGATTTTTGACTATTATTTTTTTATCTAATTAAATGCTTGCAAAACTTAGACTTAAATTTTGATCTCAAATTCTGAATCGTTGGGAAGGGTTAAGAAGGGCAAACTGAAGTGGGTTCAGGAGTTGAAATATTACCCTGCCCACCCTACGAACACAGTTCAATTTTCGCTACTTAATTACTCACAACGATTCAGATTTTGAGCTCAAAATTTAAGTCTAAGCTTTCAAAACATTTATTTAGATACAAAAATAATGGTTAACAATAGTTGTTGGTTACTCTAAAGTTTAAGTCGCCCTCTAACGGAATTTTTTGAAATTAATCTTTAAAATTTTCTTTCAAGGAAATACTGGCATAAAGAATGGTTTTAGAGAAAACCGCAAACGAATCGGCCAATTTTTCCGTTTTTTATAATAATTTGAAATTTGAACCTCTCCACCTTCATTGAACACAGTTCTGTTATCGCTACTTAACCATTCTCAACGATTCAGATTTTCAGCACAAAATTTAAGTTTATGCAAAAAATAACGGTAAAAAATAGTTGTACGTTACTCCAAAGTCTAAAGCACCCTCTATCGACATTTTTTGAAAATTATCTGTATAATTTATTTTCAAGACAATTCTGATATAAATAATAATTTTAGTCAAAACCTCAAATTAATTGACCAATTTTTCCGTTTTTTATAATCATTTAAAATTTGAACCTACCCACTCTCATTAAACACAGTTCAGTTGGCGATACTTAACCACAGATTTTGAGCTCAAAATGTAAGTTTATGTCTAAACTTCTAAAAAAATTTAATGAGATGCAAAAAACAACGGTAAAAAATAGTTGTTCGTTACTCCAAATTTTAAAGCACCCTCTGTCGGCATTTTTTGAAATTTATCTTTATATTTTATTTTTAATACAATACTGACATAAAGAATAGTTTTCGTGAAAACCGCAAACGAACCAACCAATTTTATCGTTTTTTATAATCATTTCAAATTTTGGACCCTAAACTTTGATGGCGCCTATCTCCTTCGGAAGACGTTTGGGACCAGGGCCTGATTACTAACGGGGCACTCTCCCACCAGTAAAAAGAAATAAAGAATTTTTCCTTATTCATGACAGTAATCTTGTATGAAAAGGGCGTTTAAAGAAGACGAAAATTTCTATAATTTTTTTCTGGTGAGAGAGTGCCCCGTTAGTAATCAGGCTCTGTTTGGGACCCTTAGTTTTCAGTTTAATATTGTTTGTCTTGATGTGTACTATCACCCCTTAAAGTTTTGCCCAGTACTTTAGATACACCCTGTATGTATTATTTCTGATGGTAAATTAATTTCCTTTCATAACATGCGATGAACTGGTTACCTGTCGAAAGTTTCTGCAAGCAGCTTTTGACATAATATACTTTTACATCATTTAAACACATTTTTTGATAAAAAGAAAATCATTTAATCAAATATTAATGAAAAAACGTAGCAAATAATAACAAAGATTGTGGTAAAAAATCCTTTGCAATCCTTTGCTAAAAATATTCTTTTATGTGTTTGTTCATTTTTAATTAATAACTCTCATGGATTTTTTGCATGGATTTTTTAGAATGTCCACTAACAATACTAAAAATCATATTTATATGAAAAATAACAATAATGCGTTCAAAAAATGTTTTACAATGTATTAAAAGTGGGACTCTTATATTGACTTCACGTCAGGAGTTAACAGCCGAATAGATCTCCGAAGATCACTATTTGCATTCAGACTTTTTGATTATTTTAATTTCAGTGGAAAAGCTCGAACTTCTAATACATGTTTTAGATTTATGTTTTAATTGTACTTCATTGTTTATTTCGTTATGGAAAAAAAGCTGAAATTAAAAAAATCAGCTTATCTGTTTTATTAAAGTTCGGTCCAGGTCGGTCTATCCGTTTGTCTTTGTGTGTGTGCCCTTGGCCGTAACTACATTTTTCTGGTTGGGCGCAGAGAGATGTAATAGGTGCCAAGGAAAAATTAGAAAGGATCTAGGAAACCAAGGAAAAAAAGGGAAAATTAGAAGGATCTAGGGCATTCTAAAGGGGGGGGGGATATCGAGGTATTTACTGGAGTAATGAAATAATTAACACCAGATTATAAAGCATCGAGAAATAGAATCGAAAAAATAAAACAAGAAATCAGTGCATCAAAAGCGCACAAATTTCGATTTCTCTTTCAGAAAAGCGTACGATTATTTTTATTCGTTAAAATTGGTAAAAAAAGGATAGCGATCGATTTGAAAATTCCATATATTTTATAAAAACACCTACGAGTTATAAATAAGTCGAGGGAGTTGCGCACATGTTTCTATCGGAATTCTCATTTTATTTCAGCAAGACAACGACAACGAACCTCATCTTTCAATGATAGATTCATTGAATGGCAGATTTCTCAACGATTTAGCTTATCTAAAATCACGTAACTCAAGTGGTAATTACTTGCAACAGAGTAGTAATCCTGTTTTCAATGGCAAGCTGAACTGATGACATGGTAGAAGTGGTGACTTTTATAATATTCTGGTACATCTTATGATTATCTCGCATCTCTGTCTTTTGAATTGCTTATCTTTATAGTCGTTGAAAGCAATGATTGTCACAAATAAGCATATTTTTTAAAGATATATTTAATTGCTATATTGTGATTATTTTGCTACTAATTTTGCCACAAACTATTGTCCATTATTTGATCGCAGATAATTATTACAAATTCTGCAATAAATTAAATCAAGGATTACTTTCAGAAAAATTGATGTCACAAATGTAAGATCGGCAAGCACATAAATTAAGTTGTGGCACACAGTCAGTGTTCCAACGCTTTACCAACCGAACTACGCGAGAAAACGGAAGAAAAGTATTTCTTGAAACAATCCCATTGTAAATAACTCAAAAATGTTAGAAACCCTGACAGACAACCAATGTAATGAAGTTGTCTTTCAGAAAATCAACTAATACCGCAAAAATTAAGTAGAAAAGTGGAATCATAAAAATTTGACGTTTCCTCAGTCGAATCCCCTTGCAATTGAATTTTGAACGTTCAAGTAATTAAGCTACCCTATTTGGCTGCTTAGGTAAATGCGAAAGAAATGTAAATCACCAGCAAACATAGCAGCTTTTCTCCTGTTGTAGTTAGCATAATACGGCTGATATCTGAACTAGATTGACAGATTTTATCTTTATTTGAAATTTGAAATTTTACATTTACAGCAGGAACTTTGTACAGTATTGTTTTCTTTATTTAGTCGCAGAGAGCAAATGCAAAAGAGCAAATGCTCTTTTTTAAAGATACACTCTTTTAATATGTTGCTATTCAGTTTATTATGTGTTTTCTCCTGCAGAAATGATAAATGATAGAACTCGACATAAAATTGTGCTTCGATTTCCAAATGGCTTCAAATAATGTTACTCGCATTGTAAGCCAGAAAGGACTTGTCCAGTCCTTTGACTATAGCTTTCAACGTCAAAATAATATGATGATTTTTGAAAAGTAGTAAGGAAGTTAGAGTATATGATGATTGCCGAAAAATATATGCAAATGAGAGAATGATAGCAGCGTATGTTCGTCAGGAATTCAACACAAACTAGTTCGTTGTTCCGATCGAGCACTTCTTCCAAGTTTCAAGATAATTGCTTCACATAGGGAGAAGGTAATCTCTATGACTTGAACGGAAAACAATAAAAGAAGCCCCACGCAAAGAGAGATTTGATTCATAAAATAATGAATTTAGAAGCGAAAATTATATTTTTGAAGACTGCAGAAAGACGTAGGGATGAAAGATGTTGTTCCAGAAAGTAATTGGATGAATTCAGCACGAACTTGGATTGGTAGCCGCAGATACATGGTTTCACAGCTTTTGTTGCGTAAAACTATACCATTGTGTAACAGCTGGAGAGAAAATTGGGCGTCGACCCGCAACACCAGTTGACGAAGCCAATGGCAGACACAAGAGCCTCCTTTCATTGTTTAAAACAGAATTTCAAAAAAACCGAATTCAAGTTGATAGACTGATGTCATGATAGTTACCTCAGCCATTATAAGAGCCGAATCACTCAAAAGCGTCGTTATTGTCAGAGAACATATTGAATTTCTCGTGATCGTGACGAGCTTGAGCTATCAGCACAAAAATCACTTTTTCCAAAAGCCAAGAATAGGTAATATCGAAACCAAGTGGTTTTCCACCATGTCATATAAATACAATTACAACAATGTTCTTTTCACTCGTACAATCAGCAGATGCGACACAATATCCGTTCTTTTTGTGCAAGGTAAGTCAATGATTTGAAACAAGTTGAAAATATATAATCGGCTTGAAGAAATAATCTGCATTTTCAATAATATCTACACGCCAAGAAATCATCAAGGCTGGAGAAAAGTTCATTATTGCACTATACACTGGATGCATAGACACCACACAGAAATTCAACACCTTGAAGTTCCAGTTATTTGCTAAATCAGCCACAAAAAGAAAAGTTCAGCAAAGCATGTTCTTTTCAAAATCAGGACTAAAATGCTCGGCAATTTGTAAAAAAATGTAACGGGATTAACAGCGAAAATGTCGATGACATTATTCCAGAAGAGAAAATAAAAATGCCACTAAGTATTTTTTACTTACATTAGTTAAATACTTAATATGCTAATGTTCTTCTTTTAAGCTCTAAATACAAAAAAAGTTACAATGATCTTAAATTTTTTACAATGCTACTGTTGTAAGTAATCATGATTGCTATCTTAAAATGGGCCGTGTGAGTGATATTCCTGAATCTACTAAACTTCGTATGGTTGATTTGTATCGGCACGGTAAAAATCAATGTTTTATAGCGAATTATTTATATTGTTCGCAATCGAGCGTTAGTAAAATACTAACACAATATTCAAAAATTGGAAAATTTCAAAATAATCGCCGAAATGGTGGCCGAAAACCAAAAACATCTGCTAGAGATGACAGGAAACTGAAGCGTATAGTTAAGAAAAACCGTTTTAAAAGTGTGCGATTCTTGCACCGAAAATGGAAAGAAGAAGGAGTTGAAGTTTCTACATCGACAAAATTAAGACGTCTCCATAAATTTAAATTTGAATCTCGTGTACCGAAAACAAAACCTCTCATGACTGCAAGACAAAAGCGTATAAGATTGAATTGGTGTAAATCAAGACGTTTATGGAGCAATGAAGATTGGAAAAATATATTATTTAGTGATGAAAGTATGTTTTGTGTTTCATTTGGTAATCAAGGTATTCGAGTTTGGAGAATGAAGCAAGAAGCATTTGATAAAGAATGCCTTAAACGTTCCGTAAAATTTGCTGCTAGTGTCATGGTTTGTGGTTGTATGAGTGCAGAAGGACCTAGAAAGTTATGCATCGTCTACGAAAAGGTTAACTCTCTGATATATCAAGAAATTTTAGAATATTAAATGATTCCATCATCAGAAGATTTATTTGAAGATGATTTCATCTTTCAACAAGATTTAGCATCCCCGCATACCTCGGTGTCAACTAAGAACTGGTTCCGCCAACGCAACATTAAGGTACTTCCTTGGCCACCAAATTCACCAGATCTTAATCCCATCGAAAACTTATGGTGCATAATGAAGAAAAACTTCAACAAAATCCTCCTTCAAGTAAAACTGAGTTAGTGGCACGTATAAAGTCTATTTGGGCTAATATTGATAGAAATGTTTGTAAACACCTTGTATATAGTATGCAAGATCGATTGTACGCTGTTATGAAAGCTAAAGGGAATGCTACAAAATATTAACTACCATTTACTTCATATTCATAAGGTAATATTGTTGCGTAAAATAAAATATTCTAATATTTTGAACCAATCTAAATTTTATTCAAATATTCTGGTGTGTTTAAGGAAGCTGTATACCTAATTTATTGTGCTGTATTTTATATTTTATAAATGTTAAAATCTTATCTAAACATTCCAGATTTAATTTATAAGAAATTTAATTGCATTTACTTAGTATAAAAAATAAATAAATGACAAATAATTTTTTCTTATTACTTTTTCTCAATTATTCTAATATTTTGAATATGAGCTGCACATTAAAGAGGATGAAATAATGTAAAATGGTGTAAAATTTTTGTTTTTGCGATTTTTTAGAAAGCTGCAGCGCGCTTAATAATGGATTTAGAAAAACAATTTTCGAATGAAATTTGTAGAGAATTTAATGTTCTTTCTTTCTTTTTGTAAATGAGTATGATACTCAGAAATTTTATGATTTTTGAGTTATAGGCAAAAAACAGAAAAAAGTCCGAATATTGTGTGGTTTTTTGGCTCTACAAAATTTAGCCTCGAGATATTCTGTTGAAAAACCATTGATTCTTGTTACTAGCATCCCCATAAACGCTTTAAAAACATAAAATCTTCTAGCAGAATTTTTGCATCTATTTATTTGACTGTCCTATAAACAACTTTTCATTAATAAATATAAAAGACATTTTTCTTTATTTTTGAAAATTATAATGAAAGAAAGCTTAAAATAAATATAAGCCTAACTTTAATAAATTTCACTTTAATATTGTTTACTTCATTTAATTTTAGGCTTTTGTTATTTATATTATTTAAAGAGAAAAAATCTATATTGTTGCCTAATCATTGTTTTTCAAGTGAAAGTAACTTTGACTAGCATTCCATCATTTCTGTGTTTACACTGTCTCTGGACATGTCAATATTTTGCTCGTAGAAAACACTTTTTTATGCTCCTTCCATGCACATTTTTTGATTAATAACTTTTTCCCATTGTTATATGACTAGTAATATTTATTAATAATTTCTTGACAGCATGAAAAATTCAGAAGACAGTTTTTAGAGATTTTTGCTGACATTACTAATTTACAAAATAACTAAAACTTGACAAAATATTTTTTTTTTGATAAATAGCTTTTCTTATCTCTCAGAATCCTAGATGCATTTTTTCCTAACTAGATTTATGATTATGAAAATATTGACAATAACAATGATTTATTATCTCCGACAGCATACTTTATTCAGCAAATACTTTTGTTCTTTTATTGTTTTAAATGTTCTTTTAATGTACCAGTGGTGAAAAAGTACGCAATACCGGAATAATTTTCTAATGATTAACAATCTAATATGGCAATTCCTTTTTTTACAGGTCATTTAAATCAAACATGAATGTTTATACAAACCTGTCAGTTACACGGTAGTTTAAGGACTAAAGCTTAATAAAAGATATAAAAATTGAATATATTTTTTGAAACATCAAAAATGATAAAGCAAAATGTGATTCATATTTATGCCAAACGTATAACTCAGTTAAAAGAAGTTCAGCAACAAATTTAAAAATAAAAAATAAATAAATAGTAGAAACTGAAAAATTTTATTTTCTTTAAATTACAGCGACTATTTGGAAAACAATATTTTCAAAGACTGTAATTTTAGAGTTATAAATGATGTCTATATTTAAAAAAAACAATAGTAACATCATTTTTATGATAATCTAAACGTAGTTTACTTAATAACCGAGTCATATTCATAGGCCTGGACTTAAAGACATGTTAATATTCCTGGACCATTCATAAAGCAATATTAAATGAAATTTCAGTATAACAATTTTAGGTTCTGCAAATATTAAAACTTATATACAAACTATATATATACTATGTTTATATATATACATTATTATATAAGTACATTATTATATAAACATTATTATATACATTATTATATAAACATCGTATATTTTCAATTTTTACACCATCATATAAAGAAAAAAATTACTTTTAAATGCAACTTGTTTGAAACCTGTATCTCAATTTGTTTTTAAGCTATTAGTTTTTTTGTAATATTTTATACCTTTTTTGTCATTGTAACGACAGAAGTACTACAATTTTGGACATTAAAAGTGGACCAATCAGTAAACGAATGAAATTAAAAAACAGAAGTATTTCATTTCTAGATATTGAACATGAACCAATCAGAAAACAAATAAAATTAAATAAGTTGCGGAATTCAACCAGTAAACATATTCAGATATACTTCAGATTTTCCTGTGCTCTACCGAGAACAACTATTTTCCGTATAGTTAAAATTTTTAATTAAAATTTCATACGTGTAGAATATACAAACTATGTATTTTGCGTTATATTCTAGCATACTGTTCTGTTTTTTAAGGTCAAATATTAAAACATCGCACACAAGAAGCTGTTTTATGGTAAGTCTTTTTTTTCAGTACTGATTCATTGTGTTTCAAACCTCACAAAACTAAACCAAAAATGTCATCTCAAGCGTTTTGTCAAAGGTACTGCACCCTTATTGTGAAAAAAGATATCCAAAGGACTATTAGGAAGCTGGTAAAGAAATTAATACACTTTCAAATAATTAAAAAAACTTAATTGTATTTTAATTGCACTAACAGAGCAGAAGCGTTTAGTTTTTTCAGCAGTTTATTTTAATCATTATTAATTATTTTTTTATGAACTGCGTAACAACCCACGATAGTAAAATGAAAATAGTCACAAGTTAATTTTAAACCAATGGCAGCGTTCTTTTCAAATTTTGCATTTAGATTTCAATATTTTTAAATATATTCCTTTCATAGGATATTTGATGTGTATGTCAAACCGGGAACTTTTGCCAATTTTTCATTGAGGTTTATCTTTTGTTGTTGTTGTTTGAGAACACTTTTACATATTCCGAAAGGGACCACCCCCCCCCCCCCGTCCTCTGCGAGAAATATCTGCAACCATCATTGATAAAGTACGTAAGCAGTCTTTTATACATATATCTCTAATATCCAATTTTAAAAAAAAGTAAAAATATTGAAATGCAAAAGAGTAATTTAAAAAGAATACTGTTATAATTCTCATTTTCAATAGAAATACTACTTAATACATAGAGTTTCTATCTTTAAGTAATATCAAATAATAATGTATTTGTTATAAATCATCGGTAATATAATCTAATGGCATTTAACTATCAGAAAAAATATATTGCATTTCGAAAATCAATATCCTGGCCATAATGGTTTATTTATATGTTTCCATTTTTTATTTATTACTGAGGATTTTGGAAAAGCTGGTTCTATATCACATAATAACATTGAGTTATTTGACGATTACAGAATTACATTTACTATATGGATGATTAGTCTTGAAATTACCGATTGATAGAACGTTTGATAAATACCGATTGTACATTTTTTTTTCAATTTCCGTTCAAATAAAACGCGAAATTTCATTTTGTGTAATAACTGAGATCTGAAAATATTTATGTAATGCAAAAGAATGTTGACGAAGATATAAAATGTCAAATTCTCTTTGAGATAAAATCCGTGTACCACTTCCTGTATTTATGTATGGAAAAACATTTTTTTACTTAGCAAGCGGAAAGAAAGGTAATGTGCAAATTTTTAACAATTTGTTGGATAGATTCTATTGTTAGTATTTCTTTGTAATAAAACAAAATTTTTCAACTTAACTGATTCTTTTTTTATGTACAATAAAATGAAAGTATGGATTAACACCACCTTTTTTAAGCTAAAATATTCGTAATATGTAGTCTAGACATATTACGCAATTAAAAGATGAAATTGTTTTTTAAAAATCAGTGTTGTCAAAAAGCTTTAAGCGATAATGTAAGAAAATTCTTCTTGCCCGTACGTCGTATGCGTAAAACAGGAAAGTGCTCGTAATTATAATGTAATTTCTTGGTAGATTAACTCACAAAAACGAATACTTTTTTTGGATTAATATAAACATAAGAATATTTCGAGGAAATTGAAGATATGTGTTGTGATATTTTCTAAAATTACGGATTAGATCTAATACGATCTAATAAGATATAGAGGTTATACCACCGCGCCACAAGGGGTTAATTTAGAAGAGAAATTTTTGCGGCAGTAGATGCTAAAGCCCCCTCCAAGACAATCGTGAACAATATAGGCCGAGTAACATCCAACGATGTTAATCCAACGATGAATTAACTACTAAACTGATTTATTCGTATGTCGAACGAGCAAGAAGAGTTTGTTTGATTAGTTGCATAAAGCTATTTGACACCATTAAATTTTTAAAATACGATTTCATTTTTTTAATGGCAGTAATGTTTAAACTAAATATTACGAATATTTTAGTTTTTAAAAAGTGGTGTTTATCACATATATTCCATTTATTGTTGGTAAAAGTAACAATTAAGAGCCGAAATCTTCACAGAACGCCAAAATGTTTCTCTAGAATACATCGAAATTTCTGCTTGTTAATGATCGGGGCGTAAAACTTCTATGTGTGAATTCCAAAGTGCTTCACCTTCATCTTTTAGAGATCTTACCACAGAAAAAGGATTTCAAGTCAACGGTGGCATTATCATTCTTTAGCATGACGTGTGATTTACGCCGTGCCCAATAACAAAGGCAAATAAAACCATAAGACTAAAAACATTATTTCACTTTGATTCAATCAAAAATACGCAAGATTAATACAGTAAAACCTCTAAATAACGGACACTTCGGGAGCGCGGAAACTGTCCGCTATTCAGAGGTGTCCGCTATTCGGAAAAGCCCAAATATTCAAAAGAAAAGCAAAATTGCAAAAAAAAGCACAATGTTTCATTAATTGACTTTTATATATCCTAAAACTTATACTGTATGATTAATCAAAAATTAAAATTATTTTTTAAGCAATAAAACTGAAATAAAATTGTGCATATCTTTATTCCTCGTTTATCACATTCTTATGAAAAAAATCTGTTACTAAAGTTTGCTTTTGCTTGCGATTGCAAGTAATTTGTTTTTCAATGTGAAGTTTTAACTCAGTCAGTAGTTTTAATCCTTCTGAATAATCTTTTTTTACAAAAAAATTGTGTAACTGCTCACTATATTTTGCCGCTTATTGGAAGTTCTCGATATTGCAACAAACATCTCCAGTTTCCGTATCTGTTTCTTCATCACTAATAGAGTTAGCTTTTGTCGAAAATTCTGAAGGAATATAATCACATATATCAGTTGAGTCTTCTTCAGTAGACAATTCATCATCAATACTAATGAAATTTTCGACAGTTTCTTCACTTCTGATATATTCCATTAATTCACTTATTTCGCTTAAATTTTCATTTGTGTCGGAAATGTGCGTTTCATTTTCGTTTAAAATAAAGCCTGCTTTTCTGAAACACTGTCGTACACTTTCCGCTTTTATGTTTTTAACAGCTGACGAAATCCAAATTACAGCATCGAGAGCATTAACTAATTTTACACAGTTCTCAACTGTATCCATAAAATCTAATTTTGAAATAATGTGACGTAATAAAAGTTTCTGTACAAGGCTTTAAAATTGCGTATTGCACATTGATCAAGTGGTTGGCATATTGAAGTTGTGTTTGGGGGAAAAAACATAATTTTAACATTGTCCAACTTCAAATGTTTTGGATGAGAACTTGCATTGTCCAAAAACAATAGAACTTTTCTTTGTTGTTTTTTCATCCTATTATCAAAGGAAGTTAACAATTCGATCATTAAAGGACGGGTCATCCATGCCTTCTTATTAGCTCTCCACACAATACCAAATTTATTAAATTGAATATTCTTTGGAAAACACCTGGGTTTCAGAGATTTTCCAATAATAAGAGGAGTTTCAAATTCTCCTAACATATTAGAACATAATAAAAAAGTGAGTCGCTCTTTTGATATTTTTCCGTCGATACAATCATCCTTTTTAAAACATAAAGTCTTATTCGGGAAAATTCTGAAAAAGAGTCCGGTTTCATCGGCATTAAAAATGTTTCTCTCCTCGTAACCTTCACATATTGATTGAAGTCGTTCTTGCCAATCCTTCACCTCTTTAAGATCTACAGATTTTGCTTTTCCACATATTGCTTTGAAAGAGATGTTGTGTCGAGATAGAAACTTTTCCAGCCATCCACTGGAAGCCTTAAAATCGTGTAATCCGAGTTCTTTAGCGACTTCCAAAGCCTTTTCCTGAATCAAAGGTCCATTGATAGGAATGTTTTTAGAACGAACAGAAGTAAACCAATTAAGAATTATAGAATCAATTTCAATGGAATTAGTCTTCCTCAATTTCACATTTTTGGTGTTCTCGTTTGAGTTAGTAATCCATAAATTTATTATTTCTTCTTTATTTCGTAAAATTTCGCCCACCTGTATTTTACCTATTTTAAAACGATCAGCAAGTATCCGTAAACTTAATTTCTCTCTCTCAGATACACTTACAATTTCAAATTTTTCTTTTAAAGTTAATCGTTTTCTTTTTGAGGTCATTGTTAAAGTAACGCTCACAAGAATCGAAAAGAGCAATAAACATTGAGAAGTAGTTTTTTTACCCCCTATTCTCATCGCATTCTTGCCGCCTTTAATCTCGCTGCCAAAATTATCAGTATGCAATTTCCCAATAAAATAAATAAATAAATAAAATAGAGTAATCCTTTTCTTTGTTTTATAAAAGAGTAAAACACATAAATAAAATGTACTTTAGGTTTTCAGTGATTATTTTTCTTTTGCTCCAATCATATAGACGGCGTGTGATGTCTCTGATTTATCTCTTCTATGTTATGCAATACGCAATCTAGTTAATTACTCATTGAATTTTATGAATGAGCCCTACTAAAATAATTTTTTTGTTTTTCTTTGTTTCTTGACACTTGACACATTATTCTGATAAATTTAGAGGCTTTTTACTTTTTTTTTCAGTACTTCAGTACTTTGTACTTCACATTGAAAAATATTATTTCATCTTTTATCATCAAAATTACTGTCCGCTATTCGGAATGTCCGTTATTCAGAGGTTAAATATACAAAAATTTAGGTTTTGGGAGTGGGGATTGGAAAAGTGTCCGTTAAATAGAGGTGTCCGCTATTCGGGAGTGTCCGTTATGGAGGTTTTACTGTATTAAAAATTCCAACTGTTTTTTCTTCAAATGCAACATGAATAATAAAGCGGGTGCTACAAGTTAAAAATACAGATACGTATTATTCAAAACTTCTTAGTATTTTCGACTTGCATTTTCTTCGAGGTTATCACCAAAAAGTAATTAAATGATTAATTGCTGTTTCTTTAGAGAAATATGTCACTTCATTTTGAAATGAGTACCTTGGAATGAATTTGAGTTGAGGGAAAAATATTTATTAACTGCAGTTCCATTTATTTTGCACGCATGTGTCGTTTTTATTTTTAAATGCGTAAATTTTTATTTTTACGAAAACCCGGCTTGAAATGAAAATATTAACCTTTCTTATACGAAATTTTACATCAGTTCAACCAATCAATTCAAAAATTGAGATTGACAAGTCAAAACCTTTCAAGTGATGTATTACAAACGGTGAAATTTTTAGCAGTAGCCAAAAAAATGCTTAAAAATGTCCCCTTTAGTCTGAAAATTAGACTAAATTATGAAGAGGTATACAGATCTGGATAGCCGAGGCCACGAACTTTCCAACGATATGTCACATGACCAATCCATGCCTATTTTGAATTTCCCCCCCCCCCCCTGCCTCCCGACCCCAATGGCTACTTGGGTATAATGGTCAACACTATTCGATTGCCCATACCTTAGAATATCTTGACATCCGTAAGTCTTACCCCTCTAAATCGACGGTGTGTCTAATATTAGAGTTTGAAATTTTTATTTTTAGAAAAACCGGTTTCAAATGAAAATCTTAATATTTCCATATACGAAATTATTGGAAAAAACAATTGGGAAAATTATTGGAAAAAACGATTCAACCCGACGCCGAATTGTGGATCGACCGCGATTCGATCTGAAGTAAATCAGAAAGTAAATCTTCACCCATCTAAAAATCTTTCACAGTGTGTTTTTAATTCTAGTATATCAAAAAAAGAAACGATTCTTCCCGCATCTATAGATCGACATCGAATCTGTATCGAATCGATTCATTGTTGCTGTCAATACTATGAGGGCAGAATCGATTCTACTACAAAAGGTGAACGCGCGAAAAAAAACATTCTTTCAAACTAGCTCTTACCATCTTGTAATGTGATTGGTCAATACTTTCTGCGTCAAAGGAACTATTCTTGGAGGGAAGTATTGTGCTTGGCGTAAAAACCTTAAAAGGATCTTTGCGTGAATGTAGACAATTTAGCTAAGATGGACGGGGAAAGGTAGAATCTTTGCATTTCGACAGATCAGTGGCGTAGTAAGTGGGGGACGGAAGGGGCAACACGCCCCGGGTGTTTTCCTCTAAGGAGTGGCACCCAATCTTTATTTGCAAATATATATACATAATCTTATAAGATTTTGGAAAGGAATTTTGAAATAAAATGAAATTTTTAAGCGCACGACGCAATAGAGTTACTTTTCTTTTTTTTGATAATGTGAAATTTTATACAGAATGATGCATCTAAATAGGACATGTATCAGAAAAAAAACCCTACCTATCCAATGAGAGGGTAGCAAAAGAAAATTTTAAAAGAAAGAATTTTCTTCGACATATTGTCAGCACATTGACTTATGCACACTATGGATTAAGTACCGTAATTTCGGGTGTATAAGCCGCGGATCAAACAATTCTTTTTGGACCCAGAAATCTTATTTAGTGATTGAAGACAAATATTTACGTCGATCTAAGTAGTAACATTTGTTTCTTAAAAAAATCCGGGTCGAAAAAGAATTGTTTGATCCGAGGCTTATACACCCGAAATTACGGTAATATATATTTTTTAAATATGTATACATATGTAGGGGAGAACAGAAGGTAAGTAAGGAATGACATGGCAGGGTTCGTACAGCTCTACCACAATTTTTTTACAGTTTTTTCAATGTATTTCACTGCAGAAAAATATTGCGAAAATTGCGAATCGAGGAGTTGTTTTCAAATTCTGTATCTTAAAAACTAAATATAAATTTTCTTATCATTAATAGTGGTGCCAGAGTCCTTACAAAATATAAGGAGTGTGCGAACACTGCATAGTCATTTGTTGTAATAACGTAGAACTGAGAATGAAAAAATATAACGGATCGGAAGGGGGGGGCTGCTACCATGATGAATGGGGATGACACCATTTACATCCGCCCCAGGTAATCTTTTGGAGAGGCATTTCAATGTTCCGGGGATAGAGATGTTCCTCTTTGGACTAACCCCTGAATTCAACAGTTTTTTAGGATATATGAGATTTTAGGGATCATATCTCAGGTACTAAAAATGCTGCTTTTTTCAGCTGTGTTGAATTCAGTCATTTTTCACCGGGAGGAATTTCTGCTGTTCTGTAGGACGCAGTCGAGATTTTTGTGGGTGTGTAGTGTGTGTGTGTGGGGGGGGGGGTGGACCTTTGTCCATTAAGCATACAATTTGAAATCTTCCTGGGGTCCAATTCAGTATTCCAGGAGGGGGATGTCCTCCGGTACTACCCTCTGAATTCAATACATTTTTCAGGATTTACACGATGTTAGCAAAATTATCTCAAAAACAAATGAACGGAATTTCATCAAACAATATTCTATTAGATATTGTCATGTGTTTTTCCTGACTAGGTTTTCCTGTAAATTATATAACACTGCTCTGCTATACTACATTTTTCACAGTATTAGTGATAATAATATCTCAGAATTTATGAATTGAATTTAATCAAAGTTCATATTCTTTTAAACTTTCACATAAATAGATTCTTATTACGCTTAAGTGTATTCTGCACAGCAAGTGTCGCTTTTATGCTCTTTGAATTTCGGTTACAGACAAGTAAGAGGGCGGGGGCCGAAATTCAGCAATTTGTTTGGAAAATGCAATGTTTATATTTTCTTTTAAAATGCTAATACTTCAACCTATACTTGTTGAAACTTCATGATGGTTATAAATTATTATTTAAATTTGACACTGTAATGGTGCATTTAACCCTTTCCGGCACGGGCAAAATCAGTTACTAAAATGAGAAATTATCGACTGACACTGGAATTCACAAACGAATTGTTTAGATATTTTGAAATCCTTGTTTTAAGCTTTTATTGTAAGAGCAAAATTTTAATAAAATATTATTGGTGCCGTTTGCAAGTTTGGAATTAAAATTAGGTATCCCAGACCAGGCACAATGTATCGGAAACGGTTAAAAGTTTTAGCATGTATGAGATAGAAGGAATTTTGGAATTTTCCACATCCAATTACTTTATCTTCAACTTTTGAAGCAAAATGAAAATGATATTATCTTCTGAGAAATCGATTAAAAATTTTATAGTATCAATTAATTCGAGTATCCATTGTATCGATTAAATCGAGTAAAAACTCATCACTACCCTTCATCAATGACCTTTATTAATACTTTTAATTATTTGCTATTATGAATACTTGAATTACAAAGAGCCAAATTATAAAATTATATTGTAATCATTATAAAACTCTTTTGAAATTCGGTACTTTATCACAGAAGATCACATGCAGTATTGGTTGAAGAAAGTGTAATGTTAAAGATAATATATCATTGATATTTTCAGCATTTCTATATTCATAATTTTACTTAGAAACAATCCCATCTAGGATACTTGGTGATATGAAAAGCATTTTATAAAAAATAAAATCAGAAATCTGTTTCAAGATTTTTGTAAATTAATAATGATAATAAAAAATCTATAGAAAAGGGCTCTTTAACCCTTTGCGGGGCACGGCAAATTCATTGCTTAGGTATTGAAATTAATTACAGACACCGGAATGTGAAAACAAATTTATTTGTAAATAAAAAATTTCACGAATTCAATAAACCGTAATTTTTTAACAGAAATTTGGTGCCAATGTGGCGTTTGGGAATTAAAATTAAGGGGTATATCTATGAAACCACCTCGCCGCAAAGGGTTAACTGAAACACTTTTTTGAAAAGACCAAAATGTAGTTTTTTGACTAAAAAAACCCTTCACAAACACTGTTCGATTTTCTTTCATATAGTAAAAAGGAATTTTTTTTTTAATTAAACAAATAATCGTACCATAAAAATATATAACAAAAATATAAAGTTAAATCATATTCTTGAAAACGGTGTTCCGAATGCAGTGTACGTTATAATCACGAAACCAAAGCTGCTTCTACCCTGTGGCAGCTAGAGAGTATTACATAAGCCGTAATGACCGTAACATTCTCTACCACTTACTAGGGAACTACAAGAAGTGTAAGTCACCGATTTTGACGAAAATGGTATCGTTGGAAAGATCTTATCGTAAGCAGTAAAAAACTCAATGGAACTACCAGTCGCAAATCAACTGTTTTCGAGATATCCGACAATTTATGCCACGTAGTTAGTGTACACTTAATGGGGGACCGCAAAAAATTTCAGACTCGAATGTGGCATCGTTGAAAACATATTATTGTGAGGATTAAAATACTCAATGAAATTACATGACGGAAATGAGATGTTTTCGAGATATCCGACAATTTGTGTCACATTGCTAATGCGCACTGCTGGGAGACATGAGTGACATAAATTTTCGGATATCTCGACAACGGTTCATTTCAGATGGGTAGTTCCATTGAGTTTTTTGCTTCTGACAATGATATTTTTGCAACGACTACCATTTTCATCAAAATAGATAAAACATTTGCGGTCCTCCATTAAGTGATAGGATATTTCGAAAACGGCTCATTTCCGACGGGTAGTTCTATTGAGTTTTTTATCCCCCATGATGATATCTCTTTAATGATACCACTTTCCTTAAAATCGAGACTAATTTTTTTGCGGTTAACCATTAAGTATGCACTAGTTATCTGACATAAATTGTCGAATATCTCGAAAACGGCTAATTTGCGACGGGTAGTTCCATTGAGTTTTTTACTGCTCTCGATGAGATCTTTCCAACGATACCACTTTCATCGAAATCGGTGACTTACACTTCTTGCAGTTCTGTAGTTAGAATTCGTGCAGTTAGAATTACTGCTCTTTTATACATTCGTTACATTTATTTATAAGGAATAACATTGGGACAAGTTTTAAGTACTTTGAAGAATTTTGTTTAATTTTACATAAATAAATTTGTTTCTTGTTCGCTAAATAAACTCTTGTAGTAAAAGTATATAATAGATAGAAGATGTTTTAACACTTCGGATTTCTTTTCTGGAAAAGGTATTTTTTATTGTAAAAACCAATAATTACTAACATCAAGATATAAAATTTGTATGCATATACAAATTACAAAACTGTAGAATCACACCATTTCTGTTTTATAACCCTTAAAGGGCGGTGATATATTACTTATGCTATTCCATTCTAATAGAATTTGTATCAGTAAAATTGAATAAAATTTTACGGTTACATTTTTGGTATGAAAAATATTATTAAATTCCCATATTTTTTTTTTTTTTTTTTTTTTTTTTTGGAATACTGTACTGTGAATTTCAGGAACAAAACTATTTTCCCTTAAAAAAATAACATCACTAATTTCAATAAATCGAGCAAAGGTCTTTGCGGAAACAACTTAAAAATTTAATCGAACTTAAAGATAGTTTAAAAATAAATTTAAAGCAGCAAATACAGACGCACGCACACAGACGCAAGCACAAACACATATATACACACAGACAGACAGACATTTTGTAAAAATGTTGTTTTTGTAATCTCTGACCCCTAAAACGTGTAAATACATCGACAAAAATTTTGATTGTAATACTTTCTTTTATTGAAAATAGAAGAAAGTAAAAATTTGGTTCAATTCGATGCATAACTTCATACAATTTTAATCAGCACAATAGTGAAAATTGCACAAAAATCGCTATGGCAGCGACCCCTTCCGGCGGATTCTTTTTTCAAATTAAGGTAGAACCAACTAGCCATAGGCATACACTTACACAATACATTGGTTCAATTCTATGCGTAACTTCATACATTTTTAGTTGGTACAATATTAAAATTGCACTAAAATCAGTATTGCAGCTCCTTCTTCCAGCGGAATATTTCAAAACTGAAAGAGGACCTGCCAAAAATATTCGCAAAAAAATCGGTTCATTTCTATGCATATCATCATACACTTTATGATGGTAGAGTGGCGTCATACGGACACACACATAAACACGCGGACAGACAGACATTTTGTAAAAAACATTTTTTTGGAATCTCTTATCCCTGAAATGTGCAAATCCGTCGAAAACAGGAAGTCGAAAAAATTCGATTAAAATATTCTCTTCTATTGAAGATAGAAGAAAACCATCTACACTATTAAAATCCGACCGTATGTATGTTTGTATGTATGTATGTGACGCTATCTCCTCCAATCCAGGAAATGGAGAAACATCGCGTTTGTTTTGGATTGAAGGGAACAAAATCGCGGAATCCCGAGTTGCCCATTTGTCTGTCTGTCTTTCCGATCGCCTGTCTGTCCGCATATATTACAACTCAAAAACTATCCATCAGAATGGCTTAAAACTTAAAATATATACTAATTATTACATAATGTTGTCGTGTCATTTCAAATTTTATGAAATTTGGATGCACAATTTATGATACAGAGAATATTTATTATTATTTTACAGGCTACTCAAAAGTATAAGATTGCATTATGGTATACGGGGAAATATTGCTTGGGGCGTGTTTTAATTTGTTCTCAAAGTTTTCTTAAAAAAAAAAAAAAAAAAAAAAAAAAAAAAAAAAAAGACCAGCCTAGCGGGCGAAGGCCGCTATTTTTTTTTTTTTTTTTCATAAACTTTGAAAGATATACTTGATAAGTAATTATCTCAAGATAGCAAGGGACCTACCAGATTTATGGGAAATCCATTTTCTTAATGCACAATGACTTTAGAAAACATATAGTAATGTTTTTGGAGTTATCCATGGATACGAAAAAGAATCTTTGTCTTTCGAATCATCAGAAAATAATATCTGCCGCTTCCCTGACTTGCCTGTACGTTATACATCCGACGTGTTTTTGCAAATCATTATTTAAAAGTTTTTTTTTTTTCAAAAATATTAAACAATTAAATAGCTCTGAACCGTCCTTTTGACAGCTATTAAAGAAATATGTTTCAGTTTAAAACCAGAAATTTTTTTATGAAATAAGTTTAAAAAATGCAAAAAAATGCCCCCCCCCCCCCCAAAAAAAAAAAAAAAAAAAAAAAAAAAAAGAAAAAAAAGAAAAACCGTGAAATAAAGCTAAACTGATTTAAATCAACATTCTTGTGTGAGTTATTTTTATAAAATTTGACTCAAATTTTCAGCAGAAGTAGAAGTTTACCAGGAATCCGAAAGAATTATAATCTGCTGTGTAACGCGAGTTGTTACGCGTCATTATAAGATTAATATTTGAATTCTATCTTTTTATCATGGGTTAACCCACGGGCAAAATCTGTACTAAAATGAGAAATTATCGATTGACACCGGAATTCACAAACGAATTTTTAAAATACTTTGAATTCCTTAACTTAAGCTTTTATTATCAAAGCAAAATTTTACCAAAATATTACTGGTGACGTTTGAAAGTTTGGAATTAAAATTAGGTGTGTCCAGACCAGGCACAGAGTGCCGGAAACGATTAAATAATTATTTTTAAGAATGTACAACAACTGATGAATAGGCATTCTTCTGTCAATCATTGGATAGAAGTGGGTGCTGAAGACACACCAGCAACGTTAAAAAAAAAAAAAAAAAAAAAAAAACATTCATGAATAAAATGACTTTTTATGGGTATGAACATTGACGACTCATTACAAAGGGTATCAAATTTTAGAAGGTTAACTTTTCTTTATTTTACTTGCTGCCACCAAAGACAGCAAGATTTCAAGAACGGAGTCAATAAGGAGTGGATACAACGAATTCCAGCAAATACTTATTCTTTTTCACATTTATACCATACTTTTTCCGGTGTTAATTAAAATAAAGATTTTTATATTTTTCAGTACACGAAATGGAATTGCGTAGAAATCGTATATAATATAGGCTAACCAGTTTGACATTTGATAAAATGAAGAATTTCTGTTTTCAAGATGTCCTCTCGCCTGTCTTTCTCGTAGAAAATTGTGTAACAACCCATGATTTTCTTCATTTGCTTATCCCATATTGTGAATATTTATAAAAAGAACCTAATTATTTTAACTTATTTTAACCCTTCGGGGGATAGTAATTTGCTGTTCCGTAATTTTGAATTCATACAGGAAATTTTGAAAATTTTCGTTTTTAGTTAAGAAAAAGTAATTTTTCTAACGTCTCCCGCTCCCTCACACACACTAAATATACAAAAAAAAAATTAATGAAGCGTTTCTGGTGCAGAACGTGATTATAATTAAGTGCGATATAATATATACCATCGCCCATCAATGGGATCTAACAATAAAACGGTCAACTCTATTTTCCATAGTAGAAAACGTTCTAGAATTTCCGAATTTCTTAATGTACAGTTGAAAAGTACAATAATAAATTTCACTTTATTTAAAATTTACTAAATAAAATAACAAAAAACTGTTCGTAGCATGTATACTTCCATTACATTAGGAGACAACAAGATAAATACAGGGACAACAAAGGACTTTTGCATAGTGTCAATAATAACGAAAAAAATATTTTATAAAAACATACCAATGCGAACGAGGGGAAGAAAGTGTAATAATAATAAATAAACATACGCATTTTTTTTTTCAGTGTTATGCAAAAATTTTCAGTATTTTTTTTTTTTTTTTTTTTTTTTTTTTTGAGTAGTCGTTGTAATTTTTGAAATTTCTCAGTGAATAAATTTCAAGAATTTGAAGTTTAATGTATTTATTTCATTTATTCTTAGGGCTAGTATGAAATTGGGTTTTTATATTTGTAAAAATTATAAATGTTTTTAAACATGTTGTTGAATTTTTGATAATATTCACTAAAGTAGAAGAAAAAAGGATATTTTTTTATCGTTTGATATTCTTTTCACTTTCATGTAAGAAAAAATATTTTTTTTGTAACATGTCTTTATTTCCTTCAATGTAATTTTTTAATTCTTTTTTCTTTTTTTTTTATCATTCGATCTAATTTCTTAAAGCCCTTCGGATTTACTTGTGACTAAATTTATGTAGTACTATATTTTAAGCTCTTACATAAAATAACGAATTTTTAAAATGTTAGTAGATGTCAAATGCACCTATCTCTATAACATGAAAAAATTAAATTAAAAAAAATTAATCTAAAAGTAATATTAGATATTTCAAACTAAATTTACGAAATAATGAAGTTTATATATTCCACAATAAGTATTATCATTTCCTTTCAAACTAATTTTTAGATGATTGTAAAGCATTATTAAAAAAAACTTAGAGTCCATTTTTAATTTTTCAAACTGTTTGTGACAGTTTCCCCCCTTTTCTATATATGAAAATAATTCGGAATGTCACCTTGGTTTCAAACACGTCCGAACCCGAATTTTAATTTAAAAACCATGCAAGTTTCGGGCCCTGTCTCATCAGGGATTTGCCATTGGTATAGTGGTTCTATGTTCAAAACTTGAGCTTATGCTTCCCTTAAAAACAAAAGATTTATAACTATTTTGTGCTTATATGATTCATAATATTTTTTAATTAAATAATGAAGCATTTGGTCATGGGTCGAATGGCAACAGTATCTCTGACAAAATAACAAATTGCATTTTATTCTTATTAGAAATTAAGAAATGCTCAGGTTCGTACCAAACACAAATATAAGACAATAAATATAAATGATGATAATGACAATAAATATAAATATAATGAAAATAAATATTAAATTCTTAATCTTTAATTAAAAGAAAATTAAATTTTAATACATGTAATGAAAAACACGTAACAAAGAAAATCCAAAATAATCTTTTTAAAACTATTCAAAACTTTGATTTCATTTGTGTTTTTCTTTTACTACAAAAATCAAAATTCTTATCATGGTTTAAATAAAACCATCCAATTTATAGGATTAAAATGAAATTTCTGATTCATTCTTTTTACTTTTTTAGTTACAATTTCTTTGAAAGTGGATTTTAGTCTTACGTTATTTTTTTTTTCGCCTGTTTTTATTAAAGATCTTTCTTTCTGTTATTACATACTAAGTACATGTCAATTTTCACGACTCTATCTCAATTTTTTGGGGGGAAAAACCATTTACAGTCACACAGACAGACGGACAGTATTTTTTTCTAAAGTATGTTTTCCTGAATCTCCGGTGTCTAAAGCGTGTAAATCTATTTAAAAAAAATCGATTTTCAAAACGACTGAAAAATTTACTTTATATTCCGTATGATGAATAAGTAAAAAAAGGAATTTTTCTTTAAAATGCATTAAACATTGCATTTTACAAAATAAGTCCTCTCCTTTTCAGAAAAAAATGTGCAGTCTCTTTTATTTTCAAAGAAAAAAAAAAAGCGTTTTCTTTTAACTTTTCGATTACGGGGTTTGGACATATGTCGTCCCAGCGACTATTCTATATTCTGTCCGCACCATTTTCTGAAAAAAATCTCTGTTATAGACTTATGTACTAGGATAATTTCACGAGCAATCTGCTACAATGAAAGTTTTTTTCAAATCGTGGTGCAAGTGAATAAGAAAATAGTTGGCAGTCTAGTCTGTGATCAAAAGGTTAAGAAAACTCTTTTCCGTCTTGAAACTGTAATTAAATTTCAGGCTAGCTCTAGATTAGATTTAGGGCAACAAACGCAGGGCTGCCACAAACGACTACTTTTTTTTTTTTTTTTTTTTTTTTTTTTTTTTAAATCCTGTTTACACTCACAATTAAAAGAGAATACATTTCATAGTACATTTCTCCTGCAAATGTTACCAAAATATATATAAATATTTCTGCTTAACCTCTTCAGACCTAAGCATAAAATAACTCTACAAATATATATTTATTGATTTTGCTTAATCGAAATGATACCATAGGTGACAGAAAAAGTCATTTTTATGAAATCAGTACTTTAGGGGACTGGTAATTTAGGTTTACAATTGTGGATGTAAAAGTACTAATCCCCTTAACACAGCAGTTTAACTTTCAGTAATATAAATTTAATCAATAACAAAATTAAGGTCTTTAAACAAGTAAATGATCAGCAAATCCTCAAAATTTTTTATTTCAAAGCATTTGAGTTAAACAATCAGGAATATTTCTTGATTTCTTGGCCACAAAGTCTTGAAGGTATTTTTGGAATTCGGATGTAAATAATATTTATTTTATGAGGTAAAATTCATCAGTGCTAACATTTATTGGCTTTGTTTTAAAGAAAAAACATTCAGCTGTATAGAAGTAAAGTAAGAATGCAAAAAATTCGAACAGTTTAGTTTTTATAAGGAAAAGAATGGAGGTACACATTTGTGTATCTCAGGTCTGAAGAGGTTTGAAAAAATGGTGCGAATAAGATTTAAAAAATAATCGCCTGTGCCTGTCCTGCAAACGCAAACGAAAATATTCGAGTTTTAAAATTTGATTTTTCTGAATGAAATTTTAACCAACCAAAACGACCTGAATAAATGTCGACATCCCTAGCCGCAGGGAGTGTGCGAGAGGTAGATAAAATTCATTTTAAAATGTCCGAATATTTCTTACGGAAGAGCAATTTCAAAGAGATATTTCAACTTTCAAAATGACATAAAAGTTTATTCCTTTTCCTGCAGAATCCACAAACGTAAGATTCATGTAAAAATTGAGTGTATCAGTAGCTTTTATTTGTTTGCATGTATAGGAAACAAAGGATGCAAAAGTATTGTATGACTCTATCAAGGTCGTATTGATCTTTTATTATCAAACATATTCTTCTTCAATAATATTATATACTCTATGTTTTAGGTCATTTTGCACACATTTCAAATTCTTAAACTGATTTTAAATAACGTAATTACTATGTATTTCAGCTTGTCTAATGTGTTATTAATTTCTGTTTAATTAATCTTGTTATTAATTTCTGTTGCTGTAAATTTTAAATGCTCTACAGGGTATATATAATAAAGAATGGGACCCTTTTTTTTAAACGATTGCTCGTCGCAATGAAATCACCATACAGGCAGAAGTCAGCTTCAACACGCGCCGAGTGTCAGTCGCTTACGTTTTTCCGTGACGTTCCGAATGTAATTTTAGTGACCCCTGTTTCTAAGCCCTCTTGTGGCGATTTTAAAAGAGTGGCCTATTCCATGTTACCTCATACATATTACTGCGTCTATATGTGTATGTATTTGAGGGATGAGCTTGTTTTTGAAGTTTCAAAATGTAATCTTCTCACCCTCTAAATTTGTTCTTTTTTTTGAAAAAATAAATCAGGCAAAATATCAATACATTTGAACGATATTTAGAGGTAGCTCAATGAGGGGAAAGTTTTTAATGTATAGGCAATGATAAATTGATACGTACTCGTATGGTATGTCACAGAATACAAATTTCATCTTTAAAAATATATTTAAAAACAAAAGGCTCATATTTAAAAACAAAACTTTAAAATCTCAGGCAGAAACTATCGTTGAAACCATCCAAATCTTGGGCAATAGCAGATATTTGAGCAATGTGCTTCGACATTAACAGCTGAAACACTGATTATAATTCTGCTGTGTATGTTGCGACACAGCAAAAGTTAAAAAAAAGAGCATTCGTCACATGCTTGCAGACATCACATTATGGAATTGATCACTAGTTTACAAATTTCAACTTTTTTTGTATACCCCCCAAAAAAGTATGTAAATGTATTAGTCTAGCTTCCTTAACCCTTTAACGTTCATTGGTTTCGCCACGAAACCACAAAATTTTTATTCCGATACGCAACACTGACACCAGTATTTTTATCTAAAAATATCCTTTTTATTTTGTATGTGATAAATCACTTTTTTCTTGTTTAGAAATATATTTGTCCTTAATTACCGGTGTCATTCATTTATTTCGACATCTTAGCAATGAAAATGCTATGATCGTTAAAAGGTTAAACCTAATAGTGTCAGCAGAAATATTCTATCACGTCACAGTTTTTTTTCTACAGTCTATTGTTTGTTTTAACTACCCAATGTGTTGACGACAGTTTAATGTTCATTCGTTCGCTTCAAACAACAAATATTTTGTTTCGGATTGAATTACAATGTCGAGTAGAAAGTGTAAACAAAGTTCTCATCGTTTTAGTATGTTTGTGGGAAATTTATGTTAAAAAAAAAAGAAGAAGAAGAAGACCTGTTGTGGATTTGTTAAAAAAGTGCATATCTTCATTATTTTGGATTTCCTCTTGCAAATCATGATAAAAAGTGGGTGCCTCGTGTGTTTTGCGAAAGCTATAGAATCGTTTTATTCCAGTGGTAAAAACGTACACCTTCCATTTGGTTCACCAATGCTTTGAAGAGAACCTAATAATCATGAAAATGATTGTTACTTTTGTCTTACGAAGACAGTGTGATATATTACAAAAAATAAGGCGAAATTTGCCGAAAAAACATACCGATGATTCGTCTATTACTAAGCCCATTTTACACTCGAAAGATCTACCAATTTGTCCCGGTAATTCGAGTGTAAATATACTAGGAGGTGACAATGAAAGTGATGTTGAATCCAAATCGATTTCTAGTGATTCTGACGAGACCTCTCTTCAAGAAGAGACTCCCCATTTAATTAACAAAGCCGAATTAAATGATCTTATAAGAGATTTACAACTATCAAAATCTAAAGCAGAGCTTCTTGGTTCTCGCCTACAACAATGGAACTTATTAACACCAAACACAAAAGTTACGTTGTCTAGAAACAAAAGCAAAATTTACTCAGAATTTTTCAAGAAAGAAGGTGAATATGGTTATTGTATTGATATCCCGGGATTTTTCGAAGCAATAAATCAAAACTATGATAAAACAGAGTGGCGCTTATTCGTAGACTCTTCGAAATGTAGTCTAAAAGCTGTTATATTACATAATGGAAATAAGAAGCCGTCTATACCAATAAGACACGCAGTGGATTGTAAAAAGAGTTATGAAACGATCTGTACTTTAATTTAATAAAGTATAACCAACACCAATGGAAAGTGTGACGTGATCTCAAAGTCATCGGTTTGTTATTGGAATTGCAGGGTGGTTACTCAAAATACTCTTTTTTCTTTCGTTTGAGGGACAGCCAAGAAAAACAACATCATTATGTACGAAAAGAATGGCCAATTCGGAAAGAGTATATTCCGGGAAAAATGAACATCAAGCGCGAGCGATTGGTAGATCCAAATAACATTACTCTACCCCCATTACACATCAAATTGAGACTCATGAAAAACTTTGTGAAGGCGCTTGACAAAAACAGTGATGCTTTCCGGTTATTACAAAATCCTTTCAAAGCATTACCGAGACAAAACTGAAAAAAGAGATATTTGTTGGCCCACAGATCCGTAAAATTATGAAAGATTCTCAGTTTGAAAGCCTTTTATCTGTTAATGAAAAATCTTCTTAGAAGTCATTCAAAATGGCTGTGGAAGAATTTTTCGGGAATAAAAAAAGTGAAAATTAAAAAGAAATTGTTGCAGATTTATTGAAAAATTTTCAACAAATGGGAGTAAACATGTCATAAAAGATTCATTTCCTGCATTCCATCAGAGTTTTTTCCTTGAAAACTTAGGAAGTATAAGTGACGAACAAGGTTAAGTTTTCACCAAGATTTAAAGGTTTTTGAAGAACGACATGAAGGATTTTGGGATGAAAACATGTTAAGGGATTACTGTTGGTCCATTATAAGATTGAACTCATCCAAATAACTACAAAAAAGAGGCAAAAATTAGCCATTTTTGATTTTTTTTTATATTTTGCTATTGAGAGATTATCGCAAAATAAGAATTTTTGTAACTTTTTTCTATAAATAGAAAAAAAAACAGATTTTTTTCTGCTTGATTAAATTTTAAAATGTATTATTGCATCTCAATATTACTGCGTGCGTAGTTTTTGGCTATTTACTACACGTACTCTAATACGAAAACATCCAACCGATGAAATTGACGCAGACCAAATTTCTGTGACGTACGCAAATAAATTGTGCTTTTCCATTAGTTTTTTAAATATAATTTTTAAACTATTGGAAACTAATTTTTCGTAGTAGGTGCATTCAGTAGATTACCTTCACGTCCCTCAGTACCTTACCCTCCGGTACAAGCAGCATCGAAATCCGTCAAGTATTTTTGAGATTTGCTTGAAGAAAGAATTTTGTTTGATTTTTAATATCATTTCGTAGCTGTGTATATCCAGAAAGTGCGGCTTTGCTTCGCTCAGAGAATTAATATATTTAATTTTCTCTATCTTTACAACAAGAAAGTATTGGATTCGTGAAAAACTTTCTAATCCAGTTTTCGACGGATTTACACATTTTAAGGTTCAGAGTACCCCCAAAACAAGTTTTTACAAAATTGCCCATATGTCTGTTTGTATGTGACATAAATTTTGTGGCCACTCTATCTCAAGAGTTAATGCTAATAAAAATTTATATTAAGATTTTCCTGATTTAAATTTGTGCTGATTATTTTTAGGAATAAATCGCTCAATGGGTGGCACTGTTATGCAGCTTTTTGTCCGATTTCCGCAATAGCTCTATCCTCAGAATTAACGTGGATTTCACCTTTAGATAAAGTAATTCCTTGACATAATTTGATGCTTCTCTACGTTTCTGCGTAAATCGCTCAATAGGTGGCACTGCTATGTAGCATTGTTTAATATTTTCGTAATCGGTCATTGCCCAGAACTTATGCAGAAATATTTATGAAACTTCAGATTCGGTTAGTCTTGGACATGAAATGTTGTTTTGGCGTAAATCGCTCAACACGTGGCGTTGCTATGCTACATTTTCTGCAATTTTCACAATAAGTCTATCTTCAGAATGAATGCGCGGAAATTTTGCAGGCTTCAGTAGATTTTGCAGACTCTTTGATATAAACTGATTTTTTTTTACGTTTAGGTGTAAATCGCACAACAGGTGGCTCTTTCATGCCGCATTTATTAGGATTTCTGTAACAGCTCTACCTCCAGAACAAATAAACGGATTTTCTTGTAACTTCATTTCGATTATTCATTGACATGGATAAAGATCGGTGTTCTTAAAAATGGACACATAGTTTTTATTTTACTGGCAACCAGGAAATTTAATTAAAGTTTTCCTGTTACTATTTTCAGGGGCAAGGTATTTGTATTCGTAAAACGTTTAAATAAATTATTGGCGGAAGTTCTTTTACGAAAATTGATTTATAAACTAGTAAACGTGTAGTTTCGCTTATCTAATTGATGGGAAAATTTCATTGAAAAATTCTGGTGAGAAAGTGGCTAAATTATGAGATGCCTCAGCAGCATCACTGCCCTTCAAAATGTTGAAAGACACAAAATGTAAGCACGTTTGTATTTTCTAGTAAATTCATTTATAAATTCTAGTGGAAGTCAATTATTTTAACACTAGAATGCCGGGAAGGTGTCAATTGGACACTAATTAGTGGACTAATTGTTGATTCGAACCAGAAAGATCTTAAAAAAATAAGTTATATGTTAGTTGCAGTAAAATGGGCTAAAGAAAAAACTAAATTCGTTCAAATTAATTTTCTGGTTTTAAATAAATTTTATAAAACTTGCGCAAAAATTACCAGCGTTCTAGTGTTAAACAGATCTACTCCTCGAAAGGAGTGGGTTAACCCTTCGAGGGAAAAGCAATTCAATTCTTAAAATGCCTAACTGATTGAATGGCACCAGAATTTAAAATTAAAATTTATTTCAAAATAGATTAAAAGGTTTTTCTCACGTACTTGATAAGATTAAAATTTTCATTTCAGAATTCTGGTTTCAATGTGGCATTTTGCAATTAAAACTATGCGGGTACACCTTATCGTACCGCGCCTCAAGGGGCTAAAGATTCTAATTGGTGCTATTCATCTTGCTCTCACAGATGAGAGCAAGGTACCTTGAACAACTGCAGAATATAGGTGCAAAACAAATGTTTATTACCATTTATATTTATGACATACTTTTTCTGGTGTACCTTAAAAGATATATTTTTCATAATTTTAGTGATACAATTCAGTTTAGAGTATCTGAAGTATTTTGTGTGTCCCTGTAAATACTATGTGCTTTGTATTACACAGAAAGTACTTTGTAGTAATTTTCAGCAACGTATATCAATTTGATAAAATTTGAAACAGTTTTCTATTATTAAAACGCGCCCAAACAATGTTTCTCCCTATACTCTTATGTAATGCAATACTTTTGTGTACCCTGTAAATGAATAACAAATATTTTTTGCACCACATAACGTATATTTTCGTATATATTTCATAGATGCGTATCAATCTGATTGTGTCCGAAAGAGTTTAACATCATTAAAATTCACTTGAAACTATTTTTCCCATTTGCCGTAATGTAACGGAATGCTCTTGATTTTCCTTGTAATTAAACTATTCATCCGATTTTCATAAAATTTGAAATGACTCGACAAAATTATGCAACAATTATTTATTTCAAATTTGAAATAATTCTGTTGGATAGTTTTTGCTCTGTTATATGCGAACATACGTACGTACTGAACACAAAATTTCAAACGCACTTAAAAAGAGTTTAGGACGTTAGTTATGCATTACAATTTTAACATTTCTTAAAAAAAATTCCATGTATTTTTTTAATTTCCTTAATCGTTAATATTCTTTAAAATCCTTCTTTTGTGTGCACCTAAGTTAGAAAAAGAAATTGACCATGAAATTTCGTGGCTTTATATCTTTCCAGAGCATGGAATTTCTGCTCCAAAAATGTTTAAATAACTAATTCACGCCGCAGTTTATCAACAAATTTATTTTTAGATAATCAACAGCTAGCCGGAGGGTGCAAAACAGGGGCGATGGAGGCGGTAGCCCCGGGCACGGAAATTGAAGGGGTATCGCTAAAATTGTACTAGAAACATCTTTTTTTTCAACTGTTTTCATTAAAAACATAATGTATTTACATGTTCCAAGCTTTTTCCTAATGAAAGTTACTTGATGGTCGCTTACTTTACACCCAAATACAAATTTATGAATAAAGACGTCTTTCTTTTCAAAATTTCTTTTATGTCTTTCGTTAACTTTCTCTTTTCTAAATCTAATTTTTCTAGTCTTGTGACAAAAACATATACTTTGAAAATAACATGAGGTCTATTTCCAGAAAACTACTATGACTAGAAAACTATGACTACCAAAATATAAATAACCAGAAAACTATAGTGGTAAACTGTCATACTGTACTGTTAAACACATTTTTTCTACATCCATTTCCTTCATTCCCTTTGCCAAAATATAAGTCCAATTTTCTTTTGTATTATTGAGTTATTTAAAGCTTCTAAATTAAAATTAATAATAATTAAATTAATTAAACAAAGTACAAAATAAACGCGAAATATATATTCAGTAGAATCAATTTCTGTTTCCAAAATTTTCAATTTTGTGATGTATGTCACAACGACGCAAACTGTGTGTGTGATAGGGGGTGGCTTACGCCAAATTAAAACTTTGCCCGGGGCGTAGTTTTCTCTTCGCACACCACTGGCTCAAATATATGCTAAAAATTTACTAGTCCTATTTCACAGTCTGGGCATTTAAATGAACCGTTTGCAGACTGCAAGCGGCGTCCCTGAGAGAGTTAAGAGAGCTTTTTGCATTTCAATGAATTATATAAAAATACTAAAAGAACATTTTAAAACAAAGTTAGAATACAAACATTGGACCATGATTATACCTTTAAGACTTGAACAGTTGTAGGGGGAATGAATAGTCTAAGAGTTAATTTTTAACCCTAGAAATTAAGATAATATTTGATTAAAATGAAATATTTAAAAAATTTTTCGTTGTCAGGTTGCGTCAAAGGAGGATTCTGCTCGGTGTTAAAGAGTGGAAAACGTTTCTTCTTTTTCCTGACATAATTGTGTAGATAAAATCTTAAAGGGTTAAAACACGACAATTTTATTTCAGTTATCCTACGTTGTATAGGATCTTGCAATCGTTTCGAAAATTGAAAAATTCTTTTTTTATGGAATTACACATTTCAGACACTGGGGATTCCGAAAAACATATTTTTAGAAAAAATAATTGCTACCCGACAACCTGTGTGTCTGTTAGTCTATCCGTCTGTTTGTCTGTAAACGCTCCATCTCCCGAACAAATTGAGGTAGAGACATCAAATTTAATGTGCACTTAGTATGTAATAATGGAAATACGCCTATTGAATTTCAGTAATCTCTATTACCTGGAACAATTTTTTTCGGACTCTCAAAATATTCGTTCAATATAACATTCACGGCTCCCAAATGGTCCGCGAACTGAACATCAGAATTTTCTTAGAGAAATTTTCTTTTTAGATTTTTCTTGCAAATTGTCAACAAACCGCCTTTGGAAGTTGATTTTAGCACAAACGTATCATGAAATTTTCTGTTAAGAAATACTGATGTTCAGTTCGCGGACCATTTGGAAACCCTGAACATTGAAATACGAAAGGTACATAAAAAATTTACGATTTTTTTTCAGTAGTGACTGTAAAAAATTTAATAAATAAATAAAATTTTGTATAAAAAATGTAATCAATCGGATAATGAAATGTGGAGATATTTATAATCTTATTTTCCAAACTGTTCGATTTTTTGACCCTGTATTTCATTCAAAATTCGTTTCAAATATATATTTTAATTGGAAATAAGAAAATGCGAGTGAGTAAATTTTTAGTTAATAGGTTTATTATTTTTGGAATTATAAATTTTGGAATAAAAAATAATTATTTTGGAATTATGTATCTTTTACTACTTGATTTATTACTTCGACCAAAAAGCTATCGCCAAACTATAAGATTAAATGTCAACAATGATTATCGTAAATGTCACATGCACTTGACATTAAAAATGTTTAATTTGACGTTTAATTTGTATTTTTATTAATTTCATTGTAATTTTGTTACTTAAAATAAAAATTATGCAGGTTTGTATAATTTACGATTAGTTTGACGATTTAAGTAATTCGTCGAAATGGGTCGATGGGATAGTCAAATAGTAACCCCAGTTCCATAATATAGCATTACTCCGTATTAAAAATACTTGAAAGTACGTTTAAATTTTATCTTGGAAATGCACTGCATTTTATAAAAAGCTTACACGTGATTTTTATTCATATTTTACAGCACACGTGTACATGATATTTAACTATTTAAGTAGCGCCAGTCGTTTTTTTTCTTTTTGGCATTTGTCTAAGCCTCCCAACTGGAGCGCTTAGTTACGTGATGGAAATATCCAATTGAGATCCCAACAGATGTAAAAAAATTAGTTTTTTATTAATATAATTTGCACTTAAACTTTTATGGTGTTGATTGTTTTTTAATTAAACTGAAGAAAAAAAAAGCTTCGTGATTGTAAATATGTAAAATCGTAAAAATAAATTTTAGTCCGTCACAAAATACATCACTATCACCTAAATGCAGTTAATTTCATTGTTGTTTGAATTAAATGCACGTGTTTTGTCCCTGATATTAACGTGTCCTTGTAAAGTAAAGAATAATAATCATAAAGGTGTCAGTTTGTCATTAAAAATTCTTTTTCGCCTTTAACCCTTTCCGGCACACTGTGCCCGGTCTGGGATACCTAATTTTATTTCCGAACTTGCAAACGGAACCAGTAATATTCTACTAAAATTTTACCTTTACAATAAAAGCTTAAATTAAGGATTTCAAAGTATCTAAGAAATTCGTTTGTGAATTCCGGTACCAGTCGAAAATTTCTCATTTTATTACAGATTTTGCCCGTGCCGGAAAGGGTTAAAGCGAAAATTTTTATATAAGGAAATATGAAAAAGTAAATATTTTGTGAAAAAGCGGAAATATTTCTGAAATTTACGAAATTTTTTTTCCATTAAAATACTAAAATTGCACTGGAGTGTAGATTACAGCACAATTTTCGTATTTTAACGGATTATTATTATTATTATTATTATTATTATTATTATTATTTTACAGTCTAAATAGCGCAAAAGCAATAACTTGTTTTAGGAATGTGTACCTGCACTATCTAGTGATGTCCTGAAACCCAAAAGTGACCCTTGTCACTCCGTTGTGTCCTCTCCGGAGACATCATCTTTCCTTGTAAAATTCGTTTATTTCATTAAATGAAAATAAAATTTGGCTTACTTAATCAGAGCATTTTTGAAATTGTGTACTTGAAGGAAACTTCTTTTTAAAAAAAGTGGTGCTTGTCAAATGAAAATTGTGTAAGAGACGCCGGAGTCCGAAGGGTGATTTGATGGATAAAATGATTGTAAAAATATGTATAAAAATAATTAAAAAATGCTACTGGTGTTTAGATTACCAGTACATGTTTCTTGCTTTAACGGATTTTTTCTTTTACAATCCAAACTAGTCGTTGGGATTGGGGGGTGGCACCGTCATACATACCCATCATAATATAAAATATAAAAATAAAACGCGTGTCTATGTCAACTCCAAAATAAAATTTAAACGCATAAATAAATAATTTTAACATACAATAATGCTCCATTAATGAATTGCTGATGAGCCAATTTTGACTAATTATATAAAACGCCAAAATACTCGAGTAGTACAGGATTGCATAAAAGAAACATCCTTATAACGCAAAAAATAATAATCATATTAACTAAAAATTTACTGTGTTGGATTAAGCGTCTCATTTCCAATAACAATATACCTGTGAATTGAAATTTGAATGAAATACAGGGTCATGAAAAATCGAAGAATTTGGAAAACAGGATTACACATATCTCAACAACTAATAAACCGATCAACCTCGTTTTTTATGAAAAATGTGTGTTATTTTATTGCCTTTTACGTCCAGTCCTTAAAATAAAAAAATTCGAAAATTTTTATGTACCTTTCATCAGAACGAATTTTTCGAGAGTCCGGAAAAAATTGTTCCGGATAATCGAAGTTACTGATATTAAGTAGGCTTCGTCCCATTCTTACATATTAAGTACATACAAAATTTCAAGTCTCTATCTCAATTTGTTCGGGAGATAGAGCGGTTACAGACAGACAGACACACAGGCGGACGGACGGCAAATTTTTTTTCTAAAAATATGTTTTTCGTAATCTCCATTATCTGAAACGTGTAAATCCGTCCAAAAAATTTTTTCGATTTTCAAAACGATTGCAAGACTAACCCTATACTACTTATGATGGGTAAGTAAAAAAGCAATAGCAATAACTTGTTTCAGGAATTTGAACGTATGCACTCCCTGTCGATGTCATGAATCCCATTATTAAAAGCTGCAAATAAAAAATTCTTTTTAAAAGCATTTATTTGCCAATTAAAAGAAAATAATAATAAGAAAGTGACTAATTGAAAATATTTGGTACTCAAAACTTCCGATATTGTATCAGTTGAAATAATCATGACGAAAGAACATTATGATGACTCAAAGGGGAACGACGAGACAAATGGAATTCTTTTGTTGCCAGTGGAATTGTTTTTTTTTTACTTTTTCCAACAAAGTTGAAAAGTGTTAAAGCTTTCGGTTTGTTTGGCCGTTTATCCGCGCTCCAATTCTCATAAATATACTCAGATTGCCATGAAATTTTTGGAAGATATTGACGTTTACCCTATCACAAACCCTATTTGCAAACTAAGTTTCTAGCATAATTAGTTTATTTACAGGTATTACACCCTGTCTAATATATTCAAATTAATATGCATTTACGAAGTGCACGAAAATATGCCTTCTGTAAGATATGCGGGGAAAAGAATAGTTATTATTCATTTAATAATTGTAAATTGATACATATTTGTAAAATTGATATATATTTGCTCCGTTGATTGATACATATATTATATAGTAGAGAAATTTAGTTTAGCAAGAAAGTTCATAACATGTTAAAAATTCTCTTTCAGCAATTTATACTAATAAAGGAAAATATACCTGAAAACTTTTGTTCAGCCCTGTAGTATACCTATTACCTTTATTTCACGCCAGTATTTAGTTAAAATTTAGTTCAAACACTCTTAAAACTACTAAAATCTAAAACACTCTTAATACAACTTAAACCACATTTCAAGAAATCATCATCCATAGGCGACCATGCATGTAATTCTTTGCGTGACGCTGTATATCTTTATATCTCTCTTCTACAAACATTTCTCAGTTTACTGAATGCAATTCAGTGTAAAAAATTATAACTTATTTTAAAACTACCTTTAAATAAATAAATTACGCTCATATTCAGTAACTTTTATGAACTTCTTTGCGTAACACTGTATCTCAACTATAGCATTTATAAACACCACATACATATATTTAGTGAAATTTAAAAGATCTTATCATAATTAAAAATTCATTATCCATCCATATCCATTCATATCCAAATTATCCATCTATTAGCCATCGATAATTTACAGTACTTTGGATCAACTATACTATTTGAAATCTTTTGTAAAAATTATAAATGCTATGCACTTCGTATTATGCGTGATATAACTTATAATTAAACCTAAGAGACGTTATTAAATGTTGCACTACAGAAGAATCACATTGTTATTTATCCTAATACGTTAAATAATGCAAATCTCTACTTAGCAGGACGATTGCGTTTTAATATGCGCACCTAATTTTAAGAAATTCCGAAATTACAGCCGTGAACTCGATTAGGTTATTGTGCGTGCTGCCACATCAGGTCTATTAACGCGAAACAGTAACGATAACCATGTCCATAGATTAAGGATAATTCAGAATCACATGGAAATCAAACTCTAAAGTAATAATTTCATTTGCAGAATTATCACACACGTGTTCAAGACTAATATGCAAATTTCAGAAAGTAAACAGATGCCGCCGATAGTACGTCACAATGACAAAAGTGTGAGAGAGACGTCTATGAGGAACGGTGGCAAAGACGTAAAACTGTTTACAAACATTTTTTGAGTCTCTCAGTGCCAAAACCGAACAGTTATGACACAGAGAGGACACATGTGGATGATATTTTACGTGGTAGAATTATCGGCCGTCTGGAATGTGGCCGTACTCAGATGGATGTATCCGAGGAACTTGGAATTGCCGAAAATGTAATCTCTAGATTTTGGCAACGATTCCAAGATGATGGAAATGTCAGTAGACGTTAGAGTACTGGTCGACCCCGAATTACAACCACGAATGGAGACAGTTATTTGGCAGTAACCGCCAAAAGAAATAGACAGAGCACAGCATCAGACCTGTCTCATCAGCTATCATCATCCACGGGTACGACTGTTTCCAGGCAAACCGTGTACAGGCGTTTGGGAAATATTGGTCTATATGCTTGCAGGCCTGCTAGATGTGTTCCGCTCACAGCAACTCACGGTGGCCTGAGATTAGCCCGGAGTAGAGAACAAGCAATGGGGACATTGTCACATTGGGCTTGTGTAATGTTTTCCTGCGAATCCAGGTTTACCTTGCAGTGTGATTCATGTCGGACTTTCATAAGGAGAACGTCAGGCACCCGTTACCACCAAGAAAACATCACTGAACGACATCGTTACGGTGGTGCAGGGTTGCTGATTTGGGGTGGAAATATATTAGGCTCCAGAACAAATCTCCATGTTCAAACCGTAACAATGATAGACCAAATTTATAGCTGTTCCAAAAACTGGTTTTTGATTTACCACAGAATAAACCAGTGGTGGATCCGGAAAGAGAATGAAGTCCCAATAAAGCTTCAGACCTTTTCTGACCTAAAGATTTATACGTTAACACACAGAAATGTTGCGCTTCTGAGGACCAGTTAAAACTAATGCTGTATCACTTGGTAACTCTGGATATTTATTAATCGCCAGTATAAGAACGTCGGTATCTGGTGGAGAAATTGTCGGAGAAAAACTCCTCTTTGAGGATTAACTTTTCACCAGCTTTTTGTTGTGAAGTGCTGATATCTTCCACCATGTCCACAAATGTTTTTCCTAATCTATGAATGTTTTAAACATTAATATTTATACATAATTTTCTTTATTTTTGATGGATGTTGTCTCAGTTGCGGGTCCAAGATGTCCACCATCGCTTTTCTTAGTCTACAATGCATAAGGAAAAAAATGAGACCACTCACGATTCTTAATCATAAAATTGCACACGGGCCTATGAAAAGATGTAATTAGAAAACCCACTATAAAGTACTTAAAACTTTGTTACGGCACGCAGGGATGATTTTCTGTTTGATGTTATCCTTTGTAAATAAACACGTCGAAATAGATGTGGTTATCGAAATAACTTAGGAGAGAAATGAAAATGAATTTAAGAAGTCAGAATTAATATTTTATTTCATGACTTGAAAATGCGTAAACGAAATTTGAAGTAGGATAAGACATGTATAGATTATTTCAGCATAATTAAAAAGTGGTAATTATTTTGCACAAAGAGATTTGGTGTTGCAATTTATTTATCTTTATTAAGGTTTTGAAAAGGGATTGATTATTTTTATTTTACAATAAACCTTCTAATTATTTTCTAAAGTTTCAAAGTTTTTGCGACATTAGTTTTTTCAAGGTTATGCAAAACATTCGAAAGAAAGTTTTTATCCAATTTGTAGACACTTGCTTATGAGGTTTCCGAAAACAGAAAATTTTCGTGGAAATATATGACACCTAGTATTCTGTTTACACACTTTCAGTTTCATGATAATATCTAAATATTTTTCTAGATATTTAACAAAACGTTTAAAGTCGCAAGTAAGCGGTCATCATTGGCCATATAGTATAGTAGATAGCTAGAAAAGCTTGAGTCAGTTTTAAAAAATATTTTTAAAAGCATTTTTTCAACTACGAACGTCTCAAATACTGAGACGAGAACTGTTCAATGTTTTCGCTATAGCCTTGCATAAAGAAAAATTCTCTTTTCAATATACTAAACATAGTGTCATGACATCCTATATATAATAGGATCTTTTTTATGACGCCATTTTATCGAAAATTCTCAAGATAAACTCATAAAGGTGGAAGTGCATTTTTGCTAGAAGGTTTAAAAAACAAAATCTGTGATATTTTATTCTTCGAGGAAGGATATATCTTTTTAGGATTTAAAGCCAATGCAATCTTCTCTGAATGCACAAATCGTATTTTAAATGTTATTAATGCATTCACTTCTTCAATAAAAGTATATTTAAACTAGACCTGAACATATATTCTAGAAGCAATCATTTAAAATCGCATCACATGGTACATTTCAGATTGAAAAAAAATACCTTATTAAAATAGGAAGGGAATTTTAAGCATAAAGAATAAAATATATTACTAAATATAATGTAACAAAAGTAAATCTTTAGATACGAAAAAGAAACCTTGCCCAAATAAGATATATTGAAATCGGAACTAATCTTGTTGAAGACGTTGAATGTGATATTTATAGAATGTACAGACTTTCCATAGCAAGATATATAAATTAGAGCTAATGGCGAATATATTGTACATTCTGTTGTAAATTGTATAGAATTCAAATATAGCTCAACACTATCATCATATAAATTATCACAAAAGATTTCTTTATCTTTAGAAAACTAAGGAGAAACAGCCTATTTTCGAGATTCAGAGAGGCATTTATAAAAAGGAAAGCTTTATTATTTTGCTGCTAATGGTTTTCGAAAACGATTCGGAGGAGATTATAGAGTTCATTATTTAGTTTTTTTCTTAGTTGTTATTGTACGTTTTGTTAACTACAGATGGTAACTAGAAGAGCACTGTCTTATTTAATCCTTTAACGATCATAGCATTTTCATTGCTAAGATGTCGAAATAAATGATAGACACCGGTAATTAAGAACAAATATATTTCCAAATAAGAAAACGTGATTTTTCACATACAAAATAAAAGGGATATTTTTAGATAAAAATAGCGGTGTCAGTGTTGCGTATCGGAATTAAAATTTTGTGGTTTCGTGGCGAAACCAATGAACGTTAAAGGGTTAATCTGTTAAACACTTTTGAATATAGTTGAAATGTGTTTATGACTTTGTTTGTCTGTTCGTATGTTTTTTTTTTTTTTTTTTTTTTTTGCTGCCTATCCTATTTGATAACTTTCGGTATTATTTTTTTAGAGCGTATTGTTATGTTTTCTTAAAACCAATGTCAGACGTTTTTCATATACTTCCTATTCTCAATGAATCATTTTCAGCTGCCAAATCGAACTTATAGATCCAAGAATAACAACAAGAACAACAATTGTAATGATTTTAGTATTAGTGATAATACTTTGAATGTGTCATGATTCTCTGTGAAACATATTGGCCAAACATGAAAATGTTTATTTGGGAAAGAAAGCATCCGAAAAGCCTCGACTCCGGGAAAACATTGACAATATTTACTGAAATAGCTTTTCAGTTTCCCCTTTTGAATGTATAACTTTTCAGTTCATACATACACAGTTTGATTTATTTATAAAATGGCATTTTACTGTAATAAGCTACTTACTCTAGCTGCCAGTCTAATGCTATAACAGCAACAATTTTTCTGCAGTGTGCTGACGTCATTTACAAAAAAAGCTTATTGTATGCAGTCATTGTACAATGAAAAAAAGTAAAAATAGGCACCACAAAAAATATGACATAAAAGATCAATAAATTAAAATAATTAGTAGTTATTAAGATGTTTTTCGTGGTAAGATTGTATTCGAGCTGCCTGATTGTGCCGTTAAACCAGTTAGGGAAGAAAAATTTAATAAAAGGAAGAGAGTTTTAAATACGGGCGCTATTCTTTCCAAGGCTGTAAGAAATAGGCTTGCTTAGTAAGCGTTAAACAATCACTCCATACGAAAGCATTCCAAGCTTCAAGAATTCAAATATTTTTTATAGAGAGAAGTAGCAATTAGCACGTAAAAATTTAAGAATTTGAAGTATATATATATGTTTGTTATCTCTTAAATTACATATATATTATATATGAGGAGCCCAGAAGCCAAGGGGTACAAGTGACAAAATTTAGATTTCGAGTAAATTGAGTTCAAAGTTAAACATCAATTGTAATTGAATGAATTGAGATATGAAACTTTTCTCATTGATCTTTGAACTCTTATTTCAATAACTGTTTTAAAAAATGTGGAATACAATTTTCCTTTTTATTTATAACCAAGCAATGTTTATCATCATTCGGCACTTGTATTCCTTGGCTTCCAAACAGTACAGAAATGTTCTTGGAAGCTAAAGGTACAAGTGCAGATTGAGCACAAAAAATGCAAAAATTATGAAATGAAAAATCGTATTTATGAAAAAATTAAGAACAATGTTGATACACATAAATGAAAGGACAAGATTTTGTTTTAATATAAATTCTAAAAACGGAAAAATTGTGAAATAAAAAATGAATTTACGAAAAAAATGAACGATGTTGATATAAATGAATGAAAGGACATTTTTTGTTCTAACATAAATTTTAAAATTTTATTATAAATTTTGAAACATTGAAATTTTATATTTTTTAACACTTTCCAACAAAATTGAAAAGTAAATATGATTTTAGTTTGTCTGTCCGGGCCTTAACTCTCGTAAATATACATGGATTGCCCTGAAAATTTTGTGAATTATTCACGTTTATTTCAACACAAACCTATTGCAAATGAAGTTTCTAACAAGATTAGTTTATTTACAGGGACAATCTAAAGTTTTCCGTTAAATTACGGGTTATGGGAAAAATCGTTTCAAATGAATTTTAAAGAAGTTACAACCTGTCAAACACATTAAAATTTATATGCATTTACAAATTGCATTAAAATAAACATTCTATAAATTCTGAGATAAAAAGAATAGATATTTTTTATTTACAGGGCTACACAAAAGATTTACATTACCTAATGATAAAGAGGGAATTTTTTACAACATATTTTAATTATATTACAATACAATTATATATAAAATTGATATACATTGCAGACGCTTAATATAAGTTATTTCGCGCATAATACGAAGTACTCAGTATTTACAGGGACACAAAAAAGCTTTCAAATAGTATATTCTATCCGAAGTACTGTATATTATCGATGATGATAGATGGATGGACGAAATGCATTTTTAATTATGATTTGCGCTTTTAAGTTTCACTAAATTTATACATATTAATATATATGCATACGTTCATATAAATTCTATAGTTCATATACAGAGCTATACAAAAGATTTGGTAAAGGTTACTGAATATGAGCGTAATTTACTTAAAGATTTCTTTTAAATAAGTAATATATTCCTATGCTGAACTACATTCAGTTTGCTAAGAAATGCTTGCAAAACATTGATAAAATGATATACAGGGTCATGCACAAAGTTTTATGCATTGTCATCTATTTATGATAATTTCTGGAAATGTGATTTCAGTAGTCTTAAGAGTGTTTTAGTTTTAACTAAATTTTAGCTAATACTGGCGTATAATAAAGGTTCAAGGTAAACTACGGGATAAACAAAAGTATACAAGTGTGATTCCATCTATTAGTAAAAACCACTGAAACAGAAATTTCAAACTGTTATGCGTTTTCTTGCTAAACTAAATTTCCCCATCATGCAGTGCATAGCAACCGACAGATAAAACCTAGGGCTGTTCTAAATTATTAGAATACATACTTGGTTATGGACATTAACACTCTATTACCCTAAATAGCAAAGATTTTTAACACGTTCGCTGCCGCTTACGTGAAGATGTGATGATAGTTAATGCCACACTGTAGAAGTGGGTTTTTCCCAGAAGCCGATTTACTTTTTATGACGAAGAAGCAGTGAAAGATTTTCCCTTGCCAGCGCGTGACTGGCTATTGAGTCATTACCCCACATTACGCGCTGGCTCGTGAGTGGTCCCTTAATGTTGGCGCGTGATCGGCAGCGAATGTGTTAAAGATTTCAGAGAGTGTTGGAAAGTGTTTCAAAATCTACACTTAAAGCATGATTTTCTCACATGTTAACAGTTAAAATGCATTTATTTAATGTATAAAAAAGCAAATGGCCTTGTATGCCGTTGGTCGCGCTTCTGCTGTAGACGTTAATGGATGCAATTGCACTTATACCCTTTGGCCTCCAAGCGTTTCACACGTTTGGGAAAGAGGTTAAGTAACTGACCCCTAAAACGCAATATATAATTAAAAAATAACTCATAATTTCTTACCTACAAATAAATAGACTTATTTCCAGATAGTCTGTGCACTTAACTCATTTTTTTCAATTTTGTCACTTACACCCCTTGGTTTCTGGGCTTCTCATATGTAATTTAACAGATAAGAAACACAATTTAGAAAATTATTTTTTCTAAGACGTGAAATGAATAAATTCTATATTAAAAAATATTTTCTTCACTGTTTGTAAACAATGCAGGTTTGTTTTACAATTAAAAAAATGAGATGTAACGTCTCGAAGAGATTATCATTTATGCAGTCATTTTTAATAAATACAGAATAAAGAGATGGTAGTGTTTCTTCCTTTTTGAATTCATTCAGTTATTTATATAGTTATATGTACATATAAAAGACTAGCATATGTGTGCGTAACGCGTATGTCATTCTGCAAATGGCAACACATTCATATTTGAAATGAAATTTCAGTTTTACAATTTTCGATGCTGAAATATTTTAATTTCTAAACATCGTACATTTTCAAATTTCTCACCATCCTATTGCGAAAAAATGTACTTTTAAATGCAATTTGTTTGAAAGCTGTATCTCAGTTTGTTTTTTGAGTTATTAATTTTTTGCAGCGTTTAATACTTTTTTTTGTCACCGTGCCAACAGAAAAAATCCAAAAATGGGGATACCATAAAGATTCGGATATGTCTCAGACTCTATTCTCTACAGAGAACAACAACCATTTTCCAACTGGTTAATAAAACGTCCTATTAAATATTGTGTCTTTTAATTTCGAGGAAAAAATAAAATTATTTTCCAATATAAATTTTAATAATCTTCTCAAAGAGTCATTCAAAAGTTTTACACAGTTTTCTACAGTGTTCTTAATACTTTGTTTTGAATTCTAGCCTAAGAAATAAAAATCGCTCTTAAAAAAATGTCATAATCTTAAGTTTAGATATTTCAGGAAAAACATACTTTTATACCTTTTCGAAAGTTTAAAAATGCCTTATGCCAATTGCTCTTCCAGAAGAAATATTCGAGTATTTTAAAATGAATTTGATCTCCACACTCCACTGTGCGCTACACTCCAGTAGCCTTTAGATTGGCATTTATTCATACTTCAAAATTCGATTTTTCCAATTCAAATCTTTTTTTTCTGCGTTTCTTGTTCCAAATCTCACGTTTAAATATTATAAAATAATGTTTTTGTTAAATCACAAAATCATTTGATTAATCAAATATTCTTCGTGTTTCCTCTCCTGTTAACACATTCGCAGCGAGAAAGGATAATTCTCGTCTTTATTGAAAAAAAAAGAATATTGACTAGATGCAGCAGCGGCGCAACAGGGGGTGCTGCGTCAGCTTCTTCTAACCACTAAATTTTAGCAGGATCTTTTATATTATTTATTCGATAAATTTTATTAATTAAAATAAACTAAAATTACTGTACAACTTTTGTGGTGTGAAAAAATCGATGCAGCACCCTCTGAGGAGCCGCTAGTAACTAGAGGCGTGCCTTTCAAAGAATGAATTTATGTCATATTGTCCGCATGTGTTTTACATTGTAAGACATTTTATATGAAGTCTCCAGACTGAAAGATATTAACTGATTTATAAATCTGAGTAAGCTACTTAGCTATCAATCTATTAATGACTTTTAGGAGAGAAATGAATTATTACCTCTTTAAAGCGAATATATCAATGAAACAATGTTTTAAAATATCGTGAATGATGTCCAGCGATCTCCATTTGAATGAACAGTCTAAAAAAAGTCTTCAACAACATGCAATCAGATTTTCCCGATCCAGATTCGTCGTGCATGCAAAACGAGTAGATTTCTTACACCAAATGTCGTTGTGGGAATATGAATCTTTTATATGACTGATTTTAAGTAGAATAAAAAAAGTGATTTTTGTTTATTATGGAAATCCTACGGGAATAAAATCTTTTTACATTAAAAAAAAAACTAAAATCCTACACCATAAAAAGTATATAAAAAAAGAAAAATTAAGTAAAAAAAAAGACTACTGGAAATCAAGCAGTTCTGAACAAAGCCATTGAAATATATAAGCCTAGTCACTTTTATGGGAGAAATTTAGCGAGTGACCGTAGCGCCATCCAGCGGACGGTGTTCCTAAACTTCGCGTTTGATGTTCAGGTTTCGAAGAATAAACTTCCATTATTTTGTTCTTTCTCTCAAAGATGAAAACAGGTACTATTCTGTTTTAAACTTTCTTTCGTTTTTAACAAAACTTTTTTTCTTATTTAGGCTAGATCTAAAATTGTGATTCATGTGTGTCGAATGAATAAAATAATAATATTTTTTAGTGTCTGTATAAAATGAATGGAATTTTCTTTTGTTTTTTGAAACTATATTATGAATTATATTTAATGTTGGAGAACAAACGATACCACATTTTAATGTTAATAAAAAAAAATTATTTATTCATTTACCTGTTGTTTAGTATTATATATTTTTCTTTTTAAGATTTTGTTCTTAATTATTATTATTTTGGTGGCTATTTAAATCTTCATTTTTTAGGCCAGTCTTGTATGATTACTTTCTAGTTTGTACTATTTAGAACCATCTCTAAATATTGTATTCCAATATTAATATTATTACATATTATAATCAAACAGAATTATTTAAAATAAATTTAGCAATTTAGATGCAATTTAAATAAAGTATATTCGGGATGGGACGAATAGTGATTTGGCCGAATACCCAATATTCGGCGGCCGAATACCAACTTTTTTTCCAATAAAGAAAATAAATTTTGATTATGTATAATTTAAAAAATAGGAGCTCATTAATAATTATTACTGTTAAATGTGCTTATAAATATATTTTTAAATTTGAAAAACTTATTTTAACACAAAAAATTATGAAATTACATTGTATTCTTTTATTTTAATGTACATCAAATTGATTTTCAATTTTTTCCCATTTTTTATGTGGAATGTAAGCATCCACCTATCTACTTTCAAAAACCAATATTCTTGTTTAATGAAATGCATTTGTTTTAATTCTTAATCCTTAACTCTTGGCATCACAGACACCCTGCTGTTTTTATTTTTCACAATTTAACTTGTAATTTTCAGTTAAACTATTGTTTTTATAGTTTAATTTTGATTCGTCTGGTAACTTAGTAGTATCGCTAAACATTTCTGAATGATTGTTTTTATTACAACAATAGGTCTTAACATAATGTTTAGCACAAAAATAGTAACTTAATATCAGTCAGCCCTTTATTCATTCTATGATCAAGTGGTCTCTGATACTACTCACATTTATGGAACAATTTTTTTCACAGCAGTTACAAGTTTAACTGCTAGTTTCAATCTCACATTCATTTTTTTTTTCGTTTTTTCCATGGTTCAATTTATAATTTTCAGTTTAACTATAATACTAGTGAAAGTTACTCATACTTTTTCGTAACTCATTTGTTTTAAGAGAAACAAGATAAAATTACACACTGTGTATCTCTGTACCATCACTGCATACTTTTACCCCAACCAACGGGACAAAGATAAAGATATGCTCAGGGGTAAAGAATTTTTCAAAAATCTTACCAGCCATGGATTTATTTCACCAGCCTGCAAGATAAAACACGCATGCAGTTGAAAATAGTTTTGAAAAAATCGCACATGAAATTACTATTACTACACAATACATTTTCGTAATTCTTTTTTCCCTATAAAATTAAGAAATATATGCAAAAGAGGTAAGCTTAATATAAGATAGAACTTTAGTATCATATTTACACTGTAATAATTTGGAAAGTTAAAATATCTAGATTGAAAAAGTGTCTCTGATAATGTTTCTATTGCCTACAGTTTTTTCAAAAATTAAAAATGCATTAGCCTTGCCAGAAAATTTACTCGCCACTGGCGAGCAAAATGATGTATTTCCCTATCCCTGGATATGCTGAACAATACTTTTTGAAAATTACAATTTGACTGTACACTGGTTGATGGTGACACGTGCCCAATGTTCGAGTATATTTTAATCATTAATCACATAAGTTTAGACCAAATATGTTGTTAAAAATCAAAATTTATGAGAAGTGTGCATCTTTACACCCACCTTATTCTTTTATAGATAATACTTATTTTTTTGTTACATGTATGCTCTGAATATTCGTTTATTATTTTGAATGAAGATTAAAGATACTTTTTTATGCTACACGGGGAAGCTATTTTGCTAATACATTTTTCATTTGACAAATGTTTTTTATTTTTAATTAGCCAAATTACTAATGTTTGTCAAATTTTAGTGAGAACACTACTTGACACTGACCAAAAATGATCCATTAATCGAATTTTATGGAACATCAGGATTCATACTCAACAGGGAATTATGGGATTCCTGGGAAAATCAGGGGATAGATTTTTGGTTCTAAAAATCAGGGGATTTCTCAAGGGATAATACAAAAAAATTCCAAACCTGGGAAAACCTGGCTAAATGACTAGCTACTTTGGGAAATTGAGGGCAATTGCTACTGTCTATATGCTTGATGATTTGAGATCTGTCGGCATCCGTTCAGTCACTCGATACACCTTCTAACGTTGTAAATTTTGATATAAGTTCAAGAGGAATTTAAGTAAAATGAAGCAAGTTTTTAAGTTGGTATGGCATTTGTAGTCTTAATATTGTTCATATAATGTTTTTGAAAGAGGTATTAAAATTATAAAGTGGAAATTAAATTCTTGCAGCAAGCTACAAAGTTTTTAAGGATAGCCCAGCAAGGCATACAGACTTCATCTATGTTTTATACAAATCAATGTTTCTCTTTTAAAGTTTTGTTGGTTTTGTTCATACAGGCAATATGTAAACTTTATTTTTGAGATTACCTTGCCTTTATTTTATTTTGAGAAGGTGGGATGTCATGATACTGGTTTAAAACATGCCATTAATTGTTGACATGGAAAAATTGTATATCCTGGGAATTACATATCATAATTGTACATTAGGGGATTCTCAGGGGATTTTTTCTTCGAAAATGAGTATGAACCCTGAACATGTAACCTAGTGCAATGGTCTTCCCATGCTTGAACATGGTGCAATAAAAAAATTTAGTCAAAATCATTAGTACTTTTTTTAAAATAAAATTTACAAAAACAATTTTTGCTTGTGTTATAGTATAAGATAAGAAAATTTCATATTTGTTGACAATGTTTCAACCAATGAAAGTTATTAAATTTCTAAATGCAGAAAATTAATGATTACTTAAATTTAATTTTTTTTCTTTCACAGGATCAGTTTCTTCAGATTATTTGAAAATAATTATTGATGACTGGTGGCACTTCTATGCTGCATTTTTCATGAAGTATCAACATTCATAAGATAGAAGTAAGTTTTAGGATTGCCACATCTGACTAGTTTACTACAGTCTACTCCCTCTTTCACAGCCCCATAATCCGTACTATATTTCAGATGTAAACAAACTGTTAAAATGTCGCTTTTTTTAACCAAGATAATGCACACTTTGATAATAATAAAAGTTGAACTGTACTTGTACTGATGAATTTAGAAATTTTCAATGCATTTCTGCATTCATTAGAAGGAAATGTTTTATGTATCTTATAAATAACTATTAAGATTGCTATAGTCTGTACACATTTGCTGGTTATATAAAAGATTAAATAGCTCTTGAGGATATTAAAAAAAAAAAAAAAAAAAAAAAACTTTTGTTATTGATTAAGAAATTCTGACTCTTAAGGGCATCAAGATTAAACTGCATTGCATAAATAAAAAATGATAAAGCAAACCACTATCACTGTGATCTAGTGTTTATTCTAGACCAAACTTGAAGGGTGCCGCACCCTGCCCTTTTTCAAATTTACAAAATGCACCCTGCCTTTTTTTGCAATAGTAAAATGCACCACTGGTTTTACCCAGAGATTTTTAATATAATTTTCTTATTATTATTCCATAGTATTTTAAATTTGTGTGCTCAAAAATGATGGCATTTTTTTTTTCTTTCTGGAAAAAAAAAAAAAAAAAAAAAAAAAAAAAAACATGAAATTGTTCAATCATGTTTTAATTTAATTGTATTTTTATGTCATAAAATCATTTAAAATTAATGCTACTTGACTTATCATATTTAAAATTTATGCTTTTGCCGCTTCCTTTTTTCCCCTTCTAAAAATAACACTTTTTTTCTTGCAAAAGTGCTCTTTTTTGCTGCAGTAGTGCCCTTTTGAGAGAACAGAACCATGCCGTTTTTATTTCAAGAGTGAACACTACTGTGATGTTCGAAAGATTTAAAAATAAATAGAAATGTTTTCCATTAATTTTGTATTATATCATTTAAATGTGTTCCTATTGACTATAGATTTTTATGCATAAAAAAAAATATTTTCTTTCATTTGTGTTATTTATTGGCTGCATATTTACTACATTTGTTGATAAATTCCGAATATTAGAATGTAAACAAAGAAATGACCTATAATCTGCAAAATTCTATAATCCGCAAAACCTTTGGTCCCGATCTGTGCAGATTAGAGGGAGTGTACTGTATATGGAGATGGAATACTAAAAACCTTTCTATTATGAATGTAAAAAAAAAAAAAAAAAAAAGTTGTGAAGCATCAAAAAAAAAAAAAAAAAACCTCAATATTAATTTGAATTTTGTGTACTAAGGTTTTTTAATTTTTCATATGTTGGCAGGTCTGCTATTCAGTTTAGCCAACTATTTTGAAAATCAACAGTTGGTAGCACTAAGTATCAATTATAAGAAAATGTAGAATGCTGCTTTTCTTTCACTCAAAAATTAAATGAAAAAACATTCATTATAGGGATGCACCGAATAGTGATTTTGACCGAATGCCGAATATTCGGCCGACAGGTGAACCGAATACCGAATATTCGGCTTTCCAAATACTTTTATATACTCTTTAAAACAGTTTTACATAATATTTAATAAAAGAAACTTGCTTTGATAACCAAGAGCTTTTTATAAGAGCATTTAGTATTGAAAAAAATCTGGCTTGAGTTATTTAAGAAGTGCAGTTATGAAACTTTAAATAATAAAATTTTCTACGAATCAAAACAGACATTTTAAAATCAAACAATGAAAAAATGGCCGAAGAAAAATTTTACAGTCTGATAATTGTCATTTTTAAATAACTCAAGGCAGATTTTTTTCAATATAAAGTACAAATACTTTCAACTTAATTCTGAATAAAGGTATGTTTGGCTCATAGTTCTTTTCTTATGAATGGTGGTATTTTCCACCCTTCTCATCATATTATATTTTAGAGAAATCAAAGCATGTGAGTTGAAAGTATGTTATTTATTGTTAATGTAATAAACGAACACACAAGTTTTGACCTAGAATGAGATGAAATACAATGTATTATGACTCAGTAAGTTGATTATGGTTTCATGAACAAAAATTGTCTACCTTGATAGCTATTACTAATCTCAAAAGTTTTTTTTTCTTTTAAAGGACTTTTATTTCGGGAAAAGCAAGAAACAGATTATTTACTAAACAAAATTTAGAAACTTGTATCAGCACATAATTTATTTTTAAGGAGAATCCTAATCAATCACCATTTTAATCCTTCTCATGGTTAATTTTCTTAAGTTATACTTTACAAACAGCAAATAAATAATGTAAAAACATTCTATTTTATTTTAAAATGATTTTTTTTCTAATTATTTTAAATATAAATGAAAAAATTGACAGTTAAAAGTAGAAATAGTAAAAAGTTTTTAAAAGGTTTTATTAAGTATTGTATTCCGCCGAATACTTTGATATTCGGCCAAGCCGAATAGTTTAATGTTCAGCATAGCCGAATATTTGGTAACATGGCGGAATAGGCCAAATACCGAATAGATACCGAATATTCGGTGAATCCCTAATTCATTACAAATTACACTTGCTTTATAATTAAATTATTTCTGTTTCTTTATTTTTCTCTCGTCACTGTCAAATTACCGATGAAAAGAAACTTTGCCACTAGTGTTAATTTTTTGAGTGAGATTTTTTTTCTTTCAGGATTCTTTCTTGTTTAGTATTTTAAGTGTGTTTTTTGTCACAGTTTCGTTTTTTTTTTTGTTTTTTTTTTTTTCAAAATTATGTGGATTTTTGCCCTTTTTATTTAAAATGATTTTTATGAGAATAAGTGTGACTGTGCTGCAAAGGCAATGCTAGTTTGACATAATGTAACATGCATCACCATAGGACATTACATCATGTCTGAACTGAAGTTGAAGTTTTTAAAAAACTTGAGTCATTCATTTTTTTTTTTTTCCTCTTTATAATCGATTTTGGTGGAAACTAGCCTTAATTGTTCTTAATAGTGCTGGACAAGCAATACGGTTTTAGGGTTCCGTACTTATAAAACAAAACTGTTATAAAATCAATCCTCTATCTGTCTGTATCTCTGTCACAACCATTTTACTCATATACTATGAAACATAGAAAAACTTAAAGAGAATCCTCAAAAACGTCATTTTTTCAATGCCTTTAAAACTTTGTATGTAACTACAGTATTTTTCGTATTCTAAACCTAAAAAGGGGGATTTTTAATTAATAATAGACTTGTAAACGATATTCTGTATTAAATTCTACTTATTTCTAAACTACATAATGGCTTGCAGGTCTTGATTTTCAGGGTGGGACTCGCACCCAAAATTTTGAAATCCCGCCCAAAAAAAGTATCGTGGGCGGAAGACTCCCGCCAAAAAAAAAAAAAAAAAAAAAAAATCGCGAATTTTCCAAACATTTTTACATTTTGAAACTACAATTAACTCTCACTTTTTTTTTTTTTTTTTTTTTTGTGCAATTGAATGACATATTTTACGAGTTTTTGTGTTGCGAAAAATCGTTGGAATTCCCGCTATTTTTCACAATCGTCAAATTTCGCATTTTTTTCCCCCGCAATCGATTGACAAGTTTTGTGCGATTTACCATCGTGAGAACAGAGCAATTCAGTTTCAAATTTTCCAAAAAATTAACACTTTCGATTCCAAAAGTTATGAAACATAGTTTATTAACCCTGAAATTTGGATAGTTATGTCCAAATTTCCAGGATAATTACCGATTTTTCATAGCTTTTGAACCGAATTGAACAGCTTATTTTCATAATCAATTTCATCAATCGATCGCAGAAAATTTTGCTAGATTATCACAATAAAAACACCAAATTTTTCAAAGAATCGCTCAAAAAACTTGACTTTCCTTAAAAGATCTCAATAAAACACGAATTTCTTTTTAAAAAAATCACGGAATAAACACGAATTTCGTGAAATGACTGCAGAATAAACGCGAATTTCGTGAGATGATTGCGGAACAAATGTGAATTTCATGAAAGCACTGCGGAATAAATGCAAATTTTGTGAAAGGATCGCCATTGCCATATAAACAGTGTTGTGTGAAAGGGGGCAGGAGGGAGAAAAGGGCAGTCATCCCGGGCGCAGAAATTTATGGATACCATTTTCTACTACCAACATCATTTTTAGTCGCTAAGAAGGAAAAGAACACTACATTGAAACTTTGCTCCGAGCGCAGTTTTCTCTTCACACGTCCCTTCATACGAACACAAATTTATCAAAATGCTGCTTAAAAAAACACAAATTTCATGAAAGAATCTCGAAATAAATGTGAATTTCATTAAAAGATGGTATATAAAGTGCTAATTTCGGTAAAAGATAGCGGGAAAACGCCAAATTTGTCAAAGGGTTATTCAGGTGTCATAGGTGTAGGAACCAGGGGAGCTGCGGAAGCTCTGGCTCCCCCTGGAATATTTTAGATGAGCTCAGCTTCCCCGGGAGAAATTCTCGCACCACATCTATTTACGATATATTGTTGAATTTTAAAATGCATACTTTTTCTAACACTAATCCCGGACGAAACTGACCAAAATGCATTGTGATTGGAATTAAAATGTCATTGGAGGAATTAATGAAGATATTATTTTCTGAAGTTTACCTTTCAGCAGAATTTATTTTGGCGATTCCAACATCAGTAGCAGCAGCTGAGAGATCTTCCAGTACTCGTCAACGGCTTCAAACATATTTCTGAACAACAATGGGTCAACAGAGATTCCGTTTGATGCTACAGCATATTTATAAAGAGGAGGTTTTTAAAATTTATCTAGAAGGTAATTGGAAAAAAAATTGTAAGCAAAACAATCGAAAGAACTTTAACTTTTGGGAGTGGGTGAAGCTTTAAATTGGAATATTTTATTCGGGATCATCCATAAATTAAGTTTTTGTGTATCAAGTATATCTAAAAAAAAAATTACCTTAATTGGATTAAAGAGTTGCTGATCTTTCGATATGCTTTTTTATACTGCTGTTTGTGAAAAGTCTACACTATGAAATGTACACACAGTATGAAATAATCTTCTGAAATGATTGAAATTATGAACGAAATGATACGTTTCTATAATGGACTGTATTCCTGTGATGTCACAATAGGTAAAATGGCGATTTTTATAGCCTCAAACCAAAGAGGACAGCAGGGGCTATTTGTTTATGGATTATTAACTGGAAACAAATGCTACACTATTTATGTACTTTTATGTGTAAATGAAATTTTCTGTAATGTGGTAAGTGCAATAAATAGTATTCCTGTGATGTCACTATTGGTAAAATCAGTGGATTAAGAAGGTGATCTGATGGGGCTACCAGGGCCTTAGCTAGAAGTGTACGATAGGGGGGGGGGCTCAAGGGAATATAGGAGGGGCTCATATTTTTTTTATTCTCTCTCTAATGCAGAAAGATAAATTAATGCATATTCACATTGTAGGTACTATGTTTTTCATTAAACTGTTGTAATAACTTCTTTTTATGCTAAGAAAAGTATATGAGGATAAAAATTTTGAATGTATACCTGGTGCAAAATTAAAAAATCAAATGTGCAAATAGGATGAGGGAGTGTTGAAAGTCTAAAGTCTAAACCATTCTGTTTTAGACAGGTTTTTATTAGAAAGTGTATTATTTTGCAGATATCAGGAAATAACAATTTCAACCAAATATCCATTATACATAGGCTCGATTTACACGCCTTTTACTGTTTAAAACATGATATACGCTGATTAAAAGGGCATTATTAATTTTTATGGTGCGAATGCAGTTTACTCTTCTTCTTGGCGCGATTTTCAAAAATCGCCAAATTGGCACGTTTTTGCGTCTTGTCTCCCGGAGTACGCTGTTTTGCTCCGGATTAAATGAAAATGCAGGGTTGCCATATTAAAACATTTATCGCTAAAAAAAAAAAAAAAAAAAAAAAAAAAAAAAAAAAAAAAAAGTCGCCTTGGCGAAGGAGAGTAAACTGCATTTCACCCATTTTTATTAGTTTTAAAACATTAAAAAGCTTACACTTGCCATTTATCAGTAGAAAATCTGTAATTTTAGGGTAGTATCCTTCGAACCTTGGATTCTGATTTCCTTGTATTGATACGGATTGGGATCCCTTAGAAATACTACCATGGAGGGCATCTCTTTCTAGCCATTATCCTTACTGTAGATAATCGGCTGTAATAAACAACACCAACACTGCGACTTTAGGTAATATATAGATTGAGATATCTTCTCTGTATAGTTGCTCTGTATAGTCTTCTCTGCAGCCTTGAACCTTTATTTTTATTTTATTTTTTAATTTATTTAAATCGTAGTATAAACTTGTTATTTAGCTTGTTGTAGAACCGTGATGGTTATATTATTTCCATAGTATTACAAAATATTGATAAAAAAGGCGGCTCTGTGACTGTATAACGTTTTGATTAGAAATAAACTTCATTTACGTTAAAAGTGAATCATAAATTTAATTGAGTGATTCTGAATCTCGAATATATAAACAGGTTTCAGTCTGTCACAATTTATCATAAAAAAAAAGAATTCAGGAAATAGTATTAAATTTGTCAGTTAATTGATTGGTATATCTCGGAAAAGTCATCATAGGGGATTCCAAATGTATCTCTTTTATGAGAAAATAAAAAACATTTTTCAATACTTAAGTTTTACAAAATGTCGTGCATGTATGCCCCAAAATGAATTCTGAAATGTGTTGAAGGAGGTGTGTGTATGTGCAATTTAGGGGTTAGAATGAGAACGTTCTTAAATACTTTTAAATTTGCTGTTTACTTCAGTTTTATTTACTATTTATTGAGATACCTTTTAGTAATTTTCAGTAACCCACTTCAAAAAATGTGGTAGAACCATGGAAGTATACTTGTTAATACGGAAATCTGCTTAAACCGAAAATTTTCCCAATCGCATTCTAATCTATCTTAGCAGATTTGATTGTTTAATGCAGCGGTTCCCAATCTATGGGTCGCGACCCTCTGGTGGGCCACGGCAGTTATTTTGGTGGGTCTCGGAAAAATCAAGGTTTGTTATCAAAATATATCTTTTATTTCATCTGTTTGAAAAAATATGATATGACAATTTCAACAGGAAGTATCTAATTGACCAAAAAGTTATGTGTTCATAATAATTAAATGTATTTTTAGCTATATTTGTAGTTTGTGCATTTTTTTAATTACTATCACTGACACACATTGAGATTACCGATTCTTGTTTTTGTTGATAATATATCTTCCGTACAAAAATTTGCGTTTTTCGTTGGACAGGATAGCTGAGCGTATAGAGATCGTACAATAATTGCTATACTGATATGCAACTTTTTCTTTAGTGGGTCGCGAATTATTTTTTTAGTGAAGGAGGGTCACGAAATTTTTTTTCACTGAAAGGTGGGTCGCGTACCAAGAAAGTTTGGGAACCGCAGGTATAATGCGTTTCCTGTTATGATGTGTGTTACCTGATTTAATAAAAACTCCTTTAAAGCGGAATTTTTAATGTTTCTTGCGATTCCCTCGTAGAAACTTTTACTAAATCTGTCCCCTCCGAAATGATAAGTCTAGATACGCCACAGGGTAAAATGGAAGTTTTTAATGCCTTGAACCAAAAGGAAGAATAGCGTCCATGTACCCCTCTCTATATAGTGAACAGGGTTTGTGATTTTTTTGATTTTTTTAATAAAAATCATAACAATCAGATTTTTTTGATTTAAATCGGATTTTTTGATTTAAATCAGATTTTTTTTGATTTTTTTAAAAAATGCCACACAATATTATTATTTTATGACTTTTTGTTTAATTTAAATAACAAATTTTACACACATAGACATGCATGTTATAAGTATTATCTATTATTAATATTACACAATTTACATAAATGATTTATATTATTTCAAGGTAAAATTTTAGGCTATGAAAAAAAAATCTTGATTACACAAAATGCATGAAAAACTACAAATCAGATCTCAAGAATTAATTCAAGCTTCAGTACTTTAATTATAATAAAAATATCTGCAACACATAAAAAATTTAAACAAAATTGGAAGCAAACTAAGTTTTTAACTTTTGTTTTTTTTAAGTGCTGGCTGAGAAAAATGAGTTTAATTGCTGCCATCAAAATACTTAAGGACAGAGGATACAAATTGAGATGTCATCAGTAATTGACTGACTTCTCGGTAGTGTTGGAATTTACACAGGAAAATTTTGAATAGCAGTTTTATTTTATTTGTGGAATATCTATCATCTTATAAAACAATAACTATTTAAACATACTAATGAGAACTTGGAATCCCTAAATAAAAATTCAGCCAGAGAAGGAATGCTGCAGTGTTACTGCATCTGGCTGGTTTATTTTATTGGGGGATCACAAATCAGTAAATTTAAGAAGTAATTAATCATACGTTAATCAGTAAGTTCAGTGTTTTATAAGATAATAAATATTACACAAATAAAATAAAAGTAAATTGCTATTCAAAATTTTCCAGTGTGAATTCCAACACTAGTGAGAAGTCAGTCAATTAGCAAATACATCACAATTTGAATCCTCTGGCCTTGAGCATTTCTATGGCAGTGGTTTAACAGTTTTATCTGTTGATTTCTAATTTCTCAAAGTACCAAACCAAAGGCAGAAAACATTTGTTGTACTGAAGCCTATTGCAGTAAAAAGCTAGTTGATCATTAATTCTTTAAGTTTTTAGTATTAGCCTTTTCGATAACTGTAACAAAAATAACTTCCACTATTCTAAAGGACTAAAACCAATTACCGTATATACTCGCGTATAAGTCGAGAAATTTTAGACAAAAAAAAGAACTTCAAAGTGGGGGGGGGGGGAGTCGACTTATACGCGAGACCTAAAAAAATCTATAAAAAAATATCGGAAAATAGTTTGCTAGCACCTAAAAAAAGGGAGATGGGCAAAATCGCCCAATATAAGGAATCGTTCCAGTCAGAATCGTTCACCAAAAGGAATGAGTCATTCGAAGTTGTTCCGAAAAAAGGAACGAATCCGTGAAAAATGGAACAAAAAAAAGGAATGAGTCCAAGAAAAAAAGGAACAAATCCGAGAAAATGGAACGAGTCCAAGAAAAAAAGGAACAAATCCAAGAAAAAAAAGGAATGAATCAGATTTTTCTTCGTCATTCCCCGATTCCGATTTATGACATTAAGCATAATTTTTCGAACGACACATTTCGGAACGAATCCTTTTCAGAGTTATTTAATTTCGGAACGAGTCCTAGGATTCGTTCTTTTCGGAACGATTCATAGGAGTCCGTCTTTTTCGGAAGGTTTCCGAGAAATCGATTCTTTTCAGAGTCGTTTCATTTCGGAACGAGTCTAAGGAATTTGTCCTTTCGGAGTCGTTTCATTTCGGAATGAGTACGAGGAATTTGTCCTTTTCGGAGTCGTTTCATTTAGGAACGAATCCCAGTCCATATCCTTTTCGGGGGAAAGTCAAACGGTTCCCCCTTATGAGGGGGTCGACTTATATGCGGGTTTTCCATTTTTACTTATTTTTAACAACATAAGTTAGGGGGTCGACTTATACGCGAAGTTGACTTATACGCGAGTACATACGGTATATTAAATTAAAATAAATAAATAAATGACTGATTCAGATTTTTCTCAAATCTTAATATAACATGCCTCACCAAAGTACAGCACATAAAGTCATATAATTTTATTTTACCTTGACTTGCAGCAGTTTTTCTAAATACCAATGAGTAAATATTCAAATATTTAATATATTTCTGCTTAGATTTCTTTACTGTTGCAAGATTATTTTATAATTTGATTCAAATGAAATTTGAAAGCATTTTTTTTCTAAACTTTACATTTATTTTACGTTTTTACAAAGCTTAAGCTTTATCTTTCTGAAAATTGTTTAATTATATATATTATATAAAACTAAATTATGTTAAAGCACATTATTATGTTTGTTTACATCTTAAATTCATTTAAAAATAACTTAAAAGAAAAACTGATTTAAATCAATGATTTTTTTTAAAAAAAATCAATTGATTTAAATCATGATTAACAACGAACCCTGATAGTGAAATATCTATCTCCATATAACGAATTTTTTCATAGATTGGTCTTAATTTATTCAGTTTTAAAAAGTTTCAAAATCATAGAATCATACGTATTGACACATAAGACTAATGAGTCATATTTCTAAGTAACAATTTGGTATTTCTTATCTTTAAGAATACCAGCTACCTAATACTGAATAGGTGTGGTTTGCAACAGCTGTACTTTTTAAAAGTACAGTTAGTTCCTTTCTATGTTTGAAGCACAAACAAGTACGTTTGGTAAAGTTTTTTTTTCTCTCTTTTTTTATAAATTTTATTTGAAAAATGTGTTAAATATTAGAATATAAAAATATTTAGCATTGAAATTTCCTAAAGTTTATTTTTAATCTGTCTTTAATTATTTTCAGGTTAAAATTGCAGGACAAATTTTCAGTAAAGTGTCTCTGCTGGAATGAGTGCACTAATTTCAGGCAATTTTCTGCCAGATGAATTTGCTGCAACTGCTGACTTTGTGGGAATGATAAATGACCTATTTGACTCTTGTAATGGCAACAGTAAATATCCCCCAGATGGTACAAAGTATCATTGTGTGGCTTCTGAGGGTTCTCATTTGCAGTTCTGGACTGATACTTATGAAGAATTAAAGAAATATTATTTTGTCTGTTCTAGCAGCAGAGATGAGCCACCAAAGAAAAAAAGAAAAATTACATCTGAAGAAATTTAAAAAAAAAGTCATTTTGTCAATTCTAGCAACACAGATGAGCTTCCAAAAGAAGGAAGAATTGCATCGAAGGGATTAAAGGGTTGGGTCTTAACAATAAATTCTATGAGAGGCTTATATGATGAATTAAAGCTAATTAATTAATTTTTTGCTATTTTTATGCAAATTGTACTGTGTGAATACTCTACTTGGAGTTGGCATAATCTAATAATTTAAAAATGTTTTGTAGAACTATGTAGAACAGCTTATGTTGAATATTAATCATCTTAAAGTATGTGGTTTGTTTGTGAAGAATATTTTTTTGAAATTTGTAATTTGATTTGTGAACTTGTGCATTATCATTAAATTACTTAGTGCATCTTTTTGTTTGCGTTTTTTTACTTTCACCATGCTACTTTATGCTTTTTTAAAAATAAAATTAGTAAATGAATTTTCAAACTGCTCTCATTATTTTACTTTGCTAAAACACTACCCATACAAGAACACCTCAGAGGATTTCTGTCTACGTCAAATTCTCTTTACATGTTAGGATGTATCCTGAACATCCTTATGTACCCTCTCCTATAAATTTATATTAGTAGCACTTCCTGACCCATTGCAGCTTTGATTTTATATATATATATAACAATGAATCTGCCAGATGTGCATACTAAATCTGCCTGGTTGCAATTTTATTTTGGGAAAAAAATTCCATAACGATTCAATATTTTTTGTGACATTCGACATCAAGCTCTGCATTACATATTGTGTATAAATCCCTAAAAATCAATTTGAAGGTTCTTACATTTTTATTTTTTAAGTTTAATGATTAACATAAAACTTTGCATGAGTAAAATTAATCAAAATGTACTGCCAACAATGCTAAAAATTGATATTGACAGAATGAATTAGTGAAATGGCCAACTAGGCTAATGCATATTTGTTGACATGAGTAAATGTTAAACACCTAACTGAATATGTTTTCAGCTTAAAATATATATAATGAATTTTTTTTAAATAATTATTTTTCAAAATTTTATGCTTGGTATGAGAATTCCTTACTTCAATTGCAGCTTTCTAGCATTACATTGTAGAAAGATCATGATTCTGTATTACGCAATGTTGTTAGTGAGCTTAGTTCAATAATAAATATGAATCTTTATTGGAATTTCATATTTTTTATTATGCCTGGTGTTAAGTATTGAATTCAGGTATGCTCCTCTGAATGCGGTGACATGAATTTCATTCTTATAACTGGAAAAATTAAAATTAAATTGATAACATATAATTAAAAATTCTTAGTTAGTATTATTGCATAAGTATCATAGGAATAAAATTGTCAATTCTCCAGTGTGTGTTCTTGTGAAAAATTCTTTTATTTGATACTGAAATACTGTGTAATAAAGAAATGACTTCACAAATTTCAATATTTGCTACAGATAATTTTCTTTAAAAAATTTTTGCGAGTGTATTAAAACATGATATTAGTTTTTGAATTGTATCTTTTCAATATGGCATTTTAGCGAAACCTTAAAAAATGCATTAAACATTTAGTAGTGGATATTTCAACAACAAAGTACTGGATAAATTATTACAAAAGTTTATCATGTCCTGTGTTAATACATGTATATATTGCTACATTTAATGAATATGTGCAGTTTTTTTAAGGAAGAAGAGGAGGGATTAAGATATTAATTTAAGTAAACTAGCAAAAGCCATGCTTTGTTTGGATTTGCGAAGCATTATTTTATAAAACAGATATTTGAAAGTAACATTATTTTTTAATATTACTTTTGCATCTTTATTAAACAAAAACATTATTTTATGTTTTGGCGCATTTTACTTTTTTATTTATGATGTAAGACTGGCATAATAAAATATTTTCGAAGCAAACTTTTACAAAATATTTTTAAATTTTCAACTAAAAGCTCTTTTAAAGATGTTTTTACAATTTCCAGTAGCCACTGGTGTTTTTTAAAGTTGTTTGAAATATGCATATTTCCAATCTTTGTAATTAACATCAGATAATCTTTGATAGCTATTTTAGAATAATATATTTGAAGAGAGCTTGAAGAAAGTTACTTCTTCAAAATCCTATTTTCTGGAAAAACGTTTGAAATCTGCTTTCGTTAATACTATGAATTTTTAACTGTAAAACATTTTATTCTAATTTCTTCGTTTTTATACATGTTAGCGTATGAGAATTTTTGATATTGTAGAATTTTTCGTAAGGAAAATTTCTATTGAATGCTTAATTTTGAAGGATTTTCACTCTCGACAACGTTACATACGTTTTTAAGCCAACTGGTGTCTATATATCCTCAATATCTACAACTGCTTCATCTAATGTTAAACCTTGGGATTTATGAATTATAACAGCAAAAGCTAACTGCAGAAGAAATTCTTTCCTTGAGCAATTTATGCTTCCATTTTTTCAGAATTTAATTATTGGAGGAATCGGTACGCACCAATTCTTATAAGTTAAATTACTGCAGTATTCAAATTTATCCATGATTATTCGAAATATCAAGGCTTGCGATTTTCTTTAATACGTGCAACAAAGTCTAAAGTCCCATTCACTAAACCTTTTTTGGTCCACAAATAAGAACGTAATATTACTTTAGATCCAAATGATAAAGTAAGAAATGGTTAAAGCCTATTTGTCGTTTCTGAATCTGCCAACTTTGCTAGTACATTTATAAAGAGCTTGAATCGAGGCAACATCTTCATGCAGTTCTTTTAATTTTTCATTTATATATTTCTTTATATTTTTGTTTGCAATTCTTTTGTTGCCACTTTACAAAAAAAAATCCATGATACAATGGACCACTAGCATTTCTGACGTCAAAGAACGTCACAACAGATTTCAGCTAATCAGCTTCTCTATTTATCCCACAAGCGTTTACCAAAAGCCAATCAAATACCGCAACGCTTGTGGGAAACATTTAAAACTCCGCCCCGTGCTAGTGGTCAATTCTTTTAAAATGTTTGAGTGTCATCTGTGCAAACGATTTTGCGGAATAATGAAAAAATGTTTTATTTATTAATCATGATTCTATCTATAATTACTTACTCCACGATTTATATATTTTTTTTTCTGAAAATTACGCATTTCATTTTTTATTTATTTGCTAAAATGCGTCCGTATTGGAAATGCATGTAAAATAAATTAATTAAAATAATAATTTTTTTTAACGTTTTATTGTAAAAAAAAAATATATATATATATATTGTGCAAATCTACAGATCATAATTTATTTTTGTGTTTAATTTGAAGTTAAAATATTGAATAGTTTTATTTTAAAGTGTACGACAAAATGTAATTTGAGTGGCCTAGTAGAGGATTCGCTTCGCTCATCCTAATAAGGAAGAATTATTAAAAGGTTGCTAAATTACTGATACACCAAAGCTAAATCTTTTACAAAAATAAAATAATTGGAAATAAAAAAAAAATTGCGATTGATTTATACAATATGTTTTCTCACTCTCTTTAAAAGGTTGCTAAATTATTGATACGTCAAAGCTAAAACTTTTACGAAAATAAAATAATTGGAATTAAAAAAGAATTTCGCACATATTTTAACAAAAATCAGATAATTCAACAAAAATATTTTATTGCTGTATTTCATGATATACTTTTTTTTAAAATTATTTTTAATCGGAATAATGGTTAATCTTATGAAAATGTTCATTTTAAGACATTCACCTGCAGAATTTCAAAAAAAATTTTAAGTTGCTTTTTTAATAGCGATTTAGTATTTTAAAATATAGTGATATAAATATTTGCTTTGTATCAAATAAATTCATTTGAAGATTTTATGTACATACAGGATAAGAAAAGGGAAAAACTATACATAGACGCATATATATATCTGTTATTTTGGAGAATGGGGGGGTGGAGTAAGGGATTAAAAACTAAGAAATTAAAATTTTTTCATTATTTTTTTTTATCTAAATCAGCCATGTATAAAATTTTTAATTTAGCATACTTTTAGTACCATGATGAAATTGCAAAAAGTTATACTTAGAAAAATTTTGAATAAATGAAGCTTTCATTTTTTCAACTTAACAAGCTTAATTTAACAATTTCAATATGTATAACTTTTTGCAATTTCATCATGGTACTAAAAGTATGCTAAATTAAAAATTTTATACATGGTTGATTTAGATAAAAAAAATAATGAAAAATTTTTAATTTCTTAGTTTTTAATCCCTTACTCCACCCACCCACCCCTACCTCCAAAATAACATAGATATATATATATATGCATCTATGTATAGTTTTTCCCTTTTCTTATCCTGTATGTACATAAAATCTTCAAATGAATTTATTTGATACTAAGCAAATAATTATATCACTATATTTTAAAATACTAAATCGCTATTAAAAAAAGCAACTTAAAATTTATTTTGAAATTCTGCAGATGAATGTCTTAAATTGAACATTTTCATAAGATTAACCATTATTCCAATTAAAAAAAAAAAAAAAGTATATCATGAAATACAGCAATAAAATATTTTTGTTGAATTACCTGATTTTTGTTAAAATGTGTGCGAAATTCTTTTTTAATTCCAATTATTTTATTTTCGTAAAAGTTTTAGCTTTGACGTATCAATAATTTAGCAACCTTTTAAAGAGAGTGCGAAAACAAAACACCAATACAAACGGTAAAAGGAACTGGTGGGTGGTTTCCCTGCAGCGCAATCTGTTTCGCCTACCAGCCGCTGTGGCGCTGAAGTGCGCTAAGAAATTTAACACGTAGTGACTGAGCTTAAGTATTCAGTAGCTTTGGCATGCAAATAAAATGTCAGATTATTATAGTTATAATTTGTTCTTATATTTTTGCGGTATGTATGTTTTTTTCTAAAATAAATTTTAAGAACAGATCTATTACTTTGACTCGGATTAATCTGATCTCAAAATTTCTACGGGGTCAATCCATTTCAAGTGGTCCAGCACTGGTCGCTCGACCATTTTTAAAAAAACTGAAATTTTTTGTACAACAACCCTAACATGCTGGAAGTTCAAAGTGACCGTTATTTTAATTTTACTATTTTTTGTTTGTGCATGGCGGCCATCTTCGTTTCACTCTTGAAATTTTTTGTACATAACACTAATACACAATACTATCAAAGGCCAGATTTTTATCTCGTGCTCTACCAGAGATATCAAAGCCTAAAAAGTGCGATTTTTGAAATTTTTGCAGAATTTCGGAATTTTTTTCGCAAAGAGAAATTAACTCCCAGATCTGGGGCTTGGTATATGAGTACACGCACTTTTGACCTATTTGTAGAAAAAATTATGTAAGGTTGACAGTTTTCCTTGCATAAAAAATTTCCTCTTGCAGATGGATAGATTTTGGAAAAGAATCTTAAATTTTGTGCTAAAATTTCACCTGTAAAAATTTATTTTTCAAAATTATTCTACCACCGTACATTTAGCCTATTTTATTCTGAACAAAATGCTGCAAACCCTATTTCAATTGGTAAAATAAAAGGCGAGATATTTACAATTTTGTGTATCCTAGTATCTGAGAAAATCGCTGAACACGATGAAACAGAGCCTGATTACTAACGGGGCACTCTCTCACCAGAAAAAATTTATAGAAATTTTCGTCTTCTTTAAACGCCCTTTTCATACAAGATTACTGTCATGAATAAGGAAAAATTCTTTATTCCTTTTTCCTGGTGGGAGAGTGCCCCGTTAGTGATCAGGCCCTGCGATGAAACAAAGATGGCCGCCATGCACAAACAAAAAATAGTAAAATTAAAAAAACGGTCATTTTGAACTTCCGTCATATTAGGGTTGTTGTACAAAAAATTTCAGATTTTTTAAAAATGGTCGAGCGACGAAAAAAATATTTTCTGGATCACTTGAAATGGATTGGCACTACGATTCTTCTGTTTGAGTAACGGCAACAATTATCACTGTAGCGAGTGATCAGGGAAAAACATAGTCATAAAAGGCGTTAAATACCAATATTTTGTTAAAGGGAAATTCCCGTTTATATTATTACAAGTATTTTCTTTTGTGACATACTGGCAATTTCCTCTTTTTTTTTTTTGCGTTTCCCCTGACTTCTCGCCACTTTCAGTTCGGTTGGAAAAAGCGTTGGTTCACGGCCAGGTAACATATTTTATACGTGTTCCATTCTTACATTTGCTATCTTTTTTTTTTAAAGAAAACTATCCTTTGATTTAATTTATCACAGAATGTTTAGTATTTGATGTGATTGAACAAGGACAATAGTTTCATGTAAGTATTTGTTCAAAAATTAAAAACCATTCGAAAATACAGCATTAGCTACCACATTTAATATCAGATCTGGGACTCACTCTTCTTCTATTCATCTGATGTATGCATATCAATCAGTTTGACGAAGATGAAAATAATGAAATATAATATGAAACTACCTACATGGTTTATTCCTCAACTTGCTTTATTAGTGAGAAATTGAAGACACGGGTATCGGCCGTAGTAGCTCAATGGATAGCACAACAGCCTCGAATGCTGGGATACCGCATTCGATTCCTGGCTCTGGATATTTTTTCACTCCATTAGAGCTTATTGTATTTATTTTTTGTATGTCAGTACATTATTTGTACGTACCTTTATAATATTAAACTATTTGTAATTATATTTTTAAACTAGCCTTAAAGGAAAAAGCTGGTATATGTATATAAACAAATCTAAGGTCAGTTGGCGAGAAAAAGTTTTTATAATGGCTATTTCACCGAATATTGACGACAAAGATAGTGAAAAAAAATTTTCTATGATTATAGAGGCATCAAATATGTATTCTAATTTATTTATTTATTTATTTATTTTGTTGTTTTTTTACTGCATTCGGAGCAATGGGGATTTCTTTAAAACACAAAAAAGGTGGGTATTTTTTTCCGATTGTTTGTACTTAGAGAAAACTCTTTCTTCTCCTATCTATTAAATTATTGTAATTATACAAACCAATGAAATTAATCACACGAATATGGGTGTATATAATGCATTGGGAGGGGCAAATGTAGCACGCTGCTCACATTAAAATTATATAGCAATTGATGCTTTTTCTAACCATCGAATCTCTTCGATGCAAGAAGACGGCTATTTCTTTTTAAAAAATTGTAATTTCAGGCCTAATACAGTTGGCCACCACTGATCTAATATAAAAGAAAACTATTAGACATCTACTCACCGTTCAGCGATAAGATTTTTTAGATTTTTTAAAACTAATGTTTCTGCTGATATAATGGAAACTAATCAAAATTAATATGAATTGTTCACTTCAATTTCACCATTATTTTTTATTTGCAATAAGCATTGGTCATATTTTTCTGTAATCTCAGAGATGACAGAATGAGAGAAAATCGTAAAATTAATTTGTAGACATTCATGAAAAATATAGTTAATACCCTATTGCCGTCAGTTTTTACTCAAGCCACGGGATTTTAGATAATCAAGCGCATTAATAAATCAGTCGTTTACTCAAACTGTCATTTAAAATTTGATCTTCGTAGTAGTTGCCACTTGGTAAAGAACTTATTGCGACAAAAGTACCGGGTGATCTAGAAGTTCTGCGAGTTTTGAAATGCTAATAATTAGCAAACAATAAACAATAGAAATATGCAGTTTTCACAGAAATGCTTAAAAACCTATGGGATTTGTTTTTTCCATGAAACAAACATATTATGTTAGTTACACTTATTCTGACAGGTGGCGCTAAAATTCATAATATTCATGGTATGATAGATTTATGGTACGATAGAGCTCACTAAAAAGAACGAATTAGTGTTGCAAATTTTCATTAAAAAATCAATAGCTTATAAGTACTGCTGTGAGCCGATGCAAAACTATATGCACAGCATTCTCAGAGCAGAAAGAAATTCTATAAGAAATTTCAGTTCATCGTGAAATTAGAAGTGAATTACACTAACCACGAGCTGGTCATTTCCATTAAGTATTGGCATCGAATTCTACCTAATTTAAGATTGCAACAGACGTTATGGGTCTCCTGCTTGTATTATGATCTTCTAATAAGCCCTTTTTTCCAAACTTTTTTATAATAGCCTTCACATTTGTAATGGCCATCAATTCTTTTGCAGCTTTAACTTCACGTATTGTATGATAAGAACACAATTCGATATGCAAAGAAAGCATATCTAAATATAGAAGATGGTTCTATGTCATTTAGCCGACAACCAAATCACCGACAAGACAGTTAGCATACAGAAAATAGTCGACAGGACGTTTAGACGACAAGTACATTTAGCAGACACGTACATTTAGTCGACAGGACATTTGGCCGAAACGTACTTTTAGCCGACAGGACAATTGACCGAAACGTACATTTAGTCGACAGGACATTTGGCCGAACGTACAATTAGTCGACATGGACACTTAGCCGACAGGTCAATTAGCCGACAAGACGATTAGCGGACAGGTCAATTAGCCGACAAGACGATTAGCCGACAGGACATTTAACTGACAGGTCAAATAGCCGACAGGACATTTAACCGACAGGTCAATTAGCCGACACGACGATTAGCCGACAGGACATTTAGCCGACAAGACAATTAGCCGACAGGTCATTTAGCCGACAAGACGATTAGCCGACAGGACATTTAACCGACAGGTCGATTAGCTGACAGGACATTTAACCGACAAGACGATTTGCCGACAGGACATTTAGCCGACAAGACGATTATCCGACAGGTCAATTAGCCGACAAGACGATTAGCCGACAGGACATTTAACTGACAGGTCAAATAGCCGACAGGACATTTAACCGACAGGTCAATTAGCCGACACGACGATTAGCCGACAGGACATTTAGCCGACAAGACAATTAGCCGACAGGTCATTTAGCCGACAAGACGATTAGCCGACAGGACATTTAACCGACAGGTCAATTAGTCGACAAGACGATTAGCCGACAAGACGATTAGCCGACAGGACATTTAGCCGACAAGACGATTATCCGACAGGTCAATGGGCCGACAAAACGATTAGCCGACAAATCAATTTGCCAACAAGCAGATTAGCCGGCAGGTCAATTAGCCGACAAGCCGATTAGACGATTTGTATTTGCAAAATTTTGTATATACTCAATAAGTAAGAATAGGACGAAGCCTATTTAATATCAGTAACCTCGATTATCCGGAACTATTTTTTTCGGAATCTCGAAAAAAAAACTGTCGGCTTTACACGTTTCAGATACTGGAGATTCTGAAAAATTTATTTCCCTCTATAGTAAAAACTTTTTAAATTTTTATCCACAGCACTCGTGTTGCATATCTTTAGAAAGGTCTGAAACTGCCTTTTCCTATTATGGATGTCTTGTGTGTCCCCCTCCGCTCTGCCCCCCCCCCGGTGGGGCACATTTTAAATTTCTTTACAACACCAGTCGTGTGACACATCATTTGAAAGGTCTGCAACGCTTATTCATATTATGGATGTCTTGGTTGTCACCCCCCCACTCTGCCCCCCAGGGGGGCACGTTTTTAATTTCTTCACAACACCAGTCGTGTGACTCATTATTTGAAAGGTCTGCAACTGCTTATTCATATTATGGATGTCTTGTGTGTCACCCCCTCTGCCCCCCAGGGAGGGCACATTTTTAATTTCTTTCCGACACCAGTCGTGGGACACATCATTTGAAAGATCTGCAACTACTTATTCATATTATGGATGTCTTGTGTGTCACCCCCCTCTCCCCCCAGGGGGGCACATGTTTAATTTCTTTACAACACCAGTCGTGTGACACATCATTTGAAATTTCTGCAACTGCTTAGAAATTTGTATAATAAATTAAAAAAAAAATTGATTTGCAATGTGGTAAAAGGAAAAAGCTTTCTGGGTTAAAAAAAATGACTGAAAAAAATTATATGACAAGTAAGAGCGATAAAAGTGACCAGAAAAAAGTGACACGGAATTGATAAATGTTGAACTTGTCAATAAATACCGTAATTTTGGGTGTATAAGCCGCGGATCAAACAATTCTTTTTGGACCCAGAAATCTTATTTATTGATATTTACGGCGATCTAACTAGTTATATTTGTTTCTTAAAAAATTCTGGGTCGAAAAAGAAGTGTTTGATCTGCAGCTTATACATCCGAAATTACGGTAAACGCTAAAAACTAAAGTGGTAACAAAAAGTAAATTTTTAGCTCACAGACTTTCAAAACCTGGGAGCTTGTGTGCCCGCCGGTTCTATAGTAATGTATACATGTGTGTATGCATGTAGTGTACGGAACGCGATAACTCATGATAAAAATATCCGATTTACTTCAAATTTTGGATACAGGTTTATTCTCTTAAGGCGCTTCCCTCATTAGTTTTTGGAATTCACTGAATAAGCATAAAAGGGGATGGGGGATTATCCCCCTTTAATTTAGATAAGTGGGTTTTTCATGCATAATTATCAGGTTTCATTCAAATTTTAGATACAAGATCATTCTGATGAGGCGCCTCTATGATTTATTATTAATTTTGGGTGTTCATTGATTAAGTATAAAGCGGGGAATGGGGGTATTTCTCCTTCCTAAAACGTACCTAATTATAACCTAACCGAAATTTATCTGTAATCGAAACGTTACTTGTACGTAACCTAACCATAACCTAATAGTAACATAACTGTGAGTTAACCATAACCCATTTGTTACATAAAAGTTATTTAGCAGTGGCGTAACCATAACCTAATTCTAACATAATTGTGAACTAACTGTAACCTAATTATAACCTAACCGGAACCTAATCGTAATCGAACCGTTACCTATACATAAACTAACAATAATTTAACAGGTAACGAAGCTGTAAAATCGCTACGCTCGCCAATCCCCCGCGTAATCGCTTCGCGATTCCAAGTTGTAGGCTACCCCTGCTTGCTGCCCTCGGTAATACCCCATGGTATGAATAAGCAGTTGCAGACCTCTCAAATGATGTGTCACACGACTGGTGTTGTAAAGAAGTTAAAAATGTGTCCCCCCCTGCAGGGCAGAGTGGGGGGTTGACACACAAGACATCCATAATATGAATAAGCAAGTGCAGATCTTTCAAATGAAGCGTCACATGACTGGTGTTGTAAAGAAATTAAAAATGTGCCCCATCTGGGGTGCAGAGTAGGGGTGACACACAAGACATCCATAATATGAATAAGCAGTTGCAGATCTTTCAAATGATGCGTCACACAGCTGGTATTGTAAAGAAATTAAAATTGTGCCCCCCTTGGGGAGGGCAGAGTGGGGGGGGGTAACACACAAGACATCCATAATATGAATAAGCAGTTGCAGACCTTTCAAATGATGTGTCACATGACTCGTGTTGTAAAGAAATTAAAAATGTGGCCCCATGGGGGGCAGAGCGGAGGGGGACACACTAGACATCCATAATAGGAAAAGGCAGTTTCAGACCTTTCTAAAGATATGCAACACGAGTGTTGTGGATAAAATTTTAAAAAGTTCCCCCTTGGGGGGGAAGTGGGGTGCGGCGCCCCAAACATGCATAATTGGAATGAGCAGTTACAGTTCTTTTAAACTATAGGCTGGCTCCGCCCCCCTGCTCGCTACGCTCGCTAACCCCCGCGTAATCGCTTCGCGATTCCAAATTGTAGGCTATCCCTGCTTGCACCTCTCGCCAATGCCCCATGGCTTCGTTTCGCGATTCCGTTCGCTATTGCTTTGCAATCCCGGTTGGAATCGCTTGGCGATGCACAGACGGAGCCCTTTCCTAATTGGTCTATTCGACTCATGAAAGGAGTGGTCCACCCGGACGCGTTATTTCCGGAAACCTTACACATCAGTATCATTCCAGGAGTCATTTCTTTTAAGGCTATTTTTTTTTTACTACAGAAGGAAACGTAACCTATCTGTGGTGTAACTGCAACCAAATTGTAACCTATTACGACTTACCGGAAATTAACTGTTAACAAGCCGTTACCTATGTATAACCTAACCATTAACTATCAGTAACATAACTTTAAGCAAACCGAAACCTAATTGTTACTTAAAAATTATTTTACAGTGGCGTAACGATAACTTAATTGTAACATAACCGTGACTTAACTGTAATCAAATTATAACGACCTGTACATAACCTAATCATAACCTAATAGTAGCATAATATCCTGTTCACACTGGGATAGTTGAGTCACTTAACTTTAAGTCACTTACATTTTTTGAAGTGGGATACCCGGAATTAGGCTTCACCTGTTCGCATTTACTAAACATTGTAAGTGACTTAACTTGGCCAAACTGACATCTGAGCATGCGCATAAGTTCTGAAATTTGTAACTGCAACTTATAACTTTTTTGTTTACACAGTAATTATTCTGCCTTATTTCAATTAAAAAATTAATTTCTTTTGTGGGAGAAAATAACAGATTCAACATTTTCCATTTTCGGCCTTTAATTACAAAAACACCCCACAAACACACGTGTTAAGCAACTGGAGTAAACAAATAACAACTTGAAATAGTTTATAATTATTTGTAGGACTCAAATTCATTAATTAAATAATCAGAATTAAATATTCTAAAATTCAGAAACAATAATTAAATATTCAGAAGGCAGATTTCCACTCAACTCATAGTTAAGAGAGCAAGCTCAGTTGAGCTCGCACTTGAGCAAGTTTCAGAAACTTGCTTAAGCAAGAATCTTGATTCCGGGTACGACCGCTTCAAAAAACTGCAAGTGACTTAACTTTCTCAGTGCGAACAGGGTATATATAACTGTAAGCTAACCGTAACCTAATTGTTACCCAAGAGTAATATAACAGTGGCGTAACCATATCCTAAATGTAACGTAACCAGGACCCAACTATAGCCTAAATATAACCTAATATTGCAGTATAAGAATAATCTACTAGCAATCTAACCATAATCTAGTTTTAAACTAACCGTGACCAAATTTAAAGCTTACTATTACCACCGTAACTGAATTGTAACCTATCCGTTACGGAACTATAAAATAACTATAAACTAACTATAACCTAATTACTACCTATCCGTAATCTAATAGTAAATCGGCCTGTCGATTAAATGCCCTGGCGGCAAATCGTCTTGTCGGTTAAATCGGTTAAATGTCCTGTCAGCAAATCGTCTTGTGGGTTAAATGACCTGTCGGCTAAATGTCCTGTCGGCTAAATGTCCTGTCGGCTAAATGTCCTGTCGGCAAATCGTCTTGTCGGTTAAATGTCCTGTCAGCTAATCGACCTGTCGGTTAAATGTCCTGTCGTCTAATCGTCTTGTCGGCTAATTGACCTGTCGGTTAAATGTCCTGTCGGCTAATCGTCTTGTCGGCTAATCCTCTTGTCGGCTAATCGACCTGTCGGTTAAATGTCCTGTCAACTAATCGACCTGTCGGTTAAATGTCATGTCGGCTAATTGACCTGTCGGCTAAATGTCCTGTCGGCTAATCGTCTTGTCGGCTAATTGTCTTGTCGGCTAAATGTCCATTTCGGCTAAATGTCCTGTCGGCTAAATGTACGTTTCGGCCAAATGTCCGGTCGGCTAAATGTACGTTTCGGCTACATGTCCTGTCGGCTAAATGTACGTGTCTGCTAAATGTACTTGTCTGCTAAACGTCCTGTCGACTATTTTCTGTATGCTAATTGTCTTGTCGGTGATTTGGTTGTCGGCTAAATGTCTGCGACCGATAGCAGATACTTATCATATTTTTTACCACAATTCCCTTTTAATACATCTTCAACTACTTTCAAAAAAAGTGTTTGAACAAAAACCACCTTTAAAAGGAAATCTCATCAATATCCTAGAAAAGATATTTTGCAATGAGCTCATGTGTCTATATAACGCAGGGCAACGCAGCGCCACCTGTTCTACAAATTGTAACTATATATGGAGTACATATAAAAACAAAATGACCAGTGGTCAGGGAAAAACAAGTTAAAAAATGGGGGGGGGCTACTGCTGAGTCAAGCATTAAACACCTGTCACGTGAGTAATAGGTATGACAAGGAAGGTCTCCATACGGGCATACTCAGAAAAATCTGAAAAAATTGCAGAATGTTCTTCTCATATAGTTATATATGTTTATAAAAAAATTTCGGCGGAACCTCCTTATAACAGACTAAAAAAATAATAAAAATTTCGTTTATTTGGCGATTTATCTCCGGTTGGCGAAAAAACGAAATTTTGAGAAATACGCTTTTACGCTTCGAATACTTTTTAAAGAAAAAACTTTCTATGTTCAATTTATTTAAATAAGTTTAGTTTAAGTAATTTTAGTTTTGCATTTTTACTTTACTTTAAGTGTAATTTTGTCATATACGTTTATATGTACTTATAACAAAATGAAATGAATATATTTTATCATTTAAATTGATTAAAATTGTTCCAAATTGAAAAATACACTGTTAAAAATCTGCTGCATTTTGTTGCAACGCACTCCCTTGCTTGTATAGAAAACGGTTACTTGGCCGTGAAATGGAGCTTTCTCATTGGTTGGAATAGAGATATTATATACAAGCGGTGGAGTGCGTTGCAACAAAATACAGCAAATTTTTAACAGTGTATGACACGGTCAATTCACCGTGCTATGGAGCATTCTCATTGATCAGACGAGAGATATTCTATAAAAGTAGTGGAGTGACGTTGCAGTAAATGCTGCAGATTTTCAACAGTGAAGTCAATTAAAATCAGTTTTCAGATTCGTTAAAATCGTCTGCTTTTGGCAAGGAAATGCACTGCTCGCCAAATCCCGCGTAGCTTTCAGCTTTTCACGCCAATTATTTCAAACTATTTTATTTTTTTACATATCTAATAATGTAAATCCGCCGCTAATTTTCACTGATCCTTTATTACCTACATGAGTAGTTTAATTCGTATTTTTTTCAAAAAATTCTGAGTGTGCCCCCAATGGAGACCTTCCTTGTGAGTTAGACGAGTCTGTTCTTGAAAATAGGTCTGGGAGCAATGAAAAGGAAGTTTTTCCTACTATTGCTTTTGTCGGGAATGGAGAGGAATTTCGTCACCTTTTAATGCTTCCCTACCTTCGGAAAGGTTCATTATTTTGGCAGTATGCCAAGACAGGTCTTTTAAAATTGGTCAAGTAGTATCAGTATTTTCTTATAGAAAATACTTCAAATAATAGAAAGGGATTTCAGTAGGTGAATTTTTTTTAAAGTATTAATACTGTATACCTTTTTTGATTGAGTTTTTCTCTGACCACTCACCACCATGAAATATACAGCTAATATACAGGGCTGCGCAAAAATTATCCGATATTTTCCCGACAAATGATACAACAGCAGAAATTGGATTTTAAGTGGGGTTATGCTTTTTTCAAATAATTTATTTATGCATCATCTTCCACTTTAATAAAATGCGTTAGGTGGATTGTGTTTCATTATCTATGCTGGACAGATGGTTTTTCTTCTTCTTTTTTATCATCATTTCTAAGGCATTATTATATAATGCAATTCTTTGTTTCTATTAAACAAATTATTACTGCATTATGCATTTATTAAACGAGTTACGTTTTTTTTCTTTCGTTTTTTGAAAAAAAAAAAAAACAAAAAAGAAATGTTAAATATATTTTTAGTTTGAAATTTTTGCTGCCATTTTCAGTTTTGTAAAAGTATCTTAAAAAATTGCTTTTAGTAATTTACTATATATGCGACTAGAACTTAAAAAAAAAACATACACAAATTGGTCACAGAAATGAAACAAAACAAACAATATGTATAACAACTTAAAAAATTTTTGTTTTTTATGATTTTTTTTTGGGCAATATTTGTGATTAATTTAGAATTGTAGGACACGCCATTCTCTCTACTACTTACTCATCTGAAGGACATTATTTTTTATGGAAAAATTAGATTAAAAAATTTATGCAAAATGCAAATATCTGATAAAAGTATTCTCTTTAGAAATTAAAAAAAATACATTCCTGTTCTTCGCTTATGAATAAATATCATCCAAAGAAATATGCTGATAACAAATGAAATTTTTGCCAAAACAGAAAATTTAATTATGGTTGAAAAAATGCTTTGGGAAACGAAACATCATTAATTTTTCTTCAATCTTGAGTTTGAATGTTTGGTACTCATTAAGGGTGAAATAATTTCACGTTGGGTTCTAAAGTGCTTTTGAAGAAAGAGTGTTTTTTTTTTAAATAATTTTTATTTATAGATTTGTTGTTCATGTTTGATTTATTACAAACATCTTTAGAGTAGCGCGAATGTAATGGGCATCAGTAGATTACGTTAATTGTAAAACGCATTAAACTACATAACTGCCAACTCTTCTGATATTTTGGCCCAGAAAAATTTAATAAAATTTTTTGACTTATTTAATCGGCAGATTACGGCACTTTGAAATGGTAAAATTTTTTGTAAATTTTTTCCGGGCCGAAAAAGCGGAAGGTGTTGGCAGCTATGAAACAATATTAATCCTTTAAAAATAAATAAATAAATAAATAAACAATACCCCTTCAGGGTTACTGAATATTTGAAAAAAAAACCGTAAGAACGTTTTTTTAACAGAAATTATATAATTATAAGGTTTCTAAGTAAAACAGGCAATCATTTTTATTAAGGGGGAAAAAACAATAGGCTATAGAACAAATTCACATTTGTGGAAAATTCATGTGGAAATTCTGTGTCTTAACATCTTAAGCACCGCCACCTGATAAGTGTAGGCTATTTCTTTTTTAATTCAAATTATTTGATGACCACCACTTTTTTCATATAGAAATGTCCACCATAGTTTACGGAAGATGAAATGATGTGAAAATAAAGCCAATTACACTATTTTAATAAAAACTGGTGGGAGTCAAACAATCTCAATTTTTAAAAAAGTTGTCTGCCCCGCCCGTGAAAACACTGGAGCGAGAATTAAGGGGCAAACACCATACAAATTCAGGGTGGCGAGTGGTCAGGGAAAACCGGGAAAAACACAGTCAAGAAAAGAGAAAACTACCAATATTTTCTTACAGAAAATACTTCAAATACTATAAAGATATTTTATAAACTGAATTTATATTTAACAAAATACTGGTATTTACCATCTATATTGACTGTGTTTTTATCTGACCACTCGCAACCCTGAAATTAATGTGAATAAGACCCTTATTTTTCACATCTTTACAATTTTTTTACAGATAATATTTGAAATAATATATATACATGAAACATTAATTATCAATATTTTTTTTAATGTGTGATATATTTCGAAACATGCAATACAAAGTCTAACATCACAATCAGCGCAAAAATATGGAATTTCTTATCGAATACGCTTATTATTTTGATATCTTTTAGAAAAACATGCTCTGCATCATCTAGATGGTTGTTTTTAACTTTAAGCAGGTATTTATTTTAAAAAATGGAGATCTGCCTAACGTTTGGGATTGTTTTCTGAACTGGGATATCCTCTATTTCGAAATTTTCAGGTTAGTGATATTTTCTCAGAAGAGACTTTACCAACTCTAATCGAAACATCAAATGAGGTTTTGTTTCACTTTCCTTTTTGCAAGTAATGAAAGAAATCAATATTATTTGATCTAAAGGATGAAAACAATATTTTCTGTCACTCTTTTCTTTCAATAAACATAAAGATATTGATCTACAACATCTACACCTCTCATACTTTTATTATAATCAATTATCACACAGGGGTGTAGTCGAAAAAACAACAGAGGATATACGCTCTAAGCAGAGGGTATACCCAAGAGTGTGTATACTATACTTTTCTTGAGAAACAGAGGGTATACGTTATTGGTTTTAAGACATCAAGAAGGTATACGGAATATAACTTCTTGATGTTTTGAAAGCATATCCCCACTACATGCCTGTTATCACAGTTGGTTTATTCACTTCTTTATTGTGATACATTACATCAATCATTTGTGTTTGTGTGGACCGTTGAAAGTACTATAACATCTTTTTTTATCTTTCCATTTCATGGCAAATACCTTACCTTAGCGAAAGGCGATAGTTTATTCTCTTCCTGTATTTTTTTCGTCAGATCTGGTTTCATTTCTTTCCTATTATGTTTCATTGTTCCATATGTATTGGTTTGATTATCCAGAAACATGTCTGTCAGTTGTAGTGACGTATTCATTATTAGAGAGGTTTTTTTTTTAATAAAAATTTTATAAGAGACATTACAATTTCTATGGACTGGGATAATCTATGTATTCCGGTTTATATACAGTACCTTTCTTGGTATATATAATTTATGACTATATGTAACCAGAACTTGATTCACACAACATACAAGATTTTATTTCTTATGTTACCTTTTCATGGGGATATACTGTCGCAACGACAAACCCGACGACCTTTAAAAAGCATGTTTCATCAATAGTCACGTTGTGGAGTTACAGGCCATTTAAAGTAACTATTTGCATGCTCTAATGCGGTCAAATCGTGTTTAATTTAGGTTGTTGTGTTTATGACGGCCAATTATCAACACAAGGAATATAGGGGGAAGTGTCCTGCGTGGGGGAGGAGGGCTTTCTAAGAGAACTTAACCCGTATTTAAGCATGGAAATCCAAGGTTCGAAGAAAAACACGAAAGTGTACAAAAAACCGAGCGATTAGGCCGATGTTCGCGATTGGGTTTGTTTAATTAAGGATTTGGATGATTATTTTGAGCAAAAGTTTAATTGTTTACAAAATTAATGTATTTATGTAATTCATAAAATCTGTTGCATGCCATAATGCTACAGAAAAAAAGGTGCTGAAAAAAAGTGACTTTTGCTTCAATACATTTTATTTTCCGGTTTATTTAATACCTTGTAAGATGTAATGCTGAAAAAATATCATTAGTGCGTTTTTAATTATTGGTTTCCAACTTTTTCTTCCTTTTGAAAAGCGGAAACCTGGAGCTTCCTGACGTTGTTTGGCATATATGTTTGTTTCTGACACAATAAGATCAATTAACTCCTCATTTACAAATTACTCAAAATACTGCAAAACACCCAAATTTACTTATCCAAAACTTACTTTTACTTTGGTGTTTCTGCAAATCTAAAATGCAAAAGCAGCATCCGAAATTTCTAGCAAAATACGGCCCCATCTTAGTACTACTTCATAACTGGTATCATTAAATTCATCATCTGAATCTGAACTGACATAAAATGCATGAAATTTCCGAATCTCTGCCGGATTCACTGATATTCCATCCCGTCATCAGAAATGCTTGATTCATCAAAATCCATAACTTAAAGTCATTTAGATCGTACACACCACGCCCGAACACAAAATTACTACTCAAAGACTTCAGATGAAAATTCCACTTATATTTTTCTGGTTTCAGAAATTTCTACCAGTCGTTACATCTTCAACCCGGAAATATGATGAGCATGAGAAATAACAAACGACAACTCAGTCCGTGACACATTGACGGGAGCAAGAATTAGGCGGTTAAATACGACTCTTCGTTGCCACTCTACAACGGATACGCAGGACAGCAATTTTAAATTTGATTTACACAGCTGTGGTCTATAACGGCTGTGTTAACACGATTCGATGCCTAATAACAGAAAGCGAGCATCGCAATGATTTACTTTAAGAATACCAACTACTTCCTTCATTAAAATGTTCCGGTGTCAGTTTTTATTTAAAAAAAATTGTATTTAGTTGTAATAACCGCTTGACTGATTTGCCTGTACATCACACGCACAACGTGTTTTTGTCAATCATGATTTGCCCGTACCACGTACGGGCGTCGGTATTCCAATTATAATTTATTATTCTCATTAGTAAATTTTTGTTGTCAATTTTGCATTATTTAATCCATGCATTTTCAAATTCATTTGGGCAAAAATTTCTGCTTAAAAAAAGTTTCGCTCTGTATGTGTTTGTGTCTGTGTGTCTGCCGGCAATAGCTAGAAAAATCTATAGCACATACAAAATTTAAAATTTCGATGAAGGTAGTACAAAGTAGGTCCTAGAACACCAGAGGTATATATTATTAGTTTTGTGATAATGAACCGAGGTATTAATTAAAAACTTAATTCGAAAACGCATTGGTTTTTTTCTGTCACATGTGTACGTGTACACTTAGTTTTTGCTCTCTTGAGCTAATAGAAGAGGAAAAACGGGTTTTATTTATTTATTTATTTTACTTGTTTCAATAGAATATTTTAACTTCCATCGACATAATCGATAATGCGCGAAAGAAAAGGGAAGGATATTCATAAATTTCGAGTTTTTACATCTTAAGCGACGTAATCGGTTGAAAAGCCATGCTATCATACATAAAAAATATACATACTGTAACTTTAGCAAAAACAAAGCCATTGTGTCGATATTTTCAATTTGCGTCGTGGGAAACACAATGACATCATGAAAAGTGCACAATAGTTGCAGAAATGAAAATGTATGTACCGTATCTTTTTTTTTTTTTTTTTTTTTTTTTTTTTTGCTGTCTTAAAATTTTTTGGATCATTTATTTACAAAATCCGTGATATTGACGATGCATTTTGCTTCATACGAAATAATGTTCCAGGTAGGCATACATTACATTCAGAACTCTTGATTTTTTGCATTTGAAAACTACTTAATGGTATTAAGCTTTTTCTAAGCTTCTTGATCATTATAAGCATTTTGATCTCACAAATTTAAATTTGCCACAGTTGTAGAGACTATTGATCCACCTATTTATACATTATTAGTAATCCACAAATACTTTAAAAGAAGATTTAAGGGACTAAGTATGTTTCCTGAAAAAAAAGTACCGTATGATTTATCGTCTGAAATATCTCGTAACTTTCGAACCCAAAAATAAATATTTTTTAATATACACTTTATTGAAATTTGCAATAGATGATTTAGTTTCTTTTTTATGAAGTGTCAGGTGGGGCAAAAATGTTGTTTGTGTTTAACTACAATTAATAATAATATATGCATATTCTCTGGGTTATTTTGCTGCAGAAGGTTGTTCTCACAGTCTCATTTTAAAGAAAGGAATGCAATCGCTAAAATTTCAACGTAATTTTTTGAATCACACTACAATACATAAAATTATAAACAAAAAGCCTCTTTTAATTTAGCCTGCATTTTTGACTGAATGTGAATTTACGTTCTATAGAAAAAAAATCGCTTTTTTTAGTTTACTGATAGTGTGTATGTACTTCTATAAATAACGAATAGAGCTCAGGAAAATTATAATAATGATTCTAATTTTTGGAATTCATTTCATTCATTATTTAAATCTATAAAAATAAAAACAAAACGTTACTTCAAGTAATTCTCCGATAGCAACAACAGAGTGGCAATTGGAGAGAAAAACACAATCAAAAAAAGGACAAATCACCAATATTTTCTCACAGAAAAATAATTTTAAAGAATTATAATAATAAATTTAAAATTAATAATAATAATAATAAATTTAAATAAATTAAATAATAAATTTAATTTTAAAATTTCACAATACCAGATCACAAAAAATTGCCCTCTGAGATAGCTACATTGCATGTTACAAATGTATTAACAAAATACTGGATGAAATTTCACTTAAAATTTAAAAAAGTGAATTTTTCATTATTGTTTTGTATTTTAATACTGTTTTTATGATTGTTTTGTATTAAAAAAAAGTAAAATATTTATGAATGAAAAAAAAAATCAGCTAATACCGTAAAAAATTTATCGTATTTTCTGAATTTATTTAAATTGATATTGTTTCCAAGTGTACTGGTACTTCTTCTTGTGGTTAGTTCATGATGCCCAAGATACAAACATGCTGCGTATCTTGGATGGGATAGAAAAAGCGGGAGAAATTTAAAGTTTCTTGCCCGTGAACGGTGCACCAGAGAAAGGGGGGACCATTCGTGCGAGCGATGCACCAATTGTAAAGATTTTTTAGCTGCTCGCGCATTACACTCGTGGCGAGTAGGGTGGGCCGAAAAAAACTTTTTTTCGATTTTCGATTATGGCGGGTGCGGAAAAGTGACCACTGTTGGCACTCAGTTCACAAAAAAAAAATTGAGATTTTTTGGACTTTTCCTTACTCTGCCGCAAATGACTTGAAAATTTGCAAAAATGCTGATTTTTTAACTTTTTTAGCTAAAAAGTTAGAAATGTTAAATTAAATTTATTTTGATTGTATTTACTTGAAAAGGCAGCTTTAACGTGCCAAATGCTTAAATAAGTTCTGATAATGCATTATTTAATTGCTAAGTGTTTTTTTAAATAAGCCGATTTTCATAGTTTTTTCATGTATAACAGGCAAAATATGTATTGGCTTGAATCGTTCGTTAATTTCTCTCTTATTTATGTTCCTTGGTCTTAAAATATTTTCTGTGCGTCAAAGATCATATATTTGGGCAGCGGACAGCAGTATAACTCAAAAACAAAGCTGGAAGGTAAGAAGGGGGTAAAACAGGACTCTAAGCGTGCGCAATGTCTCATCGTAATGTTGAGGGAGTGAAGGAAGATATAAAAGAGAAGAGGAAATTGCGGTAAGGGATTGTTATTATTTTACCATGCTCAAAATCTGTGAAATTTGCTCAGTGTGGATGTGAAACCTTTTCCTGGAAAGATTCAGTACTTTTTGGATTGTTTGACGTACCATTACAGTGTTTTGTACGTTTTATTACGACGAGCTTAGAAAGGGCTATTATGAAGATGAATGGCAATGTAAAAGGCACGCGACAGAATGAAAAGTATCCTTTTTAGGCACCATACTTGTTGAAAGACTTGCAATTGCCAACTCATACTGATATCATATGCCACTACTACTGGTTGCGAAGCGATATGGCAGAAAAACAAAAAAATTCAATATTAGTCAATAGATGATGTTATTCAAATGGTAGATGAAAAAGTTACCGAAATCTGAATAAAAGCGAGTGTTTTCCCAACGATCAATTTACAAAAAGATTAAAAACTATGAAAAGAAGCGTAGATATTGGAAAAATCTTGAAATCGTATGGGCTTGAAAGTAAAGACAACCCGAGAAGAATTCGTACGAAATGCTGAAACCTTTTAGTAGTTTTTAATATTTTTGTAAATTGATCCTTGGGAAAACACTGGTATGAAAGCTTTTTTCAGATTTCGGTAACTTTTTCACCTGCCTTTAAACTATTATTCTAAACTATCACTATTAAAGAAGTGTAGATCATTGGGGAAATCCTGTAATCGGATGGGCTTGAAAGTAAAGAGAACCCGCGAAGAATTCGTACGATATGGTGAAACCTTTTAGTAGTTTTTAATCTTTTTTGAAAATTGATTGTTGGGAAAACACTGGTATGGAAGCTTTTTTTTTCAGATTTTTTTTCAGAAGCTTTTTTTCAATGGTAACTTTTTCACCTACCATTTTAATAACATCATCTATTGACTAATTTTGGATTTCTCGATTTGCTGCCATATCGCTTCGAAACCAATAGTTGTGCCACATGATATTAGTATAAGTTGGCAATTGCAATTCTTTCAATAAGCAAGGTGATCCAAAAAGTATAGTTTTCATGCTGTTGCGTGTCTTTTACATTGCAATGGACCTTCATACAATACTCGTCATAATAAAAGCTCGTCGTAAGCTCGTCGTAATAAAACGCACAAAACACTGTAATGGTACGTCAAATGATCCATAAAGTAGCGAATCTCTCTAGGAAAAGGTTTCACGTCCACACTGAACATATGTCGCAGGTTTCGAGGAAAGTAAAATAATAACAATCCCTTATCGCAATTTTCTCTTCTGTTTTATTTCCTCCTTAACTCCCTCAATATTACGATGAGGCATTGAGTACTCTTTGAGTCCTACTTCACCCCTTCTCACCTTCCAGCTTTGTTTTTGAGTTATACTGCTGTCCGCTTTCCAAATATATGACCTTTGACACATAAAAAAAATTTACAGACAAAGGAACATAAATAAGAGAGAAATTAACGAACGATTCAAACCAATACAGATTTTGCCTGTTATACGTGAAAAAGCTATGAAAATCGACTTATTTAAAATACACTAAGCAATTAAATAATGCATTATCAGAACTTATTTAAGCATTTGGTACGTTAAAGCTGCCTTTTCAAGTAAATACAGCCAAAATAAATTTAATTTAACATTTTTAACTTTTTAGCTAAAAAAGTTCAAAATCAACACTTTTGCAAATCTTCAAACCATTTGCGGCAGGGTAAGGAAAAGTCCAAAAAATCTCAAATTTTTTGTGTGAACTGAGTGCCACCAGTGGCCACTTTTCCGCCACCGCCATAATCGAAAATCGAAAAAAAGTTTTTTCGGCCACCCTAGTGGCGAACACCTCTGCTCGTTTTAATAGTCCCCCCCCCCCCCCGATAGGTCGTTTTTTTATGCTGTTCAGCGTTGCATTTTTTTCTGTGTTTTTAATTATTCTACTATTTAAAAAAGAGCCTAGTGATTGCGCTACATCACATAACTGAAAAAATGTTAACTGTCAGATAACGCGTATGTAGATTCAACAATTCAGTACCTAATTTTAAATCTGGAATTCTTCAAAATGCGGACAAATAAAAAATAATTGGGAAGCATAATGATTTTATTCTGCCAGCGATTATGTGAATTTTAAGTGGCATGTATAGCAGTCGCTTGTCCCCAAAGGGTTAAAAATTCATATATTTATTGTTCCTAACCCTCAGAGTGCGAATAAATTTCGACCTTGACCGTTTATTTATTCTAGGGATCTGTTGGTACGTTGGCTAATCTATAACTGATATGAGTTGTATTATTTAGGGATGAGATTCTTTCGCGTTTTTACATACCAGTAAAATATTAGAGCAATTATTGTTCTCCTAAATCGCAGCAATTTTCGATTGCGTAAAATAAGATTTTCTCTAAGATTGTACTGGCGGGAAAAAACGCGGAAAATTATCATGCTTAATTATCGTATTTTTTTTAGCACACTTTCTCCTTGTTAATGTCAAAACAAATTGTAATTTCACAAGCTTTCTACCGCTGCTTCAAACTATGTAAATAACGAAAAAAAATGTACTGTATATTTTAACAGTAGATCACCGTGCGGATGTCAACTAGACATCGACTAAATGTCGATTCGAGCTAGAAATTTCTTCTAAAAGTAGGTTAGAAATAGATTTAACTGAAATAAGTTAAACAATTAACAGAAATAATTCGAAATGATTTTTCTCGTTTAACATATTGTTCACTCCGGCGTTCTAATGTTTACTTGGGTAGTTTGCAAAAGTATAATAATAACTTACAAAGTCAAAATATTCGAATTTAGTAAGTATAACACAAATAAGCTTCTACTTTAATATACATGTCATCCAATGTTAATAAGAATACAAAAGGTAATATTTTACAATGAACAGGTAATTTAGTATATTTTTCATTATTAAAAAAGAGAAAAACGCAGAACATACACATAATTTATGCTTAACGTTTATAACGTGAATGATATAAATGCGTAGCAGTTATTGCGTATTAGAAAAATAATTATATTTTCGAAATCGACCTCCCACACTACTCACCTCCTTAACGATATTTTTTTTAGTTTCTGTTTTTTTTTTCTTTTTTTTTTTTTTTTTTTTTTTTTGTAACTTGACAATTATAAATTTTACTAAATTAAAAAAAGAAAATGATTAAATTTTAAAATTTAGGCAGGAGAAATATCTATCCCATATGCTTCCTTCATCCTAACATAAAATCCTTAGTTCTTTTTAAATTATAAGATAAAGAAAATAAAGTTAAAATTGAAATTTAAGGGAGGAACAATGGTTCTCACCTAATGTCTCCTTCCCCTAACAGAAAATTCTTTGTTTCTTTAAGTTATTCTAAATAATTTTTTTTTTCAAAAGTTGAAAAGAAAAATTAAATTTTTATTAACATTTTAAAAGACAGGGAGGGTCAATATGAACTTCTCATCGCTCCATTCCGCCTTTTTAATAGAAATTTTCTTAATTTTTTTTTTAAATTCTAAGTTATTTGAGAAGCAGAAAATTTTCTACGTTTTTAAAAATAGATGAAAAGAAAGAAAAAATTAAATTTTAAAATATAGGAAGGGACAAGCTCTCTTCTACCTTTTTAGCAACAAAGAATATTCCTATTTCCTCTTTCATTTTAAGCTAAGAGTAAAGATTAAATTTTACTGTGTTTTTCAAAAATGGGGAAAAAAATTAGTTATATTTCAAAATTAAGGTAGGGGCAATGGCTGACCTATGCTACCTTCGCCTAACAGAAAATTATTTTTTATTTTTTTTAAGTTACTGGAAAAGAATAAATCATGTTTTTGTACATCGTATTAAAAAAATAAATAAATTACTAATTAAATTTCAAAACCCAGGAAGGGGTGATGTGTCTCACCCCCCCCCCCCCCTTTACTGAAATGTTTTTATTTCTTTTCTGTTTAAGTTTTTAATTTACTCGAAAAATTCACATTATGTTTTTGAAAGTAAGAGACAAGGAAATTTTAATTAATTAATTTTTTAAAATCCAGGGCGGGACAATAGATCTCCCTTGCTTCCTGCCCCCCCCCATCTTCATAACTGAACAATTTTAGTTCCTCTTTTTTTTTAAATTACTCGAAAAAAAATTGTGTTGTTGAAAATCGAAGAAAAAGAAAATTTAAAAATCAAGGGAGGGACAGTGGCTTTCCCGTTCTTTTTCATGGCGCCCATAATTCGAGCTTAAAAATACAGGGTGGGTTTATTCCTTACTCATTGCATAAATTGTCCTTATTCCATATCGGACATGACTTCCATTTTTCCACGTTTATTTCATAAAAAGCAAGATTAACACCAAAAGAATAATATACTTTTCTTTTTTTATTTATTAAGAATTCTTATGATTTCTTTTTCAAGCTCTTACAGTGCATTTCAGATTCCATGGTCTGTTTCCCCTGAAATAGACACACAACTCAACTTTCGGACCGGTTTATTTACTTACAAATCGATCGACGCGCGGCGCCCGGTGTCACGTTGTAATCTGAGATCGTAGAAATAGTTTAATTAGTTTATTTGCGAAGATAATTTGTTCTGTTTATTGAAATTAATTTAGAAGACCTGATTAATATTTTTGTAAACTAAATTAAATAATATTATTAAATATGGAAGACTTAGTGCATTTGAATTAAAGTTATAAGATCATTCGATTTAGTAGCATGCTTGCCTTTACCTGATGCTTTTAAAAATTGAGCGTTATTCAGAAATAAAATATATCTTTTTAGGCAACCTTTCGTTTGGTGTTCTCTTCACCAAACGTGCCAGGGTAGCTAATATAAAAATAAAAATACTGAAGTGGAAGAAAAAAGAACCCACTTTGTTTAGAAAAAAAAAAATCCTATAAATATGTTTATCTAAAGTGTTATCCATTTTATTATTATATTTTTTTTTTACATGATTTAGTACTTTACTGTTCATAATAATAATTAATAATGTTTTATTTTAGATTTGAAGTTGTTCCAATCATTATAATCTTTAAAAAACAAAAAAAAAACAAAAAAAAAAAAAAAAAAAAAAAAAAAAAGAATGTTTTTTATTAATGTTTTCTATGTCTATTTAATGTTCAGTTATATAAAAAGTCAATACTAAACTAAAAAATTTCATTTTCATATTATAAATAAGTTTACAATAAATGCCATGGATTAGCATTTTATCGGTAAGTAACTTTTCTTTTTAGGAATCAAACAAATTGTGTGATTATAAAAAAGACTACCATGTTATTACCATGTATATGCTGATTTTCTCACATGAAATGCAATATATTTCTGCAGAACATAAATTTCTTTTAAGATAACATGGTAACTGCATATATGAAGAAATTTTCATTTATTTCTATCTATAAATTCGTCAAGCAATAGCGGACTATTTTCTTCAAAGAATTGTGAGCGATAGTGTGATTTCTGTGAAAGGATTACAGAAAAAAACTCTAATTTTTGTTAAAGGATCACGAAAAACAGGCAGAACGATTGAAGGGGGGAATGCAGTTTTTGTGAACAGCAGAAAAATACTCTAATTTAGTGTTTTTGCAGAAAAATACTCTAATTTTGTCGAAAGATTGTGTGAAAATGCATGAATTAGTCGCAAGATCAAGGAAAATATGCAAATTTTGTTGAAATTTTGCAGGAAAATCGAGAATTTTGGTGGAAAAATTGACGAAAAAAAAAAATTTGTTGGGAGATTGAAAAATAAGAGAATTTTGACAAAAATCGAGGAAGATAGATGCATTTTGTAGAAAGATCACACAAATTATAGAAATTTCATCGAAAAATAGTACGAAACAGACTTGTATAAAACCAAAAACTTTCTACGCACGTTACATTGGGTCAAAAACTTTCTGCAAATTAATTTAACCCATTCGTGCCCAGCATCTTTTGCGTAAATTTTATTTGGTTGGCACCACTATTTTTAGAAGATTTAAGTTTAGTTCATTAATCACGAAAATACACCATTTAATTAAAATAATTATTGCTTTTCTTTTTTAACGGTGTTAAAACAGTGCTGAATGCATCTTTTGAAGCGTCCCTATAAAGGGACGCTAGACACTAATGGGTTAACATTTAATAAAATTATGCGTTATATTACGAAATTTCCTTTAATTATGCAATTCATGGGTATAATTCAAGATTTTTGCATGATTTTTGGACATAATTTGTGTTTTTCATGCAATTCATGAACGTAATTTGCATTTTTTAAAGCAATTAATAGACATATTTTGCTTTTTTATGCAATTCATTGATGTAATTTGCGTTTTTTAAGCAATCAATAGACGAAATTAGTGTTTTTTGAGTGTTCTGTTGACAAAATTTATGTTTTTTGAGCAATTCATGAACCGCAATTCGCGTTTTTATGCAAATCATGTATATATTTTGCATTTCTTATCCAATTTATGAATGTAATTCACTATATTTATGCAATTTATGGGTGTAATTTGTATTCTTTGAGATTTCAGTTGACAACATTCTCGTTTTTTGAACTTTTTAAGACATAAATGTAATTTGCGATTCATGGATGTTATTTGTGTTTTTTTATGCGATTCATGGATGTAATTTGTGTTTTTCAGCAATTCATAGATGTAATTCACATTTTTAGAGCAAATCATAGATGAAATTCACATTTTTTACGCGATTCATGGATGTAATTCACGTTTTTTGAGTAATTCATGGGCATAATTCTAATTTTTCCAGTGCTTCATAGGTGTAATTCGCATTTTTTATGTGATGTATGCACGTAATTTGTGTTTTTTGAGTAATTCATGGACTGTTATCCACGTTTTTTATGCTATTCATGAAAGTAATTAGCTTTTTTAATGCGATTTTTCGACGTAATTTGCTTTTTTCATGCATTTTTTTGAGCGATTTGTCAACAAAATTCTCTTTTTTTTTATTAATGATTCATGAACCCCAGCAGCATAATTTTTTTCTGCAGTCTGCAACGCAAATAAAAACCTAAACTGTCTGCAGACCAATTCCTCGCATTACATGCACTCAAACCTCAAAAGTATTTGTGATAGACGTAAAAGAAAAGTATTCTTTTAAAAAGAAGTTGCCTTTGTTCTCAGAATTTTTACCACCTCATACATTGTCCGAAAGAGGGGAGAGGGGTCTTCACGATCTTTTGACGCAATGTCATTTTTCGCGATCTTTGGACGAAATTACTTTTTTCGCACTCTTTTGACAAAATTTGATGTTATTTTTATGATCTTTTGTCGAAAGCTGTTTTTTTCACGATCTTTTAAATAAGTTTGATGTTTTTGTGTGATCTTTTGAAGAAATTTGGCGATATATCATGATCTTTTGACGAAAATTGCCGTTTTGTCGCGATTTCTTCGAGAAATTTGCTGTTTTTTGTGGTCTCTTGAAGAAATTTGCCATTTTTTCGCGATAACAACATTGCTTCATGATCTTTTCATGAAAACTGCCATTTTTTTTCCGTGAACTTTTGAACTTTTCTGTTTTTTGCGATTTTTTTGAAGAAATTTGCCGTTTTTGTGATCTTTTGATGAAATTTGGCGTTTTTTCTTGATCTTTTGAAGAAATTTGCTGCTTTTTGCGATGTTTTGAAGAAACTCGATTTTTTTTGCGATCTTTTTGAAGAAATTTTTTGAACAAAATTGATTTATTTTCGAAGACTATTTGTCGAAAATCGTGATACAAAACATCGCAATTTTTGGATAATGTCCGAAATTTTTTAATTTTTGCTAAATTTTTAACAGTTGAAAAATAGTCTGCAGACCTTCTCAAGAATCTGCGACATATGTCGCAGCGTTGCGCCGATTCTGCTCTCGGGTCATGAACGTAAATCACGTTTTTATGCAATTCATGGGAGTAATTCGTTATTTTTGTACTATTTGTGGGCATATTTTGCACCTTTTTCAGCTTTTTTCTGACGAAATTCATGTTTTTTGAGTGATTTATGGACATAATTCATGTTTTTTAGCTATTTATGGGCATTATTCGCTTTTTTAATATGATTTATGAGCATAATTCAGGTTTTTTTTGTGATTAATGGACGTAATTTGTGTTATTTTATGCGACTCATGGACGTAATTTGCATTTTTTGAACAATTCGTGGGCATAATTTGCATGTTTGAGCAAGTAATAGATGTAATTCGCCTTTTTTACAAGATTCATGCACGAAATTCTTGTGTTTGATTTATAAATTTTGTCAAAAAATCAGGAAAATACAAGAAAATTGAAGAAAATCGATGTATTTTGTAGGAAGATTGCATAAAATATGTGATTTTTGTAGAAAAAATCACAAATTTTATCAAAAAGTCGAGAAAATATGTGAAATATCATGGAAAATACTCAAATTTTGTCGAAAAATTGAGAATTTTCATAAAAAAGCAAGGAAAATTTTGTCAAAATATCACAGAAAATATACAAATCTTGTCGAAAAATCTGAAAATATGAGAATTTTGATAAAAATCGAGGAAAATAGGTGTATTTTGTCTAAAAATCATTAAAAATCACTAACTTTTTTGAACAATCAGGGAAATGCAGATTTTCTCGAAATATCGCAGAAAATATGCAAATTTTTGCAAAAGAGTGCAGAAAAATTGAGACTTTTGGTGAAAGATCGAAGAAAATATGCGAATTTTGTTAAAAGATCAGAAAATACGAAAATTTTGATAAAAACTGAGGAAAATAGACGTATTTTGTAGAAAAATCGGAAAAAATTTGTGAATTTGGTCAAAAAGTTGGGTAAATGTGTGAACTTTTTCAAAAGATCACAGAAAATAAGCTAATTTTCTTTAAAGATTGTGACAATATGATAATTTTTATGAAATATCACAGAAAATATGCGAATTTTGACCAAAGGTGGCAGTAAAATATGCTCAACCGTTCTCAAAAAGGCACTCTTGCATCACTTTTATATGTATAATTTAGAGACACTTTCACTGTTATTAAATAATTTTTTAATCTGCTACTAGAAAAGGTAATGAATTGAACAGCCACGTCAATAATGGCAACAAGACTCAAGTAAACATTCTGAAAAATGACCTTTCCAAAATGCAGTTCATCGTGCCGTTTTGAAACGTAGGGGTATAAAGTGTGGTCTGTTAAATATACAAATGCAAACTGTTGCAATATCCTTGTGAACTTAATTGGGTATTTTATCTGTATAGGGGGCTATAATTAAAGTATCAAAATAGTCACCAAGCATATAAAAAGTGAAGCAGTCAGTTCAGAACTGTTGAGGACAGTCACATGAATTTATAAGTTTTTATTATGTAGATTGGATAGTAGATTGTGCATATATATGGCAAACCACATTAATGCGAATCTCACGGTTTTAAATTTCTGTGTTTTCAGTAATTAACCGTTTCAGGGCCGAAACTAGAAGGGGGCACATGCCCCAGGTGCCATCAGAACAGAAGGTGACGTGATGCCAAATTAAGATTTTGTTTGGTGTGATTGATATAAAATTTGCATATATGTGGGGGATGGGGGCACCAAAATCCATGTTTACCCCAGGTGCAAAAAAGGCTAGTTTCGGTGCTGAACCATTTAAATGCCAATATTCCCAAATGTGAGCATTCCATTATTTGTAATACATAACATATATTTTCCAACATAATAACAATAATAATGTCCTTATTTTTCCTTTAAAATATGAGGTTGATTTCAAATTTTGAAAAAACAAAGAAAAATAGGTTTAAGCATTTATCACAGATATATATGGAAAAATGTAAATTCATTATTTTGCATAAAAAATATGGTACTACTTGATTATCCCATCGACCAAAAAACTACTACCAAACTTTAAATGTTAATAATGGATGATCATGAATGTCAAATTCAATAAAATTAAATATGATCCACAATTAAGTGATTTTTATTTTGACTTTTTATTTGGTTTTTATTAATATTCTACTAATTAGTTGTTTTTTCATTATTTAAAATAAAAATTATGTCAATATATAGTATAATTTGGCGATTTGTATAATTTGACGAAACTGGTTGATGGGATAACCAAGTAGTACCGAATATATTAATTTGTTTTTATCATTTTCTCTATATTACTTACATTTGACCGCTAGGAATTTTAATGTTTTTGGAATTTGAGAAAAAACTCAAGAACATCATACAATAGCATAGAACAGAAAATAACTTGTTACATTTGTATAGGCTGTTAATAATCATGTTCCAAAATGCGAAGACTGAAATGGAAACAGCAAAAAAATCTGTAGAATTTTTTTTGTTATTTTAAAAATTTGTATGCATAATTACACGCATTTGTCTTTAACACTGGTTCTACGAGTGACAACAACAGTTTTAAAGTATTGATTTATGTTTATTTCGCTTGTAGTTTTTAATTTAAAATAAGCATAACAAACAATGTTTTATGTGTTAAAAATGTTTTGCAATTGTTTCATTCTAAAAGTTAAAAAATTTAAACTATAAATTTAGATTTTTTAAAAGATGCCTCTTGACATTGGTAGAAATAGTGTTAAAATGATATGTGCAACGTGGCGGAATTTGTGTATAATTATTTTCAAAGTCACCAATAAAACTAATGCATATTGTATGTAGTAAACTGGATTTCATTAATAAAGTTGGGGATACCAAACGTATCTATAAAATCCAGTTTTATAGATCACAATGCTCTTTTAAATGCTATGTGGATGTGATGCATAATGAATTAAGTTGCAAAATTTGAAAAAAGAAATTAATGGTCATCAAATAGGATACAAAAAAAAACTTCATTGTTGACATGTAAAAGAAAGGAACCAATTAAGATTGACTTTGGAAGCCATAAAATTATTCAGCTAGTAATCAGAAACAAAAAAAGTTTCTTCCGGCATGTCTTGTTAGAAATAAACAGCAGAAAATTTTTAAAAAATAGTGCAGTTGGATAACTGCGGTGATTTGGCCGATTCCACTGTAAAAATTTTTAGGATGATACAACTACAAAATTACTGCAAAATTTTTAAGGTAGATACAACCACAAAAGAACTGCAGTTTGAAGACTGCGGTGAATTGGCCATTTCCACTACAGAATTTTTGTGGTTGATACAACTATGAAATTACTGTAGTTTGGAAACTACAGTAATTATGTGGTTGTATCGACCACAAAAACTCTGTAGTGGAAATGGCCAATTCACCGCAGTCTTCAAACTGCAGTTTTTTTATTAATTTTCTGCAGTTCATTTTTAGCTGGGACTACATTAATATTCCGTTCGTTCCACCATTTTTAAATAAACATTTTATTGTACATTTCTCTTGCAAATGTAACCATGCTGTAAGTAATCTTCTTTTTTTCTTTGAAAAAATGGTGCGAAATAGAAATAAAAAATAGTCGCCTGTGGCAGAATTTCTTCATCAACAACATAACATGTTTTGTTCGAAACAAACACCACTCATGAAAAAGTGATTTCTTACGTTGTTACAAAAACTTTTAAATATCATTAATTTTTAACATTATTTTTTAGTTAAATGACTGGCAGACTTTTCAAATTCTTGATTTCTAGATTTCTCAGTTTTCTTCTGTCGCTTTTAAATCCTTGAAAATGATTTGGTGCACTACACTCAATGGTTATTGAAGCTTTACGTCATATCCGACAGTGGCTTATTTTTCCAGATACCCATGTTTCTGACACGTCCGTCTTCTCTGATTTCATTACTATAACCTAAACGCTTTTTTAGCTGTAGATTGGTTCGTCGCACTCATCAATCTCATTGACTAATCAAATCCTTGCCGAATTTTTCTCTAATTTTCAGTAAATCTTCATTTTTGAAGTGTTTTATAGTTTTATTTGTTTTTTCTACACAATTATTATTTATTAATTTTTATATGTGTAAAAATGGACTCTTGGACTTTTTTCATTTACTCCTGTACTTGTGTTTGCTTCGTCCAAACCACTACCTTATACTTTGCGTGCAAATTCCCTTTTTTGTTTAGCATCTGCGTTTCAAAATCTAATCAACTGATCACATTCGATATTCATAGTAAACGAGTGCATAACGACTCTTAAGGCATTTCAAAGTTTACTGCATTGGTGCACTGGTTTATACAAGGCAGATATTTTAGAACGGAAAAAATTTTATTTACTATTTTTAATTTTATGTGTCAAATTAAATAAAACTGTTAAGGGTTTAATACACCGCTTTAAGACAACAAATCATCTAATTTGAATATAGTCAGGATGTCATTCACAGGAAATATTGATTATTTTCTTCGAAAATAATTCATTGCTAAAATCTAGATGCAATAATTTATTAGGTACGTGGGAAATTTATTAATTCATAAATGTGTGCCCTTTTTAGGTGCGTTCGTAATTATGTAAATACGTAGCACCTATTGTTGTCGCTCAGTCCGTCCGTCTGTCCGTCTGTCTGTCCGTCCGTCTGTCCGTCCGTCTGTCCGTCTGTCCGCATATAACAACGCAAAAACTACCCAGCCAAATCGTTTGAAATTTAAAATACATAACTGTAACATAATTTTGTCGAATCATTTCAAATTTTATGAAAATCGGATGGATAGATCAATTACAGGGACATTCAAAAGGATTCCGTTACATTACGGTCAATGGGGAAAAAAGTTTTAAATGCATTTTAATCGTTTGAAATTTAAAACATATAATTATTGCGTAATTTTGTCGAGTCATTTGAAATGTAATGAAAAGCGGATGCATAGATCAATTACAGGGACAATCAAAAGGATTCCGTTACATTACGGTCAATGGGGAAAAAGTTTCAAATGCATTTTAATGATGTTACACTCATTCGAACATAATAGAATTGGCATGAATCTATGAAATATATACTAAAATATGCATTCTGTACAGTCTGTGATGCAAAGAATTTTTATTATTAAATTCAAAGATATTCAAAGACATTCAAAGATTTTTTATTATTAAATTCACAAAAGTATTCCACTATATAATGCTATACTGGGAAACATGGTTTGGTACGTGTTTTAATTATATTCAACTATTTCACATTTTATGAATAAGATATACGTTGCTGATGTGTAATAAAAATTACTTCCTGCATATTTACAGAAACGTAAAGATTTCGATTACTATACTGTATCCGGAGTACGCTCTACTATATCAGCAAGATCTGAATATTTTTAAAACTTCGTTATCGTACCAACGCACCTCATTTGCTACGTTCACGTGTAATTTCCAACTTGTTTATATAATACCATGCTTCAGAGAACTTTGGAGACAAAATATTAGTATTTCTTTATAGAAAAATAAAAAAAAACTAGATTAACCCTTTGATGTTCATTGGTTTCTCTACGATATCGCAAAAATTTCGGAATTTTAATTTAAAATAATCTATTTTATTATGCATGTGAAAAATCACTTTTTTCTATTTTGTACATATTGTATATTGTGTTATTAACGGAAAATCGTTGCTGAAAGTATAAAAAAACTTCGTAAACAACTATACAAAGTAGGTTGGTTATAGCTGCATATATAAGAAAAGTATAAATGGTATTACACCATAAAAGTTCAAAGAAGTATGAAGCCTAAATAATATCGAATAGTGCTATTCTGTATAAGTATTGTTTTTTTATCTTATTCTTATCTATGTATAAGGAACGTAACATGGTACTGAGAATAAAAGGTAGTGCATATTTAAACTCTATTTGGCATTTCATAAAACTAAATTCAGCGTAATAATAATCTTTACTTTTCCCTGTGTAAGCTAAATTAAAACCTTTGATTAATCTTTAAACCAGGCATTCTGTGAAAGGAGGTCGCAAATTTGTCCGTGACGTGTTTTTCCCGATAGGTTTTTAATAACTTTTAAATACACATGACTCGTAATAAGAGACTTACTCAGTGCAAACTAGTTGTGAACTGCCGAGTATTTACGAAGGGTTCGCTTCCGTAAGGAAACAAAGAGTAAAATTAGACATTTTAAAACCAAAAATTTTGTAACGTTGTGTTTTAACCCCTTGAGGGGCGGTGGTATGTCTATGAAACAAATTAATTTTGATTTTCAAAGGCCACATTGGCACTAGAATAGTAACAAAAATTTGGTTTATTAGATGCGTGGAAAATAGCCAGGCTGTACAGGGTGGTTCAAATTAATGTATCCCTGTTTGCGACGCCCTAGCGAGAGAAGTTGTGGATGAAATGTCTTCATATTTGGAAGATATGCATATCAGAACATGGAAAATTGAATGGTGCAAAACAACTTTTTAGTTCAAACAAAGGCCACCAGGGGATAAAAAGGCGCTGCGATCGGTTTCAGATAAGAAAAATGTAACACGACTTAGGATGTAAACATCTTGGTGCAAATGGACTGATTCCCACCAATAATATTTATTAGTGTTATTCGTTTAACTTTTATTAAATATGCTTTCATTAATTTTATTAGTATTCTTATTAGGCGAAGAACACTAAAAATTTAGAGGTGGGAATTGGGACTATTTTCACCTTACGAGGTTTCAGTAATCAACTTTATTATTGCAATTTTTTACCAAAAACTGACGATCTTAAGTCACTATTTGCGACAGCACAAACGAAAGCCATGTGCGTGGTAATAGAAAGCACACAAAATGTTTACAGGTCGGATTCAATATGTCCATGTTGCTTCAGCGCCCAAACGCGAAATCGTGTCATTGCATGATCCATAGCGAAGTGTAACAGATCGCGATCGATGTTGCGTACATGCAAAAGGATCTGATTTTTCAAATCCACCAGATTTCCAATATTTCCTCGATAAACTTTATCTTTGAGGTAACCCCAACGCCAAAAATCGTACGGGGTCAAGTCAGAGAGTGGAGGCCATTTTGTAGAAAGTTTTGGGCTGATAATGCGATCCTGCGTAAAATGGCATTTTAGCAATTTTTGTACTTCCAATGTGAGGGGGCACACCATCTTGTTGGAAAGTTGTTGTAGCGGTGCATCCAGGGCCTGATTATCAACGGGGCACTCTCCTACCAGTAAAAATAAAGAAAAATTTTTCTCTTATTCATGACAGTAATTTCGGCTGAAAAGGGCGTTTAAACATAGTAAAAATTTCTTTAAAATTTTTCTGGTGAGAGAGTGCCCCGTTGGTAATCAGGCCCTGGGTGCATCCACGCTGCTGCAGTTCTGGGATGACAACACTTAGCAACATGTCCCGATAACGTGCTGCATTTACGGTACAGATTTTCTGTTACAGAATTCTGTGCCTCATTGATTGTGTCTCTTCCGAGGTGTACAAATGATGGCGCCCATGGAACAATTCCCACCATTACATTTTCAGTATTTTTCGTCTTATAAAAGCTCTAATAAAAATATTCGCAACATATACTAATAAGATTTCAACGAATAATATTACTAAAAATTATTGGTGGGAATCAGTCCATTGGTTCCAAGATGTTTATGCATTTGGTCATTTTACATTTTTCTTATCTTAAACCGATCGTAGCCCCTTATCTCCTGGCGGTTTTGCTTGAATTAATTTTTTTTGCAGCAATCAGTTTCCCATGATTATATATGCATATCCTACAAATATGAAGACCTTACATCCACTCCTTATCTCGCTAAGGCGCCGCAAACAAGGATATTTTAAATTGAACCACCCTCTACTTTGTCCAGAAATGGTTTATTACGCTATCAAAACGTAATTATTAATGGAAACCGCCTATATCGAATTCCCGCTAAAACGAACAGCGTACGGTACCTATTAGCTTGGAGAAGCGGGACTCGACATTCTCAATCATAATTTTCCTTGCTCAAAGCAGCAAGGTATCACGACATGTAATGATTCAATAAACCGTAATTAACAGCCGTTCGAAAATATTTAATACATTCAATTTTTACGACATAACTTTTCCGGTTTAGGTTTTAAAAAGAATCTTAAAAAATGATATTTAGTGGTAAGAAATAGGTTTTCGTGGTCTTCGAAATTGCCTGTTGAAGACAGTGTAAATTGCAGAAGTATCCAAAATAAAGTATTGGTTACGATTATATTATTATTATTATTTAAAGTTTTCACCAATTTTGCCTTGTAAAGTCAAAATTACTCTAAATCGTTGGTCCATTCCACTACTTTGGCTATTTAAGAAAATAACAACGTAAGGATTTATTGCATGAGGAATAACTTGAAATTGAGTGGGGATTAACTAAATGAGCGTCCAAGAAAAAAACAATGCTTCTACACCATCCTTATTTTTTTTAAACGGCGAATTCTTGTTTTTTTAAAAAAAAACTCAAATATGATATTTTTCAATTCTAATTGATATTAGGAAAGTGGAAAGTGAACATAAATTATCATCCTTGGGAATTGTGAATCGACACAATAAACATTAAAAATCTCTTTTTCAGTGTCTGTACAAAAAGAACCTCTTCGTCAGTGTGTATACTGTTCATCATCCACTCGCACGACCCTAGTTTCTATCGGACCGCTGTACGAAATTCTTGAAAGTTCAAAGGCTCAAATTTTATAAAAGTAATAATTGCAAAAATAAAACATGCATACTTATTTTTAGTCATTTAACATATTTTAGTGCAAATTACTTCAGTTTCTAAAATTTTGAAATGATTAACCCCTTGAGGGGCGGCGGTATATATTATATACCACCTACGATTGATGAAGATTCACACCAGAAAAATGTTATTAAATTTCACTTTTCTAACTTTGGTGGAAAACAGTCGTGAAATTGCTTTTCCCTTTTTTGATATAACTTTTTTTAAAATTTCTGGTGGGAGTTCAGAATTACTCGAACGCAATTGCTTGCCCCTCAAAGGGTTAAATGGCACCAGGTTTTACGAAAAAAAATGTTTCGCAATAAGTAAAAGATTTTTCTTCGCCTGCATTACAAACATAAACAGTATTGCAGCTGTAATTAAATGCAGAGAATTTACACTGAAACAGAAAGTATGCACTAGAATAGCTTTATTGGAGAAATAGATAACATACGAAGCTTCTTAAAAGAATCCAAAATGAATAAGGCTTGTACCTCAGTATACCCTTTTCTACATCGATTAATGGAGAATTTCTTTAAAAATCAAAATGACATTAACATTTGGTAAAAAAAAATTAAGTGAAACGTACACTTCCCACCATCTTATAAAGGGTTAAAGTTTTTTAGTCCCAGTTAAATCTAATTAAATCTATTGACGTTATTATTTATTCGATGAATAGCAGGGGAAATATTCTTTGCTTTAGCTACGAAAAAATTCAAAACTATTTTTAATATATTTGTTAATGCTTAGTAATGCAAGCGAAGGACAAATTTCTGTAGACGACAACATTGTAAACAAATGTAGACTCTCATGCAGCGAAAAGTGATCTTTTAAACAACAAGTAAGAAAAATCATGCGTTAAGCATAGATTATGAAGCACTTTCCAACACTTCATGAAATCTTAAACAAAATTTCGTTATTTAGATAAATAAGGTCATATAGCCATGTATAGCCAAATGTGTATTCCAATACTTTTGAACAGCCTTATATTTGATCTGGCAATTGATATACGTACTATATAATGAGAAAATTTAGTTTAATAAGAAAATGCCTAGTAGCTCGAAAATTCTTTTTCAGCAATTTCTACGTATAGATGGAAACATACTTGAGTACTTTCGTTCAGCCCCTTGTACCTTTAATGCATATCAGCATTAGGCTAAAATTTATTTTAAACTAAATAACTCTTAAAACAACTGAAATGACATTCTCATAAATTATCATTCACAGGCTTCTACGAACCCAATTCTTTCCGTGGCCCTGTATATCAATTTATCTATATACTGCAAACATTTCTTAGTTAACTGAATGCAATTCAGCGTAAAAATGCATAATTTATTTAAGGACCACCTTTAAATAATTTACGCTCATATTCAGTAACGTTCGCGAACTCTTTTATGTAGCCTTGTATACCAACTATAGCATTTATAGACATCATATAATGTGCATAGATTTAGTGAAATTTAAACGTGAATATCTTAATTAAAATGTATTGCATCAATTCATCATCTATCATCCATCATCGAAAACATATATAGTCGGTCGGAAGGGTCGGAAGGAATATACTATTTGAAATCTTTTGTGTGTCCCTGTAAATGCAATAAACTTCATATTATGCAAGACAGTATCTTATAACTCTTATACATTATATTAAGCCTCAGTGACATATATCAAGTTTATTATGCATGAGAAAGTTTAATATATTGAAACTCGGTGTAACGGATGACGCGTGCTAGTTCTGCTATAAAAATATTTTTTAAAGTGACTTCATAAATGTGCGTTTTCGTTAATAAAGGGAGTAAGAACGCTAGGCACAGAAGATATGTCATACACTGATTGGCAATACTCAGCCAAGCGAACTGTCCTGGAAAACTCCGATCAATATAAATATGAATCGACACATTAATGTGAATCGGAGAAAATCTAAAAGATTACAAAATTAATAAAGAATACTGCCCAGTTAAACTGATGGCATTGAGCTCACAGGCTACAAATACTATCTGTACATTAAAGCCTTATATTTTCAAGGGTTAATTCCGTTCGAAAAAAAATTAAGAAGGGGAAACAGCTCTCCCCTTTCCTCTTTTTTATACTTAATCATTGAACCTCCTATACTATTAAAGACATGCTTTATCATATAAAAAATCTATATCCAAAATTCAGAGCAAATGAGATAATTCTTAATAAAAACCCATTTAACATTTATATAATTTAAAAGGAGTTATCCTCCTTTTTTATACTTAACCATTAAACTTCCAAAACTATTCAGAGATTTGAACGAAATCTGAAAATTCTGCTTGAAAAAGCCATTTATAGGCATTAGAACCCCTGTTCCCCCTATTTATACTTATTCAATGAACACCTTATGACAGTCACGGAATGGCCTCACCAGAATGATCCTAATCTAAATTTTGAACGAAAACTTAATTCTGCATGAAAATCCCATTTATATCAACTAACGGGGGGGGGATTAGAACCCCTGTTCCCCCTATTTATACTTATTCAATGAACACCTAATAACAGTCACGGAATCGCCTCATCAGAATGATCCTAATCTAAATTTTGAACGAAAACTTAATTCTGCATGAAAATCCCATTTATATCAAATAACGGGGGGGGGGGGATTAGAGCCCCTGTTCCCCTTATTTATACTTATTCAATGAACACCTAATAACAGTCACGGAATCGCCTTATCAGAATTATCCTAATCTAAATTTTGAACGAAAACTTAATTCTTCATGAAAATCCCATTTATATCAACTAACGAGGGGGGGGGCATTAGAACCCCTGTTCCCCCTATTTATACTTATTCAATGAACACCTAATAACAGTCACGGAATCGCTTCATCAGAATGATCCTAATCTAAATTTTGAACGAAAACTTAATTCTGCATGAAAATCCCACTTATTTCTATTAAGGGGAGGGGCATGAGCCCCCCGTTCCCCCTCTTATACATATCGAATGAACTCCAAAAACTAATCAGGGAAGCGCCTTGTCAGGATATACCTACATACAAAATTTCAAGTGGATCGGATATTTTTATCATGAGTTATCGCGTTACGCACGAACATACGAACGTACATACAGAACGGACGGGCACATAAGCTCTCAGGCTATGATAGCCTGTGAGCTAATAAACCTTTATAATAATTTTTCACTTGAAAATCGCTTAACACCATAAAAATTAAACAGCTAATTATGTTGATCAAAACCGACCGCTTACCGTATCCAAGTAATCTTAAACCCTTTTAGTATTCTTGTAACTAAGCAATTCAATGCGGAAGCTTAGTAAAATGACGCGCAAAGAAGGCGGTTAGCAATTGTTCTTTGGGTCATTCCATGTCAGATCCTTCCAACCTGGGCACCCATCGCCACCAATTTTGATAAAATTAAGTGAATTTGTAGGATTTCTAGTCTGATTCCAAAAATCTCAATTATATTGAAATTGATCAAAGGGTTTGCGAGTTATGAGCTTTTAAATAACTCCCAAGATGACCGATTTGCTGCCAGTTTGAAGAGCACATGTGACAATATGTCCATATAATTTCTTTCAGGTTTAAGCTGGAGCTTTCAAATTTGTTTTTCTTTTGTTAAAAAAAAGTAAACTTTCATTTAAACAGATTTTTGTAAACCTCATTCTATAAAAACGCTGTCAGAAAATGACTTTTTGCAATTTTTTAAAGTAAAAAAAAAAGTGCAATTTCAATGGCTGATTTCCCCCAACGTTCCCCCTTCAATTTGCATCTAATTGCATAAATAGGCAACTCAAAATGTGTTTTGATGACTGATAAAAAATTAATGGGCGGTTTACAGGTTTTTATTTAAAAAAATAAATTCAATTTCACTGACGTTCCACAATAACAGAAAACGCAAGATAATGAGTTCATATTTCTTTTATTACCAGAAATATCATACATATTTACATGCAAAAGTTTGTTAAGGTTTTATGTTACATAAATATAGTATATATTTAATGTGGCGTATAGATTCTTGCAAAACATAGAAGCACTTACCTGACAAGTTAAAATCTATTGAAGAGTTTCAATAAATTATAAATAAAAAAGAAATGATTGAAAAAATTCTACAAATAGGTACCTTATATAACAAAATCATACTTGTATATAATATAAAATGTGATAAAATTAAAACCCTTAAATAAAAAATACAGTAAGTAAAATTTACACTTGTCTGCATAATATCGGATGATTAAGACCCAGTTGCACCCCCTTAATGCATTTTTATACTAATTACACAACTGTTCTTAGTTTTCTTCTATCACATATAGATTGTTTGAAATCAACCAGAGTTGATTTCGAAGATTCATTGCCGAGAACAAGCATCATGTAATAGTCACAGATAATGTAAATGTTTACTTGTGAATGCTTGCGAACTTATCTAACGACTTTAGAACACAATCTGCTTGTATTCAGCTTGATGTATATAAATGATTCACCTGCAGTGACTTCAAATTTATATTAATATTATTGACACAAAAAGCTGGGTACACAAAAATGCCTTGCTTTCTGTGTGAACCAGACAGTCCGGCAAAGCAAAAGCATTGGATTTTCTGATCGATTTTTGAATCCATTTTTGCTCACAAACACATTCAATTGGCAGTTTATATATAAGTCATAATGTATTAAAAAATGCTGTTAAAGTGGGCATTTTGAATTGAATTTTCCAAAGCGATAGTACTGGAAACGGAAAAAATGGTCATATTGAGAAAATAATTGTTGTAAATCAAGATCTAATTCATTGAACAAAAAATAAAAACGCAAGTTGCAAGCCCGAGATTATCTTCCCGAGAGGTTAAAAGCTAAATGTGTGACTTATACTCATGTCATTCTAAGGGAATATAAAAAGGGCATAAACATCTTCAAATTTTCTGAAAATATTTTATTACATTAAAACTTTCTTTATATTATTCTGTTTAAAATGACTTTTAAATCAGTTTCTATGTTAATTGAAACAGGAAATATAAATTTTTATCTTTTGTTTTGTTTTGAAAGTGTAGATTTTAAACAATAGTTATTATGGAAGCGGCTTCTTGTGAAAATGTGTTTTCCTTCAAGAAGATTTATTCTCAACATTTCTTATATTTAAATTGTTATAAGTCGAGAATCGCTACAAATGAGTTGTTCAAACAAGTCTTTTTCAATTGTTTTACTTTATTTTTGATTCAGCAAATTTGAAAAACAAACATTTACTTTGAAAAATATGATTTTTTGAAAACAATACATTTCAAATTGTTACTTTAAATATTTTTCATTATATTTGAATTAATACTTTTAAAAATGCTGAATCAAAAATAAAGGTAATATATTTATGTTTATTAAAATGAAAAATAAATAAAATCTGCGAATAATGTTTCCAGTTATAACGATTTTCAACTAGCCCACTTTTAACTCTTTAACGATCATAGCATTTTCACTGCTAAGATGTCGAAATAAATGAATGACACCGGTAATTAAGAACAAATATATTTCTAAATAAGAAAACGTGATTTTTCACATACATAATAAAAGGGATATTTTTAGATAAAAATACCGGTGTCAGTGTTGCGTATCGGAATTAAAATTTTGTGGTTTCGTGGCGAAACCAATGAACGTTAAAGGGTTAAAATAATTTTAAAAAGAAATATCAAAAATTTTATCACGTTTACAAATCATAGAGTTAAACATCACACAAAAAAAAATTCAAAATTTTAATTCAGTAAATAAAAATTATTTTAAATTGTGTCTTAGACCCCCTTAAGCAGTATTTTTCTTAAACTTCTTTGAAAACCACGGAAAATTCGAAATAGACAAGTCGACGAGTACGACGTGTTTAAATTCACCATTTCCCATTCACGGCTTTTATAATCATCATGAGTGAAGACAATAAAGGGTCCTGTACCATCTAAAAGAGGCAGAAAATGATGATTCTGTCATATGAAATTCATAATTATTTTAAGAAAACTTTCAGGAATTTTCATTCGAAAAACGAAAGAGACACATGCGAATTGTACGTTGCATGATCTCACGCATATATCTAAGCCTCCAAAAGATACGACTTAGTTACTTGAAAAGTCATGTATTTCCTCTGGAGCCATACTGTAACGCAAGGCTGTCCAACGCGGCGCCCGCGGGCGCCATGGCGCCCTTTGCAGGTTTTCTTGGCGCCCTTTTGAAAGTTTCCCGTTACCAGTCTTGTTAAAAATATACAATTCCCTACTTTATTTAAAATCCTTTATATTTTCAGGACCGATGTTTTAAAAAATCTCTACAAGTGTATTTTTACGTATCAACAATTATAACATTACGCAACGCATTAAAAGGAAGGCAATGGCAGAAAATTAGTTTTTTGGAACTAATTGTATGAAGTTAATTGTAGAAAAAATAAGCGATTCTTCTTCTCCTTCGTGCATGAAAGTGTAGAAGTTTTGTTATTGTTATTGATGTTGTTTCACTGGCCTTTTGGCTGTTTCATAATATGGGATAAAGGCTTTTTTTTTTCTCCCCCAGACCTTAACTTTAGGTGGTTTTTTTTTAAATTTATAAAATCTTACGAAAGGGTTTCTATCAATGAAAGCTCTTTCAGGTTCTCTGTTTGGAACCATCCATGACATCTTTTCTGTACTTTTTATAACGGCAAATTTACACCTCCAAAAAACTGTAGTTATTGCAAAGTATTTGCGTCCCCAAAAAAATCTAACACTATCTCTGATTAGCATTTTACTTTAATAATAGATGATATTTCATATTCTCGTTCCTTCCAATTCAAAAATGTTTGAGATAGACCCCGTGGAAAAATGTATTATTCGAAATTTATTACGATTTGCTGTTTTTTATTTATTATTTTTTTTTAACATGGAGCTTCAGATCTATAGGGGCATTCTGTCACATTTGTATACATATATATATATATATATATTGCTACTAATATTAAAAGGTTATTTTCTTGCATGTTTTGAGTGATGTTTTTAATGGCGCCCTTCATTGCTTGCCAAAAGCTGAGGTGCGCCCTCTCTTAGTAAAAGGTTGGACAGGCCTGCTGTAACGTATTTACATATTTTAATGACTATAACTTGTCACTTAAATTTTACGGTATTAATTGCTTTTCTGATATGAGTACATGAACAGCAGCTTCGTTATTGTAGCAGTCTATTCGGGGCTCAACCATTCGTAATTTTGGGTGACGTTACTGCATAAAAGCTAGGCCGTGCGAAGCAGAGGACGAAGAAGTCGGTCGAAAATTGAGGGGACGCCAAACTCATACTGCCATTATTGTTTCTTTCTTTTTCTTTGTAAAAATAATGTAAATATAAACATATAGGGATTTTTCTAAAAAAAACCCATACATTCTCAAATTAGCATTTTGTTTCTTTCTTGGAATGCAAAAGGTGTTATACTGTTTGATGGATATTTTCAACATGTGTTTTCAAGATCACCTTTCCCAAAATATAAGTGCAGTGTAGTTTTATATCATTTCGTTATTACAATTAAACCTTTTAAAATTTCAAAATAAGAGGCGTCAATCATGAACTCGATAAATTTGTGTTTTTACGGTTTTCAATTTTGTAACATCTGTCACAGAGAGAAATGGTGATGTCCCGGACGCAATTGTCTTTTCGCAAGCCTCTGCATAAACGTTCTATAAATGGTGCTGTCAAAGTTTTCCAAAGAGAGAGCCGATGTATGCAATATCTTGATTGCTTGTTGTTTTTACATTTGTCGCCACTACTTTGCCGAAATTCATCTTATCAAGTTTTCATACAATTTGTAAAAATTGTCTATTGTTAAAGAAGGAATAACTCTTTTGCAATATAAAACTGCACGCAAACTACGTACGTGGTCCCGGTCCCGGTCCCGGAATGAACCAGCGGTACTGTTTTTATATCAAATCTGGACTTTTTTCAATCACTCATCTGTAAGAAAATAAATTCTATTTGTGCGATTTATATTAATGAGTTTGAATAAGTGGAAAATAACAATGTCTAATATAAATTATTTATAATTCAATTTTTTAATGGTCTTTGAAACCAATATAGATCTTATTGGCCTGAAATATGTACATATGAACAAATTAAAATGCAATTGCCAGGTAAACTTTTATGACGGCTATATCAATAAGTCTTGATAACAGATTTGGCAAAACTACTGTTTCTAAATTAGCGACATCTGCAGGGCTGATTATTAGTATTTCTTTTCTTCTTTTTTACTTTGCTACATCGGGCGTCATCTGTTCAATTCCCTCAACTCCATAGAGAAGTTGTTTTTTATCAGATGTTTGAACTGTAAAATTTCCCTTGTACTAGTTATCAAATTATTAGCATTAGCTTCCAAACCACTTTTTCATGCAGAATGCATTTGTCGAAATGTATGTATACTCAATGTGAAAAGAGATTAATGGAAACTCGTTTTATGATTAGGGGTTTTAAAACCTTAAAAAGATCGTTTTAATTGAATACAAAGTACAAATGCAAATTAATTTTATTTAACATCATTTGTTCAGTTACAATATTATCGAACGGCATCCATTTGTTAATAAATAATGAATGCTTAAATTACACTCGTCTGAAATATTCCGCAAATCAAAACACACAGATGCCTATAAGAGAAAATCATTAAAAATAAAAATAAATTATCCTCTATCATGGAAAACGCAACTATCAACCATACTATGTATGGCTGATAGTAATTGCCACTTAAAACCATGTGATTTTAGAGAAACAATTTTGCTCAGAACTTCATAATTTATTGACTTTGTTAGCACACCAAAATTGATGTTTGTAGTGGTTGTCCTTCGACAAAAAACCAATCCGACAGATAACAATTAAAAAAATCCGTAGATAGTGCCTTAACTGCTTCTCTGATTAGCCTGTACGTCTTACGGGCAACGTTTTTTGCCAATCATGATTTGACCGTACCACGTGCAGGCATTTATTATTGTCATCAGTAAATTTTTATATTAATCTTTTTATCTTTTAATCCGATCATTTTTCTGACTCAATTAGGCCAAAAATTATGATTTGAAAAAACGGTGGCAACAGATTAAAAATTCTACAAAAAAACATGAAAAAATAGGCATCATTTGAAATTTCTTTCAAAAATATTGATAAGTGGTTAACTTATTGAGACTGAAGTACTCTTGAGTCTGTAATGCTTATTTCCCATCAGAATTTCAATAAAATTTCTTTTAAAATATGAAAGAAAACTTGCGGCTTATTTTACACAAATTACAAAAGTTAAATCCTTTTCAAAAATTCCCGCATGAATCATGGTTAAAATTAGAAAAACAATAATTTTTAGTTTTTCATCTACAAAAATATATTAGTAGTCTAAATGAATAGTTTTAGTTATTTTAACAAAATGGTTTGTATAGTTAAAAATCTCAATCTCAAATATTTCTATTAAAAAAGCGTCTACTTAGAATATATCTTTATTAACGTATCGCTTATTTCACCTTTAACATTGAGTAAAATATTTCTATTCTCTTTTAAGGGTACAGTGGAGTCTCAAAACTATTTTTTTTTATTTTCAATGAATTTTTAAAAAAAATTCTGGGAATAGTCATAGTATATATATCTCTTATTTCACAATTTTTTTTTAAAAAAAATATATTCAATAGTTTTTGAGATACAGATTCTTCTTTTTTTAAATTAACGAAAAATTACAAGATTTCAAAATGCTGCATGCGAAACCAGTTTTCACATATTTGTTCAAACTTTTCCCATAATAAACCTTTCCTATATACAAATAAACGTTTCAGCGCATTTTTAGCATATTACTTCTAAAACATTTAAAAAAAGGATTTTAACTTAATCCTTTTGTATTTTTCGTTAAAAAATTACTAAAAATTCCATATAGCTGAAATTTTAAAAATTTATATGCGTCTAATTAAGTTTATTTTTAGTAACATTTATTAACACATACACAGAGAGCATTTTAAACAAAAAATAAGAAAAATTTGGCATGAAGAAATTCGCATGGGACATTTTGAAATCATTGAAAACGACGAAAATATTCATTCTGAGAAAAACAGGTTTTAGTAACTACAATAGATATAATTGCATAATATTTTCCTACTGACACAGTTTCAACTATATATAAGGAATATATAACAGGAATATATAACAATCATTTCTAGCTTATAGATAAGTGTCTTAAGTTTTGGTAAATTCACATAAAATATGTGGCTTCGACAGGAATTCATGCAAAGGACGTGAAGTATCTGAATTTAAAAAAAATCTCCTCAAAACTGACTTTTTGTATTTTCTAATAAATTTTTTTTAATTTTTCTAGAAATATTCATGATATAAATACCTCTTATTGTACAAATTTTTGTTAAGTATATTAAATATATTAATATTTTTCTATTTTACGCTAAAAAGATTGGTGACAGAAATCAATTCCTCTAAATACATTGTTAACAAACGCTAAAAGAAACATTTAAAATTTATAGTTAAAACATTGTTTTGCGAAATCACGAAATTAATAAGTATTCAGTGCAAAATAATAACATTTTGTGACATTTCATTCTATTTTACGCTAAAAAGATTGGGGACAAAAAGCAATTCCTCTAAATACATTGTAAATAAACGCTAAAAGAAACAGTTAAAAGTTACAGTTAAAACATTGTTTTGAGAAATCACAAAATTAATAAGTATTCAGTGCAAAATAATAACATTTTGTAAGGTAAAACGAAAACTGGTATTAAATTTTACGAATGGGTATCGGCAAAAAAGTAAACAAAGGGGGATGGCAGAATCAGGTGATTGGACAAAAATGCTTGTAACACTAGTAAAAATAGTCGAAATTGAAAAAATATTTTTGCGTTGAATAGCATGGCGTTCATATAATGTTATTGTGCAAAAAATGAAAAATCGACAATTTGATTATTTTTGCGATTTTGAAAGTTTACTGTACCCTTAACCCATTCAGAACCATATGTAGTGTTGCTACAAGCGAATTTTTTTTATTCTAACTCCATCACTTTCTTTAAACAGAAATCCTTAACACAGACTTTGACAACATTTGCAAAAGGAATGCATTTCAAAATTTATATGAGGAAAATACAGATGCGAACTGCATATCAAAATAGTCGGCTGTGGCAGACCTGATATACTGTGACCTTCAAACTGTGCATACAGAATTCGTTACAGGTATTAATAAAGGAAAAAATGCTGATCTTTGTTTTAACTAATTAGCGCATTTTCGTGATTATTTAAACAAAGGTAATATATTTTTTAAAGTGGTCTCAAACGAATAAAACTTGTGTAAAAGCCGCCTATCACCAGTAGGTAAAATGAAATTACTAAATGAAATTACTAATGAAATTAGGTAAAATGGAATACTTGCAGTTAAAATAGTTTTTATTTTACATCAAAATATTTATTTGTTATATTATTCTAAATATATATTTGAATCGATATTTTAAAATAGTTTGTGAAAATCTGTAATTTTTATATGAAATTTTTTAAATGATTATTTTCACAGCAAAAACGTTATACATACATTATTTTCAAATGTTTAATTTAACACTAAGTCGCGACAGCTGTGTAAGTATAACATAGAATAAGCTTTTTTAACCCTTTGAGGGGCAAGCAATTGCGTTCGTGTAATTCTGAACTCCCACCGGAAATTTGTAAAAAAGTTATATCAAAAAGAGGATAAGCAATTTCACGTCTGTTTTCCATTAAAGTTAGAAAAGGGAAATTTAATGACATTTTTCTGGCGTACATCTTCATCAATCGTAGGTGGCATAAAATATATACCGCCGCCCCTCAAGGGGTTAAGTAACGTTTCCTTTTAATATTTTCCCATGCTGTCATTGAGAACAACATGATTTAAGGATCAAAACTATTGAGTTTAAAATCAATTATTATAAGCGAAAAATATTTTTATTTTTAAGAGTTCTAGATACTTTATCCGGTGTCAGTTTAAGATTTGTTTTTTTAATGTTGATATTTAAAATATCAATTTTTGGGTAAAGGGCATTGTTTTGGTAAAAATCTTCTGCTTTCATTTATGTGAAAAAGCTCCAGTAAGAAATTGTATTATTCGTTACCATGGTAATTTATTCTTTTTATTTTTATGTTTTTGGCAGCATTCTATGGTTTGTTTTTAAGTTTTGTGTTTATTCGAATGTAAAAAGAGGATGGAATGTTGATAGCTCGCATATTTCAGTGTTAAATAAAACGCATCTACAGTCCACATTTGCTGTGTTTAAGAACCAGCGTGTGTTGTTTTTATTAGTGTAAAATCCGCTAAGACCATTTTTGATACTGCGAACATTTTTTGGTCTCAGGTCTAGCCGGAGCTAGTGAAAATTATCAGTGTAAAAAAAGAACATTTTTCCGAAATCCTTTTCAATGTTGACATTCATAGCAAGGGAAAAAAGAAAAGGTGAGTTAATTTGGCATTCGATTTTATGTGTAAAAAAGAATTAGTACAATTTAGAATTACTTTATTGGTTTAATGTAATAAAAATGACTGACTTGAACACTTTTAAAACTAAACGAGCTGCTTTACGCAGAACTATTACAAATTGTATTAAGAAAATTGAAAATATTATTGCGGTGGATGAAATTAATGTGAATGATTTAGAAGAAAACATTGAGTTGTTAAAACAGAAGGAAACTGGGTTAAAAAAGATTGATAGAGAAATAGAAATTTTAATTAAAGATCCTAAACAGTTAGAAAGCGAAATAGACGGTGCTCAAGAAATTTCAGATAAAATTGATTTATGGAAATTTAAAGGTGAAAAAATATTAAAAATTCAAAATGCTCAGTTAAATAAAAGTGAAAATAAATCTAGTGTAGTTGCAGAGCAAGTTTTTGAAAATGTTAAACTGCCAAAATTATCCTTACCTACTTTTGGAGGTAATATAACAGAATGGATAGGATTTAAGGATCTTTTCAATGCTTACATAAATAGCAATAAAAATATTTCAAATGCCCCAAAACTGCAATATTTGAAGGCTTCATTAAAAGGTGAAGCATATCGCGTCATCCATTCTATTCAAATTTCGGATTCTAATTTTGAATTAGCATAGAATTTGCTAGATGAAAGATATTCAAATAAGAGAGAGCAAATTTTTGCGTATATTAAACGATTTCTGAATTTACCTACACTTCAAACAGAATCAGCTATTGCTGTTGGAATGTTATTCCATAAGGCGTGAGCAAGTAAGTTCCTCAATAATAAAAGGAGTTAAAAACTTTACCTTTTAGTTGGCACACATTTATTTGAAGAAATAAAGTAGAATAATGATGAACAAATACTTGGAAACACTTCACAACACAAAAGAACAGATGCACAGTCTTCACAATATTTACAGAACACAACAAAATAACAAAAAATAACTTTGAAACATATATTAGCTTCAGTTTGAAGCAGTTCTTCATGAACAGTAATTATTCCTTTGGAATCATAATGTATGATAATGGATTGTTAATCCTTGACAGCATTTTGCTGCCTAACCCAGCTCAGTCATTACATCAACTAACTGTTCTAAAGTTCTCTTCCAGTGAAAACAGAATAATGTCTGGTGCTGCCATCTGGCGGTAGATTTTAGTACAAAAAGAAGCAATTGTCTAACATCTCTCCCGTTTTGTGATAGAATCTGACACCAGATGGATAACGTTTCTGCAATGTTCAAATTTGGTCTTTGGCAATGGCTTTGTCATTATATCTGCTATCATTTCATTTGTTGACAGGTATTTGACATCTATTATATTTTTCATTTTCAAATCTCGTATGTAGTGGTACTTTGTATCAATGTGTTTAGTTCGCGACTTGAACTTTTCACTTTCAACCAATTTAATAGTTGATTGATTATCTTCAAAAATTTTAATTGGATAATGTTGATGTAATTTAAGATCTTTACATAGTTTTAAAATCCACAACACTTCTTGAGTTCCTTGTGAGAGTGCCACATATTCCGACTCGGCTGACGATAATGTAACACATGTTTGTTTTCTTGAGAACCAAGAAATGCAACTATTGCCCAAGAAGATTACATTTCCTGAGGTAGATTTTCTATCTGTAGTATCTTGACCCCAGTCAGCATCTGAGTATGCAACTATATTAGGATAATCTTCTGAGGAAATATGAAGTGCAAGATCTTTTGTGGTTTTTAGGTACCTTATTACCCTCTTAACAGCATTCCAGTCCTTTTGTCTTGGATTATTGCATCTTCGACTTAGTATATGCGTAGAAGCTGTAATGTCAGGTCTTGTGCATGAAGAAATATATAATAGACTTCCGATAGCTTGTCTATAGTTATCATTTGATGATAAAAGATTTTCTTCTTTTTCTAAACTATAATAGTTTGTTTCCATTGGGGTATAAGTTGGTTTGGCTTCTTCAAGCTGAAAATCTTTAACTAATTGATTTATTTTATTTGTTTGTGACAGCAGATAACTTCCATCTTCTTTTCTATGAATCTCTATACCTAAGAAGTATTTTGCTTCTCCTAATGATGTTATAGGATAAGACTTCTTTAAATAGTTTATTACTTCATTGACTTCATCTTCATCTTCTGAGCTTATCAACATATCATCTACATATAGTATGAGATGAATTGTCTTCTTTGATTTTTCTTTCGTAAACAAACATGGATCTGCTTCACTTTGTTTAAATCCATTTGCCTTTAGAGTATTTTCTATTTCTTCATTCCAGCACTTGGCGGCTTGCTTGAGACCATATATAGCCTTTTTTAATTTATAGACTTTGTCTTTGTTTTCTTGATCTTGAAAGCCTTCTGGTTGAAGCATGTATAATTCTTCATTATCTAATTTACCATGTAGAAAGGCTGTTTTAACATCTACTTGGAATACTTTGGCTTTACGATAAGCTGCACAGGTCAGAAAAGCTCTAATAGTTGTATGTTTGACGACAGGAGAGAAGGTTTCATCATAATCAGTGCCTAGTTGTTGAGTGAAACCCTTGGCAACTAGTCGTGCTTCGCATTTTATTTCTTCTCCATTTTCATCGCATTTTGTCTTATAAACCCATTTACAGCCAATTGCGCGCTTACCTTTTGGTAAAGTAACAAGCTCAAATACTTCATTTTCCTTTAAAGAGTTAAATTCTTCTTTCATAGCCTGTAACCATTTCTGTTGATCTTTTAGTGGTAATTTTAGAACATCTTTAAAAGTTTCAGGATCTTGATTTTTCGAATAACTGTCTTCAGTTTTGTAAGAAAACCTTTCTGGTGGAATTCCTTTTGTTTCTCTGTTAGAAATTCTTCTCTGTGAATTTTCTTCACTTTTTTCTGTGGTTGGGATATCTACTGATTTGCCATCAGTTTCTATTTCTTCTGCAACATTTTCTATTGGAATAGATTCACAATCATTTTCAAGATTTTCTTCTGAAAAATTGAAATGAATTAAATCAGAAGTTCGCTCTTCTACATTTTCTGGGAAAAAATTTTCACCGTTCATATTTTCAAAAAACTTTACTGTTCTGCTTATCACAATTTTTCTTCCGCCTGTATAAATTCGATATCCCTTGCTTCTTAAATCATAACCAACAAAGATTCCTTCAGTGGCTTTTTCATCAAATTTTTGCCTCTTCTGTTTATGAACATACACATATGCTTTGCATCCAAATACTTTAAGGTGACTCATATTCGGCTTATGCCCATTCCACAGTTCATATGGTGTCTTTTCAGTTGATTTTGTGGGTAATCGATTTTGCAAATAAGCTGCTGTAGCTACGGCTTCTGCCCAGAATGTTTTTGGTAATTTAGCATTTATAAGCATGGCTTTACACATTTCAATTAGAGAGCGATTCTTTCTTTCCGCGACTCCATTTTGAGACGGCGAATATGGCGTTGTTGTTTCATGATGTATTCCTAAGTTCTTTAGGTAGTTACTAACATATTCGTTGCAATATTCTGCTCCATTGTCAGTACGCAAGGATTTAATGTTCAATCTAAATTTATTTGTTGTTGATGCAACATACTCCTTTAATTTATCAAATACTTCATCTTTAGAGGAAATAAAATATACCTGTGTATAACGAGAATAATCATCGATAAACGTAACGAAATATCTTTTTGATCCCATACTATTTGTTTCAGCAGGACCGCAAACGTCACTATATATCAGATCAAGTGGTTTTCTACTTCTATATTGCGTTTCTTTTGGAAATGATTTTTCTGTTAGCTTAGCTTTTATACAACTTGAACATTCAGTATTATGAGAACAATTATTCAGAGTAATACCTAAAGCTAAATCATTCTTTTGAATTTTCTTGATGGATTCCAAATTTCTATGACCCAGTCTTTGGTGCCATTTTAGAATGCAATTGACATTAGAACATACAGGTAATATTTCTGAAGCGCTGTATACTTTTTCATTTGTGGGTTTTATTTTTAATCTGTATAACCCCTCATCAGCTTTTGCATCTGCAACTAATATGTTACCCTTTTTAATTAAACACATATCATCTTTAAATGTTACAACAAAACCTTTCTCAGTGCAAGACTGTACAGACAACAAATTACTGTCTAACTCGGGAACATAAAGCACATGATCTAGTGTAACTTTATTTGTTTGACCATTAACTGTTTCAATATTAAAAGTACATTTACCCTTTCCTTTTGCAGTTAATTTAGTTCCATTAGCAATTGTAATTGTATCTTTATTTGAATTCTTTAATTCTGAGAATAGTTCTAAAGAATTAGCTAAATGAACAGATGCGCCTGAATCAATAACAAAAGTTAACTTTTTGTTTTGATTTCCATTTTGTTGAGATTTCATAACAAAACCTGAAGAATTTGATTCTTTCATTAATTCATGATAGTTTTGAGAATTTGGTGGATTTTCATTTTGACTAGCAGTAGAAGCAGAGAAATTATTTTGTTTTTTAAACTGTTGACGTGATCTATCTTGAGTAAAATTTGGTTTTGTTTTGTTATTGTTGTTATTCTTTAAGTGAAAACAATCTTCACGGTTGTGATTGGTTCTTTTACAATGAGAACAAAATTTTTGTTTATTCAAATGTTTTGGTTTATCCCTATTACCCTTTAAAGCAATAGATTCAAATTTTGTTGAAATTTGTTTAGTTTCAACTCTTCTAAGATATTCATCAATTAACTTGTTTTGAACATATTTTAATGATAAATCTGTGTCATATTTGCTTTCAATAGCAGTTATAAAGGTACTATAAGAATTTGGTAAAGAACAAAGCAAAATAGCTATTAAATTATCATCTTGTATTACTTCACCTATACTTCTTAATTTTTCTGCCAATTCTAAGACAGAATTTATATGTTCCTGCATTTTAATACTTTCATTATATTTAATGGAATACAACTTCCTAAGAAGATAAAGTTTATTTGTAAGATTTACCCTTTCATGAACAGATTTCAATTGATCATATGTTTCTTTAGCACTTTTAGCATGTCTGACATGAACAATTTGAGAATCTGAGATATTTAAACAAATTAATGCTCTAGCATTTCTATCATTTTTCACCCAATTGTCATCATTTTCTTTTTTAGGTTCAAATACAACATCATATAAACCTTCTTTGATTAACAATTGTTCAATTTTAAACTTCCATACTGAATAATTATCATCAGTTAACTTATCAATATAATGAGATTCTTTAAGATTAGACATCATTATATAATATTTGCTTATTTCACACAAAATAAAATAGTGTTTATCTTATTAATTTACAACAATAAAATATTATAAACTCATATATAATGCTAATGATGAAATAAGAACATAATAGAATTCTTGAGAACAACTTTAAAGTTACTTCTGGTTTCAGAAAATCTTCCTAAATATTCAAAATTCTTTATTTAAAACATGTATTTGTATTTTCAACTAATAAATAATAAATTTCAATAAGAAACAAGCAAAATAATTTCTTTTCATATCAACAAATAATAGTTTTGGTTTCAAAACAAGAACAATTCTTTGAATTTTCTTTTATATCATTCACTTCTAAAAAATACAATATTCAGAAAATAATTATTTCTTTTGAATTTAAATATTATATTTTCTGTTTTGATATTATTATATTTAAATTTTGAGACTCATTTCTCAGTCTCATAATCAACAATGTTGGAATGTTATTCCATAAGGCGTGAGCAAGTAAGTTCCTCAATAATAAAAGGAGTTAAAAACTTTACCTTTTAGTTGGCACACATTTATTTGAAGAAATAAAGTAGAATAATGATGAACAAATACTTGGAAACACTTCACAACACAAAAGAACAGATGCACAGTCTTCACAATATTTACAGAACACAACAAAATAACAAAAAATAACTTTGAAACATATATTAGCTTCAGTTTGAAGCAGTTCTTCATGAACAGTAATTATTCCTTTGGAATCATAATGTATGATAATGGATTGTTAATCCTTGACAGCATTTTGCTGCCTAACCCAGCTCAGTCATTACATCAACTAACTGTTCTAAAGTTCTCTTCCAGTGAAAACAGAATAATGTCTGGTGCTGCCATCTGGCGGTAGATTTTAGTACAAAAAGAAGCAATTGTCTAACAATTGCTATTATACATTTAGTTGACAATGTTAATGAAATAATTAGCTCGTTAGAAATATTAGACCAACACATTGATAAATTTGGGGATACATTAATGACGTATTTAGTTTTGCAAAAATTGAATACTTCTACAAAATTATGGTGGGAACGCCAGCTTAAAAGCAATGAGATTCCGAAACTTAGTGATTTAATTGAATTTCTTAAAAATTACGCAAGAACTCTTCAGAATAGTAAAATAGCTGTAAATAAGGTATCTAAACCTACATTTCCGAATAAGAATAATACTTTTGTAGCTACCTCGCTTTGTGGTTATTGTAAAGAAGATCATAGTTTAGCTAAGTGCTCAAAATTTCTTAATTTACCTGTGCAACAAAGAATAGAATTTGTAAAGCGAAATCATTATTGTTTCAACTGTTTATCTAACATGCATTTACTCAACAAATGTAAGAGTCTTAATACGTGGCACTATTGTTTTAAGAAACATCACAGTATTTTGCACATGGTAGATTATTCAAGGAATAAGAGTCGTTCAAATAGTAGTATGTCACCACCATGCACAAGAATTTGTCCCTCAAAAAATTGAGTCAGCAAATGAGAATGTGTCGTCTACAGTGTGTGCTTCCCATTATGAGTCAAACGCAAAGAGTAATCAAAAGACTCATATTTTGTTATGCACCGCTATAATAAAAGTTCAAAATTATAAACAAGAATTTGTAAAATGTAGATGTTTGTTGGATACAGGTTCTCAAAGATCATTCATTTCTCGAGAATGTGTTAACAAATTAGGATAAAAAGTGAAACACAGTTCTATTTCTGTCTCATGTTTAGGAACATTTAATACTGTGAGTGATGGAGAAGTCGATTTATTATTCACTTCTCACTTCAAAAGTGATCTCAGAGTATCCACATCAGCGTTCGTAATGGACAAAATCACAGATAACATTCCCTATGTGTCTTTGCCTTCAAACATTTGCGATAACTTTAGTGATTTAATGTTAGCTGATCCATTATTTTATAAAACACAAAAAATTGATATTCTTTTTGGTGTAAATGTATTTATGCATTTAATGACTGGGGAACTTGTTAAACGTGAACCTAACCTTCCATTTGCCTTAAATTCGAGACTTGGGTGGATAATCTCAGGTACTACAAATTTTGAAACGCTAGCAAAGGATCCAGTACATGTAAATCATTTAAGTACAAAAACTGATGAGCTAATAAATTCATTTTGGGAATTACAAAAAATTCCAAATGTGCCACTTTTAACACTTGAAGAAAAACTTTGTGAAAAACTTTTTGAGAATTCTCATTTTAGAGAAAAATCAGGTCGCTATTCAGTCGCATTACCATTTAAACATGATCGAGATAGTCTAGGTGATTCTCGTCAAATGGCGTATAGAAGATTTCTTTATCTTGAGAAAAGATTAATATCTATGCCAGAAATTTATGATCAATATGTTCAATTTATGAAAGAATATTTAAATTTGAGGCATATGGATCTTATTTCAGAGATCATGGATTGGAGAATAAACATTATTACATCCCACACCATTTTGTCTTGAATAATTCTAGTTTAACTACCAAATTAAGAGTCGTTTCTGATGCGAGTGCTAAAACCACAACAGGTGTTTCTTTAAATGACACTCTAATGATAGGTCCTAATCACAAGGTGATTTAATTTGCATTTTATTCAGATTTAGATTTCATAATATTGCAATAACAGCTCATGTAAGAATGATGTATAGACAAGTAAAAATTCATGAAAAGGATAGAGATTTTCAGAGAATTTTATGGAGAGATAGTCCTGAAAATCCAATAGAAACTTATCGCTTAAATACAGTAACATATGGAACTGCGGTTGCACCATATCTTGCAACAAAATGTTTGAATCAGTTAGCAATGGATGAGGGTCTTAATTTTCCAAAAGCGAAGACTATAGTTTCGAGAGATTTTTATGTTGATGAAGTGTTAACCGGTGTTAAGAGTAGTCAGGAAGGTACGGAATTGATAAATGAATTGTAGAATATGCTAGGAAAAGGTGGTTTTGAGCTACATAAATGGTGCACAAATGAATTATCACTGTTGAAAAACGCTGAGTTTACAAACATATATAATGATAATATACATAATATAGTGGGCAATAAGGCCATAAAAGCTCTAGGAGTTGAATGGCATCCTCTTAATGATATGTTCAAATGCGATTTCAGTTATATAGATTATCAAAATGTCCCTACTAAAAGAATTATTTTGTCATATGTACCAACGCTTTTTAATCCACTAGGGTTGGATTGCACCTTTTGTAATTTTAACTAAAATTATTCTTCAGCAGCTGTGGAAATTACAATTATCATGGGATGATCCAGTACCAGAAATTATTAACCAAAAGTGGAAAATTTTGTGCCATGAAGTCAAACTCTTAAATTCCATATATATACCCAGAAAAGTCGTCTTGCCCAATTATTCTCGATGTGAACTTCATGGATTCTGCGACGTTTCAGAAAATGGTTATTCCGCCGTTATTTATGTTAAGATTTGTAATAACTCGAACATTGATGTGAAACTTTTAGCAGCAAAGACTCGAGTGGCACCCTTAAAGCCCATCACGATTCCAAGGCTCGAATTATGTTCTGCAGTATTACTGACACATTTAATACAAGCTGTTAAATCAGCATTACATTTAAAACCAGATTTAGTGCGCGCATGGAGTGATTCAAAAATTGTGTTGTCGTGGTTAACATCAGATCCTAAAAGATGGCAAGTATTAGAGCCAATAGAGTTGCAGAAATTCAATCCATATTACCAGCTGAAAATTGGAGCCATGTAGATGGAAAGGAAAATCCTGCTGATTGTGCATCTCGTGGATTATTTCCAGCAGAAATACTGTCTCATGAATTGTGGTGGAATGGACCACCATGGTTAAGAAGCAGTGAGGTTCCAGTGAATAAACCTATTCTCATAAATGAAGATTTACCAGAAGCACGGTAAACATCATCACTTGTAATTTCTGAAACTGCAAAGGAACTTGATATTATATCGAAAATATCCTCGTTTCCAATGTTGCAACGCATATTTGCATGGATATTGAGATTCATCTCCAACTCTAAGGTAACACGTCCAGAAAGAAATACATCCTTTTTATCAAGCAAAGAAATTCAAGCCGCAACATGTTGCATTATTAGAATAGTTCAACAGATGAACTTTAGTAAAAAAATCCACTGTTTAGAAACCGGAAAAGAATTACCTGGAAATAGCAGTCTCATTTGTTTGTGTCCTATTTTAGATGATGACAAAATATTGAGAGTCGGAGGGAGATTGAAAAATGCACAGCTGTCAGAGAATGAAAAACATCCAATCATAATTTGAGTTAACCCTTTGCGGCGTAGAGCAAATTTATTGCTGAAGTATTGAAATTAATGACTGACACCAGAATTTGAAAACAACTTTATTTGTAAATAAGAAAAAAGGCTATATTGAACGCATTCCATAAACCGTAACTTTTTTAACCTATATTCTGGCGCCAATGTGACGTTTGGGAATTAAAGTTAAGTGGTTTCATAGATATACCACCGCGCCGCAAGGTCTTAAAAGAAAAATAAGAAAGTTGAAAACATTGGATGATATTTTGATAAGAAATATACATTTCTATATTTTTCAACCGTTTAATATTTGATGCGATATTTTTTAATAATAAATAAATATAAGTTTAAAGAAACAGTAGAAAAAATACCAGTAGATTAAGATATTGTAAATATATGGGTAATTTTTGCTAATAAATTATAAACTTATAAGCAAATACATAGTCGAATTCGATGCTTTAGGTCTCACTTTCAAGAACAGCGATTTTTATGGGTTAAAATAGCTGACACTTCATACAATGTATTACATAGTATGAAGTAATGTCCCAACTGACTTCAGACTTTCCGTTTATATATTTATAATAGATTTTTATTTTAAGGTTAGTTTAAAAATACAATTATAAATAGTTTCAGATTATATAAAGGTACGTACAAACAATAAATACAATAAACCTTACTGGAGTGAAATGTTAGCCAGAGCCAGGAATTGAACCCGTTGCCACTGCGTTCCATGCTGTTGCTCTATTCACTCAGATACTCCAGCCGACACACGAGTCTGCAGTTTCTCACTAATAAACGAAATTGATAGTTTCGAAATGAATAATAAAATAACGAAATATAATTATATTAGAATTATAATTTTAATGAAATACAATTATGTTTCATTATTTTCATCTTCGTCAAACTGATTGATATACGTTATATCACACGAATAGAATTCATTTTCCAACCGATATTGTCCAGTTCCCCAGCGGAAACTAGGATCTCATGTTGAATATGGTAGCTAATAATGTATTTGCGCATTAATTTTCAACAAATACTTACATGACACTATTGCCCTTGTTCAATCACATCAAATACTAAAAATTCTGTTATATATTTAATCAAAGATTATTTTTCATAAAAAAAATGATAGCAAATGTAAGAATGATGCTCCCGCTACAAGATATGATACCTGTCCGCGAGCCAACGCTCTTCCAACCGAACTATTCTCGGTAGCTCCGGTCAGCACAATTAATTCAAACAATCTTTTAGTCAGTATCCCAGAGTGGTGAGAGGTCAGGGAAAAGTACTTTAAAAACAAGTTGAAAATTGCCAGTACCATAGGGTAAGTGTACCAGTAGTGGGCCATGTACCAAAAATGGACCACCAGTTTTCAAAGTTGAAAAACAATTTTTCTAGTCACCTCTGTCAAATAACAAACTAATTGCTCATTCGCTGGAACCCTTATCTGTTATGACGCAAAGGGACAACTTCAGTACTCATAGTCTTTGAGCTGGAAGGGTGTTTTTACAGACTATATGAAAAAAATAAAGAGAAGCTAAAATTATTTTATGTAATCATCAAAATTTCTAAATATGATTTCATTATTGTGTATATTTAAGTGTAGAAATGTAAAAAAAAATTATAACTTCTGTACATTATGCAATAAACTCAAGAATAGAGTGGCCCACTTCTAGGGGGCCCCTACTGGAGCATCAGAAATTTACTCTGCCCATTACTGGAGCATAGAGGAAGGTAACATTTTTTATTTTTCATTTTTTCTAGCGGATATGTTTTAAAAATTTGAATGTTTATTCAGATACATAAAGGTAAGGACTAGGCTTAATTTTTTTTTTTTAAATTCACTAATACTTTAATAATAATTAGATAAATGTCCTTAAGTGGCCCATTACTAGTGCATTTACCTTAATTTCCGGCGTATAATCTGCCGATCAAACAATTCGTTTTGGACTCAGAAATCTTATTTAATGATTGCAGACAAATATTTTTTCGGCGATCTAAAAAGTTACATTTCTTTTTTTTTAATCTGAATCGAAAAATAACTGTTTGATCCACGGATTATACGCAGGAAGTTATGGTATGTTATTAAAGCAAATACTTAAGCAATATAAATAGATTATGAAGACGAAATTATCTTTATCAAAATGCTCGTATTTAACACCGTTTTTTCCTTGACCACACGTTACCTTGTCACTATTGCAGTATTTCAAATATAAAAAATCGTAGAAAACCTGAGAGGGTCAAAATAATACAGTAAAACCTCTAAATAACGGACACCTCGGGAGCGCGGAAATTGTCCGTTATTCGGAGGTGTCCGCTATTGGGAGACAAGAGATATTAAAAAATTGCTATAAAATTCTTAATTTTTCATTAATGGGCTTTTATATGTCCTAAAATCTCTGTTTTATATTAATCACAATTTAAAATTATTTTTTGAAACAATAAAACTCAAATAAAACGGTGCATACCTTTATCAGCTGTTTATATGAAAAAATATGTTATAAAAGTTTGTTTTTGCTTTCGATTACATGTAATTTGTTCCTCAGTGGGAAGTTTTAACTCTGTCAGTAATTTTAATCCTTCTAAACAATCCTTTACTTACAAAAAAAAAGTGAAATTGCTTACTGTATTTTGCCGTCTTTTGGAAATTCTCGATATTGCAGGAAACACCTTCAGTTTTAGTATCTCTTTCATCATCACTAAAAGTACTCTTGTCGAAAATTCTGAAGCAGTATAATTGTATATAGCAATTGATTCTTCTTCAGTAACTCATCATCAATATTAATAAAAATTTTGGCAGTTTATTCACTCCTGATATATTTTATCAATTCACTTATTTCGCTTAATTCTTCATTTGTGTCGGAAATGTATGTTTAATTTTCTTTTAATGTAAAGCCTGCTTTTATGGAACATTGTCATGCACTTTCTGGTTTTATGTTTTTTACAGCTGAGGAAATCCAAATTATAGCATCGACAGCATTAACTAATTTTAGACACTTCTCATGTGTATTCATACAATCTAACTTTAAAAGAATGTAAAGTAGCAAAATCTTTCTATACCAGAATTTAAAATTGTATACTGATCAAGTGGCTTGCATACGTTTTACGTTATGCTTGGGATTATGTTTGGAAAAAGACACAATTTTAACATTATTGAATTTCAAATACTTTGGATGAGAACTTGCATTTACAGTACACTCTCTACATTTATCTGTGATCACAAAATTTGTGACACATTACCCTCATAAATTAATAGGCGTTTTACTTTTTTTCCATTTTTTTCTCTCATTAAAAATAATTTTTTCCTCTTTTATCGTCAAAATTTCTGTCCGCTATTCGGAATGTCCGTTATTCAGAGGTTAAACATACAAAAAGTTAGATTTTCGGAAAAGGGAATTGGAAAACTGTCTGCTAAATAGAGGTGTCCGTTATTCGGGAGTGTCCGTTATGGAGATTTTACTGTAGATGTTTTTTTTAATTTATTTTAGAAAAAAAAACATTCATACCGCAAAAATATAGGAGCAAATTATAAATACATGAAACTTGCATTTTTACACATAAGTCCAGCTAAAATTCTGTAATGTAATCATGTAACTAAGCTATCCACTTGGAGGCTTAGAAAGATTAGGTCAAAGAACATAGTCGCGGAATGTACTGTTGCCGAATTTAACCATGACATTTCATAGTATATTTTTCTAACCCGAAATTTTGAATTATTTGAAAACATCAACAGCGTGTCGGCTGTTGTATGTAGCAAGCAAATGGCACACCGGACGAATAAAACAATTGATTTCTGGCTTAGAAGTAATGGAAAAACATCTTGGTTGGACTTTGAGGGGGGGGTTGGGGAATTGACATTTTTAACATAATACATAGCACAAACAGCGTCATGTTACTTCATGTAAATGATGCAAAAGTTTCAGATTTAAGGCTGTTAGACACACTTGGAATTCGCGATTTTGGGGAAAGCGGAAACAGACAAGAAATCGCAAAAGTAACTGAAGAGCATTTCAACAGAAATATAAAAATAGATGCAGAAGGAAGGTATGAAGTTTCCCTCCCATGGAATGAAACCCATCCTGGTAGGAAAATTACTGAACGACCATTAAAAGTTGTGTTGAATCAGTAAAAAAAACAGGAACATTAGTAGAGTATGAAGAATTAAAAGAATGGATAGAAGAGGGTGTTATTGAAGAAGTTAAGAATACCTGTAATGATGAAAGTGAGCACTACTTGCCACATAGAGCTGTGATTAAAGAAAATTCTACCAAAAGAGTTAGACCAGTCTTTGATGGTTCAGCAAGACAAAAAGATTCACCTTCAATCAATGACTGTTTAAATAAAGATCCAAATAGAATATAACTAGGCATGAGATTTTTCCGCGTTTTTACATACCAGTATAACATGAGAGAAAATATTGTTCCGTTCAATCGCAGCATTTTTCAATTGCGTAAAATAACATTTTCTCTAAGATTACACTGGTGGGTAAAAACGTCGTTAATTCTCATCCCTAAGTAAAACTCATTCGGAGTACATTGAATAAATTTCGGCTAGAGAAAATAGGCGTTATCGCGGATATTCGATATTTCTGCAAATAGGTTTAAGGGGGCTCAAAGGTTGATCGATACGGAAAAACATGAAAACAGAGCTCTCGCTTCCAGTCCATATAAAAACAGAAGTATTCAATGTAATTAATTTAAACTTTCTGATATTTTAAAGGTATGTTTGTAGTCTTATAAAATTATAAATTGAAGTACTTCAATGTAATATATTAAGAAATATAGTAAAATTTATGTAACACAATTTACGAAAAAAATTATGTGTTATATCACCAACACCAAGATATCTTAACGTTGAATTGACATAAGAACCTAATTTTTGCTTTAAAATGATCCGGAAACTTTGATGTATAAAATGAATTAAGGATATAACTATCACTCAAAAACAACATTATTAAAAAAACTCTCGAATTTGAAAATTAAAAAAACTCCTAAAAAATACGACTTTTTTTCATTAAAAATAATCAAAATATTAAACTATCTAAACTATATTAATTCATTCTATACATAATGATACGCATGCAAAAAAAAAAAAAAAAAAAAAAAAGCCATTCCATCAAATAATTTTTTTTTAATCTTGGTGTTAGTCGTCAAAAATCAAGTTTTGAGAAAACGCGACTTAAAGTTGAAATTATATGGGTGCAAATATTTTTATGCGGTTTTTTGCATTGAGTTCAGATTTAATTGAATAATAAAACTAGATCATTTAAAAACTCGATTTTTTGAAAAGTTTTCAACCCCTGAGCCCCCTTAAATGAGCGAGATAAAATTTAATTTAAAATTTAATCAGAATCTATTTATCGCAGGGTCTAACAGAATATTATGTTTCATGAAATTCTGTGTATTAGTTTTTAAGATATAACTATAGCAGAAATCTCGGAAAAATGCAGCATAGCAGTGCCATCTCTCCGGATATTTTCACCAAAATACAATCAGCCTATATATATGCCAAGGTTTAGCAGATTATGAAGTTTGATTAAATTCAGTGCATTAGTTCTTGAGATATAACTGACGCCGGTATAGGAAAAATCATGGCATATCAGTTGTCCACTGTTCGGCGATTTGCACCAAAACAAAATCAGCGTCTATATATGCCAAATTTTAACACAATAGGAAGTTTGATGAAATTTGGTGCATTAGTTCATGAAATATAGCTATCGCACAATTCTGGAAAAATGCGGCTTGCCAGAACTAACTGTTGGGCGATTTTCAACAGAAACTAATCAGACAAAACTAATCTTACTCAAAAATTTGAACAAAAACTAATCAGACAAACCTAATCTGAATCAAAAATTTGAAAAAAAAAAAAAAAAAAAAAAAAACTAATCAGACAAAATCATTTCGTCTTTTTGGCGGCTCATGTGTTTTAAGTTTCCCCTTCTCTATCTTACTCCTTGGATTCTTCGCACCTTAAGTAGAATGTATATCGGTCACACGTCCCCAAGGATTAAAGCCATATAGCGCAACAACTTTTTGCTATTACAGTTTTAAAGATTTTATCTCAGATTCCAATTAAAAGAAACCAACCTTATTCTTTCAGATTGTGCACGAAATACCATAACTATTAAAAAAGATGTATTATGGGTATTGATTTTGTTATTTAAAATTATAATACCTACAATGTATCAACAGGAATGAATCTGAACACTCAAGCTCTTCTATTTATCCTATTTCCGAATATATGGCTATTGCCTCGCGGCTTCCGAACAAATTTTAATTATTTAACGCTCTGTCAGTCCTGTAAAGTTGTTTTTCTCAATTTTGCTTTAAACATTCCTTCAATATTATATAAAAAAGTAATTACAAATATGAATGCATATAAATCATTGTTAAATGCATAAAAAATCCTTTAAATCAGCAGAATCATATTATTTTAAAAATTGCTTACATTGCAGTGAAGCCTGGAGCTTAGTGAAATTATTAAATTGGACTTGTCAGTCAGAGGGTTAACGCAACTACATGTGTCGATAATAATAATTAAGTTTATAATAAGTTTTAAAATTTTGTGTATTTAAAAAAGGGAAAAAAAGGTATTAAAAATATGAATATACAATGATTATTTGCAAATTTTAGCTATTTTTACTCATTCACTACGGTATATTTTTGCAATATCTGGGTTTTGAATCAGTTGTGATTACCCCCACCCCAACCAACCATTTTTTTTCATCGCAAAATGCTCAGCGCATGAGAAACCCCTAAAGAGCGCTGGAACGGTATGATTATTGCAATAAACGGACTCATTATGCTCGCACAAAATCAGCTCTACGATCGCCCCCCCCCCCCCAAAAAAAAAAAAAAAAAAAACAAGACCAAGGTGCACGAAAAAAATTTGAATATGACAGAGACAAAATACTAATCGCGGAACATCATTTACCAGATAATCAGCTTAGAAAACGGATAAAAAGTAGGGTGAGAATGTTAGATCTTCAGTCAGAGCTCGCAGATGCCAACAAAATGACTCCGTTCGTGGTGAGTTGGTAAAACTATTATCAAAATGAGATGAATGCTGCGAAAACCTGACGCATTTACTGTCAAAACTATCGCCAAGTACGTGGCCTATGCATTTCACAAGCTCTTCGTGATTTAGTAATCAAATTCGAAGAAATTGGCTGCATCTGCGATAGTCTGCGACCCGGACGACCAACTGTTCCTGGGGATACTGTTATTGAAATGCATCACATAGTGACCAGAGGACGCATGCAAACTAACAAAAGGTGCATCTTGTGTATTTTATATACGAAAATCAACGGTTTTAAAGAATTACTTAAAAACCATTTTAAAGTATTATTAAAATATTACCGTAGTATTGCGGATTACTGTGCTCTCTAATTCGCATGTTTTTTTTTTTTTACCGGTACCAGCGCACCCAGATATTGGAAATGAGAGATCATCAACAACATATAGACTTTGTTAACGAATTTCTTATACAATATGATGGAAATAACGATCGGCCTCATCGCATATTATGAAAGGACGAGGCACATTTCACCATAACTGGTAACGTGAATGGCCTCCGCGATTCCCCGACTTCACTCCTATGGATTTCAGGTTCTGGGGATATTTAAAATCTAGAGTGTACATGTGCAATCCGCAAACTTCGCCGGATTTGAAAGATTGGATCAGACGTGAGATTGCTAACATTCCTCATGCGATGTAACGTTCGGCTGTATTTTCCACAGTCCCCACCATGCAATGTGTAATTGCTTGTGATGGCACCCATGTGGAGAATGTGTAATCAAAATAAAAATTTTCTTTTCTCCGATCTCTGTTGTAATCAGAGATTAGTGTACTGAGTCTGTGTCATATGCAAATTTACTTCTTGCGCCCCAATCGTGTTTTTTATGGGGGGGGGGGGGATTTCGCAGAACAGCTTTTTGTGCGTGCATAACGTGTCCGTTTCTTGCTATAACCATACCGTTCAAACTGTCTTTAGGGTTTTCGCATGCGCTGAGTATTTTGAGATGAAAGAAAATGGGTGTTGCCGTTGGAAAATTTCGAGTTTCTGTAAATATAATCATAACGTTAGCGCCATTTTGTTGCCATTCACAGAATCTCGAGCTCATACCTCTGAATAGTTATATCTGAAATTTCACCTCGATCAGTTGAACGGATTGGGCGCTAGAGCTCCATATACCGGCAAAGTTTTTTTATGACCACCATGTACTATTTTACATAAATATTGAAGAATTAATCCAGGCATCGAATATTATTTGAGATTTCCAAATAAATATATTTTGTGTCACTAAAAACACTTAGAAACTATTTGTTTATGTACACCGGAAAAATTATGGAGACAATGCAAAATATACTATGCATTTGTGACGAGCATCCATATCCTTTGCTTTTTAAGTTTCAAAGAATCATTCTAGCATGCTGTCTCCATGAATGGCATGCTAAATAAAGTACGTAATTGTGTTAGAAATGTTTGTGACTTCCACGACAATAGGTCTTTCAATTCGCATACGGGTGGTTTTGAAATATTATGCTTTTTAGGTGCGTTCATAATTATATAAATGCGTAGCCCCTACAGTCGTCCGTCGACTAAAACTACTCAACCGAATCGCATGAAATTTAAAATATATAATTCTTGCATAATTTTATCGAATCATTTCAAATTTTATGAAAATCGGATGAATAGTTTAATTATAGGAGCAATCAAAAGCTTTCTGTTACAATACGGTCAATGGAAAAAATAGTTTCAAGTGAATTATAATTATATCATGTTCTTTCGAACATAATAGAATTGATATGCATCTATGAAGTACATACTAAAAAATACATTCTGCACAATCAGTGGTACAAAGAATATTTGTTATTAATTTACAGAGCCACACAAATTTATTTGATTACACAACAGTATAGGCAGAAACACTGTTTGGAGCACGTTTTGATTCTATAAAACATTTTACATTATCAGAAATTAATTTCGTTGCTGAGGTTTACTACAAGTTACTTCCTGTATAATAGAAAGCAGATAGTATCTACAGGGAAAATCAAAAGCATTCTGTAAAATTATTGTCGATGGAAATAAATAGTTTCAAGTGTATTTTAATGAGGTTTTTCTTTTTGGAAAATAATAAAATTCATATGCATCTATGAAGTATATACTAAAAATTGTCTGCACAATCTGTGTGCAAAGAACATTTGTTATTAACTTATAAGGCCACGCAAAAGTATTCCACTACATATTGGTATAGGGGAAAGCATTATTTGGAACGCGTTTTAATACTATAAAATTATTTCGTATTTTATTAAATTAATATTGACAATCAAAAACATTCCGTTACATTATGGTCAATGGGGAAAAAAGATTCGAATGAATTTTAACGGTGTTATATTCTTTTGAACATGATAGAGTGGCCGAGAGGTTCTGACCTCTGACCAGTGGCCGAGAGGTTCTGACCAGTCAACTGGTAGACGACAAGTGCTGGGTTTGAACCCAATCGCGGCCGTCGGCCTAATCGTTCGGACTTTTCCGTGGTTTTCTTCGAACCTTGGATTTTCTTGCGTGAAACGGATTAGGTTCCATTAGAATGACTCCCGCGGAGGAAATCCACCCCCTTAAGGGCCTGTATCCTTCGTGTAGATAATCGGCCGTCGTATAATAAACCAAACTAAGCCAATCGAACATAATCGAATTGATATGCATCTATGAAATATATACTAAAAAATCCCTACGTGCTGACAGGGCTGTGTGCACAACCTGTGCTGCGAAGACTATTTGTTATTAATTTACAGGAACACACAAAAGTATTCCATTATATATTGGTACGGGGGGGATGGAAACATTTCGGAAAGTGTTTTAATACTATAAAAATATTTCACACTTTAGAAATTATTATACGTTGCTAAGATTTATTACAAGATACCTCCTGTATAATAATAAGCAGGTAGAATTTACAGGGACGCACAAAAATCTTTGGCCCCTGTACAGTATCCGATATACAGAATACTGTTACACTAAAAGAATTTGTTTAGTACCATTCGATTCAGCATGAAAAAATACATTAAAATATATTATCCGATGAAAAATAACTACAAACTTATGCTGTGTAATACGAAATACAGACTTTCTTTAATATATATAGATAAGGATTGAAAATTTCAGGTTTTTGCGCCGAAGACATCGCCAAATTAAGAAAATGTGTAATATCTCACAAACTACTGGTTTTAAAAAAGTTTCCTTAGGGCAATTCGATTCAGCATGAAAAAATACACTAAAATATGTTATCAGTTGAAAAATAACTACAAAAGCCGATTTTTAAGGAATTTTTTAAAAGTTCGTTTTTTACTTTACCCCCCCCCCCCTCCTTTAGGGGTGGAATATTCGAAAATCCCTTCTTAGCGGCACTCGATTTTATCCGAATTTTCAAGATTTTTGGTTCGGTAAATTTTTTGTGCTATGATTAATACGAAATCCAGACATTCTTTATATATATAGATAAGGATTGAAAATTTCAGCTTTTTACGCCGAAGACATCGCCAAATTAGGAAAATGTAAAGTATCTCACGAACTAATGGTTTTAAAAGAATTTGCTTAGTGCCATTCGTTTCAGCATGAAAAAATACATTAAAATATATTATCAGTTGAAAAATAACTACAGAAGCATATTTTTAAGAATTTTTTTAAAAGTTCGTTCTTTTTCTTACCCCCCCCCCCTTAGGGGGTGGAATATTCGAAAATATGCTTCTTTTTGATGCCATTATTTTTGAATAGCAGTGTTCGTCTAATTTAATTTATTTATCTGTCAAGTAGAAGAAGAAGAAGATTACTATTCAAAAGAAGTTGTTCTCAAAAATAGGTATTTTTTCACGTTGTAAGTTAATCCTGAAATCCAAATTTGCAAAAAATATGTTAGAAAATATGCTATAAATATTTTCAATGAAAAATTCCCTTACTTGTCACCGTCCCAAATCTATGAAAATGCATAATTTAATGTCAAATACAAAATGGAAGATTGCCTCTTGATATTCTAATAAGATTTTATTTATCAGAAAGTTTGTACTCAAATAAACATTAGCAAAAGAAATTGCAATGATATATTTTCGTATATTACAAAAGAAATTTCAGTGTTTTATGTTTAACATTTATAGAGGCGTCTATATTAATGATTTTGAAAACTCATGCGATATACATTGCATTTTCAAAATAATTCACAGTTTTACACTGCTGAATGCAGAATACAAAAACAATCGTCAACAAATATCCGGAGAAATAATCAGCTGCTTAATATGCTCAGTTTATAATTTTTTTATTCTATACCCATTTCTAAACTTTAACTTAGTTTTATAATACTGCAATCTTACAAAACATAGCAGGGTTGTAACGCAAAACCTTTTTATATAATTTTTAAAATCTTACTTAAATCTCTTATCTCATAATCTAACTTTTTTTCTCGCCGGCTTCATTATACCGTATATACGGTAACGCAAACTCAACAGATTCCTCGGGGATTAATTTTCATTATTTCTTGGCATAATTTGAGTTAAAAAATATACAGCGACAAATAGCGAAACAACTTTCTTAAAGAACTTTATCCACTCTAGGAGAAGCCATTCAAATTCTTCTGTAGTATTAAATCTCTTTCTAATTGTCTGCTACGACTACTTAGCAGTTCCGTCGTTAAATAAATTCTGCACAATGTTTAATAGTTAAAAATGTACATATATTTTCATTAACTTTTTGGCTACTCTAATGTGCTTAAAGTCAGTCTTAAAGTCTACTCTAACCTGCTTGATAATACCAAAAGGAGATGGTCGAAAGAATTGTAATTTTAATTTATTTTATTTCCTGCGATACTTTTTCTGGTGCAGATTTTTATTTTTATTTTTAATGTACGAAGAAAATGATACATGATTTTTATTTTATTACCGTAAGATTACCATTATAAACAAAAATTACTCTTTATACTTTATTGAATACAGTAATAGTTTAAAAATCACCACACCCCACAGCAACACCTGGTGTAAGGAATCAAGTCATTTTTTTCGGGAAAATCTATTTGCATGTTGTTGAAGAATATTCATTGTAATAGAAATCGTTTTAAACCATTCACGATAATTTCTAGGATTAAATCTTTTGATATCTAGGTTTTAAAACGGTAACAATACATTCCTCTTTTGAAAGTCATTGATAAAGTGATAGATGTAGATAGCTTTCTCAAGTTTATGCATCATCTAATATCTTTAGGTGTACAGATTTCAAACAAAATGTCTTACAATCTAAAACTCATTTGGAAAACATGACACAAATTCATTTTTTGCAAAGCACGCTTCTAATGAATAATGTTTTATTAAAAAAAGACGATAATTATCATTTCTCGTCGCTAATGTGTTAACAGGAAGGGAAAATATGAAGAATCTTCAATTTATTTAATGATTCCGTGATTAAATAAAACATTATTTTGTAATATTTTAACGATAGATTTGCAACAAGAAACGCAAAAAAAAAAAAATGAATTAGAAAAATTTATTTTTTTCAAATTATATAAACTGAATAGATGCCGACCCAAATGTCACAGGAGTGTACGAGGTAGATACAACTCATTTTAAAATACTCGGGTATTTCTTCTGGAAGAGTTTTTTGCAAATATACATTTTTAAACTTTCGAAATGGTATTTTGTGTTTTTGCTGAAATATCTAAACGTAACAGCATTGCATTTTTAAAAATTGTAAGTGCGATTTTTGTTATTTTGGTTAGAGTTGAAAACCGTGTATTAAGAACACTTTAAAAAACTGAGTAAAAGTTTTGAATGATTATTAAAATTTAGATTCAGAAGAAGATTTAAGAAGAAGTAATTTTACTTTTCATCGAAAACACTGGACACATTACCTAATAGGATATTTTATAAATCGATCTGTGATATTTATTTTTATCAATGATCTCATTTTCTTAATGAAAATTGCTAATTAATGAAATCACGTTTTCGAAAAATGTTTACACTTGGGTATTTCCATGAGCACAAGTCATGTAAGTCACATTTCTATTAGAGCTAAATTGTTGGCCACCGTTATTTTCGAAAGGTTTGCATGTCCTTATACAATTCATGAAATATGTCTGATAAAATAAGTCACATTTTTCCGTTCTAAAATACTGGTATCCAAAATCGTAGTATGTGACTTACACGGCATGTGCTCATGGAATTACTCATTTATGACCAGTCCGAATTTGGATTATAGGGTTTATAATTTTCAAGCACTTTCAAGTACATTTTACCAGAATTTTTGTTGAGTAATATTTGACTTATTTACTTAAAAAACTATCATCAGATGTAGCGACCACTATTTTACAAAAATTCTAGTAATAAAATACTCAAACGCATGTGGGTGCCATGATGCTTACGGACCCCGCATTGGACAAATTAGCATCCAAAAGACTGCGCATGGGATTTCTTTTCAAATGTACGAGTATGTATTATGAAAGAGGTGCTTTAAATAAATGTTTCTATTTTCTAAAAATGTACAAAGATTCATTCTTCTAGTCTTTTGGAGATCATGAAACTTATTGAAAACCTATTGGAAATGTGCTAATGAGTATTAATTACAGGTGAGTATTCCTCACCCAAAATAACTAACAAAATTCAGTTTTCAACATCTTAAAGTAGACGTTCAATGCCGAGCAGTAAGTTTATAACAATAAGTATACCAGTGCTTTCGTTAAGCTCGGGCACCTCACATTTCTTCGCGTACTTTGAAAGGTGCCATTATTTATGCATGATGTATTACAGAACAATAATGTCTCATTCTAATGCAGGATAAGGTGGCTAATTTAGCCTCTTTTTTATAAGAAATTTTGAATTCATAACGAGAATTCTGAATTAATATATTTTACTTAACTTTTACTTAACTTATCTTTTACTTATTCTAGAGTTTTAAAAGATCACTTTCACGCAAACGTTAACCCCTTAAATGATTTGTGCGTTCGCTGTTCGAGCAAGACACAATTGCATAGTTCATCATTTAAAGCTTTTTGACACCACAATTTTTTAATGGAATGACATATTATTCAAAGGTAGAAATGTTTAAAATAAATATTACGAATATTTCCTCTTAAAAAAGGTGGTATAAACCCATATTTACAATTTATTGCACGTAATAAAAGGAACCAGTTAATGGGTTAATGCGCATAAAGCAACACGATAATTTTTTAAAGAAAAATGGAAATAGAAACGTTTAACCATGATTTAATGGGAAAGCATGAGTGATTTTTTTGTCATTGGCTTAGAATTTTTGTAAACATTTCTTAATTTATTAGTATACGTAGTTTTTTTCTGACCATTAAAAAATACTAGAAAGGCACGTCCCTGGCGATACGCCCGTTTGCATTAATCTTACTGTAACATTTTATATTTGATTTTAATTTATGTTCTACTAAAAAAAGTTTTAGTCCCAGAAAAAAAATTGCTTGTCATAAATCATGATTATAATCTCTTTCGGGTAGTTTCTGTATAAGGGATATTAAAGCGCACATATTTCCCATAGGATTCCATAGGACCATGTCGTCCCTAAAGAAGTTAAGATTTTTTTTTTTTTTTCGTTTTCATCTAAACATCTGAGGAGATCACTTAGGCACATGAAGAAATACAAGACAGTTAAAAATGCACACATGCTATTTCAAATTTTTAATAAACATAATTTGTTATTTAATTTTTATGGTATACAAGGTAGAACCCGTCGAATTTCAACGAAAGGAAATGTTTAAGAAGGAGCTGCTTCATTGATTTATAATAAACATGTTAAAATCTAAAATAACAATACAAACAGTAAAAGGACCAATATTAGACATGACTTTTTTTTTTATTCATAGCTATGTTTAATTGCCCTACAGGAAAAAATAATCAAAAGTTGATGCTGATCGTGTAAGCATGTACAACTTGTATGTAAAAGTTAATATTAATCACAATGATAAATTTAACAAATTTTTTACTTTTAACCCTTTTCGGTACGGGCAAAATCTGTAGTGAAATGAGAAATTATCGACTGACACCGGAATTCACAAACGAATTTTTTAGATACTTTGAAATCCCTAATTTAAGCTTTTATTGTAAAAGCAAAATTTTAGTAAAATATTACTGGTGCCGTTTGCAAGTTTGGAAATACAATTAGGCATCTCAGACCCGGAACAGTGTTCCGGAAAGGGTTAACCCTTTAACGTTCATTGGTTTCGCCACGAAACCACAAAATTTTAATTCCGATATGCAACACTGACACCGGTATTTTTATCTAAAAACATACCTTTTATTATTTATGTGAAAAATCACGTTTTCTTATTTAGAAATATACTTGTTCTTAATTACCGGTGTCATTCATTTATTTCGACATCTTAGCAATGAAAATGCTTTGATCGTTAAAGGGTTAAACTCAAAAATGCCGTACATTGGAATTAAGGACGCACGGGTATAGAACTCATTATTGTGACCGTAACGCGTCAAGGAAGAATACTTTCTTTCGTTCACATGCTGTTATCATGACGTTTACTTATTCCATTACCTATTATAACAGAACCAACTCAAATGCTTAATATCTATGATGTTGACTCCATATTTTTTCCGGTGTATTTAAAAAAAAAAAAATTAATATATTTTAGTGAAAAAAATTCGATTTGTATGAATATCATAAATGCAGAGATAGGATTGCTCATAATTTTTCACACCAGTATAATCTAAGAGATAATATTATTTTAATTTATTCGAAGAACAGTGTAATTTAGCCCATATAAATAACCATGTAAATAATATTTGAGGTATGCATTACCTTTAAAGATCACTGAATATTTAAGTAAATAATAGGTAATTCCGTTAATTCACCGAAGTTCTTGAAGGTGAATTTTTAACTGCGCTATATACGTTTAAGTAAGCTAACGGTTAGCATAGTACACAATGTACACACAAATGTATAGGTCATATACAGGATTGCACAAAACATTTCAGATATTTGTCGGACTATCTATGTTTATAAGCAAGAAACGTGCCTATGCGTAACACTGGTGTCATTTTGACGGTGACAACAACAAATTATTAAATTTAATATTTATTCACTTATATTAGAATTTTTAAACTTCTAAGTACTGGACAGTTTTCATTTTTACACCGTCGAATAGGTAAAAAATGTACCTTCAAATACAGTTTTTTTGAAAACCGTATCCCTATTAATTCAGTTTTTATTGTTTTTTAAACAAATTTTCGAGTCAATAAAATCAATACTTTTTTACTTAAATTAATATAAATCGCTCATGAATCAATTCCAACTTGTATTTCAAAATTAGAATAAAACATTTATCCATCAACAAACAAGACATAATATAAATATAACACCAATGCAGAGTTTCCGTCATCTGACTTTTTTGTACTACAGAAATTTTACCTTTTAAAATCACCGTAGTCTGCCAAAAGTCAAAAGTTTCTATTAAAATTTTTTTGGTGCAAAGAAACGGAAGAGTTGAAAGCTATGCTAAAGTCAGACATATAATCTGATTTTGCGCTTAATCCATTGAAATGAACAGAATCAAGAAGACCGATTATAAATAGTAATCTTTGGAGCCTTCTACTGCTTTAATACTGAGGTGATGCCAATAACAATGCATTGCTTTTACTATGTTGCAAAAGTTTCTATTAAAATTTTTTTGGTGCAAAGAAACGGAAGAGTTGAAAGCTATGCTAAAGTCAGACATATAATCTGATTTTGCGCTTAATCCATTGAAATGAACAGAATCAAGAAGACCGATTATAAATAGTAATCTTTGGAGCCTTCTACTGCTTTAATACTGAGGTGATGCCAATAACAATGCATTGCTTTTACTATGTTGCAAAACTTCACTTCAACGCATTATTGGAATGATTGTGATTTTTAGTATTGCTGATGAGCATTCCAAAAAAATAATTGAATGCATAACCTATTAGAGGCAATCAAGTAAAAAAAGGTAAATTCGTGCTTTACTCTACCAAAAGTTCAAATATTATTTATTTTATCCCGCATGTTAATCTTAACTGATATATGTGTCGTCTTTATGCGAAAAATAAACTCTCGTAAGTAGTTGAACTTTTAAAGAGGCCACAATTTAGAACAGACAACGAAATCCTTACGTATGTATGTACAATTTATACTTACGCTCTGTTCATTTGCATCCCCGATTGCATGCTTAATCGTACACCTGATGCCATCTCGAAACTTAGTCAGACAATATGGAAAAAAATACGTATCATCTTTTGTTTCCATATATTCCACTGACATCCATTAAAGTCCTTATGAGTCCTTATAAGTTGTTCCATGTAACAACTTATAAGTGAGCTTTCGTCATCATTCATTTTTGGGAATAATATTAGGTGAATGAAAAGAGGTACAGCATGTTTTTGCTCGTTATGACTAAACAAAATGTTATGTCCCTAGGTTATGTTGAATTGATGATATGAATGGGGGAAAAATAGGTGTTTATGGATAGAAATAAAATAAGGAGAAGTGTTTCAAAGAATATTAATTTTTATTAATAGGGTAATACTCTGTTATCCCGTCGACCAATTTCGCCAAATAATACAAATCGCTAAACTAATAGCCAAATTATACATATTGACATAATTCTTATTTTAAATAACGAAAAAACAAATAATTAGTGGAATATTAATAAAAAGTCGAAATAAAAATCACTTGATGACATTTTAAACACGTGAATTATTTAGTATTTAATGTTATTAAATGTGACATTCACGATCATTCATTATTGGCATTTAATCTTCTAGTTTGGCGATAATTTTTTGGTCGACGGGATAACCTAGTAGTACCTAAATTAGAATGCAACATTAACAAGTCAACTATATTGGGAAAATTATTAATGTAAACCATTCAATTAATTAATGAGTTTGAGGTATATTTAATTAACTAAATGAAATAAAATAGCAGTCAAATTTTAAACTTTATGATATCACTAAAAATAACAGAAACAATGGAACAATAGAACAATTTAGGATTATGGAAGTCGCGTTAACAACGAAGAAAGAAGCATTCATCATTAAGAAGACTAAAATAATTTCGTGCATGCATATGAGGGTATCTATCGCCGAGCGGGTGAAACGTTTTAATCCTTTAATTCCCATGATGGGACACGTTCCAGAAATTATGTAATTCAGAAAATCAGACTTTACAGCAGAAAGTTTCAATGGCTAATTTCGGTTTATTTAAATTCGGAATGTCTGTTAGCCAATATTACTATTTCAATTTTCTGCTGGGAATCAGGATATAAGAATTAAAATATTTCAAAATATCTCGGGCGCTTTGGGATCAACAGGGTTAAACAAACCACCCTTTATTTTGCTAGTTGTAACTGAAATCTGCAAGATTACTTGACCACACTCAGACATAATTCAACTTCAGTGAAAAACTGCAAATACATAATTTCTTTTACATTTATTCTATACATTTTGCGGTGCGCGTTAAAATACAGACATTTACAATTTCTGGTACACAAAATTAATTAGTGTTGAAATAACAAATATTACAGGATAGTCTACGTTAATTGTGGATAAATTAAATATATTATTGTTTACTAGATGTGTTGTTGTCTACCTTTCTCGTTGAAAATATGCGGCAACCAAAGATTTTCGTTATTTGCTTGTCCATATTGCGAAACTTGATGTAAGAAATCTCTTTACAACTTATTTTAAATGATATGTCAGTTAAAAGAGAAAGACGGTTACAGCAAAGTTGTCGTTTCATAGTCACTGGTGTATAGCTCCAAAATTAACAGGCTTTTAAAACTATTTTATAAAACTCGTCACTGCTGTGATTAGAACAATCCATGAGCGTAAGAAACGGAAAACAATAATGAATTAATCTATGCATTTTTTTTTCCTGTCTTATGCGAGAAATTTCAATAATTTGTTTCGAGGTGTATTCATTTTAAGTTATCCGCACACCTTCGGAGATGATTGTTTGAAACTTTTGAGATTTTTTTTTTTTTTTTTTTTTTTTGTTATTCGTTTTTACGATGACATTTACATTTAAACTTTGAAACAAAATATAAAAATTTTAGCAGTTACCCAGAAATATTTTTAAGAGAAAAATATTCAACTTTATGTCAAAAATTGACATTTTTGCAAAACCTGATAACTATAAAATGAAACATGATATTTTGTAAATTGCATAATAAACAGAATAACTTTCTCTAAGACTCAGGCTATACACATTATAATCGCATCTCTATCTCAGGTATGATATGGCAGCTAACCCCTTCGCGACGGAAAGCTTTTACGAAATTTTTAATGTTTGTCACCGGTTTTTAAAAGCAGAAATCTGTGCCTTATTAAATTGAAACAATTCTCCGGTTAAATAAGGCAAATTTTACAGTAAAATTTTACTGATGGAGATTAACAAGGATTCTTAAGACTTTCTGCGGCATGTATACGTGTCGCTCGTCCCCAATAGGTTAAAGTACTACAGTAATGAAAAATTCGCAAAATATTTCTCATATATAAAAAACTATCCTTTTTTACAATGTAGAAACGAACATATACGAACTGCATATACGTCGATCCCACATATATGTCGAACCCCTACCCTTTTCCGATCAAGAGATTTGATTAAAAAAAAAATCACATGGAAAAGAAAAGAATGTACTAAATGGGGATGCACCAAATAGAGTCATTTCATAGTAACTTACGTTACATTTAGAACAATTTACTGGATTAATTTTAGTCATACAACACTAAAAAATATTGAAATGTAAAATTAAAATGATTTGTCAATGAAACCTATCTAAGGGTAATTTGGATGAAAATTACCTAAAAAATAATAATGAAAATCATACTTTATATCAGCGGTTCCCAATCCATGGGTCGCGACATACTGGTGGCCCGCGGCAGTCGTTTTGGTGGGTCGCGGAACAACCGAGTTTGTCATCAAAATATATCTTTTATTTTATCTATTTAAAAAGATATGAGAATTTCAACAGGAAATAATATTTTAAGGAGAAATCCTTTATTTAATTTTAGATCAATATACGAACAGAATATTCAGAATTATTTAAATCAACTTCGAGGTCCTTGATGACCTCGTGCTTATCAGAACATGATTTTTCTACTTTGCTGTTTTGGAAAAACAAGTACTGAGACAAACTGAGTGTTAATACATGTCCCCACATTGGTAAATATCAGTACTAGAAATCTGCTTCGTTATAAAGTTATGTTTTCAGAATAATTACACATGTTTTTACCTATCTTTGTAGTTTGTTCATTGATCTAATTACTATTCACTTACACACATTGTGATAATCGATTCTTGTTTTTGTTAACACTAGAACCGCCGGGTATTTTACTCAAGTTTTATAAAATGTGTTTCCCACCAGAATATTAATTTTAAACCATTTATCTTATTTAATTAACCTATTTTTCTGATACATACATTTAATGTATCTTATGAAGAAAATTCTGGTTGGAATCGACTACTATCAATCTTGCAGGGGTCATTTTGACCCCTAATGGCGTTTCTAGTGTTAATAATGTATTTTCCATACGAAAATTTGCGTTTTTCGTAGGATAGGATAGCCGAGCGTATAGAAATCGTAAAAAAATTGCTATACTGATATACAACTTTATCTTTGGTGGGTCTTAAAATTTCTTTTTATTGAAAGATGGGTCGCGAAAATTTTTTTCTTTGAGAGGTGGGTCGCGTACCAAGAAAGTTTGGGAACCGGTGTTTTATATGATAACTTACATTCCTTTTTCTGTAATGGCAGTTACCATAGTAAATAAAACTACCTAAATTTAAGAAATAACATTAAAATTATTCAATTTTCATCTAAATCGGCCTTTGAAAAAGTTTAATTATCAAACCATGTCAAATTTACATTTTGAATAATTTTTTGTGTGTATTATATTACTAAAAATACTGAAAATAGTTAAAAATGTAACATGAGTTACCATGAAATGACCGTACTAAATATACACGAAATTTCACTTCTATCTCAATTTGTTCGGGAGATATAGCGTTTACAGACAGGGCAAACAAACGGATGGCGATTTTTTTTCCTTTAAAAATATGATTTTCGTATTCTTCAGTGTCTGAACTGTGTAAATCCTTCAAAAAATGTTTTCGATTTTCAAAACGATGAAAAGAGTTTACTTATTTTATACTACATATGATGGATAACTAAAACTATTATGTTGTGACCATCACAAAACTTTCTTCTATTTAAATCGCGTCAATTAAACCATATCTGAAGTTTGGTTAAATTCTGTGAATTAGTTCTTGAGATACAGCTATCGTGAAAATCATGAAAAACGTAACATAGCAGCGCCACCTGTTGTGAGGTTTATATCAAAATGTAATCATCGTCTATATATTCTATATATTCTAGTGTAACAGAATCTGTAATTTGATGAAGTTCTCTGCATTATTTCTTGAGATATAGCTATCGCAAAAATCGTTCAAAATGTAGCATGGCAGCGCCACCTATTGGGCAGTTCACACCAAAACCTTATCAGTGTATCTCAAGGTATTACGGAATCTGAAGTTTGGTGAAACTCTGTTCATTAGTTCTTGAGATATAGCTATCATGAAAATCTTGAAAGACGTGCCATAGCAGCGCCACCTGCAGGCCAATTTACACCAAAACTTAATCAGCGTCTATATATATCAAAGTCTCACAGAATCTGAAGTTTGGTGAAATTCTGTGCATTAGTTCTTGAGATATAGCAATCATTAAAATCATGAAAAACGTAGTATAGCAGCGCCACCTATAGGCCTGTTTACACTAAAAACCTATAGGCACTAATTCATATCAAGGTCTAACTGAAAATAAAATTTTATAAAATTTCGAGCGTTAGTTCTTGAGATAGAGCGCCCACAATTTTTTGTCACATACAGACAGACAGACAGACGGACAGACTCACAGACAGACATTTTCTAAAAATAGTCAAAACGTATTCAGGACCTTCTAAAACGTATAAATCCGTCGAAAACCGGAAGTCGAAAATTTTCATGAATCCAATACTTCTTCTTGTAAAGATAGAAGAAAGTAAAAAGAGTTATACAGAATAGCACTATTTGAGATTATTTAAAATTCATATCACTTTCAATTTTTATGGTAGGCCAATTTATACTTTTCTAGTATATACACATTCCTGCGTTGTATAGTTCTTTAAGTAATACAATTAATAATTCATATAATTCTTTTTAAACGGCAACCCCCTGTAATACTCGCACTTAGCTTTTTTGTGAAAAAAATTTGCATTTTTTTATTTTATTTAAACAAAATTAAACTTCTATTTTATTTAATATCTTTTAAAAATGCTAAATCAAAATTAAAACTATTTCTGTTTATTTAAATTAAAAATTAAATTCTACAAATAGTAATTCGCGTTATTACGACATAATTTAAGCAACTTTTTTAATAAATTTAATTTTTTTTAATCTTTAAAAATATGAGAAGTTTTATCATATATTTTTTCTATAATATTAATAATTATTACAAAAAAATTCCAATTTGTAAATCAATAAATAAAAATTATTTTAAAGCGTGCACCGTACTCCTTTAACGCTTTCCGTCACGGGTAAAATCTCTTAGTAAAATGAGAAATTATCGACTGACACCGGAATTCACGAACGATTTTTTTAGATATTTTGAAATCCTTAATTGAAGCTTTTATTGCATAAGCAAATTTTTTCTAAAATAATATTGGTGCCGATGACAAGTTTGGAATTAAAATTAGGTACCCCAGACCGGGTACAGTGTGTCGGAAAGGGTTAAGACATACATTTTTTTATGATTCCGTAAACTAATTAACACGAGAGCGTCCACATAGTGTAAATACGATAGTTTATTCCGAAAATTTGATAAATTGTAAATGGAGAAACCTGAATTAACTAAATAGGTTTATTTTTTTTAAATAGCAATTTTCGCGTTACCTCTCTGATTTGCGCGTGCTTCATACGGGCAACGATTTTTTTGGCAATCATGATTTCCCCATACCACGTACGGGAATCCATATTCCAATGATGATTTATTATACTCACAAGAAAATTTTTATTATAAATGTTTTTTTTTAATCAGAGTAATTTTCTGATTCAATAAGTTATTTTTATTTGATAAACCGCTGATAAAAGATTAAAATTTCTGTAAAAACAAGGCATCTATAAGTTTATTTTCAAAGTTGTTGATCACTTAAGCGAAGATGGAAAATCAAAATCCAAAATATGACGACTTTTTTATTTTTCAATATTTGGAATCTACCTTTGTCCTCTTTCTACTGATGTATTACTTTTGTTTCTACAACAACCAGAAGTTGCAAAATTTTTAGTAATTCTGTTTAGTTATCTCCTCATTTTGTATATTGCAAAAACACCTTACAAACTCTTTATCGCTAGCAAATTTTAAGAACTAAATATGACCGTTTGCAGCAAACTAAAAACAAAGGAAAGTTTAAAAAGATTGAAAAGGAAAGACGAAAAGGAATGCGAATTTTTAAAAAAATGTAAAAAAAATGTAAAATGTAAAAAAATGTAATGTAAAAAATGTAAAAAAATGTTTAAAAAAAATGTAAAAGAATATTGCCCAGTTAAACAGATGGCATTGAGCTCACAGGCTACGCATATTAATTGTATATTACAGCTTATATTTTCAATGGTTAATTCCTTTCGAAAAACAAATTAACGGGGGAGGGAATCAGCTACTTCCATTTCCCCGTTTTATACTTAATCATCGAACCCCTTAAACTAATTAGGGATATGATTTATCATATAAAAAGTCTGCATGAATAATATTAATCACTGAGGCGCCTCATAAGAATAGTCCTATATCTAAATTTTGAAAAAAAAACTGATAATTCTGCATGGAAAACCCATTTATATCAATTAAGGAGAGGAGCATTAGCCCCCTTTCCCCTGTTATACATATCGAATAAAATCCAAAAAATAATCAGGGGAGTGCCTTTTAAGAATATACATATATCCAAAATTTCAACTGAATTGGATATTTTTATCACGAGTTATCGCACATACGCACATACAGAACGGACGGGCACATAAGCTCCCAGGCCATAAGCACTTTACCTGTTTTCTCATGCCTAAATGCCTAAATTTCTCATGGAAAGATTCTCAAGGTGGCAGTACCACCTTGAGTATCTGTCCATGAGAAATTTAGGGTAAGAATGATTCCTAAAAAATGTGTTGCGAACTGATTAAATTCAGGAGATATCTGTATTCAGGAGTATCTGCATAAATTCAGCAGATATAAACGGGAGATATCTGTTTGTAAGAGGATTATTTCGGCCGAAAATAGTTAAAAGAGACCGCTCCAAGTTATGTTTATTATCCCCGAACATGTATGTCCACAAGAATTCCACTGAAGGGTCAAATTCCTAAAATGAAGGGGACAAAATTCCCGATCTGGCAACACTGGTGGCACAACACAAACTAGTTACTTTTAATTACTTTCCTTGCTGTCGACAGACACGACAAGAATACAACAACAGTTTCAAAGGCTACAGTTACAAAAATTAGTTGATGTTGAACGTCAAATATAAACAATATTTTCCACTCAGAGTAGACTTTTTCCGGTATCATTAATTTTTTCTATTTCAAAAATATTATGTTTGCTATTTAGAGCACTCATTTTCCGGTATAGTTAACTTTTTTTCTTTAAAATTGTGTATGGTGATATAAACTTGATTTCTAAAAACTACTACTTCTGTTCTAAATTAGTTTCTACATTTGAATATTTTTGTGCTGATTATTCATACTGGTGATTTTATACATAAGTTTGAACATTTCTTGGGATTTCAGCGTGCTATGCTTCAATTGACAACATTAACTTACCTAGAATTCCCTAGGTCCGTTCGTAAATCAGTACTATATTAGTTTTTTTAAAGTTCGTACGGTCGTAAGATTCGTATGGCCTTAACCCCTTGAGGACGAGCGACCCATATACATGTCGCAAAAAAGCTTAAGGATCTTTGTTCATCCCCACCAGTAAAACGTAACTGTTAAATATGCTTTACTTAATCGGAGCAATTTCTTGATTTAGTAAGTCACAAATTTCTGTTTATAAAAACTGGCGAAAAAACATTATAAATTTGTTAAAAAGTTCCCGTCGTGAAGAGGTTAAGCTACGCCCCATTTTGTTTTATATTTACACCGTTCCTTAGAATGTTGTAAGTGCAAATTCCATCCAATTTTTAAACATTGTCCTCTGATATTGGGATCATCCACTGCCAAATAAAGGTAGGCATGGTCCTATTCTATATATACAGGACATGATTGTTCACAATTGGGAAATTTTTCACGTATACCTTGCAACACCTTTTCTGTAATATTTTTTCGAATTTCTTCTTTGTTAACAATTTCTACAGCTTTTGCCGTCGCATTTTTTTAGTTTCTTTTTGCACTCTCCGAATAAACAAAATACCACATTTCCATTTTTCCACCAATCATTTTTATTTTCGAGTCTGATCTTGATCTTGCCCCTGGTGCCATGAACATAACATTGGTGATAAACCTTTTGCATTTGCAATGCGTCAAAGGTTCAGTTTCATCAGGCATTTATTGCAGCACTACTTAGTTCATTATTTTTCAACTTTCTTGTTGTATTTATTATAAATAGCTATATAGAATTAGTTGTTTTTCATGTGACCCCGCTTTTAACCTTGCGATCATCTCTCCTATTTATCTTAGAACACTTACTTTGTATACGTCTTTGAATCTGAGAAGGAAAGTTTCCATACTCGTATACTCCAAAAAATCTGAAAATATTACAGAATGTGCTTTTCATGAGGAAATATACATTTATAAAAACAATTTCAATGGAACTTCCATACAGTGTCAGTTTAAAAAAAAAATGTTTTTTGGCAAATTCTTTTTCGGTTGGCGATGGAATGCAATTTTAAAAAATACTTTTTTTCATGTCAAAAACACTTAAGGGAAAAAAAAGGTTCATGGTGAAATTTTTTAGATAAATTTAATTTAAATAACTTTAGTTTTGTCTGTTTTAATTTGTTTTAAGCATATTTTTTATATCAATAATTGTAAGTATTTATATTCAAATTAAACCATGAAATATTGCGATTTCACAATTTAAATTAATTAAAATTATCAAAGTCCAATTCTCAAATTATCAAAGTGCAATTCTCAAAATCGAAATGAGCATTGTCGGTTCGGTTTTGTTGATATGGAAACATCTGGCTTTTATTTTTGAATACACTGTCAGAAAAATTCGTCAATGTAAACTAAATTATACTAATTTTTTCACAAATAATTTCCGTACTTCCAGAAAACATATTTGATCCGTGAATTCACACCGAACGTCTAAAAAAGATGAAGAGATTCCATTTATTCTTAGCACGCATGCGTATGAGGTCTATTAGTTATATATTCAAATTTAGATTTATAATGAAAAACAAAAAATTCTGTAGATTAAAATATCTAATTTAGTTTAAAAAGACAATTTTTTTCGAATTTGAAATTAAATAACAATTAATTTCTTCATTTATTCAAAAATACTCGCAATTTATTATTTAGAGTTGGATAAGTTGAATAAAGTTGAATTTAGAACATTATTTATAAATAAATAATCTCATTTAAAATATACTTTAAGTGATTTTTAATTTAGAAATTAAATGCAAAAAAATCGATGTTACTTCAAAATAATCTTTAAAAAAATAGAACACGCATGTTTTACCTCAAGCAATAAACGTAAATATATTAAAAATTCACATTTTTATGTTACATTAAAACTATCGTATAAAATATCTAGCCATAATCTCATTAAAGACGAAATCTTCCCGAAATTACCTTCAAAATTAAAAGCTTTTTAAGAAAAATACCAAAAGACACCCATATGAAACGAACACATTTACTTTAAAGCGTTTTCCTACTGTACATGGGTAGCCCCGCGCTAGCGTGTTCGCCTTCCAACGTTGGGGTCGGTGGAATGATCCCCACGTCTGCCGCTTTTATATTTCTAATTTTTTTTTTTTTTTTGAATTGACGGAATTTTACCTCTTTTAACGGACAAAAAAATTAACGGATATCCGTCAAATTACAGAAAATTACTGGCAGCACTGCTGCCGGTAAATTTTCCGTTTAAAGAAGGAATTTGTTTTGAGAGTGTACGCTTAAAAGTATGAAAATAATTTCTCTAAATATGAATTTTTTTATGTATGAAAATTCCATATTTCCAGTATTAATTGTTTCCCAGTGTCCAGTTTTTTCCATAATCCCAGTGTTAGATTTTTCCCAGTGTCAAATTAAATAATTACTGCAACAAACAATATATATGTAATATATTTGTATATAATATATTAAATTTTCTCTGTTTTATATACTTAAATTCATTAAATACAATATGCACACATCCTAAAAATCCAACAGTTTTCAGTTGCATTATAATCGTTTGCTTTTGACGGTAAAATCCCAAAATAAAAGAATTTTTAATCGTATTTGAGGATTTTGTCGAATCGCTAAAGTAAATCAGTAAAACGTAAGATAAACTAGATTTGGGACGTTTAGAGTAATACACGGTGTTGCCGTGCCAGTTCGCTATTTTTATTTTGTTGAGATTTCTCGAATACTAAAATTTACCTTAATGAATCACAATTTAAATAGTACGAAAGCGAGGTGTATTTCAATCACGAGGTGTATTTAAATTCAATCGAAATGTATCAATTTCATAAAGTGGTGCCAATGAAGTAATAGAAATACAAAAAAGAAGAAAAAAGAATCTTGCTCAGTTAAACTGATGGCATACTGCTCACAGGCTATGCACAATAATTGTATAGGACAGCTTTATATAATAATGCCCTTCAAAAAATAAATTAAGAGGAGGGCATTAGTCCCCATTCCCCTTCTTATACATATCGAATGAACTCTGAAAACTAATCAGGGGAGCGCCTTATGATAATAAACCCATATCCAAAATTTCAAATGAATCGGATATATTTATCATGAATTATCACTTTACGCACGTATGCAGGCTTTGATAGCCTGTGAGCTAAAAAAGTAGCCCACAGGCAGGGCCAGTAGCAGTCTCTCTTTCGCTCAGAAATAAAATAAGTACTTAAATTTTCAAAAGAGAATTCAGAATTTCTGAGTAAAAAAGATTTGAGAAAAGAATCATGACACAAAAACTTATCTTTATAAATCAGATGAAATAAAAGTAAGTATTAACGGCTTGAAATTTGGAGCAACTTATTTTTATATTGCGGGTGACTCATTTTAGGACATCAACTTATTTTTTTCTATCTTTGAAGATTTAAGACTCGCGATTCCTCACAACGGAACTCCCAGAAAGGTTTCTCGCTCACACTTATCTTAATGGAATACATTTAATTGAAATATAAATATTTAAACAGTTGGTTGCCTTTCAGAATGTGTTTGTACTAGAAATATTGATCTGATATTTATTTTAGGTCAAGAAATGCAATAGGATGAAATTTATATGACACAGCTCTCTCAGAATGTCGAAGGCATTCATTCGTTTTTAACACATTGCATTTGAAATGAAAGATGACTTTTTATGTCACAAAGGTGACGACCCTATCAAAGTCAGATGTTTACCTAAACAAGTTTCGAACATACAACAAGACCAAAAATTCACGCGTATAGCTTAGATTATGAAGCACTTTCCAAAAACAGTTTACTAAGCTCAACGATAATTTAATGAATAATCAATGTGGTAAACGCATAACGATTTTGAAAATCAGATTTCTGCTGTTACTCTGAAAAGCCGTTAAAGTTTTATAGTAAGAACCTGCAGCTAAACCTCACAGATGCATATCAATAGAAATATGTTTAAATACTGTAATATTAAAATGCGCCGATAAATGAATTTTACTCATAGACCGTCATATAACATGATTCTTTTGAGTTGTCTTTCACTGTCAATGAACCAAAAATGCTACGCATTCTTTTTTTAAATATCGAACATGCCATAGTAATAATATACATAGATTTCATGGATTTGTTTCCTATTTACGCGAGAATGAGAACTTGAATTCATAAACATTTTTCATAATGGAAACCACCAAAAACATATTGGAAAGGGTGAAAAAGAAAATTATATGAAAATAGAAATGCATAATTGTATTTCACGTCTATTACACCACATTGTAAAAATATAAATCAAATATATTTCTTTTATCTATAAAAATATAATAGCTTCAAACGAAAATATTTATCTTAATCCGAGTGTACCATGATTCATGGAAGCATTCTTTATTTTTTAAAAGCCAAGAAACCATTAGAATTTCGAAATTTTAAGAATCGTTATATAAACAAAGGTTCTTTTGCTGTCATTTAATTTCTGTACGTTTCCGAGTAATGTTTACCGTGTATTAATCAGTTTATTTATGGAACGCGATTATAAAAAGATTCGCAAAATTTAAAAGAATAAAGAAGCGAATTCATAAGTATTTGTAATTTTTTTCTGATTTGGCATTTTTAAGTGTCTTTGATTTTGAAACCATATGGTGGATCAAGCAGGTCGACGGATTCCGCTATTAGATAATGATCATTCTACGCGAGATCTTGGTTGATTCTGTTCATATGTTAAAAGAATGGTTCTAAAGAATAATAATAAAATTTTACATTTTATTTGCTTCAAATCAAAAATGAAGGTCTGAAACAATAAAATGCACATCTATGTGATATTCAGCCGTGAATAAAAATACTGGTTTAATATATTTTTATATTTTTTCTATTAAAACTTCATATTAGCAGACGTTTTACTAAATTTGCTACCAAAATTTTTAGAAATATCGTTTATAAAAATTCAATTTCTCGATAACTGATTTCGATTTTTCGTTTATTTTCATATTGTAGCTTTCGTCCCAAGGTCAATTAAAATTGGAATTATGAATGATACTTTAGTCTCTTCAACTATTCCATACGGATTGATACAAATCTCACGAGTAGGATGTCTTAAAATTTGTGATAAACTGTGTAGATCATGAGCGAAAAATACGATCTCTGTTTTAATCCGGAAGCACATAAGAGCATGCTCCCTCCCTCCAGAATACGTCCTTTTTAATTTGGCAATAAATTATTTCAACTATTTTCGATTGTTAAATTGAAGGCAGATTTAACAAATTTTGCTGTAAATTATATCATTGACCTGTATTTGCGTAAAATACTAGTGAACAGTGTTGAATTCAGACGCTTTTCTCCGGGAGGGGTTTATGTGACACCGCAGGGGGGGGGGACTTTATAAAGTTCCGGGGGAATTGCTCTTTTTGACCATTGAAAACACAAAATCTCAAAATTTCCATATCTCCAATTTCATCGCTCACGGTAAGATGCCGTCCGGGACACTCTCTGAATTCAACATTGCTAGTGAAAAATGACAGAACATTACCACGCACAATATGACATAAACCATTTTTGTGCCAATTCACTAAAAACATTCTTAGAATGTACTGCCTAACTTAATTTATTGAACTTATATTTTATGCAATAATTTCATATAAAATATCGATAGTATAAACCCTGTGAAACTGCCAATATAATGAAGCTAAATTCATGAATTTATTTTAAAAAATCCATTTACACCATAAAAATTAAGTTACAAATCAATTATACTTTTAACAGTGACTCGCAGTATGATCAGTTTGATGTAAACTTTTTCCTCCGTGTTCAAGAAACTGGGCAATCCAATTTGGAGCCTAGAGGAATGCAAATAAAATTTATCCGATGTGTCAGTCCTAAAAGTTTCTTCTACCTTCCACGTATTATAGCCGGGTATGTATTTTACATTAAAATCTAATCAAGAACAATTTATTTCAAGTTCTGACTGAGTTTCAGTTTTATTGAAAATCCTTTCGTTAATTTTTTCGACAGAACTATTGTAGAAATCGTAAAAAAAATATGGATGGAAGCACCACCTGCTGAGCGATTTACTCCAAAAATTTAATGGCACTAATTAATATCAATGTATAATTTAATCTAAAGATTCATAAAATTTCGTTTATTAATTCTTGAGATAAAACTATTGCGATAATCATGAGTAATGTATCATCATACCACAACCTGGTAGGAGATTTGCACCAAGAAGCAATCAACTCCAGATGTTATCATGAACTAACGAAATCTGAAGTTTTATGGAAATCCTTCCATTAGATCTTAAAATATAGCTATTGCGGAAATCATGAAAAACGCAACGTGGTAGCGCTACCTGTTGCGCGACTTACACAAATATGTAATGAGTACCAATCTATATGAGGGACTAATTTAATATTAGGTTTTGTTGAATTTTGTTCATCAAATCTCGACATAGAGAGTACCTAAAATATGCGTCAAATACAGATACACAGACAGACAGACTCATAGAAATAATTACAGACAGATATTATTAAAAATAGGTTTCTTGGATTCTGTGATCCCTAAAATGTGTAAATCCACCGAATACCAAAATATATGTAGTATGCAGGTTGCGTATCAAGGTGTACTTTATTAAAGTTCAATTAGAAGTATTTATCCGAAGATGTGAAGTTTGGAATGTGTCTAAATTAGGCCTGCCAGTTAGCCTTCAATTTTAGTCAAAAAAGTCGGATTCACACCAGAAAATTCAAAAGATAATATACCCAACTATTAAAAAAAATTTAAGAAAACCTGTAGGAAATCTGTAGGTAATTGGCCCAAACGTCTCTAGAAAATCTGTAGATATTTAGTCCATTCTACATATATTAAAGAAAATTCTATCCACATTTGTAAGGGAAAGCAATATCTGCAAAATTTCTGAAGAAAGTAGAGATTTCTTCAGATAATGTTATTTTTAATGGGGGTAATTTCATATTTATTTCGTGAAAAACTGATTCTGATCATTTAAAGTAAAAGTCTTCCTAAGAAAGATTTTGTTTGAAGTCATATTTTCTGGATATAAATCGAGGCTAAAGTTGCGATCCTGATCTAAATGAACTGATGCGAAGTACGATTAGCGGGAAAAAATCTCAATGTCAAAAATGGCCACCAGAAGTCATATAAAACAATGTATGTACTTATAAAATGTAGAATTGGTTTGCTAATGCACGTACTGTTCAATGTGTTGACCATTTTGGTTATGTACCGTAAAAAATCGCAAAATAGCATGCTGAAATGCTCGGGGAAGAACATTTTTCGCAACATTTAGGGCGCTGTGGAAATGTTATCATTCAGTTTTGGCACTGTAAATATTTTTCAAAGCTTCTTATACAGAATCACCATTTCGATATATGTTTCACAAGTAAGACAAAATCTTGTAAAAAGCATGAAATTTTTTGTGAAAGCTGACAAGATAATCAAAAAGTCTTCAGCTGTCAAAGATGAATAGCTCCGCTCCAAATAACGCCTGTAGATGAATTTTAATAATTTTATTCATATTTTTGTAAATATCCATACTTAATACTCAACTCAAACTTTCAGCAATTATATATAATATGCAGACACATATCAGGAATATTTTACAAAAAAAATGATATTTTTCGGACACCTATAAGATATGATTTTTACTTTTGTAATTGTTTAATCGCTTTCTTATACACTTTTATAATCAGAAAATTATAGAAAATTTTCCAGTTATGCATCTTTGATGTGTATATAAACTCAATTAATGGCATGTAATTCGATAGGTAGTTTTTGCAAAAATGAGGTTTAAAAAAAATAAAAAAAACATTTTTATCTCATAAAATATCAATATTCATAAGGTCATAATAAAGGAAATATACTGTCAAATAAGTAGACACACGTGAGAATAAAATCAAGAAATTTGATTGAAAGACATGTTTCCAATGCTTATTCAACCACGCCTTTTCGCAAAATTATGTCCTTTTTTCTTTTTTTGTTTAGTTTTATCAAAAAAGTTATCGTTTTCTGTTACATATGACGTGATTTTCTGTCGAAAGCATTATATAGCGTATAGCGTCTCAAATACAGTATCAACGTAATGCAACAATTTTATTAGGGAAAATATGTATATCTGAAAGCATGAAGTCATTTTCTGTTATTTATTTTTTAAGTTGATTTTAAAGAGAAAATAGCATCAGGAAAAATATAAAGAATGTAGTTAATAAAATTGAAATATCGTTATTTTTCCCCATTTCTGCAACAATGTAAGTAAGCCAATTGCCACCATTTTGAAGAAAAATTATGAAAAAAATTTCAATTAAATTTAAAATACAAAAAATGAAATATTAAAAAATAGTTAATGCTGTCTAATCCATAATTGAAGAGCTTTCATTAAAAAATAATTAGTAAAACTTGTTCAGTATAATACTCACGACTGGTGATAAAATAGCAAAACAACCATGTCTTTTAAATATACATATTGTTATCCAGAACTCGCATTCGTAAAGCAGTGGAGGCAAAAGAAACTTTGCTCTTACAAATCACTTATAAAATCTTGAAAATACATTGGTTACTGAAGTTTGTGACGATAAGTAGCGTATTTCGGAATAGTGGGTCTCTCGGAAGAGGATAGTGTTATTTTAGTTCCTGATCAGATTATATTTTTTTTTTGTAGGTTGCAAAATATTTACGGAGCAAATGTTTTGCAAAACGTATTTTTATACGTGAAAGTTTTAAAAAAATCTGATTTTGATTGAAAAAATCGTTTTTGTCTATGTTCGACACACCGGGCTATAATCCAGGGTTCGCACAGTTCTACCACTAAATTTTAAGAATATTTTCAAAGTGTTTCACTGCAGAAAAATATCGTATAATCTGTGAATGAAGGCGGTGATTGCGAATGTTGTGGTTTAAAAATAAATTTTTTTATGAATTTTCTTATTTTTAAAAGTGGTGCCAGAGTCCTTGGAAATTCCAAGGAGTGTGCAAACCTTACTATAATCTCTGGTTCGAATAAATTAGTAACTGTTGAGAAATTTCCACTGTTTTCATTTTGAATATTCAAACACAATTAAAAAGGTCTTGAAGAAAAACTGCGGCAAGTGTTAGTTGCCTGAAGAAAAGTGTTAGAGGTTGCTGGTCATTATGTTGTCACAACCAACGAGAAATTCAAAATCACCAATCGAGACAACTGTAAAGTGTCTTCGTGAATTTTCAGAGAAATCTACAACTTTTGTGCTTGGATTGATTAACTTAGAAATAAAATAGTTAGTATAATAGTTTAATAAAATAGTGAAGTTAGAAATAAAATAAGAAAACGTAAAAACATTCCCTTAAATATTTTAAACCATTTTCCATTTTAAAATCTTCTAATTCCGTGAAAATGTTACAATTTACGAGGGTTCTTCATACACCTGAAAATGTGTACTTTATTGGTATCTTTGGAATGGACGAATCGGTATTTTATTTTTATTTATTATCCTTTAAATCTATCCCTTTCTGAATTCAGCATTGAATTTACTTATGTATTTTTTACTTCGATATTATATCAAAATCAAACAAATAGTAGACACATTATAACATTCATAAACAAATAAATATTAAATAAAAACTGATAGCCTAAAATAACACACGCTTCACATACTACATGATAAACAGAAGATAACTAGATGTCATCTTTCTATAACATACATATTAGGGTGGAGCGAAAAAAATTATTTTTTAAAAATCAAAAACGGGTAGGTGCCAAAAGTTGCCTTTATACTAGTACATCAACTGTATGAAATTTTACCGCTGAAAAGAAAATGGCTTGAGTCTGCTCTTTTGCTCCAAAATCGAGATTTTGAGTAAAATTTGTCATTTTTTGAAATTTTTTCAAAAAAAAAAATTAAAAAATCCTACAGAGTTGGTTATTATTTAAAAGTGTTACTTAAACCTTTATATATATCTGCTTAACACATTTAAACTATAAAACAATATCTTGATTCCGTAAAGCTGGAGAAAAACTGACAACTTTTGGTAAGAAAACGGCATTAACACTCTATTGGGAAATACAATGAATTGTTGTTTTTAATACAGCTCTTCTTTTCAAAACTACCTTAGACATACGTCATGGAGGTGGCTATATTTCATATACCACCCGTCCCAACTATTCAATCATCTTAGTACAGTGTTTTATTTATGTATTGATTTGTGATTTTCTTTATCAAAATTTGGCATGTTTTCGATGCATCCACCTAGTTTATCTGTTCTTTGTATCAACATGCTGCTTTGACTATCTTAATGTATATTTTTACAGCTTATACAAGAAAAAAAATGACAAGCAGAGTAATATACGGGAATATTATTAAAGGGATCTATTCGGCCATCTATTTTCTTTATTAAATTTACATCCACTTGATGAAAGTGATTGAAAGTTCTGTTACCACAACATTTTTTCAGTCAATTATATTTTTTACGTAATGACCTGCTTCAAAAATGATTTCAGGTAATTCAACTATAAGTATGCCATCATTTATTCTGCTTTTGCATTTTTTATATATTGAGAAGCGAGCTGTTTAATGTGATTTCTGGTGGTCGTCAGAGAGAATTGCAATGGGAATTTGTCTTGCACGTGCAGAACAACCGTTGTTGTAAATAACTTTTTTGCATTAGTTTTGTGCCGTTTTTTAGTGTTTTAGAAGCAAGGTAATTCCTCATTAACTTTTAGATTCCCATTTTATAAGTGAACAATATTTGATGGTGAACTGTCCTGGGCATAAACTTATAATCAGGGTGCGTAGTCATGAAGAAACTCAGAGGATTTTAATTCTTTTAGTATCAGAAATTCTTTAAAGTACTGGTTGTTACATCTGAAAAAGGATTTCTTTTTCGTTAAATAAAACAATTGTTACATTATAAAAATTCTGGTAAAAGGTCCTTACAAGGTGCTTCCAGACTACGCACCCTGTATAATGCGCAGTACTTTTTGAGAGAATGTACAGACTCTAATCGACTATAAGTACTCATTTAAATTTAGGAGAATTCTATTTGTCGCTGTGAACAATTTTGCATTGGGTAAGCTAAGAATTGTGTATAATAATGGATCATATTCTACTTCAACTTCAGTGAATTTCCTCTGCGTCAATTACAAGAGAAGTCGATGTAAAACATTATAATCTACATGGATTCACTGGATCAATAAGAAAATCTTTGTCTACGTAGTATTCACTTCCTATTGCAATTTTTTATAAAAGAGATAATAATTTCGAAAAATTATTTTCTCATATTAAATAAAAGATACTCAGAACAGACTAGAAATTTCTGTCACAGATTGCAAAACTAATTCATAAGGAAAGCTGTTTCTCAGAAGAGATGCGGAATAGGAATTTAGAAAACATCTAGCGCAAAAAACAGCTCATAAAGCGAATAAAATTTTCCGCTTTATATAAGCACAGACTGGCAATCAGAGTCTATGGATTCACTCGCAAAATATATAATCAAAATTTATACCACAGGATATTTTATAACAAATGTAATACACACACCTAAAGAATAGGTCTAAAAACTTATCATAAATTACTCGACTACGAAACAACAGAGGAAACGATATAAAACAAATACTAAAACTTCTTTCAAAATATTGTTGTTTTACACGCAAATTTTGTTTACAATCCTCTGTGACGATCGTCATAATATTAAACTGCTAGCTTCGCAAAATATATATCCAATGTAATAGGTACAGTACATGATGACTTACTAGAAATTGAATTCATATAATCAATTTTTAGGCATGTCATTATATTTATATATAATGTAATTGATTGAAAAAATATTGTGGTAACAGAATTCCCAATCATAATGTATTAATTGTATGAAAATTTAATGAAGATAATAGACTGATGAATAGGTTCAATTAACAATATGCCTAATACATTACTCAGCTCCCTCTTCTGTTATACAAGGTATAAAAATATACGTGCAGCAGGTCACACCAGTAGCATCCAATGTCAGTGAAAACAAAGAAGAGTTAAACTATACTTTGATATATAGAAAACTTATGTCCATCTTTGGGAAAAAATAACAATTCAATACATAAATAAAACACTGGGCTTAGATTGCTGGATGGCTGAGACGGGTGGGATATGAAATGCAGCCACATCTACGAGTTATATACAGAATAGTTTTGAAAGCAAATAGGTAAGAAATGCATTCAAAACAACATTTCGTTGTATGCTCCAATAGAGAAGTAATGCCGTTTTCTTACCAAAAGTTGTCTCGTTAGCTCCAGCTATACGGAATAAAGATATTATTTTATAGTTTAAATATGTTACGCAGATAAATATAAAGGTTTAAGTAACACTTTTAAATAATAACCAGCTCTGTAGGATTTTTTTTTATTTTTTTGAAAAAATGTCAAAAAATGACAAATTTCACGCAGTTGATGTACTAGTATAAAGGCAACTTTTGGCACCTACCCGTTTTTGATTTTTAAAAAATATTTTTTTTCGCTCCACCCTATAATGTAGGCATATATTTTGATTGCGAGAATTCCTCTTCTCTGGACTGCAAACGAATCACATTTTTATTACCCATCATATGTAGTATAGAGTAAATTTTGCAATCGTTTTAAAAATCGAAAAAAAATTGACCGATTTACATTTTTCCAACACAGGCGATTTCTGAAAGCATATTTTTAGAAAAAAAAGGAATTCAAATTATTTTCTCCCAAAAATTTCCTATTTTAAGCTTTTATATTTAAATGTTGCTTGTTAAATGGAGAAATCGAATCGGGCACCTGCTAGGATTAAAAAAGGCAAAATTTACATATTTTTACTTTTGAAAATATTCAAAGATTCTGAGAACCTTATGAGACACGTATACCAGTCGCTCGTCCCCAAGGAGTTCATACAGTGTTACCTGCAGTTAAATTAATTTCAATTAAAATGGTCGCAATTTACCTTCTACGTGTATGCTAAAGGAAAAATTTATAAGAAATACCTCAGAAAACGAAAGCTGTTTATATAGTGAACGAGGTGAAAATTTTAGCGTTCCTTTTACCTAACTGCTTCTAAAGAGCAGTTAAATCTTGATTAACACTACATTACAATAATTAATGATTGTTTAGCAAGACATAAAAATGTATTTATATTTTTTGATATATATTTTCTGGTCTGAAATTTATTTTAATTTAGCTATCAATCACAGTAATCAATTTAATTCATAGTGCACTTCCAATAACTTAATTCCTTTAGAACACAGAAGAAATTTATTTGTACTAATGACCAACTTCTTTAAATTTCCCTTCCCTGTCACGTGAGCGCACAATAGAACAATAATCCTTTGTTTGAGATGTTTCGCCGCTGAAACATTTGTTCTTCTTTACCACTAGAGTTTCGACTGACACTTGTAAAAACGCTCGGTTTTGTCAGTATAGAAAATTCTGGCAGGTAAACCTTCTTTCAAAATTTCATGTGTCTCACGTTTCCAGTTCTCATTTATTGTCATCAGAGCATACACACTTTCACCATAGACAGTTTTCCGGAACAATACATGTATCTTCTTGAGCTTTTTAAACGAACCAATGCTGGCGTGGACTTCAGAATGGCAAAAAATTATGAATATTTCAGTCTTTTGTAAAATTATTGGTACCAAAATTCCGATACTTTATCCCTGTAATCCAGGGTGCGTAGTCTGGAAGCACCTTGTAAGCACCTTTTACCAGAATTTTTATAATGTAATATTTGTTTTATTTAACGAAAAAGAAATCCTTTTTCAGATGTAACAACCAGTACTTTAAAGAATTTCTGATACTAAAAGAATTAAAATCCTCTGAGTTTCTTCATGACTACGCACCCTGTAATCCACTCAAACATTGCTTCGTCTAAGCTCTCTTACCGTTCTCTTTTTCGCTCTTTGGCTCCTGAATATTTTATGATTGTCGATAGAGTTCTGCCATTATCCCAAACATTTTCGCCACATTCTTTTGTTTAATCTCTTAAAGATTGATTTCAAAATCTTCACTTTACCAGTGAGAGTTATTCTTATTTTAGGAGCCATTTTTTGCAGATGCATCAGATGATCACACAGCCATAAATGACCTTTAGTAAAAAATCCTTCATTCAAATGACCTTTTAAACTAAAAAATGCTCCGAGTTGCAATAAACATCAAATATCCAATTTAAACAGTAAGGGTGACGAGAGTTGGTTCAAGCAGATGGAAACGTGCTGAGACAAACGATTCTTTCTTCAATTGCTTTACTCATTCTGCCCTTATCTCTAATCTACTATACTAACGAACATTTTCAAAATAGACATTCATCAAAGTTTTGTGGTAATTCTCTTTGTTCTCTTTGTGACAATTGCAAGCCGATGCAGCATCAAGGAATTCTTTCAGACTTTTCCAAGTACTCGTGTTCATATTCATCTTTGTGGAATCAGGCGTGAACATTCAAAAATGCGATAGATAATGTATAAAGTGTGTGGGAGGTAGGGGTTGCGGTGTATGTGTGCAGAGTTGTAGCTAAGGGGGTGCTATGAGCGGCTCAGCCCTCCCCCTTAAAACATTTTGAGCCCCCCTTGGCTCCAAGATCACTCAATGAATTTCTGTTCCAAAAATTCAAACGAAATTCTGTTCAAAAAACTAATTTAGTTTTGAGACCCTTTCAGAGTTTTGCAAAATTACTAAATTGTATTTAAAATAAGTGTTTCAACACCTCCCTCATCCTACTGGTACATATGAAGCTAGCGTGATGTTTAATTTTGTACCAGTTATACATTCAAAATTTTCATCATCATATACTTTTCTTAGCATAAAATAAAGTTATTACAATAGTTTAATATGAAACATAGTACCTACAATGTGAATATGCACTCATTTATCTTTCTGTGTCAGAGAGAGACAAAAAAAATTCATGAGCCCCCCCCCCCCTAAATTCTGTTGAGCCCCTTCCTATTGTTCACTTCTAGCTGTGGCCCTGTATGTGTGTGGAAGGGATTGGATGCCTTATTGGAAATAAAGTGTATTGTGTAAGTATGAACGTATAAAATATAAACCACGAATCAATGGCGAAAAACGGACAATTAAAATCAATTCGAAGCATTTTCTGAAGAAATTCAACAAAATTTCGGAAATTCGTTATATGGAGAAATACAGGGTGATCTAAAAAAGTTACAGTTATATATATATATCTGGGTTGGAATCAATAATATCTTCTTCTGGGGGGATACGGTTTATTCTAGAAAAACTCGTCACAGTACGGCAGTTGCAGAATTTCATCGATGATGAGTTGAAGGAAATTCTTTCTTATCCGGAAATCGCACTGTGTTCGTGTGTCAACTAAGGCTGAAGGAATTCCTCAGTGCTGAAAGTGGAATTGTTGGACATTTTGTGCTTTAAATATGCATCTATATATGTAATTAAACCTGCATAAAACCTGTATTAATTTTTTTTTTTATAAGAAAGTGCATACCTTATTTAGAGTAACCTTGTATATTCGCTATATGGAGATTATTTTTAATGTAATCATGGAAAATTAGACCGCTCCTTCAAGAAATTTGTTACATAGAGAAATTGGCTCTTTTGAGTTGCATTATAGAGATACTCGACTGTATATATACAAATATAAAATATAAAAATAACAAGTTCCGTAGATTTTTGTAGTGTAAGTCACATAGCCGATAACTGCTATGTCTTTCGGTCACCGTTATATTCGAAAAGTTTGAATCAACTGTTTCAATCAAAGAGATATCTCCGATAAGATACAGCATATTTTTCCGGTCTAAGATACTGGTAATCGAAAATCATAGAATATGAGTTACACCACAGAAACACATGCAACTACCCACACATATACAGGGTGATTCCAAATTTTTTTTACAATAAAAGAGGGGTGATAGTACACATCAAAACAAACAATATTAAATTGGAGACCAAGGGTCCAAAACGTTTTCCAAAGGAGATAGCCGCCATTAAAGTTTAAGGACCAAAATTTCAAATAAACATAAAAAATAGAAAAATCGTTCGATTGATTTGCGGTTTTCACTAAAATCAACCTTTATGTCGGCATTTTCTTGAAATTAAATTATAAAGATAAATTTCAAAAAATGCCGATAGAGGGCGCTTTAGACTTTGGAGTAACGAACAACTATTTTTTGCCAGTATTTTATGTATCTTATTAAATGTTTTCGTAAGCTTAGAGTCAAACTTAAATTTTGAGCTCAAAATCTGAAAGTGGGAGTGGTTAAGAAGCACTAACTTAACTGTGTTTAAAGGGTTCAAATTTCAAATGATTATAAAAAAACGGAAAATTTGGTTCATTGATTTGCGGCCTGTTTCTAAAACTATTATTTATATCGGCATTTTCTTAAAAATAAATTATAAAGAAAAATTAAAAAAAAGTCGATAGAGGGCGCTTTAGACTTTGTAGTAAAGAACAACTATTTTTTGCCGTTATTTTTTGCATCTAATTATATGTTTTCGGAAGCTTAGACTTAAACATAAATTTTAAGCTCAAAATCTAAATAGTAGGGAGTAGTTAAGTAGTACAAAATGAACTTTGTTTAAAAGGGGGGGGGGGGTTCAATTTTAATATAATTATAGAAAATGGAAAAATTTGTCGATTTGTTTGCGGTTTAAAATAAAACTATTCTTTAAGTCAGTATCTTCTTGAAAATATATTTTAAAGATAAATTAAAAAAAAAAATTCCATTAAAGGGCGCCTTAAACTTCAGAGTAACCAATAATTAATTTTAACCATTATTTTTTTGTTCTAATTAAATGCTAGCAAAAAATATTAAATGTTTACGGAAGCTTAGATTTAAACTTAAATTTTGAGCTCAAAATCTAAATAATTAGGCGTAATTAATTAGCACAAATTGAAGTGTATTCATGAGTTGAAATTTAACCCACCCCCCTCCACGAACACAATTCAACTTTTCACTACTTAAACACTCCCAATGATTCAGAATTTGAGCCTAAAATTTAATTTTATGCATTTGAAAGCATTTAATGTGATTAAAAAATAACTGTTAAAAATAGTTGTACGCTATTCCAAAGTCTAAGGCTTCCTCTATCGGCATTTTGTGAAATTTATCTTTAAAAGTTATTTTCAAGAAAATGCTCATTTAAAAATTAGTTTTAGCGAAAACCGCAAATGAATCGACCAATATGTCCGTTTTTTATAATCATTTGAAATTTGAACCCTCTGAACACAGTTCAGTTTGTCTACTTAACCCCTCCCAACTATTCAGATTTTGAGCTCAAAATTTAAGTTTAAGTCTAAGCTTACGAATGCATTTAATAAGATGCAAAAAATAACGCCAAAAAAGAGTTGTTCGTCACTCCAAAGTCTAAAGCGCCCTCTATCGGCATTTTTTGAAAATTATCTTTATAATTTATTTTTAAGAAAATACCGACATAAAGAATAGTTTTAGTGAAAACTGCAAATCAATGAACCAATTTTTCCGTTTTTTTTAATCATTTGAAATTTGAACCCTCTGAACACATTTCAGTTTGTGCTACTTAACCACTCCCACTTTCAGATTTTGAGTTCAAATTTTAAATTTGACTCTAAACTTACAAAAATATTCAATGAGATGCAAAAAATACAAAGGCAAAAAATAGTTGTTCGTTACTCCAAAGTCTAAAGCGCCCTCTATCGGCATTTTTTGAAATTTATCTTTATTATTTAATTTCAAGAAAATGCCGACATAAAGTATAATTTTAGTGAAAACCGCAAATCAAACGACCGATTTTTCCGTTTTTTATGTTTATTTGAAATTTTGGTCATTAAACTTTAATGGCGGCTATCTCCTTTGGAAAACGTTTTGGACCCTTGGTCTCCTATTTATTATTGTTTGTCTTTATGTGTACTATCACCCCTCTTTTATTGTAAAAAAAATTTAGAATCACCCTGTATAATACATATTTATGCAAATTATTTCGGAAATGTTTACTAAGTATTGTGAAGTAACGTCTTAAAATGAATGATGCCCAGAGCGTTTGGAGGTCTGAATTACGCGGGACACCTAGCAAACCTAATTGTGACGCTAGATTCCTTTCAATCCACTGTATATTTATACTCATACTAGCAGACCCGACAGACGTTGACCTGTCACCGACAGACGTTGTCCTTCCTGGCACCGACACCAAAAAATCAAATAAATGTACTTAAATATAGTAATACGCACGATAAACACTACGCTCTCAATTTAATTTCTTATTACAATTATGTAAGGAAATTATTTTTCACTCTTCATTATTTTTTGAAGTCGGTTCAATTTTTGATAGAAAAGTTTATTTTTCTCTTTTTTGTTAAAAGTTAACGATTTTCTGAAGTCAGTTAATCAAAATTATAATACAGGCTATATTACTGTAAAGCATACACGCTTGACAGGAACGGGGTTCGAACACGCGATCTCTTTCTTCGAGAAGCAAAGCTTATATCTGGCGCCTTAGACCGCTCGGGCATTCCATCCGCACTCTATTCATCGAACTTATTCAACACTTTTAATTAGCGAAAAATCACTAACTATTAGTTTTTGCCTAGTTACTAAAAAGTACTGAATCAATTTCGATGAAATGTGAATCTAAACCATTCTCGAATCCACTGGAACACACACACAAAATTCCATTAAAATTGGTCCAGTCGTTTAGTAGGAGTTCAGTGACATACACACGCACAGAAGATTTATATATATAAAGATAAGGATTAAAAATTTAAGGTTTTTGCACCGAAGACATCGCCAAATTAGGAAAATGTGAATTATCTCACGAACTACTGGATTTAAACGACTTTGCTTAGTACCGTTCGATTCAGAATGAAAAAATGCACTAAAATATGTTATCATGTGAAAAATAACTACAAAAGCCGATTTTTAAGTAATTTTTTTTATAGTTCGTTCTTTTTTTACCTTGCTTAGGGGGGAATTTCCGAAAATCCCTCCTTAGCGGCACTCGATGTTATAAGAAGTATTTTTACCCCAATTTTCGAGATTTTTGGTTCGGTATATTTTTTTGTACTGTGATTAATACGAAATCAAGACTTTCTTTTATATATATAGATAAGCATTGAAAATATTAGGTTTTTGCGCCGAAGACATCGCCAAATTAGGAAAATGTGAATTATCTCACGAACTACTGGATTAAAACGAATATGCTTGGGACCATTCGATTCAGAATGAAAAAATGCACTAAAATATGCTATCAGTTGAAAAATAAATACAAAAGCCGCTTTTTAAGGATTTTTTTAAAAGTTCGTTCTTTTTTCTACTCATCTAAGGGGTGGAATTTTCGAAAATCCCTTTTTAGCGGCACTCGATGTTATAAGAAGTATTTTTACCCCAATTTTCAAGATTTTTGGTTCGGTAGATTTTTTTGTGCTGTGATTAATACGAAACCCAGACTTTCTTTTATATTTATAACACTTTTAATTGCGAAAAATCACTAACTATTAGTTTTTGCCTAATTACTAAAAAAGTACTGAATCAATTTCGATAAAATGTGAATCTACACCATTCTCGAATCCACTGGAACACACACACAAAATTCCATTAAAATTGGTCCAGTTGTTTAGTAGGAGTTCAGTTAAATACACACGCACAGAAGATTTTTATATATAAAGATAAGGATTAAAAATTTCAGGTTTTTGCGCCGAAGACATCGCCAAATTAGGAAAATGTGAATTATCTCACGAACTACTGGATTTAAACAAATTTGCTTAGTACCCTTCGATTCAGAATGAAAAAATGCACTAAAATATGTTATCAGTTGAAAAATAACTACAAAAGCCGATTTTTAAGAAATTTTTAAAAGTTCGTTCTTTTTTCTACTCATCTTAGGAGTGGAATTTTCGAAAATCCCTTTTTAGCAGCACTCGATATTATAAGAAGTATTTTTACAGCAATTTTCAAGATTTTTGGTTCGGTAGATTTTTTTGTGCTGTGATTAATACGAAATCCTGATTTTCTTTTATATATATAGATAAGGATTGAAAATTTCAGGTTTTGGCGCCGAAAACATCGCCAAATTAGGAAAATGTGAATTATCTCACGAACTACTGGATTTAAACGAATTTGCTTAGTACCGTTCGATTCAGAATGAAAAAATGCACTAAAATATGTTATCATGTGAAAAATAACTACAAAAGCCGATTTTTAAGTAATTTTTTTTTATAGTTCGTTCTTTTTTTATCTTGCTTAGGGGGGAATTTCCGAAAATCCCTCCTTAGCGGCACTCGATGTTATAAGAAGTATTTTTACCCCAATTTTCGAGATTTTTGGTTCGGTATATTTTTTTGTACTGTGATTAATACGAAATCAAGACTTTCTTTTATATATATAGATAAGCATTGAAAATTTTAGGTTTTTGCGCCGAAGACATCGCCAAATTAGGAAAATGTGAATTATCTCACGAACTACTGGATTAAAACGAATATGCTTGGGACCATTCGATTCAGAATGAAAAAATGCGCTAAAATATGCTATCAGTTGAAAAATAAATACAAAAGCCGCTTTTTAAGGATTTTTTAAAAATTCGTTCTTTTTTCTACTCATCTAAGGGGTGGAATTTTCGAAAATCCCTTTTTAGCGGCACTCGATGCTATAAGAAGTATTTTTACCCCAATTTTCAAGATTTTTGGTTCGGTAGATTTTTTTGTGCTGTGATTAATACGAAACCCAGACTTTCTTTTATATTTATAACACTTTTAATTGTGAAAAATCACTAACTATTAGTTTTTGCCTAATTACTAAAAAAGTACTGAATCAATTTCGATGAAATGTGAATCTAAACCATTCTCGAATCCACTGGAACACACACACAAAATTTCATTAAAATCGGCCCAGTCATTTAGGAGGAGTTCAGTTACATACACACGCACAGAAGATTTTTATATATAAAGATAAGCATTGAAAATTTCAGGTTTTTGCGCCGAAGATATCGCCAAATTAGGAAAATGTGAATTATCTCACGAACTACTGGATTTAAACGAATTTGCTTAGTACCGTTCGATTCAGAATGAAAAAATGCACTAAAATATGTTATCATGTGAAAAATAACTACAAAAGCCGATTTTTAAGTAATTTTTTTTTATAGTTCGTTCTTTTTTTATCTTGCTTAGGGGGGAATTTCCGAAAATCCCTCCTTAGCGGCACTCGATGTTATAAGAAGTATTTTTACCCCAATTTTCGAGATTTTTGGTTCGGTATATTTTTTTGTACTGTGATTAATACGAAATCAAGACTTTCTTTTATATATATAGATAAGCATTGAAAATTTTAGGTTTTTGCGCCAAAGACATCGCCAAATTAGGAAAATGTGAATTATCTCACGAACTACTGGATTAAAACGAATATGCTTGGGACCATTCGATTCAGAATGAAAAAATGCGCTAAAATATGCTATCAGTTGAAAAATAAATACAAAAGCCGCTTTTTAAGGATTTTTTAAAAATTCGTTCTTTTTTCTACTCATCTAAGGGGTGGAATTTTCGAAAATCCCTTTTTAGCGGCACTCGATGTTATAAGAAGTATTTTTACCCCAATTTTCAAGATTTTTGGTTCGGTAGATTTTTTTGTGCTGTGATTAATACGAAACCCAGACTTTCTTTTATATTTATAACACTTTTAATTGCGAAAAATCACTAACTATTAGTTTTTGCCTAATTACTAAAAAAGTACTGAATCAATTTCGATGAAATGTGAATCTAAACCATTCTCGAATCCACTGGAACACACACACAAAATTTCATTAAAATCGGCCCAGTCATTTAGGAGGAGTTCAGTTACATACACACGCACAGAAGATTTTTATATATAAAGATAAGCATTGAAAATTTCAGGTTTTTGCGCCGAAGATATCGCCAAATTAGGAAAATGTGAATTATCTCACGAACTACTGAACATAAACAAATTTGCTTAGTACCGTTCGATTCAGAATGAAAAAATGCACTAAAATATGTTATCAGTTGAAAAATAACTACAAAAGCCGATTTTTAAGGAATTTTTTAAAAGTTCGTTCTTTTTTCTACTAATCGTACGGGTGGAATTTTCGAAAATCCATTTTTAGCGGCACTCGATGTTATAAGAAGTATTTTTACCCCAATTTTCAAGATTTTTGGTATGGTAGATTTTTTTTGTGCTATGATTAATACGAAATCCTGACTTTCTTTAATATATATAGCACTTTTAATTAGCGAAAAATCACTAACTATTAGTTTTTGCCTAATTACTAAAAAAGTACTGAATCAATTTCGACGAAATGTGAAACTAAACCATTCTCAAATCTACTGGAACGCACACACAAAATTTCATCAAAATCGGTCCAGTCGTTTAGGAGGAGTTCAATTACATACACACGCACAGAAGATTTTAATATATAAAGATAATATTTATATGATACTTAGTTTTTTAATACAATTATTTAATTGAAAATTCATAATATTTAAGATACAAGAATGTTGCTAAAGTATGACGACTGAAAAATAGCATTGTCTAAATTACAGTTTTTCGCATTTTTATCATTGAGTAGAATCAGTGTAACCAGAATGACTAGTTGGCGGTTTTTTTATTCAGATCACTGCCTCCTTCCCCCCGCTTCAACAATTTTTTCTCTAAATAGTCATTTCATAAGATTAGTATTACAATATCATGAAGAAGAAAATAAAAACTCCGGGATACTGCTGAATAGAAAATTGATATTGGTCATAATAATTTGAATATTTGAAGGGTGGCATTTCAAACCGTACGTTAAAGACTTATTTTTAACCATTTAACCGTATTACTGAATTTTTGCAGACAGTAATACGGTTTGTGTTTATCATTGCAGACGTGAGTGCACTACGCCAGTTAAAATTTCATATAATAATGTAAGGTTTTATTTAAATAAAAGACTAACTTTAATCATAGGGAAGAGCGTTCAGATTCAAATGTTTGATTTTCTCGAAATTTTAATAGTATTCTTTGTATTATTAAATCATAGAAATTCGTACGTTTTCCTTATTAATTTTTTGTTTAAAAAAAACCTTCACAAATTATCAATTTTTTTATTCAACTATTTTATTTATTTGTGATATACACGAACCCGAGATAATACGGAATAATAAGTGAAGCGGTTAATACAACGTGACCTACTATTAAATTTTAGCGGTGTCAATCAGTAATTTCTGTCGGAATGCTCTTATTCCAGTCTAATTTATACATTGGATTTATACATTGGATATTTTTTCTGAAAACGCTTGGAATTTAAATAGTTTTTACAGTGTGGTATTGTTATAAGTTAATTCGTGCTCGTATAAATCTGCAATTAAATAAGGTGAAGATTACTATTGAGAAAAAATGGCACTAAAAATTTTTTTATGAAATATATTTTCTGAAATGACGTGTTTGTTATTGAAACAAAGTTAATTAAATTTTTAAAATATTACTATGTGCAATTAAAACCTTCCTATAATAAAACGCAAAAATTAAATTATAAAATTTTCTTTAAAAAATACAGAGGTATTTTTTATTTCAAAGCGTCAGCGGAAGTAAAGTACTATTCGTGATGCGTTGGTTCTGTTTTAAGAACGTCTTTTCCGTTATATCAGCACCATGCCAAAATTCATACTAATGCGCCATTTCTCTGCCCTTACCATTGAAAGGATTTTAAGTAGAAATCCTTTCAAACTTTGTGATTCGCTGTTTATTGAACATGAATAACTATTTTAATCATAACAACACAATTGAACTTATTTTTTGAAGTGATAGATAGGGTTGCCATGTTTCCTGTGTCAATCGGGGCTCCAAATGTTCCGGTCACCAGTATTTTAAAGTAATTTTCTTCGGATTATATAATGGCACATTTATTTACAATTAAAATTAAAAAAACTGTAAAAAATGAATGGTGTGAAGAGCTTTTAGAACTATGATTTACTAAAGACAACTGGCAACACTAGTCATAAATAACATGTTTCGCTGCGTGGAGATGAATTTTACTTTTAGTACTAGTTATTTGACGATGAACAGTAAAATTGTTTGAAGATTACATAATTTCTTATGGATATTTTTTCCGTTTAAAGAGGACTGCAAATATTTCGTTGTAAATCACAAATGTAATTTTGTTAACCCTTGCATTTCTGCAATCATCAAATATAGAAAAATGGCGCAATAGAAAAAAAGGACTTTACAAAATGGATCGAATGGTGAATGTCATATCCAATATTAGGGTGAACAAAACTATTTTGTTGATTCACTGCGATATATTTGCAGCCGTCTTCATTCGAAAAAATAATATCCATAAGAAATTCCAGAGCCCTGAAATAATTTAAATGCTAATTATCGACTAGCTGCCAAACATTAAAATTTATCTCAGCGGAGCGACAAATCTTAATTATGACATAAGGAAGTCGGAAATTGAACGTCAAACATAGTAAATGAGTTTAGTTTGTACTATAATTAGTTTTATAAATATTAAATTCTTGAAGCAATAGCTTTTGTGTTAATATGTGAAGATGCATGAATATAAAAATTATCACGATACCATATATCAAATTGAGTGACACGGAAATAAAGGAGCCTATATTAAATAAGACACAATCACCATGGCAATATAGTGTCACAATCTGCTATGGTATCGAATAAATGACATATGATAGAATAAAATTGAATGAAGAACACTTTGATTTGTATCTTTTTAAGTTTTGATACGATTTCCCTAACTTTTGAAAGGACTCAACACGAGACTCCAACGATTTTATAGATTAAGTTTTAAAACATTCGGTTGGGTGTTTTTTGCACAGTTATAAGTGGATACGCGGACTGACAGACGGACGCACCCAGTCGCGCAGCCAAGGGGGTGGTTTTGGGGTTAAAACCCCTCCCAGAGCTAAGATAAACTAAAGACATTAAAAGAAAGATCGCAATAATTGCCGCTTATATGAATCAAAACCAAACTTAATATTTAAACGCTTTGGCGTACTTCAGATTCCTCCACGTTATTGAACCAGATTTCATTTAATAAAGGGATTCAATTAAATGGCAAAAATTCTACTTAAAGCTGTGAAAGTGCATATTACATTGATTAGTTAAGTAAAAATTGGTTATATGAAGTAAATCAATTTTCTGAGCCGTATTATGCTGAAAGAATGAGGATTTTCTGCCACACAGATGCTCTTTGAGTTTAAGAATCATACAGCGAATATTCTAATAAGTACTGATTCTATTAACCGGCGATTGAAATAACCGGCAAACACCTTTGTCAGAAACTCAACCCCCCCCCCCCTAGAACCGAATTCTGGCTGCGCCACTGGACGCACCAGTTGACGACTATAGATGCTATTTACTTATATAATTAAGAATGCAACTAAAACTTCGATTGCTTGACTAAATAAAAATAAAACAAATATGATTGTTCAAATAATTACGAATCTCAATGTTTGGACGGTTTGCAATTGATACCATTTGAATTGTAGAAACAAATGCTGCTTTTCAGTTTGTGGCGCTTGTCGTCCTTACTTACAAGATTATCATATAGAGTTTATTTGCAGAAGTTTTTATTCAAAAAATAAAAGGTTTATTGCAATGTGAACTTTACAGTTTTTTGCTTGTAGTTTAAATTCAGAGATATTTATTTCTTCTTTTATTTTAAGTAAAATTTAACTGATACTTTAAAATAATTCATGAAATTCTGCAAATTTAAAATTTGTATTTTTTGAATGATTAGTTGGCCCCAACAACGTTAAATTATTTAGCTTTATCCTCGTCGTAACAATTGTAGAACGAATTGGCAGAACGCAAAGAGTCCAGTTCTCGTTTCCTTGCAATTTTTTTTCATGTCGCATCAGAGAACAACATGATTACGTGAATTAGTGCAATTACAAACCGACTGTGTTATATTTCTAAAAATATTTTAATTTAAAAACATTTTTAATACTTTTTCCGGTATCTCTTTATTATTATTCTCTTTACATTTTCTCTTACTTTTGCTTTGTAATAAAAGATCGATTTTCGAGTAAACTACTTTGTAAGACACACCTTTAGTAGGACACAAATCAATAATAATAGCAAGAATAAACTTTTCATAATAATGTCTACTTGGTAATGCTGTAAACACATTAATACAACCGATACATATTTATGAGACGTTACTTTCACTATAATTAGCAGAAAAGTTTGCAGTTTACAAATCCGCAGAAGTGCGAAATTTGCGATTCATTAAATACACAATTGCTTTTCGAAAATAATGATAGTAAAAAAACAGAAACAATTTGAAACTAAGGGATTACTACTAAGAACTATTAATCATACTTAATTGCAATACGGAGATTAAATAAGGTGAATATTATTATTTAGAAATAATGATACCAAAAATATCACCTCCTCGGCTTTTGCTTTTGTATTACAAATTACTATGTTTAATTAAAAAACATACTGTAAAATGTTATTCAAATGAATCAATAAAAGTTAATTATGTTTTCTCCGTTTTAATGTATAACATATTGTGATAATGAAGATCTTCTGTTATTTGATGAATTTTACATAATAGTACTTTCTGAAAGGGCTTGGTGGTGATTAAATCACTCATTCAATCAGTTTAGCACTGTTTAAAACATTATTATGTACGATGGAATTCCACTTAAAAATCACAATTAAAAAATAAAAAATATATATATAAAATTTTCATTAAATATTTTTCTTGTCGTTGGATTTTAATATCGAAATTAGTAAAGCAGACATTTCATTTATGAGATCATTATTTAATCAATCCTTTAGCAAGTAAAGCATTGAAAGAGTGTACAGGAATATCCCTTAGAAATTTTGCGTTCAGAGTTAGTGCAAGTGATTAATTACATTTTTTCTTTTGAATACCATCATTTCTATAATGGAAATTTCACAATATGCATTAACACTAGAATTACCGCAGCGGGTCAATTGTTTCCCAAGGCGTGCTTTTTTTGCTCGAATCAGCGTTATATTTCAAAATAAAACTTTGAAATTGTTTGACGTTTCCTAAATATTTACTATAATACTTTAGCACAAGTTTTGTTGAAATCCAATGAATGAATTTTCATCTACAGAACTACCTGGAACCTAGAACCTAATACCTAGAGCTACAAAGGTGTGGGTCATCTCTGACCCGAACAAGATAACAGGATTTTCTTTTATTTCAATAGGGTTTTCAGCTTTACATTTTTTAGCAATAAAAGGATAATGTAAAGAAATATATTTCACCTGCTATTCATGAAGGGGAAAAGGGGGAGAGTGTTTACACACCTGTTATGCACCTGCAAGACAGATCTGTGAGCTTTTATGCAATTTGAAGTTATTGTGTCTAGCTATTAGGAATGTTGTAGAATGTTCTTATCTCTATTATGAGTTGAAATTAAGTAAAAAATATTATTTTTCAATTCAGTCTGTTAGTGACATTCGTTCTTCGCACATGTAGAAATGATGGCTCCGCGCCATAAAGTTCTTTCTAATGAGGAAATTATAAAGTTGCTAAATGAACTTTCTGAAAATGAGTCTTGCGATGAAATTATATCTGTTGATGATGATGATAATTTTTATATAATTGATGAATCAAATGTGTGTGAAAATGCCAGCAAAATTTCATCATCCGAATCCAGTTCAAGTGATAGTGAAATAAATGAAAATATTCCAAGTAAATACAGTGGAGGAAGTACTGAAACACCAATAATTCAGAAAAGTGTTATGAAAAATATAAAAACGAATGGAAAGAACAAGAAAAAGAAGATAAATACCGAAAATAAATTGCCTATTCAAAGCGATTTAGAAGAATCGAAAGATGGAACTATATATTACTCTTGATGAAATTGATGCTTTTATTGCAATATTGTATGTTCGAGGAACTTTGGCCGCAAAAGTAGTCTCCATAATAAGTCTCTGGTCAAAGACTGAGGTCACAATTTTTTTCCTTCAACAATGAGCAGGAACATATTTTTAAAAATCATGAGATATATGAGTTTTGACGAGAAAATTTCAAGATCTGAGAGACTGAAAAATGATAAATTTGCACTTATATCAGATGTCTGGAATACATTTATAGAAAATTGCTATATGTGTTACAAACGAGGAGAAAATATTACTGAGGATGAGCAGCTCTTTCCATCAAAGACACGCTGTAGATTTTTGCAGTACATGCCAAACAAACTTGATAAATTTGGCATCAAATTTTGGTTGGCTGTAGATGTAACTCAAAAGACATAATCAATGCATTTCCATATTTAGGAAAAGATGATACCAAATCAATTGATCTAAGTGTTGGTGAAAATGCTGCTCTTCGGCTATTGAAGCCTTATCTGAATACAGGACGCAATGTAAGAGGTGATGGTTTCTTTATAACGCTAAAACTTGTAGAAAGTTTTAAAGAAAATAGTTTGAGCTATGTTGGCACAATTAATAGAGTAAAAAAAGAAGATAAAAAAAAAAAAAAACGAATTATATTCAACAACCTTCATGACACATAAAAATACAATTCTAATTTCATATCAATATAAAAAAATGTACTTCTACTTAGCACGTTGCATTCGTCACTGGATATTATTAAAAATGAGAAGAAAACTCCTGAAACTATACATTTCTACAATTCCACCAAATTTGGAGTTGATGTTTCAGAACAAACGGGCAGGAAATATTCCGTGAAATCAGCATAGAGTCGTTGGACACTGCATGTCTTTTCAATACATTAGATCTAGCTGTCATAAATGCTTGCGTAGTTTATAAAGAGACAGCAGGTTTTAATATGAGTAGAAGAGACTACATTCTAAAATTAGCAGAGGAACTTACAGAAAAATGCATTGCAAAGGAAAATGACGTTAACCGTCCACAGTCCACCCCAGAGGCATTAAACAAACGAAAACATTGTCAGGTAAAGCACTACAAAGGTAACAAGTTGGAAATTGCACGTGAAGCGTAGCAAATGAGGTGCGTTCGTACTAACGAAGTTTTAAAAATATTCCGATCTTGCTGTTATAGTAGACAGTACTTCAGATATAATATAGTGGTCGAAATCTTGTTTGTGTTCCTGTAAATATATATGAAGAAACTTTTATTACACCTCAGCAACGTATATCATATTCATATCATATACCTTTAAAATACATTTGAAACCTTTTTCGCCATTGACCTTAATGAAACGGAACACTTCTGATTGTCCCTGTAATTGATCTATGCATCCGCTTTTCATAAAATTTTAAATGACTCGACAAAATTATGTAATAATTATATATTTTAAATTTCAAACGATTAAAATGCATTTGAAACATTTTTCCCTATTGACCGTAATGTAACGAAGTACTTTTGATTGTCCTTGTAATTGATCTATGCATCCGATTTTCATAAAATTTTAAATGACTCGACAAAATTATGTAATAAGTATATATTTTAAATTTCAAACGATTCGGTTATGTAGTTCTTGCGTTGTTATATGCGGACAGACAAGACGGACGGACTGAGCGACAACTATAGGTGCTACGTATTTACATAATTACGAACGCACCTAATAAGACTAATGCTGCATGTAAGAGATGTTTAAAATTTGTGTGTAGATCATGTACTGCAAAAAAGAAATAAAGACCATTGCATTTTGTGAGGATTGTTTCTGTTGAAAAAAGCATAATGCAAGTAAAAAATGATACTGATATGCATATTTACATTTTATTTTGTAGAAACATCTTATTAATAGATAGAAACAACGTTTATAACATATTTGTAATTTTTTATTAAATACAAACTATCAATATATCACAATGTATCTATTCTGAAATTAAAAATGTGAATATTTTCATTGAATATATTTATTAAATTTCACACTCTGCAATACTTTAATGCCGAAATTGTATTAATTCTTAATTATAATAATTGTATTAATCATAAGAACTTACTATGTGCTTGTTATGCTCATAAAAAACAAGAATAATGTTATTTAAAATGATGGGTCACACATGATCCACTCCGGTAGTTCTAGGTATACAAGAAATATAGTAATTCTAGTGTTAAGATATAATTGTATATTTGTAAATTTTTAAGTTTTTTTCACACACTTTTTATAATCAGAAAATGTGTACAAAAATGTGCATCTTTGGTGTTCATATAAACTAAAGTAATGGCATGAAATTCGGTAGAGCAGTTTTTGAAAAAATCAGGTTTTAAAATAATCGAAAAAACATTTTTATCTCATAAAATATCCATATTTTAAGGTGATTAAAAGATATCTACATTGTCAGTTAGGTCGCCAAACCTGTGGTAAAAATCAAGAAAATTGATTAGAAGGCACGTTTCCAATGCCTATCCGGCAATGCTCTTATCCTTTATAATTTCTTCATGTTGCCACATGAAACAACATGATTACATGACCAATTTTTTGAAGATATGGATTTCCACATCGATAATTAACAAAATATATAATGTATCAAGTTTTACAAATACTTTTTCTGGTGTCATCCTAAGTTTATTTTAATGTTGTTATTTAAAAAATTAATTTTCCGGCGAGTTACTTTGCAAAATTAACTTAACATTATAATAATATCTAAAATTACCTACAAAAATGACATGAATAAAAAGTTTTATCGACATTTACTTAAATGTCAATGAACACAATGAGCAGTGTGCTGTTGCATTTTCAAAATAATTAGTTGGAATTTTTTGATACCGCATGTTATTTAATTAACGAAGTTCATAGAGGTGCAGAATTTGGAGAATATTATTCGTTGTAAATAGTGGTAGTAAGAACAGAGACACTGTTTGCAACTGGGTACTTTTATTGAATAACATTCAATTATAGCATAATAATACAAATATAATTAGAGAATTATGTGATTAAATTATTTGAAGATTACTACTTATAAATAATGGTACCAAAACAATGAGTGTATCACGCACCCTCTTTTAGTGCAACAAATAAATTAAAATATCTATTAAAGAAACCATAACGTAACAAGCTATTATTGTGCCGATTTATCGGGGTAGTTCAAAAAGTGTTAGCCACCAATTTTAATTAGAGCGGTATTATTTGAAATATCAAATCGTAAGGAAGAAAGACATAAACGGAACTGGCGATCAACAATCAGGCGTTTTCGAGATATCTGAAAATTTATGTTATGCAATCTTTTAAAATTTATTATAATAGATTTATGTTGCAATATTTGTTATGTTGTTCATTTATATATTTTTTTGTTGTTGTTAAATTGTTTCCTATTATATATTTGTATAAATTATATAAATCTCTTATACAACTTCATAAATTCTGTATTAATTCTTTTGAGAAGATCACGAGCATTGATGAACATTTCAAATATTCCGCATCAACAAACACTCTCATGGCACACGAAATGTAAATGTCGTAAATCCATTATAAAGGGTAAAAAATTGAATTTTATACACGTAAAATTTTTGTTTGCAATGATATATTTTTCTTTTAATATTCATAAGTTATGGTTAGAGTTTATAAATAAATTCCTCGTGAAAGCTTGAATAGGATGAACCAAGTTGATAATTACTGTTGTTAATTAATTTTGATCATGGTGTATTTTTAATTTATTATTTTTACAATAGAGTGCGTTTTCGAGATATCTGAAAATTTATGTCACGAAATCTTTTAAAATTTATTATAATGGATTTATGTTGAAATATTTGTTATGTTGTTCATTTATATATACAGTGGCGGTCAAAAGTTTCCGGCCAGCAAATTTTTTCAGCTAATTTGTAAGTGTACCCATATGAAGAGGAATCTCCAATTGATATTTATACATTTTATTGACATAACAGTTAGGAAATTAGTTATGGAATAACATGTAAATATCAATAAATTTAACTGACAAAATTAAGTACAAAGGAAAACGCATGTTTTCAAAAGTTTCCGGTCACCTTCGCAAATGTGGAAAAAATGGTATTGTAATAGAAAATTTCAGAGATCAACAGCATTTACAATTAGTATTTTATTGTATTAGTATTTTATTACCTTTAGTAATAAATACTGCAGCACAGTAACTTGACATTCATACAATCAACGGTTAAAGATCGTCTATGGTACATTTTTTCCATATTTTTGCAATTTTTTGGAAATTGCAGAGTTGGAATTTTTATTGTTCCGCAGACATTTGTCAACTTCTTTCCGAAGATTTTCTATTGGACTCAGTTGGGCGTTTGGGTTGACCATTTGAAAAATGAAATATTTTTGTACGAAAACCATTGCTTGTCGAGGCTTGTATACATACTTTATGTCGTTATCTTGTCAAAACAAATAATTACGAAAAATGATTTTCCTCTAATAAGGCAGCAAATAATCTTGCAAGATATCCTTATACATTGCATCATTCGTTTTGCCCTGGATTTATAATAACAGACAGACACTTTTTACAGAAAATACTCCCCACAGCATATCGTGTCCTCCACCATGCTTCATTGTAGGAATAATATAGTTCGAATCATATCTTTTGTTGTTAGGTCATCGGTCGTAGTGTCTGCCATCACTCCCAAAAAAGTTTAAAATTCGATTGTTGGAAAAATAGTACTTTTGTCCAGTCTTCACTTGACCACACTTTGTGTTATTTGGAAAACGGCAGTCGGGTACGTTGATTTTTTTCTTACCAATTAAAAATTTTCGAACACCAACTCTTCCATAAAGTTCTGTATCACGTCAACATCTTGACACGGTAGACCGACTTATTTCAACAATACCCACATAGCATGGATGGTCACAGTGACGTCACTGCAAGTCACTGTGGTCACATCACATCCGTGACCAAAATGCCACCACTCTGTGACGTCGCATTGTGACTTAGATGTGAACATTTTAGAAAACTTAAAATAATTACAAAAAGTCTCTAAAACATGACATTTAATGTAAAATTATGTTTTTGTTTTGGCAATATAAAAAAATACGTCACTGTAAAGTCACTTCATGTAACGTTCGTCACAAATATGTGACATAATACCACCACATTTTAAAATCGCAGTGTGACAAAAACATGAACTTAAAAAAACTTTTGAATCAATTCTGGAAGCAATTTTTAGCTGATATATTAAATAAAAATTGAGTTCAAAATAATTATTGTGGCGCTGACTTGGTGAAAATGATTCCAGTCTGTATCACAATAATTAATATTGAACTTAACATGTACGGCAAAAATCTTCTTGCAATTTTTGTTTAAGTATGTTGTTAAGTATGTTTCTAAAAGGATATTTTAGAAGATTTTTTTTCCTACAGAAAATTAATATGAAAAAAATTACAGATTGACAAAGAAAAACTTTTCATTCTCTATAACACTTTTTTTATTTTTTAAGAAGATGTGTATTTACTACGTTTGATAACTTTAAAAATATATTATCACCATTAAATCTACCTTCATACATTTTAAAAATTTAAACAATGTTTTATCTAATAAACTCTAATTGTTAATATTATTTACAAAAAAAAAAAAGGTTTATGAATAATCTTTAACTTTAATTGTTTTGAAACTGACAAAAGTAAAAGATAAATTAAATTACCAAATTCATTAATTAAATAATAAATAAAAAAGTTTAGCTAGAGACACTCTTATTAAATTATTGTGTATTTAATTTCCAAATCTGTTGTTTACAAAATGAAATAAACGGTCATGCGCATTACAAAATTCATGATCGTCCGCAGACGACTTTTTACCGGAGAAATAAAAGGTGTTCTAAGGTGCCAGAAATAAATTTGCTGGAGAACGTATGGCAGTTATGTATGCGTATTGAAACGGATTTAAAAATTTAAGCAAGAAAATCCTCAAGAGCAATTTTTAACTGATATATCAAGCAAAAAATGAGTTCAAGAGAATTATTGTGGCGCTGGCTTGGTGAAAATGATTCCAGTCTGTGTCAGAATAATTAATATTGAACTTAACATGATCCGCAAAAAGCAATTTGGATAGAAGAACGTCAACAAAACATAGGTATGTTTTTTTTTCTTTTTGCTGTTTGCTTTATCATTATTGTTATTATTAGAACGATTTTAGTTAGATTTTCAAAAACGTTATTTATTTTGTTAATATAGAAAACTTCACCATCAATAATTTGGATCAGGTTATTAAAATTAGTGATTTTAATTGCATTTTAATCTAATTCGTTTCTTTATTTAGAATATCTGGTTAAAAAAATGTTTCCATGAATATAGCAGCATATGGAAGAGTATTATAATCAATCGTTTATACAATTACTAAACATTTTATGCTAATTAAAATATTTAATATAGAAATCCTTTTTTTAATAAAATTATTTGTAAACATACTTTTAAAATTTTTGTATCACGGAATGTTATGAAACATGGCATAGTTTTATTTTTTTTTAATTGCATCTGCTCTGAAAAGAAATTTATAAGATATAGGGTAACAAAAAGAACTGTTAAAAGAGATCCTGAATATGCAATAATAGTAATAATAATTGTTTAATGTATTTTTCAACCTAACAAATGTTATAAAATTTATAAAAGAAGTAATCATAGTGGGTGAAAACGTCTCAGTTGATAAACATTCTTATTGGAATATTTTCAAAGTATAACAACTATAAGCCTGAATAAAAATTTAGAAGTTATTCAATCAATAAGAGTTAAAATATGATTGTGCTTTAGAAATAACACTAAATTTTAAAATATGTATTATATGCACTATTAATATACATCATGATTAAAATGACTTTCTTATTTATAATTACCGTCTAATCTTGTAAATAAAATATTAATAACTTTATTTAACATGTATGTGGTTTTATTTTAAGTTTATGGTTGGAAGTTTCATAGGGTAGGCATGCTAGCAATAGACAACCTTCCAGAAATGGACCCCCTTTCATGCTTTTTGGTTCATAAAACAATAACTAATAAATATTTTGCTTTAATTATTTTTTCATAATTTCCATTAGCATGTATTACAGTCTGGGCTATTTTTGACAATTTTTAATTAAACCAATCAGGAAGCAGAAAATAATGTTTCAAAGTTCCACTGTTTTTCAGTGAAAAGCTTAATGAATATGCTAGGAGCTGCCTTTATTTAATAAATTTTGGTATTCTTTATTTTCTTACAAAATTTGAATGTTTTCGTTTGAATAGTAATAGTAAATTTTGAATTTTATATACTAATGACCATTTAAAAAATGTCCTTTATTTTTATGGTTTTAAGAGGGGTGTTCATTATTGGGATAGTTAATTAGTCATTTTCCAGTAATGAACACCCAATGTAGACAGTTTCAGTAATGTTTATAGTGAATGAAGTATTTTTACGTAACTGAAAACCTAAATAATCAAATTTTGTATTTAGATTTTACATGCCAACATGGACACAAAAACAAAATTATTATTTAATTATGTTATTATTTAATGTGTATATTTTCATAAAAAAAAGATGTAATTTTGGCAATCAATTATTAAAGTTATTTTAATCAATAAGCTTTTTTTTAAATATGTTTTTTACTGCAGGCAAACTTTGATGTAAAATTACCCTTTCTAAATATCTGCAACATGCCCAAAAGTCAATTACTTTTACAGTGAGCTGAAAAATAAGATTTTATTTATTGTTACTATCTTCCAAAATAGCAATTGTTTCCAAAATATAATTTTTTGAATTCTCAACATACTTGTATTATAGCCCAGTAAATTTAGGGTTTGGTAGCTAAGTAATTTATAATGAGCTGAAAATTTCAGAATTAGCTCATTATGACGAGTAAAAAACAACCTTAAAAGTCTCAGAAGTTCTCATGTGTGCTTCTATCCAAAATGGCCGATCAAAGATGGCCGCTAAGACCTTTTTGCATCGTCCAATTTTTTTCCATTTCTAAATCATATATCAATATTTTTTTACTTCTGAAAAATTCTGTGACCTCTATTTACATCTGTTTTGATGTATACATAAGGCTTGACTAAAGCAAGGGCACACGGGGTATGTGCCCCGAGCCCCCGTGCCAGAAACAGCCTCAAAAACTAAATTTAGGGTTTGGTAGCTAAGTAATTCATAATGAGCTGAAAATTTCAGAATTAGCTCCTTATGACGAGTAAAAAAAAACCTTAAAAGTCTCAGAAGTTCTCATGTGTGCTTCTATCCAAAATGGCCGATCAAAGATGGCCGCTAACACCTTTTTGCATCGTCCAATGTTTTTTTTTCCATTTCTAAATCATATATCAATATTTTTTTACTTCTGAAAAATTCTGTGACCTGTACTTACATCTGTTTTAATGTATACATAAGGCTTGACTAAAGCAAGGGCACACGGGGTATGTGCCCCGAGCCCCCCATGCCAGAAACAGCCTCAAAAACTAAATAAAAAAACTAGAAAAATAAAAATAAAATTCCTAAAAAAATCTCTCTATTGAGGCTTTCTAATGATCTTCTAAAAGAACGTTAAGGTGTAGGGGTGCCACAAAGAGATACCTGCCCAGGCCTCAGTCGATTAGTCGAGCGCTGCACCTAGTTTTTATCAAAATAAAAGCTAAAATGAGTTGTACATTCATTTATTTGTCATCAAATTAATTAAATTTCATTGGCCATTAGCCTGTTTTGCCGTGCTTAAGAAACTATTGGCAAGTCATCTGTATGTTTGTAATCCTACTTGTGAGAATTATTTTTGAAATTTTCTTTTAAAAAATGACAGATATTCCATTTTTCTATATAGAAATGGAACTGTGGAGGACTGTGTAAAAAAAAGACAGAAAGTTAGAACAAGTTTAAATTATTTATTACGAGACACAAAAATTTAAATCCAAAGTAAAAATACGATAAAAAATGCTTGTAATAAAAAAGCTAATCATATTATGTTAAATAAACTTAAAACAAAAGTACCAGAATGCCACTCATTCAATCGCTATCGTCGTCTTCGAATCCGTTAATTGAACGAACTGAATTTGTGCATGTTTCTCCTAAGCATGAGGAACAAAATCTAGAACAATGGAGAGCTGCCTTCTTGCATTGACATCTTTCATCACAGTCCCTTGTTGCAGTTATTTTGCAATCACAAGAGATAAGCTGCAAAAGATCTTCAGGCGCTGCGGGAAGTGTTGAAGGTAATGGATTTAATCTGTCTTCCTTCATGACCCATCCCCATTCAGTAGGATCTAGGTTGTTTCCCAGCCACTGTTGAACTTGAAGATAAACCCGAAGAGAATGCTGCGAAGTTGCTGCACTTGGTGGTGGAAGAACGGCAAGGTTAAATTTTGATAAGAGATTTTTGGTTACTTCTTTATTGTAATGGATATATCGAAGCTCATCTAGGGAGTCAACTTTCTCTCCCCCATAAAGATTCTTCATGAATATCTCCCCAATTTCAATTACCTTTTGGGGTTTAAGTTTAGGACTGTTGAATAAGGAAGTCAATGAAAGCAGTTCATGGTTTTTCTTTATCAATTTAAAAGCTGAGGATTTCCCCTTCCTAAAAATTGCTGATGTGGTATCACATCCAGTTGCTGCATGTAGGAAGAGAATGGAATCCTTCATGGGGCCAAGGGATTTTTGAATTTTAAGTATGTTGTAGCATTTTTGTTCGTGAGGTCGTAGAAAGAAGAGTGGTTTTCTGGATTACCTCGTGCGATGAGAATGGTCAGCAGATCTGTGTCAGGACCAACTACTGTGATTAATCTAGAATTGGTCATACTTGAATTGATTGCTGTTGTGCAGATTAATGCATCAGCATCATCATCCGCCTGTAGGGCAGCTATTCCTTCGGCCTGGAAGTAGCCCATGACCATTCGAATAAGCCTAGCCTTGTTCTCTGAGTGCCGTAGAAAAGCAGCTTGTTTGGTTGTGGCCACTATGTTTTCGTCAAAAGCAATAGTAGCAGACATTTTCGACACCAATCTTCTTTGCCTGTCTACACTTTTAGTTGATAAGGCGCAAGTTTACCCATCAAAAACAACTGCTTCACATGGAGAAAAGTGTTTCTGGACAAATCTAACATATTTGAGGCAAATATCTCTGTAGGTGTCGGACTCATTCCAAACTAATGCATGCAAAAGAAATCCTCCATCTACAATAAACGAGCAAATTGGCGGAGGTTCAACACAAGGCTCAATTGTTTCAATGATAGCAGCTAAAGTTGATTTAACATTCTTCCTCACTGAAACTTCATCAAAGAGGGGGGGAGGTTGAGGAGCCAATTCGTATTTGAGGTAATCTCGTAAATTTTCATTTGACTTGAGTACAGCAGCAATCCTGGTAAACAGCTGTAGAGGATTGAATATCACAGTTGAATTCCTTATTATCAATGTGTTATTTGTTGCCGATATTGGTATAACTCTCTTTTTCCGTTGAAGTTTAATTTCCCCAAATGAACATCCTATTATTGAAGACAGTAAATTTTCACCAACTTTCTTTGCATTGTCGCAGTTTGTTTTATTATCAGCAACCAATCCACTAGGTATATTCATCAACAAATGTTTAGGACATGGATTATCAAAAGGATTGTGAAGCATTAACCATTCAGATAATTTATTCAAATCAGAATCATCTCTTGATTGTCTGGAAGGCCGAAATTCAACGTGTTGTTCTGAGCATACATAAGTTTTTTCACAAAATTCTTCTAATACTTCCGATACTTTCATGTTCATTGAGCAAGAAGCAATCCATCTGAACAAAGTAGAATCTTCCATTCCTCGGCCATGTGTTAAGACTCCTGCTACTTTTATGGATTTCATGAGACTTTGCTCTATTATCATATCTTGTGCAACTCCACTCCATGCCCTGTCTTTTCTGCGAATAGTAAAATAACCATCAACAATTTTTTTTAATTCATTGCTTTCCATTTTCGCCGTCAATTATTCCATTTGCTGAATATATAAATGGGCGCATTTGGCATAAAAAATGTGGCCTGCTGCATGAAAGTAAGGCATCATGGATTTAATGCTATACAAATGTAATTCCCAGTTCCTTACTCGATCTGCTTGAATATAGAAAAGAATAAGTGCAATCTGTTCCATGTACTGTAACCACAGTTTGCCAGTTCTAGAAAAATCTCTATTTTCTGCAGCTGTTTCAATAGTGTTGATCAGCTGTTTAATGCAGTTGTTGTCTTGAAGATCTTCAATACGGCTTCCATTTGTCACCATAAGTTCATGAATAACATCTCGAATTTTGCTTTTGGTATTGTCATCTAACTCGTGCAGATAGTGTTGAAGAAGTTTCTCATACAGAGCTATGTATGTGAGAAAATGTGCTCTTAAGGCTCTCGAATAAGCATGCCCATTTATCATTTTCTCAATCTTTTGCTTCGAATACAGCAATTCCCACAGCTCTTCGATTCCACTGCCTGCCGTAGGAAATTCCTTCTTTCACTACCTTTTATTTTTATTCTCATCTGCATTTTTTGATTAAAAATGACTGTGTGTGAAAATATACATGAAAACTCCAAAGGAAAAAACGAGTTTTATTTTTTTAAGTAATTTCAGTTTAAATAAATTGAATTACCGTACATTTATAATTAGGGGAGTGCGAAGAGAAAAATGCGCCCTGTCCAAAGTTTCTATTTAGCACCCCTCACCCCCAACTTTTTCTTGTGATAGGCTAAAAAATGACATTGGTAGTATAAATTTGGCGCCCCCTAAATTTCCGTGCCCGCGACGACTGCCTCCTCCCCCCCCCCTCTCCTTCGCACGGCTCTGTTTATAATTTCTTTATTTTATAAACCTTAGCTCATATTCCAATTAGCATACTTGCTGACTAAGAGTATGTCAAAATTTAATGCAATTTTCTCGAGACATCTACCTCAACTTAATTATTCACTTGATAGGGTTTTAAATCAAGATGCTCTTGATCAGTGGGTTGACGACTTTTCTCTGCTTATACAAGATATTATGTGCAAATGTTTTAGAAGAGGTCCTTTGTATCACAGGCCGACTTTTAAGTGGTTTGATAAAGATTTACGTTCCGAACGTAATAAAGTCAATGCTCTTTATAAACGTTACATGAAAAACTCTGATAACGTTGCATACAAGGATACTTATACTACAGCTCGTCGCTTGTACAAGAAAAATTTAAGACTGGCTAAGCGTAATGCTTGGTTAAAATTTTGTGAAAATACAGACAATGCATATGGAAGTCTTTATAGACATCTTTCTAAGAAGAAACAATCACAGAAGGACCTGATGTTTACTACTCTTGAGCAATCCCATGTCTTTGCAAGTTATGATGATGTAGCTGAGAGTCTTATGAATGATCATTTTGGTACAACTACCTTGCCTTCTTCAATTCATGATTTTGTTAGTTCATCTGTGTATGTCAGTGGTGTTGATTTTTTACCTATCAGTAAGAAAGAGTTATTTTATGTTATCCAAAAGCAGGGTAATAATAAAGCTCCTGGTTTTGATGATATTGATGCCATAGTGGTTAAGAATATTTGTAAAAATTTCACTTCATTCATGCTGAAGATTTTTAATACTTGTCTGAAATTCGCTCATTTTCCCAGTTGTTGGAAGAAGGGCATAGTGATATTCTTTCGCAAACGCAACCGACCAGCTAATATGTCTAAGTCCTACCGTCCTATTACTTTGTTGCCTATTTTGGCTAAAGTCTTGGAGCGCATAATTAAAGTCCGTACTACTACTTTATTGGAGTCTTCCTTTTTTCTAGATGAATCGCAGCATGGTTTTCGTGAACAGAGAAGCACTAATACAGCTTTGTTAGCGATTAAAAACTTCGTCAGTGAAACTCTAAAGGATCATCAATACTGTGCTTTGATAAGTTTTGATATAGTGAGTGCTTTTGACTTGATTGATTGGAATATACTAGATGAACTTATTACTCACCTACCTATTCCTGATTATTTGAAAGACATTTTAAAAAATTATATTAGTCGAAGATTGATTGGATTTAAGTTTGCCAGAGGTACCAGATGGTTCCGTGCTTTTCGTGGATGTCCACAAGTATCTTGTGTTGGCCCTCTTCTTTGGTTGATTGTGGCTGACAGAATTCTGAAATATTACAAGTGTTATCGCAGGCAGATTGTTTCGTACGCTGATGACTCTGCCGTTGTTGAGGGTGCTGATACCCGTGCTGCTCTAGAGGATATAATTAATATTAGTATTAGACATTTTAAGGAGGCTTGTGATATTGTGGGTCTTCAAATAAGCCCGGAAAAGTCATCGGCAATGCTTTTTGGAAGCAAAACTCTTAAAAAAACGTCGTCCAATTTTTAAGCTTTCTGGCATTAGTATTTCAGTAAAAGATAATGTTTCCTACTTGGGTTTTTTATTGGACAGTAATTTTCGTTGGCTTGATCACTTGGACTTAATACGTGACAAAGTTAGAGAATTTTCATGTGCTATGACTAAAGCCCGTATTAGAGACAGGGGCTTGCCATTAGACTATATGAAGATATGGTACCACACTGTCATTAAGAAACAAATTTCGTATGGATATGAGATTTGGTTTCGAGATTTACGTTATCATGGTATCCAGCGTCTGTCATCTTGTCAGAGGCTGTGTCTTTTATCAATTATACGTGTTTATCGAACTATATCCACTGATGCACTCTGTGTGCTTTCAGGTATTCCTCCGATTCAGTTGGAACTCGATCAAATGTCCACGTACTACAGTGTTGTAAATCTTGATGGTTTTACATGGATAGATGGCAATTATATTTCTAAAGAGAAAATTGCAAATCGTATTCGTACCTATGATTATCCTTTCTTTGCTTGTCATCATTCAGTTAAATTTTCAAATCCTGTAATCAGCAGAGAGCCGACTTTTAAACATCCAACTATTTATACGGACGGTTCAAAGATTGATGGCGGTGTCGGATGTGCCTTTGTTGTGTATTTAAATGGAATTGTAATTTGTGAAAAACGTTTTAAATTAAACAGTTATAACACAGTCTATCAAGCCGAACTTTCTGCTTTGGATCAAGCTGTTGAATGGTGTTGTAAATCGGAGCATACTGAATTTTATATTTATTCTGACAGTCTTTCTTCAATTCATGCCCTTTCCAATCTTTTCCCCACCGATAAATTGATTTATAATATATTCTTTAATTTTAGGCTTTTTAGCAGCAAAGTTTTTTATTTGGGTTGGATAAAATCACACATTGGATTGCGTGGTAATGAAAGAGCAGATTACTTAGCAAAATCCGTCATTTTAGAAAATGTATTTGACGAAGTATTGGATATCCCTGTTCCTCTTTCATATATTAAGCGTCATTTTAAAAATAATATAGTCACAGTATGGCAGAATAACTGGGAAATGAGTTTGAAAGGTAGGGATACCTATTCGGTACTACGCAAGACTGACGTCACTTTTCTCTGTTATTCTCGTGTATCTGCTTATTTCATTTCCTCCCATGGTGCCTTTCCTTATTATTTACATAAATGGTAAAAGATCTAGTGACAAATGTAACTGCGGCAGTATTGGAGACGTGAGACATTACTTATTTGGGAAATGTCCATTAATGCCATTTTGTTTTACTTTTATGCGTAATAAAACTTTATCTTGGAACCTTCAAAATGTATTATTATCTAGTTCAAACTATAATAGACTTTGTGCTATATATAACGAACTGAATAAACTATATTCTTTTATTAAATATAAATTTTGATAGAGGATTTTTGAGCCACATTTGGTACAGACAAACAATTTAGAACTTTTGTTTTTCCAGTCCATTTTGAAATTTTTGTTCTTTTAAATTTGTGTGTGGTTTTTCTGTGTATGTGTAGATCTAAATATATTTATTGTTATTGTTATTATTGTTATATATGTATATTTATTTATTTATTTATTTATTTTTGTTGCTTTAGAATTTATTTTTCCTCGTCATTTGTAACCCAAAATGACGTTAAAAGTCTGTTAACTACCTCGATCTTTGTTTTATTGACGTATATTTCTGTAACACTTCATTATTTATGATTTACTATGTCTTTTGCTCCGTTTTGGATAATAGGGTGTCTTTGTAATCTTTACTCATTCATTTTATTTTATTGTATTGTATTGTTTATTTTATTTTATTTATTTATTTATTTATTTATTTATTTATTTATTTATTATTATTATTATTTATATACATATATATATTTTAAATTATTTAACTAATTATTTTTTTTTTAATATATATATATTGTCGTTGCTATTCTGTCACTGTTTGCTTGTGGTTGTGTCTATGGATGGCGGAGAGGGATTTTCTTCCAGGGGTTCATGCCTTTGCCATTTCTTGGTTGGCTCCCTGGTAGAGTGATCTAGCATACTTGCTGACTGCATTGGTTTCCTGTAGAAGCGAAAAATATTCACTTTTGACTTAAATATGCAGAAAAACATCCAACAAGGCGCAATTATTTGGTGACCACAGTTGATCCGCCATTCTGGATAGAAGCCGACATCGAATTTTTTGAGACTTTTCAGAATCCATTCTATACATATCCAGGAGCTAATCCTGAAAATTTTAGCTCATTATAAATTTCTTAGCTATCGACCCCTTTTTTGGTCTAAATTTACTGGGCTATTATTGGTACGAGTTATATTTGTTTTCATATTAAAGTTACGTTTATCAATGGACAAGTTTCAGATCGTTGTTAGTAAAATGTAAATTTAAGCTTTGTAAACTTTGTAAACTTAAAAAGCTAGAGATAGCTAGGAATAGATAATTGCAAAAGTAAGTTTGTATATTTTATATATATATATATATTTTTTTTTTGTATATTGACAATATTGATGAGAAGTATGTCATTTTCTGCTTATCAAAAGTATAACAAATATCCATAATTTATTATTTTTATGTTTGAATTTATTTTTTTACGTATCTAAAACAACATTCAAGCATTTGCAGTTTCAAAATTAAATTGCCTTTAAAATAGTTGTTTGATTTAAAAACTGTGTCAACACATTTATCATATATGTTTCTACACCCTTTAAGTGCCCTGACCGTGTTTTTCAGTCACATAATTATAGAATTTAAGGCGCAACACTAGCCACAGAAAAAGACCCGGATAATAATGTAAAGTCTATAGCAGAACTCTTTTCAAATATCTCGCTCAAATTTTAATACTTTTACATGAATTTTTTTATAGGATAGCTGAGGACGATCCACAGCCAGTCTAGTTTTTATTTTTTTAATTTTGGTTTCGGATTAAAAAAAAAAAGCTTTAAATTTCAAAACCAGTTTAAACCGGTTCTAAAATTTAAACCATCATAATATAAAAAATATATAAGCAAAATCGAAAAAGTAAAAACGAGGCCGGTTGTAGATCGTCCTCAGCTATCCTATGAAGAAAAAAACATATAAAAATATTAAAATTTGAGCGAGATATTTAAAAAGAACATACCCATAGACTTAACATTATCATCCGGGTCTTTTTAGTGACTATTGTGGAGCCTTACGGGATGATTTAATACAAAATTTATATCAATGTCTCTTTTTTGCCGTGAATAAAATAATCATATTTGCAGCGAATAAAATAATCTGTGACGATAGTGACAAGTTTGTGAAGACACTTTGTGACGTTTTTGTGAATATTTTGCAACCTGTGACGATTTTGTTACTAACTTTGTGATGGTGGCTACATTACCAGTGTTGTAATGTTACACTGAGACACAATTATACAGTTATGAACATTGATATATAATGTAAAATCATTTACATCTTTTACAAAACTTTATTATATTTTGACGATATATCTCAATTAAAACTTGAGAGCTGCTATAAAAAGAAAGTTTCTGCATCAAATTGCAATGCTATACAGACTTTATCAGAACAAAATATGTTTTGATTGCTCATATTTAATGAATCATTAAATATTCACGAAAAAATCTAAAGGCCGCTTAAAAGGTTAAACAGAAATGTTTCTTTCATAATTTTAATGCTTTTTAAAAAACAAATAGCTTAATTTCAAATAATTGTGATAGATCGAATATTCAATTGTCTTTAATAAATGTAACAAAGATTAAAGTCTGTGTGGTATTGCAGTTTGATTCAGTAACTTTCTTTTGGTGCTTTCTTTTCATAGCAGCTTTCAAGTTTGAATTGAGATGTATTGCCAAATTATAATAAAGTTTTGTAAAAGATGTAAATGATTTTACACTATATATCAATGATCATAACTCTATAATTGTGTCCCAGTGTAACATTACAGCACTGGAAATGTAGCCACCGTCACAAATTTAGTAACAAAATCGTCAGAGATCACAAAATATTCACAAAAATGTCACAGAGTGTCTTCACAATCTTGTCACTATCGTCACAGAATAGTCACAGTTTCAAAGACAATTTTGTCCAAATGACACATTTTTCACATTTTGGTCACACCGTGACTTCACAAAGTGGTCACAATGTGACGTCACAAACGAGCTCTAAAACGGCCATAACGACTTCACGTTTTAGTCACTGTGACTTCACATCGACAGTCACAAAGTCACAATGTGACTTCACAACGACGTCACTGTGACGTCACCATGTCTTACGGGTATTTTTATTCCTTAAATCGCAGAATATTGCAACAGAATTTTTATGCGGGTCATCAATTATTTTTCTCCTGGTAATTTTATTCACAAGAATATTCATTTTCCGGGGATTCCCAGACCTCATAATGTCCTGAAGGCCACTGCCATCTTTATATAATATTTAAATATCGTTTACAGTCGATTTCACCGATCGATAAATTTGCCACAATATCTCGAGAAGATTGGCCCTTTAGCGACAAACTAATCACACATCTACGAACAATAATTGTTGAACTTTTCAATTTTGAATTAAAACTATGCTACTCACGTTGATTCTTTCACAAACACAGCCAAAAAACACTTTATCGATAGAAAAAAAACTAAGGAATGATGTGTGGCCGGAAACTTTTGCACACGCGAACTTCGAATTCTACCCCTTTGCATGAAGCGTCTTCAGTATCCAATTAAAATGATCACGTGGTCAGAGGTAATTCACATATTCCTGTCTTTTGAAGCAATTGTGCTTCTTCTTTGCTGATACCTTCTGGTAAATAAATCAAAGAAACTAATTGGCCGGAAACTTTTGACCGCCACTGTATATATTTTTATTAAATTATGATTAAATAATGCAAATTTAGCAGTAAAATTTTATTGGTAGGGATAAACACGGAAGTAGTAAGAAAATAAGAGTACGGGCTCAGCCGCAGGCGGCACTGCGGCACCGTGCCGCCTCCGGTGTCCCATGAGCCCACCGTGCCGCCTGCGGTCCCTCCTGCTCCCACCATGCCACCGCCACCCCTCCTGGTCCCTCCTGCGCCCACCATGCGCCCCCTTCCACGAACGCCCCCCCTAGTGGAAAAAAATTAACATTCTATTGTAACAGAGAGGTGAACAACCTTCCCTATTCAAAAATATTATCAATCACATCTCAACGCAGAATCACACTATAAGATGAAGATTAAATTTATATTTGAATTTGAACAACCATAATTTTAATGAGTATTATTAATTAAGCAAAACAATGGAAAATCTCATTTTTTAACCATTTTATTTAGATTTCTTCAACTACAAGATGAGATTATCAATTTAACGCAAGAAAGTTAAACATATATTTGAATTTTGCTTGATAGACATCTTAATGAGTAGTATTAATTAAGTAAAAACAATAGAAAATATCACGTTTTATAGAAAAAGACTGATTTCATACAATTTTTATCAATTTAAGAGAGAAAACTTAAACGTACATTTCAGTTTTTAAGTGGTTATCATCTTAATGAGTATTTTTAATTAAGCAAAACAGTGAAAAATATAAATTTTTATTTGATTTCTTACGATTTTATCAACTACATGATCAGTGTATTGACTTAAAAGTTGAAAGTTAAACATACATCCCAATTTTTCAACAGCTATAACCTTAATGAGTATTGATAATTAAGTAAAAAATAATGGAAAATATCAAGTTTTATAGAAAAAGACTGATTTCTTACGATTTTTATCAACTACAAGATCAATGTATCGACATAAAAGTTGAAAGTTAAACATGCATCCTAGTTTTTCAACAGCTATAACCTTAATGACTTATTGTTAATTAAGTAAAAAACAATGGAAAATATCAAGTTTTATAGAAAAAGACTGACTTCTTACATTTTTTTCAACTCAAACTTCAGAATATCAATTTAAGATAAAGAAATTTAAACATAAATTTCGGTTTTTAAGTGGTTATCACTTTAATAAGTAATTATTAATTCAACAAAACAGTAAAAACTGTAAATTTTTAGTCGATTTCTTGCGATTTTTTTCAACTGAAACTTTCAAATATCAATTTGAGAGAAAGAAACTTAAGCATGCATTCCAGTTTTTGAACAAGCATTTCCTTAATGACCGTTATTAATTAAGCAAAACAACGGAAAATATTAAATTTAACCGATTTCTTTAGAATTTTCAACTATAATATCAACTTAAGAAAGGAAACTTAACTATTTATCTTAGTTTTTGAACAGCAATCACCTTAATGAACATTGTTAATTAAGCAAAAAACAATGGAAAATATAAAATTTTAACTGATTTCTTCATATTTTTTAAAGTATAAAATCAGAATAAACAACTTAAAATGGAAATTTAAATATATTTTTTTAGTTTTTGAACAGTCATTACCTTAACCCATTAACGCCCAGCGTCCTCTTTTGAGGACGGTTACAAAAAAAGCAAGAAAGCGGTTTTCCCACCAGTAAAGAGGAAGATAAATATATACCTTCTTTCACGAGACAGAATCCTCGATAAATTTAGATAAAAGTTAATTTGATTTTAAAACTGGTGGGAAATACAAAATATAAATTTTAGCGAAGAAAATAATTCGGGCGTTAATGGGTTAAAGAATTTCAATAATTGAACAAATAGAAAGAAACTAATGATTTTTAACGAAAAAAGACGAATTTAAATGAATACACTTAACTTTTGCTCTAAATGGAAATTTCATCATACTTTTAACATACCAACTAAGTAGAATTGTAATACATAAACGAATAACTTAAAGAAATACTCAACACACACACACACACAAATTTGAACCTGCAAAGCATTTCTTATTACGTCATATCCAAACTAAAACTTTTTTCTGCATCCCCTCCACCCATGCATTCCAGGTAGGGGAGAATAACAAAAGAGTTTTGACGTCACAACTTACAAAGGTATGCAACGAAATGTTTACGTTCAAGAAAAAGTATCACCTAGAGAGAAAAAAGAAGAGATTTAAACTGTTTATCCATTCTAGTTTTATAACAGCTACCACAATATCTCAAAATTAAAATTTGGAAGATATAATAAGTGTAATTAATTAACCAAAATAATAGAAATATGAATTTTTCAGAGGGGGAAAAAAGAATTTAATCAAATTTTATTAGTTTTACACTAGTTTAATAATAATTTTAAGAGGAAAAAGACGAATTTAAACAAATTTTATTAGTTTTACACTATTTTTTCTCATCTCCAACACGGATATATCAATTTTAACAGAACACTTAAGCGTATATTTTAGTTTTAACAACAGAAAAGTAATAAGTATCATTAATAAAACAAAAATAAATATCGATTTTCAAGAAAAGACAATTTTTTACACAAATTTTCAACTTTGAAATACATTTGATTACATATATTATTACACTATATTGCCAAACTAACTTTTTTCAAAAGTTTGAATGTCTTTACAAATTTTACAACAAATAGTATGCATTTTCTTTTTTATTCTAGAAAACCGAAAAAGGCACTTCTCGCTGCTTTAGATACTTGACATATTTAAACTACTTCGAGATATTCTACCCATATTATTAATCAAATCAGGATACGATTCATGTTACGCTTCAAAAATTTCTGAATTTTTACAATACTTACTTTCATCAAACTTTATTCTTGATCCTATATGTGTTAGCAGTACAGAGTTTTAACATCTGTTTTTATCAATTTATCAGAAAATTATTGAAACACAATAATTTCCAAATATGAATATTATCTTTACAGTTTAATTGTACAAATCATACACAAATACCAAGTTTAATTTTTACAAACATTTCATATTTCAAATCAAACTATTCGAAATTTTCACAACATTAGACGAACTTTTTAACATTAATATTGATTCGATCTTTTCATCATAACTTTTAACTATGTTAATTATCCATTTTTGGGTTGATTGTCGAAAAACTGTAACTGAAATTACATAAACTCAATGTAAAAAACCCTGTTCTCACACAATTTCTTGAAATTCAACAAAGAATTGACTATTACTGCAATACTAATAAAATCGCATTTATTAAAATAGTTTTCGAAAAAAATAAACGAAGATAATTAAATTATTACATGATGAATAAAAATGGTTTTAAGAGATTGGAAAAAAATAATTATGATTAAAATGTTGCAAACTTTTCTGCAAACCTAAATTTAAAATATTCATAACAAAAGCAAAAAGAAATGGACCCAAACTGCCTACATGAACTAAAAAAGGGCGAAGAATATGCTATTCCATGTTAAAATAAATAATTAAAAAATTTAAACTATTATTTGGGTTATATGATATAGTGTATCATAATTAAAATACGCGGCAAACAGGTTTCCCCGTAAAATATTATGCGATAGAATTTTTTTATGCTCCTTTATGAAAAATGAATACTTTGTGTCCCATATTCTATCGATTGCAAGTGCACTCCATAAACGTATTTAAATTTCATTATATTTCAATTGGTGCATCAGCTTTAAAATGCACTTGATACATTTTTTTTTTTTCGAATTCATCGTAATGTAACAAAAAACTTTTGACTGTCCTTGTAAATAAATTATCATTACTATACACTATATCTTTACTAGAGATCGTTCTATATTATATGTTAATAACTCATTAAAATTGCAGTGTCATACGAGAATAAGCACGCGGGCATTCCAACAGAAAACCTGAAGACATAAATACAACGGAACCTGCTAAAGTGACCACCTTGGTAAAATGGCCACCTGATTAAAGTGACCGATTTCGCATAATTTTACCCGAAATAGTAATATGAGAGTTGTTTGGTAATGTGACCACCTGACTATAGTGTAAAGTGAACAGATAGCCTGTCATTGTCAATGTTATTTGAACCTGCAAAATGTGACCATCAGTTTTTCTGTATGCTGAAAATGTTTAAACTAAAAGATCTAAGTGACCATTTTCGAAATAATTATTTTCACCAATAAAAAAATACCAGAATTTATCTTTTAGTAACAACTTGCTTAATGTACAGATTGTGCTTTATTGTAATGATATTTGCACCTGTTAACAATTTCCCATTTTTCTCTCGAGGTGTAAAAGGAATGACGAATATCCCCCCCCCCCCCACAGACACACACCTATTGACGGATCGTAGGATTGAAATCTTGCACCTGTTACTCATTGGCTAATTAAGTCACGTGTTAGTAATACATTTATCTGAAGAGACGACTTTGCGATTGTTTGTGTTTGTTTTAAAAAGCGTTAATTTGGTATATATTCCTAGAAATTCTTAATGCAGTTACCGTTCTTGTTAAAGTATGGAAAATAAAGGAACTAAATTTAAAAAATCTAAACAGCATAAAGAATTGTGTTTAAAGAATAAAATTGAAATTATAAATTTTCTAAAAAATATTAGTCAAAGAGCAGCAGCTGAAAAATTTCAAATCAGTAAAACTTGTGTGAAAAATATTTTAAAAAGAAAATAAGAATATCTACAAAGATTTGAAGAAAATGAAAATGAGCTCAGGAGTCAAAAAATTCGAAAAATCAATTATTTCGAAGTAAATCAAACAACTTTTGAATGGTAAAAAAAACAAATGCATGGGATGAATGCCCATGTTTCTCGACCTTTGTTAGAAGAAGCAGCTTTAGAGTTAAAAAAAAACTCAATGTAGTAAATTTTACTGCTTCTAATGGGTGGTTGGAATATTTCAAGAAAAGAAATAACATTTCTTAGAAAATTTTGTGTGGAGAGTCTCATGATGTTGACATGGAAACTATAGGTTACTTTAAAAGACGGATTTCTAATTTACTGGAGAATTACAAGAAAGAAGACATATTCAACGCTGATGAATGTGGTTTGTTTTATTGAGCAATGCCAAACAAAACGTTAGTAATGGTTGGGGATAAATGTAAAGATGGAAAGATTTCTAAAGAGAGAGTTACCATTTTGCTTGCTTGCAATTCAACAGGCGAGAAACTAAATCCTCTTGTGCTAGGAAGAGCCAGAAAACCAAGCTGTTTCAAAAAGGTTAACATCAAAAATTTACCAGTCTCGTGGTATGGAAACAGAAAATCCTAAATGACATCCTCCATTTTTACTGAATGGCTTACACAATTAAACAGGCAGATGAAGCAAAGAAAGAGAAATATTTTATTATTCATGGATAACTGTCCAGCCCATCCAAGAAATTTGTCGTTTTCAAATGTGGAAGTAAAATTTCTACCACCTTATATCACATTGCATTTACAGCCGCTAGATCAAGGAATAATTCAAGCTACATTATAGAAATTCTTGTTCCAGGCTATAATTTCCAGAGCAGAAGAACGCAAACCAGCAAATGAAATTGCTTCATGTATTAACGTCATCGATGCCATAATGTGGGTTAATGATTCATGGAATTTAGTACATCAAAGTACAATTTCAAAATGCTTTGAAAAATCTGGCTTTTCGCAAGTAATTTCTGAAAATATCAGTGATTCACCGTCTGCAAATGATGACAATAATCTTTCCAATATTCAAAATCTTATTAATCAATTGCCTTTTGAAGATGAACCAGTGAATGCTGAATTATTCCTGAATTTTAACAATAACATCCCAACATGCATTACTTCAATTGCTGAAGAAAGTCTGAAACAAGAAATTGGCGATATGTTTAAAAATGAAAAGGAAAGTGAAGAAAATGATGAAATTTATGATGAATTAATGCTGGATTTATTGAGGATATGACTTGAAAATATGACTGAAAATATAATTGTTGAAAAAAGTGTTTTAACCCTTTCCGGCACACTGTGCCCAGTCTGGGATACCTAATTAAAATTCCGAACTTGCAATTGGCCCCAATAATATTTTAGTAAAATTTTGCCTTTACAATAAGCGCTTAGGTTATCAAAATATCTAAAAAATTCATTTATGAATTCCGGTGTTAGTCGATAATTTCTCAATTTACTAGCAGATTTTGCCCGTACCGGAAAGGGTTAAGCGTAGGGATGAGATTTCCACGTTATTATTCACCAGAATTTTGTTAGAGAAAATATTATTTGAATTAATAAAAACATTTTCGTGATTAAAAAAAAAAAAAAAAAAAAAAAAAAAACAGCATTTTCTCTAACAAAATACTGGTGTCGAAAAACGCGGAAATCTCATCCCTATAAGCAACAAAAAATTTCTGTTTTTTTTTTTTTTTTTTTTTTTTTTTTTTTTTTTTTTTTCCTGTAAATGAAATTTTATAAAATTTTGAATTTTTTTATGAATAGTTTATTATTGCCATTTATAGAAACGTTATCACTAAGCTATTACAAACAAAATAAAAATGCGTATTAATCACAATGCACCTCATGGTTATGTGCAGCACCGTGAAAAAGAGGGGGTGGCGGTTGCCTCTGGCGCAAAAATGTAGGGGGCACCAAATTTATACTACGAATGTTATTTTTAGCTTGTCATAAGAAAAGTTGGACGAAAGGGGGGGGGGATCGTCAAATTTAAATTTTACCCCGGGGGCAGTTTTCTCTTTGCACGCCTCTGGCTATGTGATACTTAAATCAATCACTATGGAATTTCTTCAAAGGAATTCAAAAGGAATAAGGTGAGTTTTAAATTAATTATCTTCTTTGTAGTATATTTTTATTCTTTCAGGGCCTTTGGTATATCTATGAAACCTCTTAAATTTAATTTTCAAATAAAACAATATTTTAGTATAATTTGTACAAATATATACTATGACTTAAAGTGTACTATCTTCCCCATTCATCATGCATGCGAAATGTAACTTCTTCTTACCTTCAAATAGATTTGTATATAAATTCTGGTGTCATTCACTTCAAGGTTTTACAACATGGAAGTGCTTTCCCTTGGAAGGGTTAAATTAGTAAATCAATTATTATATTTGTTAATTAATCAATTTATTACTTAGCATAGTGTGTTTCTCCATTTGTATATATTATTTTTTGAGGATCACAAAAATCGCACCATTTCTTACAGACATTTCATAAAGTGACCACCTGTATATAGTGACCATTTTAGCCGGTCCCGAAGGTGGTCAGTTTAGGCAGGTTCCACTGTACTTTTCCCTTTCATTTCTTTTTTTTTCAGAGAATGGTCACATATTTTTCTTGCAGTTTTATTAAAAATGATCTGTATGATTATTCAGGTATATGGCATTCATTAGCATCAAGTATAATTCTTTCCAAGGTATTCCCATTAGAATTTGTCGTGTAAGTCTGTTAGTAACTGCTAAGTTGTTTGCCACTGTTATTTTCGAAAGATTTGCATGGCCTTATTTCATTAATGAAATACCTCTGCTAAATCACATTTTTGCGTTCTAAAATACTGGCATCCAAAATCGTGGTGTGTGAGTTACAAGACATGTGCTCATAGAATTACTCTCCACACTTTAGGTAATAAGTTCAGCGTAATGGAATCAATTGCCGCTTCCATTATGTAGGGATGAGATTTCCGCTTTTTGGACACCAGTAAAATCTTAAAGAAAATGTTGTTATTTGAAATCACGAAAATGTTCCGATTTAATAATATAGCATTTTCTCTAAGATTTTACTGGTGTGCAAAAAAGCGGAAATCTCATCCCTGATTATGTATATTAGTTCTGGTAAGCGGCGGAATGGGGCGGAACGTAGACACGATCTTTTAACGTGTCTATGTCTATCGTTTTTAAAGCTCCAGAGGAAAACATCGCATAATTCTAAAGGCTTTTAACACTTTCAGTGGAAGGATGTTACTATTCGAAAAATTCTTAAATCGGTGATTAACGCCAGAAATAATAAAGACATTTATTTCAAAATAAACAAAAGTTGGTTAAAAAAAAAAAAAAAAAAAAAAAAAAAAAAAAAACATAGTTAGAAAAAAAAATCATTCCAATATTCTGGTGTCAATGCAGCATTTAGGAAGAAAAATTACGTGGTCCAAAAAATGAACCATTGTCCTTAAATGGGTTAAATCTTCAGCCCTATAATAATAGCTTTACGACATGAATTGACATTTTTTTCCGTAATTGGCACTGCAAGCGAGTAAATAACAAAGCAGTACTCCTGCATGCGCTTATCCAATACTATTTAGTTAGTAATTTATTTATTATTTATTTAGTTACTTTTTAACTTTGAACCAAATTCTTTACAAAATAATACCATTGATGCTATTAAAGTTTATGACATTTTTTATGAACACCTTGTATAATGTAATACAAACGGGAATTGGTTGGATTTTTTTTTATTATTCACAGATGTTTTTTATAAAAAAATATAAAAAATAAGAAACACTCCATAAATATGTTTGAAACAATTTACAATTTAATGAACTAATGTTTCGTCTTAAGATGTTATCAAACAAATTATTTTCAGAATTACTATAATAAAGATAAGAAAGAGTTATGATTCAATTTCCATCAATTTTCATTTTTACATGAAAAATAAGCTATATTTGTGTACACTTTATTGTGATTGATAGAGGTTTATTTTCTAATTAGCTTATCTTTATAAATCGTGAGAAAGTATAATGCAAATGACTGAAATTCAAAGAATGAAATCCTTCTTGTATAGTTTTATAATGAAATGTTTGCAGTATGAATTGGATAAAATGTCAATTTATATGCACAATTAATACATTGAAGATGTCCGAAGAAATATAGAATTAATTAAAAAAAAAAAAAAAAACGAGAAAAATGTAAAGCGCAGTATGTTATCTGCGTCTATTCGATTATTTTAAATAATAAGAAATGTAATTTTGCGACACTAGATAAATCGCTTCAAAGAATAAATAAGATATTTTAAAATTTTCTACAGTTTATTCTATTGACTATATTTTCTTAGCTCTAATTTTTATCAAAATGTCTAAAGTGTGTTATTTTCTTGAATGGATTGCTTTGTTTTTATTACTTTCTTCTAACTTAACAAGATAAAAGTATTGGATTAGTGAAAATTTTGCGAAATCCGGTTTTCAACGGATTTACACGTTTTAGGGGTCACAGAATCCGAAAAACATGTCTCTCTGTGAGTCTATCAGTCTGTATGTGACAAAAAAGGCTGTGGTCACTCTGTCTGAAGAACTAATTCATGGAATTCTACAATACTTCAGATTTTGCTACACCATAATATAAACTAAACATGATTAGTTTTTGGCGTATATGGTACAACAGGTATCGCTGCTATGATGTATTATTCACGATTTTCACAATAGCCATGTCTCAAGAGCTAGAGCATGGATTTTCATAAAACTTTAGAGTTAGTTCCTGAAATAGCATGGTCGTGATTACGATTTTGGCGCAAATCGCTCGACAGATGGTGCTGTCATGAATGACACGAATGATTTTGTATTGATGAATTACATATGTGTCTAATAATTTGCAGGAGTTCAACAAGTTAATAATAGAAGTGTCTTATTATTAACAGTTACACCTTGTTAATAGTGTATTTTAAGTAAATTAGTAATCATTTCTTAAATTTTATCAACTTCCACTTTAAAACTAGGAAATATGTGGTAGATTGACCATAATTAAAGAAAATACATGTGCATAAATATTAAAGAAAATGATTTAACTTTTCGATTTTTACTTTCTTTTTTCTTTCAAGAAGAAAGTACACAATTCGTGAAAATTTTCAAAATCCGGTTAAAAATTTTCGCATACATTATTCATGATAATCGCAATAACTCTATCATAAGAAAAAACGCATGGAATTCTACCACACTTTTGATTCTGCTAGACCTTGACATAAAATAGATCTGATTAGTTTTAGGTACATATATAGATCAACAGGCAACATAGTAGCGCCACCTGTAGAGCGATATACAACACATCTTAATCAGATCTAGTTTATATAAAGGGTCGCAGAATCCACAAAATTTTCGTCACATACGGACAGACATTTTTGTAAAAACATGATTTTCGGATTCTCTTATCCATAAAACGTGTGAATCCGATGAAAACTGGATTTTGAGAATTTTCTGAAATTCGAAAAAAAAAAAAAAACTGTTACAATTCAATACTTTTTAGTTCGTCTGATATTGACAAGGAAGGTTTCTATGTTTCTATGTATGACTATGTTTCTTCTATGTATCAGACTTAAAAAAATCAGGGAGAAATACAGAATGTTCTTCTCATAAGGATATAATATGTTTATAAAAAATTTCAACAGAACCTCAATACAGCATTCCTAAAAAATAATGAAATTTTCGTTATTTGGCGGTTTTTTCATCGGTTGGGGATATAACGTAATTTCAAAAATACCTTTTATGTAAGATACATGATACAAATAAATTGTTTCATGTTGAACTCTTTTAAATAAATGTTTTTTAAATAACTTTATTTTTGTCAGTTTTAATTTTTATTAACCACTTAATCGTCTTGTGATTTTGGGAAAATTCCTTCAAAAAACGTCGATTTTTTTATTATCCAATTTTATTATTCATGAAAATATGATTTCATTGGTAAAAGAAATAGTGTATTTATTTAATACATAACCCTTTTAGGGTCGGTGAAATACTTATGAATCCGCTCAATTTAATAACTAAAAGTCTACTGGCACCAAAAATTTCGTACATACATTTTCCGATGCTATGTATACAAAATTTAGCCTTTTTATATTTACAAATAAATTTTTCTGTGCATTTCGGTGTGAAACATATATTTCGACAATTTAGAAATGGAAGTATTTTGCTTCTGAAAGCGTGAAAGGATAGATAGTATTTTTTTTAAACAGAATTTGACTTACCTTATATGTCACTTTTGTACATATACAGTCCCTCGCCATATTATTAGACGCACGCACTGTTCTTGTGTGGAATCATACTACTAGTTTCATAGAAATGATATTATTGTGTTAATAGTTAGAATTGATTATATACACCATCCGTAGGTTTATAATAAATAAAAAGAATGGCAATGAGGTTAAAACTATTTATTTCTGTAAATTAAATTAAAAATGGCTGAAACTTAAAAACTTAAAACTAAAAGCAGAAAAATATGCCAATATTTCGTGGAGCCTCCTTTGGCGGTAATCAGTGCCTCCATCCTTCGTGGAAGGCTATTAATACAAAAGCAAATTGTTTCTTGCATAAGTGGGTGATGATTCCAGACATGGTTAAGTTTTTCTTTGAGCTGGTTTTGTTTGTTATGACCTCTTTGGCTAATTTTCTCAATGTGCAGTGAAAATTTATTTAGTAAACCAATTCATTTTTCGTAAAATTTTTATTATTTTTAATGTTGATTACAAAGTGTTATGTAAAATACTGTTTGTCATATTTTCAGAAAAGACCATTACTTTATATTAAGAATTCTGCAAATTATAAGGAAAAAACTTGGAAAATTGTGGAATTGCTTTTATTAAAACCAATTTCTCTACGAGTATACATGCCATCCACATAAAAATGAAGACAGTTTACTACAATAAGCCATTTAATCATAATCTTCAGTTTGATAGCTTTTGCTACATTATTTCTGACAGGGTTATTCAAAAGATATTCATTCTTTTTTAATTTGTTGAAGATCTTTTATGGAGTTTCGGGAAAAAATCTTCACGGAAATGTATGATTTGGACTATTATATTTACACACTTAGAGTTTCAGAATAATTCCTCATATATTTTTCTAGATATTCAACAAAATGTTGAAAATCGCAAGTGGCCGGTCATCTTTGACCATATAGTGTATACACATATAAATGTGCATAGATAGTGAAAATTTACCCCTGTTTTTAAAGACTATTTATTTTCTGGCCAATCAGAAAGCTCCATTGGTATCTATGTGGCTTTCTCATTTGTCAGAAATTTAATAGTCTTTAAAATCATAACTAATTATTCTCTATATTTTATATAGTATACTAATTCTTATATACAGAAGGAAACCAATTTTCAATCACACATAACGTGTCACTCAAAAGATGAAATTAGTTCAATTCTTCGGTTACATTCACTCGAAAAAAAAAGAAAGGACACCCATTGCCCAAAGCAACATGTTTGCATGTTTTCCATTGAAGTAATAAAAATCAAAGCCTGGCTCACTTGATCACCGAGTCACATATTGCGTAAGACATGGATTTAACATTAATATTCCTGGACCAATCAGAAAATGAATAAAATGCGGATATCAATACAATTTAGTTCCGATAGTTTTCAAACTTTAGAAAATTCAGTAAAAAGGATATTTTTTGTATAAAATACAAATATATTTTCCTGTAAAATTTTAGATTTTTGTTTTTCGAAACAACAAATATAAGAAATTTAAAAACTTAAATATTCAATGAAAATGTCATAGTTTCGAGGAAATGACAAATCGTTTTGCAATATGTTATATAGAAATAAGACAAGTTATTATATTAGGAACGCCAGGATGCTGAACGACGCCCACGCATCGGAAATCTTCTCCTTCGAATACGAATTCTGAAAAGATGCAACAGTTATTTATTATACGACGTAATAACATGAATGGCCAGAAAGTAGAATAATTATACTTGTTTGAAGAAGATTTATATTCCTTGATCAACATTTTATAGTTAAAAGATATTTTAATAATATTGTAGGGTTAAATTAAAGGGTATTTTAAAAATAAAGTATGCGCGGAGCTTAAATAGCTATTTTTGCCTCAAATTTAGTATAGAATTCCTGAGGGTTTTTTTTAGTTGCATTTTAACAAATTATAACTTATTTCCGATATTTTTCAAACTTCATACACATCATAAAGAGAGATATTTTTTCTATAAAATTACAACGTATATTTTACTGTATAGTTTTTCTTCGAAACAGCAAATACAAAAAATTCACAAACTGAAAAATTTAAAAGAAATTGTCACAGCATCGTGGAATGTCTCAATCGCAAAATAATCAAAATTTAAATGTCCAGGTTTATTTGAAAGGCGATGAAAATAATCAGATAGAGATATTAATAGTTAATTTTATTTTAAAAAAACTCTTAGTACTTTCAAGCCTTAATCAGTTCTTCCTCAGCAAATATTTCTTGTTTTTTAAACAAAAATATTCTCTGAGGAAGAACTGATTAAAAGCTTGAAAGTACTAAGATGTTTTAAAATAAAATTAACTATTGTCATCTATATGTGATTATTTTAATAGCCTTTCAAATAAACCTGAACATTTTGAAGTTCATGTTGTATATTTTGTGTTAAAAAAAATGTGAAAATCGCGCTCCAACCTATGTTTTTATTTCGTTTTTATTTTATTTGACTCAGTCGTCTTGCGATATCCGATACAGAAAGAAGACACATTACTTTTAGGAGATAAAAAGGAAACCGCCTTAGGTCTCTGAAAGCATCTTTCCTCGGAGGATGCTGAGAGACGCCGACTTAACAAAAATCTTCCAATACGAAATCTGAAAAAAGGCAATAGTTATTCTAAGGCATAATAACATGAATGGTTAAAAAGTAGAACATTTATATTTGTTTGTATTGCTTTAACTATATTTTATAGTTAACGGATATTTTAATAATATTGTAGTAATAATTTAAAGTAAAATATGTGCAGAGCTTAAATAGCTGTTTGTTCCTCAAATGTCATATAGAATTCCTTGTATTTTTTTATTTAATTGCAATTTTAGAAATTACAACGACCATTTGGAAAATAACTCTTTTTAACTAATCTTAAGATTAACTAAGAGCTTTAGTTTTTATCCACGAAAATAATTTAAATTGCTAATATTATATATATATATGCAAAGCTGCCAACCTTTACGCATTTTTTCTACCACAAAAATTTTATAGTAAATATTATCCTAATTAATCGTCGAAAACATATGTTTAAACAAATGGAAAATCTCTGTATAATTTTAGTGATAGCAAAAATGCGTAAAAGTTGGCAGCTAGCTGTATATATATACACATATATGTGTATTTATATATATGTATCGTGAAAAATTACCTCTGTTTTTATAGATTGTGAAACTGTGACTGTTTTTAGAGACTGTGTGTATGACTCAGTTTTTTAATTTCATACTTTATATCGTAACATTTTATTGACAGGAAGCAGAATTCACCTAAGTTTAAAACAACTGATACATTTTATAAAAACAAATATAAGTGTATCTTCATACGAAATAAAACAGATATATACACTCTTCCTCATGTATCGTGAGAGTCTTATTTATTTTGTCTTATGTAGACAAAATATGTCAAATTATTTGTTTGAGAAAAACTGATTGAAATAAACTTATCGTAAAGAATCCTTCCCTTTCATTGCAATTTGAGTAGCAGAATCCTTTTGTAAGAGAACGATTCATTGTTTATTCAGCTTTCATTTTATTCCGCTACTCCACAATTCTCATATTTGTTTACAGAGTCTTGTTTCATCGAAAAAGTTCGTATCCTGTTTGAATACAGAGATTTTGATGTTGTTTAAGATAAAATTATGATGTGAAATGCATTTTAAAGTTTTAAAGGAATGTTTTTTTCTGTTTTGGTTGCTTAAACAAGTATAAGATATACATATATAAAACGTATCTAAAATGATATTTGTTTTAGCATACTAAATGTATATTCTATATGTATTCAGTCATATGTCAGTTCCATGTATTTCAAATTCATGTTTTTTAGGCTGTTCTCAAATCCAAAAGAATTAACTACATTAATATTTGGTGTGGAAAAAACCGGAGACCTTTATTAATTATTTTAGTGGCTGTTTTATACCCAATAACAGGGTTTTTAAATTCATACATAAAAATATGATAAAGCCTATTTATTAATTTTGTTTACCGTCTGGCATTTCAAAAATTTTCAGGGGTCGCAGCGTCCCTAAAATTTTCACACTTTCCTACCACAATTTTTGAACGATAATATTTATTCTAAGATTTCATTGTAGATCCCAACCCCTTGGGGACGGGCGACACGTAAACGTGCCGCGGAAAGGCTGAAGAAGCCTTGCTTATTCCCACCAGTAAGTTCTTACTGTGAAACTTTCCAAATTTAATCGAAACATTTTCTTGATCTAACAAGACACAAATTTCTGTTTTTAAAAACCGGGTGCAAAACATTAAACTTTTCGTAATAGGCTCCCGTCGCCAAGGGGTTAAAGGAATATGAATGGAGGATATTTGATTTAAAATACTGGTAGAAAAGTGCGAAAATTTTAGGGACGCTGCAACCTCTGAATTTTGCTGAAACAATATAAAATATAGATTATATTTACTCTTAAAATTCAATACAAAATAAATGTAGGTTCTATTCAATATCATATAAGAATATACAAAACTCTAATACGCCTATTTAGATAAAACAGTTCCATTAATTCTGAAATAATCGCTCCAAATTCGTTATATGTATGTTTATTCAAATTAAAAGCCTTTTATCGCATTATCCATTGAGTTCGATCGCTTCCCCGTTTATTACAGATTACAAGTGTGCTTAAATGCATTCCTCTGTTACAAACAAGAGAACTTCCTATTGACTGCGTAAACATATTATCGAAGGCAAGCCTATTATGAAAGCATGCATTCGTTGCAGATAATGATGAGTTAATTTAACACTAAAACCGCCGGATATTTTACTGAAGTTTTATAAAAAGTATTTCTCACCAGAATTTTAATTTTAAACTTGATAACTCATTTAGTTGGTCTATTTTACTGGCGCTTACATTTAACACCTTTTATGAAGAAAATCCTGGTTCTAATCGATTATTGTCAAACTGAAAAGGGTCATTTTGACCCCTAATGTCGGTTCTAGTGTTAATAATTCTGATAATTCAGAAAAAGGGAATAAACTCAGCTTCCTAGTTTGGCAGTACTTAACCCATTATAGAAAACATACATGGAACACGTTTTTAGTTGAAAAAGGATTTTTTACAAAAACATTTTCTTATCTATTTTAATATTATAAAGTATAAGTAAAGTATAGTTCGTCCGTTCCTTTGTATCAGATAATCTCTGGAACTGCCGTACCAAGTAATTGTACAATTAATCGTGTTAGTAAAAGGGAAATTTGATCGCCTGTTGTTCCCATTCGCAAAATGACATCAGCGTTACACGCAGACACATTTGTTTTTTATTTTCTTGAAACCAAAACTCGTATTTTTCGAGCAAATTTTACAATTTTTGAGATTTCTGTTTCTTTGGAGTCTAGAAAGTTATGCACATTTTCATTTATTAAAAAAATTAAAAATATTTTGTTTTTCAGCGTGTCTAATAAAATGAAAAAAGAAACTTGCTGTTGAACTACATGATTTTGAATGCAAAGTTCTTAATATTTGACAGAAAATATTGACACAAAATTGAATTTTAGATAAAATAATTATACAAAATTTATTTAGGCAACATTCTTTCTATAAATGATTTCTTAAATTTGTAAAAATATATTGGTTTCTAGAAATACAGAAATCTTTCCGAAATCGCGCATTGCTCGAAAGTGATTATAATAAGAAGCATTTGACTTTTATTTGTGTGTACCGTAACAAAATTGTAAACAAAGTTGTTTTTGAACATGTATTTCTAATAGCTTACAAATTTTATTATTTGGATGCAAAATAGACATTCCAAATGAAAAAGAATTTTTTTTATGAAAAATGGTTTTTCAGCTAAAAACGATTTTTATCCATAATATCTATAATGCAAGCCCCTCCCCACTCGGTGGTTTATTTATTTATTTATTTATTTTTGAACAACACTTTTTTTAAGCAAAAAATCTTCTTTATAAATTTAGTAAAAACATAACACGTTTTTATTGCAGCTGTTGTAAAAATTTAACACGGATTTCTCTCTAAAAATTACTGGTTTCCGTACGAGTGAAAGAAAAGGACCAGTGGGAGCCCTAAATAGTGGTTTGTATATTTGCAAATCTGGAAAGCTAAGTTTGATAGTCTTTTCTTAATTATCAGCAGAGCCTGATTACGAACGGAATACATTTACACGAGTAAAAAGAAACAATAAATTTCGGTTTATTCATTGCAGATATTATTTATGAAAACGACGATTATATAAAGCGATCATTCCAATAAGTTTTTATTCGTGTGAGTGCGTCCCGTTAGTAGTCAGGACTTGATTATAAGAATTATAATAAAAGCTGATCTATCATTACCTGGAGCGAATTCATGCTTTGATGATAGATTCGCCTTCGATAGTATTCTTACGCACTCAACAGGAAGTTCTCTTTTCAGGCTGTTTGTAACAAAAGAACGCATTTAAACACTTCCTCTGACGTAGAAGCGACATGGAAGCGAATAATATAAAAGTGATGGAACTCAAAGGATAATGCGATAAAATCCTTGGTATTTGCATATGCATATTCACTGCAACTTCAGTAATGGAGATTTCAAAATTAATAGAAATGTTTTATGAAAATATCCGTGTTACAGTTTTGTTATTCCAGGCTAATATTGAGTAAAATCTACATTCATTTGTTATTACGTATTATTTTATGAAATCATATCCTATCAAAAACATGAATGTGAAAGAATGCCAAGTTCGTTAAAGGTTTCGCTAATAAAAGAAGTGAGATGTAACTGCAAACCAAGTTCTTTCGGAGCTCCTTAAATCATAACTCCTGTCATGCATAATATTATTCAATTGCTTAAAATGATTTGTTAAGTTACTTTTTATTCAATAGAGCGACTTAGCAAGTTTTCTCTTATTCAATTTTTTCTATTTAGTTGATCAGAAATTAAAGTTGATCCCTTCCTTAATTTATCAGTACCTTAACTTCAATATACTTATTCGAACACTCGATTGACTAGATCTTTGTTAATCAGATTCTAGATTAAATTGTACTCCGACTTAAAGATTAAAGCTGGTAACTGAAAACTATAGCCTATGTTTGAACCGGGGCGAATACCATCATTTTGGTATCATTAATTTTGAAATCGGTTCGGTGGTTTCAGAGATTAGCCCCGATACTTGCCAAAAGTGTCGCCAACTTGGCACTATTTCTGATATTTCGCGAAATAACTCTAAAATGCCAAACTTTATGTTTCCAGTCTAGTCCCTTAATATACAGACATCGCATTTTTAGAATGTTTTTATGCTCTTTTACCTCCTTTGGGTTAGTGTAATCGACATAAGATATATCTTATGTTGGTGCAAAGACTGTCATCATCATTTTGATTTTGGTACCATTACTTTTAAGATCGGTTTGTTGTTTGCTGAGATTGTTTTAAAATTGGTATGTCGAACTTTTTTAGAACGCTCTTCGCGGATTTTACCCTTTTAAATTTGATATTTTTTTAGCAAATGTCATTAGTGATCATTTACATCTTATAAATAATTAACATGCCAAATTTTGTGCTTCTAGGCCCTTCAGTAAAACAAAAATCACATTTTTAGAATGTTTTTCGCTTCTGAACCCTCTTTTGGTTAGTGGCACAACATAAGATATAGTCTATGTTTGAACCGGGGCGAATACCATCATTTTGGTACCATTACTTTTGAAATCGGTTCGGTAGTTTCAGAGATTAACCCTGATACTCGCCAAAAGTGACGCCAACTTGGCACTATTACTGGTATTTTGTGAAATTCTCATAAGCTTCCATTGTAATCCAATAATTTATCCTCTAACCAACCATTAATGTTTAATTAATGGTGATTTCTGATTTTTTCCTATTTATAGATCCAATAACCTACCTTCACACCAAATTTCAACTTCCTAAGTCACGTGGAAGTAGTCAAACATTTCTATGAGTGAGTGAGTGAGTCAGTGGTAAAAACAGCGGTTTTCAGGCGTCAATTTCTCGTCATCGGTAAAAGATTTTTTTTTTTAATTTTAGATTCGGAAATTAGAAGATGGTCTTACACGACACAAAAAATTGCAAGTGTGTAGGTCAAATAGAATTTAAGTTATTGAGGGGTCAAAAGTGGTTCGAAATGGTTCGGGTAATATAACCCACGGCCGGTGTGTCGCCTTTTACTTTGTGAACTTGGCTGACACACTGCCGTGTGTCTAGATACCCTACCATAATATTATTTTAGCAAAATTATTAGAATGCCAGACACTAAACATATTTTAATAATCAGGGAATGCCATATTGATATGCATACATACAAAGTGTTGCTGTAAAATACAGAATTATTATCATTATTATTATTATTTTACGTTTGATTTTGTTTGATAGCCTTGAATCATTGTTACAGCTTTAGTTATCATAAGAATAAACTTATAATGTATAATTTATGAAGAAATGTAAATTCGGATTATAAGTGGCTGCATTTAAACGAATGTAATAAAACATGCATATTTTTATCAATTATTGTAAGAAAATGCTAAGGAAATGCATTTGAATATGTAAAATAAAAGTTTCGAAAAACATTCATCATTGCTGCTGAATATTGTTACGATTGTAAGTTAATGCTCAAAAATGCATCAAAGAAGGCTGTTAGCTGTCAAAACAAATTTTTCATTTAACCAGTCGGTTTCATTATAATCTATATATTATAAAAATTTCACTTTAAAGTATTATAATTTCACATTAACATTTATTATTTTAAGTTCTAATGCGGAATTTACCTCAAGTACATTATAGAACCTTATAGTACATTAACAATATAAAGAGAAGTCCTTATGTGTTATTTCACATTAATTAAAATGAGTAATCTAATTTGCTACAAAAGACTTTTTAAATGTTTATATACCGAAAATGTATTTTAAATAGAAATCTTACTAAAGCCACTTTTAAGAATTAAAGAACAAATAATATGTTAGCATTACCATAAATGAAAAGAAAACAATCTCCAAATTTAATTCTGTTCCGAAAAATAAGTTTAAAAATGAAAATACATGTGTAAAGCAACGCGGAATTTTAATTAAACTTTTCTTGAAACATTTTAGTGCCAGTCTTTTTTTCCACGTTAATATTTAAATAGCGAAAGATTTTAATTAAAAATAACTTCAAAAAACGCTCAGAATAATCATATTTCTTGCAATTTTGCTTACGCAAATATCATTTTAGTTTTGCATCCGATTTCGAATCATAAATGAAAAAAAAAAAAATCATATTTTGCGAAAGATGCAATAGGAAAAAAAATCCGCGTGATGTGATTTTTAATTTTGAAATCCCCGTAGTATTATATTATTACACTTCAGAATTAATCTTTTCATATCATTTTGGCGTAGAAGTCGAAATATAAATTTTATCAATGTATGTTTTGTTATTAAATGTCAAAAATGTTGCAAGATAAAAAAAAAATCTCAAAGAACAAGAGATTTGTATATATAGAACAAACAACTTGATGTTTCATTATTTGAATTTCTTCTTTTTTTTTTTAACATGAAAAATGCTTAAATTTTCGGTTTATCTGTCTGGCCGTCAGTTTGTCAGCCGTGTTCTAACTTGAGTAAATAAAGTCAGATTGTCATGAAATAAACATATGTCATTGATACTTACTACAGCATATTTGGTATTGAAAATAAAATGTTAGGACTTACGGTTTATTGGCAGGGACTGTCAAAATATTCCAAAAAACTATGGGGGGAAAATCACTTGCGGTGTATTTTAATGATATGACATTATTATAAAGCTTTCCAGCACACATGTTCCCCTCCAGATACGCCTAATTTTAGTTTCAAACTTGCAAGCGGCGCCAAGAATATTTTAAAATTTTGCTCTTTCATAATTAGAAGGTTACATTAAAAAGTAATTAAATTAAAAAAACCTTTTTAAATGCCGGAGTCAGTTAATAATTTCTCATTTTATGAACAGAATTTAACTGCGCCAGAAAGGGATAAGCATATCGAAATTTATATATATCATTGAGATGTATTACACGGTTCTTATTATAGAGTATTATACTCATGTAATTTATCGTTCATGAGTTCACAAAAGTGTTTGATGTCAATATTTCCAGAGAAGAATAATATGTGGAAGTGTGTTTTCAGTTTTGATACGCGTTTTAAAATTTAACTGCTTTTTCTGCATATCATCTTGTGTGCATAAATTTTATAAAGACATACAGGGCTACACAAAAGATCGTTAGTACATTGCAATTTAAATACAATATAAATAATTTAAAAAAATGTTTAATGCACCTAAGCACTTTACTTCTTATTGCAAACCAAGAAAATGATAGTAAACACATTGATGGATTTACAAAAAATTATTTCTTACAAACAGGTCACATTATACGATTTTGAAGTCTTTTAATTTTTAGTATATATATTCGAAAACATTCGAAATAACAATGATATTTTGTTTAGTTTTCAATCTCTGTATTAATAATAAATGTGTTATTCAAAAAAGCATTCAAGTTTTTGCTATGCTCGTTTGTGTGTAAATACACAATGAATATGTTTAAACAACAAATAAATTAAGTCAGAAAATAGGCAATAGATTTTGATAAATACGGACAGCTGTAAATTTGTATACTTCTAAGATAAAGAATAAATTAAAAATTGATAACATTGTACTATTTATTTGCAAGTAATATATTTTTATTGCTTTTAAAATATATAACAATTCATATCTATAATGTGTGTTGCATTTATTTTTTTCGAAAAGAAAACAATTAGGAAGATATGGTAAAATCACTTGTTAAAACATGTAACGAGGAAAATACAATCATGTTTTATTCGCCGACGCGACGGACGCTTTAGTTTAGATCGCTGAAGTTTAGACGTTATATTGAAATCGCCTTTGGATTCCATTTGTTTCAAACAGAAATTTTGTCTTTGTGAAGGGTATACGTTTGACATGAATTTCCATTTATTTTACCACATTAATCTATAAAAATTTCTGGTTGGAAAGTTTAATAAATATTTTTATTAATGAAAAGCGTAAAAATAAAAGACTGCTTTGTGAAAAAAAATTATTAAAATTCTATTGTTTTATTATAAAATAAAGCAAATATTGAACATATACTATATAAATAAAGATAAACTTTAATTGAAAAATTATTTAATTACAAATTTTCATTGGAACTTGCACATGCGATTTATTGTAGTAACGCGACCTAAAATCAGAATGATGATTTATATTAACGATTTCCTAAAAATAATTATTGCATTTTCATTTCGTCCTTTTAGTTACTTTTCAACAAAGTTAAAAAAATATATATATATACATTCGTTTTGTCAGTACGGTTGTCCACGCTCTAACTAAACTCAGATTTTCATGCAATTGGCAAAACACATTCTAGTCATATAGGTCAAGTCTCACATATTAATTCACACGGTATTTTAAAAAGAAGGCGTGGAATTTGTCCGAGACACGCCAAACATTTCCGCCGGAATATGATTTTGCCCTTTTTTTAATATGATGCACCATACGTAAAAAGTTGAAATTTATAGTGAATATGCATCATGTCTCATAATATTACATGCAAAAAAATTAAGGTGGTCATTCAGAAATTTCAGTTTATTTTTAATTGAAATTTACATTTAAAAACAGGAAAAATGTTAGAAAACTTGTTCTTTTGTTTAAAAAAATCTGAAAAAATTGTCAAACATTCGTATGGTGGTTTTTTACATCCCTTATTTTTTTCGTTGAAATCTGCTTAGTAGTTTCGTCACAGTGCGCTCTTTTCCAAAAGAGGTATTTAGGGCCATTATTCCACATGGTCTTGAGATACAAACTTAAAACTGGGGATAAATGAATTTCTTTTTATGGGCTATCGATCCATGTAGGACTCGATGTGGTTGACTCAAGGGCATATTTTACTAAGAAACCCGGCTATACCCTTTGTCACAGGTTGTGACAAGAGGGTAGGAAGGGGTAGGAAAAAATGTGACACCACACATTTTTGTTAAAAAAAAATTAAAATTCAGCAGGATAAATTTGGAAGTTACTTTGAATTTAAAGTATTTTGTTTTCATAAGGTAAAAAATAAAATTCCATTTCAAATCCATCAAATTATGGCAAAAAATTTAACGAAAAGGTAATATATGAAAGAAAATTGAAAGCCAGTCATAGTTCAAAGCAGTTTCATGAAGATCTATCCATTCCTGTTATTTCAAGAAGATTCGGCCAAATTTCATATTCTCCACGATCGAAAATGAAGTCTGGTGTTATTTCTGCATCACAGGTACATGTGTTTACATTATTATTGCGAGAAGTGCACAGCAGTGTGGGAGAATTGGAATAAAGTCATTTTCTCTAGAAAAGTTGTTTCTGATTAAGTTTTAGAGTAAATTTTTGGGCAAGTACTCTACTATGTTCCATTTTGAAACATTTACACAATTTTAGAGATAATCATAACCAAAAAACTAATAGACGGAATTTTATATATCTAGAATCCTCTTGATGGGCATAGACAACAATTTATTTTAGCATTCTGATAGCGAATTTTGAAGTATTAACTTGTATGAGATAAATTGGGAGTTTTAGGATTGGCCCATCCGTCTTGTTAATTAGGTAATGTATTTAAAAATTAGAATAAATTCTGTCGAACACAGATTCTGTGTAAGACAGCAAATCTATGTAACGCAAAAAGATTTTAAAGCATCTCCAAATGAACTTATCAAAGAACTTTCAATACAATAATTCTGTGATGAGTCTAATTGTGCTGTCTGACCAGAGTACTACCTGACACAGACTATCTATTGGTTCCGATTAATTCTGACAGAGACTTAAATTACCAAATTTGAAAATCTGAAATTTATGAAAAACAACTAATTATGTAATATATATGTAGCAAATAACACCTATTTATCTTTCACAATCGGATAATTGCAGAAACTTTTTATCCACACTGAAAGAAGAAAACACCTAGCTCTTTGGTGACGAGCGACCAGTATACGTGCCGCATAAGGTGACCACAATTCTTGATTATTCTCACCAGTAAATTCTTGTTGTAAATATTGCCTTATTTAATCCAACCACTTTCGTGATTCAACTAGGAAAAAATCTCTCTTTTTAAAAAATAAGTGATAAAAGATTAAAAATATTATAAAAGACGCTCGTCTCGAAGGTATAATTTTCATATCTAAATTAAGAACATTTTATTTGGAGAGAAAATGGAAGTTTGGTATCTTTATGTATATTTAATAAAAATAAAATAAAACTTAATAATTCATGGGAAAACATTCACAACATTCAAATTTAGCGTAACGACGGAATGAATAATATTTATACGTGTTCGAAAGTTAATTAGGATGAGCGAAGCGAATCCTCTACTAGGCCACTCAAATTACATTTTGTCGTACACTTTACAAAAAAACTATTCAATATTTTAACTTCAAACAAAAATTAATTATGATCTGTAGATTTGCAGAATATAATTTTTTTTACAATAAAACGTTAAAAAAAATTATTATTTTAATTAATTTATTTTACATGCATTTCCAATACGGACGCATTTTAGCAAATAAATAAAAAAATGAAACGCATATATTTTCAGAAAAAAATATAAATCATGGAGTAAGTAATAATAGATAGAATCATGATTAATTTAATAAATAAAATATGTTTTCATTATTCAGCAAAATCGTTTGCTCAGATGACACCTAAACATTTAAAAAATTGTATTGTGGATTTTTTTTTTTTTTTTTTTTTTTTTTTTGCAAAGTGGCAACAAAAGAATTGTAAACAAATAAAATTAATTGTTAAATTTGTTATATAAATGAAAAATTAAAAGAATTGAAGCGTGAAGTTGTTACCTCGATTTAAACTCTTTATAAATGTACTAAAGCAAAGTTGGCTGATTCAGAAACGACGAATTGACTTTAACCATTTCTTACTTTATCATTTGGATCTAAAGTAATGTTACATTCTTATTTGTGGACCGAAAAAGATTTAGTGAATGGGACTTTAGACTTTATTGCACGTAATAAAGAAAATAACAAGCCATCAGACTAGATATCGCGAATAATCATGGATAAATTTGAATACTACAATAATTCAACTTATAAGAATTGGTGCGTACCAATTCCCCCAATAATTAAATTCTAGAAAAATGGAAGGATAAATTACTCAAGGAAAGAATTTCTTCTGCAGTTAGCTTTTGCTGTTACAATTCATAAATCCCAAGGCAACATTAGATGAAGCAGTTATAGAAATTGAGGATATATAGGCACCAGTTGGCTTAAAAACGTACGTAACGTTGTCGAGAGTGAAAATCCTTCAAAATTAAGCATTCAATAGGGAAATTTTCCTTACGAAAAATTCTACAATATCAAAAATTCTGATACGCTAACATGTATAAAAAAGAAGAAATTAGAAAAAAAAGTTTTACAGTTAAAAATTCATAGTATCAACGAGAGCAGAATTCAAATGTTTTTCCAGAAAATAGGATTTTGACGAAGTAACTTTCTTCGAGCTCTCTTCAAATATATTATTCTAAAATAGCTATCAAAGATTATTTGATGTTAATTACAAAGATTGGAAACATGCATATTTCAAACAACTTTAAAAAACACCAGTGGTTACTGGAAATTGTAAAAACATCTTTAAATGAGCTTTTAGTTGAAAATTTAAAAATATTTTGTAAAAGTTTGCTTCGAAAGTATTTTATTATGCCAGTCTTACATCATAAATAAAAAATTAAAATGCGCCAAAACATAAAATAACGTTTTTGTTTAATAAAGATGCAAAAATAATATTAAAAAATAGTGTTACTTTCAAATATCTGTTTTATAAAATAATGCTTCGCGAATCCAAACAAAGCATGGCTTTTGCTAGTATATATTTGAAATAGCTCTTCCAGAAGATAAATTCGGACTCTACCTATGATGCACATTAACATATTTCCTGACTTGTCTGTGCGTCATACGAACGTAGTTTTGCCAATTATGATTTATTATTCTCACTAGTAAATTTTTATTGTGAAGTTTGCATCATTTAACTCGAGCAGTTTTCTAATCCAATCAGCTGAACTAGCGTCTAGCGACAGCAGGATTCCTAATGGTAGGACTTAGAGTAAAATCCGCGAAACTTGAAACATCCCTAAAGAGGGATTTTCCCCTCTTTCTTCAAATGTTTAGGGAAATCCACAGTCTGTGGGGGAAATCATCGTTAGTGGCGCCTGGCATGCGTTTTGAAAATGAGATAACTCGCTTTTCGTTAGAATATTGTGTTTATACGATTGTTGTGTTTACTGTTTGAATACCAGAATATAATAATTCTTACATAAATTCAAGAATTACTTAAATTAAGAACAATATTAACATTATTATTAATTTAAATGTCTTTGATAATTAATTTCTTCCTTATCTGCCACGATTGTCAAAATGATATTTTAAATAACTATCAATATTAACGCTATAAATAATTTAAATGTATTTGATAATTTATTTGATAATTTATATTTTATTTTATTTTTATCTGCCACAATATTCAATATAATGCAATGTTTTAATTAACTATAACTATACTCTATAGTCTTCTGATAACAGATGGCAGCACAATACAAAAGTCTAAACAAGCAAATTATCCCTCTTTAGGGATACATCCAAAGAGCAAAGATCGGCAGACCTACCATTAGGAATCCTGCTGTCGCTAGGCGCTAGTATTAGCTGAAAAAATCCGTTTTGAAAAACCGGGTTTTTTTTTAATGTTTTGAAAAATCGGTGTTAAAAGATATAAAATTCTGTAAAAGAAAAACTAGGCATTAATTGAATTTTTTTTTCAAAAATATTGACCAGTTCAGTAATTAAAAAAGTATATAAAATTGTTGTGTTACAAGGTTTCAGTATCATTCTTTATAAACAAATGTTATGAATGTATAAATCTATATTATAAAGGCAAAAGATATCTGTGCGTAACGCATACGTCATTTTGCGAATGGCAACGCTTTCTTATGAAATTTCCATTTTGCAATTTTTACTACTGAAAATTTTACGCTTCTAAGCATGGTACATTTTACATATTTACATCGTTGTATGGAGAAAAAAAATATACTTTTAAATGCAATTTGTTTAAAAGCTGTATCTTAATTTGTTTTTGAGAGATTAATTTTTTTATAGTTTTTAGTACCAATTTTGTAAGTGTGGCAACAGAATCATTCCATTTTCTCTTAAAATTGAAAAAATAATTAAATTAAAATGCGTATACTATTTCAAAATTATCGTCTGTTCAGGCGAATTTCGATTTTACTTCGTTTTTATTCATTAATTAATTTTTTTTAATTTTAATAGTTTAGATAGCATAGTTTAGATGTTTTTAGCTAGCTTTTGTTATTGCCGAAACGAGAGAATAATGAAGTTTACTTACCATCATTCATGCTATTTTGTGATACAACTGAAAATCATTTTTTTAAGTCTCTACATTTTATATTTTTTGTATGGGGATTAGTGGTGCAAAATCTCATTAGTGACATACTGCGCCAAAATATTTTGGGCGGAAAATTACTTACTGCTTTTGAAAACCCCCAAGTTTCCGCATAAAGTTTCTATATTTTTTTCCTTCTTCATGTGTACTGATATTAATTTTGAGAGACTTGGAGAAATGCTTAATTAAGTAAAATGACGTTATAGTTAAAAGAAAACGATCATTTTCTTAGATAAAACTAAGCGTTTTAACTTAAACGCGCCATAAATTATGGCCATCTTTAATCTTCGGTACCAAGATTAGCTGTCAAGTTCAGAATGGAACTGTTCACTTCAAAGATGTTAACAATCGTAACTTCAAGTTTTGAGTTGTTGTCAAGTTTTTTTTTTTTTTTTTTAAATGATCAAATTGAAATAGCAATTTTAAAACATGGATAATACTGATGCAATACGGATATGAAAAGAGTGTATGCACATTTTGAGAAGATAAAAATTAGGACGGGTTTAGATTTCACGTGAAATTCTGTGATCGTGAGAGTTTGCAATAAATTTTGTTTTGTTTCATTCGTATTTATACAAAACATAGGATTCTCAATTGAAAGCTTCATCATAATAACTGATCTTTATTAGATTTTACCTATAGCATGTGCCACTATATTTTAATTTTAATAATTTGGACAACTGAGTTTTATAGTGTTTTGTTAATTTTAGCTTTAAATAACATTTGTTTGAGAGTTAGACTGAACAATTAAATATGCATTTTTTACTGTAACTAATTATGTAGATTTATTATAAATCAATGAAACAGTTCCTTTTTAAACTTTTCCTTTCGTCGAATTTTGACGAGTTCCATCTCGTATAAATAGAGCAGTAAGTGTCATGCACAAGGTGCAAATGCTAGAGTGTGTTACACTCTGTTCATAATAAAACCAAGCTACAATGGACAGCAACTTGGTCTTCGTGATTAATTGGAACACGAATTCCGATTCGATAAACTAATTATCTGCATATGCTTTAACTATATATATTTTTTAAATATTCTTTCTGGTATGAATATTTGTTTAATACATATTTGTTCTCTTTTATAAAATACAGTAAAACTCCAGTTTTCCAAAAAGCAAAGGACCAAAGCATTTTCGGTTAACCGGGGTTCCATGCGATTTTTCGAATAGCTGGAAAGCTTATGGTAAAAATTTGTTTGGTGAAAAGCTGCGATAATAATTTAGAACATCGTTGTAATAAAAAAAGTTGTGGAATTGTATTACAGATTATGGTAAATGTGATACAGGATTTCACACAGTGACGCTACTAAGAATTTAGATGATATATTGAGGTACAAGAAGATGCAACAGCATCAGATGTGTTATTATTTAAAATGTGCCTTCATAAATCAGCATTGAAATGATGCACAGTTGAAAAATAAAAGAGTATTACATATATTTTGAGAAATAATGAAGTATCAATATAATGAAGTGCTCAAAATTACGCAAGAAATAATAATAAGTAAATTGACTCTGTTTATTTATTTTATAAAGAGCATGCTTTTTTAACATTATTTCTACCAGTGCCCAATAACACCTTTCACAATTCTGTTTTTTACTTATTTTGCTTCTAATTTTTAAAGCTAATAATTAAAAAAAACAAATTTCAGTGTATCAAAAAAGATTCAGAATTGTTTTGATCCAAAACTTACAAATAAAATAGTAATTATAAATTTAAATTTATTGTACTGTGCCATTTTACATAAGTAAAAATAGTGTTGACAGTAAAAATTTTCACATTTAAAAGGAACTTTATTGAATTTCAAGATCTTACGGTTAAGCCGATTTTCGGATAATCGGGAATCCGATATTCTATGTATGTCAATTGGATAATTGTGCTTAACTTTGCTGACTAATTAAAATTCAAATTAATGCACATAAATTTAAAATTACGCATGGTAAATGCAATGCTCTTAATTTAATTTCCTATTGGCCGATGTGTAAAAAATATTTTTCACTTTCTGGTAGTTCTTGAAGTCCATTTTTTTTTTAATAAAAAAGTTTGTTTTTTTATGTTGATTAAGTGAATTGTCAAATAAAATAAATATTTAAATGAACTTTTAGAAAAATTGAACATAATATTACCATAATCCAACGATGCATTGTTAACACTAGAACCGCCGGGTATTTTACTCAGGCTTTGTAAAAAATATTTCTCACCAGAATTTTAATTTTAATCTATTTAACTTATTTAATTTATCTATTTTTCAGCTACATAGATTTAATATATCTTATAAAGAAAATTCTGGTTCGAATCGACTGTTATCAATCTGACAGGGGTCATTTTGACCCCTAATGGCGGTTCTAGTGTTAAATAGTTTTTTTTAATGAATAAAAATCTAAACTGGTTATGAAGGTCTTCTAAACCAAAATACCAAAGAAGAAATATTTCTACTCTCTCTTTATACATTGCATTAAAAACTATTTTAATAGATTAAAATTCAATATAATTGCAGTGTAATATTGTCACAACTACTATAGATATCCTTATAAAGTCACAAAGACTAAAAATGAAATTTCATAATATTAGGAATTTTTTCTTTATTTCCTAAATTCTACTGAGCACGTGCAACGTATATTAAAAGACAGAAATCCCTTTAAAAATTGTTGAACAGTGTCATTAACTGAGCTGAATATAATAAATGAATAAACGCCATTAACCCATTTGTGCCCAGCAGCTTTTGCGTAAATTTTATTTGGTTGGCACCACTATTTTTAGAAGATTTAAGTTTAGTTCGTTAATCACAAAAATGCATCATTTAAATAAAATAATTATTACTTTTCTTTTTTACTGGTGTCAAAAACAGTGCTGAATGAACATTTTGAAGCGTCCCTAAAAAGGGACGCTAGGCACTAATGGGTTAAAATTTATTGCATTCATGGATAGCATGTTAAGGTGAAAATCATGGTGCATTATCTCTTATATGAAATAAATGTCAGACTGAATCCAGTTTTATGCGATCGAAATAAAGTCAGAATTCTCTTTTATTTTTGATATTCTTTGCAGTAACTTACAGACAGAAATTCTTGATATTTCCTTATCCAATATTTTGCGCTCTGTTCGTCAAGTCAAAATGATTTTCTTCTCTTTCGTTTTACGCTACACTGCACCAACAAGAAGAGGCGTCGAGTTCCAATTAAATTTTGAAATTTTTTAAATTTTGCTATTTTTTGTTACTAAGTAGCATGTAAGATCTGAAAAGTATTTCTTGAGCTTTTTCTGAAACATCTGTATGAAATCTAATATATATTCCGGCAGATAGAGCGATAGTTGAAACATAATAAATGCTGATCCTTTTTCCAGTAGCGGCTCGTCAGGGGGTGCTGCACCAATTTTTTCACACCGCTAAAATTGTATAGTGATTCCAGTTTAGTTTAATCAACAAATATTGTCGAAAAGATAACATAAAAGATTCTGTTAAATTTTAGTGTTGTGAAAAATTTGATGCAGCACTCCCTGACGAGCCGCTACTACGTTTTTCCTAAAGGTATCTATTAGGCACACAAGAAAAAAAAAATAAGTGTAAAATTGTGTTTTTTAAAATGAAATACTTTCATAACTTTTAACTTATCATTTTAAAGAATATTTTTTATTTTTTTTAAGACCAAATAATTTAAAGGATATTTTTCAATAAAATCAAAATTATAGGCTTATTAAATTATAGTCTTTTCCCAGTCAAAATTTTTTATCAGATTAAACAGGTAATGGGAACAATACATTTAAAAGCAATTTTATTTTAAGTGGCATTTGGATGTTACGTGACTACTTTAAATGGTATATTTTCTTAAAAGAAAAAAAAACTACACTTGCTTGGAAAAAAATAAACTTTTATGCCGGGAGAGGGAATTGATTTTGTACTTGATAAATGAAAGACTTTATAAATGAAGATAAAAGTATTGCTCCAGAGCCGGTATAGATATTGTATATTATCAACTATTCAAAAACTGTAGTTTTAAGATATGAAACTAACTAAATTTTGTTATGCTAAACACTAATCAAGATAGTGTATATCTTGTAGAAATAGTGTGACTAACCATACCATAAAACGGGATGATTATATGAAATAAAGGTCAATTAAATATGGGTCATATTCAGTATCTAGCATCCGTAAAACAAAATGAAAATTCCATCTCAAACGTAGAAAATGACGTGCGTTCGTACTATGTAATTTTTTTTTAAATATTCAATTATTTATGCAATAGTGTACAGTACTTCGGATACTGTATAAGTATCCGAATGCGTTTCTGCATCCCTGTCAGTACAATCTGCTTTCTATTATACCTGATGTAACTTGTAGCAAATTTCAGCAACGTATATCAGTTTCATAAAATGTGAAAAAGTTTAATATTATTAAAACGCGCCCCAAACGCTTTTTCCTTCTATACCGTCATGTAATGAAATATTTTTGTGTAGCACTAAAGATTTACAACTAATATTTTTTGCACCACAGATTGTACAGAATGTATATTTTAGTATATACTTCATAGATGCATGTCAATTTTATTGTGAAATCTGGAAATAGAGATATAAGAAAAGATAAATATAAGAAAAGATAAATATAAGAAATCTGGAGGATTGAGATCTGGCGAGTATGGTGGTTGTTCAGTTTGCACCACCCCTCATGAATTTCTGTTTGGTGTGTTGCAAAGCTTAAAAACGAACCTTAAACTGAGACTTGACCATATTGCTGACATCCAACGAAACGTGACGAAGCTTTTGAACTCCATCTCAAAAGAAGACTTCTTGCAAATTTCTCAGGACATATATAGCAGATCGAAGCGGTGCATAGTTATGGGAGAAGACTATTTTGAAGGATGGTTATGGTAATTTTTGTTAATTAGGATGAGCGAAGCGATTCCTCTACTAGGCCACTCAAATGACATTTTGTCGTACACTTTACAAAAAAAAAACTATACAATATTTTGACTTGAAATTAAACACAAATATAAATTATAGTCTGTAGATTTGCAGAATATTATTTTTTTTACAGAAATATTTTTCAAAAAATTATTACTTTAATTAATTTATTTTGCATGTTTTCTATTACGAACGCATTTTTTCAAATAAAAAGTGAAACACGTACATTTTCAGAAGAAAAACTTAAATCATGAGGTCAGTAATTATAGCTAGAATCATCATTAAATAAATAAACAAATAAAATATATTTTCTTTATTCTGACAAAATATTTCAAAAACTGCTTTCAGATTTTCAAACTATGCTCATTCCTTTTAACTATGTATAGTTTCATGATTTCTTTTATAAAATTTATAAAATACTTTTTTTTAGAAAAATTATAGCATATTTTTAATGAATTAAAATTTGTGAAAATTTTCTTATTAACATTCAATTTTAAAAGTATTTTTCTGTGTTAAAAATTCAAATACACAATTTATTCTTATTTTGTGAAATCATTTAAGCAGACGATATTTATGAATTTTAAAAGAATTACATTATGTTTTTGAGAAGTGGCAATAAAAGAATTGTAAACAAATAAAATTAATTAATATTTTGTATAATTTTACTTCAAAAATATTTTTATTTATACCAGTTTTATATCATAAATAAACAGTCTGAGGATATTCTTAGTTATTTGGTTGAAATGCATTTTAAAATTAAAATGAGCCGAAACATAAAATTACATTTTTGCTTAATAAAGATGCAAAAGTAATTTAAAAAATATATTATTACTTTCAAATATTTATCTTATAGCATAATACTTCGCGAATGAAGGGCATGATCGAGTGTTCACAGCTTCGATATCAATTTGGTCTAGGAGAGGATCCACTCTTGACTTCGGACGAGAAAAGAAAAGCCCTTCTTAAACATCCCCTTAGACCCTTTATTCTGTTGCTGAGACTCATTTATCATACTCAAATGCCGATACTTGAAAAAAAATCTCGTTCTTCCATTGTCCGTACATCTGTAAATCATCGTCCGTTCATCATAGGAATATTCTTTATTTATTGCACTATCGTTTAAAATTTTGAAAGATACAATACTTGCCATAAATGATAAAAACAAGCTAAAATACAAAACAATTAACCACATAATGCATTATTTTAAGACAAGGCCTTAGAAGAAATTACTCGCTTCCCTGTTTTGCCCGTATGTCGTACGGGCAACGTGTTTTTGCGAAACATGATTTGCCAGTACCACGTACAAGCAGAGCCTGATTACTAACGGGGCACTCTCTCACCAGAAAAAATTTATAGAAATTTTCGTCTTCTTTAAACGCCCCTTTCATACAAAATTACTGTCATGAATAAGGAAAAATTCTTTATTTCTTTTTCCTGGTGGGAGAGTGCCCCGTTAGTAATCAGGCCCTGCGTACAAGCATCCACACGCCAATCATAATATATTACTCTGTCCAGTAACATTTTATTGTAAATTTTAGATTCTTTAATCGTAGCAGTTTGCTCATTCATTTTGGCAAAAATTTCTGTTTTAGAGAACCGGTGATAAAAGATTAAAATTCTGTAACAGACATGAAAGATATAGATATTATTTAAAAGTCTTTTTCAAAAATATTGATCAAGTAAGTGGTTAAATATGTCAGCCATCGGAACGTATTGCTCAGAACTTGATATGCATAAATATTCTAAAGACAGAAATAAAAATTACTTGCATACCATACAATAAATTTTAAAATGTCGTTAAAAATAAAATACATCTCATTAAACGTGTTATAATTCTAAAAGTTTAAACGTCGCGTCGCATAGCTGAATAATGTTTTCAAAAACTATCAACACCTTCGTGAAATTTTAGAAAAAAAAAATCATTTACCAGAAATAATTTAATACAAATACAGCTTTCATATCATATTCATTGTTTATTGAATAAAAATTAAAGTAATTTTTAATGAGTTTCATATTTAATATTTGTATTCAACCAATAATCGTAATTTAAGTTGCATTCGCGTAATTTATACTCTGATTGTCGAATTGAAATTTTGATTTTAATTGCATCGAAAATTGTTTCGAAAACAGCAAATTATATTTTACTTTTGAAATTGCAATTTGTGTTTAAACTTCGAAAAAAACTGAAAGGAAATTATAATATAACTAGCAGTTACCCGTGACTTCGTTCACATAACATTTAAAGAAGAAATAATTGATCAATCAAGCAAAAAATTTCGATGATGAAAAGCATGTGTAATTAACTTTTTATCGCGAATTTATGGTAAAAAACTTTTGATAATCCCTATTTGCTAATTTGTTTGCTGGTCAAAATTTTCCTTTCAGCGATTAATACTAATAGATAGAAACATTCTTGAATTCTTTTGTTCAGCCCTGCAGTTTTCCAAGTGCCTTTAATACACGAAAGTATCTTTCTAAAATTTATTTCAAACAAAAATATTTCTTATTACTACATAAATTACATTTTCAGAAATTATCATCCCAAGACAACCTTGTATCCAGTTCTTTGCGGGACCCTGTTTATCATTTTATATATATACTACAAACATTTCTTAGTTTACTAAATGCAGTTCAAAATAAAAATGCATATTTTATTTAAAAACCACCTTTAAGTAAATTACGCTCATATTCAGTAACCTTTCCGAGATCTTTTGTGTAACCCTGTGTATCTAAATTTAACTATTTATACTATTACCATTTATACTCTCCATTTAATATGCATACATTTAGCGAAACTTAAAAGCACATATCATAATTCAAAATGCATTTCATCCATGCAACAGTCATCATCCATGATATACAGTACTTCGGATAGAATATATAATATTTGAAATCTTTTGTGTGTCCCTGTAAATGCTATGCACTTCGTATTATGCATGAAATAACTTAAACTTACATTAAGCCTCAGCAACATATATCAATTTGATTATACATGAAATAGTTTACCATAATTAAAATATGTCGGAAACTGTTCCTCCCTTTATTCCTATGCAATGGAATTCATCTGTCTGACCCTGTAAATGAATAGTAAGTGCCCTTTTCACTATATACTTTACAAAATGCATATTTTAGTGCACTTTGTAAATGCATATAAATTTGAATATGTTCTACAGGCTGTAACATCGTTAAATTTAATTAAAACGATTTTTCCCCATAATGCCGTAATATAAGGAAATTTTTTGACTATCCCTGTAAATAAACTAATCATGGTAGAAACTTTATTTTCAATAGGTATTCGTGCTTGGTAAACGTTAAGAACGTCCAAAAATTTCATGGAAATCGGAGTATATTTACGAAAATTAGAAAGCGACCAGACAGACAGACAAACCGAAAGCATAATAACTTTTCAACTTTGTTCGAAAGTGTTAAAAAATCGAGCCAAAAGTATATTAATCAAAGATTTTATTTTCCTTCTTTTCCCCACAAAAAAATTCTTCCATTGATAATTATGAGTTTTGAATAAAAATATTCATTTGTATGTAACTTATAACTTATTAATTAGTATAAGTAAAAAATATTTCTGATTCATTTTAAATATGACGTCATTATTTATCTCGCTCCATTAGCTACTGATATTCATACCCCTTGTATTTTTAACGACTGCTATAAAGTACCTGTTTTATTTCAACTATGACGTCACATTTTCATAAGTGAACCATTTTATTAAAAATTAAATTCTTTTTCATTCTTTTTACTTTTAATTTATGTCACCATATTTTACACAAAAATTCCCATTAACTAAACAAATATCCTTGTTAAATGTATTATAAAAAATACACCTTTTATTTTTATTTGAAACATGACGTCATATTTATTTTCTTTTAAATTATTTTATTATAGTTTTTCGCGTGGAAGTTTTCTATTAAAAATTCATTGCCGCTGAAAAATTATTATTCCAATTTTTTATTTTCTTGGCAACAGGAAAGGAAAATGGTTTAATTTTATCTGAAAAATGCCTATTGATTTTGTATGAAAAATAATTAAATTTTGAATTATTAAGGAAAATATTTGAATAAAATGAATAAAAATTACCCTATTATTTAATCCGGACTTCTAACTTTACGTCTGCAAAATTTCAAAGCAATCGGTTCAGTAGTTACGGCGTGAAAGCGGAACAAACGAACAAACAAACTCACTTTCCGATTTATAATATTAGAAGGATGAAGATAAAATATTTGTTAATTAATTTGCTAGTAGATTAAGTGTATAAGCATTCGTAAGTACCTATCGGGAATTAGAAACTAACTTTGTATTTCATCTCGAAATCTGTCAGGGGAGTTAATATATATATGTAATTAGTCAAAGTAGTGTTTGAAGCAAATTTGTTTGTATGGTGTACAATATGTAAAGAGGTATTTAAGTAAATTTTGGATATAACATTTTGGTGTTGCATCTTAAGTAGGGATCAAGTTCGTCAAATATATTCAGCCAATTCGTATATGACTTGTGTCGACATTACTTAAATATGTAGAATTATCAATTTTAGTGCATTACAACTTAATTGAATTTGTTTTATAATATTGTTTGTCTGTCCGTACTCTAACTCGCGTGAATGTAGTCGGATATTCACGAATTGATACAAATTATTGCGGTATACAATAGAATGTTTTAGGTACTGAAAATACGACTTTTATAATTCTTTTAAGGGATACTCGAAAGATTGCCGTTACATTATGATTAATAATGAAAAATCATTTGCTATTTATTTTAATGATGTTACAATTTTACAAACCTAGGTGAAGGTATTTTTATTTCATTACGAGAAGTGCTGTGTCTCTTTTTATAGGCCTAATATTGTTCCCAAACACAAATGATGATGAGCACTCACTTAAGGGATATTACATTTTTGAAACAGAACATATGGAAATAAAATAATGTTCGCTAATTTCTGTAATTTTCAATGTAATACATCGACTTGGACGGCATACCCTTTCAAATTCACTTAAAGCTAAAATTTTACACTTCCTTTATATTTTAGAAATAAATTTTGTAGTACGCACATTTTTCTTTTCAAAGTCTTTTTTATAACAAAAGTGGTGCTAGTTGAATAAAATTCTTGTAAGAGATGCTCGTCTGGAAGTTACATGGGAAGTGAAATATAACCAATAAAAATTATAACATTATCTCATTTATTATAGGAATTTAAATTTTTGTCTTCAAATTTTTTATTTTCACTCATATGTTTGATTAAATTGTGTAAAAAATTTATACAACTTAGAAGCTTCTATGTGTTTTGAAACTGGCATGAATTATCAACTGACATTATTTACAGGAATATATTTTATTAATGGCATGTGTGAATGCAGCTAGATATAAATTCATTGAATGGCCGGCCTATTATTTCAGTAAATCGTAACTAGAGATGGAACTTTCAATGTAAAAGATAACTACATTTATATCAATACCAACAATTTCAAATTCGCAATGTCCAATGGGGATGTTCAAGTAGATGATAGCATAAAGCCTCTGGCAGGAGTGTCAGTAAAGATATCATTAAAGTTTTGAGATTTGTTTCATATCGATGACCATAGAATATAAATTAATAATGCTCAAATGTTTCAGAATATGTCACTCAATATTTCGATTAAATAAAATAGTCTTAATTTTTCAAAAATATTTATAAGAACACCTTTGCACATTTCTATTTTCAATAAATAATTGCATATCATTAAAATGACATGCATTAAAATTAAATTAAAATTAATTTATAAAGCATTTCGTTTTCAGTATAACGAATGACTTTCTGCAGAAATTTAAGATCGAAAAAGAATTTAAATGTGAAGCAAAGTTTTCTGTGGCAGGTTACTGTTCTTATTAGGCATTAGTATGACACTTTTCTCCGAACTGCACAAATATTATCCAAACTACGTTTTTAAAAAGGAATTTCTAATTATAAATTAAAACCTTTGCCTAAAATATGAGGAGAACTAAATCTATATCCATATACTTTCATCTTTGCTCTTCTTTTTTACTTTCTTTTAACTTTGCAAGATGAAAGTATTAGATTAGAAAAAAGTTCCGAATTCCAGTTTTTCGACGAATTTACACGATAGTTCCCAATTAGTTTTTGGAGTGAATTTTTGAAATTTTATCCGTGTTATGCAGATTTTTTTACTATTCCCCAATAACTCTATCTCAAAAACTTATGCTCATTAAACTTCAGATTCAGTTAAAAGTTGACATTAGTTGTTGATAATTAGATTTTAGTGTAAATCACTTAATCGGTGGCGCTGCTACGCTGCATTTTTTCAGAAAGTATTAACATGTAAGACATAGAAAAAAGCTTTGAGATTATCACATCTAATGACTAATTTTATCTAGCTGCAAAATAATTTTTAATGCCTTTTAAATTAGAGTAAACGAAATCAATCTACATCCATAAACATTTTGTTTTATAACAATTATAAATCTTGAGTTCTCTTTCAATGAACTAATTCATCTTTAGCCGCGAATTAACAGTATTTTAACAATTTATTGTTAAATTTCTTTTCTTTTGCAACGAATTAAATCATAAACAGATTCCAACTGAATGCTTTGTACATGATTTTGTTCATCAAACTAAGTGCTATTAAGAGTAATTGAAGTCGTCATTTATGAGATGGTTCATTCTACAAAAAAGGTTGCCACAGGCGGCTATTTTTATATTATGCTCGCACCACTATTTAATAGACACACACACACAGACCGACAGACAGTAAAACGTTTTTTTCGAATCTCTGACCCCTAAAACGTGCAAATCCATCGAAAACCGGAAATCGAATAAGATTTTGATTTTTGAGAAAATGGATCGTAAAATTCCGAATAGACTGCCACAGTAACGAAGGTACTCTCATCATTTATTTTTAAAAAGCAATTTATACCATAAAATTTGTGTGGCAAATTTTGGTCATCAAAAACTATTAAATGCATAGTACTGGGAGAGACTGCAATGATATGGTTGTTCAAGTAACTAAGCTATCCTTTTAGGATGCTTCGATAAGACACAAAGAATATTTGACTCTTTTCTCTCGAGAGGTGATTCTTACTGTACTGTGTAAGTGGGTGCTGCGAATACTGTGGACACCAGCGTTGTAGACTACTTTTCTTACATTATTGAATAGACCAGTGTCTGCTATAAAATATGATAAAATAAACTGTAAGTTATTAACAGGGCCTGATTACTAACGGGGCACTCTCCCTCCAGGAAAAAGAAATAAAGAATTTTTCCTTATTCATGACAGTAATCTCGTATGAAAAGGGCGTTTGAAGAAGACGAAAATTTCTATAATTTTTTTCTGGTGAGAGAGTGCCCCGTTAGTAATCAGGCTCTGGTTATTAATGGTGTCTAAAGCATTCGGCGCCCAGATTGTCAAGGGACATTTGGCAACTCTAGTGGTGAGTGAAAGTCGCGAAAGTTCCTCATGAGGGGCAAGGCCCTTTGTCACTGTGATATTGAATTCAAATTGAAATAATTGATAAATTTGATTTTAAAATAAAGAAAAGCCATTTTTCAACATTTCCACTTCTCAAGGGGTTTTAAATCAGAATAGAGTCAAAAAAGACGTATTGAATTGCTCTTGAATTTTTTTATTGCTTTTTTATTGCCTAGTGCCTTTAATAGTGTCTATTAATTGCATTTCAAAAGCAATTTAACACTTTAAAAATTGAATTTATTTATGTTCTTATATTAAAATTGAACTTTTAAAATAGTTTACAAATGTTGAAATTCTATTTAGGTCGAGTATTCATTTTGTAAGAAAATTATGTATATACCTGATATAGTTATACAAAATTTTGTATTCTACTTTACATGTTTATTTGGATATTTTGTCTAGAAAATATAAATATGTTATTCTTATAAACTGAATTTAAATCTCGTTTTCCGATGCATTGTATTTGCTCCATACCTCAAAATTTTGTATTTACCGATCTTGAATTTAGTAAAAATAAATAAAACTGGTCAGTCGCTTGTAGATGAATTGAGAATAACCAAAAAGAATGCATTATTATATTTCATAAACTTAGTGATAAGAACTTGTATTTAAATCCAGGTAAGAGAAGTTAGATGTTTCATCAGGAAAATTCAATGTTATATATCACTTTTTTAGAAGGAATATTTAATATTGGCTTTCCCACATCTTTATAGTGGGAATGTTCAAAATGTTCTTAAAATTAATTTCACGAGATAATCTTAAGATGTTAAGTTCCCAAAATGTTCTTAAAACTAATGTTCTTAAGAACAGCTATTTCAACTTTATGCTATGAATTTTCTCAAAAACAAATTTGCCAAATTTGTTAATACTGGATAATTCGATGCTGCAATTTAAATTTATTTCTCAGCTTGTGCCAAAAATTGCCTACTTATTTGACATATATCTTAAAAACAACTATGTGAGAAACATTTTTGTCTACTGTCAATTTAATTTTGCTTATTACGTCACTGGAATTGATAAATTCATACATTTTTATGAATAAAATGATGAAAGAGTAATTTTGTATCACTTCACACTGTAGAACTTCATACAAATTTATGTTCCAAGAATATATTAGACAAACAACAATGATGCCTTCCTATGTGCAGGGGGTTTTAAACTTTATGAAAACAAAATTTCCGGTTTAAACCTCCGGCGCAGTGTATCCGGTCAAGACACCCCTAATTTTAATTCCAAACTTGCAATTGGCATCAATAATATTATAATAAAATCTTGCTTTTACAATAAAAGCTTAAATAAAGGCGTTCTTGATTTCTTAAAAATTCGTTTATAAATTCCGGTGTCAGTCGATAATTTCTCATTTTACTAACATAATTATTTTTCCGCGCCGGAAAGGTTTAAATTTAGCTGTGCCATTAATTGAAATGAATTCAAAAGTTTTTGTTGACAAATTTCTTCAATTCAAAAAATATTCGTGAATTTTCTCTGCAGGAAATGCCTGCTTCTTTCTGGATAACTCATTTAAAAGAAGAAGTGTAAGGTTATAGTTGAGGGATTTAATGTTTTTTTTTTCAAAAATCTGAGGAACAAATAAATTGCTTGCTCTTTGGGTGTTTTAGTAAGGCAGAAAAATGAATAGCTATAATTTAATACTTTCTTTAAAAAAAAAACATGTTTGGGATTGAATTTTTAAACTATTTTTGGTCTACGTTGTTTATTTTAAGGTTGTTCTTAAATCAAACAAGTTGGAAATTGCACGTGAACGTAGCAAATGAGGTGCGTTCGTACGATAACGAAGTTTTAAAAATATTCAGATCTTGCTGTTGTAGTAGAGCGTACTTCGGATACAGTATAGTAGTCGAAATCTTTACGTTTCTGTAAATACGCAGGAAGTAATTTTATGACACCTCAGCAACGTATATCTTATTCATAAAATGTGAAATAGTCGAATATAATTAAAACACGCCCCAAACAATGTTTCCCCGTATAGCATTATGAAATGGAATACTTTTGTGTGGCCCTGTAATTTAATAATACAAATTCTTTGCATCACAGATTGTACAGAATGCATATTTTAGTATATATTTCATAGATTCATACCAATTCTATTATGTTCGAATTAGTGTAGCATCATAAAAATGCGTTTGAATATTTTTTCCCATTGACCGTAATGTAATGGAATACCTTTGATTGTCCCTGTAAATGATCTATGCTTCCGACTTTCATAACATTTGAAATGACTCGATAAAATTACGTAATAATTATATGTTTTAAATTTCAAACGATTAAAATGCATTCGAAAATTTTTCCCCATTGACTCTAATGTAATGGAATTCTTTTGATTGTCCCTGTAATTGATCTATGCATCCGATTTTCATAAAATTTGAAATGACTCGACAAAATTACGCAATAATTATATGTTTTAAATTTCAAACGATTAAAATGCATTTGAAACTTTTTTCCCCATTGACCGTAATGTAACAAAATCCTTTTGATTGTCCCTGTAATTGATCTATCCATCCGATTTTCATAAAATTTGAAATGACTCGACAAAATTATGTTATAATTATGTATTTTAAATTTGAAACGATTCGGTTGGGTAGTTTTTGCGTTGTTATATGCGGACAGACAGACAGACAGACAGACGGACAGACAGACAGACGGACGGACTGAGCGACAACAATAGGTGCTACGTATTTACATAATTACGAACGCACCTAAAAAGGGGCAATTTTATGATGTGAGTTTTCATTTATTTTTGTTTGGAAATCCATATCAATACGCACTTATTTGATCTTTTTTTCTGCAAACGCACTAGATGTCTCAGAAAATACTGTCAAAGGAGGCGTTTGGAGCCGAGTTTCCTGACGAAAGCAGAAAAACGCCATATCACGTGATCAAAAACGCTTATAATTCAACAGGTAATTTATTGATCCAAAAATAGAATACGCAGTTCGATTCCAAAACGCTTTCCTAGTCATGTCTTTCAATTAAATATCTTTTCGTTAAAAAATGAATATGTCAAAATGTTTCGCGCTTGTTGAGCGGAGCAGTTGAGAATAACCTTAAAACTGTCCTCTGATAAGATGAGAATGATTTAGTAATTAAGAAGTTTTAAAGGCCAACCAATTAAATGTAGTTGAAAAATAACAAGACTGTAAGTTAAAAACATTACAAAAGGCTCAGAGGGTTTCCCGATCTTTTAAAATTGATACCACTATTTAAAAGCCACAATAATTTTAAGTATGAAATTATGAAAAACGAGGTGAAGATACATGGTGTCTAGCATCGAGTGAAGTAATTGAGGAGGTTGTCACAAGATGGCAACGTGTTTTTTTTTTTCAATCAAATCAATTGCTGTGATTGTGGCTGCAGAAAACTCCCACCAATAAACTTGTATAAATCATTTCGTTAAATTTAAACTCCTTATTCGTGAGAGTCTTTCTATTTATTTTTTTCTTATGTCAATTTACCAAGGTATAATAATTATTTTTACCTGACATTAAATGACTAATAATTATTTTTACCGGTTACCTGACAGGAGGTTGTCTTCATTGTCACAATATGGCGGAAGGAAACTTCCGCCAGAAAAAATGAAAATTAGTTTTTGCCATTGTTTTTGATTGAAATTTCCCAATAGTAATATTTTAATTTTAAAAAATCCAACTTAAATTTACTGGTGGTACTTTGTCATCTGGTAATGAACCCCAGCGAAAGTTTATACAGTCGAAGCTGCTTTATTTTTAACCCTTTGAGCTCTGATGGTTGAATTTTCTACGACGCAGTTTTAATTCCGAAATACTAAAAAGGCGCCAAAATATTCGACCAAATTTATTTGAAAAACGTTTAATGCATTTTTTCGTGTATATCCTAAACGGAATGTTTTCTTTTGAAAATACTGGTACTAATGTCACATATGGAATTTTGTCGAAATTTATCCACCTGAGCTCAAAGGGTTAAAATATATCAGTTTCTCTTTTTTAATGCTTTCATGTTTTAACATATGCAATGAGACTATCTTTTAAATTTTACTATTTAATATATAATGGAAACAATAATAACACTTTAAAAAAAAAGTTGTGAATTTGTAAAACGTTCATACGACATTTATTATAAAGAAAAGAATGACAAAAATAATTCAAGTATTCAATTTTTTTCTATCACATCACGGAAAGACAACTGACAAAATTTCATTTACTTTCACGCATAAAAAGTTTTGTAAAAAATATAAGGTTCAGAAATCGTTAGAGAATTAAGGATTGAATTAGGGTACAACTATCTTTCTGTTGAAAAAAAAGTAATAAAGTCACCCATCACAATAATTTAAATATTTTTTTCTTTTAAAATTCAAATTTTTAAAAGAAAAAAAACAAGCTTAAGGTGCGGAAAAAATAAGAAATATTTTCACTTAACTTTAACGTTTTTTTTCCTCCCACATGTTTTTGTCGTGCGCAAATTTACTACTGATGACATCACGATTGAAAGTTTTAAAAGAGATGTGGCAGATGCGACAGAAGAAATTTCTTAGAAAAAGATATTGGAATAAGTTTTACTTTAAGAAGTTACTTTTTATTACGTAGTTTAACTTCAGCGACGTTCTTTTGAATGCTAATCATAGTGTTCTTTTATTTAAATCACATCTCATAATGGCTAATCGAGGAAATTTATTTATTTTAAAGCTGTCAATTTTTATAAATGCCAGAAATCGTTAGATAAAAGTGTAAGTACGTCTATGTCGAAACAAAGGTGAGAAACGAAGTGACTAACGTAAAAATACTTTTTTCAAGACTAATTTATTTTTATCAACCCCTTCAGGGGCGATTGTATGGCTATGAAACCACTTAATTTTAATTACCAAATGCCATATTAGCACCAAAATTTTGGTGAAAAAATTCTTGGTTTTTTATATGTGTGTGTGAAATATATTTTTTTTCGTATTTATAAATAACTTTGTTATCAAATTCCGGTGTCAGTGATTCATTTCAACATTCTCGCAATGAAAATGCTCTACGATTCAAAGGGTTAAGTGACAAAGTTATTTATTACATTCAATAATTGGTAAAACGACGCGTCATGCAATGGGGAGAATTTTCATGGCAAAATTGTTATCTTAGGGGTTATTGTTTTGTGAAAGTAAACATATCATATTCATTCCGTCAAATCAAATAAGTTTGTAAAGCATTTCAAAATAAACAACTAACTAGTGTCCATGCTGATCCTTTATGCCCCGACTGTATTTTAAAATATCACTAAAATAAGAAGTTATAAAATTAATTTAACCCGAGAAACATCGCGCACGCACAGGATATGGATGGTTTATTATACTTTTTCCACCAGTAATTACAAACTATAAATATCACCGTATTAAATCTAAGCCGGCTGTTATAATTTTTGAAAGAAAGTGAGTTGACGATTTCTTTTAAAAAATAGCGGTGCCATTTGCAAAAAATGGTATGGACACTGAGCAAGTTAGACCTCATGCGATTACTCTCCGGGTTAATAACAGATTAGTAGTACTACATGTTAGAATGAGTAACAAATACTTTTTATTATTACGAATGCATTATGGGTTGCACAAAACAAAAATACAAGAAGTCAATGAGTAGGACAAAAACCATGAGAAGTCAGAAATTATTAGTAAACTGTTTCCAGATATGTTTATAGGTGGCAGCATTATCCAACTATGAGACATTAGTTTTAAACTTATCAGGCAATAGTTACATAGGAAAAGAAGGGCGATCAAATGTTGTTGACGAATAATGGAGATGGCAACAATAGTGACTTTAATACAGTATACGTTTTGAACCTACAGCTGACTGATATAGAGATTGATAGCTGAAGAAGTAGCTTAATTAGTGTTGTTCGCCTATCTTTTCACACCATTTTCACAACTTTCAACACTGTTCCTTCAGTAGCAATCACAACAAGACGATCACTTCGTTCTTCATCAATATTTTTTCATCGTTATTAAAAATTTTTAATGAATAATAATAAAAGCAACTGATTAATTATTCAGATCTCTTTTTATGGTCCATATTTTGTACATAATTTCATTATATTCGATATTTAGACGTTGTAAAGTTCTTTATAACCGGGATAAAATAACAAGAAGTTACATTGCGATTTGCATTGAGTTCAAAGTGTGATGCTTGGATTATACCGGGGTCGTATAAATAAAATAGATGAAATAATAATAAACGAATAATAACGTGTGCATGAAAAAAATTCATAAAACTACTCGAGAGCTTATAAAAGGAAATAACAAAAAACAAAACAAAACAAAAAATGTGTTTTTACAGTTAACAAAATTGTTGATTAAAACTTGTATTTAAAACATTATAGAAAAATTAAGAGATTTTAACTGGAAAATTTCTAATTGCATTTGACATTTAAAAAAAATAAGCACTAGAATTCCTGCATTTTTATAAAAGAAAATGTTCGTGGAACTAATTAAATTGAAACTAAATAACTTTTCTTTTCATATTTGTCTCTGCAATCCAGTTTATACTTCTTTAGTTGACATATATCTTTAAAAAGTTTCTGTTAAAAGTATTTTTGCGTACAGCCAATTTAATTTTATTAGTTACAATAGGATTCTTAGACTCATTCAAATAAAACGATGAAATAATAAATTTATTTTGATTCACCTGTTCCATTACACACAAATTTATTTACGAAGCTTATTTTATACAAAACATCAATGATGATTTATTATGTGCAGTGGCTTTAAACCTTTTTAAAAGAAAGTTTCCGATCTAAATTTAGCCGTGGAATTATAAAAGGGAGTACAAAATTTAGAGTTCAAAGTTTTTCTTCACTTTAAAAGTTTTCTGAAATTTTGTCCTGAAATCTGAACCTTCAGGAAATGACCGCATCTTTTGGGATAATTCATTTAGAACAAATGTAAGGTTACAGCCAAGAGGTTTAATGTTTTCCTTTCATACTTCCATGTAACAAATACATTACTATTTCTACCTTACTCATTTAAGTAACGCAGAAAAACAGATTGCTTAAATTTAATGCTTACTTAAAAAGATGTCTTAATTGGGTATTTTTTATTAGTTTATTTTGACGTTGTTTGATCAATTTAATATACGTAAAAGAAAAAAATAAGTGGTTAAATAACTGAACTTAGTTACATGATATGGCTCGATAAGGCTATAGTAAATACGATGCCAAGATAGGAACTTTTATATAATTATGATTGTTATGTTTTATATAATTATGACTACGTTATGAACTTTTTTATAATCATGATTTGCTGTTATACATTTGTGGTGTAAGTTTTTTTTTTTTTTTGTAGACTCATAAAAGATAGCTTCATCACTTTGGCTTTCTCTCAAGGTTTTCACTATTCTTATTTTTAGTGAACAGTAATAATTATTAACTGTAAGACATTTCAATAAATGGTGTTGCCGGAGATACCGAGAATAGTTCCGCTGAACGAGTGTTAGCTCGTGGTCAGTAATATATCTTGTACATGTACTGTTCTTACATTTGCTATCACTTTTTTACGAAACATAATCATTAATGTTATTTATGACAAAATCTTTAGCAATAGTCTGTGATTAAAAAAAGAAAAGACAGTTTTATGTAATTATTGGTGGAAAAATATAAACCATTCGCAAATGCAACATTGATCAGAATAACGGACTGAACCAGATTTTAGTTTTATTCATGGTCTAGACACACTTTCACTCAGTTGAAAAATACATTCTACAGTAATTTTCATTTGTTATAGAAATTTAGGTATGGAATGTTCGATATTGAAAATAACTCGTGGAACAATTCCAGTTCATTTAAAAGACACACAAAAGAATTCTGTTATATTATATTTTTGCGGGAAAAATTATTTCCGATGCATTTTAGTGATATTTTAATATTTTTTAATATAATGAGATTAATATGCAACATTGAAATAGATTGTGTTTAGATTGATTGTCTGACCCTCTGTAAATTTGTACCTGTCTGACCGTCTGTCCACAGTTTAACTGTCGTATATGTACCTCAGTTGGCACGCAATTGATAAATGTTTTGAAATTTAAAATATCACGTTTTTTATTGAAAATGAGATAGGTAGCATTAATATTTCGTTAATATTACTTACGTTATGAAGTCACATTTTTACATAAGCTATTTCTGAGGCGCTGTAATTTGTGGCCAATTTTACCATCCAGATTTTCTAGACAAAGAAGGAAACGAAGTACAAAAGATACCGTATATTTAGAAACGAAGAAGTCGGGATAAAGTGGAAATGCAACCATGAAAAATACATTTTGAATCTTCAATTTTCGAAATATAATTGTAGTGTAAGAACAAAGTAAAAAAAATTACATTTTTTAAATTTTTAAAAAGTATTATTAAAGACTAATGAGCCTATAGAAATAGTAAAAAAAGTACTTGTTTTTCTGATATTATTCTTATGTTAAAAGTTACTATTTCTCCTCCCTGAAATTTTTGTCCTTTTTTTAAAAAGGACTCGTTCTTGATGTGACTAATGTGACTAAATCGTTCTTGTCGTTCTTGATGTGACTAAAAATAGAAGAAATTCATCTTCTGTTATACAAATTGTAATATTATACCGTTGTTTATTATAAATTTATTATTACTGTTATTTATTATTATAAATTTATTTTCAGTCTGCAAAGTGAGGTTTAAATTTCATTTGTTGTTAGAAGGTTTATATTTTTTCAACCAGATTATAAAAATAAACAAATAAAAGAAATGTGCAAATAATTGATGTAATTTTACCGTCAAGAATTTTTAGACAAACAAGGGAACGAAGTACAAAAGATATCGTAGAAATGAAAATATTGGTTTAAATTCGAAATGCAACGTTTGAAAAATACACTTTAAGTGTTCAATTTTCGAAATATAAATGTAGTTTACGAATAAAGATATAAATAAAGAATTTATATTTTAAAATTTGCAAACAGTATCACTAAAGATTAATAAACCTATAAAATTACTAAAAGAAAAAAGAAAATGATCTGATATTATTCTTTTGTTAAATGATGTTAGCTATTTCTCGTTCCTGAAATATTTTTTCCATTTTAAAATGTTACTTTTGTCGTTCCCGGTTAGTATGAAAATAAAAGAAATACAGCTTTTCTTAAACAAATTTCAATATTTTATCGTTTGACAGTGATTTTTTAGACAGGTATTATTTATTTTCTCTCAAGTAAAAGCAATTTTATCTCAGCGCCTAATTTTAAATGTTAATATCATAGCTACCAACATCTTCCGCTTTTTTGGCCCGAAAAAATTTATAGTAAATTTTACCGATTCAAATAGCCGTAATCTGCCGATTGATTAAGACAAAAAATTCTGTATTATTTTTTCGGGCCAAACAGGGCTCCCAAATGGTCCGCGAACTGAACACGAATATATTTTAAGAGAAAATTTCATAGTAGGTTTGAACAGTATTTGCGTTAAAACTAACCTTCGAAAGCGGATTCTGCGCAATTTGCAAGAAAAATATAAAACGAAAAATCTTTCTAAGAAAATATTGATGCTCAGTTGGCGGACCATTTGGGAACCCTGGGGTGAAAAGATCGGAATTGTTGGCAGCTATGTTAATACTCATCTCAATAACAATATAAACAATTGATCTAATAATATTAATAAGAATAACTGTAAAATTTTGAGTAAAGTGAAATTTAGATAACTGCACTTTCGCAAAATTTGATGGAGAATCTGCTTAGTTTTCGGAAAAAGTAAAAAACAACTAGCTTAGCTTAGATGTTTAAGTCGTCTGTTTCAGCTGAAAAAAGCTTTAGAAAAACCGAGTTTTGCTCTTATACCCGCCATAATGCTTTCTGTAAGAGAAATATGTCATCATTTTTCCGCAAAAATAAGGAAAAGGAAAGAAAAAAGAAAGAAAAAAAAGAAAAAAAAAGAAAAATTATAAAGAATCGTTCTTGACAATAACGTTTTAATAATTAAGTAATACATTGAAAAATAAAATTAAATTACAGTAATAAAATATTATAAATTATTACCCATCAGAAATATTAAACATTAAGTTCAGGTTATTTTAGAGTTAGACTGGTAAAAATAAAACTTCTTAGAAATTTCGCGTAATAATATTAATAAAAAATACAAACAATAATGCATTAATTATTTATATTGCAATTCACCAAGTTTTCAATTCTTAATTAATTTTAATACAACTCATTAAACTTTTTATACAACCATCAAACATTTTTGATGAAACTTTCAAATTGTTTACTGTCAAATATTGACGGGTACAATGCAGTAATATTAATAATAATCTTATTAAAAAAACCTTCAAACTCATACGACAGATTTTTTAATATTTTTTTTTACGAGATAAGAATTTAACTTAAAAAATGTCAAAGCTGCTTAATCAAGCTATCCTGGACAACACCTGCTAATACCATTCTTTCAGATAATCTGTCAAGCAATAACATATAGCCTACGACTTTACGCGAATAATATGTTAAATGATAATACCTAGTTATGTATATCGCAATCTTTAACCCTTTCAGGGGCAAGGTATTTCTGCTCCAAAAATGTTCAAATAATTGATTCGCACCATCGCACCACAATTTAAAAACAGACTTATTTGAAAATAATCAACGCTGTTTTTCGTGAATATTATAAAATCGAAATTGTACTAAAATTTTACTGGTGCCAGTTCAAAATTGGAACAGTAATATTAAGTGTTTGCAGACTGCAAACACCGCCCCTGAAAGGGTTAACGCATTGAAGGGCGGAATGTCCAATATCCCACTCAATTTTAATGAGAAAATGCTACAGTGGTATCGAAATTTTAGAATAAAAATTTCGGTTTGTAAAATACGCAATGAAATGCTTTTACATGTTTTGAAATAAATTTGTTCGTGAATCCTGGTATAATTTGGCCAGTTCAACATTTTAGAAATAAAAGTACTCTGCCCCTGATAAGACTTTTTTTACATGAGATTTCTTTTGTTTAATTGTTTAAAATTGTAGGCAATATATCATGCTGTATACTAGATGAGATATTTTAAGTTTCTCATATTACATTAAATTACGGAGAAAATTTTCTACACGTAAAGTGAAAGACACTGAAGCGACCAAGATCAATCTACTTTACTTTCATTTTTTTCCATGTGTCAAAGCATCCGAATGGGAATGCTTAGTACCATGAACTTTCCAAGAAAAAGAGACTGACGGATTATTTACAGCATATCATTTTTTCAATCTAAACATACTTTTTACTTAATTTTTATGGTTTGAACTCCTTTTCAAAAATAAACTCATGAAAGAGAGTCTTTATTACTGTAATAGTCTCACAGGGTCTAACAACCCTTATTATCAAGTACCGTCATTATCTAAAATATTGTTTTAATAAACAATGTTTCCTAGGCTAATATGATTGGAGTATAATTGGCACAAGCACAGCGTATGACATACATTGTGTACTTACTGTCTTACGTTTTTCTTAATTATTTTACTTACTGTAATTTTGAGTTATTGTATTGTAATATTTGAAACAATTAACATCGATTAAAAAGGCTGAAATAATTTTTTGAAAGAAATGGCAGTAGATAAAATACCGTACGTTATTTGCTTTTGTTTAACTGAAAATTCCTAATTTCGACTCTTAATCTAGACAATTTTTCACTCATTTAAAAAAAAACTGCTGTTGTTTGTTGTTATTTATGTCAATCGATATCACGGAGATTTGTTATAACCCACCAAATTACAACTATCTATGATTCTAATGTTAATTTCGTCTTCTGGCAAAAAGTTGTAATTTATACTAATATACTACTGGCCCCACAAAATGCAACACCAAGAAGGACCACGGATATCTCAACGAAATTTACTTGGCAGATAGCATGTTGTACAAAGATCAAAATTACAACCTTTTGTGACGTGTGGATGACGACAAAATCAGTAATTAGTGTTGCTGCCACTGTTGGCTATAGCCACTGCCACACGCTTCAGCATAGAATCAAAGAATCGTCGGTCGGATGTCTCCTATGGGTACAGCCGTCCATGCGGCTTCCATATATAGCCAAAATTGATCTGCTGTAATAGCGGGTGGTGTATTCCAGGCCAGTTGTTGTGCAAGCATGGACCACACGTTCTTGATTGGCGATAGATCAGAAGAACAAGCAGGGCAAGGAAGAAAATCGATCTGATGTGTATAGAAGAACTGTTGAACATTGCGTGACACATGTAGCCGCGCGTTATCCTGCTGAGATATAATTGAAGTGCAAGCGCTGAATGTATGGGAGGACCACGGGCACTAACACCTCAGAGATCTAGCGCTGGCTGTTCAGTGACCGTAAATGCGTACTAGAGAAGTGCGGCAGGGAAATCCAATGCCAAACCAAACCACGATACCGGGTGCAGAACCAGTATGACGATGCATAACGAAACAGTTCAGCAGCCTCTCACCCAAGTGACTCCAAACTCGAATCCGTCCATCGCGATGTTGCAGACAGGAGCAGAATTCATCAATAAACACAGTTTCCTTCCATTTTGTTGTCCATGTCCACGTTCCTCGCGCCGTTGGCGGCGCAGACGCCTGTGATTTGCAGCCAAATGTAAACAAAGCAACGGACGCCATTCGTACATTTCATTATGCTGCAAATGGCTTCGAATGGTACGAATGGACACCGAATGATGTGTAGCAGATTGAATCTGCTATGCTATTTTTCATGACGTGGCTCGCGACCCATCACTGCCTTGAACGCAAACTGCCTGCCATCACAGACAGTGTTGAAACAACGTGGATGCGATCGTCCCCGTTGGTCCGTCGTTCACTCCTGCATCCAGCGATTACAGATCAGCATCATAGTTGCTTGGTTTCATCCAATACGTTGACCAATTTCTCTAAATGATTATCCGCAATCCCAAAGGCTACTATTCTTCCTCGGTCGAATTCAGAAACTTAGTCAAAAGGCGTTCGATGTCTTCCATGATGTATAGGTAAACAGCTTACGCCAAAAAAAAAAAAAAAAAAAAAAAAAAAAAAAAACCCGCACGAAAGAACAAATGCCGTACTTCAAATCGCCAATGTGTTATCCTCTTACATAGCGCTTGAGGGTGGCGCTACTGTCGCCCGTGATGTGCGTCTGCACTGCAATGCTAATGATTTGCAAATTTCATCTCCACAAACGCATGCTGTAAATTTCACATGATTTGCATGCTTCCTTCAGGGTGTTGCATTTTGTGTGGCCAGCAGAGTACTATGCAGAAATAAAATTTGGTTCTTATTTGTTTATTGGCAGAGGATTATCTCTGAACTACTGAACAGATTTTTCAAAAAAATATATAAATGATGGTGTATAAGCCTTTGTTTCAACATAGGCTATATAGCATGTCAATGCCACTAACATAAAGGGAATTGCAAGAGCAAAAAAAAAAGTTTTAAACATACGATTTTTGTTTTGCTGAAGAGCCTAGAAATATGAAATTTAGTATGGTAGTTACTTATACGACATAAACGATCTCTAACGAAATTTCATAAACAATTCAAAAATTAAAAACGTGCTAGAAACATTCTGAATGCTAATAAATAACCAATCTCGGGAAATATTAAACTGATTTCATAAATATTCGCTGAAAATTCATGTTGGCAGTCCTTGGTGTAACATAGGCTCTATTTTATATCGGTCTCACTCAGCACCTGGGAGTCGTAGGAGTAAAAAATATCCTAAATTGCGTTTTTTGTGATACTGCAGGAGCTGCGAATTTAAAATTAAGCATTGTAATTACTTATAAATTATACGTTAAGCATAGATTATGAAGCACTTTCCAACACTTCTTGAAATCTTTGTCAAAACATCATTTCCAGGGAAATAACGTATTATTGTTCATATCTAAATCTGTGTTCGAATACTTTGAAAAGCCCTGTATTTGATCTGTTGGTTTATATATAGGGGAGACTGGGGTATAATGGTCCATCCCCTATTTTTGATATTAATTCTGTTTTTCAAAGCTTCATATTTTAGTTATATAGATGGCAGTCATAAAATAGTAAAAAGAAGTTTGAAACCATGTGCATAGCTGACATTTTAATCATTTTATGCTTGCTAATTGATTTGACACAGGAGGAGTAAGACAAAAGTAAATATTTTCAGTGAAACATATCTTCATTTATTTATTACAGATTTGTAATTCGAAAGACATTGTGTGGCAAAATAAAAAGGTAAGACAATACATTATTATATTTATTATAGCTAAAATAATAGAATTCTAAATTTCTTTTTTTATCATCAAGTTTTTGTCAAACTTCCGTATGGGGTACAATGGACCATCAGAAACTGGGGTACAATGGACCATGGCTCATTGTACCCCAGTTTTGTATCTCATGTTTTTAAAAGTTAAATATTATATGTGAAATTAAGAACTAATAAATTATTTAACTTCTGTGTGTAGATTAATTAATGATTCATGTTGTGTAATGCATTTTTGAAATATTTATGTGTATAATATATGCTTTCAAACATAAAAATTAGTCTAAATTAAGAATTAATAAATTATTTTATTTCTGTGTGTGAATTAATTAATGATTCATGTTGTGAAATGCATTTTGAAATATTTATCTATATAATATAAGCTTTCAAATTCAAAAATTAACCCAAATTGAACACCAAAAATTAGTAAACAAAATATTTTTTGCATTTGAGGGTTTTTTTTTTTTATTTCATATAATTTGTTAATTCAATATTCCTGCACTTATGCATACATTCATCCATAATAAGTTAGATTTAAATAAAATAGTCGAATGAGAAAAACAAAAATATATCTACCTATTAGTTTGTATCTGGATATAATATTTAAATAAGGTAAAATTCATAAAAAAATACAGATAATGTAAAGTAGACAGGAAAAATTTATTATATTTTTTCCTTAGTCATATATTTAGATATATATATTTCTTATTATAAAGGTTTATATTTAACTTTAAGTGGCATCATTGGAAAAAAGGATATATATTATTTTTCATATTTCTTTTAGCAATGCCAAGGAACAAGCCTAGGAAAACCAATAGAGGTTTTGTGCCACATGAAGTTATGGAACAGGCTGCAAAATGTTTTGTGGAAGATAATAAACCTAATTATTCAATCTGCGACCGGTATAATGACTTAATGATAAAAAAAATGTTTCTTTAGTTAGAGCTAAAAGAGTAAATAAACAAATAAAAATGAATAATAAAATGTGAATAAACAAATAAAAATGAATAATAAAATGTGAATAAACAAATTATGATATAGTTTATCTTTCTTATTGTTAAAAAATGAACTACACTGATATATTTTTATTCAAATTACAAGTGGTCCATACAGCCCCATGCTGTGGAACATTGTACCCCGGCATTGGGGTACAATGGTCCACTTTGTCACTTGCTATTTAAAAAATATGTAAAAAAAAAGTATGCATAATTATTATTTTTGAGTGGATGCAGTATAAACTGTAATGTACAGATAACATGCATGTGCTTGATCAAAAGAAAAAAAATCAATACTTTAAGAGTAAACAGTCAAAATTTACAAAAGTGGACCATTGTACCCCAGTCTCCCCTAAACTATATAATGGTAAAATTTAGTTTAGCAAGAAAACGTCTAACTGGATAAATTTTCCTGTCAACAATTTATACTAATAGATGGAAACATACTTGAATACTTTTTTGCCCTATAAAATACATACTACCTTTAATACACGAACTAGAAATTATCATACAAAGGCGACCGTGTCTCAAGTTCTTTGCGTGAGATCATTTTATCTATATTCCACAAGCATTTCTTAGTAAACTAAATGCAGTTCATCTTAAAAAGGCATAATATATTTAAAAACCACCTTTAAGTAAAATACGCTCATATTCAATAACCTTTCCGAGATCTTTTGTGTAACCCTGTAAATCTAAATTGTGTAACAATTACAATTTATATAAACCATATAACATGCATATATATAGTGAAACTGAAAAGGCTATATAATAATTAAAAATGCATTTTATCCATCTAACAGCCATCTTCCATAATACACAGGACTTCAGATGGAATATACTATTTGAAATCTTTTGTGTGTCCCTGTAAATGTATAGTGTATAGTATAGTACTAGTATTATGCATGAAATAATTCATATTAATCCTCAGGAACGTTTATTAATTTGATTATATATGAAATCGTTTACCATAATTAAAATATGTCGCCCCCCCCCCTTTATTACTATGTATTGGAATTCTTTTGTATGGCCCTGTAAATGAATAATAACTATTCTTTTCGTATCATATTTTACAAAATGCATAGCAAAATGCATCAATAGCCCTTGCTGCAAGATAGGCAACTTGCTCCTATATATGTTGATGTCGCCACCACTTGGTGAATGCTGGTGAAAAAAATGTTCTAAAATACATTTTTAGTGATGCTGAGGGGGTCTAACTTTTTAAAACTGGGCATGGAAATTTCTTTAAAGATGAAACTGCTTTTTAATTATCGTCGAAAGAAAATTCCAAATTCAAAAAGATGAAGTTAGCAAAAAGCATTTTAACACTAAAACCGCCGGGTATTTTCCTCAAGTTTTATGAAAAATGTTTTCCACCAGAATTTTCATTTTAAACTATTTAACTTATTGTTTTAGTCTATTTTTGTTCTCCATACACTTAACATATCTTATGAAAAGAATTCTGGTTCAAACCGACTATTATCATTCTGGCAGGGGTAATTTTGACCCCTAATGGCGGTTCTAGTGTTAAAATCGTTCTAAACTACATTTTTTGTAATCTAATAAAAGACCAAATCGATTTAAAATAAATGGTTGAAACTTGGGGGTGATAAAGACTGCCCCAACATAAGCTATTTTTTATGTCAGTGCCACTATTACTAGATTGTTGCAGGAATTAAAATAAAAAAACGTTCTAAATTGCTATTTTTTAATACTATAGAGACTAGAAATGTGTGTCTTATTAAAATGTAAATGTCCTCTGAGACAAGTCGAAAACAAATTCGAAATTTAAAACAGACGTAGCAGAGGGAAGGAATGAAAAGTATTCTAAAAAAACTCCCAAATTACGATTTCTATGCAACTAAAAAAATGCAAAATAATAATGAATCCAGGGATATAGAAATCTGAGCACTAGTGGCCAGTCTCTCAGAACTAAATTTTATTAGTTTTCTTTGCTTTTATTTTTTTGGTATTATTACAAAAAATTTAGACGAAGTAATAAACGAAAAGTGACGCATAAAATTTAGTGGTGAGAGACGGCCGAATGGTGCCAAGATTTCTACACCCCTGGATGAATCAATTTAAAAAATAACGGTTACGAATCAATGGTGGTAGTTTATAATCTTAAATAGGCTCTGTGTTATTCCGGTGTTACGATTGTCTCGGGTTGGCAGAGATAACAAACGTTATAAAAATGCCTTTAAAAACTTTCAGATTAAATTTTCTATGGAATATCATGAAATAACAAACCGATTTCAATAATAAAATTTTCATTAATAAAAATTAGACGTACAAATTATATTTTGGATTATTTTAACTATTCCGCAAGCAAATCCATGGTGTTTGCTAGAATGTAAAACAAAAATCTTAATGAAGTTGTTGAGAAAAGTATTTATAAAGGTTATTTCAGTATAGTCTGATAGCAACTTTTGCAAGATGATTCAGGGATAATCCCAATTTCAGGGATAATATTTTCAAAAATGATTCAGGGCTAATTCCAAGGCTAATTTTTTATTTTTTTTAACTATTTGGAAAAAAATTGTTGTTCTCGGTAGAGAGTGGGTAAATCTAAAGTATATCTGAATCTTTTTATTGGTTGAAAATCACAGTTTATTTAATTTTATTCGCTTCCTGATTTATCCAAGTTTAATGTCCAAAAATGGAAATACTTCTGTTTATTATTTTATTCGTTTTCTCATTGGTCCAAGTTTAATGTTTAAAATACGTTTTTTGCCATGATGAGAAAAAAAGTAATAAAAACTTTTTAATTAATCAATAATTTAAAAACAAATTGTGATAGCTATTTCAAACAAATTTCATTTAAAAATGTATTTTTTTTTAATCTACGCAACTGTATAAAAATTTAAAATGTGCGATGTTAAGAAGTTTTAAAATTTGCAGTTCTAAAAATTGTAAAACTGGAATTTAATTTAAAATTTGTTTGTAATGGTTCCAGAATATTAATGTGTAATCCATATCGTACGTAAAATGAGGCGTTCAGAAGTCAGTCTGATTAACTACATTAAATAAAAATGCACGTTTTAAACAGTTAAAGGTGTCTATCTTTTATCTACTGTTTTTTTTATCATTGGTCTAGGAATATTAATGTTTAATGCACGGCGTACGTAATACATGACTCGTTGCAGTCATCCTAAAAATCCCTCCTTCTTATAATTATCATTAAGTTAAATACAGAACTTATTTATAAGTCTTTAAAATTTGAGTCTTTGAAAATATAATCTTCCAAATAGTCGCTGTAATTTGTTAAATTTTTTATTCATTTGTTTACTTATTTATTTTTGAGTTTATTTCCCAATAAAAATTTGGACACTATTTCAAGAGAGATTCTAAAACTTCAAAATGCATAAAACGTTCTTTTTACGAGGAGAAAAATGAGAGGTTTTATTTGCATCTAAAGAAGATCGAAAGTTAAAAACTTTTTTTTATCAGTAAAACATTCGCATAGTTCAAACATATTTACGCTATTAAAAGTAAAACAAAATGTTTCTGATATATGTAATGCGTTCTTACCTTCCATTAAAATTCATATTTAAATAGATTATTACTATTCCTCTTCACGTGAAAATAGCAAAATTGGTTATTCCTCCAGAAGTTCACTGAAAATGTCAAGGATGAAGTGTATTTCAAAACATTTGATCTTAGAAGCTGTATGAGGAACTGCATTTTTTCCACCGAATTTTTTAAACTGAATATTTTATTGCATGAACTCGACAGTTTATCGTTTTTTGCGAGCAAGGTATACATATGATGCGAGTAAATTTGTGAATAATTATATTTTTATTTATTTTAAAATATTTGACAAAAAGTTATATGCAGAATTCAAATTATTGTGTTAAAAAAGCGCTTAGCAATGCGACTCTAAATGATGCTTTCTCAGATATATCTATCGTAATTTTCGGCATATAATCCGCCGATAAAACAATTATTTTTAGACCCAGAATTTTTTAAAAAAGAAATTTAATACTTCACATCATCGACAACATTTGTTCTCAATCTCTAAATGATATTTCTGGGTAAAAAAAAAAGAATTGTTTGATCCGCGGATTATACGCCGGAAATTACAGTGTATTAACAGTGAACACGTGACTTTGTCTGTATTATTGCTAATCCGCCTTAGAATAAGAATGAATGCTTCATTTTTTTAAACATTTATCCTTTTTTTATTTTTTATTTATTGCTTTCTTTCTGTTATAGATCTTTATTGTGTACGTTATTCGGCTATTAATGTCTAATTTTACAGATTTAAAAACCTTTAGTTTACTTTTCAAGATGCTACTGAATTTCACAGAATTTTAGTAAAAAAGCCTTCCAATAGCATGCATTCAAAAGCAAGAAAAGGCTTCGTGAATGAGTTTGAAAGTAACAAATTAATAAACATTTTTACATTACTTGAGAGAGGTGTTAAAAGAATTAAAAAGAAATAACACTGACATGTTTGGGCTCCATTCTAATAAGATCCATCATCAGAATAAAAATACAAATCAAATTCAAATCGTTTCACGGTCGATACAAATGACACGCGACATGAGATATAAAGAACCAAAACCACGCACTCGTTTATTATTGTTTATCACATTGTCGCGTGTCATTTGCATTGACTGTGAAACGATTTGAATTTTACTTATATTTTTATTATGATGATGGATCGAATCAAAAACATGTCAGTATTATTTCTTTTTAATTTTTGTAACACCTCTCTCAAGTAATATGCAATTGTTTATTAAATTGCTTATATAAAAGTGAAGTTCTTAAAACAGGGATGAGATTTCCGCTTTTTTGGCCACCAGTATAATCTTAGAAAAAATGTCGTTCTGTTAAATCACATAAATGTTCCGATTAAATAATATAGCATTTTCTCTTATACTGGTGTGCAAAAAAGCGGAAATCTCATCCCTGTTAAAACCTTGTGATTTTAAAAAAAAAGAATCTAATGGATTTAATAAATTTTTATGAAAGTAACAAGTTTCGATTTGAGAATTGGATTTGGGAATGAATGAAAATTTGTTCTTCCATTAAAATTTAATCTATGAACTTTGTTATAAGGTTTTAACAACACCACGGGTTTACAACGACAAAAAACTTACAACAAAAGAATGATAAAAAGTAAGGGTTATCAAATAGTTTTCGTGATATTTTAAACATTAGAAACATAAATCCATTCACTGTCAAATTATTCATGTAAGGATTTGCAGAAAAAAAATCTTTCCTGAAAATTGTTGTTATCAAAAACTTCAAAGTGAAAATTCAACCTGGAAGTACAGACAGAAAATCAAATTACATATAGTTTTTATTACAGATAACATTCTAAAAAATATAAATAATATAATTATTAATTAATACAATACTAATATCAGGGATGCACAACCTTTTTACCAGAAAATCGGTTGACACCAGAATATTTGAAAAGTCTAGTTTCTTTTCTTTAATAGCAAAGTTTCTGTCATTACTATAAGCAAAATTACTCTGCATAAAAATAGTGGTATAATTGTGGCCCGCGGGCTAAAGGTTGTGCACCCCTGCATAAAATATTTATTTACAGCTAGCTAGAATATATTTTTTAATGTGAATGACACTTAACTATATTAATATAATAAAAATTAATTAATTAATACAATTATTAATAATATTTACATGTTATGTAATAATTTGTTAATAATAATGTTAATTACATTATATAATAATTAATCGCAGCTTGAAAAACAAAATATACGTAGATTTAATTATAAATGGCAATTTTTTAAAGAATATAAGTAATATAATTATTATTATTATTTTGTAAATATATTATATGATAATTATTTAACACATTCATAAAATTAATTAATAATTATATAAGAATTAATTAACAATTACATTGATAATTAAACTTTGAAAAAAATACTTTCTTTTAAATTTAAACATTAAAAAATCTAATTTTATTCTTTTTTCAAACTTTCCAATGATCCCCGCATGCTATGATTCGAACCCACATTCAGAATATGGAAGCTTAAAATAAAATTCATACAAATACACCAGAAGTACCCTTCACCGAGCGCGAGAGTATGGTGCAAGAGAGGTAGATACGCTCGCGCAAGTTTTGTGATTCCTACGAATTCTGTGTAACGTCAGCTTGCAAATCTCCTGTGATTCGATTTACCTAAGCTTCCGTAAAGAAATCGCTTAGCTTTATGAGTAAACAAGCAGTACACTTAGCCCCTTAAAGACGTTGTCAGTTTTATCTGTTAGTAATTTGCTGTTAAATTTTTGTGGTAGTAAATGCTTTTCTAAATTAAAGTAATAAAAAATAGATTTATTTCTTTTTTTATGATTTTTATTTATAGCGGGGTGGAAGATGATAGGAACGATCTTGTGAATTGCCTAAATAAAAAATATAATTATATTAATCTTCATATAAACCATACAAATTTATTGTATCATACTAAATGCTCAATATAAACAAAAAGAAAACATTCTAAAATGATTGTTATAAATCTAATACATTGTTTATTTATTCGATAAGTACTGGGTGCAAAATTATAAGAACGAAACAGATTTTTTTTTTATTATAGAAACATTAAATGTCAATTGGGATTATTTTGTGTTTAATGATTTCAATGCAACGTTGTAGTATAGATAGTTTTGAATTTGAATTTGTTGTGGTGGCAAAACACGTCATATGCTCCAAATTTTGCATTTTATTTTTGCTATGGAATTATACAGCCATGACCAACTTTCATTATCTATTGTGCCCTATAATACCCCAAAAGTTGTTCATGGGATTTAGGTTTAGACCATTGGCTGGCCAACCAAGCTTTAGAATTTTATTTATCTTTAAATAATTCTTTTGTGTTTTTTCTGAGTGAATTTCGCCATTGTCTTGATGAAACGTTCACAAAAGTTGGTGAATTTATCACTCAGGTTCAACACATGGTATTCTCACATGCGAATGAAACTGTGTGTATTTTGTTTATTGGTCTAAAAAAGCAATTATAAGTTTACGTACCGAGGAAAAGGTAATCCAAACCATTAGGGAGCCTCCATTTAATGGACACGTGCAAAATACGCCTTTTTCATTTTGAAAACCCCCCCTAAGTTTGATGAATACCATCTGGAATATTGAAATTAAACTTCTTGTTAGCACTGAAGATAATTTTAAACCAATTCGTTGGCTGCTTCAGGTATTTCTCCGCAAACAGAAATTAGGTTTTTTTACTGCCAAGAGTTAAACGCGAAAATTGACCTTTTTTAAAATTTTTAATAACTCCCGACATTTTTATTGTTTTTCGTATGGTAGGCGAATTATTTTGACGTCTTCATCTGGTTTTCAAAACCTTCAGCTGTCATTATTTTATTTAGAAAAGTGCAAACTTTCTGATAATTTTGAAAACATTTTCGACCTCCATGTAGATATTTTAGAAACATAAGTAGTTGGATTCTGTACGAAAATAAAAATGACAGTTTTTGAAAGTTTAATTTCATTAGCAATTCTTTGAAATTACATTTCGATGTTGTTATAAGGTACAATTTGTCCTTTGTCAAAGTTACAAAATATTTTGATTCACCTTGGAAACCGCATGCTTTACAAACTAAACAAATGCATTCAGAATCTCTTTTAAAAGCATTTTTAAATGATACGTGAAAATATCTGCCAAGCACGTTCCGCGGGTTTAGAAATATCGACTGCGTTCTTATTATTTTGCTTCTACCTAAATTTAGCAAAATACACATTTTGAAAGTATTCAAATATATACAGGGTGTATCTAAACTCTTAGGCAAAACTTTAAGGGGTGGTAGTACATATCAAGACAAACAATATTAAATAGGAAACTAAGGGTCCCAAACGTTTTCCTATGCAGACAGGCACCATTAAAGTTTAGGGTACAAAATTTCAAATAAACATAAAAAACGGAAAAATTGGTCGATTGATTTGCGGTTTTCATTAAAATTATTCTTTATTTCAGTATTTTCATGAAAATAAATTTTAATGATAAAGGTAAAAAATGACGATAGAAGACGCGTTAGACTTTAGAGTAACGAACAAGTATTTTTTGCCGTTATTTTTTGCATCTCATTAAAAGTTTTCTGAAGCTTAGACTTAAATTTTGAGCTCAAAATCTGAATAGCTGTGAGTGATTAAGTTGCGCAAACTAAACTGTGTTCAGAGGTTCAAATTTCAAATGATTATAAAAAACGAAAAAATTGGTCGATTCGTTTGCGGGTTTCTCTAAAACTATTCTTTAAATCAGTATTTTCTTGAAAATAAATTTTAAAGACAAATTCTAAAAAATACCGATAGAGGGCGCCTTAGACCTTGGAGTAAGGTGCAGCTCTTTTTAACCGTTATTTTTTTAATCTCATTAAATGCTTGCAAAAGCTTAGAGTTAAATTTTGAGCTTAAAATCTGAATCGTTGGGAGTAATTAAATAGCGCAGAATTTAACTGTGTTTGAGGGGGGGGGGGACGAAATTTCAACACCTGAACACAGTTCTATTTGCGCTTCTTAACCCCTCCCAACAATTTAGAATTTCAGCTCAAAATGTAAGTCCAATCTTTTGGAAGCATTTAATTAGATTTTTAAAAAAATGACAGTTAAAAATAGTTAAGTTTAAAGCGCCCTCTAAACAAATTTTTTGAAATTCATTTTTTAAATTTATTTTCAACAAAATATTGACATAAATAATAGTTTTAGCGAAAACTGCAAACGAATCGACTAATTCTTCCGGTTTTTTTAAAATAATAATTTGAAATTTGAACCAGTCCCCCCCTTGAACACAGTTCAGTTTGCGCTACATAACCTCCCAACGATTCAAATATTGGGCTCAAAATTTAAGTTTAGGTTAAGTTTCTAAAAAAGATTAATGAGATGCAAAAAATAACCATAAAAAATGGTTGTTCGTTACTCCAAAATCTAAAGCGCCTTCTAACGGCATTTTTTGAAATTTATCTTTAAAATTTATCTTAAATAAAATACTGATTTAATGACCAATTGTTTGATGACCAATTTTTCCATTTTTTATAATCATTTGAAATTTGGACCTCTGAACACAATTCAGTTTGCGCTACTTAACCACTCCTAACTATTCAGATTTTGAGCTCAAAATTTTAGTTTAAGACTAAGTTTCCGAAAACTTTTAATGAAATGGGAAAAAATAACGGCAAAAAATAGCTATTCGCTAAAATAGTTCGGCAAAAAATATAAATTCTAACAGAATGGAATTAATTAAAAATACAAAATCATACCAATTTGAGTTTCATTTAAACGTCATTTGAAAAAAAAAAAAAAAAAAAAAAACAGATAACACATTTAAAAACTGAAAAATTTCACAGGCCTGGGCAACGCCTGGCAGGACAGCTCATAACAGAATAATTAAAATACTTCACAGTGAAAAAAAATGTAACTCAGAACAGTATAAGGAACATTATTGAAACGAGCGAAGTGAGGAGGAGGTGTAAATTATGTGACAGAATGCGCCAACACTAACCGTAATTTCTTGCGTATAATCCGCGAATCAAACAATCATTTTTCGACCCAGAAATTTTATTAAATCAAATATAACTTTTTTGATCGCCGTAAATACTTGTCTTCAATTACAAGATACAATTTCTGGGTCAAGAAATAATTATTTGATCCGCGGATTATACGCAGGAAATTAAGGTAAGAAATCTTTACAGTTGTCGCAACTAGCGTCACTTTCCTGCACTATTCCTTAACCCTTTCCGACACGGGTAAATTTTGTTAGTAAATTGAGGAATTATCGACTCGCACCGGAATTTACAAACGACTTTTTTAGAAATATAGAGTCCCTTAATTTAAGATTTTATTGTAAAAGCAAAAATTTATTAAAATATTATTGGTGCCACTAGCAAGTTTGGAATTAAAATTAGGTATCCAGGACCGAGCACAGTGTTCTGGAAAGATTAATGGGACAATGGACAGGGATCATGTCCATTCAAAATGCAGGTAGGAAGAGTGGGAAAACAGGGGAACTTGCTTCGCAGTCCAGAGTCGTAATTTACAAACAAGAAGTAATTTACAATAAAAAAAATATTTTATGCGCAAAAGAATATTTTCGCACAGTGTTTATTTTTCATTCGCATAAATCACTTTGAAACGGTACTTTGAATATTAAAAAGCATTCAACATTCATTAAAACTTTTATTGCAAAATATCTAATTTCTTCGTATTTAATTAACTATTTTGTGATTATAATAAAAGTCCATGTTAAGATAATAATTTATTTTTATCAAAAATATCTTATTTATTAATATAAAGCAATCAGTAAAATAAAAAAATAATAATAAACACAATTTGGCGGCGGATGGATTCCAAGCCGTAGCCCCTGGTTTCATGTTTAATGCTCTATCCATTCAGCCAGCTACCTCATATTTTGCAATAGATTAAATTTATAAAACCAATAATTTCTAGTTCGATTAAAATTGACTGCATTACCACAGAATTCGAGTCTACTTTTCCCACCTATATTTGGAATGTACTTAACCCTCATCAATTCTTACCGTAATGAATAGCGCGAAAAAGAGACACTACAATCGGCACGTAGTATGAATGCTATTACTCTGAACTGATACTGCTGTTATTCGCAACTGCAGTAATACCATGATCATAAACTAACATGCATAAAAAGCTATTGAACGAAGCATTTCTAAAATACTATTTAACTTTTTTATTAAATAATTCCGGTGTCAGTTTTAATTTATAATTTTTTTATTTAATTGTGTGATTTTTTTTTTCTTCTCTTTTAGAATGATATTTTCCTTCATTTCTGTTTGGCTAGAATTTAGACGTATTCGAAATTTTTTGTATTAGTAAAAGAAATATGCTTTTGATTATACGTCTGTGGAGTAGTTTAAGAAAATGTATCGCACATAGAAATTGGAAAATTTAGAATAGAATGGACGAAGACATGTCCGAATGCACTTGAGGCTGAGATTTTCCCGTTTGTGATAGTTAGTTTAGAATTTAGATAAAAAACCTTAATGAATATCACAAAATAACACGCTATAGTTATTGTTTAACAATACTGGAGTTTGTGAAATTTTTGAAGCAAATCGGCATCAAAATAAGAAAATAATTTCTGTTATTTTTTTTTCTTTAATTTAAAAATTCTACCTCCATTTCCTACTACAAAAGAATAAAAATAAAATACTACTTATTCATATTGGGCATTTTCCCGGTTTTAAGAGTGTTATATGCTTTAAAAATATGCAATTAAAAATATATGTACCCTAATTTCCTGCCTATAATCCGCGGATCAAACAATTCTTTTTCGATCCAGAAATTTTATTTCGTAAATGAAGGCAAATATTTACGGCGATCTGAAAAGTTATATTTTATTTAATAAAATTTCTGGGTCGAAAAATGATTGTTTGATCCGCGGATTATACGCAGGAAATTAGGGTAGTTTGCGAACGTCGATTTCATATTTTTTCTGTTTATTTACAAATCTGCCTCCGCTTTTTCTTTTCAAGAAAAACTAATTCAAAAACTCATTCAGAGTTTTACGGTTTTCCAAAATTCTACAACTCATCAGAAAATAATTTAGCCATATTCTCAATTTCTTCTACGTAGAATTTCGCAGTATCGTGAAAAGTGTAATATAACAGGTTCCGATAACTGAATTTTAAGAATAGGAGTGTGTTTTCCCCGAGTCTTGTTCGGACGCGATTCATATATTGTATTCCGTAATATCGTAATTTTTGGCAGAAAGTGTTGTAACTGTTAAAATTCAAACTAAAATATATTCATTAACCACTTAATGGTCGCATTAAATTACGGTTTAAAAATTCAAATTCAATATTGCCACCAATTTTTTGAAAAAAATATATTCATCTTATTTAATTACAATTTAAATAATTCCGGAATAAAACCAATGACGCTCTTTTATAAAACTGTTAGGAATCAAACTATTCTGAATAAAAGCTAATGAAGCAAAGTCCATGAATGTCTCGGACGCGACGATTACGTAGTCAATGCTAAAATTTTAAAGGATTTTTTCGGTTTTGAATCCGAAATATAGGATACTATATTTAGGACGCAATGCCATAATGAAGTGTAAGGAATGTTCGTTTTGTTTTCATTTCAATCTCACCTTGTGCCTCATTTTTGTGAAAATAAGAACGAATAGAGCTCATAAAAACAATTTTGACAGTCATTCGCAAAAATCGCTATTCATTATTTACACGCGAGAATTAATTTGTGTAAAATTTCTTTTCCTCAAATTGCTCATTTAAAATATATATTCTAGAGATAGTCTAACTTAACTTTTGCACTTTAAAATTTTGTTAATTTAGTAACAAAATTTAACAAGAATGACAATTTATTTCTTTTTCTAATGCCATCTTATCGCTCTCTACAAGGAAAGTTGATTATACAACTTTAATAGATACACAAAATTGTGGCCCTAAGACATTGACAAAAACAAAAATTTTATTAAATAAGAGTATTTTATCAGATTCTAAAGTTAAATAATAAAAATTGTGTCCTTCCATTGTTTAAGTTTTAATGTTCGACTAAATACACTCCTTTGATGCTCCACATGGTGTAATTAAAACTCTTTTTAATCTATAATGCTGAGGTAAATAGTTTGTAGGTGTTCAAATTAGACCGCTAGATGCAGGGCTATAAAATTAAACAGGAAAGTTCCTAAAAAAATCATGCGTTAAGCATAGATTTTGAAACACATTCTAACTTTTCTTTAACAAAACTTAGCTAGATAATAAAGTGCTTTTTAATGTAATGAGGAAATTTAGTTTATCAAGGAAACGCGTAACAGTTTAAAATTTCTCTCTCAGAAATTTTTACTAATAGATGGAAACATACTTGTATACTTTTGTTCAGGGGTGCAAAAATCTAGGCGCCAGCCGGCAGTTTCTCACCACAAAATTTATTTCGTTTTTCTTCATCTAATATTTCGTGTAAAATTCCTGCTAGAATGCTATTAAATTATGAGCGAAAAAAACTTTAAAATTTTAGTGGTGAGAGACTATCCTCTGGCGCCTAGACTTTTGCACCCCTGCTTTTGTTCATCCCTATAGTTTACCTAGTATCTTTATTATACGCCGGTATTTAGCTAAAATTTAGTTAATTAAAACACTATTGAAATCACATTTCCAGAAATTATCATCCATAAGCGATCAATTCTGTGCGTGGCCCTGTCTATCATTTTACCTATATTATACAAACATTTCTTCGTATACTGAATGCAGTTCAGCGTACAAACACATAACTTATTTAAAAAGTGCCTTTAAGTAAATTACGCTCATATTCAGTAACATTTACAAACGCTTTTGTGCAGCCCTGAATATCAACTATAGCATTTATACGTACCATATAATACGTATACATTTAGTGAAACTTAAAGGCACATATCATAATTAAAAAAGCATTCCATCCATCCAACAGCCATCATCGATAACATGCAGCATTTCGTGTAGAATGTACTCTTTGAAATACTTTGTAAATGTTATGCACTTTGTATTATGCTCGAAATAATAAATATTAATTATCAGCGACGAATAACAATTTTTATTATACATGAAATGTCATTATATAATTAAAATATGTCGTAAACAATTCATATTTTACCATTACGAAATGGAATTATTTTGTACGGCCCTGTTAAGAGGTATTATTTTCATCGCATATTTTACAGAATGCATATATTAGTGCATTTCGTAAATGCTTTTAAATATTAATATGTTAGATAGATTGTAACATCTTTAAAATTCATTTGAATGGATTTTTTTCCCTTAGACTGCAATGTAACGAAAAACTTTTGACTGTTCCTTTTAATAAACTAATCATGCTAGAATTTTTATTTGAAACAGGGTTGGTCCTAGGATAATAATACGCATAAATAACTTCCAAAAATTTAGAGGAATCCTAGTAAAATTTCGAAAGGCCAGACGATCAGACAAACCGAAATCATAAACACTTTTCAACTTTATTGGAAAATGTTTAAAAAGGTGAATTTCATTTTACCATTTCTTTACTGTGATTTTGAGTAACATTACTATAGAAAAGAAAAAGTACTGATTGATAGAGAATAATATCTACTTTTAATTAAACTACATAAGCTCATTTTTAGAAACCATCTACATATAGATTTTAATTTTTAAACTAAATTTAATTACACTGAAAAATGTAATAAAATTTAATTTTTTTCTTTTCCGTTGACGTTTATGCACTTGTTTAAAATTTCAGTATTTTGTAACAAAAGTACAAGTGCTGTATTCTAAAATTTTTCGAATTTTAAATATTCAATATTTTAAAACTGTAATGCAAAATTCTGCATTTTAACGTACTGTATTTAAAAATTCCAATGTAAATAATGTTGAAAATCATGTAACACAATTATGCATTTGCTCAAATGAAGTTCCTTCAGCACTGGTATCTAAATAGCAGGGCTCCTAAATGGTCCGCGAATTGAACACCAATTTTTTTTAACAGATAATCTCATAGTAGGTTTGAAAGGAGGGTTCAAAACTGCGATTCCTCTCTACGAAAGTTGTTACTGCTTACTGAAAGTTGTTGTTGCCCTTTTCGAATTCCTTAATGATTAACTTTTGGCAAGTTTTTAAGACTAAAGCAAGCTCAGAGAGAGCCATCACTATTCTGATTTTCGTGCGATTTTCTTTATTTTTACATGTATAAAACTTTTCAATATTGATATGCTTTGAAATTTATTCATTTGTATGCAGGGCCTGATTACTAACGGGGCACTCTCCCACCAGGAAAAAGAAATAAAGAATTTTTCCTTATTCTTGACAGTAATCTTGTATGAAAAGGGCGTTTAAAGAAGACGAAAATTTCTATAAATTTTTTCTGGTGAGAGAGTGCCCCGTTAGTAATCAGGCTCTGTTTGTATGATGATGACAATGTATGTGTGAATCTATGACTTGAATGATTAAGAGTATGTGTGAATGAGACTAATTGAAAATTTCATGGTTATATAGATAAAAAAAAATTGTTCCTAAAAGTATCAGAGCACTCTGCAGATGTAAAAGAGTACCACAGAAAATAAATGCTATTTTTTTTTTTTTTTTTTAACAATTCTATGGCTTTTTAAGTACTGTACATTTTTTGTTAAAATTTCAAAGGATAGTTTCTGCTGATTTCATTAATCAACGTAAATAATATTATTACCAATTGAAAAAAAAATTCTAATTTAAATTGTCAAAACTTTTTTATTGAGTTTTTGTATTTCACTATATATACATATTTTTATTATTTTTTTATATTTTAGTTTAAATCTTTTTCACAGGAATAGTTTTAATTCCATTCTCTCTTTTACAAAATAAACACAATTCTTTGTTGGATTCTTTCCAAATTGCGACTGAGCATGTGCGAAAAGTTGGCTTTTCATAAAGTATTACGCATTCTTTTTAATACTACGCTATCAATCCTGATTACCATTTCAAGAAAGACTGGGCATGCACAGTAAATCGCCATAGAGAGGCTTTGCAATTTCGATCCGCTTGTAGATTTCAACAGTATTTGTTCGAAAACTAATCTCCGAAGGCGATTTCTGCGCAATTTGCAAGAAAAAAAAATATTAAACGAAAATCTTTCTAAGAAAATATTGATGTTCAGTTGGCGGACCATTTGGTATCCCTGAAGTTGACATTACCAAGAATTTCTTATTCTTGTCATATTTGCTGATGTTTGTGTTGTATATGGTTAGTGCAAACGGCAATTTTGGCGAAAATCAAATATTTAAAAAAATAAACATTAAAAAAATTAAGTATGCACCGGATAAAGTTTATAAAACTTTTATATAATAAAAATATTTTTTCTGTCTGTTAACGTATCATTCAAATAATTAAATTTCAATCATGCAGTTATGCCGCTCATGCAGCGTGAAAAAATATTAAGGGGAAAATATTTGGCGGAGAATTGGGTTATTTTCGTTGTTCTAGCCCTATCGTGGTCACGCGTTATACGTGATGCCAAAAGGAACATTTAAAAAAAAAGAAAATGCTGAAACAGAAGCATCATTTAAAAAATAAAACATTTTGAAATTATAGACGATTTTCACGAATTATTTTAAAATATCAATACAAATATATGTTTTAAGTGAAAAAAACAAATAAAGTATTATACAATTCTAAAACTCATATTTAAACTACAAGCATGAAATTAAAAATGTTTCTCTCATTGCAAAATACACTTCATTTTTATGTATAAAGACTTCGGAAAATGAACGAACTTTAAAAGATAGACGTGTAAAGATGAACTCACTGCACTGTTCTGCTCTTTCTTTTCAGAGGTCTTTCGTTTTCTTATTGTAATTATTTCTTACAAATTTTGCAGACGCCTACTCGGGTTATCATTTTTGTTACAAATATTTTCATATAAAAATCTAAGACGAAAAACTTACAATTATGGTTTCAAAAACGGACAAATGGTATCAATTTAAACAAGTTAGAAATTGCACATGAAGCGTAGCAAATGAGGTGCGTTCGTACTATAACGAAGTTTTAAAAATATCCAGATCTTACTGTTATAGTATTCAGTAATTCGGATAGAGCATAGTGGTTGAAATCTTTTGCGTTATCCTGGAGACACACAGGAAGTAAACATCAGTAACATTTATCAATTTCATAAATTAAGAAATAGTATAATTTAATTAAAAAAGACCCAAACCATGTATACTATTATGTAGTAGAATACTTTTGTGTGGCCTTGTAAATTAATAATAATTTTTCTTTTCATTACAGATTGTACAGGGTGTATATTTTAGTATATTTTTCATAGATTCATGTCGATTCTATTATATTCAAAAGAGTGCAACACCATTAAAATGCATTAGAAACTTTTTTTCCATTGACAGTAATGTGATAGAATAATTTTATTGTCCCTGTAATTCAACTATTCATCCGATTTTCATAAAATTTGAAATGACTGGACAAAATTATGTAATAATTATACAATTTAAATTTCAAATGATTCAGTTGGGTAATTTTTGCGTTGTTATATGCGGACGGACGGATGGACAGACAGACTGAACGACAACTATAGGTGCTGCTTAATTTTATAATTATGAACGCACCTAAAAAAAGCTTAGGTCTAAAGAAAACTTTTGATATGCGCAGCAAAAATGAATGCTTATATTTAAAAAAATAATAAAACAGCCGGGCATTTATTGCTCTATGTAAACTATATGGCCAAAGTGACCAGTGAATTGCGATTTTAGACTTTTCGTGAAATATTTTTAAAAAATGCTTTAGGAATTATCCTGAGTCACCACATGTGTAAACAAAACAGTGTAGGTCATTAATTTCCGCTACGAGTTTTTCAAGAAAACCCCATAGGATACCATCAACTAATTCAAACAGAACTAATATCTTTTGGACAACGTTATTTAAACGAAAATAGCAAAATGCCTTCCAACTGTAAAACATGATTAACTGGATTATTGTTATAAATTGTGTTCATTTTTATGAGGCTAGCATGTACAGCAGGGATCATACGCATTGCGGGATTCAGTTGTTTTTGCACCAGATATTTCGTAATATTCTGGTCGCTATATCTGAAGATAGTTTCTATTTTCATTTAATGAAATTGCAAACAAAATCTAGGTATTTTCTGACCTGTGTTACTCCATGAAAGCTATGCAATACCGATGTTTTTTTCATTTGCTTGTCTACCTTGTGAAGCGTGATCTAGGGAACCTCGTTGTAAACTATTTCATACACCCGAATTAATCCGATAAAGTTACTCTGAGAGATGCATTTGATGGCAAATATTTCATTTTAGCAATAAAAATGGCGAAATATCGTGTTTATAAATACATGTCTCCTTTTGATAAATTACATCAATTATCTTTTTCAATGTCCTTTTAACTGTAGTGCTCCAAAACATCATTTTTGCAAATAGAAATATATATTCTTTTGTTATTGTATAAGGAAATGATACGAATAAATTTATAATATTCACCATTATATCCTTTTCAATGGAAAGTGGTTTAAACCATTTTGCAGGAGGGGATTTTAAAGTGTTTTACGATAAAAATAAAATTGGAAGGAATTTTGTTTTTAATAATAAATTTGGCATGGATTTTATATCGAACTTATTTTTCTGGCATGAAGAAACATTTTTTTTTATATAATGCACATGAAATTTCGCGAATTTTGATTTTTGACTTTAGCGAGTGAACGCAAGTTAATATCGAAAAAGAAGATTAATTTTCGGAAAAGGTGGTGGCTAGGGTATAAAGACTCTTTTTAGTAGTTTCTAAAATAGCTAGTTGAAAGTAGATTTATGTTAAAGAAAATTGCTATAAAATCGGATATTTTTTTAAAGCAGTTCAACGTAAAAATGTAAAACTTATTCAAAACCCCCCTTTAAGTAAAATATTCTTATGTTCAGAAAACTTTACGAGCTCTTTTGTATTACCCTGCATATCAACTATATCATTTTCACAAACCATATAATGTGCAGACATTCACTGATATTTAAAAGCTCATATCATACTTAAAAAATGCATTTCATCCATCCATAAGCCATCAGTGATAATACACAGTACTTTGGACAGAATATACTATTTGATATCTTTTGTGTGTCCCTGTTTTCTGTCCCCCATCTTTTCTGTGTAAGTCCTGTGCACTTCATATTATGCTTGAAATATTAAACTTTAGAGGCGTATGTCAAAATCGAATCTGTTGGTGAAAAAGTTAGGAAAACAGGGAGCATGTCGGGATATATTTGAAATTTATAATTTTCTAGGATTTATACAGTTTGCAAAATATATGAGGAGGGGGGTGGTAATAAAAGTTATTTCTCTTATATCGATATTGTATTGACAGAAGAAATTCGTAACTATTTATTTCGCTTTCTAAACCCTTTCAAGGGCAAGGCATTTGTATAAGAAAATGTTGAAATAATTTAGTCACACGAGCGTTTAAAAATTTTATTTGCCAACAAGTAAAAGTATATTTTCCCGTATCTATAATTGAAATTTTCATTAAAAAATTCGAGTGCCGTTGTGACAATTGGTAATTAAAACTATGTAGTACCATAGCGGCATCAATGCCATGTGCGGCGTTAAAATTGTGTGTTCAAAGAGACAGCGTTAGATTAGAGTGTCCTTCCTTTTCTCTTAGATTTTAGCCCTAATATCTAGTGAAATCAAAACCAGCTAATTGAAGGAATTTCAGAAATTCAGGGCTGCCACCGACGACTATTTTTAGCACTTTCGAACAAAGTTGAAAAGTGCTTATACATTCGGTTTGTCTCGTCGTCTTTCCGTATGGCCGTCTGTCCGTGCTCTGAATCTGGTAAATATACTCGGATTGTCATGAAATTTTTGGACATTAAGGACGTTCACCCGAGCACGATCCTTATTGAAAATGAAGGTTCTGCCATGATTATTTTATTTACAGGAAAAGTCAAAATTTTTCCATTACATTATGGCCTTTGGAGAAAAATCGTTTCAAATGAATTTTAAAGATGTTGCACCCAGTGAAACATCTTCAAATTTATATGCATCTACAAAGTGCATTAAAATATGCATTTTGTAAAGTATGCAGCAAAAAGAATAGTTATTATTCATTTACAGGACCATACAAAAGAATTACAATGCATAATAATAAAGGGGGGAATTGTTTGCGACATATTTTAATTATGCTAAACTATTTCACCACGTTGTAGTGGATTAATACGAGTTCTTTCATGCATAATACTAGTGCATAGCATTTACAGGGACACACAAAAAGTTTCAAATAGTATATTCTACCCGAAGTCCTGTATATTATGGAAGATGGCTGTTAGATGGATGAAATGCATATTTTATCATGATATACGCTTTTAAGTTTCACTAGATGTATGCATATTATATGGTTCATATAAATGCTAATAGTTACACAATTTAGTTATACAGGGTTACACAAAAGATCTCGGAAAGGTTACTGAATATGAATGTAATTTACTTAAAAGTAGTATTTAAATATATTATGCCTTTTCAATGAACTGCATTTAGTTTACTAAGACATGTTTGAAGAATATAGATATACATGATCACGCAACGAACTGGATACATGGTCGACTTTGGATGATAATTTCTAGAAATTTGATTTTAAGTAGTTTAAAGACATTTTATTTTTAAACTAAACTTTAGCAAAATATTGTCGGGTATTAAAGGTACTATGAATTTTACAGAGCTAAAGAAAAGTATTCAAGTATGTTTCCATCTAATAGTATAAACTGCTGAAAGGAAAATTTCAACAAATTAGGCGTTTTCTTGTTAACTAAATTTTACCATTATATAGCCATTACCGTTACCATTATATATTAACCGACAGATCAAATACAGGGCTTTTCAAAAGTATTGGAATACATGTTTGGATATGAACAATAATACATTATTTTCCTGCATAATGAAGTTTTGTTAAAGATTTCAAGATGTATTGGAAAGTGCTTCATAATCTATGCTTAACGTATGATTTTTCTTGCTTGTTTAATTCAGACTGGTACCAGTGTTTAAACAGAAATCCTTAACAGACACTATGACAACGTTTGAAGAAAAATACACTCCAAAGTTTTTATTAGAAAAATATTGGTGCGAACAGAATATTAAAATAGCCAAATTCAAAAATCGCTAAGAAATGCTTAATGTGTCATTAATTTACTTTTATATGTCCTAAAACCTCTATTATATAATTAATCAGAAATTAAAATCAGTTTTTAATCAATAAAATTGAAAAAAATTGTGCACACTTTTATCAACTGTTTATTATAATCTCGTGAAATAATCTGTTACAAAACTTTACTTTTGCTTGCGATTACGTGTAATTTGTTTTTCTATGTGACGTTATTGGACATTGTAGAGTTCCAGGCGGGAAGGTAAGGATTGCACTTTTTGACCTTGAAAAGCATAAAATCTCAAAATATTCTTGCATGACATTTCAATGCTCTGGGAGATATTCCTCCCGGGCAACACCCTGAATTTTGCACTGAACGTGGAGGGGGAGGGGGGCTTTTCCCCAGCTCTTTTTTTCCATTTTTATCTGTGATCACAAAATTTGTGACACGTTGTCCTGATAAATTTGTAACGTTACATGCATGCTGAGCGTCATTTGTAACGTTTGGTTGGTCGTGGTGGAGGTTAAATATAGACATACTCAGTAATTTAGGATAAAATAACAAAGTTTATTAAAGTGATAATGGCTGAAGGGAAGTGGAGCAAGTCTTAAATTTACACAACTGAAAACACTATGAACAGCTAAATCATACTCACAGGCTCCGACCTAGCTCAGTCGTGGCACCGCCTAACACTTCTCACTATCTTCTGGCTGAGCTGCTAAACAAAGCTTAATTAAACAGCCCCTGGCTGTGGGTAATTCTTTATTTCACAAATAATCAAAATGGAACTACTATAATTTCTCTTACCACGGACGAATCTCAAATCAACTATTCAAACTCCTTTCCACTTCACTGGAGGCCGTTGCTACTTCCTATTCGCTAGCACTTCGCTGAATAATAATTCACTTCGCTATCTAATGGCAGAGAACCTCACTCGCTGGCTGCTGGCTAATGCCAGAGACACGCCAGAGACACTCACACCCAAGCTTTTATATGCTGCAAACTGAGATACTTCACATTAACATATTACTAATAACCGCGAGCTAACTGCGGAATTCGAAAGAGCACACACACTCTAGAAAGTTAAAGTAAAAGAGAGGATAGATGTCGCTTTTACGCCTACAAAATGTTAAATTATTGACGTCACGATCTCAGAAACACTAGAGTGCCTTTATGACAAAAGGTCACTCCCTCACAAATTCAAGGGCTTTTTTGTTTTTTTGTTTTTTTTAAATTTAATTTTTTCATCCTTTATCGCCGAATAAAGTGTCCGATATTCGGAATGTCCGTTATTCAGAGGTTAAACATACAAAAATTTAGATTTTGGGAGTGGGGGTTGGAAAACTGTCCGTTAAAAAGAGGTGTCTGCTATTCGGGAGTGTCCGTTATGGAGGTTTTACTGTAGTATATTTCATGTCTTGAAAATGTAAACGAAATTTGGACGGAATCGAATGTATGAAAAAATATTTTACCTATAATTTAATAAATAATATATGTTTAATGTTAAATCTACAATTTTTAGCTTTTATCACCAGTGAATAAAAATCAATTTTTAGTTAAATCTTTCATGCAGATCAATTAAAGTTTGATTTTTCAAAATATCAATAAAACACAGAATAAAATATGATATCCATAAAAACTAACATGGGTGTTTTAAAATTAAAATTAAGCTTAAAAGTTCTTATAAATATCAATGTGTTTTGGGAATTTTTCTTTATAGTACACAAATATTTATTTGAATGTTTTTTATTGCATTTAACAATAAATAATAAATAGGATTTATCTCGTTTGAGGAATTTCATTTTATTTCGTGAAAAGGGTTTAAAAAAAATAAAAATAAAAATGTCATTTTTTCTAAAACTAGAATATGATTTTTAAATAAATTCATGAAACCTTTGCGCTATTTTAAACTTATAGTCCAGTCATTATAGTAAGTTCACCTCGGAATTCGAGATACCAAGCTGTAAGTCTGTAAATACTTGTATATTGATACCCTAAAAGTTGTCTCAAAACCTACATATGGTAGGGTGTACGCAACAATTAAATTCCAAGGTCAAAGGTCACAAAAATCGGTTTTTTGCGTTTTTTTTTGTAAATATCTCATTTCCTATAGGTTTTTTGCTATTTGTATTTATTATCAATATTGTAGAATACAAAATTCTCTACAAATTTTGTTTGAAAACATTTTTCATACGTCGAGCCGTTTTCGAGATAGAGGGCGGAGAGCGCGCGGTCACAGCATCACTTCAGGTCAAACGATGCCTCCGGTCGAAAACGCGCCATATATCATTTTTTCCCTAACCTATCCACTTTTTATTCAGTATTAATTTATTTTAACAACACTTACCTGTCCATGTAATTGCAGAATTGTTAATGAAAATATAGGAATTATATTTGAATTTTAACCTAATTAATATAATATTAAGCATATGACATGAGCATATGGAATCCTCCTAATTTCACAACGACTTTACATAAGTTTGAGCTAGAATCTGACGCAGCTGCCATTTCACGTGCTTTAGAGTAGAGGGGTTCATCAAAAGTAATTACACACGTATTTTGTCCGTGTGACTTGGCAATATCGAGAGCGTATAGTAAAGTTGTGTAAATTGTGTCTACATTACTGGCAGGATGATCGACAAAAGGAAGAAACATAACCTGAGATGTTGAAAAATTCATTTCATTTTTAGTGAGCTGCTCAAGATAACCGTTCCACCCTGGCAACGATGCAATATCTCTCCATTTTCCGTATAACCACAAAAAATCAGTTCCGTTGATTGTTTTTTCTGTTAATGCTCGACCGTCATGCAGATTTTCAACTTGAACTTTACTGTATCCAGGTACGACTGGTTTATCGTAAACTTGTAAAGATACATGTGATATGGCTGGCAACTCTTTCGCTTTTGGTTTGGTTGTACATTTTTGTATCGATTCATCGTAGAGAACAGAATTTTTTGGAGTTACTATCTTAATAATCCCCATAACATGAAGAGTATTGTTACCATCAAGAGTCTGGACATTTATATCGGCATTGTCTCCAACATATTGTATAAGTGCACTTGACTCAGATGATAAAATACGAGGCTGTGGGTGATAAACTGCTGAAACTTCATACTGTACTGTATTACTATAAGAAGCTGCAAATCCCAAACTAGATAAAATATCCAATAGTCTTTTAGATCCATATCTTCTGTAAAGAAATACAGAAAGGCTCAAAAGTAACTGTGATGAAAAAGAACGTTCCCGTATGGCAGCCATGATTGCATGGCTTATTGATGTACATTTTGTTTTTAAATGATCAATTTGTCCTTTCCTGTTTTTGACGATGACTTCTTCTAAGAAATGTAATAAAGTTTTTTGGAATTTCTTGATTAACATTATCCAACATTTTATTAGGAGGTGGATAAGATTTAGTTTCAACTATAGATGTTCGGATATCTTCTCTAATAATTGCTGCTGCAGCTTCTACAATTCTTAGCCTTTCTGCTTCAGGATCTATTTTTTTACTTTCGTACCAAGCTTTTGATAGAATATCAGGTTGTGCATCAAGGAAAGAAATGATTGTGAAAGCTCCAACTTTCTTCGTAATTACGATATCTTCTGTTGTAGTCTTGTAATGATAGTTTTATCATCTGGCACATACCCTGTCAAGACATCTTTAATCTCTTTTGTGTGAATTGAGAATCATTATTATTTTCGATGTAATTGAAAATCTCTAACATAGCTTCTGTAACTTGATTATCTTGACGAGGTTTCTCAAGAGGCGATGATGATGATGATTTACTTGAAAAGTTTGTAAAGCAAGCAGTATGGTACTTCGCTTCAGCAGCGACCAAATCATACTGTAAAATTATACGACTTTTCACCAATTCTCCGAAATCATCCGCACGTTCTTCTGCTTTTTTGATAACATTATCTTTGAACTCAAGAGTACTCACATTTTTTATCTTCCGCCTGTATTTTTCTCTTTTCTTTTTCTCTGCAGCCTCATCAGCAACTTCGCCACAAAATAAACATTGATTCTTAAAATCAAACACTGCACCTCGTTTTTTACGGAGTACTAATGAAGAATAGTTTCTCCTTCTTCTTGTTTCCGTTTTGCTGCTTGGATACAGTTTTTACTAATGTAAACACTTCGGCACTTTTCATGCACTTTAACAGAGGTTACTGATTTTAAATAATCAATTTTTCTGTCGTTTCGTTCGACACTTGCAGTTCGTAGAGTTTTCATACCGCGCACTACTTCAATAAGCGATTCACCTCCCGAATCTGACTTATTACATAGAAAACACAAATCAGCCATATTTCTTGAAATTGTACGTCCGTAATTACCAAGAACAGTTACCTGAAATAAAGAGAAGATGGTCGTAACTATACTATACAATGCATAAAGAAAAAGATAAAATATAATATAATAGTTAATAAAAATTGATAAATATTTATAATAATTGATTTATCGATAGTTCATCAACTATATATGGCGCGTTTTCGACCGGAGGCTCCGTTTGACCTGAAGTGATGCTGTGACCGCGCGCTCTCCGCCCTCTATCTCGAAAACGGTTCGACGTATGAAAAGTGTTTTCAAACAAAATTTGTAAAGAATTTTGTATTCTGCAATATTGATAATAAATACAAATAGCAAAAAACCTATAGGAAATGAGATATTTACAAAAAAAGCACAAAAAACCGATTTTTGTGACCTTTGACCTTGGAATTTAATAGTTGCGTACACCCTACCATATGTAGGTTTTGAGACAAATTTTAGGGTGTCAATATACAAGTATTTACAGACTTACAGCTGGGTATCTCGAATTCCGAGATTCTTACCTAATTTAAGCTTAAATGACTGGACTATTATTGAATGCGTTCGTGTCTTAAAATTTTGCTACGTTCAGCAAGATGTTGAATTAGCATTTAGAATTTGCTTTAGGAATGATTATAATGCGGAATCCCGCTTTTTCAGGCAAACTGGCCCTAACAGTGGTCAGTGCCAGAATTTGGTATAGGCGGATTTAATAAATACGTATCGACTTGCTAAAGCATAAATAAAATATTTCTGGTGCAATGTTCTTGTATTTCTAAAATGCTGAAATAATTGATAGACACCAGTATTTATTGCAAACAAGTAAATATGTGTTTTCGTGTACTTATTCAAAGGGAAATTTTCATAAAAAAGAATGTGGGCAGTTATGGATTACAATTGAGCGATGCTATAGAAGAATCACCGCACTTCAAGGGGTTAAGTGCATGGACATCTGCTAGTGTCAGCTTTGTACAACGTTGATCGGATCGTGACGAACAGGTTCAGTAAATGTGGGAAGGGAAAGGAGATGACCTACGGCGATTCATTACCCCTACCTCCCGCGTTCCAAGAATGACTACCAGGATTATTGCATTTTGCTGGTGTATAGATTCTGTGCTTTCGCCAATGTCCACAAATTATTTTGGAACTCGCCTCAAAGTCAGTATTTTCTCTAGAGGAATTTGATGAACTGTATGAATTTATTGCAAATTTATTTTGAAAAATTGTATTTCTGTGAGTATTGAGTAACTACTTACCAAGACATTGCGCCTTTTTAGCACTTTCCAACAAAGTTAAAAAGTACTTATGCATTCTGTTTGTCTTGCCGTCTGGCCGTCTGCCCGCGCTCTAACTCCTGTAATTGCACTCGAATTGCCCTGAAATGTTTGTATGTAATTGACGTTTACCCTAGCACAAACCCTATTGAAAATGAACTTTCTACCATGATTAGTTTATTTACAGGGAGAGTCAATAGTTAGCCATTACATTACCGCCTATGGGGGAAAATCGTTTCAAAGACATTTTAAAGAGGTTACACCCTGTCAAACATATTAAAATTTATATGCATTTAAGAGGTGCTCTAAAATATGGATTCTACAAAATATGCGTTGAAAATATTGCTATTATTCATTTACAGGACCATACAAAAGAATTCCATTTTTTAATGGTAAAGGGGATGGGGGATAGTTTGCGACATGTTTTAAATATATTAAACTGTTTCATGTATAACAAAAGTGATATATGTCACTGAGGCTTAATATAAATTATATGACACTGTCTTGCATAATATAAAGTTCATTGCATTTACAGGGACACACAAAAGATTTTAATTAGTATATTCTTCCCGATGTACTGTGCGTGTGTCCAATGATGGCTGATGGATGGATATAATGCATTTTAATTATGTTATACGCGTTTAAGGTTCACTAAATCTTTATACATTATATGGTGTGTATAAATGTTATAGTTGATATACAGGGCTACCCAAAAGAACTCCCCAAATTTACTGAGTATGAGCGTAAATTACTTTAAGGTGATTCTTATATAAAGTATGCATTTTTACGCTGAACTGCATTCAATTTACAAAGAAATGTTTGCAGAATATAGATAAAATGATATACAGGGCTACGCAAAGCATTGTGTACATGGACACTTATGAATGATAATTTATAACAATGTGATTTCAGTTGTTTTAAGAGCTTTTTAGTTTAAAAGGAATTTTAGTTTCTTACTAACGTGTAATAAAGGTACAAGGTAAACTACAGGGCTGAACAAAAGTTTTCAAATATGTTTCCCATTTATTAGTACAAATTGCTCAAAAAGAAATTTTAGGCTTTTTCCTTGCTAAACTAAATTTTCCCATTATATAATATGTATATCAACTGGCAGATCAAATACAGGGCTGTTCAAAATATTGCAATACATATTTGGCTATATACCCTTATTTCCCTAATTAACTTAGTTTTGTTAAAGATTTCATGAAGTGTTGGAAAGTGCTTCATAATCTATGCTTAGCGCATGATTTTATTTTGATAAATATGAATGTCACGAATGTCATATTAATTGTCACTTAAAAGTATTGTAAGGAACGATGACATATACGAACACTAAGAATATTATTTAATAGATGAAATTGCTATTTCACACCTTAAGGCCCCACCAGTGGCCGAGAGGTTCTGACCTCCAAACTGGTAAACGGTAGGTGCTGGGTTCGAACCCACTCGCGACCGTTGGCCTAACCGTTCGGAGTTTTCCCTGGTTTCTTCAAACCTTGGATTTCCTTGCGTAAATACGGGTTAATTTCCCTTAGAAAGACCCCCAGTGAGAGCACCCCACCCCTCAGGGTGGGGTAAGTGTAGATAATTGGCCGACATAAATACATAGAAGCAAATCACACCTTAAGATATTAGTGTCTCTTTTAAATTGAGATTTATTAACGTGTCTACCTTAAAGTCGATAATAAATTTCACTATCTCAGAATAAAAAATAAAAAATAAGAAATCGTTTTAAGAGTTCAATGCATCAATCTTTAAAAATATATTTAAGATAAAAATTTCCCATGGATTAAATTTACATTTAAGAACTATTCTGTGTAAAAGATTTCGTTTCTTTTACAGTCATACTTGAAAAAAATCTACGTATAGGTATATGTATCATTTTACATGTGTAAGTGAGAAATAAAATTACCATTTCAATAAAGTGGTGTTAGTCAAGAAATCTCATTTTTAAAAACGTAGCCCACTGGCAACACTGTGCGTATGATTGAAAACGTCTTGTATACGTGGATAGTGTCTCTTCTGGAATTCAGTGTTGGGCTACTTTTTTCAAATTCAGATTCTTGATTTTCACAACTTTTTTGTAATGGTAAAATGCGCCTTATTGAGGGATTAATTAAGGCGAAAACAAAGGGTATTTTACCGTTTCCAATCAAGAAATCTTAATTAGAAAAATGTAGCCCACTGACAACACTGCTGGAATTAGGTGTCTACTTTCCTACAGGGAGCATCCTCACGTCTGTGATGATTGACAGAAAGCGTGTTACTGTCATTTTGTATATTTAAAATAATAATTCATAAAAACATTATTTAGCCCCTTCAGGGGCGTTGAGATACATTACATCCCACCTAATTTAAACAAGATTCGCTCCAGGAATTTTTAACCCCTTGAGGGGTGGTGGGATATATTTTATTCCACCTAATTCAATCGGGATTCTCACCAAAAACTTTTAATGAAATTTTCTATTTTTATGTTTGGCGGCAAAAGGTTGAAAAATATCCTTTCCTTATTTGAAAACAAAAATTTTTGATTATTTCTGTAAGAATTAATTATTACAGAGACACATTTGATCGCCCCTCAAAGCATTAAAACGTCAGATTTCAGATACTGACGTTGTGAAAACTAAATTGAAAAACATGCTAGTTAAATGCGCAGCAAAAGCAACGCCATAAGCGCATTTGAGTATGAAAAGTACATTTAACAGAAGTACGATATGAAAGCATTTTTTTCAGTTTCGATTATTTAAAGATATTTGTTGCATTTTCCTTTAAAAATTCAAGATAAGGGAGTTGTTTTAAACATAACTACTTGCTAAAAAGTATTCGTGTCTTCTGTTTTTCTCTTTGAATGTCCGTACACTAACTCTCGTATGGCTCTATAATTTTATTAAGTTATTAACGTATAGTAAGAACTATCTTTTTTAAAAATGAAGTGTGTATTAATGTAAGGTTACTTGCCGGGACAGTAAAAAGTTTTCTGTTGCATTGCACTAAATTTGAAAAAAAAGTGTTTTGCGTGAATTTTAATAATGTTGCACCAGAATAAACATAATGAAATTTAAATATATTTATGAAGTGCACTTAATCTTGCATTCGGTAGAAGATAGGTTACAAAGCATTCATTTTTCATAAGGAAACATAAAATAATTCTATTGTACGGGAAAACCAATGCGCCGTGAGTTTTAACCCTTTGAACTCTGATGGTTGAATTTTCTACCACTTAATTTTAATTCCAAAATTCCACAATGGCGTCGGAATATTCGACCAAATTTATTTGAAAAAAGGTGCGAAAAAAACATGAAAAAAACATACGAAAATGAAACATTTTTTCGCATATATTGTAAATCGAAATTTTTCTTTGCAAAATACTGGTGCCAAATGTGACATTTAGAATTTTCAAGAAATATATACGCCAGAGCTCAAAAGATTAATTATGTTACACTAGATCGCAGAACCCAAATAATAGTTTAAAATTTTAAATTTTCTTGAAAGTTTGTTTCAAAAAACGTTACAAGAAATGCGTTTTTTATTGGAATATTTGGTGAATAAAAACTTTTTTACATTGTTTTCTTTACTCATTGTTACATTAACATAGTATTTTCTTTTTCGGGGTTTAATAAAAGTATTTCTTAATTGGATTCATTTTAATTAGATTTAATAATATCTTTTTTATAATTATGACAAAATTAATTTTTTTTCACCTGATAGATTGTTTCGTACTTTTCACCGTTTAATTCATTAGGGTACATTGTTAATATTTAAATTAAGAAATCATGAACAATAACATGAATGGCATAAGACGAAACAAAAGTTTTATTCTATTCATAACGAATTAATAATAATAAGACTTAATAAATATGAAAATGCATTTTTAATATACTTCCTAATTAGTAAAAGCAATTATTTCTTTATTTTATTTTATGACAGATAAATTATAATATGTTAATAGAGTAAGACTTATTATTTCTTCATTATATTTGTATATAAAACGTATAAAATGTCTTATTATTACTATTCATAATTTTGAATATGTTATTTGATCTGTTTTAGTTATAACCTCTCATACTTTTAATAAAAGCGTTGAAAAAATTGTTAAGGTCAGCTGAGGTAATTATGATCACCGCTATGATGGAAAAAAATAAGTATGGTTTAATATTATTTCACATTTACAAAGAAGATCTCCATATAGGCAGTTTAGAAAATTGATTTTCTCACATGCATGGATACATTTATTTATAAAAGTAATTTCAGCGGAAACTCGTTAGAGCGTCCGAAAAAAAATAATTAAATTTTCTTTATTTGGCGATTTATCGCGGGCTGGCAATGAAACAAAATTTAAAAAATATATATTATTTTATGCCCATTACTCTTTATCCTCTTCGCTACGAAAGTCCTTTACTTAATTTTTAGCCTTTTATCACCGGTTTTTACAAACAAAAAATTTTTGTTAATTGAATGACGAGAATGCTTTGATTAAATAAGGTAAACTTAACAGAAAAATAACTGGTGGGGATAATGGAGGATTCTGAGTGGCAATTACTCATACTTGTAGCTGTTTTTTTAGTAATACATTATGTTTCAAGATTTTTTTATTTGTTTCTTTGCTTGGAATAAGAAAAGTCCATGGCAAAAACTATAAATTTTAGTAATTTAGTAAAAAGAAAAAATCTTGTATTCCGTTGATTGTAGATTTTTTCTTTTTTTTCAACATTCGTACTAAACTTAGATTCATAGTGAGCATGTTAGCCCCACGATGAAGAGCGTGATCTAGCGTACTCGGGTTCCATACTTGTTTGATTTAGAAGAGACTTCTGTGTGAGAATTTCACAAGAAAAATAAAGTCCTTCCTTACCAAATCCTTGACATAGTCAAATGACCAATACTTGGGATTACATTCCTGCCAAAGTTATACTAAACGTCTTCATCACAGGTTTATGCTTTAATTTTTGCACAAATATTTTAATCCCTTAAATGATTCACCCGTATACCGCATGTGCAAGAATTGTTTGCTTGTTTAGTCTAAAAAAATTTCGACACCACTAGTTTTAAACTGAAATATTGCGTTTATTTAATAGCAGGTATATTTAATTTATACAAGAGAAAATATTTTAGTACAAAAAATGCTGTACAGTCCCCTATTTTTAGATTATTGTCTCAAAACAATTAACTACTAAAGGGGTTAACTATTAAAGATACAGTACTTTAAATAAATAATAAAAAATAAGCTAAATTACAGAACAATTAACCCTTTTCATCCTAAAGGGTGATTCTTGCTCAAAACTACTGTTGGCAGGTATCTCTCATAAACCGGGGCATTAAATGATAACAGTGTAACTGAATTTTATATGTTATTTGTTACGCATGAAATCTATAGTTCATATATAAAATGCACAAAAGAATCTGAGTATTTATATCTTTTATTGGCGGAAATTTCTCATTGGAATTTTCAACAACGAATGTTTTCTAATTAAATTAAATGTGTGTATTGTATTACTATGTGAAATATGTTAGAAATAATAGATGATATGCACAATAGTAGCAGAGAATCTGATTTTACGAATATAAACGGAATAAATCTTGGAATTCGGTTTTCAAATGTTTTATGCGTTTTCCATATTCGTTCATTTTAATCATATTACATGGTGATGTTTTATCAGAGTGATTTGAGCGTGTTTGAAAGTATATCTTATACTATCTTTAGCCCACGTTCTAATTTCTGGCAATTGTTAAAAACAACAAAATAAAAATTTGTATATCAACTATATATATATTTTTTAATTTTAATTTCAAGATATTATTCCTTTTTATTATTTTTACATTTAGATTTACCAAATATATTTTTAGAAAGCATAAAGAATGATTAAAATAATCACCATTCACTTCCAAACGAGGCCTGAAAGAACGCTGCCTATTAGGAATTATTCTTAAAAAAATATTTAGTGGTAAAAAAATATATTTTCTGTGGGTCAATTTTTCTATGAATAAGACATGATTTGTTTCAAGACTGTCTTAAAGCGCACATGAATGCACTAATAGTTACAAAGCGTCATTAAATAGTGTTAAAACTTTGTTTCATTTTTTTATTATTTTTTAATACTGTAATTCTATGCATTTTCCTTTAAATTTTTTTTTTCTCAAAGCTGCTAAATTTTAACCTTTATGGCACCACTAAGATTTAATAATGAACTTTCTTATTTAATCATCGAAATTTTTGACTTTTTGAGGTAATTTCGTCAGGTTTTTTGAGGTCCTGTTTATTTTTTATGTAAAGTAAAAAAGATGATAATGAGTAAAAGCGTAAAAACTGGCAACTGTTTATCTTATTTAATTAATTAGATAACTCTCAAACTAATTAATTAACGTATTTAGAGCAATATTTCTACCATACGTCTAACTGGTTAATACGGTTCTATTCTAATCTATTTATTTCAGTTAATATTAAGTGAATAATATACAGGCTTACACAAAGAGAGGCATTTTTTCGGTTTGGAAATTCGTTATGACTTTTTCTAATTGTTTATCCTCCTCAATCCTGATGTCGCTTGGAGGCGACTCTAAAAAACGCACTTTCAATTAATTTAAAAGCTTCTAGAATTTTTTAAATTATATTTAGATTTTTTAAATACATGTGTGCATATTAGAAGCATCGATATATAGACTGATGCATCTTTGAAGATGTTTTATAATAATTTGAAACAGATTTGTCTCTGGACTGAGGCGGTTATTTACATATTATCTTTCATCTTATTGCATACTGAATGTTTTGGAAAGTGTTAGTTAATTTATGCTATGTTTTCGATCTTGTTAATAAACTAATCTGAGAATACAGAAAAAGATGCTTCACGAAATTAAAAGCAATAGGATTCCGGCAGATTTTTATGGGGTGGATTCATACAGAAGAAAAAGGCTATAGGATATGTATGTGGCCTTCAGTGAATTATTATTATTTAGGCTTGTTATAATATTTGTTTAGTTATAATAAATGATTTTGTTTCTAATTTGTCGTAAATGCTATCAGAAGAGATAAATTGATTTTTAAAAAATCAAAACTATTCGAAGAAAGCGGTTCTAGTATGACTAGTACATTTTTGTTCGTTTTATTTTTCTAAGATGACTTATACTTTCTCACATCTGAGAGTTATGCATCATTCTTCACACAAAAGAATGTCATTTACTTTGCATTATAAAATAATAAAAGGGTATTTCGAAGTTATGGAAATTAAAATCCAATTTGAAAAAGGTATTAATTTAAAATATTTGCTGCACTCTACAAAGTTCCATATAGTTTAAAATGTCAAAATGAATCTTTCATTCGATACGTATATAAGATATAACGTTGTGTGTAGATAACAGTATAAATATTCATAAATAAAGCATTGGTTGAAAAAAAATTATACTATTTACTAAAATAAAATAATTAAAATTTATTTCATTCAATAGGTTCACTATTCCAAAAATTTATATAACAAACAGATTTCCTTTAACAACTTGTTTTATTTTAAAATCTTAAAAGTTTAAAAAATTAGAATCAAAACTGAAAAAGATTAAATTGAACAAAAAACGTGTCGTGAAGTATCCAAAATTTTTCTACCAGTTTTGTCTTATTTAAAAATAAAGCAAATCAGTTTCTTTCTCATGGTATTAAAACGTTGATAGATTTTTTTTTTTAATGCAATATCAAAATGATTTAAGTTACGGCTAAAAAAAGAAACTGTTAGTGATTTTGTATCTCTTTAACCCTTTCAAGGGTGGTGGCTAGAGGGTCTAGCCACCTAATTTTAATTCCAAAATTGACAAATGGCACCAAGAATATTTTAATAAAATTTTAATTTTTCAATGAAAGTTCAAAATAGCAATTTTTTATTTTCTAAGAAGTTTGTTTGAATATTCTGGTGTCAGTCAGTTATTTCATCCTTTTACGTGCGTAATTCCTCTGCCCCTGAAAGGGTTAATACTATTAATTAGGAAAAAATGCATCTCGACTCAAAACATTATTAAATTAATGTGAAAAGAGATCTATTTAAGAGATTGCTGAAGCTTGAAAATGACAAATGAGTTTTCAATCAAAAATCAAACGTTTTAAAATATTGTTTTGAAATTTAAATGAAAATACTGTCTTTAAGCTGTGGTGCATTTAAATCCATTTATAAACCATATGTATTCTTCTCTAAGTTCAAACATGCGGAGGAACATCGATCAAAAGAGCATTTTTCACAAATGCACAAAATAAATATTTAAGCAGAGCAGTTTCTAACAGTCAGTCATTGCCATGCTGCCACTCAAGGCAGCACGTTTTCGTGATTTTTTTAAAAATAATATTTATACCACTCGACGATAGAGATCAAATACTTAATCCAATCAATATTTGGAACATAACTTTTCCGGTGTAGTTGAAAAAAAAAGTTTTTTAATAATCCGAAATCCATTTTCGTGCAAATTAGACTGTATCGAAAAGATTGAAACGTTTTATCCAGGGCTGCCACAGGCGACTATTTTTATATTTTATTAGCGCCAGTATTTTTCTAATATAAATTTTAAAATGTATTTCTATTACAAAAGTTGGCAAAGAATCTGTTAAGAATTTTCCTTTAAAGAAAGTGGTGCCAGTAAAAATGATGACAGTGGTAAAAAATAGTCGCCTGTGGCAACCCTGTTTATCCTATCAGGGGTGATGGTAAATGAAACTACTTAATTTTATCTCTTAAACGCCACAGGAGCACAAGAATTTTGGTAAAATATTTTCCGCTTATTATTTTGCGATACAGCCTTTTTTCATATTTAGAAAAACATTTGTTGGTAAATTCTTGTGCTAATCATTAATTTCAACACTTCAGCCGTATAAATAATTTGCTCCTGAAAGGGTGAATTCAGCACGAACGTAGAAACACCATCAATTTGACTGCTACTAAATATGCATAATTAGTTTTGAGCCAGAAATATATTTTTAAAAAGTTAAAATATATAAAAATAATATACACATACAGAAAATAAATAAATAAATAAATAAATAGGTGAGTGCGTAAAATTAGTTAAACAGATAAGTTAAAAAACTTTTTTTAAAAATGGAGTGTGCAATTTTTAAACTTGAGTGAATTTTACCGCATTTTTAGAGTTATGTCTTACCATTTGAAGATGGTGTAAATTACAAAAGTACTTGAAATAAATCAATGATTAACATTATATTTTTGCTCTCTCCCCCTGCATTAATTTCATCTTTCAAAGAAAAGACTCTCATGAACTCATCATGCATTCCTCTTCACTGAGCTTTGATAATTAAAAAACGTTGGGCCGACTTGCATTCGGTAATAAGTTTTATAGTGAGCAGTGTTTGAAAAGTCCAAATGAAAGACATGCTCCTGCATCAACATAGCATTAGTCCAGTCAAATAGGGATTCAACCTCGGAATGAAAGACAGCAAGCTGAAAATTTGCAATCAGCTTTATTTTGACATTCTGAACGTTACCTGAAAAGTCTCATAAAATCTCATGTACGCGTTCCGAGATATTTAAGGTCAAAGGTCAAGAAAATCAGTGAATTTTATTGAAAAACACCCAGTTACAGAATTAAAGCAGATAAAATTTCCTATAAAATGTATACATTATCTTGTATTTTCTGAGAAATAGTTTTGGCGCTAGAGCGTGCTGAAGAAAGGCAATTTCTTGGCCTCACTAATACGAGGAAAAAACCCTTGCCCATCCTCGATTTATCGGAAATTATGCACTTTATCGAAAACAAAACCAGTTACAAAATATAAGTATACTGTTTTCTACAAATTTCATTAAAAAAAATTTAGTTTTCTGATGCAAAGTTTCCGTGCTAGATCACGCAGAAAAAAAGGCGATTTTTTTTTACATTTGATCCAAAACGAGAAAAGAGTCTTTTTTTTTTACTCTCGAATTTACTAAAACTAAACGTCTCATAGAACAGTCCCTATTACAAAATTAAAGTGGACTTTCTTTTCTAAATATTACAAAAATATCTTTAATTTTCTGACAAAAGGGTCCGGCCATAGATGGTGCTGAAAAGGGCGAATTTTCGGCCTCTTGTCGAAAATGAGAGAAAGAACTTCGGAACATTGTTTTCTATGCCTCAAGATCTTCGAAAATATTAAAAAGATTGTAGAGAATAAAATTCTTTACAATTCATCAAACAACAGTTGATTGCAACTCAAGACGTAATATATTTATCTAAAAAAGTAAAACGCTATTCTATATCAATTCCTTTCAATAGTCTTGCCGGCAGATTCCATACCTTCGGGTTGAAAAATATTACTTGAATGTGTCAGAAAGTTTTAAGATTATAATAAATATATATATATAAATTTATTTAGAACCACTTTAAGCACACTTCCTATTATTTAAGAGAAAAGGACACAGAAAGTCGCATTCATTGCCATATGAACATATAATTACTATCTACGCACTTTCATTCAGAGCCAGTTTCCCTTAAAATGGGCCAGATAAAAAGAATTTTTGTAAGGCCTTATATATTTTGTTTATAAGTACGAGAAATCGGCGTGGATCAGGGTAAAATCCTTTTATCTTTAAAGATATAAAACTATTTTTTAGATTTTAGTCTCATTGGGACACCTTATAAGCCCTTTATGATTCCCCATTAGATTACTATTAATAGCTTAATAAATTTACGACAACGGATTTTCAAAGAGCATCTGTTTTATTCTTGTGTTTAAAAATGGGTGAAATATATTAGCAGATACGATAGCCGGGGGAATATTAAAAAAAATTTTAAAGGCGGTTTGATTTTTGCAAATGAGGTTAAAATACAGATTTGGGAGACAATAGTGAATTTCGGGAGAAACAGACATTTAGCAGGATACAATAGATCTATTGTATCTTCATTAGATAACAATACTCAGTCATATAATGCAACTGACAGGTTCCGATTTTTTTGGCGGCTATAAGAATGACCATCAATGTGTATAACCATATACTAGCAGAAATATTAATCCGGTTATTTAGGAGAGAAAAAATCTTCCGTGACAAAAACTGAATCAAGACCCATTTAATGACATCTCTTCAAAGCTAGATGATGCACCTCCATACATAGCAAAGTCTGTTTGCATAATCCTGGAAAAGCATTTCGACAACCTTATCATCTCACATGGTTTCATGTGGGTTCCTAGGCTTCCGTGATACTCCGACCTCGATTCTATGAATATCTGGTTTGGGAGATAATTACAATCTAAGGTAGATAATTATAATCTATTGTGCAATCAAGCAAACTTTGCCGGATTTGAAAGACTCTATACAATGTGAGATTGCAAACATCTTTCACGCTATGTTATGTTCAGCAGTATTGTCCACAGTATTCCGCATGCAATACGTAAATTCCTTGTCTCAGTACGAATGTTCCTTGTTGACTTTTCATTAATATATAGTCTCACCTAATGTCACATGCTTTATTCTATGGTTGTGTGACAACTAATTACTATCGAGTAGTATTTTTCAATTTTTTCACAGCCTGACCAAAGTTACAGTAGAAAACAAACATGAATACTTACTAACCAACTTGCATTCTTCTCCAGCGAAAATACAGTTTTGAGAAAAAAGTAAAAGAACACAAAACATTCATCGAAGAAATGATTCTATAGCCACCTCACTGTGTACATCACAATAAAGTTTTCACAGTACAGTTTTGAATCTTCTTTCCTTTTCTACACAAATTGAAAGTAAAATGGTATTATAAAAAAAAACTATTACAAAAGATATCATAGAAATTCCTACAGTTTTTTAAGCATTCAATTAACATATTCTTACATCTACACTGGTGGACAAAATTAAGAGATGAAAGCATTTTCTCAAATATCTCGAGAAATACTGGATAAAAATAAATGAAAATTGGTATGGATATAACTTATAGTATGACAATAATATGTGCAAAGCAAAAATTAAAGTGCCATTCATTGGCAAGAGTTATTGGCAACAGTCCAATGTGGACTGAAATTCATGATGGAAGATGGCAATGAAAGTGAGGCTTGTATGGGGTGTGGTCGCATCTAGTAGGGTGTGTGGTCACCTCTGACAGATAGAGTGTATGCACAACGAGTATGCATGCTGTTAATAAGAGAGTTAAGGATTGCTTGTGGAAGACTCTCCCACTCTTCCAAAAGAGCAGTTTTTAACTCCGGAATGGTTCTGGGAGGGGGTTGGCGTCTCGCAATAGCCCTTCTAAGAGTATACCAAGCATGTTCAATGGGGTTAAGGTCAGAAGATTTGGCTGGCCAATCCATTCGATGAATATCCTCGCTTTCCAGATACTCTTCAATTAGGCGAGCCCTATGTGGTCGGGCATTGTCGTTCATAAAAACGAATTCAGGGCCAACAGCACCACTGAAAAGACGCACGTAGGATTGTAGGATCTCCTACCTGTAAATCTGGGCATTTACGGAACCAGTGTCAAACATATGCAGCGGTGTGCGGGTATCTTGCATGACCCTGCCCAAACCATCAGTCCTTCACCAGCATAATTGTCCCTTTCCATGATGTTACTGGGATGGTATCGGGTCCCAGGTTCCCTCCATATGAATATTTGACGAGAATCAGATTGAAGACTGAATCTGGACTCATCTGTGAACAGAACATTAGCCCATTGTGTCTGTGTCCAGTGCTGATGCTGTCTGCACCATTGTGCACGCTCTCTTTTGTGGAAAGAAGTGAGTGGGATGCAAATGGCGGGCTTCCTGGCATACAACCCTCTTTCACCGAGCCGCCTGGCAACATTCATCCTTGAAACTAATATTCCTGTGGCAACAGCAAGGTCCCTAGACAATTGTGTCGCTGTAGACGTCCGTTCAGGAGTATCTGGAAAGCGAGGATATTCATCGAATGGATTGGCCAGCCAAATCTCTTGCCCTTAACCAAATTGAACATGCTTGGGATGCTCTTGGAAGGGCTATTGCGAGATGCCAATCCCCACCCAGAACCATTCCGGAGTTAAAAAATTGCTCTGGTGGAAGAGCGGGAGAGTCTTCGACAAGCAATCCTTAACTCTCTTATTAACAGCGTGCATACTCGTTGTGCATACTGTCTATCTGTCAGAGGTGACCACACACCTTACTAGAGGCTACCACACACCATACAAGCCTCACTTTCATTGCCATCTTTCATCATGAATTTCAGTCCACATTGGACTGTTGCCAATAACTCTTGCCAATAAATGGCACTTTAATTTTTGCTTTGCACATATTATTGTCATACTATAAGTTATATCCATACCAATTTTCATTTATTTTTATCCAGTGTTTCTCGAGATATTTGGGAAAATGCCTTCCATCTCTTAATTTTGTCCACCAGTGTAGATGAATAAGTGGCATATGGAGAATTTGAATGCCTGTTATAATTCTTTCCTTCTTCCTGTTATAATTCTTTCCTTCTCTACAGCATAGCTGCTAATACTTCCGCTTTATATACCACAAAAATTTAATAGAAATTTTTGTTTTGAATAATTGGTAGATTACGGCGATTTAAAAAGGTAAAATTTACTGTAAAATTTTTGTGGTTTAAAAAAGCGTAAGATGTTTGAAGATAATCTAGCGGAATGTAAGTGAAGCGGCCTTTAAAATGGATAAAATAAAGTAGAGAAATGAAAGTAGGATTAAATTGCGCAAAGATTTTTCTTCTCTCATTTACAATCTTTGATAAATGGGCTAAAAATTGTCTTATGCAAATACGAGAAAATTTTCACAAAAGAATTTATTATTTACTAAACGAATGAATGGTAATTTATTTCAATACACATTCAAGGGGTAAATTATTTTAGTTAGATTATCAAGTTTACATTTAGTATTTTTGTAATCTTTTCTGCATTTTTATATAGTTTACTTCCGATATTTTTCACACTTTACACAATTCACGAATTTTTTTTTTCTATAAAATTATAAATTATATTTTCCTATAAAGTTTTAGAATATATTTTTTTCTGAAACAAAAAAATATAATTCACAAACTCAAAATATTAAAAGAAGTGTTCATAGTTCTGTAGAAATGATTTAATTGTTTTGTGATATCCCATACAGAAAAATGAAATATTATTATTGGGAGATAAAATGAAACCGCCGTCGGCCTCTGAAAGCATCTTTTTCGGAGGACGCAGACACGCCCACTTAAAGGAAATCTTCCAATACGAAATCTGAAAAGAGGCAATAGTTATTCAACACGATGCAATAACATGAATAGTTAGAATGTAGAACATTTATGATTGTTTGTAGAAGGTTTGTGTTCTTTGAACCATATTTTACAGTTAAAGGATAATTTAATAATATTGTAGGATTAAATTAACGGGTGCTTTAAAAATAAAGTATGTGCGGAGTTTAAATAGCTATTTTTGCCTCGAATTTCATATAGAATTCTTTGTTTTTTTTTTAATTGCAATTTAACAAATTATAATTTAGTTCCGATATTTGTCAAAATTTACACAATTCATGAAAAAGATATTCTTTCTATAAAATTATAACGTATATTTTTCCTGTACAGTTTTAAGATTTTTTTTTTTTTCGAAACTGTAAATATATGAAATTCACAAACTGAAAAATTTAAAACAAATTATCGCAGCTTCGTGAAAATGATTCAATCGTAAAATATGCAGTATAAACTTTAAAATGTTCAAATTTATATACAAGGCTATTAAAATAATCAGATATAGATGTTAATAGTTAATTTTAGTTAAAAAAAATTCTTAGTACTTTGAAGCCTTAATAAGGGTCTTCCTTAGACTATATATTTGTTTTCTGTTTTCTGTTTTTGTTTTGAAAACAAACATATTCTCTGAAAAAGAAGTGATTAAAACTTTAAAGTACTAAGATGTTTTTAAATAAATTTAACTATCAACATCTATATCTGATTATTTTAATCGCTTTGTAAGTAAACCTGAACATTTTAAAGTTCATATTATATATTTTGTGTTAAAAACAGTATGAAAATTGCACTCCGTCAAATGTTTTTATTTCGTTTTTATTTTATTGGACTCACTAATCTTGCGATATCCGATACAGAAACATTACTGTTAGGAGATAAAGAAGAAACCGGCATAGGTCTCTGAAAGCATGATTTTCCGGATGATGCTGAGAGATGCCCACTTAACGGAAATCTCCTTCCAATATGAAATCTGAAAAAAAGGCAATACTTATTCTACGGCATAATACCATGAATAATTAAAAAGTACCGTAATTTCCGACGTATAATACGCGCATCAAACATTTTTTTTTTTTTTAACACTGATACTTTGTTTAGTGATTGAATAAAAATATTTACGGCGATGTAGCAAATTGCATTTCTTTTTAAACAAATTCTGGGTCGAAAAGTAATTTTTTGATCCGCAAATTATACACAGGAAATTTCAGTAGAACATTTATACTTGTTTGTATAGCTTTAACTATATTTTATAGTTAACGGATAATACTGATTTAATAATACTGTAGGATTAATTTAAAGTAAAATATGTGCAGAGCTTAAAAAGCTATTTGTTCCTCAAATTACATATAGAATTCCTTGTATATATGTTTTTCGTATTTAATTGTAATTTTAGAAATTACAATGACCATTTGGAAAATAATTTTTTTTAACTAATCGTAAGATTAACTAAGAGCTTTAGTTTTTATCCACGAAAAGAATTTACATTGCTAATAATATATATATATATATATATAGCTGCCAATCTTTACGCATTTTTTCTACCACAAAACGTTTACAGCAAATATTGTCTTAATTAATCGTCGAAAACATATGCTTAAACAAATGGAAAATTGTACAATTTTAGTGGTAGCAAAAAGGATTAAAAGTTGGCAGCTATATATATATATGCATGCAACGTGAAAAATTACCGCTGTTTTTATAGATTGTGAAACTGTGACTGTTTTTAAAGACTGAGTAGATGACTCTGTTTTTTAATTTCATATTTTATATCGTAACTTTTTATTGACAGGAAGCAAAATTCACCTATAGCATAAAAAAGTGATACATTTTTAAAACAAATAGTAGTGTATCTTCATACGAAATAAAACAAATATATACATTCTTCCTCATATATCGTGAGAGTCTTATTTATTTTGTCTTATGTAGACAAAATATGTCAAATTATTTGTTTGAGAAAAACCGATTGAAATAAACTTATCGTAAAGAATCCTTCCTTTTCATTGCAATTTGTGTAGTAGAAAACTTTTGTAAGAACGATTCATTATTTATTCAGCTTTAATTTTATTCCGCTACTCCACAATTCTCATATTTGTTTACAGAGTCTTGTTTCGTCGAAAAAGTTCGTATCCTGTTTGAATATGGAGATTTTGATGTTGTTTAAGATAAAATTACAATGTGAAATACATTTTAAAGTTTGAAAGGAATATTTTTTTCTGTTTTAGTTGCTTAACCCTTTAACGATCATAGCATTTTCATTGATAAGATGTCGAAATAAATGAATGACACCGGTATCTTAATGAACAGATATATTTCTAAATCAGAAAACGTGATTTTTCACATACAAAATAAAAGGGATATTTTTAGATAAAAATACCGGTGTCAGTGTTGCGTATCGGAATTAAAATTTTGTGGTTTCGTGTCGAAACCAATGAACGTTAAAGGGTTAAACAAGTATAAGATATACATATATAAAACGTAATGGAGTTTTATCTAAAATAATATTTGTTTTAGCATACTAAATGTATATTCTATATGTATTCAGTCATATGTCAGTTCCATGTATTTCAAATCCATGTTTTTTAGGCTGTTCTCAAATCCAAAAGAATTTACTATATTAATATTTGGTGTGGAAAAAAACCGGATACCTTTATTAATTATTTTAGGGGTTGTTTTGTACCCAATAACAGGGTTTTAAATGCATACGTATCACTATGATAAAGACTATTTATTAATTTTGTTTACCGTATGGCATTTAAAAAATTTTCAGGAGTCACTGCGTCCCTAAAATTTTCACACTTTCCTACCACAATGTTTGAACGATAATATTTATTCTAAAATGTTATTGTAGATCCTAACCCCTTGGGGACGAGCGACACGTATACGTGCCACGAAAAGTCTTAAGAAGCCTTGCTTATTCCCACCAGTAAATTCTTACTGTGAAATTTTCCTAATTTAGTCGAAACATTTTCTTGATCTAACAAGACACAAATTTCTGTTTTTAAAAACCTGTGGCAAAACATTAAAGATGTATTACACGGTTCTTATTATAGAGTATTATATTCATGTAATTTATCGTTCATCTACGCATCGTTCATCAGTGCACAAAAGTGTTTGATGTCAATATTTCCAGAGAAGAATAATATGTGGAAGTGTGTTTTCAGCTGTGATTCGCGTTTTAAAATTTAACTGTTTTTTCTGCATACCACTTGGTGTGCATAAATTTTATAGAAATATACAGGCCTACACAAAACACATTACCATTAGACATTACCATACACATAGTACATTACCATTTAAATTACAAGGAGAACTTACTTCGCGCAGTACAATATAAATAATTAAAAAACAACGTTTGAAGCACCGAAGCACTTTATTTCTTATTGCAAACCAAGAAAGATGATAGTAAACACATGAATAGATTTAAAATAAAATAGCATTATTTCTTACAAACAAATCACATTATGCGATTCCGAAGTTTTTTCAATTTTAGTGCATAAATTCGAACAAAAATAAAACATTGGAAATAACAATTACAGTGAAACCTCCAAATAAGGGACACTCCGAATAAGTGAAACCTCTATTTAACCCTTTCCGGCACACTGTGCCCGGTCTGGGATACCTAATTTTAATTCCAAACTTGCGAATGGCACCAATAATGTGTTAATAAAAAATTTTTGTTCTTACAGTAAAAGCTTAAATTAAGGAATTCAAAATATCTAAAAAATTCGTTTGTGAATTCCGGTGTTAGCCGATAACTTCTCATTTTACTACAAAATTTGCCCGTGCCGGAAAGGGTTTTAATGCTTTCCGATACACCGTGCCTTGTCTGGGATACCTAATTAAAATTCCAAACTTGCAATCGGCACCAATAATGTGTTAGTAAAATTTTGCCTTTACAATAAAAGCTTAGATTAAGGATTTCAAAATATCTAAAAAATCCGTTTATGAATTCCGGTGTTAGTCGATAATTTCTCAATTTACTAGCAGATTTTGCCCGTGCCGGAAAGGGTTAAGGGACAAAATTCCGGTCCCAGTCCCTGGGTATAGGACGTGTAATGTATTTATTTCTGAATAACGGACACCTGAAAATGTAATTAAAGGGGCTGTCTTTTGTATTTCAGATAATGAAGTTGTCTGTGATGAAAATGTAAATACAGACTTTTGTGAACTTATCAAAAAGAGAGACAGTCATGTTGATACAGAGGTATGTACGCAATTGAAGAGGATTTATTTACCGATAATTCTGATTCGATTTTAGAGTGTTTATCATCATTGAAAGTAATGTTAAAAATTGTGAGAATGTTTCTAAAAATGGACGATAAAATAAAATTGTGAAATAAACAACTTTACAGATGGTTTAAGGCTGATCTTAAATCCAAAAGGGCAACTTTTATAACATAAATTTTAATTTATTTTTAATCAGAAATTCTTGAAATTAGCCGGCGTTGTTGTTCAGAAACTATGTAATCAAACAGTTTCTTATGGGTTCTTTTTTCTCAAACGCAATAGATTTTTTAGAAAATATTGTCAATTTATGCGTTTTGAACCGAAATTTATAGGCTAAAGAATAATAATTACTCAAGAAGGGGTGATTTTTTTTCTCGTGATCTAAACGCTTGTAACTTAATACCTAATTCATTCAAAACTTGAACACACAGTTCGATTCCATATGGCTTCCATTGTCAGGTGTTCCAATTTTATTCGTTAAAAAATTAATTTGTAAATGTTTCAACATTTTCCGCTTGTTGAACAGAGCAGTTGAGAGATTTGATGCCTTAAAATTCGCAAAGCAATTGAAATTGAATACTTGAATACTGCTGATAATTAAGAACTAAAATTTATAAGTATCATAAATGAACTGTTGAAAAGTTTATAGTGAATAAAATGACATTTACAAAAAAAAAAAAAAAAAAGACACTTTTGATTGATTACTTCAAGCAAAATTCTTTTAAATGTTTTTATACCTTTCACATGCACACAGTTTGTACAAAAAATACAAATCAATAATTCTACAAAACATATAATGATTTGGTAATCAATTGAAAAATTTTTAATTCATTTTCTATTCCTTTTGTGCCTTTAAGGTGATTTATACAATTCGAATACATTTAAACTTCATTTTTAATGCTTTGTTATTTTTATATCTTTTTGGACAATTATTTAAAAATAATAATAAAAATTCCGAATAAAGGACACCTCTATTTAAGGGACTAAAATTCCTGTCCCAAAGATGTCCCTTATTTGGAGGTTTCATTTATTATTTTTTAGTTTTCAATTTTTGTATTAATAATAAATGTATTATTAAAAAAAGATTCCAGTTATAGCTATGTTCGTTTGCGGGTAAACAGATAATGAATATGTTTAAAAAACAAATAAATAAAGTCAGGATATACGTAATGGACGTTGCTAAATGTGGAGAGCTGTAAATTTGTTATATTTTTAGATGAAGAATGTATTAAAAATTGATAAACATTTTACAATTTATTTGCAAATAATATATTTTTATTGCTTTCCAGAAAAATATAACATTTCATACCTATAATGTGTGTTACATTTTTTCCGAAAAGAAAACAATTATTATGAAGATATGGTAAAATTACTTTTAAAAACATTTAACGAGAAAAGTACAATCATGTTCGCGATGGATACTATAGAGTGGATAATATTCTGAAATTTAGACTTTTTAATGAAATCACCTTTGGATTCCATTTGTTTTAAACAGAAATTTCATCTCAACGAAAAAGATGTTACTTATTGAATTTCCATTTACTTTACACATTAACCTATTAAAAGTTTCTGGTTATGTAGAATAATAAATGTTTTTATTAATCAGACGCATATTAATAAAAGTCTGCTTTGTGAAAAAAAATTAAAATTTTATTGCTTTATTATAAAGTAAAGCAATTATTGACCATATACTATATAAAAATACATAAATTTTAAATGAAAAATTATTTAATTACAAATTTTCATTGGAACTTGCACATGCGATTTATTGCAGTGACACGTCCTACGATCAGAATGATGATTTATATTAACGATTTCCTAAAAATAATTATTACATTTTCTTTTTGTCCTTATAGTTACTTTTCAGTATAGTTACATTCGTTTTGTCTGTACGGCTGTCCACGTTCTAACTATACTCAGATTTTCATACAATTAGAAAAACACATTTAGAGTCACATGGGTCACATATATGTAAAATGCGGGATCAATAGCTCACTTACAGGGACATCCAAAAGAATTCCATAATATTATGGTCTATGGGTAAAAATCATATGCAGAATATTTTAATGACATTACGCTATATCAAATGCATTGCAATTGATATAAATCACTGAACTTCATTGTAAGATGATTACGATAGAATAGGATGCTCATAGTATTTGTCGTTTATTTACAGGGACACGCAAAAGAAATCGGTTACAGAACTGTAATTCATTAATAATTGTTGGAAAATAGTTTTCAATTTCGGCATAAGTTTTTAAATTGAACAGATTTCTGATTCATTTGTAATTGCATAAATACATAGCACTAAAGCCATTGTCTGGTCCGTCTGTCCATCCGCATATAACAGTGCAAAAACTACCCAAAACGAATCGTTTAAAATTTTAAATATATATTTGTTACGTAATTTCGTCGATTCATTTCAAATTTTATGAAACTCGGGTCTATAGTTCAAAGATGAGGAATATCAAAAGCATTCCATTACATTATGGCAGATGGTAAAAATAGTTTGGAGTGCTCTTTGATGACGTTACGCCCATCCGAACATAATGAAATTGATATGCATTTGTGTGGCTATGGATATATATATATATATACAGAGAAATATGTTTATCACGAAAACGCTTAACATGAAAATTTTGCGCACATCTTCACAATCGTACGGAATGGAGCAACTAACGCAAGAGATTTTCAACAAGCTGCCGTCACTGCGATGTTATTTATAGAAAAAGGGAAACGGGGTAAACTTCAAGATTTTTATCGTCAATACACATGTGACGTGTACAAACTCGTCTCTTGACTTTACTGCATGTTCAGCACTATCTGCTGGTTTGATTACAAGAATTTCTTTTAACCGCGAGAAAAAAATTCCCAATGCTTTGGCAGAATATTGTTGACATTTCACGTGTTTTGGATCGGTGGTTTTTTTTATTATAGGTTTTTACTTTCAGGACTTTTAAATAAAACCCTGTGAAATTAAAGATTAAAGTTTCCATTAGTTAACATTACAAGTCATATTCTTTTGCCATTTCATTTTACTTAAATAATTTGAATAGTAACGGTCAGGGGGAAAACCCATTTAAAAATCCGCTTTTTCTTCATTCTTAAATGATTAACAACTATCACTAATATTTAATGTTTTTTTTTCCCTTTGACAATCTGTTTATTGACATTGTTTTTTTTTTTTGTTGTACAAAAGCACATTAAAATGTCTTCACAGTGTTTCTTTTAATAACTGTTTTCTGATAAATTATATCCAAACGCTAGATAGCATACTTGTAGCATTTATATGCCCTTGTAAAACATAAAAGAAACATTTTCAGTGCTCTGTTCAAAGCTTTTAAGTAGGAAAACAACTGAAATTTTCCGTTTATGTATAATTAGAGCATAAGGAGTCTTTTTATCGATAAATGATTCAGGCAGTGTTGTTTCGTATACTTTTGTTGAAAAAGATCTTTGTAGAAAAGTTTGGATAGCTTTTAGCTAGATGAAATGTGTTTAGACAGTTTGAAAGTTGATTTTAAAGCGGTAATAGTCAAATAAATAAGTTGTTTTTAACTGCTCGGAATTTTTATGTTCGATGTTTAATTCCTTGGGGACGAGCGACACGTATACGTGCCGTAAAAAGGGCTTAAGAATCCTTGTTTATCTCCACCTGTAGAATTTTACGGTAAAATTAATCTTTTTTAATCGGAGCATTTTCTCTATTTAATGAAGCAGACATTTCTGTTTTTAAAAATTAGTTGCAAAACATTAAAAATTTCGTAAAAAGCTGTCATCGCGAAGGGGTTAATAGTTAAAGATATCAGCTAGTATCATTTTTAAAGGTGTACAATACTCTTTTCGTTTCCTACTAACAACTATTGCAAGGAGCAATTTATTATAGAAAATAATGAAATATCCTTAGGTAAATTTTATCTACCGTTTGCACTAAATCTGTGCTCTAAATGATGTCAAACTCAGAGAAAGCATTCAGAGAGCGGAGAGGGATTCCTGAAATTTGTGACAGTTTGTGACAAGGGGGTAGAATGGGGTAAGAAAAAATGTGATATCACAAATTTTTGTTAAAATAAAAACATTAAAAATCAGCAGTATAAATTATGATGCGTACTTTGATATTAAAGTATTTTTTGTTCATAAAGTAAAAATAAAATTTAAAGCCAAAAAATTTCCATTTCAAATCCGTCAAATTATGGCAAAAATTTTAACAAAATAAGTAATACATGAAAGGAAATCGAAAACCGGTCACAGTTCCAAGCAGGTTCGTGAAGATGTATCCATTCCTGTTACTTCGAGAAGATTTAACCAAATTTTATATCCTTCACGGTCAAAAAGGAAGTCTGCTCATAAGTTACTTCTCCATCACAAGCAGATAGATGTGTTTACGCATTGCGAGAAGTACATGACAATGATAAACAATTGGGAGAAAGCTGGCAAAAGTTGTTGCTGATTAGGCTTTAGTGTAAATGTTTCCAAAAGTGACTCGACTATGCTGCAATTTGCAAGATTTACACGATTTTAGCCATAAAGAACTAATGAACGGAATTTCATATGTCTAGAAACCTCATGATGGGCATCAATTCCATTTATTTTTAGTATGGTGATAGTGAATTTTGAAGTATTAATTTGTATGATATATGATTTGTATGATTTCCCTTCGGTCATTATGCTTTCGATCAATTTTGTATCGGTCAATAACTTGAGAAGCATCTAATTTAGTTTTTACAGCAATATCTTCTAGCACACTCAGGGACCGTTCAAGTACTATTACGTAAGCTCTAAAGGGGGAGGGGGGTTCCAGAGTCTGCTTATTTTTTCTGACAAGGGGCGGGGGGGGGTCACGACAGTTCTTATGCAAACATTTAACAACGAAGCAACTGCAGTTCAAATTCAACAAGCAAACAAAGTATGATGGGGAAAGCGCGTTTTACAGTCCATTCGAAATTCGCCGTTTATTTTCGATATTATCCTTTGCTTATTCATCGGCAGTCGCGTGACCCTCATAACCCACTCGCCCTTTGTCTTCATTGTTGTCTCTTAAGTTGTGTGCCAAGTCAAGTACATTGCAAGACTAGAAAAACACAGGAACCGGTGTGGCTGGGTTCTGTTGCCAGGATAACTGGTCAATTGACTTTATTTCAGGTAAGTCCGGTATTTTCTTTTCCCCCGTTCAATCGGTCATAGAATTCCGGGAATTTTTGCAGAATTTCTGGAAATTTTTGTCTTTCCGCTCCCATTGTCGAATTTCCTTCTCTACAGATTTTGAAACTTTAGACATAAAACCTATTTTTCTTGGATACACAGCACAGATACTTATTGTTTTAGTTTAGTTGCATAGTGGATTTACATAGTGAATTTTTAGTGAAATAGTATTGTTTTTAGTTGCATAGTGAATTTCCAGACCTAAGTCTCCGTCTTGCACTAGAATTAGAAATTTCTTCAGCTGGGTTCATTCAATTCCCTTACGATTATTTCTGTCCAACAGTGAAATCGAAGCTATCAAAACGTATTTGTCAGGTTTGTGGAAAAATATTCATGGGAATGATAAACAAAATGTCCCTCAGACACGAGTGCGTCCACTGCTTATAGCGGCTCGACGAGGCATTGAATTGAAGTGCATTCTTCAAGCCCTCAATCGTGATGAAGACGTTGAAAAAGTGGAAAGGAGAAAGAAGAAGTGGACCGGAAACCTGCAATACCGCAGGCCACTGTTCCAGTGAAAACTTTATAATAGGCAATGTTGAAACATGGGCTCAAGGATCCTGGACATCAGATTAAAATATGAACACCAACATTTGTATGATTCATGTCAAAAATTTTAGTTATGATACCTAAGTAAGTTAAGACTTCTTGTATATCTTGTTTTATTGTTCAATGTGATAAATAACAATATATTTAAACCATTTTGTTTTCTGTTTTTTATTTAATGCAATAAACAACAATATATTAAAACCATTTTATATATTTTGATATCACAATCCCTATATGCGTATATAAATTTGTAGGATTAATAATGTAATTGATTGGTAACATTTTATAAGTCAAGAAGTATTGATGTATAAACTGTCATAAAATCTTACGTAAGCAAAGGGGGGAGGTCTAGCATTTGCTTATATTTTCTTACAAGGGGGGGGGGGTACAAAATGACTAAAAATATGTTTACGTGATACTTGAACAGTCCCTTTGGTGAAGTGTTGTGACATAATTTTTGAGATAGAGCTGTTGCGGAAATCTTAATAAATGAATCACAGCAGCGGCACTTGTTGAGCGACTTATATGGAAAATAAATCGCCCCAATTTACATATGGGATTATCCAAATATAAATTTTTATTAAATTCCGTGTATTAGTTCTTGAGCTTTAGTACCCACAAAATTACAAACAGACAGACATTTAAAGACCACAGAACCACAGACTCACAGACAGACATTTTGAAAAAAAAACGGTCTTTTTTGTGATCCCTGAAACCTAAAACATGTAAATCCGTCGGAAATCGGATTTTGAAAATTTTTGCACATCTAACACTTATTTCTTGTAAAAGTAGAAACCAATTAAATCTAGTTCGCCAGGCTCGTCTATATGTAGAAAAAAATGCAAGCCTGATCTCGAGCCAACACGAATTTGCTAAAAAAATATTAACCTCGGATTACATACAATATAACTGTCCGGTGCCGATCTCTACACTGTACAAGTTAAATTTCTGTATTGATGTTGTTAGACTAATTATCGGCTTGTGATGCACATTTATACCTATGCACATCTCGTATGATGCATATCTCGTTAAAGTCATATCCATTGAAAGAAGCTCATATTTTACTGCTTCTGCTGAAATAAGTCAAGATACCAATGATAACAATGGTTTAAATATATTGTTATTTATCACATTGAACAATAAAACAAGATATACAAGAAGTCTTAACTTACTTAGGTATCATAACTAAAATTTTTGACATGAATCATACAAATGTTGGTGTTCATATTTTAATCTGATGTCCAGGATCCTTGAACCCATGTTTCAATATTGTCTATTATAAAGTTTTCACCGGAACAGTGGCCTGGGGTATTGCAGGTTTCCGGTCCTTGTTCTTCCACTTCTTCTTTCTCCTTTCCACTTCTTCAACGTCTTCATCACCATTGACTATAAACGGTTAATATAACGGACCGGGCTCACTATTTTTTTTAATCGGCTCGGCCTGGCCCGTATGTCCCGTTCAGTTTTTTGCTGACCCGGCCAGGCCCGTTGAAAAAAATATTCTAATTCTTCCAGTCTGTCCTTTTAGAAAATTCGTTACCATTCCGTTCTCCCGTGCAGATTTCTAGTTTGCCCGGATTCAAGTCTGCCGATAATACGCTATGCGATGAATTCAGGTAAATCAAACGTTGTTGAGACATTTTCAAGTTATCATTTCTCAAAACAAATAAGCTAAGCAATCGAATTTCACATTTAAGGCGGTGAAACTGACATTTCTGACATCCCAATTTCTGTCCTAATGTTCTTTATCTGGTATTTTGGCATCATGAACATAGATTTGCATATAAAGTTTTCTTTTTCTATTTTCTGCTGGGCTTTAAATTATGGATGATTTATTTTATGTTAGTTATCGGTGTAAGTATTTGAGCAATCGTTAAATCCAAGTGCTCCCCTAATTGTTTTGAGCAGTGCAAGTACTGTAAAGGCATGATAGAATTTTGTAAAAAAAATGTATGAGCCTACCGTATAGAGTAAACTATATTTTTTCAAGACAAAAAGAGATAGATATACAGAAAAAGATATAAAAATTTAACAAGTTTTTAATGAAATCGCATTACGGATTCCACCTGTTAAAAATAGTTTAAATATGAATGGAGAATTCGCACAATAATGTGGCTTCATTTATTTTTAATATTATATTTAGAAATTTTTCTGGTAAAAAAGTCATAAAAAAGTTTCATAAAGGACATAGCCGGATAAACATGACTTTCAAACAAATTTCTTGATTTTTTCCCACGTATGTCTACTTATCTAGCAATGTATTTCCCCTAGTATCACCTTGTAAATAATTATATTTTATGAGATAAAAATATTTTTCAATTTTTTAAAAACATCATTTTCTCAAAAACTACTAAACCAAATTTGTGTCATAAATTGAGTTTGGATAGATGTCAGAGTAACTTGGAATTTTTGTATAATTTCCTGATAATAAAAAGTGTGTGAAAAAGCGTTTAAAAATTTACAAAAATAAAAGTCATATCTTACAGTTCTCCAAAAATGACTATTTTCTTGTAAAAAAAAAATCCTTATGTATGTCCGCATATTATATATAGATATCAAAGTTTTGCAATTGGTACTGCAAATAAATATTTACAAAAATATGTATAAAAATTATTAAAATTCATTTAAAGGGCGGAGCTAACCAACTCTGACATTGGAATAATTTTTGGGACAATGTCAGCAGGTACTAATTTTCCAAGAGCTGTATTTTAGATTTTATTAAGCATATGGGCCATAATTTTCAACATCTTCCATATTATTTCGATATCGGAAATTGTTGTTTTGTATCGGAGAAAATAGAGAAAAATATTTTTATTTGGAATACAACATTCTTCGATATGGAAATTTTACAACAGGTATTATAATGATTTTTATTCAAACATTTTCACCACTTTAACGGAGGATAATAAGAATAAGTAGTTCTGTTATTTTATCTTATTTTATATTTTTGCGCAAATAAAATAAAATAAAATAAAATAAAACAATAAATATGGATAATCGAATGATGCCAGGATTACAACCTGATATGTTGTTTTAATTTTGAGATATTGTCTGGATTGGTTGTTAATATGCAATTTTTTATTCAAGATATATGCTACTCACAATTTTTTATTTTTCGAATGGGAAATTTCAGTGCTGTTTAATTCGAAGGTAAATATTAGCGGAAGGTAAGTTTAATGAAAGGAAAAAAAATAGAAAGCTAACAACATTGGAGATATGGATAAATATATATCTATAATTTTGAACCATTTAATATTTAATGAGATTAAAAACTCTAAAAAAATAATAAATAAATATTAGTCCAAAGACAGTGGGAAAATTGCCAGGGGATTAAAATATTGTAAGGACATAGCAAATTTCTTGCGAATATATTATAAATTTAAATGCAAATACATATACATCAACGATATAGTCAGGTCCAGTGCTTTAGGCCTCACTTTCCAGAACTGTGACTTGTAAAAGAAAAAACAGCTGACACTTGATAATATATTACACTTTTTGATGCATAAAAACGAAAAATTAAATTATATAAGATTGTAAATATACAAAAACAAAGCTAGAAGAAAGAAATTAATTATTATCACTGTAATCTTCAATCACAACAGATATGTATTTATTTCTGAACCGCGTGAAAAGAATTTCTGAGAGTCTAACAAATTTTGGATAAATATTTCCCGTAAGACAGATAATAGATTGTTGCTGCCGAAAGTGAGCAGCAGTCAATTGTTTTCATGCCATTTGCGCAACCACAAATATTGTTTTAGTATTGAAGATACGCCTGTAGCATTAGGTTTATATTGTATAAAACAGTAAGTTTTCTTTGATATGTGTCGTGATGGAACTTATATTTTTAAAATTTTTGTTCTATTTTTAACGAAATTTATATTCATCGAAGAGTCTTCCTTCAGCATTTCCGCCAAGTAAGATGAATTGTATTAGTACGAACCTGTAAAAAATATTTTTTATTCGCTTTCGGACATTTCGAGGAAATCTAATAAGTCAAACGAAGATAACTGTGTAAAGGAAAGTTTTCTAGAGAACCATTTATTTTGTCCGATTTTAACCACTAAGGTCTTTTTATCGTATATTTTGCATAATATGCTATCAACCACTTCATCTGTAAAGTTTTTGTCGGAGATTAATATTTTGTAGCATTTATTTAAGAAAAACGAAGTAAACGTTCAAAACGAAAAAGAAGTGGGGTCTCGCGATATTTTAATTTAAAAATGAAAAAATTGTCAAGTTAAAAATGCTGATTATCACATTTCTTCCCTGTCAGAAAATGAAAAATCCTTTTTCTCGTTCATTTTTCTATGTTTTTTCTCTATGAGAAAATGAAATGTACCTTCTTTTTGCTCCTTCCGAAATAGAAATGGGATGTTTCATTTTCTCTTGGGGGAAAAATATGATCATGGGCATTGCTTTTCTTGTACCATTTCATTATTTGTCCAAAAAATATCACGAGGTACCATTTTTTTTCTTTTCTATGTTTTTATATATTTGTTTAACCATTGGGTGATACATTTTTTTTCATTCAATTGTGGCGCTTTTTTGAAATAACACTATTTTAGATGTTGCAGATTTTGAAAATTTTGAATATTAAACAGGTTATATCTACTAACAGGAACAATATCTGCGCAGTACTACATTATTTAGCTTATCCTAGTAGTATACTTCCATATTCTATAAGAAAAACTTTGGGGTACTATTCAGTGTTCTCGCTGGCATTTGACCAACGTTAGTAATTTGGCTAATTAAAAATAGAAAACATTCGCCAAATGAAAAAAGTATTCTCAAAATAGATATATGTTCTAGATATATGTTTCAATATGTGCTAAAATAACCTAAGTTTTTATGTGACTTGTTGTTAATTTATTTTCTACTATCCGCTACAAATATAAAATTATGTATACATTAAATATACATATGCATGTGTATGAAAAACGAAAAAGAAAAAGCAAAAATTGAGCACTAGCAATTTGGCGAATCTAATCGCTTGTTTACTCGCCAAATGAAGAATTTAGTCGCAATTTGGCGCATTGGCGAGCGACAGCGAGAAGACTGGTACTATTGCTTAAATAAGATATTAAGTGCAGAAAATAGACAAATACGTCATTTTGACTGTACTTTGAGTCAACATAACAATAAAAAGTGACAATGGAAACAAATAAATTTTAATAAGCAGGTAGCGCTACACTAATAGTTTATGCCAAAAGAATTTTGGGATGTTGTTGCTTAAAAGAGATATAGCACTCCAAACATATCAGCATTTAATTTTTCATGAAAAATGGCATTCACAGCATTGTACTTTAAGATTTTCTATAGGAAAGAGGAAATTATTTCAGGGCTTCAAAATTATGCATTATTCAATAAATATGATTTTCTTCAACGTAAAAAAAATATCAAAGCAATTAAAAAATAGAACTATCAAAACATTACTTTTTTGTCTGAATTTCAAAATAATGGCTCTTAATTAGCATTGTATATTTAGAAATAACTTTATTCCATTTCTTTGATCCAACTGATGTTTTAGAGTCTGTACAGCATTTTGTTTAACCCTTTCAGGAACAAGACATTTGTGCTTCAAAAATATTCAAATAATTAATTTCCACCACAATTTACGGACGAATTTCGTTGAATATAATAAAAAACCTTTTCTTCACGTATATTGTGAAATCAAAACTGTACTAAAAATTATTGGTACCAGTTGGTAATTTAAGCATTAAAATTAACCGTTTGCAGACAGCAAACGGCGACGCTGAAGTGGTTAATATCGTATTAATCTAATTATATATTCCTGTAAATTCATGTGACTCATAAATAAAAACCCACTTTCATTTTAAGGTTCGGTGATTCAGTTAACTTAATCAGTTTTGCGAGATTGTGAATTTTTCAAAATCTTTTTGCATTGTTATAATTGAAAAGAATTATGGGAAAAAAAATTCATTATTTAATTCAGGGATGTCCAACCTGGCTCCCGCGGGATACCAGAAAATTCTTACAGAAATCAATATCATAATGAATCGAAGATCTAATTAGGCAAAAACTTCTGTAAAATTTTTCCGATGTTCCGCGGGAGCCAGGTTGGACAGTCCTGATTTAATTATTTCAAAAGCGGGGAATATGTTTATGAAACCACTAAATTTAAATTCTCAAATTCCGCAAACTTACCAGAAAGGTTATAGATTTTTTTCCTTTTTATTACATTTAGGAAATAGAAAAAGGGAAAAAAAACTGCCCTTTTTTTAAATTTTAATAAATTTGTACGTAAATTCCGGTGTCAATAACTTATTTCCGCATATAAACAATGGACGAGGTTTGCCACTGAAAGGGTTAAATAACAAAATAATAAAAAGTTACAACAATCCGGTTTTAATTTTTTAAAAAAAGTATTCTTTAAGTGCTAAAAAGTCTGATTTTATGTTTTTTTATTTTTTTTATTTTTTATTTATTTATTTTTTTGATACTTTGCGGCATAGAGCACATCTGTTGCTAAACTGTAGAAAATAATGAATGACACAGGAATTTGAAAATAAATGTATTTATAAATAGGAAAAAGCTGTATTTTACACGAATAATAAACAAACCTTTTTTTACCCAAGTTCTGGAATCACTGTGGCTTAAGTTTAAAGTTTAAGTGGCTTCATAGCCATATCACCGACTCTCGTGAGATTAAAGAGACAGGTAAACAAACAATCGCTTGAAAAGTAAACACCTGTATACATTAGAACTAGATGTTATTGGACACGTATCTATGAAATATATTTCTGAACTCTCTCGTTGGACCTCCTCCCTATTACCTTCCGGACACTTCACAGGAAATATTAGGGTTAGGATCGATCGCAGCTGAGCGTTCAAATTTGCAACTCCGTCCTACCCTTTCTTTCACTTCCACGTTACCTCTCACAGTAACTTGGACAACGTGACATATAGACGTCATCAATTTATTAGACACGGAATTAATGAAAATGATTTTACTTAAAATATCTCCATTATATTTTTTCCGGTAGTAGTATATTTGTAATTTATAAATACTTACTCATAAAAATATTAATAATAATAATTATATATGAAATCGAAATCAACTGAACTTTTAATGTGTTCATCTTTTTCTTTACCTGTAATTTTGACCGGAAAATGTTGCTGTATTTAATAGCAATATTTTATGAGTCAGAAAAACATTTTGAATAAGATAATACTAGTCTTTCACTTTATTTCCTTACCAGTAAAGTAAAATTTGTCTTAAAATCTGTCATAGAAACTGAACAGTTCAACCGTAATAAAAAAGGTGGGATTTTTAAACATTTTTCTTTTATTTTTACTTTCTTCAATCTTTACAAGAAGTAAGTTAATGGATTCATGAAAATTTTCGAATTCCTATTTTCGAAGGTATTACACGTTTGAAACCTAGGAGACAAAAAAGTTACAAAATGCCTGTCTGTGAGTCTGTGAGACTGTCTGCCTGTTTGTCAGTATGTCACAAAAATTTTGTGGGTGCTCCATCTCAAGAACTAATGTACGGAATTGATAAAAAATTATATTCAGTTAGTCCTTGATATAAATTGGTGCTAATTAGTTTCTGCGCTTAGTGTAATCGCCTTCTATGCTGCTTTTTGTGCAATTTTCGCAATAGCTCTATCTCCAGAATTAATGAACGAAATATCAACAGGTGTGCTGAAAAGGGTTAACACATTAACAACTCGCACTTTTTAAGCGCGTACCACTGGTGGCCAGCAAAAAGGCTTAAGAATCCCAAATTATCCCCACCAGTAAAATTTAACTGAGAATTTTGCCTTAATTTAATCGAAGCGTTTCTCGATTTAATACGACACACATTTCTGTTTTTGAAAACCGGTGGAAAAACATTATAAAATTCTATAAAAGGGTCCCGTCGCGAAGAGATTAATCAACAATAAAAGAATGAAAATGCATTTAAAAATTACCTTCCTTACATTTTTTCTTTTAACCTCTTAACTGGTTCTTTCTTTTCCGTTCTATAAATTGAAAATAACGGACTCACACCACTATTTTTAAACAAAATATTTGTAACATTTAGTCTAAACATTTCCGCCTTCAAATGGTATAGAATTATTAAAAAAAATTTGTGGTGTCATAAAGCTTTAAATGATGCAATAAGCGAATTCGTCGTGCTTGTTGCAGGCTTACGGACAAATAAATCAGTTAACGGGTTAAAGACTGAGTTTGCACATTTCAGACAATAAACTTTGTAAGTGAGTAATAATCAAATTGCATTTTAAAATTTTTGGCGGAAAACGACTTTTAATAAAAACACTGAAGGTATTTAATTTTTGTTTGGTTTTTAAATTGATTAATTAAACGACTAAATATTAATATTACACACACTGTTAGTTACCTGTACTCTCATTTAACGTGTACTCTAAATGGCTGGCTGTTCGCGATTATACTCCCGTTTCTGTCAGAGCCTGATTACTAACGGGGCACTCTCTCACCAGAAAAAAATTATAGAAATTTTCGTCTTCTTTAAACGCCCTTTTCATACAAGATTACTGTCATGAATAAGCAAAAATTCTTTATTTCTTTTTCCTGGTGGGAGAGTGCCCCGTTAGTAATCAGGCCCTGGTTTCTGTAACAAGTCAAACTGTCACGCAGTTGTCTTTAGACAACTGCGTGATCCTTAGTTCCGCTTATGTAATATTTCTTAAAAAATATTAACAAGTTGCTACAATACAATTTGCAAGATACTACGTCTTCACACTGAATAGTCTGCCATGTTAGGCTATACGAATTCCGAATAAAGCTCCAAACACTTTGGAAATGTTTGTTGATAGATAGAATCGAAAATCCTATCAAAGCAACATAGTTCCAAAACAAAAGAAGATGGGGCTTCTAATGTCTCGAAATACACATACCATAGGAAATTGTTGATCAACAATGTGATAAATAACTGTGAAAACGTAATTATATTTTAATATTTTTTGCAACCGAGGAATAGTAATTTTACATTTTTTGTTTTTACTCTGAATACGGTATACCATCTCCATAACGAACCTTCAAATAGCGAATTTTCTAGTACTCACCTGCTGATTTTCAATAACCTATATAATAGAAGGGGTATAAAAATCTCGGCACAAGCCAGCAATTTCTCACCACTAAATTTAATTACTTTTTTCCGCTTTAATTACATTAGCACTTTTTCAAAAATATTTGCGGAAAATATAACAAAATAATATTTAGTAGTGGGAGGTTCCCGACTGGCGGCCACATTTTTTCAAACACATCTCACACATCTCTACTGTACATAATGATTAATATTTTTTAAGCAGAAAACGATATAAACAAGATGTCACATTCTCAGTAAAATGAAATGTGTACCAGCAATAACACTTCACTTTAAAAAATATCCGTTAATATACACAAACTTTTCAATAAAATTTTACGGAATAGTCTGATTTTTCCAAGAAAACAGCAGTAAATCCGTTTTTTGCTATTTTGGGATTAAAAATACAGTAATTGTTCCGTAAATCTCACCGCAAACAGAACATCTTCCGTTTTAAACAGCACAAGTTATCAGTATTTTTAACTGATAAGTGTCGTGGCGCCATCTGTATGACAAATAGAAAAACATAGCAACATTTCTCTTATTTTTTCTGTTTTAATTATAAAACGATGGCATATTTTTACAATATTAAAATAATAATAATAATAATTATTATTATTAATAATTCTTTTTAAGTTTCAGATAGATAACGAAAGTTTTTTGTTTTTTCAGTTTGATTTTGTTTAGTTTATTTATATTATAATATAAAAAGTGCGTATGTTATTTAAAGTGGAAAAAAAAACTACTTTTAATTTTAATATATATTTTTTTTTAATCTATTCAAATTAAGAAGTTCGCACGTAAAATTTAAAGTATATTAAAAAAGATAGCATATTTTTCAAATTAAAATAATAATAATAAGATTTATTAATTCTTTTTAAGTTTGAGATACCTAAGGAATTTTTTTTCAGTATAATTTTAAATATGTTTAATTTATTTATATCATGATATAAAAAGTGCGAAAGATATTTTAAGTGGAAAAAAATCTACTTTTAATATATACATATTTTAATATATTCAAATTAAGAAATTCGCTCTTAAAATTTAAAATATACCGAAATATATTACCGAAATTATCATTTTGGCGATTACATAAGTTATAAAAATCAATATATGTAATTAATTTTAATAACCCATAACCCATAGTAATTATCTTTATTGAGTTTACAATAGATCGTCATACAAAATATTTTTTAAAATACATTTTTTTTAAAGTGTGTTAGTATCCTTTTATAAAATAAATAAATAAATATGAATAAAATAGCTTTAAAACTTTTTTTATGCATGTAATATTCATTTATGCATGTAATATTTTAAAAGTTAAACTTTTTTTTTTTTTTTTTTTTTTTTTTTTTTTTTTTTTTTAATAAAGCTAAAATTAAAGAGCTAACTATTAGAAATTATAGAAAGAAAATCTGTAAAACTTGATTTAGAACTGTCCGTTCAATAAAAAAATATTATCTCTACAAAAAAAAACTCGCCTTCAAAAATCTTGTCTTTACTTCATCAAATGCATCCGAAAAAAGTAAAGGTGTTTGAAATGGTGCTGTATCAAATCATAGCGTAATGGTATTACACTACTGGCTACGACAGACAAGGTCGTGAGTTCAAACCCCATGGAAGGTTAGTAACATTTCTTCTCTGTTGTTTAAATTAAATGTACACAATGTGTCCCTGATATTAACGTGCCTTTGTAAAGTAAAGAATAAAAATCACAAAGATGCTAGTTTTTCCTTGAAAAATTCTTTTAACTTTTCAAACGAAAATTTTTACATAAGGAAATATTAAAAAACGGAAATATTTTGTGAAAAAACGGAACTATTCTTGGAATTTTTTTTTCCGTTATAAAACGGAAGTAGTACTGGCGTCTAGATTACCAGTACTATTTCCGGTTTTTAACGGCAAAATTTTTTACAGTGTTCTTTTTCACTCGAAATATGCAATAAGGATGAAAATTGTTTCAATGTAAGCATTTTCCTGGAATCTAACTGTCGATTCCAGATGTTTTAAACTTTAGCTCTGAAGAACTACGCAGATACCACGTTCACCATGCTTCTTTATTTATAAGTTATTTTCTAATAAACTTTCTGGTAGGGAAGTAATCAATTATATTAAATACAAATTCATTTCATAATAAAAAACAACATTGTTAAAGCTAAATAAGAATCAAAAGAATTATTAAATGTAAAGTGGAACCGATAGTATAAATTTTATTGAATATTTTGTAAAAGCTTAATTTTAAAACATGATTTTAGTATATTTTATAATATTAATATATAAAATTATGACATTATTTAATTTGTTACTTTTTTATTATTTGTTATTTACTTTTTCATTTCAAGTTCGAAATAAAAACTGTTTTTATTCTCTTTTACGAATAGTCAATGATCATCCTACTTCCCAAATTGTTGCATATTTAAAAAACCATTGCAAATTAACTTTATCTTTTATGAATTTAGCATAAGAATGTGCGACCATTAACGAAAAGTAAACGAAAATTTTCGATAGTGAGAAGTTAACTTAATTTTATTTGAATTTATTCTTTTTAACTCCACTTCTTTACTAGGCATTTGTAGTAATATTGGATGGTTTCAATATTTGGTTGTAGCTTAATTAATTATCGAAAGACTAAAATGCAAATTAAAGGAAATGTAGAGATACTATTTTAATAAACGACTGGACTTTTTTTTAATTAACCTTAATTAAATTAAACCTTCATTTCAATGTTTTTCGAGTAGACATCGTAATTTGGTGGTAAGGCTAATAAATAGAAAGCTGTTAACTTAAACCCCATTCCTCGAACTTGAAATTTTCATTTTAAAGTGGATTAAATAAGAGGAAATTTCGTATTTTTGACCAATTTAAGGATTTATATTATTAGGGTTTTGTTCATCTGACAATAGAGAGAGAGAGTAATAGAAAATGAGAGCCCCCCCCCCCCCTTATTCATTTTTAGCTATGTTCCTGGGTCCTGTTAGTTTTTTTTTAAAGCTGACCTCTCTCTGACACTTGAGGAAAAATGAAAAGATGTTATTGGTCAGATTTATATGAAAAACTTATTTTATAAATGACATCGATGTGAACTAAAGTTTAAGTTTTATACACTGGAGTATATAGCTACAACAGTCATACTAGACTACAGACTACATAACAGTCTAACAGACTACATAAGTCACAGATCGAACACTGCGGTTTCGAGCTTATGTTCGTCTCTTGTTTTATGACTTGAAATTGATATCCTTCGAACTCCATTGTATACTCAATTATTTAATATAGAACAGAGAATTCATATACATAAGATTTATAGTTTAAAGGAAAAAGATTCTATTACAGAGAAATTATTCTTTGAAGTGCACTTCCTAGTGGAAGCGGATTTAGATTGATTTAATTCTCTGCATATTATTAGGTATGTGGATTCTCTACGATAGATTTTATACGAGGACAATTCAGAGAGTAACTTCCGTTTATGAATTTAAAAAATACTAATGAAAGGAAACATGTTTTATTACTTACGTATGAAAGACACGTTCTTCAGCTACTTCTCAACATAATTGTCGTATTAATTAAAACAATGATCATAACGGTAAATCAGCTTTGAAATTCCATCGTCACAGAGTTCTGCCGCCCGATTATTTAACTGCGATTATTTTTAAATTCAACTCGCACCACTTTTTCAATCCAAAGAATTTCAACATATCTTTCCATATAATTTGCTGATAAATGTACTAACAAAAACGTTTTAAAAAAATAGCAGGTCAAGTAAAATATTACGAGAGCAATTCGAAAACCAATTTTCGTTTTCTTGTACAAATGAAAAACACGCCTACTTTCAACAATTTTTTTATTTACATCTCAAAGGTAAGCTGTCTTCTATTTTTCAACACATCACCATGTACCCCCTACTATATCTACAAATTATTTTAACTTATTTTAAACCTTTGAGGGAAAAGACATCTGCGTTTCTGTGAATATGAATTGATACTGGAAATTTTGAAAATTTCATTTTAGTTTTCTTTTAACCTCCTGACTGCCGCCGGCTGATTTTTTCACACACTAAGCTGCAGGTTTCACTGCAACATAAGCAATATTTAAATTAGTATAATTCTAGAAATAAAACTCAGTTCTGAAAAATTAAGTTATGATTGATGCTATCAAAGATTATACACCGATACTAATAACATATTTTGTATAAGGTAGGAAAAAACATATATTATTTTTAATATTTTTAATAAATTACAGAGAAAACAACATTACAATATTACCCTTTGGCTGGGCAGTCAGGGGGTTAAAAGGCCCCTTTCTACTAAATATACATAAAAAATAATTAAAAGTTTCTGATGCGAAACTCGATCAAAATTAAGTGGGATATAATATATCCTACCGCCATTAAAGGTATCTAATGATACAGCTGCTCTGTTATTCCCATCGTAGAAAACGGTGTAGAAATTCCGTAATTCAGATAATCTTTATTTATCCTTGAATACTTCAGTAGTAAATTTTGTTTTATTGGAAATTCACTAAATTAAAAATTAAAAAACAATTTTCGTAGCATATATACTTCCATCACATTAGGGGACGAAAACATAAATACAGGGAAAACAAAGCACTTTTGCATAGTGTCAATAATAACGACCTGGTAAAAAATAATGAAATGATATATGCATTTTTTTCAGTGTTATGCGGAAATTTTCAGTAATTTTTTTTCGAGTAGTCACTGTAATTTTTGAAATTTGTTAGTGAATAAATTTCAAGTATTTGAAGTTTGATTTTAATGTATACACTTCATTTATTCATAGGGTGAGTATAAAATTGGGTTTTTATTTTTATGAAAATTATAAACGTTTTTAAACATGTTTTTGAATTTTTGATTATAATCACTAAAGTGGGAGAAAAAAAGATATTTTATGGTTTAATTTTCTTTTCCCTTCCATGTATGATATATATATAGTATACATATATATTATAACATGTCTTTATTTCTTTCAATGTACAATTATTATTTTTTTTCATCACACGACCCTCAAAGCACTTCGGGATTTACGTGTGACTAGGTAATTTATGCAGTACGAATAATATAATTCGTAAAATAACGAATTTTTAAAATGTTGGTAGATGTCAGATGTACCTACCTCTATAACGTGATAAAATGAAATTCAATTAATAAAATGTAATCTAAAAGTAGTATTAGGTAACTCAAGATAAATTAACTAAATAATGAAGTTTATATATTTCATGAAAAACATTATATTTCCCTTTCAAACTCATTTTTAGAGTATTGTAAAGCATTTTTCTGATTCAACTAGGCAAAAATTTCTGTTTTGAAAAAACACTGACAAAAAAGAATAAAAATGCTGTAAAGACATGAAAAAAAGCATTATTTGAAAGGTTTTTTTATTCCAAAATATTAAACAAATAAATATCCCCGAGCCGTCATTTTAACGGCTATTAAATACATATGTTTCAGTTTAAACCAAAAATTTGATTATGAAATAAGTTTAACCCTTTGCGGAGCAGGGCAAATTCATTGCTTAAGTATTGAAATAAATGACTGACATCGGAATTTGAAAACAACTTCATTTGTGAATAAGAAAACGCTATGTTTCACGCAATTAATAAACCGTAATTTTCTTTTTAAAAAAATCTGGTGCCAATGTGGCGTTTGGGAATTAAAATTAAGTGGTATATCTACGAAACCAGCGCCCCGCAAAGGGTTAAAAGATGCAAAGAAATAAAATAAACTCTTAAATAGTGAAGAAATACTTTTAAAACAAAATTCTGGTGTGAAATATTTTTATTCCAGCACTTCTAGTATTATATGATCACACATGCCAACTTTCGGCTTTTTAAATCAAAGGAATGTACTTCGAACTAGAAATTTATTTAACGCATGAAATTCAATAACTTTTAAACGAGTCTTGCATTTAATAGATGATACATTTAATCGAAGAAATTTTCCGGTTCAAAGTATGTTTTCCTGAAAAGTCGGAGGTTTGCAAGTGGATATTTTTATGTTTAAATGTAATTATTCTAATGAGAAATACTATATTTAAACTACATGAAAAGCGGCTATGAAAACACAACATTGTCTAAAATAAAGTTTGTCAACTCAAATCACAGGGGAGCAATGCTGCTATTTGGCCGGGTTGTTTTTATTTTAGATTGCTGTCCCTTTTTTTTTTGAAAAAGTTATTTTTTGGCCTCCATTTTTATTCAGAAATTTCGAGTTCACATCCTTTTATGCCTTATTTAATGATAGGCATTAAGTAATTATTTAAAGTGAAAATTCTTCTTTAGAAATCTATAGCATAAATTTGAAATTTCGGATTGTAATTGTAAGCCAAATTACACAACCAACCCTGCTTTAGACTAGTATTACAATCTCTAAGAAATAGAACTTCACAAGAAGTCAGAACGAATTAATAAATCCACCCTACTGAAAATACTGCTGAGTAATAAGTTGTTACATGTCACCACTACACCAATCTTTGAAATCTGGCTTTTTATATCACGTGTTAAACTATTACTGTTATCAATCTTGAAATACTTAGTTATACGCTTTATGTCAATCATCGCTGAGACGATAATTCTCAAAGCGTATGAACAACGTTCTTAAGAAACACTCATTAATAAAAAACTCTCTTCGCACTTATGCGTTTAAGTACCGACTGCCACACAAATCGATATTTAAAAGACAACTTTTCTTTATTTGACTTGCTGTCAACGAAACAGCAAGATTTCAGGATCAGGTCCATAAAAGGCAATAATGCATTAAACACAACGAAACACGTATTCTCTTTCATATTTATCCCGTACTTTTTCCGGTGTAAATTAAAATAAAGATTTTTAAATTTTGTAGTACATAAAATTGATTTGTGTGGAAATTGCACATAATGAACCAGCATTAACAGTGATCAAACAAAGAAAACTTTGTTTTCTAGAAGTCCTTTCGTATGTCTTTCTCGTTGAAAATAATGTAACAGCCCATATTTTTTTTTCATTTGCTAATGTATCTTGTGAAATGTTATAAAGAGAAGGAAATTATTTTAACTACTAAGAATGCATTTGTTAAAAATACAAATCATTGCTCAATAGTGCACAAAAACAAAAACTTACAAACAAAAAATGAAACAAAATAAAATATCAACGTTTTGTGCCGTCTTCAGAAAAATATCATATTGAAATGACTAAAAGTTTATTGTGCACCATTGAGCAATGTTTTGTATTTTTAACACATTCTTAGTAGTTAAATTTTATTGTGCAATTGTCCAGTATTCTTCTACAGTAAAAAAACTAGCCTTAAACAAATCTCCAGGAATGACTCCTGGAATGATGCTGATGTGTAAGGTTTCCGGAAATAACGCGTCCGGGTGGACCACATCTTCCATGAGTCGAATAGACCAATCTGGAAAGAGATTCAAATATAGACCATGATCTAAAACTTAACTAAAAATAATTATTTTTAGTTAAGTTTTAGATCATGATCTATATTTTAATTTAATTTTTTGCAATAGAGCGCGTGTTTTTTGTTATTTATATCTCATTGTCGCGTGTCATTTGTATTGTCCGAGAAATATTTTGAAATTTTGTTTTATTTATATTATGACTATGGAACTTATTGGACGGTTCCGAAACATGTCAATGTATTTTATTTTTACTATAACACCTTTCTTAAGAAAAATTAAAATTGTTATTAAAATGTTTATATAAAAGGTGAATATTTCAAAATCTGATGATTTAAAAAATCAATTGGATTTAATTAACTTTTTATCATAAACTTAAACATTGAAAACACTGAACACATGTTTAGATTTCAAATTTATATATATTGTTACATTTATATTACAGTTATTTTTACAATTATATTATTGTACATTTAAATGACATTGATGAAGATTTACCACATTTGAACCTTTAAAGTTATAAATGACAAATAAAAATATTTTTTATCTCTTTTGCAACTAAAAGTATAAATTTCATCTTGTAGCATATTTTATTCTTCATCCATAAAATTTTCCTCATTTTCATTTCTTCTTCGGATTATATTAAAATATCAGGCGTTTTTTATATTCCGAAACGTAACTTGTGATGCGGTTATAAATGACTGCTACTAGAATAAACCTTCAAATCTATTGCAAATATACGAGAAGCATTATTAAAACATGAAAGTATGGATAATGTTTAAGACTTAGGTTACAGAGTAGACTTTTTAGGATTTAGGTTTTAAATCCTAAAAAGATATCCTTGCTCTAAGAATGAAATATCATAATTTCTTTTACCAAATCTCCTAACAAAAATGTTTTCCACCTTTCAGAATTTATCTATAGAATTTTCGATAAAATTGCGTCTTAAATAAAATATTTTCATCGATAGGAGTATCATAACCCTGAATTTAGTATATGTCGTACTATATATTTAAAAGAGAATTTATTCTTATTGCAAGGCCATTGTGAAAAGATTGGGCAATTCTCGTGTCAGTGTTTCAGAGGTTTTTAGTTGAAAGAATGTCTTTAAGATTTTTTTTAACTATTTCCCGCTTTTTCTAACTATTATACTATAGAGCCAATGATGTCCTTTCTCTTGCGATTTTAAACATTTTGTTAAATATCTAGAAAAATAGTTGGAATTATCATGAAACTCAAGGTGTGTAAATAAAATGTCATATATTTGATTAAACAGATGTCATATATTCCGCGAAGTTTTTCTTTTTCAGAAACTCTATAGGCAAGAGTAAACAAAATGAATAAAAAAACAAATATCTTTTTAATAACCCTGTAAAAACTAATGTCGCAAAATCCTTGAAACTTTAGAAAATGATTGAAGTGCTTATTGTAGTATAGAAATAATCTCTTTCCGCAACTTTATAAAGGTAAATAAAATGTAACATCAAATCACTTTGTGCAAAATAATTACCACTTTTTAGCTCCGCTGCAATAATTTATGCATGTTTTACCCTATTTCAAATTTCGTTCATTATTATTTCTGACCTCTTAAATTCGTTTTTATTCGTTCAAGTTTTTTCGTTAACCACAGCTCTTTCAAAGTATTTATTTGTAAAGGTTAAAATCAACAGAGAATCGTCCCTCCGTGTCACAAGAAAGTTTTAAATACTTTATTTAATCAAGAGAATGCAGCTGAAGAAGATGAAAATGGATTTACTTTGTGGACTTTGTTTGACCAAGAGATTTATTCAAAGTGAATAATTCGGAGTTCTTGTTACGATAAAATATCTTTCTAATAATAATTCGATGACAATGAAACTAATACTCAGAGTTGCCTGGTATTTTCTGAAGTCTGTTTTAAATGTAAAAATCACGTTTTGATTGAGAAAATTTATACAAAACGCATTTTTAACATGATATTTATTTAAATTATTTTATTAAATATTTTTTTCTTTTATATAAGACAAATTTCTTTGTCTCTTTCAAAATTAAAATTCCAGGAGATTAGCAGAAGGTTGGCAACTTCGAACAATAGTGTTATACATGAAAAGGTTTGTTTGTTTGTATTTATGGCGGCCAATTATCTACACTGTGGGATATAGGCCCTAAGGGGTGAGATGCCCTCCGTGGGGGGTCTTTCTAAGGGAACGTAACTGGTATTTACGCAAAGTTATACATGAAAAGGAAGAGACAAATTATACAGGGTGTTTCATAAAAGATGGCGCAAAATTATTAAAGGCAATAGTACTCATGCAAACAAACAACTTTAATCAAATAATGTATTGCCGAAAATAAAACCCAAAAATGGTAGTGTATTTGGAAACTTTAAAAGGTTAAAGCTTCATTCATAGTACGAGTTATCAGGAGAACATAGGACGAGTCATATTGTTGGGGTGAATCTTGGTATCTACTATCGCTCAGAGAAATTGTAACCCTACTTATTGTTTTTCGTTTGCTTCATGCGGTTGTCTCTAGGGGAAAGTCCGCATAAAATCTTTTATTGTGAATAAAAAATTACAAGTGATTTAATTGGTCGAATTTTCTATTTAAATAAATTGTTAGTCTATTTGCTTGTCGTAATAAACATTTAAAACCTTTCCCGGAGGTAAAACTTTTCGACCGCTGATAAATATTATTTGACGTTGTAAAAAATGATACGTTAAGCATAAATTATAAAGCACTTTCCAACACTTCCGGAAATCTTTAACAAAACTTCGTTATCAAGGGAAATAAGGCGTTACTGTCCATGTTAACCCTTTCCGGCACGGGCATAATCTGTAAAAAAATGAGAAATAATCGACTGACACCGGAATTCACAAACGAATTTTTTAGATATTTTGAAATCCTTAATTTAAGGTTTTATAGCAAAAGCAAGATTTTACTGGTGCTGTTTGCAAGTTTGGATTAAAATTAGGCATCCCAGACGGGGCACAGCGTGCCGGAAAGTGTTAAGAATGCCTTCTTGGTTTTGCCAGTTTTGCCAACCAATTTTGTCACTTGGCTGCTGTTGGCTTTTTTTTTTCTTTTTTTTTGCTGTTGTTATTGACAGGCGATTTTTTATTCTTGAGATGTAGAACGTTTTCTGACCGAAATATGTCGGTAATAAATAAATCCTCAGAATGAGAGTAATAATAATTAATATTTCTTTATGTAAATAAAGTGTAAATAGCCTTTTTTTTCAATTTAAGTTTTTTTGATTGAAGCTGTTTTAGATTTAATGCGTTTATTAGAATTAAATATTTACTAACTGATATCTCAAACGAACTGTATTCGACGATTTGTATGTTATTCAAAAGATAAAACCCTGCAGTCTAGGCGAAGTAGTATGCCTCAAAGGCTATCAATGCCACTCGAGAAGAGTCTAAATATCATAAAAGTGATCCTTTTACGCATGACGACATCAACATTCCTATACTATGACTCAGTTATGTGAAATTTATTACAACCTACTGCATTTGTGTTTAAATACGTTTTTTTATGTTTTGATGAAATAGTGCGTTTTTCCCTTGGGCAAGTTATTCACCAGAGTTTCAAGAAACTAATTTTTATAGCAAATTATTTAAAACTTATTTTATTTATTTATTTATTTATTTATTTATTTATTTATTTATTATTATTATTATTATTATTTTGTAATGATGTAATGTTGCAGTCAGGGCCTGATTACTAACGGGGCACTCTCCCACCAGGAAAAAGAAATAAAGAATTTTTCCTTATTCATGACAGTAATCTTGCATGAAAAAGGCGTTTAAATAAGACGAAAATTTCTATAAATTTTTTCTGGTGAGAGAGTGCCCCGTTAGTAATCAGGCTCTGGTTGCAGTCACAAACTGTTATTGTCTTAAATTATTTGCCAAAATAACTAAAAATAAAATGACATAATTTTTTTTTCATAGATAGCTTTTCTTACCTCTAAGAATCCTAGATGCATTTGTTCCTAACTAGAATTCTGATATGAAAATATTCACAATAACGATGATTTATTATCCCCGACAGCACACTTTTTTCAGCAAATACTGTATTGTGCTCCTTTATTGTTACAGTGATGAAAAAGCACCCAATACCAATTACCGAAAAAATTTCTAATGATTAACAATGTAATATGGCAATTCCTTTTTTACACACAATTTAAATCAAACATGAATGTTTATTCGTTAATATTCCTGAAACAATCATAAAAAATATTAAATGAAATTTCAGATTAACAATTTTTGGTGCTGCAAATATTAAAACTTCTAAACATCGCATATTTTCGATATTTACACCGCCATATACAGAGAAAAAATTACTTTTAAATGCAACTTGTTTGAACCTGTATCTAAATTTGTTATTGAGTTGTGGTTTTTAATGCTTTTTTGTCATAGTGCAACAGAAATATTCCATCTCTGGTCATTAAGCATGGACCAATCAGATTACGAATAAAATAAAATAAGTTGCGGAATTCAACCAATAAAAGCATTCAGATATATTTCAGATTTTTCAATTCTCTACCGAGTACAACAACTATTTTTTCCAAATAGTTAAAAACAAAATGCTGTTTTTCTAAAAAAAAAAAAAAAAAAAAAGTTATATATATTTCTACTTTTTTTTCAATACTCTTTTGTCATTACATTTTCTAAGCTTATAGATAAATATTGTGATGATGAGAATTCATGAACTCTGGACTAAGCAAGCCACATTTTTCTTACCCATCATATAGGGTAAAAATTGTAATTGTTTTAAAAACACGTTATTCACACGTTTCAGACACTGGAGACAACGGTCTGACGAATTCAATTAATTATATGAAAAAGTCATCAACGCGTACCCTCTCAATCACGGGTGACTGACACTGAATTTTCCGTTTAGGCCGCGCCAATAACCAGTGACTCACAGACTAACATACCAGATAAAACTAAAACTGTTATGTGGTTTTAAATAATTACTGAAAATGTATTTTAATTTCACATAACTTATATGTATTGCACGATTATGTTATCAAAATAATTAGAGCAATATAGTTTTGATACTTTTATACCACGTTTCACACCGTCAGTCACCGTGGCACTGAACGTGTTATACAAAGTGAGAAATATCCACAGTAGACAATGATTAATAAAAGTCAAACATATTTTTCTTGTTTACATTTGTCTAAGCGTCCGAAAAGGAATGCTTAGTTACGTGAGGAGAAGGAGCGTAGTCCCAAACACTATAACGTGAATTCTGTTTTTAATAAATATAATCTGCAACGTCATTTTTATGGTATTAATTGTGTATATTTTTTCACATAAACTCATAAAAGGCTATTTCCATGAGTACTTGTTGTGTAAGTCACAGGCTACGATTTTTGGCTACCAGTATTTTAGTACGAAAAAAATGTGATTTATTTTATCGGCACATTCTCATTAATTGAATAAGGCCAAGCAGACTTTTCGAAAATAACGGTGACAAACAAGCATAGCAATTATAAGATAATATGACTTACACTAAAAAACCCATGGAACTAGCCAAAAGAAAGCTTCATTACTATCGCCGTATGTAAAATCAAAAAAATAAATTTCAATCGGAGATAGAAAATGGAAATACTACCAGAATACACTTAATTGTCACTTGAGCTATGTGATTTTAGAAAAGTAACATCATATATCACTCATTCAGTCTGTTAGCGATAAGTTGAGGTTTCTTGTCCTTTTCTAGGATAGTAAATCTATATTAGTTACTGGCAGAGTGCCCAAGTCTCCGGCTTTTTTAACATCAGTGTTATCTTAGAGGAAATCTAGTTCTGTTTAATCACCGATATGTTTCAATTCAAAGAAGAAAAATCTTCTTTATTGTATCTAATAAGCTTGAGACTTTCAGCTCAGTACTGGAAAATTTTCTGTAAAAAATTTCTAACACCTTGCAATCAATATTATTTCAGATTTTTAACAATCTAGATCCCAAACCGCCAGACTGCGCCCGAGATACTTTAATTCGTATATTCTAATTTCCGTTAGAAAATTAAAATAGCAATACTGGCTTTAATTCATAACAAACATTCTGAATCTAAATAAACCGAAATTAGCTCTTGAAACTTTCTGGAGTAAAATCAGATTTTCTGAATTATATAATTTTTAGAGCGTGTCTTATTATGGGAATTAAAGGGTTAAGTCCCGGTTTGGACACTTTTTCACACTGTTGTTTATACGCCTTTTATACAGTTAAAATTTTAAATTAACGTTGAATGCAAGGCGTGAGAAATGTTTTATAGAAAACATTCCAATAACTAAGTAGCTTTATTCAATTTCATATTTTTTATTAGTTTCGTGTTTGCCCCAGAGCTGGTGGCTCACGGGAAAAAGGGATATATTTCATCTTGTGAAGTGATTGTAGCCTTGCCAACATATGTAATGAGAAGTACCAAGCTGGTTATCGTTCCAAGTGGTTCGGTTGGTAGAATATCGGTGCGCAATACCACTGACCCCGGTGCGAGTCCGGTTTTGGATATTTTTTCACTCTGCTGTCTATACGTTTTTAAGCAATTAAAAATTTGGAATAATAACAGAATAATAACGCAGCATTCTCTAGATCAATGATGCCCCAAGTCAATGTGACTTTTTTAAAATTCCAAATTTGTAAATAACACTATCAGTTTTCATTGCCTTTTTTGGGAGGGAGGAGGGGTATGAGGATTTCTACTTTAAAAATGATTGGAAATAAAAAAATTACGAAATCCGTTTTTTTTCTGAATTTAAAAAAAAATTGGTCAAATGTTAAAAGAGTTAAAATAAAGTAAGCATAAGAATTATTGTACAGATAAGTTTTATAAATAATTTCACATCTTTTTCTAGCAATAAGAATTGTTATAGTTATTCTGCTTGTAATTGTAACTCACAATTTTTCAGAACGCTTTCTGCTTTTTAGTAAAAGAGCTTTTGCCCTAATATTTACTTCGCTATATAATACACTAAGAGTACCTTACATGTGATACTATTAAAGGTAAAAACTTGAGCTAATATAATTATAAACATCTATTATATAAATCTCTATTATATCTCTTGAACTAATGAGAAAAAATCGGTTCAAATGAATTTTAAAGGTTTTTCGCCTTTTAAATATATTCAAATTTATATGCATTTTTGAAGCGCACTAAAATATGCATTCTGTAAAATATGCAGTGAAAATAATAGTTATTATTCATTTACTGGGCCACACAAAGGAATTCCATTACAAAAACCGATTGCGGCATGTTATAATTATGTCGTATTTAAAGTAAAAATTTACTTATTTTGATCCTTTTAATATGGGAAAATTGTTTCCGATATATTTTAACTATGTTAAACATTTTTATGTATAGTAAAATTGATACACTAAAGTATGCATTTTGTAAAATATGTAGCGGATATAATAGTTATTATTCATGTACAAGGTCACGCAAAATAATTCTATTACACAAAAATAAAGGGGAAGAATTGTTTGTGACATATTTTAATTAAGTTAAACGATTTCATGTATAACAAAATTGATATACGCCGCTGGGGTTTAATATTTCATGCATAATATTAAGCGCTTAGTATTTACAGGGACACACAAAAGATTTCAAATAGTATATTCTATCCGAAGTACTGTATATTACTGATGATGGATGATGGATGGATGAAATGCATTTTTAATTGTGATATGCGCTTTGAAGTTTCATTAAATGTACGCACATTATATGGTGCGCATAAATGCTATATACTTGATAAACGGGGTTACACAAAAGAGCTCGTAAAAGTTACTGAATATAAGCGTAAATCACTTAAAAGTGGTTTTTAATATGTTACTCATTTTTACGTTGAATTGCTTTCAATTTACTAAGAAATGATTCTAAAATATAGATAAGTTTATATACAGGGTCAAGTAAATAATTGGATACATGCACGGTCACTTATGGAAAATCATTTCTGCCAATGTTATTTAAGCAGTTTGAACAGTGTTTTTTTATTTAAAGTAAATAGTAGCTAGATACTGTCGTGTAATAAAGGTACTAGGTAAGCTACAGGGCTGAACAAAAGTATTCAAGTATGTTTCCATTTCTTAGTATAAATTGCTGAAAGACAAATTTCAACCAGCTTGGAGTTTTCATGGAAAACTATTCTTCCCCTATATACAGAATATATATCAACCGACAGATCAAATAGAGGGCTGTTCAAAAGTATTGGAATACATATTTGGCTATGGGCAGTAACACCTTATATCCCAAAATAACGAAATTTGATTAATGATTGCTGAAAGTGCTGGAATGTGTTTCATAATCTATGTTTCACGCGTGATTTTTCTTACTTGTTTAATTTTTGCTTTAAATGTTTTTGTTTTTACTTTTAACCCATTAGTGCCTGGCGTCCCATTTTTGGGACAGTTTCAAAAAATTCAAGTAAGCACCTTTCACACCAGTAAAAAGGAGGAAAAATAAATACTTTCTTTCTCGAGACGAAGTCCTCGATAAATTAAGATAAAAGTTATTCTTACTTTTAAAGTGGTGGGAATTCGCAAAATTCGAATTTTAGCGAAGAAAACAATTCAGGCACTAATGGGTTAATATTTTTAAAAATGCAGGGCCAAAATTGAAATTTATATATTTATGTTTATTTAAATAATAATAATAAAAAAACTTGACATTGGCATGGCGGGATTTCAAGTATTTCAATCGAGAAAGAGAAAGAGAATAAGGTACTACTAGGTTATTCCGTCGACCAAAAAAATATCGCCAAACTGTAAGATTAAATGCCAATAATGGATGATCGTGAATGTCACATTCAATGACATTAAATACGATTCATGTGTTTAAAATGTCATTGAGTGATTTTTATTTCGTTTTTTCATTTGAATTTTTATTAATATTCTACTAACTATTTGTTTTTTCGTTATTTAAAATAAAAATTATGTCAATATATATAAGTTGGCTATTAGTTTGGCGATTTGTATAATTTGGCGAAATTGGTCGATGGGATAACAGACTACTACCAAGAATAATTATCAGTGGAAATCAAGTTTACTGATGCGCCGTTCATCACGAAATCCAGTCATTCATGGCCTTCCAGAACAGCATCTTTTCTTTGAAGTCTTCAGCACAAACCAAAACTTGTTACTTCTAAGTTTTGATCTGTTTACTGAAGTTGCAATTCTAGAAAATGACTTATATTTTACTCGCATCCTGCGTAAATTTTATATCTCCGCATGTAAAAATTGTTTCGACATCATCATTTTGTTGAAAAAAAAAAGCTGGTACACCTTCAAACAAAGAAACTGTTGGTGCTCAAACTTTTAACATTTTTGGTATTAATATTCGATTCTAAATCTCCATGCCTTGCAGAAAAAAAAATTATGGATACAGTGACGCCACAAGCGACTATTTTTAAATTCTATTTCGCACCACATTTTAAAAGGAGAAAAATGAATAATTTTTTATAACAATTGCTAAAGGAATGTACTACATAATGTGTTTTTTAAATTAACAGTGCGAACAGAATATAATAAAAAAAAGAATATTGACCAGTTAAACTGATGGCATTGAGCTCACAGGCTACGCATACTAATTGTACATTACAGCCTTGTATTTTCGTTAATTCCGTTCGAAAAAAAAATTAAGAAAGGGAAGCAGCTCTCCCCTTTCTCCTTTTTTTATACTTAATCATTAAACTTCCTAAACTATCAAGTACATCCTTTATCATATTAAAAAATCTATATCCAAAATTCAGAGCAAATCGGATCATTCTTAATAAAAACACTCTAATTAAGAAGTTATTCCCCTCTTTTATACTTAACCATTAAACTTCCAAAACTATTCAGAGATTCGAACGAAATCTGACAATTCTGATTGAAAAATCCATTTATGCAAGTTAAGGGGAGGGGCATTAGAACCCCAGTTCCCCCTGTTTATACTTATTCAATGAACACCTAATAACAGCTACGGACTCGCCTCATCAGAATGATCCTATATCTAAATTGTGAACGAAAACTGTTAATTCTGCATGAAAATCCCCTTTATATCAATTAAGGAGAGGGGCATGAGCCCCCCGTTCCCCCTGTTTATACTTATTCAATGAACACCTAATAACACCCACGGTATCGCCTCATCCAAATGATCCTATATCTAAATTTTGAACGAAAACTGTTAATTCTGTATGAAAATCCCGTTTATATCAATTAAGGGGAGGGGCACGAGCCACCCTTTCCCTCTGTTTATACTTATTCAATGAACACCTAATAACACCCACGGTATCGCCTCATCCGAATGATCCTATATCTAAATTTTGAACGAAAACTGTTAATTCTGCATGAAAATCCCGTTTATATCAATTAAGGGGGGGCATGAGCCCCCCGTTCCCCCTGTTTATACTTAATTATTACACATAAGCTCTCAGGCTATGATAGCCTGTGAGCTAAAAGTAGTTGTGGCAACTATTACAACAATTACAATGATGTTACAACTTAGTTACCAATATATATATAAATATCAAAATAAATTGAGTATTTCTAGTTCATTTTTTACAATGCTTAATTACTTGAATGTCAAATAATTTTGAAAGAAATTCTCAAATAATGCCTATTTTTATCATGTCTTTTACAAAATTTTTAATCTTTTATCACCGGTTTTTCAAAGCAGAAATTTTTGCCTAATTAAATCCGAAAAATGTTCTGATTAAATATTGCAAAATTTACAATAAAAATTTAATAATGAGGATAATAATTCATGATTGTAATATGCATGCCCGTACAAGTACGGGCAAGTCGTGATTAGCAAAACACATTGGCCGTATGACGTACGAGCAAATCAGGAAATCGGTTAAACTTTTAACCATTTAACGATCATAACTTTTTCATTGCTAAGATGTCGAAATAAATGAGAAACACCGGTAATTAACCCATTAACGCCCGAATTATTTTCTTCGCTAAAATTTAAATTTTGTATTTCCCACCACTTTTAAAATCAAATTAACTTTTATCTAAATTTATCGAGGATTCTGTCTCGTGAAAGAAGGTATATATTTATCTTCCTCTTTACTGGTGTGAAAACCGTTTTCTTGCTGTTTTTGTAACCGTCCTCAAACGAGGACGCTGGGCGTTAATGGGTTAAGAACAAATATATTTCTAAATAAGAAACGTGATTTTTCACATACAAAATAAAAGGGATATTTCTAGATAAAAATACCGGTGTCAGTGTTGCATATCGGAATTAAAATTTTGTGGTTTCGTGGCGAAACCAATGAACGTTAAAGGGTTAACATGCACTGCGGTATATGATAGATATGACTACCGCTATGCATCTCTTCTAATTCTTCCCCTCTTGTTATGACCAATCTCTGCTTATCTTGGATGAGCTCTGATATTTTCTTGAACATCATTCATGCAGCTAACGTGAACCGCATGATTACACGAACAGTACGGGATGGGACAACATCAATTGCGTGTGATTAAACAATATTTTTAGAAATCAATATGGCAACAATTCTTTTCCGGTAGTAGTTTAAAAAAATTCTTATGAAGTGCTTGAACTAAAATATAAGACTTTTGAGTAAATCTGCATTTCAGAAATTAACACTAATGTAAAAATAAACTTTTCTTAATAATTATGATTTAAACACAAATATTGCACGCACACACATAATAATAATGAATAAAAATCTGTCGTGCAATTTCAGTACTATCATTTTTTACTTACCCATCATACGTAGTATTGGGTAAACCTTGCAATTGTTTTAAAAATCGAAAAAAATTATGACGTTTTATTAATTGTTACGATTTACACATTTCAGATTTCAAAAAAAAAAAAAAAAAAAAAAATATTTTCAGAAAAAAAAAAAAAAAAAAACATTTGCTGTCTGTCTGAGTGTGTCTGCAAACGCTCTATCTCACGAACAAATTGAGATTGAGACTTGAAATTTTATATGTTCTTAGTATGTAAGAATGGAACGAAGCCTGTTTAATATCAGTAATCTCGATTATCCGGAACTATTGTTTTCGGGCACACGAAAAATTCGTTCTGATGATATATGTATTCGTTCTATAGAAAAATTTTCGAAAGTTTGTATTTTAATGGATGGACGTAAAAAGCAATAAAATAACATAAATTTTGCATAAAAACGAAGTCGATCGGATTATCAGTTGCCGAGATAGTCGTAATCTGTTTTCCACATTCTTCGATTTTTCATGACTCTGTATTCCATTCAAATTTCAATTCACAGGTATATTTTAATTGGAAACGAGACGCTTAATCCGATGCAGTAAAATATTATTAGTATTTTTGGATCTATAAGGATATTTATTTTATGCAGTTTGGTACTCCTTGAGTAGTTTGGCGCTTTATGTAATGTGTCGAAATTGGTTCGTCAGCAATTCAATAATAGAGTATTATTATGTGTTATTAGAGTATTATTATACATTATTTAAATGTATGTGTGAATTTTCTTTTGGAATGGCAAAGCATTTTATGAATAGTTTACAAGTGTGTGTTTCTTTTCCTATTTTATATAATGCCTATACATGATGAGTAAGTTATACAGTGCCCCCCCCCCCGGACGAATAGTTTAAAAACAAAATCTTCCGATTTTCTCCAGTGAGAATTCAATTTTACATTGACATTATTTATTGTCCCTAACGGGGTTAAGGGTTGTCAGTAACTTACATTAGAGGTCGGCACAGGCGAAATTTCCAGTCCCGGTCCGTAGGAATTGTTTTCGGCCCGGCCCGTTGTAAAACCCAAAAGTTCGGCCCGTTACAATTTCTGCTATTGCTAAAAAAATTAGATTTTTATCATATAATTAAGATTTGTTTAAAGAATATTTCATACATACACTGTAAAACATTTGTGTAAGTTTGCCATCATTTATGTGTGTAACGTTCCTCAACTTCTTGAGAAAGCCATTCTGATATTTTGAAAAACACAAAAAACAAGAGGATATTTTCACAGAGGTTGGTGGAACTTTCCATTTGAAGCATGACGTATGATGTAGTACTCCAAGCGCATGCTCAGTGGTAAATGTCGACATAGGCGACACGAGAAATTGAGAAAGAAAACATTAAACATGTGATCGACACCAACATCATCCTGCACTATTTACAAGGAAACGAGATATGAAGTAAGTTGTCATTTTCTTAATATTTTATTGCTAAAATATTGTGTAATTGTGTATTTCAAATATACAAGCTGTTATAATCTAAAGTTTTAAAACCAGTGTCCATTACTGAAATGCTTATTTAACTAATTCCCACTAATGGACATCCAATGTAGACATTACTAAAAATAATTTAATAAGTTCACAGTATATAAAATCTTCTCACTTATTTGGAAAAATATGAAAGTAACTATTTTCAAATTGTACTTAGAAAAAAACTCAATACTGTAGGGGTGAGTGGAAAGAGAGGGACAGTAGGAGGAATAGGACAGTAGATTTTTCTCTTTATGTATATACTAAACATTTCAAAAATGAAACGTAACATGATAGTCTAAGCAATCATAATCCAATCTTCACTTGCAAAAAAAAAAAAAAAAATGATCAGTATAAACTTGTAGTCGTATAACGGAAAACATTACTTCAAGAACCAAAAATAAATTCGCTTAATATAATTTATATGCTTTTCATATATAAATGACTTATATATGCATAGATGTAATAGTTTCCTTATTTAAGGAACAATATACTGTATGTTATACATAATTTAAAATAAGCTTAAAAGACCCATTTTTGTTTATACAAAAAGTTTAACACAAAACAAGGAAGTGGGAAGGAATGGGATATGCCAGTAAAAAGAACGTGTATGTCGAAATGTAAATTCGACATGTCCAATTCTATTTTTTTCCATAAGATGACTCTAAATTGCTACCATGCAAATATTTTTAGAGGATAATATATCATAACATTGATAATAAATTAATTTACTTCAAAATGTAAATAAATTGAAGTGGTAATTTTTCAATGTCCTCTACGCCTAAAGATCTTGAATTTTCATTCATGATTGTCATTGAATCGTAATGATACAAGAATTTTATGATGTGGCACATACATTATCATCCTACAATGTTTGTTTGATTGTCTATTTTGCCGACACTAGACTATTTTTGCTTCATAAGTTTGTTTTATAGCTGTCCCATACCTCTGTGTAAGTGGGGAGCTATAAGCCACATTTTGAAACTTACAATTTCTTTAATTATAAAACAGCTTTTATATGTTATGTTTCTATATTTTTTAGGGAGATTAAAACGTCTTTTACCATTCCCTCTATAAAGTGAAATTTCAGTTTTTGTGTCAAACAAAGCTGATTTTCTTACTTTTGTAAACTGTCCCACACCACCCCACTCTCCCCTATAGTTTAATAAAAAGCTTCTTTCAAAGTTAATTTCATCTGATCAACAATTTTTTTTTTTTTTAAATTTTGTAGTCAAATCATTATTATTTACATCTCTGCTTTTGATATTTTTTACTATAGCAAACAATCAAACAAATCGGGAAGTAGACAATATTATTTATGGTCATAGAGAAAGAAGGGGCTAAAGAGGGATGGAGCTAGAATCAAATCGAATTGAAAAACGACAGTTTTTTTAAATGCACAAAATTTAATTGTTTCTCGAATGTTTGATTATTCATCTATTATGTACATAAAAATTAACATTAAATTATTAATTTTATCTTGAATTAAAAAATTTTTATCTGCAGATCTATGGCTTCAAACATCATTTTTGAAATTTTATTTTGAAATAGTTTTCATAGTACTTATAAAACATTGATAAATCTGTGGTATTGTCATATTTGCAATATTAATCACTACAATTAATACAACTAAACTGTTAAATACAATTTATGAAATTTCACTCGCCTGCTCTTTCCTTTTTTATTCTTTTTCTACCAGCTATTTTTTCAATTTTATAATTGTAATTATGATATTTGAGTTTTAAATCATCTATTGAAATAGTTAAAATCAACGGATAATATATATATATATATATATATATATATATATATAGAAAGTAGATGAGTCACTAATCGACACCCTTAATGAATTTCTTTAAAAATTATTTTTTAATTAGTACTATTTATATTACAATTTTTTTAATATTTTATTCATCGCTCAACAATTTTTAACCATTCTCATAATGCCATCTCTCCTAAATCAAAATTTAATTGTAAATAACAGAAAAATATCAAAACACCCTACATTTCAGTAATGGATACACCTCAAAATGTAATAAATATAGGGGAGACTAGGGATGGTTGACTACAGCGGAGGCTTTACCCATCTGCCCATTTTCAAATTTAAATATTTTTTTAGACTTTTCTCGCAAGATGATAACCAAATCTATTGAAATGATCAAACAACAATCTTCAATTCATGCAGACAATTGAAACAGGTGAAACACAATCGGCTGTGAAGCATTTTTAACATACATTTTTAAAAGTTAAGTTTTTAAAAAAATATTTTGCAGGAGTTTTCCAGTTAAAATATCATGGAAATTAAAATGAGTAGGTTTTAATTATTACAGAAATATTGAGCTTTAATTATAGCTATGAATTTTGCACAGGTATACTATAGGTTTAAAATAACTGTTTTTTTTTTTTTTTAGAATATAGCTTAGGGGGGAGGCTTGACTTAGTCAGTATGTTCGGGGGTTGACTTTAGTGAAAGCTCCCTTAATTAAATGTTTTTGAAATTTATTTATTATACTTGGTATATAATAAAAGGTTAATGTTCATATTTATAAAAAAACGTAAATTTATTCTGCAAAGATAAAAGAGCGATACAAAAAAATGTTATTTAAAATTAATCTTTAACTGGTGTGACAGAAATCGGCACTTAACTACCGTAAAGTGGTCTGCCACACCGCTTCATCGAAAGATGAATAAAAGGTGAGATTAACTTATAGGATACTATTTTTGTACTTAAGTTTTTGTAAAGGGCTGTTGTAATTAAAATGTACCTATTGAATAACACTGGTGATAGTATAAAGTTCCAAAAGAAACAAAATTTCGGTAGTGTCTATAATTAAACTGAAAGTTACATGTTAAACTATAAAAATTAAAAAAATGCAACGGTCTGTAAGACCTGTAACATCAGTTAAAAGTTGAAGGTATTTTGAGACTTGCAATCTTTGTAGTTTTGTAAAGATAAAAAATTCGTAAAAATATTTTAAGTTTCTTAAAATTATTTTATTTGTTTTAAAATTGCAACTTAAAAGTATTCTGTTTTTTCAAACGTATTTTATTTCTTTAAATTTTGAGGCTTAAAGGTTTTCTAATTTTTTTTTTTTTTGGTGGGGGGTGGGGTTGAAACTTATTTTATTTGTTCAAATCTTGTAGCTTAAAAGTATTCCATATTTTAAAACGTATTTTATTTATTTCAGCCTTACAGCTTATAGGTATTCAGAGTTTAAAGTTATTTCAAATGCGTTTTTAATTTTTTTTTCTTTAAACCTTTTACAATAAAGGCATTCTACAATTCTAAAATTGATTTTATTTGTATATTTGTTTACTTTTTCCAATATGTCTACTAAAAATACAGAGAGTCATGCCTCCCATGAGTGAAGAGCTTTGACAAATTACTTTCTCATGATTAAAATCTATCTTTCTTCAAATATCTTGCACTTATGTAGCAGGTTTATTCTGATAACCGATTGTATAACAAATAAAATAATACATACAACTTTGTTCAAGATTCAATATTCAAAAAGTTAAAAATGATTTTCTTAAAAGTGGGTCAACTATACCTAATCTCACCTAATTGTTTTTATGACTGGAATTATTTCTAGAATTAAATGAAAATTCTCTAATGAAACAAAATGGCTATCTTTAAATAAATTTTACATTTAGAGAAAAAAATTATACAAAAAATTAATAAATATTTTAGAATTATTTATAATTTAAATTTATTACTGTGATTATCATAATATCAATAGTTTAATTATTTTAGATATTGTTTTAAAATACTAAATGTCAGGAAATTACAGTTATCAAACTGTGTGTGTGTGTTGGGGAGATGGTTGACTAACTGACCCTTAAAAGGGCAAGTTACTTCCATTCGTAAAATTCTTAAAAGAGTGATCGACACTAGAAATTATAAAAAAAAAAATATTCGAAGGTATGTATAAGCTTTCGTTCTTGAAAAAATATCTCCGACGTGCTAGTAACTAATCTGGTATGTAGTTGAGTATAAAGTTATTTTTTAGTTGTTTTTAAATAATCGGTGGATGTTAGAACGATGTAAAAGAAAATTGAATTAAATTTGAAATATTTTTTTTTTAAATGCTGAACCAAAGGCCCCAAGAAGGTGATTATAAATCAAAATGCGTCGAAGCTATATATATATTGTCGTTTGTCTAGTAGCTGGTGAACCTAAGAACTTGTTGGGGGAAAAGTTAGCTAATAGGACCATTTTTAAGGGAGCTATAATAAAGGACCCAAAAGGGAATAACTGTTAGTTATAAACAGGACCCTAGCATCAAAAATGTTAAAATTCTTTCGTCTTAACACTTTACATTTACAATTAATCAAAAATAAGCTTAGGTTGTGAATTATTCGTTAGAATAATAGGGTAACATCCCCAGTAATTGGCACATTAAGGATTTGTCTTTGAACTTACTTCAATTTTCGTTACAAAGAAATAAGATAATTACTTGAAAATATTTTTTAATCAAATAATGCATATCTGTGCATCTAATTTGCCCACTAAAAGCAAAAAAAAAAAAAAAATGAAAAAGTATTTTTATAAAAATATATTTATAAAAAGTTGCTGAAATCACCAGTAATTGGCACCTAGAGCACCAATGTATGTCACCTTGTGATCCAGTAATTGGCACATGTTTATATTAAAAAAATACTTTACATTTTGCATTGGGTTTAATCGCTTTAAATGAATTTATCATAGATTAAGATGCCATATGTTAGGTTTTTGAGAGTAAGAAATCAGCATATTAGTCTGAAATGTGAACACTTTAAAACAATACAATATACTTATATTAATACCCAGAAATTGTCATACTGTCCCCAAAAATTGTCATATGAAGCTTTAATGGATTACAATTACTGATAATATTTCATATTTTCAAATAAAAACAAATGATAAACAAAATTAGTCTATAACTTTAAAAGTACTTCTAAAATAAGTGGTTTAATCTCAAATTCCTTACGAATTCCTTGAAATTGGAATACGTGCCAATTACTTGGAACTAGCAAAATTGAAGCACCATTAATTGACGTCTATCATTAATTCAGAAATCCAAATATTTGTGTCAAAAATACTTTTCACAATTGAAGTAACCCTTTTTAACTAAACAAAAGTGTTGTCAATTAAAATTTAAAATATATTATAAATCAGATAATAATGAATCGGAATGCATGCCTTGTTTAAGCCAAAGAAGAAGCATTTGCAACAAAAATGGCTAATTTGATACAAGCCATAATTGTTTCTCTTTAATAGGCAATATTGTCATCTAGTAGCATAAATCAAAGTTATAATCTTCAACGTAAATGAGTATAAAACTGGTATATGGTCTTGCATTTTTAAAAGACTGGATATAAATCTTTTTTTAGAACATGTTTGTAGGATGTGCCAATCACTGGTGCATGCCAATTACTGGGGATGTTACCCTACTTTAAAGAAATGCATAAAAAATGAGAAAATGCTTTAAAAAAACCCCTAGGGCCCCAATAAAAATATCGCGTTGTAAGTCGTGGAAGAAGAGTTCAAAACCTAACTTTAAAGTTATGCGCTGAGAAGGTGGGAAAAGTAGGGGTGGAAGATGCATGGCGAACAAAAATATTCAAGGACCATACGAGACACTGAGAGCCCCAGAGCCTTTGATAAAATGTAAGAAAGTGGAAAAAACTAAATGAAAAAAGGGATTCAAAAAGGGAAAATTAAGAGAGGGCAATTTAATAATGATTTATGGTACAAAACTTCAAGGGTCCCTGTGCCATGGTCAAAAGGGGCTAAGAATTTCTTTCTCATGTAGTTGGATATAATTTTTTTGTAGTTATTAAAGTAATGGGAGGACGCCGAAACTAAAGAAAATTGTATGCAATTCATGCGTATCATTTTTAAAAAGTTGCACCAAGGGCCCAAGAATGCGAATAATGTTCAAAATTCGTAGTAGTTCAAGGTTTGAGTTTTTATGTAGTTGATGAAAGACTTAAGAAGTTGTTGAAAAAAAATTCTAGTGGATGGGACCATTTTAAAAGGATGTGTAATAAGTGTCCTAAAGAGACCAACTGACAGCTAAAAAGGGGGCATTAACAGAAAAAATGTTAAAATGTCATAGTACTTAGCGCAATATATCTACAATAGTAAAAATTAAGCATAGGATATGAATTATTCGTTAAAATAATATTTTAAAGAAATGCACAAATTGATTAGGTAAATGCTTAAAAAAAGCACTAGAGCCCGAGTAAGTGTGTGAAGGTGTTGACTCTGGCAAAAGAGTAAAAAACTCAAATTTAAAATTTTGCTCTCGGTTGGTGAGAAATTAAGGGGGTGAAAAATTTTTGGCGTGCAAAAAGTTCAAAGGCCCCAGTGTTGGTGTCTATTATTCCCTAGGGGAGTCCAGTGCATTATGGAATGTGAAATTTTGAAAGTATCTAAATGGAACAGAACTTCCAAAAATGAAGATCGGATCATATGGAATCAATTTATTATCACAAAAACTTCAAGGGGGCGTGAAACGGGCCCCAAGGATCCAGCGTCAATACTGAAAAATAAAATAGCAAAAATAACTAAGTGGAGAAAGGTCCCTCAAAATGAAAAAGATTAAATAAAAAGGGGTCGCGTTATTAACAATTTAGTGCATAAAAATGTTAAAGGGTCCAGAGATCTTTACCCTTAAAATATTAAAAGTCTGAGTCACTGATGAAAATTAAGCATAGGGAATTATCTTTACCTGGGAATATCTTTACCTAAATTTTCAAACTTCTACGTGCGGTATATTTTGCTAACCATCGCAGATATTCACAGAGATTTTTTTTTTTTTATTAGTATATATGTATACCAGTACCGTAAAGTATAGCTTTAACATTATTTATAACGGATATTGATTTATTGTTTTTCTTTAGTATTTTCTAGATTGAATTCAAATCATTTTTAAAGGAACAGCGTACTTCAAAATCGATCAAAAAATCTATTTTTTGCTTTTAATAAATATATATATGTATATACATATATATATGAAAATCTATTTAATTGTGGATATTTTGATATTTCATTTTTACCGAAAAAGAAATTATATCTCGAGATATTGTAAATACACGCAACACAATTGCACCCACAAATTAAAACTTTAACGATGGAGAACACGCGCTTACCCAGTATAGAAATGGTTTTAACTTTGTCACCAACAAAATCAAGTTATAACCGTCATTTTATTTAGGCAGAGACAATCCTTACAAATTTTGTGATAAAATAGGCTGAAGATTACTTTAAAAACATAAATGATTACAATTGCAAAAATCATACGTACTCCGGGTCAAAAAGACCCGGCGCGTGTATTTCCGGCTTAAATGACTTTTTCTGAACTTTATATTTTATTACTTTCATGTTTTAAAAATGGCAAGGCTTTTTTTCTATTTGAAATAGCGATTTGACCTTTTTTGTACATTTTCTTTATTACACACTTAATAAATATATACATGGAATCAGCATTCAAAATTTCTTTATTTAAAAAAAAATAACAGTATATGAAGATGTCTGAAATTCCATTTTTCATTATGTATGTTTCAGTGAAAAAAAGTATTAAATGCAATAATAGAATTATCTAAAAATCCATTTGCAATCTTGTATAGTACAAATCTAAAAATATTTAAAAAGGTAAAAAAAAGTATAAATATTTAAAGTAGTACAAATCTTAAAAAACTTAAAATTTTTCAATAATTTTATTTTTAATATGCAGTTTTTCAGAATGTATTTTTAGTAGAAAATCAAAATGCATTGAGTTTATCATTTGAACCATGTTATTAAAAATATATAAATTTCTGAAAAGGTAAACATTCACCTTAATGCATTTAAAAGTTATTTTTTGATGATTATTATTTTTAATGCTTAAAGAAAAAAAAATAAACATAAATCAAAACTTTAAAAAGATACTAAATGACACCTTCCACTAGTAATTTTGCTGAGATACTCATAAACGTTTATATCAAACAAAATTACGATAAAAAAAGTCGTTTTTAATTTTAAAATTTGCTTTTTTTTCAATTTTGTTTCTAAGAAAGCTAACAGTTGATAATCGTATTCGTCCTAAGATTGTATTTCATGTAGTACCTACTATATGATGTAGCAGTGAGGTGATGATTGTATTTGGAAATTGTATTCGATGTAGATTTGTCCTAAATTTTATAACCTCCCTCCCCGTAAATATTCTAATATATAATATATTGTTTACATTAGCTCAAATTAATCACATTGCTATTTTGAGGTATTCTAACTTTTGAAATTTATTATTTAATCAAAATAAAGTTAATTTTAAGTATATCAAAACTAAACATTTTATTAAGATGCAATAAACTAATTATGATGTTTCATTTAACTAGGTGTCGCAAATTTGGAAGATTACCGTGGCCGTCGCCTTTCATCCTCTGCTATGAAAATTTTTCCAGTGAGTAAAAGAAAAAAAAAAAAGATTGGAGAAATATTGTTCACGTACAACCCAAATTCTTTGCACAGAAAGAACATTGCTATCGCTTTTGGAAGCAAATACCCCAGGTTAAGATAATCCTCTGGATGGCACGCGTGAATGGCAGCATAAATTTTGTAGAAATTCCCCGAAACTGTGCCTGACATTGAAGTTGCAATCAACATATCATATCTAATAAACGTGCATGCACACTTGATAACCGAATTTAAAAGAAGAAAAAAAGCTATTGAGTTTTGCTACCCCATAATTTGTTTGCACTTCAATGTATCAATTTTTTGGTCATGTTATTGAACTTTTATTTTTCTAGTAGAGTTTTAATAATGATAGACTTGTATTTTATGTTATATGTTTGTTCTTCCCTACCCCCCCCCCCTGTTTAAAATAAATGATGAGAGCGAGACTGTACACATTTGTTCCGCATTATTTTTGTGTGTGATGTGTAAATTTCTTTAAATTTTAAATGAACAATGCTGGTAGCTGGTTTTCACAAATGTAGATGTTTTCTTAAACAATTTAGAAGTATTTCTTTAAATAAAAAAAACAATGGAATGGAAATTTATGTTAATTTTTTGTGTGTGGTGAGAAAATATATTTCTATTTGAAATAACTAATTGTGCAAGCTACTTTCGTAAATTTAGATGTTTTCTTGTTTATTTATTTATTTATTTATTTTTGTATTAAAAATGAAATATTAATACGTGTTCTGTGCTCTAAAAATAAACAGATTTGATATTCATAACTAAGCTGTAATAAAAACAAGATTTTATGTGGGTACCTTATGCTGATATTTCAGGATTTCTATGAATAGCAGTCCAGAGGTACTCTAAAATAACTTAAAGAAATTTGAGTGAAATGTGAAAACTTACTGCAATTTCAATTTAGAGGTGCAACGAATATTTGATTAATAGTAAGAGGATAGAAAGCCAAATATTTTTTTCCTTCTTAATATCTAACTATTAAATTTAAGCATTAACTAAAAAACGTGTATCAACCATAATAATAAAAAAAATCACACAAAGATTAAAACATATAAATTATTTAGAAAAAATGAAAAATTTCAGATATGTCTTTAAGTTTTAAAAATTGTTATAAAAATTTGCTAAATATTATTTTTTAAAACAAAATATACTTTTAAATTTTAATAGATTTTTCAAAGTAACTTTTTGTTCATTAAATCTTTTTCACAGTTACAGAAATATTTAAAACTAAAGGCAATCTAGTTAAGTTATTGTTACTTGAATAAACATAATTTTGCAAAATAATTCACTGTGATTAATTTTAATGGATATTTAGTATCAGTATTGTTCAAATATTCAATATTTGTCTTAAATAGATTTTCATTGCATTTCTTATTTTAATGTGTTTGTTAAAAAATAAAATTACTGTATTATTTTCAATGGAATATTTTTTAACAGATTGTGTTGCACCCAGAATTTTCTAACATTTTAACGGGCTATCTGCCCAGTAAGACGGTATGCAGATTTTTTTTGTTACCAACCACTTGGCTACAGTCTATCGGGGTTATAGAAGATAACCCTATGCAACTTTTTTTTCGTAATGGATTCAGAGTCCATCATCTGGAACCAATCTGGCATATAAATATTTTTCCATCTATCTCGAATCTTTTTAAGCTTTGTTAAAACTAACTTGTCGGCCAGCTCATATGCAGGATGTTGACTCATAACATTATTGGCCTGTAAGTTCTATATGTTAGCTGTGGACATAGAATCTTAATTTAAAGGGCAAGACAATCTCAAATAGTCGATACAAATCGAAGTTGCCTGTTAAAAAAACATTTAGATGAAAGTACAATTGTTTAGGTATCCCATAAATGATATAAATTATATAATTAATAAAAGCAATTTCTCTATTTGAAACAGAACTAAAGGAGTATATATCTTACAAATATTCAGAATGTTCCAAATTCCTTTTTATTTGCTTAAGATATAAAATAAATTCCTTAACTTTTAAAAAGGTCCATTTGTTGGTACAAGCAACTGCAATTTCATGTAAGCTGGATCATTTTTCATTAATTGACATAATATATGTTTCTGTCTGCAACACAGACTACGCTGATTTTTATTTTAATCATTTCATTTCAAAAAATGTTAAAATCACGCAATTGTTTTTTTTATTAGTAATACTTAGCTGTATTCTAAATCAATGTAATCTTAAAAAGATTAGATTATAAGTTATTTATATCTCCAGTAGCTGAAAATTCTCCAAGTATCTGCGACAGACATTTTATGGATAGAAAATAATCTGCATGTAAATTGTTACAGTTGAACAGTTAATTATTTAAAGAATCACTTACTTGTACTATCTTTATACATTTTGTTAACTTAAAATTATAATAAAATTAAGTATTAAAGAGCTAAGCAATACTATACATCCTAAAAAATATCTGTTGAAAACTAAAATCTGCAAAAGAGAAAATTATTGCGACATTCGGTCGCCCATCTTAAACTTTTTGCTTTTGAGTTTATTGCAAACAAAAATAAAGGTATATGATCTCAATACACTGTAAAGATGTTCTTTCATTTTCAATGTGCTCTTTTGCATTTTTCTGTTGTAGACCCACTGAAGAGATAAGAGAGAATTCATTGAATGTGATAATAAAGGTATCCCAAAGTAAATACAAAACAAATGAGAATTCTTATTTTTAACACCAAACAACAGGTACTAAATACCTACTTTTTAAGCACACATGAAGGAAAGTACTTGAACCAACTATTAAAAATTTAGAAATGTACTGTTTACTGAACCATAGGTAGCAAAAGTACAGATTAGCATTAATTGTAATTTTCTTACTGGCTCAGATATTTTCAGCCAAGGGGGAAATTACAATTAAAATCATTCATTCACCATTAAAATGATTGTATTAAAATTATTTTAGTTCAATTGCTTATCCACTATTTACTGCATTTATATTACCTGCAATTCATTCTGTTGAGCTGACCAAATGCTGTAATCAATAAGGTTAGCTGGGTGAATTAAGTTTTCCAGATTGGTCCAGAAGTAATTGACAGTTTCAGGTAAGAAAGTCAAAGATTGAATTCAGTCTCAAACATTTTTAAAATTCGAAAACAAAATTAGAAGTTTACAATTAATATAGCTATTTACCAATTAGAATAACTGTGTTAAATTTCTTTTAGTACAGGACAAATTGAATAGATTTTAACACATAAATAGCAAGTAGGAAAAGTGATCCCTTATATCTGCATTTTATAGAAATTGCAAGATTCCAAGACTAACAAAAACTATAATCCTAAGGAATTTGTATTATAAATGAACATTAGTATACAATATGATAGGCTATAAAATTAATATTTTTATTGTACTTTGATCTTCAGACATTTTTGAAATTGCACAATCAAGTTCTAATATTTAGTGGCATTCGATATTACACATTTTGTCAAATATCTATATATATTGAAACTCTATTAAAGAATTAAAAGGAACATCCTTGAAATTGTGGAATATACCAATATGATAGTTATTTTTTTAATGAAGTTTTAATCGCGACGGAAAATAGAGTATAATAAATGGAAATATAAAGTACATCTGCTAACCGATGTAATGAAAAATGCTCAAATTGGTCTATCGCTGAAACAAATGACTATGTGGGTCCTGATTTGTATTCTTGTCAGCATGGCATGCAAATTCAGAAACATGGTATCATTTCTGTGCAAAATACAAACAACGAAATTTATACCAAATTTCAAAAGACTTTAAATATAACTTTAAAATGGCATATTTTAATTAAAACAAGAATATTTGATGAGATATGGACATTTTAAGAAGTAATTTTCAGTCTAAGGAAAATTATAAATTGTTCCACATTTTTCAGATTTAATGAAAAAATTATTTTTAGGGTAATCTTTTTCTATAGCTAAACAAATAAATCTGATTTAATCAAACATACAAATACTGTTGTCTATACACACATGTTGCGTAACTATAAAAAAATATATAGTGAAATATTGTGTCGAATACTGTGAGAAGTTACAGGTAATTAGTTTTACCTTACTAAAATGTACTGTGTAACCTCGCTTACATGATGTGAAACTGCACAGTCAAATGTAATTAATACTTACACATAAAAATGGATAACTTTCTAGGAAAGTGTGGGGAAAACTTACTCCTACTAATGTATAAACTTACACGCAATGACTGTGTGTCATTACAAAAATATGTGGGGGAAGCTTACTCCTACAGATGTGTAACCTTTCAAATTATTAATGTGGAAGCTTTCAGACAATTGTAGTGTGACCTTACGCAGGAATTGTGTTATGTTTCACAATATTGTGGTGAAATCTAACGCAAAATAACAGTGTAAGATTACAGACATATTTGGTGTAACCTTATCCAGTAATTTGTGTTATGTTTCACAATATTATTGTGTTACCTTACAATCAATTACTGTGTAAGATTACAGACAAATGTGGTGAAAGCTTACTCCTACAGATGTGTAACCTCACACGCAATTACTAAGAAAGCTTACAGATAATTGTAGTGTAACCTTACACAGTAATTTGTGTGATGTTTCACAATATCATCATATAATGTTACACACAGTTAATGTGTAAGATTACGGACACATGTGGTGTAACCTTACACAGGAATTTGTGTTATATTTCATAATATTATGGTGTAACCTTACACACAACTACTGTGTAACCTCACACACAGCTTCTGTGTAAGCTTACAGGTAATTGTGGGGTAACCTTACACAGGAGTGGTGTAACCTTACTCATAATATGGTGTACACTTACACAAGACAGGAGTAATGTTACTCGATTTATATCGGTTACATACCACCATAAGACTGGAGGCAGCAATGCTGCCACCAGTTTTATGGAGTAACGTTACACCAAACGTTTTACAGTGTATCTATGGGATGATTTTACAGTATATTTTACAGGAAATACACATTAGAAACATTAATGATAACTTAGATCCATAGATTTTCAACATTCAAATAAAGATTCATTAAAAAGTAATATGGTCTAGAATAAAATAAAACAAGTAAGAAAAATCACGCGTTAAGCATAGATTATGAAGCACTTTCCGACACTTCTTAAAATCTTTAACAAAACTTCGTTATCCACGAAAATAACGTATTATTGTTCATATCCAAATATGTATTCCAATACTTTTGAAATGCTCTGTATTTGATCTGTCGATTAATATATAGACAACATATTGGTAAAATTTAGTTTAGCAAGAAAATGCCTAACTGGTTGATATTTTCCTTTCAGCATTTATACTAATAGATGGAAACATACTTGAATACTTTTGTTTAGTCTTGTAAAATACATAGTACCTTTAATACATGAAAGTAATTTGCTAAAGTTTAGTTTAAAATAAATTCTCTTTAAACTACTTAAATCAAATTTCTAGAAATTATCATCCAAAGGCGACAATGTACCAGTTCTTTGGGTGACTCTGTAAGTCACTTTATCTATATATTAGTTACACTTCTTAGTAAACTAAATGCAGTTCATCGTAAAAAGGCATACCATATTTAAAAACCACCTTTAAGTAAATTACACTCATATTCAGTACCTTTCCGAGATCTTTTGTGTAGGCATGTATATATAAATTATGTAACAATTACCATTATTATAAACCATATAATATGCACACACCTAGTGAAACTTAAAAGCGTATATCATAATTAAAATGCATTTCATTCAACACTGTTAAAACTAATGGTGACACATTGCACCTTTTAGGGGTGAAAGGCTTGTCTCACTGGTGACACCCCTAGAGGAGCTAAAATGGCACCCTTAACTAGGGTGAAAGGATGGCACCCCTAATCCAGGGTGTTTCATGGGGTGAAAGGACGGCACCTCAGGGAAGAATAATGGCACCCCTTATCCACAGTGTTCAATAGGGTGAAAAGATGGCACCACAAGGGAGAATAATAGCACCCCTTAACCGGGTGCCCCAGGGGGTGAAAAGATGGCGCCTCAGGGGAGAGTAATGGTACCCCTTATTCAGGGTGCCCCAGAGGGTGAAAGGATCGCGTCTGAGGGAAGAGTAATGGCACCCCTCATCCAGGGTACCTTAAGGGGTGAAAGAATGGCAACTCAGGGGAGAATAATGATACCACTTATCCAGGGTGCCCCAGAGGGTGAACGGATGACACACATAATCCAGTGTGCCCAGTGGCATCCTACAAGAAAAAGCACTCACAATCTATGGCCCACAGTTGCAACCCCCCTCCCCTCACCCCGCTTGTCAAGAAATTGTATTGGTTTGAATCATGAAATACAAAGTGTTTATCCATTTTTAAATTGAATTCTGCAGAGAAAATTATCATGATCAGTCAATATTTTGAGTCTTTTTTTATTTCTTTCAGATTGATGGAATATTATATTTTTAAACTCATTATCAGGTGTCCAAAGAAAGATTGCACCATATTTTTGTAACTCAGAGAGGGATAATATGAACTACAAAAATAATCATAGAAAGGCAGAGAATTCAAATTGTACTTTCATTTACATGGAGAGTATTTTAAGAAAAATTCAAAATTTTAAATTTTATACAGTCTTTGCATTTCAAAATCACCAATCATAAGTCATCACTATTGCATTGTTAGTCATACCCAAAAGGTTTTGTTAGAATAAATCGCAAAATTTATACAGCCTCTACACCTATTTTCTGCCTCTAAAAATTACTGAGTTAGAGTCAAACATTGTGACTTTGTCATGCAATTTGAAGCCTGATTTTCAATTTTATGTTTTGAATTTCTTGTAAAATGAAATAAATCATGATTTTTGACTGTCTCTAACTCAGATGTTTGGATCAAACTTTTTGGGTATGTTTAAGAAAGGGCCAGTAACTATTTTTTGTGATTGGGCATTTTTAGATGCAGGAACATTATAAAAATTTGATGTTTTTTGACTCCAAAATAAGAGAAAGTACAAATTGAATTATCTATCTTCATATGAATATTTTTATAATTTTCTTATAGTTTCAAAAGTAATCCGTAACCATCTTTTTTGACACATATAGTATATTGCTTGACATGTATTTTCATTATTTTATATACAGGGCAACTGAAAAATATGGGGACACAGAAAAATGCTATATCCTGTAAAATAAATGCCATATTTTAATTTAAAAAAAAAGAAATAACAATATTTTAACAAATTGTTCACTGGCTTGATATTTATTTTTTACACTAGTTTGAAAACGAAAGATCACAGATTTGACAGTCCGCTGCAGATAATTCTGATTTAAATCATTCTATGCCTTGATAATTTCGCATCACATACAATGCAAACTGGAGATTTTCTATGATTGTTCGAAGGCAATACACCTGTTATTAAATATCCACGCAGATGGGTGTTGAAGGTCAATGTTGTTTTTGCTCCATATGAAGGCCCCAATACTGCTGGAAGTTCCATTAAAATTATTTTGCTTCCATGAGGCCAACACTTCGTTGAACATATTAGTTGCTGATCATTTTGACGGTTGTGAACTTTTCGGAGGATTAAGATTTTCATATAATAGAAGAAATGCTACAAAATTTTAAAATAAGCATTTCTCAGATTTTAGTTGGGAAATATCAATGTCAAACAACACACCAATATTTTTTCAGCTACCCTGCTGTCTCTAATTAAAATATAAAACACAAATTAGAAAAGAATATGTAATAAATGCTGTGTAACTTTTAAATTAGTAAGAATGCTTCATATTCTTTAAAATTCTTCCAGAAAGTTAGCCATCAAGCTATGAAATGAATTATAGAAAATAAGTTCATTTTATAGTTGTGGTAAAATCACAGATGAAATTGAGTAAAAAAAAAAAAAATCATTTTTACAATATATGTAGTACTTACCTTTATAGTGAACTTATGCAAATCCATATTTTATAGCATATATCCACACAGGATTAGAAATTAAAAACTGTATGTAAAGTGTCAAAATAATGCCTACATTTTTTTTCGATGTGCCAAATGCATTTCATATTTTCTTATTTCTTTTCCCAACCATGTTAATAATAATAATATTGCATTGCATATTTAATTTTAGTGTATTGAAGGGAAGTGGGGAGGAAACTTTATATATTAAACACTTTTTCTTACTAAACAAAATAAAAACTAACTTTCCATAAATATGAAACCTGATTAAACTACAATATTTGGATTCTGGAAAAACTTATTCTTTTTATAAAGCTAATATGCATACAAAACAGATAATCAAGCAAATGTGTCCACAGAAAGAAAATTTGAGCTTTAGATGTAACTAGGGATAAGCTAATTTTTAAAAAATCTGAGACTAACAGTACATCAGAAAATAAAAAGTTAGCAAATAAATGAATCTTTGGTAGCCAATTATGGTATGGCATTTAAAACATTTCCAAATCACACATTTTTTTTTGTTTGTTTGAGGAAGGGAGTACAAAAATTTTAAAGCAGTTTTAATACAGTTTCTTATTTTTGGAACATATAAGGATGCAGAAATATCTCATAATAAAAAAAAATCTTGTTTACAGGGATGTAATATCCAAGGACCAGTTTTATCAGTCATTGGTTAAAGTGAAGTTAACTTAGAGGTTATTGACAGGTTCAAAATTCTTAAGATACGTGCTGATGTCATGGCGCAGAGGGGGGGATGTATGCTAAAATACAAATGAAAGCATTTGCTAAACAAAAATTAAAGTTAAAGAAAGCTAGCTATCAAGATTTGACTACTAGGAATAATTTTTCTATAATTTAGTTTCATTTGACGACTAACGACTGCTGATTTCTAGTCCTGTATCCACATCAAAACACTTTCTGCCAAATTTTTTTTGTGTTTTGACTTATTGCATCTGAAATTTTAATCCAAAGGAATAATACGAGCAATTATAATGAAAGGAATAAAACACTGAATTAAAAAAACAATCTTTTAGTTCAAATAATCCTTTTATTGTAAACACCAAGAATGTATTAAATATTATTTAAACAAAGACGTGACACTATGTGGAATTAATGCCACTGAGAAAGTTTTGAAGACATAAATATCTAATAAAAATGATAAAAATTTAAATTGGCTTTTGCTATAGTTAACATTAAACAACCAAAATAATGCATACCACAAAATAACTAAGCTTATAAAATTATCAGTTTTTGTAATTAACTGTTCATATAAAATTAATACATAGCATGAGTAATTTAACAATTTGCTTGAATTGCGGAGCACAATAACAGGTTGAAACACAGAAATTTCTGCATCTTCTTCATGATAAAGAGTCGGAAACTTTTCTTGTATCAAGCATGGTAATGTAAGTACTGTAAATGTAAGTTCACTATCTGAAATAATAATAACACATTAAGGAAAACACACAACAAGACAGTCCAATTAAAATGTATCATCAAAGTATAGCAAAAATGGTAGATGAACAAAACAAGAAAGAATAAAATTTAAATAAAATTTAAATTATAGCTCACAAGGCTATCAAAGCCTGACAGCTAATGTGTCCGCAGGTTCTGTATGTAACGTGATAACTCTTTATATAAATATCAGATTTGCTTAAAATTTTATATGTAGGTTCATTCTGATAAGGTTCTTCACTGATTAGCATTGGAGGTTCATTGGTTAAATATGAAGGGGGGGGAGAGGAGAGTGCTACCCCCCTTAATTTATATAAATATGCAGAAATCATGCAGAATCATCAAATTTTCTTCAAATTTTGTTAATAGTTTCACTCTGATAAGGCATTTCCCTGATTAGTTTTAGGGGCTCATTGGTTAAGTATTAAGAGGGGTGGTAGTTAATCCACTGTCCAATAACTTACAGTTGATTTCTTTTATTTTTGGAAGGGCATTATTCTTTGAAATAAGAGTATAATATACAGTTGTATGTATAGCCTGCGAGTTCAATGCCATCAGTTTAACTGGGCACTTTCCTCTTTATTGCCTATTTTCGGACAGCACGAGAAAATTACATGACCAACTCATACTTGTCATTCAGATATTCTTTTCCTGTGTTATCATTAAGAGTTACAAACTATTTATATCATTAACTATATTTACAAAACATATTTTGCAACAAAGTGTCTTTTCCAGATTAGCAACGAATTTCCCTAACATGTCCAGGTATTCCATACCAGTAATAATAATTTAAAAAAATGAGGAACTTTATTCAAATTTATTAGTACGCCCCTATTATGTATCCTATATTGACACTAATCAATGAATATATGGATACAACCCCTCGTGTTTTTCTTTCATCTTGGGAATAACGAATTTTCAACGTATTCTATTGACGATTATTTTCAAAATTTTCAAGATGTGATTTTGCGACTTTCACAAAAGTTGCTCTATACATTTGGCTAACGTAATATGCAAATGAAATTTTGATATCTTTGACGCGTGCGCAGTGAAAAATTATTTAGTAAACCTACTCAATCTTCGAACAATTTTTATTATTTTTTAATTCTGATTACAGGGTATTATGTGCAATGTTGTTTGTCAAATTTTCTGAAAAGAATGGTAATATTATTATAATAATATATTAAGAACTCTTCAAATTATAAGCAAAAATCTTGAGTAAATTTGAGACTGTTTTTTGGATTCATAGAAAACCTTAATTTTTCTACGAGTATTCATGCTTTCGAAATAAAAATGAACACAGTTTATTACAATAATCCACTTAATCATAATCTACAGTTTGAGCTATTTTGCTACATTAGTTTTGACAGGGTTATCCAAAAGGTATTCAAAAGATATTCTTTTTTAATTTGTTGACAGTCCCCGATTGGAGTTTCGGAATAAAACCTTCAGGGAAATATATGACTTGTACTACACTACCTGGTCATTGATTATAGTCCACTTGCGATTTTAGACATTTTGTTAAATATCTAGAAAAATACATGAGGAATTATCTTGAAACTCTAAGTATATAAATATAATAGTACAAGTCATACATTTCCGTGAAGATTTTTTCCCGAAACTCCCTAGGGGACCATCAACAAACTAAAAAAGAATGAATATATTTTGGATAACCCTGTTTAAACTAATGTAGCAAAAGCGCTCAAACTTTAGATTATGATTAAGTGGCTTATTCTAATAAACTTTGTTCATTTTTATGTCGATAGCATGTATACTCGTAGAAAAATTAAGGTTTTTATAAAAATAGTCCCAAATTTTTCCAAGATTTTTGCTTATAATTTGCAGAGTTCTTAATATAAAATAATAATATTTTCTGAAAATCTGACAAACAACATTGCACATAATACCCTGTAATCAGAATTAAAAAATAATAAACATTGTATGAAAAATGAGTAGGTTTACTAAATATTTTTTCACTGCGAATGCGTCAACGATATCAAAATTTCATTTGCATATTATGTTAGCTAAATGTATAGAGCAACTTTTGTGAGAGTCGCAAAATCATAGCTTGAAAATAATCATCAATATAATAAGTTGAAAATCCGTTGTTCCTAAAATGAAGCAAAAAAAAATGAGGAATTTTATCCAAATGTAGTAGTAAGTTCCGTATTGTGTATTCTATATTGACACTAATCAATGAATATATGGATAGAACCCCTCTTGTTTTTGCTTCATTTTGGAAATAACGGATTTTTAAGTGATTCTATTGACGATTATTTTCAGAATTTTGCAACTTTTACAAAAGTTGCTCTATAAATTTAGCTAACATAATATGCAAATGAAATTTTTATATCGCTGACGCATGCGCAGTGAAAAATTATTTAGTAAACCTACTCATTTTTCATACAATTATTATTATTTTTTAATTCTGATTACAGGGTATTATGTGCAATGTTGTTTGTCACATTTTCAGAAAATATTAATATTTTATACTAAGAACTCTGCAAATTATAAGCAAAAATCTTGGAAAAATTTGGGACTATTTTTATAAAACCTTAATTTCTCTATGAGTATACATGCTATCGACATAAAAATGAACACAGTTTATAACCAATAAGCCACTTTATCACAATCTACAGTTTTAGCGCTTTTGATGCATTAGTTTTGACAGGGTTATCCAAAAGATATTCATACTTTTTTTAATTTGTTGGCGGTCCCCTATAAAGTTTCTGGAAAAAATCTTCACGGAAATATATGACCTGTACTATATTTTTTATACACTGAGAGTTTCAGGATAATTCCTCATGTATTTTTCTAGATATTTTGCAAAATGTCTAAAATTGCAAGTGGGCGATAATCAATGGCCAGGTAGTGTATTATATTTATACACTATGATTTTCAGGATAATTCCTCATACATTTTTCTAGATATTTAACAAAATGTCTAAAATCGCAAGTGGACGGTCATCTCTGGCCATATAGTCTATATCAGAAGCTTTACGGAACTGGCTAATTCTTTATTTTCCCTTTTGATATATGGGGGAAAGTCGGATGGAATGGGACTGTAGGTTTTTCTCTGTGTGCATTATTCTAAACATTTCATCGATCGCACACAAGATGAAGCAATGGTAATCCATTCTTCAGTTTACAAAAAATATTGATATGCATAGACTTGCAAATGTATGAAAGAAAAAATTATTTCAAAAATCCAATTTAAATTCGATTTATTTGCTTTCAATATATTAATCACTTGTTTATGCATAAATGTAATAGTTTCTCTATTTATGGAACATTATATTGTATATTATCCATAATTTAAACTAAGACTAAAACAGCATTTTTGTTTGAACAAGAAGTTTAACACAAACAAGGAAGTGGTGGGGAATGGGACATGCCAGAAAAGGGAGGAATGGGACGCGCCCAGTTCCTTTTTTTAATTAATAATAAAGCGAATTGCTAACATGCAAATATTTTTAGAGGATAATATATTAATTATAACATTGATAATATATGCATTCATACTTCAAAATGTAAATAAAATGATGATTATTTAAGGCGCAACGCTAGGCACAGAAGAAGACCCGGATGATAATGCAAAGTCTATGGGGGCGTTCTTTTCAAATATTTCGCCCAATTTTTAATATTTTTACGTGATTGTTTTGCACAAGATTGCTGAGGGCAATCCGCGTAGTTTTTAATTTTTTAGTTTTTGTTTCAGATTTTTTTTTTTTTAACAGGGTTCGTACAACTCTACCACTAAATTTTTACAGTATTTTCAATGCATGTCACTGTAGAAACATATTGCGAAAACTGCGAATCGAGGAGGTGTCTGCGAAGTCTGTTTCTTAAAAATTAAATATAAATTTTCTTATCATTAACAGGGCCTGATCACTAACGGGGCACTCTCACACCAGTAAAATGTTATAGAAATTTTTGCCTTGTTTAAACGAACTTTTCATTCAAAATTACTGTCATGAATAAGGACAATTTTTTTATTTCTTTTTTCTGGTGGGAGTGTGCCCCGTTAGTAATCAGGCTCTGATCATTAATAGTGGTGCCAGAGTCCTTACAAAATATAAGGAGTGTGCGAACCCTGTTTAATTACTTTAACTTACGAAATCGGTTTAAACCGGTTCTGAAACTGAAACTATCGTTATACAAAAAATATTAAAGCAAAATCGAAAAAATAAAAACTAGGCCGGTTATGGATTATCCTCAGCTGTGTTGTTCAAAAAAATCATGTAAAAATATTAAAATTTGAGTTAGTTATTTGAAAAGAACGCTCCTATAGACTTTTATTTTATCATCCGGGTCTCTTTCTGTGCCTAGTGTGGGGCCTTATTGACACCTATGACAGAGAATCCTAAATTTTCATTCCAGTCATGAAGATACTGGAATTTTATATTGTGGCATATACATTATCAGCTTACAACCTTTGTTTGATTGTTTATCTTACCGACACTATAGGTTATTTTGTGCCTTATAGCTTTTTTTTTATTATTGCTGTCCCATAATTTTTAATGAGGAGGTATGAGACACATTTTGAAACTTACGTTCTCTTTAAAATAAAATAGTATTTGTACGTTATGTTTCTGTATTGTTCAGGGGGATTAAAACGTATTTTACTTTGCATGCTATAAATTAAAGTTTTTCTTTTTGTATATATAAAAAAAATTCTTACTTTTGTAAAAAAAAAGTCCCACACCACCCTACTCTCCCCTATATAGATATAATATATTAATACACCAATTACATGAAAATAGAATTTTTATCAATAGTATTACGATACAGTTTAAGGGCTAACAGTTTATTGTATATCCTTAGGTTTTTACCACCTTCTCCCCAGGTTTTTATCGGTAAAAAGCCAACCCTGTTTATTGATCTTCTTTCAGAACGGGTGGAATGAAAGATTGTTAAAAATTGTGCCATTAGAAAAATGTTTAAGATTTATAAATAACAGTGCAAAATCGCCTTTAAAACACGAGATCTTCATCACCTGCAGAAAAATTTCACATTTGTGTAAAATTACGATATAAGTTTTTATTCATTGTTATATTTTTTGAACACACACTATTTCTATAAACTATTCTGAAAGTTCAGTGGAGTAAATACAGATTGTTTTCCTTTTATAATTTGAATGTTCATGACTACAAATTTGTCATATCGGATGATGTTGATGATTGAGAAAGGGGGGAGGACTGATTACGGTCTAATCAAGCTTAAATTACTATTATTGAAAGAATAATATTTTATTTTATTTAAAAATAAAATTCTGCTACTAAATAAGGTTTAATGCGAAAGAATACTTTAGAAAAAAAAATATGTGTAAATCTACATAGCCGATAATCAGATCATAAGGTTTATTCAATTCAATACCCTAACATTTTCTCACCTTTTTGAAAGAAAATGAAATCGAAAGTATGAAAATATGAAGAATTGGGAGTAAAAAAACAATGGTAAACCCAAGATACCGCTAAATTCGGGTGTTTAGGCAATTCCCACCAAGGTATGACTTGGCTGACTAATAACGTTTTAATATGCAAATCGAGGTTTTATCCGTGATTTTTATCCTTAAATGAGACTAAACGATTGCCCGTGCTACCGCCTCCAGATCTAATCGTATTATGAAGATTATTTTGGATATAATGGTGGTTAATAATGAAAATATTAATAATGAAAACCCTGTAAATAAGTTTTTATTACTTTAAGATTTGCAAGCATTCAATTGTCTTAAATGAAAAAGTTACCCCCCCCCCATCTCAAACAAAGACAAATCAGGTATACTGAAACAATATTAGAGAAGTTACGCGAGGTTGCGAAGTTACAGAAGTTACAGGAGGGGTTCGGATAGCATCTATCCGACAATATATGCAAAGCCGGCCAGATGCTGTCCGAGATCCCGTGTAAAGGTTAAAATTAAAACTTCGCGAATAAAATTAATTGCTTTTAAATGTATATAGACGTAAAAACATATTTTAACCTTAACTGCTCTGACAAAAATCGTTACATACCTAATGTGAGCTGTCTGTCAGACCATTTAATCTGAAGATGAATAAAATGTTACATTAATTCTCAGAATACTATTTATGTATTAAACTTTATGTACAAGAATATTATAAACCAAATTCAGCTATTCAAAAGTATTTAGAGGTAGTAATAAGACTCCAAACTAAAACAAATTGACCAGTATCTATAGTTAAACTAAAAATTACAAGTTAAACTGTGAAACTTGAAAAACTCACGGTGTCTGAGACCACTAACAGCATTTAAGGGTTAAATCTAAACAGTTGAGTTTAAACACAAAGTAAATTGGTCATAGAATATTCCGATTGCAACAAGATTCGTCTATAATAACTGATTTGCAATGAAAAAATATCTAAATATTTTATAATCTTTCATTTCGCTCTTTCTAATTGTGCGCCGTTAGGATTCCCGTGCCTAGAGCAGTTTGCTCCAATTGCTTCTCGGTAGCTAAGGCCTCGATAAATCATTTAAAAATATTGACATGTAAACGAGAAATTGTAAAATAACTGCCTCATAGGTTTAACATCAGCAAACGGGTATTTTGGTGAGAGTGTAGCTTGTAGCTTTACGTAATAAACTTACCAATCAATCATACTAACAAAAAAAATCTAATTTACTGTTTTTTTTATGACAGTACATATAGGGATGTACGATAAATTAATGTAACAATAAAATAAAATAAAATAAAGTTAAATCTTACCTTTAATCAGACTTTGCCCGGTTCACTGGTCGCGCAAATCGGATCGTTAAGTCCTCATTGTTGTTTCATTGTAGCTCAATGGTTAGTCCTCAATTAATATCGCCAATTTACGCACTGCCATGTTTTGATTTGCTCACACCCGTAAACTTTACTTCCCGACACCGAAAGCAGAAAGACACACGTCATAGCGCATGCGCAAATTGCCAGTCACCCGATGAGTGGTACATTGCTACCAATACGAAGTGCATGGCACCTTATTTGGCTCCCATCATCCAGTAACAGCTCTGTCGTCACCCCAACCACATATTCAAGCTCCTATGACACCCTAGGGTTCCAAATGGCACCGCCTTTTCACCTCCGGGTCCCAAATGGCACCGGTTTGTCACCTTTATTTTTAACAGTGAACTAATAGCCATCTTTCATAATATACAGGACTTCGGATAGAATATACTATTTGAAATATTTTGTGTGTCCCTGTAAACGCTATGCACTAGTATTGTGCATGAAATAACTCATATTAATCCTCAGCAACGTATATCAGTTTGATTATACATGAAATCGTTCACCATAGTTAAAATATGTCGTAAACAATCCCCCTTTATTATTATGTATTGGAATTTTTTGTATTTTCGCTGCATACTTTACAAAATGCACATTTTAGTGCACTTTGTAGATACATATAAATATGAAGATATTTGACAGGGTGTAACAGCTTTAAAATTCATTTGAAACGATTTTCCCCATAGGCCGTAATGTAATGGAAAACTTTTGACTGTCCCTGTAAATAAACAAGTCATGGCAGAACTTTCATTTTCAAAAGGGTTCGTACTCGGATAAACGTCATTAACGTCCAAAAATTTCATGACAATCCGAGTATATTTACGAGAGTTAGAGCGCGGCCAGACGGCCAGACAAATCGAATGCATAATCACTTTTCAACATTGTTGGAAAGTGCTAAAAAAGAAAGTTAAAAACATAGTAACTTTTGACACCGTATAGTAAAAATAGATTTATGGAAATATTTCTATATCATTTTAAAGGATTCCAAATCCAAAAAAACTACTTTCTGTTTTTTTTTTTTTTTTTTTTTTTTTTTTGCGAGCACATTACATTATTAGGTGTTTTAATTCAGAAACTATGTAATCGAATGGATTTATTCATTTTTGATAATAGCAATTTAAGAAAATACTGTCAAAGTTAACGTTTTGAATAGGATTTCCGGAAGCGACAGCATGGGAAGGGAAAAAAATCTGCAAGCATTTGTAAGAATATCTTATATCTCAACTAGGTTATACAAGTATTTTATTTACCAAAATTAAAAACTCTATTCGAGTCGAATTCCCTTCAATAGTCAGTCTTGTCAATTTTATACTTTTACAATTAACAATTAGTCAGAAAATGTGCCAAACTTTCGCGTTGTTGAAAAATGAATTTAAAAATCACTAAGAAGTATATATCCAAAGATTACGTTAACATACGTTCTTTATCGATTTTTATAATTTTACAAATCATGTTGTCTAGTTCAAGTCATGTAAGTCTAGTTCCGGCTCGGCTCGTCTATGTGTAGAAATACAATGCAAGCCTGATCTCGGTCTGGCACGAGTCTTCTAAAAAAATATTAAGCACACAATCAGAACTCGATTAAGCTGAGTTTAGGCTCAGAGTCTATTAAAAAATTGCCCCCCCCCTACCTACCCATTTTTGGCGACACTTTCAGAAAAAAAAAGAATTATTTGATGAGTTGACAAAGCTGTTTGGGGTGAAAAGTGTCTAGGTTAAAAACTTCTAAATATGTTATTGAGTCATTCAGAATATTTAAATTTTATGTTTCATATTTTATAAAACAATATTATTTCAGGAATATTTAATTAAGGAAAAAATATCAGTCACATAATTTGTGGGCCCAGGGCCGAGGCCCTGGAGGCCTGCGCACTCAGTTCCTGCACACAATGTAACTGCCCAATGTCGATATCCATACTGTAAAAGTTACATTTCTATATTGATGTTGTCAAACCAATGTGTCCCGTTACTCACATTTATACATATTCTCGTTAAACCCATATTTATTGAAAATAGTACATAATTTGTATCATCTTCTTAAATGTGTACGGGGATTAAGGAAAAAAAACTAGCGGGCCTGTAGGCCAGGTAAATTTTTTTATCGGCTTGGCCGGACCCGTGCAGATTTCTAACTCACTGTTGTGTAACACTACTCGTCTTAGGTAATTCTGTTTTTTACTTCACATGCTGTTATGGATTACAGCAAGTTTCCATGATCGTTCTTCAAGTGGATGCATAGATAACCTCAGCAAGTCAATACTTAATATATGTCATGTTTACTCCATACTTTTTCCGGTGTGTTTAAAAAATATTTTTAATGTCTTTTAGTATTACAAAACTACGATTTATGTGAATATTATAAATGCAGAGATGAGATTGCTCGCTTTTTCTTCACAACAGTATAATCAAAGAGAAAATATTATTTTATTTAATCGGAGAACAGGATGATTTAACTTATGTAAATAACCATGTAAAGTATATTTGAGGTTTGCATTATCCTTAAAGATCATTTAATATGTAAGTAAATAACAGGTCTTACCGTTAATTCACTTGAATATGAATTTTAGTAAAAGTTTGCTTTTGTAATAAAAGATTAAATTAAGGAATTCAAAATATATAAAAAATTCGTTTGTGAATTCCGGTGTCAGTCGATAATTTCTTATTTTATAACAGATTTTGCCCGTGCCGGAAAGGGTTAAGTGAACTAACTGTTACATAATATACACACAAATCTGTAGCTGATATACAGGACTGATATTTCAGATATTTATCCGGCAATCTATGTTTATAAAAAACAAACGTGGCTATGCGTAACATTTACATCATTTTGACGGTGACAACAGCAAACTATCAAATTTAATTTTTATTCACTTATACTGGAATTTTTAAACTTCTAAATATCGGACAGTTTCATGTTTTATACCGTCAAAAAGGTAAGAAATGTACCTTCAGATACAATTTGTTTGAAAAGTACATCGCAATTTACTTGAAAATAGTATCACAATTCATTCGTTTTTTATTGTTTTTTAATAAAATTTGTTTAAATAATTTTGCACTTAAATTAATATAAATATCTCATGATTCCATTCCATCTTTAATTTCTGAACTAAATTAAAACATTTATCCATCAATGAATTAAATTTTTTGTGGTACAAAGAAACGGAAGAGTTTACAGTTATGTAACTAAGAAAAAAACATGATTCCATGAAACAAATCGGTTAATATATATAGCTGCGCTTAATGGGTTAAAAAAACTAGCCATCACGAATATGTTAATAATTAATATAATTCTTCATATTAGCCATGTTTGTATTGAAGTTCATTTATTTAACATAAATGCAGGGTGTCCCACAAATAAGTCCTGATTTCAAAATTAAATATTTAAAAAACAAAGACAAATAAATTTTATGCAGTAAACGGTTTGTTTATTAGGTAAGCTATAAAAATTTCATACAGAAATTTCGATCGGTGAATTGTTTAGAAAGATAGCGTTGTGTTTGCAAAGAATGTTTGATCTGACATTGTTTTCGGAAAATCGTATAATTTTCCGTTTGTATAAAGAAAAAATTTAAATAAGAGGGACATGAGTGAAATGGAACGTAATATTTTAATTTTTTAAACGATGCAATTTCGTTTTATTATTCTGAATATGCTGGAAAGTGCTTCATAATCTGTGTTTGGCGCATGATTTTTTTCTTTCTTGATAAAAAAAAAAAAAAGAATATCACTATTTTCTGACAGTTAATTTGTTTAAGGCGAGCATATTTTTAAAAAAGCATATTCCACGAACAATTTTTTTAAACCTATTAAAACGCCTGGAAGTAGTCGATTAGACTCCAACCGGACTATTAAAAAAAAAAAAAAAAAAAAAAAAAAAAAAAAAAAATAAGTAATTTAATTTAGTGATCACTTAGTAACTAGAACAGAAATCCAATTTTTCAGGTCGAATGTACTGAATTTTATCAGTTTTTAATAATAAAAACTAGCGAGCTTCGCCCGCTAGCAGCCCCTTTCTGAAAAAAATAATCTCTCTAAGGCCCGGTGCACACTTGCGTTTTCTAACGATTTCTGTGTTTTCTAAAATACTTCTAACTGTTGTATCGTTTCAAAATAGTGATGCAACTTGTACCACGGTATTCTGTAACTGCTTTTATGAAGATTTTAAAGAAATGTCAAATTTTAAAATGTATTTATTTGCAACAATGTTCTCTAATGATATTTTAAAAATATACGGATTACCGAGTGTCGGATTAGTGAGGTCGCAATGTATTACTATTACACACTTTGAAAAAAATCTCGAGTATAATTTTCGTGTAAAAATATGCATATTTTGTACAAAAATTTTAATTTTTAGTTTTTTCCTTTTTCACATTTAATAATTTAAATTAAAAAATTCGCCTATTATATTATTTAAAATAGAGTTACGGCCTCCCGATTTTTTCAAAAATTTTATGCAAGGTGTAAAACCAGTACCCCAAACACACATATAAAGATCATTGAAGAGTACATGATTTAAGGGTTACTTTTACCTAAAGATATGGCAGAAAAAAAAATCGTCCGTTTTACGCCGTAATTTCGCGGTTTTTACAGATTTAAAAATACTTCTAACCGTTGTGTCTTTTTGAAATTTTGACACAACTCAAAACGATGTATTCACTAAGAGGTGTTTAAAGATGGAAAAGAAATATTGAAAATTAGGGATTTTATTCATATAAATATGAGCGGAAAAAGTGTCGAAAAAGCAAACAAAATTGTACGATCGGAGACTCTTTTTCTCGATTTTTTTTCAAAGGGTTAATACTAGAATATTTCAAAAATAAACACACCATTGGAAATTAGACTGAAGCGTCTTTGAGGGGGTATTTTGTTTCTTTGTCGTGCCTCCAAAATTAAAAAGGATGGAATCGTTTTAAAATTCGATAGTTTTCGGTCGAAAATTCTGCGAAGAAAAATGAAAAATGAAAGCTTTCGGGAAAACGTTTTTTTCAAAAGGTTAATGTTCGTATTTCTTGAAACCGAATAGAAAGTCAGAAAGGTCTTTAAATTTCCTTCAAAAATATGTGATTTGTTTTAAAATCCGTGAATCTGCAGCGCGGATGCGACGTTATATAAAACTCCTTAATTTTCGTATTTTCGACACCTTCGTGGTTCTTCATCCGCGGAAAGCTAGTTTCGACCGGAGAGCTCCGTCAGAGAACCGTCTCGGAACTCGGATTTTTTGTCACGTTTCCCGGGTAGTTTTTAATTAATATCTCGGGTAATTACCGGGCGATTTTCTCGAAATTCATTATCACAAAAGGCCGAATCGTCCCGAGTCGATAGACACCCAGAGCGCCACTCCACTCGGCCGTTGAGAAAAGTTTTTAGCGGTAGAGACAGACGTTTACTGCGGTTAATAGTATAGATTTGCTACATATTTTTTGTTGTAGAAAATGTTTTCTAAAATAATTTTATGAAAAGAAAATTCATTACCTTCTTACTTTTCTCTGAAGATTTCTACCTCTCTATACATCTTATTTATATCTTATTTTTAAGTACCATTATCGTTAGAATTATTTGAATAAATGGTGTTGTCCAAAGTGTTCGAGAAAATTTCGACTTGCAAATGCTCACTGTAGGGCATATATGCATATCGTTCTTGTATTTGCCACCATTATTTTTCGAAAATTAGTGTTCGATTTAATTTATCGCAGAATTTTTAACATTTATTTGCGAATAAATATAGAACAATAGTTTTATCGAAGTATTTTTTGCAAAATTAAATTCATACGTAATTTGGATAAATAATCCTGAATTACACCCTAATTTCGACACTTGGTCCGCACACATTTCTTCCAGTTGAGAAAATATTCAATTCGTGTAACTTAAGTTAAATATGGATAAGTTAAACCTGGACAAAAATAATGAAATGTAATCTATAACTTTTATAACATGTACACTGCTCAAAACAATTAAAGAATATTTGAAGTTTTAAATAAAATAAAGATGACTTCGAAATTTTTTTTGCCGAAAATAGAAGAAGAGAATCACAAATGCAAATTTTTCTGGAGATTCAAACTGTGGAGTATGCAAATGTTGAGTTCGACGTCAAAAACGTCGCTTCAGCGGCAGCGAATGAAATTTGACTTTCAACTGGATAAAAGAGAATGAAGACAAGGATGATCGGCATTCAGTGATTGCTTTGTTTCGATGAATACGATGTCTCAGCGAAGTCATTTGACAGATTCAGAAGCTTGGAGAATTATTGGTAGGTTAGAAGGGAGCCAAACTCAAGCCGAAGTAGCGCAAGCCATTGGAGTGTCACAAAGTGTCATTTCCAGGATCTGGAACCCGTTTTTTGGAGAGTGGATCTGCAGGCCGAAGACCAGGACAAGGTCGTAGACGGGCAACAACGCCCAATGAAGATCGGTATTTAGCGTTAACAGCTCGGAGACACCGAAACATGAACGCTACTCTTCTCCAACAACACCTTCGCTCGGCTGCAGGCACCACGATTTCAACTCAGACTGTCCGAAACCGGCTCCATGCTGAAGGTCTGTATGCTCGCCGACCGATGGTATGTGTTAGATTAACATCAAGGCATCGTCGCGACCGCAGGGAGTGGGCAACCGAGCATGTCAACTGGAGAAGAAATGAATGGAGCAATATTCTGTTTTCTGACGAGTCCCGTTTTTCTGTGCATCCGGATAATAGGCGTATTTTCATCTGGAGGGACCGTGGCAGTAGGAATAATCCTGCGTTCGTGCACGAAAGTGTCAGATTTGGCGGTGGAGGAGTGTTGGTGTATGGTGGCATCTCCATTGACGGGCGCACTGACCTCTACATCATTCGAGATGGAGCTCTGACTGGTCGCCGATATAGGGATGAGATCCTCAGACCTATTGTAGTCCCTTACGCTGCAGCAATTGGCGATAACTTCATTTTAATGGACGATAACTGCAGGCCACATCGTGCAAACCTGGTGGTGGATTTTCTTTTCGAGGAAGGAATCGTTCTAATGGAATGGCCAGCGTGTTCTCCAGACATGAATCCAATCGAGCACGTTTGGGATGCTCTAGGAAGACGAGTTTTGGCCGCCAACAGCCCCCATAAACTCTCCAAGAACTGGAAATAGCTCTTCTGGAAGAGTGGGGCAGAATACCCCAACTCGTCATTAACAGCCTCATTGAGTCCATGTCCCAAAGGTGTTCAACGTTGCTGGCCGCCCGTGGAAACCATACCCCCTACTGAAAATGATTTTCTTTGAAGAAAACACCTTTCCTTATTCTTTTTTTCTCACATGCACAAATTGTGTTTTTTTCCTTTTGTACACAAATGCACAATAAAATGCATTTTTTTCTGCCAAACATGTGTAATTTATTCTCGTATAACCTACTATGTCTGTCGACCATGTATCAATCAGCTAAAAGGTTTCCGAGATACAAAATCCACCTAAAACTGCAATATCCTTTAATTGTTTTGAGCAGTGTATTTCTAGCTTGCTTTGATGTGACAAGGAGTTCATATGGGTCCTGAAATTTCCAGAACAGGAAATTCTTCGATGCTAGTATTTTCCTATAAAAATTCGCTCCTTAAAATGCGAAATTTCGTGCATTTGAACAAGATTTTTATAATAGCACAAATGCTGATTTTCTTTTAACCTGAAAAATAACGATATTCGTCTCATATAGCACAAAAGATGCTAAATATTGCCCCAGGAGCTTCAAGTCATCCCAAATTCCTCCTAATACTAAAATGACAAGACCAGGACGTCCTTGGGAAGAATGTTTTACGATTTCCTCAGAAATGAGCTTCCAGAAGCGTTCCACAGAGCAACTTCCGAGGGAACTTACTCCTGGGGAAGTATCTAGGAAACCCATCCTTCGGAAGGAAGTCATATCAGGGGAAGTGCCTAGCGAATTAATGTGCGGGCGCCATCTCGTGAGTAATTCTGAAATGCAATACTCAATTGCTTTTTGTTAAAATAAAGAATTCAAAATGATCGGGATCGATTTTAATGAGTTAGTTTTATAATATTAATTATTCAATTTGTTATTTTTTTTAGAAAATTAGATACTTATTATTAAATTGTAATTATTTTTAATTATTGCTATAACTTTTAATCTTTTTTAGTTAAATTAAAACAAAAATTATTTATTATTTTCTTTAATTCATTATAAATACAATTCTATGTAAACATTTCAAAATTCGAAGACATTTAAGTTAGGTTAAATGATTATTGATAATTTATTTGGAATTAATAAATTTAAATTTATATCGAATATATACAAAATGCTATGCATTTACATCTGAAATAAAAGCACAAAAATGTGGATTTTTCTAGTTTTGAGTTTCAAAAGGGAAGAAAAAATGCATGAATACTTTAGAAACATTTATTCCTTAACTGCACTACAGCGTAACGGATAGACCGCGCGTTTAGTATACCAAAACACTCGGATTCAAATCCGCCATGAAGTATGAAGGTGAGAAATTTGTTCCAAACAGCTGTCTGTTATATGCGATTTCGTCTGTATAATAGGTAAAAAAAGTACGTGTTTTCTTCTAAAAGATAATTAAATTAAACCACGCTGTAATATTTTTGGAACATATGGCCATGAACTTTTCCACAGTCATCCAATATCACTTCCTAAAATCTTCCCCAAATCCTCCCAAGGAGGGCCTGGAAAGCTTCTCAAGTTGCTGTAAAGTGGACATTTTCTCTTCCTGGGAACGTCCTGGTGACAATTTTCTGCAACCTCAGGGATGTCTGGGGTGTGATGGTGTTTTACTGTAAATCCTCCTGGGGAAGCTAATCTGCTGTATGGGAAGTTTTGCACAGAATTAAACCTTTTTTTTTTTGCTATGGCTAGGAGATCTTCTTTGAATTTGGAAAGAAAACTTATGATAGCGTAGCACATTTTATATCGTTTTCTCGATTCTTCATTGTTCTATTTTTCATCGGCTCGTGCTGAAACGGCAAATCGTGTCCTGCTAAGCCGGCTATTTGCAAACAGCAGACGATAACACAATATTAATTTTAATAAATACCATGATCCACATTAGCTCGTATTTACTCCAATTAATTGACTGAAGTAGAAATTGAATTTGGAAATTAAAGTTGGTATAGTATTGAATTAATAATATTAAAGTATTAAGATGCGCAACTACTCTTTGAAATATTCGTATGATGAGATAGAAGAACGTCTTGGGTTTGGAACATACAATTAGTTTATTTAAAGAATAATTTTTCCAGGTAGTTGAAGCCTAAATGGACAGACGGAAAAGTGGAAGGCGGCCCCGGTTTCACGTTACTACCACTGTTGTCAGTGGGCTATTTCTTTTTAATTAAGATTTTTTATTTGGCATCACTTTTTTTTAAATGGTAAAGTTATTCTTATTATTCCCTTCAATAATGTTTATGAAAATCATCCTATTTTATTGTTTAAAAGTAACGTGCCGATGAAGAAATCTGAATTTTAAAAAGTAGCCTACTGGGCACACTGTTTACCGATTTCTGCTGAGCCTGAACTATCCTTTTCCTTCTAAAATTTTTGGTCGAAATTAAATAATAATTTATAAAATAAATGTAATTCTCATTAACCTTTGTTTTACAAAAAGAATATTATCTCAATCGGACTGAAACTGTTACTTTGTCTTAGCAAATTTTAAACTCTTCCGCATAGCTGCCAACTTTTACGCATTTTATCTGCCAGAAAAATTTTATAAGAAATATTGTCTTTTTTAATCATCGAAATCTTATGATTAAACAAATGGAAAATCTCTGTACATTTTAAGTGGTAGCAAAAATGCGTAAAAGTTGGTAGCTATGCTTCCGGCACAGTGCCGAGGCCGGGCACACCTAATTTTATTTCAGACTTTTAAACGGCACCTGTATTATTTTAACCCTCTCACTGACACGCCGTGTTAACACGTTTATTAAGCTCCAAGTTTCACTGCAGTCCAAGCAATATTTAAAGTACTATAATTGTATTCATTTCATATACTTTTACTACATTCAGAAATAATTAAATCTTTCAAGGATAGCATTGATATTTCCTTTTAAATTTTCTTTTTATATAATTTTGAATGAGTTGTCTTTTTTTAGCATCTATATAAAACAAAATACAGAGAAAACAACATTACAATTTTACCCTTTTGCAAGACTGTCAGAATTTTGGTACACCTGTGAAAGCTTAAATTAAGGAATTTTTAAGTAAAAAAAAAAGCTGTTTGTAAATTCCGCTGACAGTCGATAAATTCTCATTTCACTAACACTGTAACGGAAAGAGTACTGAAAAAATGTCTGAAAACGTATTACATGCTAGCTATACGAAATAATTATTTGTCATTGTATCAATTATATCTTTATTTATAAAATAAACACAGCACTTCATAACTATTATAGGCAAGTATTTTTAGGATTTCGTTCATTTGATGAAACTCTATTCGTCTCTGATCCCGGTCCCTTCGACAATCACAGAGTCTGTACACAGAAACTGCATAAGTAAGAGACATAAAATTTTGTGTACTTACGGCTCAATACTTCGTGTCACATGACAAATCATAAATTTTTGAAAAAGGCTTTTATTTTAATTAACTAAATTTTATCAGTGTCATCGGTTGATATTTGCGACTTACATTTTCAGAGAACCTTAATTTGAACATTTTGCGCGTAGACATCTTATCTTGGAGTAAGAGTCTCGCTAGTAAGCAGGAGATTATTAGTGTGAAGCCCGGTGCTCAAAGTTAAAATTATCATATAAGGGTGGATTTATTAAAAAGAAATTTCGTATTTTTGCCAATTTAAGGTTTTACATTATTAGGGTTTCATTCATCTGAAATTAAGAATATATTTTAGAAATCAATTTTCTTTAAATTTATCAACAATTGAGATATATTAACCCTTTCCGGCACCCTGTGCCCAGTCCGGGATACCTAATTTTAATTCCAAACTAGCAAACAGCACCAATAATATTTTTAAAAAAATTTGCTTTTTTAATGACAGATTAAATTGGGGGATTCGTAATTTCTAAAAAAGTGGTTTGTAAATTCCGCTGACAGTCGATAATTTCTCATTTATTAGCAGAATTTTCCCGTGCCGGAAAGGTTTAATGATTTACCATTTTAAATTTCATTTAGTTTCGTTTCATTTCTTTTTCAGTAATTAAAAATTTTATTTATATCTCTGCTAAGTTTTGGTTTTTCGAAAAATTTGATATTTTGGATTTTATTTTAATTTATTTGATTTGAATATTTTTAATTTAATTAAAGTATTTTCTATTCCTATTTATTTTAAAATTAAATTTGTTGATGCTAATAGCTATGTAAGAATTTAATAATTATAAATTAAAAATTTGCATTTATTAATTAAAGGATAAGTTGTTTTCAAAGAAATATTAAACAAAACCTTCTGTATGATCTGCGATCACACTTACCCACTTGCTTTATAATTTCCTCGTTCAATAGAGAAAAACTTTAAAAAAAAATCTGAATACGATCATTTAATCTGATCACTTTATCTCAATTCAGTTCCTTTTCACTTTATTCATTAACGGAATATACCCATGTTTGTTTTACGCTTTTACTTTAAGAGGGTACTTTTCCTCCCGAATTTAATTAAAAGCGGTTAGCAACGGAAACGTTTAATGGATAACTCGGAAACGCTGTTATCTTTTCATTAGATCAATTGCACATTGTTTAAAAAACAAAAACAAAAAAGTATAAGACCTCATTATTATTTGATGCCTTTTAAGCGCAAAGCCAAATACTTAATTAAGTGATTCCTAAAGTAGTTCTTAAGCAACTAACAATGGCTGCGAATTGCCACGGAAAAGAGGTGATATATAAGCATATTTTTTCGAGAATTGATGAAGCAATTTTTATTTTATATGTTTATAGTTTTGATACTAGCTAAAACTGTAAATTGATTTAATTATAAATAAAAATAAAAAATGCTTATGTAATTTTTTACTAGAAATATACAAAATCTGTCAAAAAAGTTCGGTGAATGAATTGAAAACGATTGATCTGGCAACACTGGCGAAACAAAATGCTGCGCCTGTGTAGAGGCAGGTGTTGACCATCTGCCCCCACCTTTGTTCAGTTAAGCGTCGTTTGTGTTTCGTGTAAGACTTGTTTTACAAAGTGCTTTGTTTAGTGTATTGGTTCTTAAGTGAGAACAGGAAAATGAACGAACAAAAGATAAATTAATAATAATTAATAATAAAGATAATTTTTTTAAAACTTGGCAAGACACCGATAGTAACTGATACGATGCTGGTACATGTTTATGAAGATCAAGTACAGTCCATGAAGTGCGTATACGAGTGGTTCGCTAGTTTTCGACAAGCCGGGAAAGTGTTTCTGACAATCCTCGTAACTGAAGACCGGCGAGTGACGAAAACATTGAGAAAGTAACTAACTTACTCACGAAAGATTGTCGATTAATTGTGCACATGATAGCTAATGAATTGCACATTGACCGTGAACCCGTGTGACAAATCGTTACCCAGAGTTTAGGGAAAGAAAAACGTGTTGTCGTCCTCTGCCACATCACTTGACTGATGATCAGAAGCAGGCCTTGTATAGAAGCTTCAGAGGATTTTGTCGAAACGGCAAATGTGAAATCAATTTTTTTCAACTGTATTGTCATAGAGGATGACTCCTGGTGTCTCAAGTATAAATAACCCTGAAACGAAACGGCAAATCATGGAATGGTGTTTTCCTGATCACCTCATCTGGAAAAAGTCAGAAGAAAAGAAACGAATATCAAAACGATGATCATCATGTTTTTTGATAGTCACGGCATTATTCACAAGAATTTTCTACCAGAGGAATGGTGCAAAATGATGCCTACGATGGATGCAGCAAAATACATTGAAATCTTGAGCCGTTTCATGAAACGTCTACGCAGGATAGGCCATCAGTACGTACAAGAAGGTTCGTGGCTTTTGCTCATTACAATGCTCGCCATCAAAAAACAAATATAGTCAAATAGTTCCTGCCAAAAAAAGGAGGTGGGTGCAAATTGAACATCCACCATACTCACCAGATCTGAGTTTTCCAGATTTCTTCCCATTCTCACGACTCGAACTCACTTTGAATGGAAAGAAATTTAGCAATATTCCTGACATCCAACGAAAGATGTTGGAGCTTTTAAACTCCATCCCAAAAAAAGACTTCTTGAAAAGTTTCCAGGACATCTGTAGAAGATCTAAACTGTGCATATTTATGGGAAATGACTATTTTGAAGGACAGTAAAGTAATTTTCATTACTATTTCATATCGTTAATATTACTATTCGCCGAACTTTTTTGTCAGAGGTTATATAGGAAAAAAAATTCCAGCCGCAATTTTAAAGTAAGGATTAGCAGCTCGACGTATGTTACAGATGTTTGTAAACAGCAAAATTGTCAACGAGATTTTAATCCCACATTTGTTTTAGCTAAACAACAGTAAAAATATGTTATTACTTTAAAAAATTAGATTTTTGTGAAGTTTAGAATGTAAAACATGCATATACAAAATTCACAACAAATATATAGGGATGAGATTTCCGCTTTTTTGGACACCAGTAAAATCTTAGAGAAAATGTTGTCATTTTAAATCACAAAAATGTTCCGCTTTAAAAATAAAGCATTTTCTCTAAGATTTTACTGGTGTGCAAAAAAGCGGAAATCCCATCCCTGAATATACCTAAAATACAGTTTTGTGGCAAAAAATTCCCAGCATTGTTTTTCAATTTACGAAGGGGGATTCGTCAAATTTCAGATCTTAATTTTCCTCCTATTTCCCATTGGTTGCAGTTTTATTGGTTCTACTTAGTTTCTCGTCGACCAAAAAAATACCACCATACTGTAAGATTAATTGCCAATAATGGATGATCGTGAATGCCGCACTCAATTAAATATGATAGACGTATTTAAAACGTCATTAAGTGATTTTTATTTTTATTTTTTATTTGTATTTTTATTAATTATTCGACGAATTATTTGTTTTTCGTTTTTTTTAGATATGTCTTAATGTGTTATTTGGCTATTAGATTGGCGATTTGTATAATTCGGCAAAATTGGTCGACGGGATAACCGAGTAGGACTGTTTTATTTACACGATTGTTTATATTATCTGGCGCAAAATTTCCCAACAATGTGATAAAGAATATATATTTTAAATTATCGTTAGTGAGCTGCTTTGCTTAAGTACTGCAATTATCTTTTTTTTTCTTTAAGGCTACTTGGACGGCATTTCAGATAACAGCTAATTTAGTTGCAATAAGATGTCCGATATCACGTTTCATAATAAAGACAAGTCAATGAAAAAAGTCCGTGGTTCTTACATAATTACATAATATCGAGAAAGACAGAAGAGAATACAAAAAGAAAACGGAAATATCGTTAATTTATAAACTGTTGATGCTGGCCTTATACGTTATTAAAATTTCCACACAAATCAATTGTATGTCACTAAAAATAAAAAATAAAATTAATTTCCATATAAACAGGGTTCGCACAATTCTACCACTAAATTTTTACAGTATTTTCAATGTATTTCACCGCAGAAAAATATTGCGAAAATTGCGAATCGAGGAGGTGGTTGCGAATTCTGCATCTTAAAAATTAAATATAGATTTTCTTATCATTAATAGTGGTGCCAGAGTCCTTACAAAATATAAGTAGTGTGAGAACCCTGATAAATCAATTGTATGTTACTAAAATAAATAATAAAATTAATTATAACTTATACCGGAAAATATATAATATAAATATAAAATATATTAAATATTTCCTGCAAATGTTCAGAAGCATTCGCAATACATGCATTGATCACGTATCGTGCTGTTTCTAATAACAGTGTGGCTGATACCAAAATAAAGTTTATTTAGTCCTCTTGAGGCATGGTGGGATGTGCAATGTTTCACTTACAATCTATGAATGTTAGCATCAGAAATATTTTATGAAATTTTACTTATCTAACTTTGGTGGCAAAAAGTAGTAAAATTTTTGTTACTTTTATTTTCGAACAAAATGCTTCAAAATTTGAGGCGGAATTGAGCATTTCAGAAACTTCACTGCTTGCCCCAAAGGGAAAATATAGAAGAAGCCCTTTCAGTGGCTACTTCTATTCGAAAAATGCTGAAAAGGTACCATTGATACAAAAAGTTGGAGAATAAACATTTTACAAATGGCAGGAATTCAGGGTTCGCACACTCCTTATATTTTTTTACCCCCCAGGGGGATACCTTCTTTAGGTATTCATGGGCTTCACAACCCCGGGCACCTGAGTGATCTTTCTCCTTTCGTTTTCTTCTTACTCCTCTGGTCTTCCTTTCCTCTTTATTTCACTCTCATTGTGGTTTCCTCTTTCTGAGGTGAGGGCAATTCTGCATGGGCCGATACATCCTGTTTATCGACTCATGGAGAATTGTAAACCACCCACGTGTTGGCCGTGCGTGGCGACCCGTGTCCCTGGAAAGGGGGATCCTGGCAGTTGAGGGAAACCAACACACTGCTTTGGCCTCTGCCTCAGGTAGACGGGAGGTGCATATTGGTCCCGTATGCATCAATCGGCTGGTCAGCTGACTTTGTCACTGGCTTTAGGGATCAAGTGTTCGAGCAAATACTAGTCATCTCGTTAAGGGTGGAGACTGACATAGATTTGTCTTGTGACCGTATGGGCCCTGGTTAGCACTGGTGCACGATTGTGTATCCCCTTGTTGGGCACGGTAGTGGGTGGTGCGGCCGGGGTCTGAATTATATTTTTTAAAATATGGATGGAAAACTTTCACTTCCTTCCTCTTCTCTCCCTAATGGAGAGCAACAAATTGTACCGACTATCTCACTCACTCGATTCTTTATCATTAAGCGTACCGACAGTCTCTCTGATAGTTCTTTTAAAAGGACTTCACCTTTTCTCATTCCAAAAACTTTCCAGTCGGTATTGGGGGATGGTCATTCTCTCAAAACACTACATTCTGAGGATTTACTAGTTGAGGTTTCTACAGCTAAACAGTCACAATTCCTCTCTAATTGCTCTACAATAGGTACCTTTCAGTTTCCGTACAAATACATAAAACTCTAAATACAAGTCGTGGTGTAATATCTGAACCTGATCTGTTATTCTCTACTAAAGCTGAACTATTAGAAAATTTAAAAGACCAAAATGTCATAGATGTACGTCGTATTACTATCCGTCGTAATGAACAAGTACTACCTACAAAACATATAATTGTAACATTCAATAGTCCTACTTTACCAACTAAAATTAAAGCTGGCTACCTAAATTGTCCAGTCCGACCATACATACCAAATCCTCTCCGTTGTTTTTAATGCCAGCGTTACGGCCATAATAAAACAAATTGTCGTGGTTCTCTTACCTGCGCACGTTGTGCAGAAGTCGGCCACGACAATAAGTTATGTGATAAATCCGAACGCTGTGCAAATTGTAAAGGTGATCATACTGCCTATTCACGCACTTGTCCGAATTGGAACAGAGAAAAAGAAATTCTGACTGTTAAAATTACTCAAAATATGTCTTACCCTCATGCCCGCAAACTTGTTGAATCCAGAACACCATCCGTTGGAATTTCCTACTCCAGTTTACTCAAGCAGCAATCAACAACCGTAAGACACATAAGTACCCAAACTGACGCCACATATCCACGTAATAAATCTTCTAAAACCCAATCAACTAGCACGCCAATTAAAGAAAGCCGGGATATCTGTCTCCCTACTAAATGTATTGTAAATCCGCCATTAGAACGCTGGCTACCTTCCACAGAACCTGTAAAAATAACTTATCTTGAAAAATTGAGTCAGAAATCTCAAGCTCAATCTAAGGGATTATCCAAACTTCTAAATGAGACTAAGGCCGTTACCTCACCAAAAAATGACCCGAACTCATCTGCATTAAACTTTAAAAAACCCAACTCTAGTCAAATAGTGAAAACTGGTGGTCAGAAAGAAGGGACCAAGACTGGGACCCAAACTGTTACTAGTTCAAAAACATTACAGAAATCCTAGAAAAAAACGTACAGAAACCATAAAAACCCCAACTCCAGCAACCCCACGGCGGAAGACTGTCGTTAAAAGATTACAAAATTCATCGCTCAGCCCATGCAAAAGAAATTTTAAAGATCCCAGGCACCTGCAGCACTATGTCCAAGAAGCTATGGAATCCGAGACTTACGGTAGTGGCTCGGATTCCGAGGAAAACACAATGTTTGAGGAGTATGTGCCTAGTTAAATTAATTTTTTTAGTGTAACTTTCACTTTTTACTCTGTATTTAAAATATTATTACATTCTATTTGCTTTCATGTTTTTATTTCTTTATTGATTGCTCCGATCTTAACCAATTATATTTCTTACATGTATCATTGCATTACATCCTTGAATTTTAACTCTGTTTTTATTTAGTATTTTATGTCACATTTACACTGTTTGTATTTTAACTTTTATTTTCAACTTTTACAGTTTTAATTGACACTTATATTTGATTTTATATGATATTCGGCTTTTGTAGCTCTAGTCTTATTAACTTACTGTTTGTAAGTTTTAACTAGTTTTTAACCTCTCTATTTTAATTTCACTGCATTTTTTAGGAATTGCATTTTAATCACATAATTCATCACATTACTCATATTATCATTCTTATTATAATTATTTAATACATTTTTTACTTTGTCTTATAATTTATTCATTACCTTGTTCTTGGCGCAGCATGTCCCCAAAGGGACCTTGCGCCATTAAAACCCATACAACCAACCAACCAACCGAATTGAAACGCTTAGTTACGTTACGGATACATAAACATTTGAGTGATACAGGTACTATTGTAATTTAGTTTTTAATAAATATATTTTACAGCTTAATTTTTATGGTATAGACTTTTTTAAAATAAACCAAATAAAGAAAGCTTCGTTACTCTCTCAGTATATAAAATCATAAAAATAAATTTCAGTCTGTCATAAAAAACAGAATTACAGAGCTGCCAACTTCTACGCCTATTTAAATCACATAAACATGTTTGGAACCACAAAAAAGTTTCAGTACAATGTATGACAAATACATTCAATGGTATGTATTACGCTCCATATTGTTGATTATCTGCTAAAATTTATGTTTCTGATATATTTATTCGTCTTTAATTAGGCGTAGTAGTTGGCAGCCATGGAATTATCACCCAATGCCACTTGAACTACACGATTTTAGATAAGTAACTTCGTTGAGAAATATACCACTCACTCAATCTTTTTGCGAAAAATTTAGATTTGTCGATATTGTCACTCTATAATGACCAATTACGACAGAGTAATGACGCAACATTCTCTAGATCAGTGCCGCCCCACTAGGGAAGGGGGGGATGAGGTCAATTTGTTTCTTCAATGGAGCAATTGCAAATTTGTTACCGGTTTGTTATCAACTTAGGTCCAGACCATGCATTAGTTTTTTTAGATACAGATATTGCGTAAATAGTACAAAATTCTGCATAGCAATGCCACCTATTAAACGATTTACTTTAAAAATTTATAAGCATAACTTAATACCAGGGATTACATGAACATAATTTTTAACATAACACGTGGATTAGTTCTTGAGATACAGATGTTGCGTAAATCGTAAAAAAATGCAACATGACATCGTCACCGGTTCAGTGATATGCACCTAAAAATAATCAGCATCAATTAATATAAGAAATTATGAAATATAAATTTCATTAAAACCCGCGCATTTTTGAGTGCATTGTTGAGATACAACTGGTGAGTAAATCGTAAAAAATGCAGTATAGCAGCACCACCTATTGAATGATTTACGCCAAAAACTAATCATTATCAATTTTTATCACGGACTACCGGAATATAAATTTTTATTAAATTACGTGAATTAGTTCTAAAGACTGAGTGCCGACAAAATTTATATCACATACAAAGAGACTTATCGACTTAAAAAAGACACTTTGTAATTTTTTTCAGAAGTTCTGGTCACTAAAACGTGTAATACCGTCGAAAATCGGAATTCGAAAGTTTTCATGAATCTAATGCTTTCTTCTTGCAGTGATAGTTTAACCCTTTAACGATCAAAGCATTTTCATTGCTAAGATGTCGAAATAAATGAATGACACCGGTAATTAAGAACAAATATATTTCTAAATAAGAAACCGTGATTTTTCACATACATAATAAAAGGGATATTTTTAGATAAAAATACCGGTGTCAGTGTTGCATATCGGAATTAAAATTTTGTGGTTTCGTGGCGAAACCAATGAACGTTAAAGGGTTAAAGTAGAAATTAGTTCTTTTTACAGAATTTTTAAAATATTTTCAGTCTAATGTTGAAAATATTAAAGCAAAATAGCGCACGAATAATTACACGAGCAATATCGTTTTTAAATTTTGACATAGTTTTCTGCTATTAAAATATATTTTTTAAATTTTTCTGTGTATAATTGTAACTTAATATTTTTCGTAGCGCTTTCGGCAGTTCTTTAAGGGGGGCTCAGGGGTTGAAAACTTTAAAAAAAATCGATTTTTTCATGATCTAGTTTGATTATTCAATTAATTCTTAATTCAATGCAAAAAACCGCATAAAAATATTTGCATTTTTAACGGAGTTATAAGTATTTATGTATCAACACTTTCGTAGCCGCACCCATATAATTTCAACTTTAAGTCGCGTTTTCTCAAAACTTGATTTTTGACGACTAACACCAAGATTTAAAAAAAATTATATAATGGAATTGCTTATTTTTTTTTTTTTTTTTTTTTTTTTTTTTTTTTGCATGCATATTACCAGGGGTGCAAAAATCTAGGCGCCAGCAGGCAGTTTCTCATCACAAAATTTATTTAGTTTTTCTTCGTCTAATATTTCGTGTAAAATTCCTGCTAGAATGCTATTAAATTTTGAGCGAAAAAAACTTTAAAATTTTAGTGGTGAGAGACTACCCTCTGGCGCCTAGATTTTTGCACCCCTGCATATTACATCATTATCTGTAGAATGAATTAAGGATATAACTATCACTTTAAAAAAAAATTATTAAAAAATCTCTCAAATTTGAAAATTTAAAACCCCCCTAAAAAATACAACTTTTTTTTCATTAAAAATACTCAAAATATTAAACTATCTAAAATATATTAATTCATTCTATGGATAATGGTGTTATATCCATGCAGAAGAAAAAATTAAGCCCTTCCATCAAATAGGTTTTTTTTAATCTATGTGTTAGTCGTCAAAAATCAAGTTTTGAGAAATCGCGACTTAAAATTGAAATTATATGGGTGCGGCTATGAAAGTGTTGACACATAAATGCTTATAACTCCGTTAAAAATGCAAATATTTTTATGCGGTTTTTTGCATTAAGAATTAATTTTCTGAATCAAACTAAATCATAAAAAAATCGATTTTTTGAAAAGTTTTCAACCCCTGAGCCCCCTTAAAAGATGTTTTTAAACCTGTGTAAATAACGCGAATTACAAATAGCAAAGTTTTAACCAAATTCCAATGAGCTACATGAAGTGTAATGCAAAACAATAGCTGTATGTACTAAAATTAAATTATTGCGTACTTATTTTATATTAGTATTTGTATTTATTTTACTAATTTACTTATTATATTAATGATTTTATTATGCTGTTAATTAATCATGCTGTAGATGGTTGCTTTACTTTTTTATTACGCATTAAATATTACATTCCTGTGTTTTCCCTTTTTATCAAATACTCCGCTTAATCGAATATTATTTTTGGAACCATTAATATTCGTTTAAACGGGGACGACTGTATGATATAAAAGTTTCACTATCTTTGCTGTCAGTATTCACTGGAAATAGCAACTGGAAAACTTTTTTCACACCGACTGTGATTACATTTTTCTCTTATATACATAAAACAGCTTTTTTCTGTTAAGATTAGTTTAAAATTAGAATTACAAATAGCTTTAGATTACATTTCACTATTTTCATCACCATCCAATCAATTGATACTTATACTGTCATAATTTATGACACTTCATTGCCTTTAATTTACGTAAATTGCGTTTTTTGATTTTTTTTTTTTTTTTTTTTTTTTGAAGATTTTTATTGCCGTGGAACTTTTATGACTATTAAATTGAACTGTTCTATCGAACATAGTTTTATATGAAGATATAAATTAACGATTGTGTTGCAATTTTTTTAAATTTTTATTTGAAATAATCAGATAACCTCATAACAAGAAGTTTTTTATAATTTGCTTCTTCATTTTTAGTTTCAAACATTATCACATCTCTTTGGGATTTCAACTAGAATATAGTCTTCTGCAATTTCTAATCAGTGCTAAGAATATGAGATTGGAGGAATTTGACTTAGGTCACTTTTAAAACATACCTGACATTTTTAAAATTTATTATCAAAATCTTTTTCTCTAATGAAATATAACATATTAAAATTATTTCAGATAATCTTCTTAAAAGGAACTTAAAAGCAGACAGAATATTTATATTTTACTTTAGCAAGATGCACAAAATCAATTTTTATCAAGTTTACTGCGTAGGAAGCAGAAAGTTAAAATACGTGCTTAACAGAACGCAAAATATCATAATTCCTTTTTGTTTTCATATGGTAGAATTTACAGTGTTTTACTTGATTCACTATAAAAATTCCATCTTAATATAATTTTTAAAATGCATTGAAGGTATTAAAATATATTTCGTGTTATTAAAACAAGTTTCTAAATCAAACTTTTAAAATATGGAAAGTTTTAAAATTTCAATTTCGCAACTTTTCCTAAAAATAGTTATTGTGATGTAATTAAATTTTCAAAAATTTTAAAAAGAATAAATGAGTGAATAAATTGAATATTTGAAATTGAATTTTATATATCATATATTTGAAACATTTTTGCAGTTACAGCTACACTCGACAGATACAGGTTAAGGAATTACTAGGTATCTACACAAGATTTATTTTTATTTATTTTTTATTAATTTTTTTTATGATACTAAATTCTTAAATGATGATAAGTTTAGTAGCAGAAGTGTAAAACTCTTGCTGCTAGCGGGCAGTTTCTCACCACTAAATTTTATTCGTTATTTTTTTTCTAATTTTTTTTTTGTAAGAAATAAAATTTAAGCGAAGAAAACTAAAGAAATATAGACGTCAGAAATTGCCCGTTAGCGCCCAGGTTTTTCCACCAGTGGTTATTAAGAGGTGAATATAGGTTAAAAAATCTGATTATAGGACAAAACGGATAAAGTTAAAATAAGTGAATATGACTTAATTTGCAACGGCTACACAAAGTCAGTCGGGTAACTAATGCATTAAGACTATTATAAATCGATGAACTTCGAGTAAGAAATATTAAAGGAAGAATTATTTTTGACTCAACATACTGATTGCTAAATTCGCCAGTGGAATAATATTTTATCCATTTTTAAAAAAATCCAAATCGAAAAATGCAACAAATTTTGTTGATGCATTACGTTACATAATGTAATGTCATATTGAACCAAATTTATTGTATGTGTATGGATATGACATTCAAATACTCCTTAAATATGGAAATATTCCTCATTAAGGGGACGCTGTGATGGTGGTTTTTGTTTCAGGGCTTGGAAAAATGTATGGAATTACAAATAGAATTTAATAAAATTTTATTTTTATGAATTTAGCTATTGAAAGTAAATTCTCTATAAATTTAGAAATATTCCGGCTTAAGGAATGCTGTTATAACAATTTTCGTGTACCTTTTACGATATTTCATGGCTCTGTTGTACATCAGCGGTTCGTGGAGCAACGGGAATCGACTATTAGCAAAACGCTGACATGCGGAAGAAAAACGAAAAATATTGATTTTATTAAGTATCACGATCAAGATCTATTTTTATTTTTTACTCCAATCTATTGGCGGAAACAGCAACATAAGACGTCAGCTAAAGTGAGCATACTATTGAGCTAATAATATTAAAGTATTAACGTTTGTAGCTGATTTTTTTAATTTTATGGTGTATGAAATGTAACATTTTTTGCTATTGACACATCCAGCGAATATCTAGTTAACAATGAATATTTACTTGACAGAATTATACTAAGTATCACAATTTCTTAACGATATATTTAAAGTAGGTTATTGATAACAGAATATGAACATAAGCAGATTTCAAATTATAACCAAAAGATAATTTTTAAGGAGGTTGAATTAAGATTACGAAGGATAATAATAAGTGAGTAGATGATAAAATTAAGTGAACATAGCTCTAAAAAAATATAAAATAAAATAAGCAACCATAAGTTGATTTGCATGACCTTTTTAAAAACAATCGATAAGTGGACAACTAATGAATGTCCTTCGTCCATTATCTCCAAAAAAAGCGAAAATATCCACTTATTACTCCGAACTTAATCTACTCACTGCCATGACATTCTTGTGTACTGTACCAGAAATCTACTAAGAAAATAATTAATTTTAATTGTAGATTGCTTTTGATAGTTCTTTCTTTCAATCATACTACTTTAAACAGAAATGAAAAAATGTTAATTAACCCCTAAATGGTCGCATTAAATTACGGTTTAAAAATTCGAATTCATTATTGCCTCCAAATTTTGAAAAAAAATAATGGCATTAGAAATCGTATTAATTTTTGTATATACTCATGAAATTGCAGAAAAATACCAATAAAATATTGTACACCTTCAAAGTTTTTTTCTGAAATTTAAACTCTTTAGTCCTGTTATAGCTTGTAGGAGACACCAAAAAACACAATTTAGATGCATTTAAATGTCTCTTGAATTTTTAAAATTATTTCTAGACGTTTTTATTTAATGTATGCATATGACTAACACATAGCTGCCAACTTGTACGCATTTTTACTACCACTGAAATTGTACAGAGATTTTCCATTTTTCTTAATTATAAGATTTCGACGGTTAAATAAGACAATATTTACTATAAAATTTTTGTGGTGGGAAAAATGCGTACAAGTTGGCAGCTATGTAAACATTGATACATAGGCTGACATATGTTTGGAGATGTTTAATGGTAATTTTAAATAGTTTTTTTAGAGTCTCGTAATATTTGCCACGGACGAAATAGGTTAAAATAAGAACTAAAAATTCAACGTAAAATTACTAAATATTTAAGAAAATGTCAATTTTCTACAACATCTGTTTTATCTATTTTACACTTTGAGAAGTAACAAATTCACTTTTGTTATTATACTCTATATACTGCATGCATTAGTAATGCATAAACACGCTCTTTTTCGTGTTTTGTTGCGAACACGTATTCCTAGGGTCCACTTCTTCAAAAACGATGGATCTAGGTTCTACTGTAACTGTTTATTTTACTCATTCCATTCTGGAGAACAAGTGACTTTGTGAAGGAGAGTCCTTTTCATGTCATTTCATGAGTTTTTAACTAACCTGGATTAAGGTTCGGGGTGCAAATAATTGCAAATTGTTTAGAACTGTAACTTATTTCTTCGAAAAGCTACACTATAAATTCAGAAGGGAGACCTATTAGAAATGTTTTTTTTTTCGGATTTGCAATCTATACAGTAGATAATAAAAACATAAACTGGAATTCCTCTGGTACAGGATGCAATTTATATGTTATTTCGTATAAATTATACATAACATATGATTTATTATATATAACAAATAAATTATTATATGTTATTTTGTATAGATAAAAAAATTCAATGTTTTAATTTATAATAACGCCGTTGCATCGACCATTTCATCAACTCATTTAAACCATCAATGCAATAAAAGAAATCAAATTGGTAGTTTTAAAATACCTTTGTGCAATACAATATGATGTATCAATTTTACTAATAATAAACAGCATGGATTCTATTGTAACGATAGGCATTAAAAAACCGACATAAAACATGGCATTGTCATACAGTTCCATTATGTTTTTTAAATTTTAAATTAATTCAGATTATAAAGTATATAAATGTTTTCAATGCATTAAAAAATCAGGTGATTTTTTTTACCCGCGATTTCAATTTTATTATAATAACAAGAAATACTATGATGAAAATAGGTTCAATAAAATATAATACTTTATTAATGTAGATTTTATACCATAATGACTTTTAACTAAATTATTATATGAATAAAACAACTCTATTTATAGTCAAGTAAAGCTGTTCAGCTAGCAATGAAATACTCATGGCTAAAATTTCAGGAATTATGTGTGCGCAAATTCAAAGGCTTTTATCTCATTAATTGTACACTAAATTAACTTACCCTTGATTACAGACTTGGGAGGAATTAGTACTAAAGTGCTTTACTGTGTAGTTTCAAGTACAACGAAAACGCAGAACCTTACGTTTTCTGAGTAGCTACAATATTGTAGTATGTGTATATTGTACGAACGCAAACTATCATCTAATTTGTATGCTTTGAGAGCAATGATAAATTGACTTTGATTCTGATTTCATTTACTTTGAAAGGGAAATCATACATTATTTATAATATCTTTCGTAGATTGCATATCATCTGGAATTGTTTTAAATATTATGTTTTACCATGAAAATGTTTTATATATCACAAGTACTTTTTAACATTTTCTAACAAAGTTGAAAAGTGTTTATGCATGCGGTTTGTCTGGCATTCTTTCCGTCTGTCCGCACTCTAACTCCCGTAAATATTACTCAGATTGTTATGACATTTTTACATGTTATTGATGTTTATCCTAGCATGAACCCTGTTGACAATGAAGAGACTACTATGATTAGTTTATTTACAGGGATAGTCAAAAGTTTTCCGATACATTACGGTCTACGGGAAAGAATCGTTTGGAATGATTTTTAAAGGTGCTGCACCCTGTCAAACATATTCAATTTACATGGATTCTCAAAGTTCACTAAAATATGCATTCTGTAAAATATGCAGTAAAAATAATAATTATTATTCATTTACCGGGTCAATGAAAAGAATTCCATTACACAATAATAAAGGGGGGGGGTTGAACCATATTTTAATTATGTGAACGATTTCAAGTATCATAAAATTGATATACGCCGCTAAGACTTAATAGTTAAAGCATAATATGAAGTGCATAGCATTTATAGGGACACACAAAATGTTTTAAATCTTATATTCTTATCCGAAGTACTGTATGTTATCGATGATAGCTGATGGATGGATGAAAAACATTTTTAATAATGATATGCGTTTTTAAGTTTTACTATAAAATAAAATATAAATGTATAAATATTATAGTTGATATACAGGGTTACATAAAAGAGCTCATAAAGGTTACAGAATGTGAATTTAATCAACTTAAAGGTGAAATAAGTTGTACATTTTTACGTTGAACTGCTTTCAGTTTACTAATAAATGTTTGTAGAATGTAGATAAAATAATGTACATGGTCATGCAAAGAATTAGCTACATAGTCGCCCATTAATGATATTTTTTTAATAATTCCATGAGTTAAAGTTCATAAAACTCATCATACGTAATTGGCAAAAGCAGTAGAGAAGTATGCTATGTTGAGCAACAGATTCCTTCGTTATACGTAAGAGATGGGGAGCCTGCAAGATGACGGGTATTTCCCATTAAACAGAAGCAGGTCACTGATTTCTTTATGTTTGATTTATTTCAATTCGCATAACGTAGAACAAATTCTATTTCTTATAAAAAATATGTGATACGATTTCAAACAATTAATAAAATTACGCAGGGACATTTTTATATTTTTTCTTCTACATGTTAACAAGTTTATCTCTTAATTGGCTGACCGTCCGTCGGTCCCGATTAAGCGGGAGATTACAGTATAAAACTTTATTAAATGTCATATTCAGCATCTCTTTTTCTTAGTCAATATTTAGTTTTAATTAACACATTTTTTTTATTTATTGACTTATAATATATTTAAAATTTAAAGAGATATTTCCTACCAGAAAAATTTAGTAATCAAATTGCAAATTTAAAAGTCTTTTATTTTCGTAAGTATTTTAATTCTTGAAGTGCCATTAATTTAAAACGAATGGAGTCCGCAAAGCGATTCCATTATAAATTTTAACATTGTGTAAAATTACCCAATTCTATGTAAATCTGTTGGCAAGAAAAAAATATGTTTTTTATTACAAATACTTTTAAAAATTGTGCTATGACTACGGCTTTTAAGACTTTGCACTATAGAGGTGAATCTCACTGACCACTACTATACCGCGAACATGGGTGCTCCAAATGCTTTGCACATCAGTATTTTAAATTAATTTTCGTCACCTTATCTAATGGACGAATAATCTATGATAAAATATGTCGAAGTAAACTGTAAGATATCAGTAATTTCCGATGCATTTGGAGTCCTGATTTACGAGGGACGCCTGACAGTACTACACTGTAAAAGAATACATTAAATTTAAAGCAAAAAGTGCTCGCAACAATGGTGCTGCATTTTTTGCCAAAAAAACTTCAGTGAAATTAGGTTAATAAATTAGATTTACATCTAATTTTATTGCAATTTTTAAGGCAAAAACTACTGGCAATATTGCTGCTAGAAGTTTTTGCCGTAGATTTAAAAGATTTCTTTCTTTTTCCCTTTTTTACAGTATACTGGTGAGTGCAAATCATCTTTCGAGTGGAAAGGGTTAAAATGCAACTATTTTACATTTTATGAAAATGGAACTTGGCTTTCAACTGTCGCCTTTTTCAGAAAATCAAATTTTGGGAAACTCTGACTGCGTCCAATGGTTTACATTGTAAATGAAGATTTTACAATGCCAGAAATACGCGAAAAAGCTAGTTTTATCCAGATTGTAGTGTGTTTTGTATGCAATTTCAACAATAGAAAAGATTGATAGAGATAATTGGATTTTTTGAAATTTAAGATGATGCGAGTTTTAAAACTCACGTTCTCATGTACACGTTTATCTTAAATTTACCACAAAACAAATAAAAATTAGTCGGAAGTGGCAATCCCAAAACTTTCTTCTATCCCATGTATGTTAATATTTCAAAATTCTTATGACAGTGCCAAAATTAAATGGCAATTTATGTTCATCATGATAATTCTATTGATATGAATTTCCGTGCATTAGTTCTTGAGGTATGATTATCGCTAAAATAATGTAAATGATGCAAAATGCAGCACTGCAGTGCCACTTTCTTGAAGATTTACATCGAAACCTGAAAAGTAACACTTTTTAATGTCAACATTTGACTGAATATGAATTTCGATGAAAATCATTAGTTCTTGAGAAGACTATTTTTCAAAAAAGGAAAATTTTCGCAAGAAAAGCGACTTGTGTTTGAGCATTTTGTTTGTAAGGTTTTTCCTTCATAATAACCACAATGGACACTTTTAGTTGCGCATGCATTTTAGGTGTCTTTCGTATGAACTTGGTATAGGTTGTAATTTGAATTAGAGCTAGTAAATTATGATATAATTTTCTTAAGTCACATGTAGCAGAATAATTTTTTAGATTTTGTTTGTGAAATTACCTTTATTAACATGTCCCAGTGTATTAAAAACTTTCTTATTATCTACCAAATTTTCTTTCAAAAGCATCATAATTATTTTCTGTGAAATGCATGCCAGCAATGATATTTGTACTTTTCCTGAAAATAAACTTTTCAAGTTAGTAATTGTTTTCTATTGCTACTAAAACTGGCTTTTTAACTACAGTGAAACCTCCTTATAAGGGACATCTATGGGACAGGATTTTTTTTTCCTTATTCGGAGTTTTTATTACAGTGAAACTTCCAAATAAGAAATAGCTATGGGACCCGAAACTTTTGTCCCTTAAATAGATATGTCCCTTATTCGGAGTGTCCTTTATTTGGAGGTTTCAGTGTATTGTTATTTTAAGTTTATTTTAAAATTCCAGTGACTGAATTGGTTCCCCAGACAGTCAACTTATCTATAACTTGGGCAGTAATTTTTTTAATGATAGTAACATAACTTACCCATATCGAATCATCTGAGCAAGATTTTCATTAGAGCATAAACCCATATGAGATCAGTTTCTGATCATACTCATCACAATTTAACATTTCAAGACTTTCACATTATTTTTAAAATATTATTTCCTAGAATAGTCCTTTAATAGTATTACATTAAACATTTAACCTTTCAATTAACTCTAAACATTGTTCCGTATTAGTTCAACACTGATTAATTTCTCCGAATATTCTATTTAATAAATTGCGATGTGTATCACGCATCTTCCTTTCTGTATTTTCATAATTTAAAAATAATCATAAAACATAATGAAATCAAGTGACCAATTTAAAGTAGAAAGAAAACAAAATTCATTGTATTCAGCAATATTTCATTTAAATCGAAGCTTTTAAGCACATGACGAGAATGTTCTCTCAGGTATCAAGTTGGAATAGAATTCATTTAAATACTCATGATAAAATCTAAATCATTATTTTAATAAATGATCTTAATAAGAAAACAGGGCCATAGATAGAAGTGAATACTAGGGGTGAGGGCTCATATTTTCACTTTCTCTGTATAATGCAGAAAGATAAATTAGTGCATATTTACTCTGTAGATATTATCTTTCATTGCTAATTCCATGGGTTCTGTAGCGTAAGTCACATAACTTATTAATTGCTATGCTTGTTAGCCACCGTTATTTTCGAAAAGTCTGCTTGGCCTTATTCAATTAATGAGAATGTGCCAATAAAATTAATCACATTTTTTTTGTTCTATAATACTGGTAGCCAAAAATCGTAGCCTGTGACTTACACTACAAGTACTCTTGGAAATAGCCTCTTATTAAACTGTTGTAGCAACTTCATTTTTTACTAAGAAAATAATATGATGAGAAAAAATTTGAGTGTATAGCGAGTGCAATATTAAACATCATGTTAGCTTCATATGTCAAATAGGATGAGCAAGTGTTGAAACACTTATTTTAGTTAAAATTTAGTATTTCTGCAAAACTGCGAAAGGGCCACAAAACTAAATTTGATTTTTGAACAGAATTTCATTTGGGTTTTCGGAACATAAATTCTTTTAATGATCTTGGATTATTTTCCAGGGAAGGCTCAAAATGTTTTAGGGGGGGGGGGCTGAGCCTCCCATAGTAATCTCATGACTACGGCCCTAATCATAATATAAAGATTTATATTATGACTATGGAACTTATTTGACGGTTCCGAAACATGTCAATGTATTTTATTTTTACTATAACACCTTTCTTAAGAAAAATTAAAATTGTTATTGAAATAAATTAATGTTGGAAATTTCTCAATGTTGGAAAATTCTCAAACTTTGAAATCAAAACTGGCCAGATCGATCCAGATTAACGGCGTCCCAATTAGCGGGGTTATACTGTATATAAATTTTGCAAAACACTATGCTTTAATTTTTTAATTCCCAAACCTTATAAAACATTTGATAATAAATATTGTATAAACATAAAAAGATAGCACGGTATGTATAATTAACATTTTATCGAAAATAATTGCAATGAAAAAAAATCTGTTCTAAATATTAGGTTGCAGACAAATTTTTTTTGTAATTCATCTTAAGTACATAGTGAATGATTTTTCCGGTTCTTTGACTTCATTTGTTCTTTCTTTCACCTGTTTCCTGTGAGAATTTCATTTGTGACGGGAGCTACTTTGAGATTTGCTTTTCTGAAGCCTGAAAAACTGAATTAAAAACTGTAGTCAATGACAGCAGATATTTTGTTTTAGATATTATGAGTTGGCTAATGCATTACTTGAAAATCGATATGGATCATCAATATTATTATGGTGTAAAAGTAAAAAAAAAAAAAAAAGAAAAGATTTTTAATTTGGGTTTATCAATAATTTTTTGAATTTCAAATTGGATTTTGAGTTATTTTTTCAAAATTAAATTTTTTCATGGGCCTCGCTTCCTATTTGATATACTTAGAAAAATATTGTCAATACGCTAAGAAGTAAAATAGAAAACAAAAGTGAAGTAATCTTTCATGAAAAGGATTGGCCGAGTTTATATTTATTTGCGGCATTTGAAACGTTTTCTTTGTGCCGAAAAAGCATGAAAATTTAAAACATTCAGAGTTTTAAAACTCGGCAAATTTTTCTCATAACATAATATAAATTAATGTTAGAAGCATAAGGGCATTCCTAAGCATTTTCTAAACATAACTTTTACAACATTCAAGACCTAAAAGAAGTTTCTTATCGTTCACAAAAACTAACTTTGTTAGCTTAAGTGAAATGTAAAGTGACGAAAAAGAGCAATTTAAAGTCACAGCAACTGATATCAAATCCACAACCAGTATCTTCGACGGCATCCTACACCGTTTCAATTTGTGCAATGATGACACTTCGAACAACACGTGTAATAATTACTTTAAATGTTCTAAATTATAGGAAATATAGTTTTTTGCTTCTTTTTTTTTCTCGTTTACGTTATTGTGTGTCATCAGAACTTGAATACATATTTTCACGAATTTTAACCGGTGAACAAAGCTTAGGACCTGTTTCAATGTAATTAAGGTTTAACTTGATCCCCACCAATAAACCTCTAGTTTGTCGAATGAATATCTGAGAATAGCGTTTTTAACACTTTAATAAAAATGTTAATATGTTATTAATAACTTCAATTTTCCTATTTGTCAACCCATACTGTAAATTTCATAACTCATATTTCCACATAACTATGTTATGTTATTGTAATTTAACGTGACGTATTACAAATGAATTCGTTTACAAGGACACCGAAAAGAATTCCTTTACATTATGGTACGTCGAGAAAATTCGTTTTCAAAGTGTTTTTAAGATGTTACATTAATTCAAACACATTCAAACTTGTTTAAATCACTGACTAAGAAACTATTGGTGCGTATTTACAATGCTACAGGAAAAAAACATTACAGCAAAATAGGGTGTGCAGAGTACTTGTCGTTTATTGATAGGGACACACAAAATAATTCAGCTATAATGCTACATATGAACGATCATTACATGTTACAAGTGCGTTTTCAGTTGTTTGCTTCTTTTTAAATTTAACAAGTTTATCGCATAACAATTGATGTGCACAAATTCTGTAGATCCTACACAAGCACGGTTCGTACGGATACCGTGATTTTCAAAGTACGAATATCAATCATTTTATAGAAAAATAAGTTTAGACATGTGAAATTTCGCCTTATTAAATCAGAAATTTTTTATAAGAAAATATTGTACTCAAAAATTTCCAAGACCCGTACGAATCTAGCATTTACACAATTACACAGCAGAAGTGTACTGTGCTTCCTTTAATTCGAAGAAATGGTTAACACGGAAGGACAGGCGCTAGACCGGATAGACCCAAAGTGTGGATGGATTTTACAATTGTCACCACTACTTTTTTAAAATAATCTTCAACTAATTTTATCGCGGACTATCTAACAGTTGTCTCCGATTGTTATATCTGTACAATTTGAGTGGTAGCAAAAATGCGTGAAAATTGGCAGCCATGCATAAAAATCAAAAGAAAATAACTTCACATTTGATAGCTTCATAAATTGAAAAGGTAGATTATCTATTTGAATTTTGAATTTTGAGTTTCAATATATTTTGAATACAAACAGCTAAAGTTACAGTTACTTTATAAAATTACTGGAGTATAAATTTAAAGCACAAATCTTGAGCAAAATGAAGGGCATAAAATGAGCAGTGTTATACGAATAAAAATAATCATAGTGTATTATAAATGATTTTAATCGAAACATATGTAGTTTCAAAAACCACGGTTTCCGAAATATACGACCGAATCCAAACATGAAATATTTCAGTGCAACTTCATAAATAATTTTCAGAATGACAAGATTAATATTCTGTTATTAGTTGAAAACTTTAGATCATAATCTTCTGTTGCTGATACTACTTAATCCTAATTTTGAGCATTAAATAACTTATTATTTAAACATATTTAGTTATAGGAATTTCAAAGTTTTCATTGTTATTTATGAATGATATATAGTGCGTGTTAAAAGTTTAAGCACGACAGAACATTTCAAAATAAAATTTTATTATTGAGTGAAAGTTAGTTTCCTTTTCACATAACTTACAAACTGTAAATTAAAAAAGATACTTAACAGATTTATGCTGTAAATTTATCGTAAATAATAAAATTTATCAAAACAAGAAAAATGTTTGCGTCAAATGTTTAGGCACAGTGTTGTTTTAGTTTTTAGCAGAACAAGAATTTAAAAAAAATTCAAACTTAATTATTGCTCCTTTCTACTGAGTTACTTTAAATATGTCTTCCATCGATAAAATGAGATTTTGTATTGTTTCTGGTTCAATTTTAAACCAAGCGTTCTCAATGATATCTTTCAAATCTTTAACTGAAGAATACTGCTTTCCATTTGGACAAACCGAATGAGTGAGAATATCCCACATATATTCTATAGGGTTTAAATAAGGATTAATTGCTAGCCATATCAAAACAGACACTTTTTTTCGAATTAAGTCACGATGAAGTTGAGTTTGAGGTATGGATAGAAGCATTGTCATGTTGAAATAACCATTTTTGTCCCCCCAAAACCTCGGAAACAGGAAGCAAATGATTGGCAAGTGTCTCTTGATAGTTTTCAGAATTTTCACGACCACTGATGAATGCTAGAGATGTCTGACCATTGAAAGAAATAGCCCCCCATACCATTACAGAACCACCATTATGATGTCAGCAAAATACACTCCTCGTCAGGCCGCGAGTGACGAAATTTTCGTTTGAAATTATTACCACGATGTATTTCAATTCCAAAACTCTTCTATGAACAGTGTTTTTCTGATATTTGTCCTCCAACTGCATGTTTTATTTGCGAAAGAGAGTAATTACCAGTTGAAACCAAATTTCTGATACGGCTATCTTCGCGCAAACTAGTCACTCGCAGCCTCCCTTGACGAAATTTTCGTTTGAAATTATTACCACGAGCCAAAATTTGATAAATACCTCGTTTCGATCTTTTTAATGTACTTCAATTTCAGAAACAGACTCAGATTTTGCTCTCATACTCCATATTTTTATCACCTCCTCATCTGAAAATTCATTCGACTGAGGGATTTTGTACTAACTCATAAACAACAATTAACTGCTTCTTATACACCCAGCTATCGTTTGTATCGTTTGCGTGCGCAACCGCTTAAGTCAGATTGTAAAATTTGCATAAAAACGATTTTGTGCTTAAACTTTTGACACGGTTATTTTTGTTCTATTCTTAAACTCCATGGTTTGAAATAAAATTTAAAAGTTAATTTCAATGAATAAAGTATTAAAATAGATATTATTAACATATACAAGACAGATATTGAAATAAAGTGAATATTTAAAGTTTTATTTGAAAATTGCTATTGTTCTTAAATTTTTGACACGCACTGTATATAATTTACGTATTTTCATCGAAACATTCGACTTTTAGAAATTCAATATTGCAAAAGATAGGGTAAACACAATAAATATAAAAATATTTGCAAGTTAGGTACATTCATTAGAGCTCATTAAAATTAATGATTAGATAAGCTGAATTTAAAATGGATTCTTTTAAATGAGTCTTAAAGGAAAAAAATAGTTTTACATCTATCTTCAAATTACGATTTTTATCTTCTGTCGAAATAAATATTCGCTTCACTGAAATTTTCGGAATAATTTTAATTTTCTTGCATTTCCATTCTTTTAAATGTCAAATGTTTTATTTAATTAACTTTTCAATATTTAAGAATGTAATTTTACTGTTCATAATAAAGTGCCTTTTTAAAGGAATGAAAAAAAAAATCAATCATTTTCCTTAAACAATCTCAAAAATTTATTATTTTACAATATTCTTAAAACATTCAAATAAAAACTATAAAAAGCTGCAAAAAGAAAAATTTAATATTTCTATTAAGATGAATAGTTCAACTATATATGTGGCGTTCTGAATAAAAGTACAATATTTTTACTGTGACCTATTATTAATGTATATATGGTATCCAAACGCTTGCAAAGCAAAAATCTAAAAAACAGTGCATTATCTTCGGATTATGCCTTCCTCTGTTGTGTACTTTTAATTGATTATCAGCAAAAATGGATTAAAATAAGTTATTATTCATTTTATTAGCAAATTTCGATCAAAATGACTCCGAAACTCTAGGATAAATAACATTCCATACAGAAAAGCTGATATAGTATTATTCAATCATTGACAAATATTAATCTGAGAAAATAGAACATAACAATGTAAGAAAATATACTATGTACATTTTCGAATTATCCACATTGTTATGTATCTTTAGCCACTTCATAAAATAGTGCATTTTCCAGATTTAAAGAAGGATTCATTAAATCACAACTTCTTTTAATACCACTATTTTTCGAATTTTTTTTCCTTTAAGTGTCCGTTTTTAAGTGTTTTTAAATAATCCGTTTTCTCAAAGTAGTACAATATTGGTTTTTAAGAGAATTCTCAATTAAATGTTTAAGGGGTGTCAGGAGTTTTAAATTTAACGCACTTCATGAAAATGTGCTTCCGCTTCGAATTCGCATAACTTCATAAATATTCAAAGTATTTACTTAATTTTTTGTGGTATATTTAGGATAGGGTTTAGGTCTAATAATATCATAAAATAAAGACTCACAACAGACTAAAAAAATATAGCAAGAACATTTAAGTAATGAAATTTTCATGTATTTTTTCAAAAAGGCTATCACTATCCGTAAGATAACTAAACTTTGAGTAGACCTATAAACTTCATTCATAGACTAAAATGATCTCTAAACTCTATTTTATAGAATGAATTAAGGATATAAACATTGCTTGAAATTAACTAATTTAAAATGGCATATGAATTTGAAAATTTGAAAAATCGTTAAAATTACAATTAATTAATCATTAAAAAATTAATTAAATTTTAAATTATCTTTACAAAATTAATTCATTTTATAGGGAATGTTAATATAAACATATGTGAGAAATTTCCAGATGATACTTCAAATAGATTTTTCTTAATCTTACGGATTGTTTTGAAAAATACATGAAAATTTCATTACTTAAATGTTCTTGCTATATTTTTTTTAGTCTGTTGCGAGTCTTTATTTTATGATATTATTAGACCTAAACCCTATCCCAAATATACCACAAAAAATTAAGTAAATACTTTGAATATTTATGAAGTTATGCGAATTCGAAGCGGAAGCACATTTTCATGAAGTGCGTTAAATTTAAAACTCCTAGTGAGAAACTGAATCTCAGCGGGCAAGAGTAACAAATTAATATTAATGTTAAATCTGATGCTGTTCCTTTACCCTCATTGTCTGTAAAATATGTTTGTTGGACGTCGAAATGTTTACTTGAGAAAAGATAGCCTACGAAAAACTGATATTTGGTTTTGATTCATACACTATAAAAACTACTTGGAAACAAATTGACTCTAAATCTACACTGCATCATGGATCTAAAATTATATATAGTGTCAATATTTAAACTACTCATACTTTCCTTTGTCTGCGGGCGAAACTATTATGTATAAAATAGTGAAATTTTGTGAAAGATATGAAAAAAGTGTGAAAATTTGTTAAACAATGAAAAATTACTGCATAACTTTGACACTAGAGGGCGTTTTTTAATAAATTGAGAATTTGTTTGGGGAAAATAGTTCCAAAATTTTGCCGCCAGAGAGCAATTTTTAACGAATTATACATTTAGCATACATTTATGATAGTTTAAGAATTTTATTACAATCAAACATGTTGCACATGAAGATCATCATTTTCACATACATTCTAGAATCGTAGGATAGGATATTCTATAGGCAATCTATATTATAAAGACCAAACGTATCTGCGTGTAACGCATACGCCATTTTGCGCATGGCAACACTTTCGAATTTTAAATGAATTTCGGTATTGCAATTTTTGCTACTAAAAGTTTTTAAACTTTTTAATATCGCACATTTTCAATTTTTACACCATCGTGTAGGAAAAAAAATGTACTTTTAAATGAAATTTGTTTGAAAGCAGTATCTTAGTTTGTTTTTGGGATATTAATTTTTTTGAAGCTTTTAATACCTTTTTTCTAATCGTGGCAACAGGAATACTCCATTTCTATTTATAGCAAAGGAAAAAAAGGGAAAAATTGAGTGCTGTATCTTTATGTTGCCACTTTCTCATTAAAACAAAAAAATAAAAATTTAAATATTTTCTGTCATAAATCCTGGTGTATCTTGACTTCATTTACAAAATTTGATTTACACGTAAAAGAATATCAACAGTTTAATATCTATTTCAGCTAATAGCCCATTGAGTTTAAAAAAAATTGGCATAAATACCAATTTTTTTGAAACGTGAATACAGATGTGAAATGTACATTTGTAAATTTTCATATGGTAAAAATGATATCAGGTTTAGATTTCACTGGAAAAAAAAATTCTATGATTGAGTCAAAGTTGAATAAATTTTGCTTTTTATCATTTTCGAATACTAGCATAAGAACCTTAATTGATAACTTTATCTTAATAATGTATCTTTATTATTTTTTACTGCTTACATATACAGTAAAACCCCGATAATTCGGATTAATTGGGACCAGACCCAATCCGGATTATCGAAAATCCGGATTATCCGGAGAATAAGAAAAAAATTAAATAAAATAATACTTACGTACAGAAAATCACCTTTATGTTTAACTTATTGATTATTTACAGACAGTAAAAATGTTTACTTTGTAATAAAAAAGTTTGTTATTTTTTGCTGTGACAGTTTTCTATACGTTTTGCGAGCCGTGCGGTTACGCATCCGCTTGAGCATAAGTAGTTCGTTGGGTGTAGTTTAAATAAGAATTTAAATAAGAAAGCTTAAGGTATTCTTCCGAAAAGATTTCAGAAAAAAGGTTTTTTTTAAATTCAGAATACGACGATGAAACAAGTTTATGCTATGACAATTAACCAAATCGTTTCTCAATCGCTTGACCAAACCAATCCGGATTATCCGGAGATCCGAATTTACGGGGTCCGGATTTTCGGGGTTCTACTGTACGATTAAAGTTTAATTTTAACAATTTCTACAACTGCGTTTTATAGAAATAGTATTTTGTTAATTTGACGATAAATAGCGTTTGTTTAAGAGTTAAACGTACCAAAATAAAATGCATTTTTTACTATAACCAGAGCTGCCAACTTCTACGCCTATTTAAATCATATAAACGTGTTTGAAACCACAAAAATGTTTTAGTAAAATATATGCCAAATATATTCAATGACATGTTTTACAATACATATTGTTAATTATTTATTAAATTTTCTGTTTCAAATATGTTTATTTGACTTTAAATAGGCGTAGTAGTTGGCAGCCTTGTATAACTAATTTTGTAGATTTAAGTTAATGAAACAGTTTCTTCTTAAACGTTTTCTTTCGTCAAAATTTGACGGGTTCAATCTTGATACGTTAATTCAGAAATTTTATTTATTAACTGTACCTGATCTTAAAGACATGTCGTGGTTTTCACAATATGTTTTTAGAATTTTCCGGTACGCACTACCGTCCACTGTGTAACATGCCATCTGACAATTCTAGATGGTATCTGAAAACGTTGACCGTCATGTAGAACATGTTTGATTGTAATAAAATTTGTAAATTCTCGTAAATGTATGTTATATGCATAATTCGTTAAAAAACGCTCTCTAACGGAATTTTTAAGCTATTGCATAGCTTTTATGACGGGCTTTGAGCGCAGCGACCGAAGCTAGAAATTCCGTAACGAGAAAACCTAACACTTCTGTAACGAAAAATACCTAACACTTCGGTCGTTCCAGTTCGGCAAACTTCGGCACGGTATCCTTTGGTAGACTTCGGCAGACATTGACGCGGTATTTTTCAGATATTAGGATATCAAGTCTTATACACTTGTTTCTTATGATCTAATTTTCATAGCGCGGCCAAATTTTCTTTGGTAATTTATTATGAGGCAGTGTTAATTTTTGGTGACAGGAGACCCCCCACACGGTGAGGGTCGAAAAAATTAAAATGCTTATAACTCGCGATCTAATTTTCGTAGCGAGGCCAAATTTTGTTTGGTAATTTATTATGAGACAGTGTTAATTTTTGGAGACAGGAGACCCCCAACGGTGAGGGTCGAAAAATTTAAAATGCTTGTAACTCACGATCTAATTTTCGTAGCGCGGCCAAATTTTGTTTGGTAATTTATTATGAGACATTGTTAATTTTTGGTGACAGGAGACCCCCACGGTGAGGGTAAAAAAATTTTAAATGCTTATAACCCTGCGATGTAATTTTCGTAATGCGGTCAAATTTTTTTTGGTAATTTATTATGAGACAGCGTTAATTTTTGGTGACAGGACACCCCCTAAGGTGTGGGTCGAAAAATTTAATATGCTTATAACTCGCGATCTAATTTTCCTAGCGCGGCCAAAATTTGTTTGCTAATTTATAATGAGGTAGTGTTACTTTTCGGTGACGGGAGACCCCTCCCCCCTACGATGAGGGTCGGAAAATTTAAAATGCTTAAAACTCGCGATCGAATTTTTGTAGCGCGGCCAAATTTTGTTTGGTAATTTATTATGAGACAGTGTTAATTTTTGGTGACAGGAGACCCCCACACCGTGAGGGACGAAAAATTTAAAATGGTTATAATTCGCGATCTGATTTTCGTAGCGCGGCCAACTTTTGTTTGGTAATTTATTATGAGACAGTGTTAATTTTTGGTGACAGGAGACCCCCACGGTGAGGATCGAAACATTTAAAATGCTTACAACACACGATCTAATTTTCGTAGCGCGGCCAAATTTTGTTTGGTAATTTATTGTGAGACTGTTAATTTTTGGTGACAGGAGACCCCCCCCCCCCAAACATGAGTGTCGAAAAATTTAAAATGCTTATAACTCGCGATCTAATTTTCGTAGCGAGGCCAAATTTTGTTTGGTAATTTATTATGAGACATTGTTAATTTTTGGTGACAGGAGACCCCCTACGGTGAGGGTCGAAAAATTTAAAATGCTTATAACTCACGATCTAATTTTCGTAGCGCGGCCAAATTTTGTTTGGTAATTTATTATGAGACAGTGTTAATTTTTGGAGACAGGAGACCCCCAACGGTGAGGGTCGAAAAATTTAAAATGCTTGTAACTCACGATCTAATTTTCGTAGCGCGGCCAAATTTTGTTTGGTAATTTATTATGAGACAGTGTTAATTTTTGGTGACAGGAGACCCCCCACACGGTGAGGGTCGAAAAAATTAAAATGCTTATAACTCGCGATCTAATTTTCGTAGCGAGGCCAAATTTTGTTTGGTAATTTATTATGAGACAGTGTTAATTTTTGGAGACAGGAGACCCCCAACGGTGAGGGTCGAAAAATTTAAAATGCTTGTAACTCACGATCTAATTTTCGTAGCGCGGCCAAATTTTGTTTGGTAATTTATTATGAGACATTGTTAATTTTTGGTGACAGGAGACCCCCACGGTGAGGGTAAAAAAATTTAAAATGCTTATAACCCTGCGATGTAATTTTCGTAATGCGGTCAAATTTTTTTTGGTAATTTATTATGAGACAGCGTTAATTTTTGGTAACAGGAGACCCCCTAAGGTGTGGGTCGAAAAATTTAATATGCTTATAACTCGCGATCTAATTTTCCTAGCGCGGCCAAAATTTGTTTGCTAATTTATAATGAGGTAGTGTTACTTTTCGGTGACGGGAGACCCCTCCCCCCTACGATGAGGGTCGGAAAATTTAAAATGCTTATAACTCGCGATCGAATTTTTGTAGCGCGGCCAAATTTTGTTTGGTAATTTATTATGAGACAGTGTTAATTTTTGGTGACAGGAGACCCCCACGGTGAGGGTCGAAAAATTTAAAATGCTTATGACTCGCAATCTACTTTTCGTAGCACGGCCAAATTTTGTTTGGTAATTTATTATGAGACAGTGTTAGTTTTTGGTGACAGGAGACCCCCACACCGTGAGGGACGAAAAATTTAAAATGGTTATAATTCGCGATCTGATTTTCGTAGCGCGGCCAACTTTTGTTTGGTAATTTATTATGAGACATTGTTAATTTTTGGTGACAGGAGACCCCCACGGTGAGGATCGAAACATTTAAAATGCTTACAACACACGATCTAATTTTCGTAGCGCGGCCAAATTTTGTTTGGTAATTTATTGTGAGACTGTTAATTTTTGGTGACAGGAGACCCCCCCCCCAAACATGAGTGTCGAAAAATTTAAAATGCTTATAACTCGCGATCTAATTTTCGTACCGCGGCCAAATTTTGTTTGGTAATTTATTATGAGACATTGTTAATTTTTGGTGACAGGAGACCCCCTACGGTGAGGGTCGAAAAATTTAAAATGCTTATAACTCACGATCTAATTTTCGTAGCGCGGCCAAATTTTGTTTGGTAATTTATTATGAGACATTGTTAATTTTTGGTGACAGGAGACCCCCACGATGAGCGTAAAAAAATTTAAAATGCTTATAACTCGCGATCTAATTTTCGTAACGCGGCCAAATTTTTTTTGGTAATTTATTATGAGACAGCGTTAATTTTTGGTGACAGGAGACCCTCTAAGGTGAGGGTCGAAAAATTTAATATGCTTATAACTCGCGATCTAATTTTCGTGGCGCGGCCAAAATTTGTTTGCTAATTTATAATGAGGCAGTGTTACTTTTCGGTGACGGGAGACCCCCCCCCTACGGTGAGGGTCGAAAAATTTAAAATGCTTATAATGTTAAGGCACAACTCTGTTAACCCTTTAACGTTCATTGGTTTCGCCACGGAACCACAAAATTTTAATTCCGTTACGCAACACTGACACCGGTATTTTTATCTAAAAATATCCCTTTTATTTTTTATGTGAAAAATCACGTTTTCTTATTTAGAAATATATTTGTTCTTAATTACCGGTGTCATTCATTTATTTCGACATCTTAGCAATGAAAATGCTATGATCGTTAAAGGGTTAACTTGGAGGTTGTGGGTTCGATTCGCGCTGGTTCCATTGCACACACACTTTGTGTGGAGCTCCTGGTTGTGTTTCCCTTGTGTTGTAAATTTCGGTGTGCTATCTCGTCCTTATATATTCACAATGACTTATAAGTAGACTTTCATGTCGAGCACACAAGTCGTATGTATGTTATTTAAATAAATAAATAAACTTTAATATCTATCATTAAAAGAGAAATCTCGATCAACTTTACTTAATTTTCCGAATAAATGAAAAAGAACATTTATAAATTGCTCTCGCAATGAAGGTCGTTTAATTGGTAAACTAGACTTCAGTGTCAACTCTTACTACGCAAATTACGTTTTGTTGGAACGTCACACTATTAATCAGATTAACACTGACCTGCTGAATATTTCCTAGGAGATTTTCCTCGTAAGATGAGCCTCATATAGTAAACGTTTAAAAAGTTGGCCAATTCTTGAGAAAATGTGTACGTGTAACTACTTTATTGATTTACCCATACCTCGTACGGGTTAGAAGAGTTTTCTTGATCTATCATTCACAGCTTTTTGACACCACTATTTTTTTATTTCAATGTAATGTCAAAAATGTTTAGACTTAATAATATGAATATTTTAGCTTAAAATAGTGGTATTTATCCCAAAACTTCAATTTATAGTGATTATACAGTCGAACCTCGTTAATACGCGAATCAGACGCAATCAAAATTCGCGTATTAAACGGGTTCGCGTATTAACCAAAGGTTACTAATTTTCGTCGAGTGGATATCTAATAACAATCTACGTGGAAAAAACACATTTTTTGTCAATGTTTAGCCTTTTTAAGGCACAAAATGACATTTTATTGATTTTAATTATTATGTGCTTATTAAACAGGAATGTTTGAAAGCTGAAAATTTAAATAATCGTTATTTTCTCAAATAAAAATCCTATGGTTTTTCAAATTTAGATTTATTATGTATGACACGTAAAATTGAATAAGACGAACAGAAAAATTCTGCTAACTAAAACTAATATTAACACAATTGAAAGCTTTGTTAGCTATACAGAACAGATAGATGCTATAATAAATAGTGTAGATAATTTTAAAAAAAGTCAATTAAAAAAATTACTGAAGTCAATAATGTCATAAAAATTACTTTTTTAAAAAGTAGCTGTTAATTTTTCCTATTTGACGTGCGGCCGCGCCATCACTATGATGTTTTACGACTTATTTAGATAGTGGTAAAGTTCTTTTGTTAAGAGTCCTTCGTTAAGTGACGACGCATATTGTCTTAGGAAACTAAATGCCTCAGTAACTTTGGAGAAGGGTGATGCGCCGGAAGCGCAGGTTCATCATCTTCTTCCTCCTCATCCGGTTTTTCAGTCCTAGTTACATTGGAAATGACATCGAGGCTTCTATGTTCGGAGGTAACTAGATCTTTGTCGATATTAATTAATGTGTCTAAATCGACAAAATTTTCCTCTACAGTTTTTTGTTTTCAGCAAATCTTCAATATTAGAGTGCGCGTTTTTCTCTGTGTAAATGATGCCCTCGCTACTTCCAAAATCTGCTTTGTGAAATCAATTTGTGATTGGTGTTGGTTTGACACTCTCCTATGCTGCTGTAAGCATGTGCAAGTGCATAGCGTCTAGGACTGTAATTGGACGACACTCGTAGCAAAAAAGTTTGCTGCCGTGTTCCATTTGGTGAAGGTATCGCCGTACGACGCGAATCTTGTAATTTATTTTGGCGCTGTTAATTATTCCTTGGTCCATTGGCTGCGTGACACTAGTCAAACTTGGAGGTAGAAATTCTACTTGGACATTATTCAAGTCTTCGTTATCTTTTGGGCAGTTGTCCACAAGCAATAACACATGGCGCAATTATTTTCTCATACGCCGAACAAAATTATGAAGCCATGTTGTAAAAATGTTACCCGTCATTCATGCTCTACGCTGGCTTTCGTACAAACAGGGGAAATTCAAGAGATTTAGCATCGCGGGTTGCATGATTTCCCTATGACCAGCAGCTTTAATTTATTTGATACATCAGAGTTGGCACAGAGGAGAATAATAAGACGTTCTTTACTCAGTTTGTCACCATGACATGTCTCTCCTTTCATGGCCACTGTTTTATTGGGTGTCAGTTTGTAAAAAAGGCCAAATTCGTCCACGTTGGAAATATCTCGACTTGAGTAGCTTTTTACAATTTGCAGGAGCACATTAATTTTTCAACAGTGAATGTCTTCAATGTTGACTGCAGCTGACTCACTTAGTCACATGACAAACAAAAATTGATACCAGAATGAAAATTCCAGTATTTCATAAAACTGGTGGGAATGAAACAATTCTGAATGAAAGCCGTGAAGCTTGCAACCCGTGAATGTCTCGGGCGAGACAACTCGTGTTAATCTTCGTTATAGTACATATGCATTTCATTTGCTACGCTTGATGAGCAATTTCTGCCCTTTTTTGTAAAAATAGAAATCTAAGTTAAACGGATAAAATTTCTCCTTTCTTTATATACAGAGTTTCTCTGAGAAAGTACTGGTGACGAAGAAGTTTCTCGTCTACAGTATTCTAGGAGACGTACAAACAATGTGGGATACTTTACTATATGTATTAACAAAACAAAAAAATTTAAAATCTCAAAATTCGTCAAAATCCATCTGGTACAATTATTGATTTACTACATTAATCTCTCATGAAAACATATTTTTATGTACTACGCTTTCTTTAACCCCTTCGCGACGGGAGCTTTTCATGAAATTTTTAATGTTTTGTCACCGGTTTTTTTTAAACAGATACTTGTGTTTTGTTAAATCGAGAAAATGCTTTGATTAAATAAGGCAAATTTTACAGCAAAATTTTACTGGTGGGAATAAACGAGGATTTCTTTTCGGGTGCTTTTTTTTCCGTTCAATAAATTGAAAATAACGGATTCTCACTACAATTTTTAAAATAAAATATTCATTTTATTTTAAATTGGCCCGTGATAAAGTTGGCTCGTGAACTCGGTCAAGACATTGGTATGTACCATAAACAAACGGAGTTATATCGAAATCAGTTTATAAATATGCGTATTAACGCGTGACAAATTTCAGACCGTTTCAAAATGTCAATCACACTGGCAATTGCGAGTGTCAAAACTCAGCCATTTTTCAAGAAATAGGTGAAACAAAAAATGCTCTGAAATCTTTGTATCAAGGTCAAAGCACACAAAATTTTTTTCAATTTCTTACTTTTTCGCACCTAATTTTAAAATTTAAATTAAAAAAAATAATGTTCCGCCATTTTGAAACAAGACGGCGGTTGAAACTGGCCAACGAACTCGATCCAGGCATCAGTATGTCCTATCTACGCACCAAGTTTCATCCGAATCGGTGTATAAATACGCGTGTTATCACGTGACGAAAACCAGATAATTTCAAAATGTGAGCAACACTAGAAATTAAAAGTACTATAACTCAGACATTTTTTTAAGATACAGACGAAACAAAAAATGCTTTGGAATCTTTGAATCAAGGTGAAATGCATAAAAGTAAAATCTTTTTCAATTTCTCACTTTTTTGTACTTAATTATAAATTTTAAATTTAAATTTTTTTTTAAATGGCCGCCATTTTGAAAAAAGATGGCGGATGAAACTGGTTAACGAACTTGGTCCAGGCTTTATTATATACTATGTACACACCAAGTTACATCCAAATCGATTAATAAATACGAGTGTTATCACGTGACAAACATCAGATCGTTTCAAAATGTCAGCCATAAGAAAAATTCAAAGTGCTATAACTCAATCATTTTTTAAGATATAGACAAAGTAAAAAGTGTTCTGGATATGGTGTTTTAAGATATAACACATGAAAGAAAAAAATTTTCAACTTTTAATTTTGTCGCATTTAATTTTAAATTTTTTAAATGGTCGCCATTTTGAAACTAGATGGCGGATGATGCTGGCCAACAAACTCGGTCGAGATATTTGTATGCACTATGTACATACCAAGTTTCATTCAAATCGGTTCATAAATATATTAGTTATAGCATGACAAAATCAGATCGTTTCAAAATGTCAGCCATAAGAAAATTTCAAAGTGCTATAACTCAATCATTTTTTAAGATACGGACAAAGTAAAAAGTGTTCTGGAATTGGTAGTTTAAGATATAACACATAAAATAAAAATATTTTTCAACTTTTAATTTTTTCGCATTTAATTTTAAATTTTAAATTTAATTTTTTTTTTAAATGGCCGCCACTTTGAAACAAGATGGCGGATGATGCTGGCCGAAGATCTCTGTCGAGATATTTTTATGTACTATGTACATACCAATTTTCATTCAAATCGGTTCATAAATACGTTAGTTATAGCACGACAAAAATCAGATTGTTTCAAAATTTCAGCCATAAGAAAAATTCAAAGTGCTATAACTCAATCATTTTTTTAAGATATAGACAAAGTAAAAAGTGTTCTGGAATTGGTGTTTTAAGATCTAACACATAAAATAAAAATATTTTTCAACTTTTACTTTTTTCGCATTTAATTTTAAATTTTAAATTTTTAAAAAAAATTTAAATGGCCGCCATTTTGAAACAAGATGGCGGATGATGCTGGCCAACGAACTCGGTGGAGATATTTGTATGTACTATGTACATACCAAGTTTCATTTAAATCGCTTCATAAATACATTAGTTATCGCATGACAAAATACAGATATATATACATATATATATATATATATATATATATATATATATATATATATGTCAACATTTGAACGGAAGGTGGTTTTGGGGTCTGGGATTCATGATCGGTGAAAATATACCAAAATTTTCTGGAAGTGCTTTCCTCCGGACGACTGCAATAGGTAGCTTTTTACTTTTTGTAATGATAGCAAACTAAAAGTCTACTTTCTTTCAAATTATTATTTAACCGTTTAAAAAAAAGCAAATATCAAACAAATATCAAATATGCTCTTAGTTTTTGAAAAAAAATTAATAAATATTTATATATATTGCTTACTCTAAACAGAGGCTGACATCTCATTTTTTAATCAAAATTTATCAGTAATAACTTCGTTCCACTTATTTTAACCCTTTCCGGCACGGGCAAATTCTGTTACTAAAATGAGAAATTATCGACTGTCACCGGAATTTAAAAACGACTGTTTTAGAAATTAAAAATCTCTTAATTTAAGGTTTTATTCTAAATGTAAATTTTTATTAAAATATTATTGGTGCCATTTGCAAGTTTGGAATTAAAATTAGGTATCCCGGACTGGGCACAGTGCGCCGGAAAGGGTTAAGCATAAAAATATTCTTTTAACATCGAGAGAATTTTGCTCGATATTTTTGTATAAATCTTTTTTTGAATCCCCACCCAACATTTCCTCACAATATATCTTTTCTATGTTTTCTAATAAATCTTGTTTGATGTATCGTCTTTGATCAGTTTAGAAACACTTTTTTTAAATTCGAAGTTATCTTAACTTTAAAATATCAATCACCGTTTCTTAAAGTCTTTCCTTCAAACGACTAGAAAAATTTTTGATGTCATTATCTAAGAATGTGACAAATAACTTTTCAATTTGTATTTGCCGTTCGATGTGTGGGAGATTTATTTGTAATTTATTTTTGGATTGGAAAACATTTTATGAGGATTTATTGAAAATATTATTTGTTGTGAATAAAAGTTAATTTAAGATTTATCCCTAGAGAAGATCTTGTTTATAATGATTTGCAAACGAGTAAATATATATGGCGTAGATAATAAAAGAGAAATTTTCATTAAAAAGTCGGGTGCTGTTTGATAATTGGTAATTAATATCATGTGATTCCATAATAGCACCGTCGCTGTTTTAAGATGTTAAAATTGTGTAATATCTAATATCTTGTGCAATCAGATTCAGCTAATTTAAAGAATTTCAGAAATTAAATTCATAATACATCTAATAAATTTTCAATGCAATTGTAATAAGAACACAACAGTTGTTTGTTCTGTTCTAAGATAATTTATTTTGAAATAAAATAATGCAATTCCATTAAATCTTTTAGAGATCTACGAACTATGGAAAAATTGCGCGGCTTAATAAGTATGTTTTAAATTATGTATCTTTACAAGATTGTCAGTTAAATACATTTTTCTTTGAAGCATGAACTGAATTAAATTTAAATGATTAAAAAACTACAGCGTAATGTCTTAAAATACCGAAATGTTCATTACATGCAACAAAATGCATTTAGTAACTGTCTTACAAAATTAGGGGTTTCAAATTGGTTCCGCAATAAATGTAATTCAGACAACTGAGTTATTAATAACAGTAATTTTCTTTCCTTTACGCAATTTTTTTTATGTAAAAATAACAAAACGTGAATTTTAATGCTATTGTTCTACGGAGAATTTAGAATTAGGGTAGAATGTCGATACTTGAGCATAGGGGATACTTGAGCCACCCCTATTATCTCTACAGTTGGTTAATTTTTCTTTCTAAAATTTTCAATATGGTAACATATTTATAGCTCTGAACATGTAAAAAAGAAATCACAGACCTTGGTACTATTTTGAAAGTATAGTGATTAATAGTTGTTTTTTCCCTATTCGATATTTTATCCCATATTATTTAGGTGCATGTTTTTTTTTTTTTTTTTTTTTTTTTTTCTTTTGTAATCAAAGTTTTCTTAATGAAATTAAAAGTTGCAACTATATACATAAATTTAATAAGTATAATTTCAATTGTATTTTGAATCTAAAATAGTTCTAATAGCTGCATGCTTTATTTAGTAAAATTCTGCTAAACAAAAATAGTGGTAGTGGGGATACTTGAGCCAGTGAGATTGGGGAAACTTGAGCCATAGCTCAACCATCCCCACTAGAAAATTAGACATGGGTGAAACAAACAAAAAATAAAATTGCATTAATAGATTTTTTTCTGGTTAAAAGGGAGAAAAATTTTCATTTTATTTTTTTTTCTTAAAAAAATAACGACCTAAAAATGTTTAAAGGTGTATATTTTTTTAATGAAAATATCCATTTTATTTTTCATTTTGACTAACAAAATAGCCTCTCTAGACAAATGTAAACATAGTTTCAATTTAACTTTTATTAAATTAAAATAACTTTTTAAAACTGTTCTACAGGTTATAATCTCTAATACTTTAATTAGTTAAGTCCAACATATTAAAATATTTATTTTTTAATATAATATATTAAAATATATAATATAATATCAAGTATCCCCATGAGGGGGATACTTGAGCAAATTTGATTTTCAAATTATTAAGCACTTGTCTGACAAATCTTTTTACAGTTTTCTTTATTAGTAACCAATCATCAGCAGAAAATTTTCTTTTCATATCACCACCATCATTGACAGAGTTTTCCTCTAATGGTACTGTCGAACTCATGCTTTTAATTGAATAGCTGTCGGAATCTAAACCACACGTGTCATTCTACTATTTCAAACACTTTTTGGATTTCACAGGAAAATATTTTGTCTTCCCCTTTGGCTCCATGCAGGTAAGTTTCAACTGAGATTTTTGTTGTTTTTCTTGGTTTTTGTGCGCTCTTTTTACCAATTCTTCTTCGATTTTCTTTAAAAAAAAATTACAGCAACAGAGGTTACAATTTCAATATAAAATATTAATTTTAATATAATATATTATAAGTATTAATATAATTATATAATATATTATAATATAATTTTAATATAATATATTAAAATTAATATTTTATACAAACATATATGTATATTTTTGACAAAAATTCATAAAGGGCTAAAAAAGATTACTCAAATGATACACCTGCATTGTCGAAATTAATTGCGTTTATACTTTCTGCAAAACGTACCTATACTAATCGTCACTTGAGGTTCTATCTGTGTTTCTGAAAAAAAAAAGACTTATCGATATAGAAATGATCGATTTGTATCTATGAAGGCATTTCTGGATTAAAATAATATCATAATACAATTGTGATGCCATATTCAAATTATATACAGTCGAACGTCTATAGCGTACTTTGATTTAACGGATTTTCATGCATCACATAAATAAGTATTTTCAGATATAAAGTGCTACTAACTGATCCTTGGTGCAAAGAACCGAAGTTTGTCGCCTTAAAAATTCATCTATGCAGATAATTGTGTATTTCAAAGAAAATCATATTACAAATAAGCATGTATTTTCAAATAAAATATGCTGCTAAATGAGCCTTGGTACAAAGAATCAAAGTTTGTCGTCTGAAGAATTCATGCATGCAAATAATTTTAAATAAAAAAAAAAATTGCTGCGTAAATGCACATTTTAGTTATCCTTAAAACTCAGTATATCAAGTATCGACGGATCTCCGACAATTGTCAAAGAGGCTTCTTTGTCAATTGCATGGTTATTTGGTTCCTTTGGTAGTCGGAGCTTTTTATCAGAATCCGATTGTAGCATTTAAAAAAAAAAAAAGTTTTTTAAGCTTAAAACTTTTTACAACTGATTTTTCACAACGCTTAGAATTATCTTCATGAAACAAATTTTTGTTTGAGCTTATCTATAGCTTTAGTTGTCAAGCATTTTCAAAACTCTGAAACTCTTTTAAATATGAAAACTGCAGGGTGGGTCAATCCTCCCCGCCTCCCCTACATTTTTTGATAATTGCCTTAAGAAACGTTGCTATATTCATGTTGTAAACTCATGAAATGCATTTTGATAAAGCTAAAAAAAGAAAAAAGCATAATATATAATATTTATAATTAAAATTCTATTTACAATAATCAATAATACTTGATATACTTGTTATATTTTAAGGCAAATGAAAATGTACAGTACATCAATATAAAGAAGTGAAAAGAAAATGTGAAAAGAAATCAAAACATTTAAAATTTTAAAATTTTTATTCTATGTTGATGATACATGAGCATACATTTTCAAGTATAAAATGCTATTGGATGAGTTAAGAACCGAAATTGGTCGTTTGAAAATTACATACATGCAGATAATTGCGGGTTTAAAAAAATTATACTGCATGAATGAACAATGAACATTTCAGCTCGTTTTGAAATTCAACAAATCTATAATCAATTTGTCTCTTTACTGATCCCTTTCTCTTTCCTGATCATTCTTGATCATTTATTTCCCTTAGTTTCCTCCCGAGATTTTCGACATAATTGCAGGCTTCAGCTAGTACAAGTAATCCATTCGTTTGATTACTTCGGTGAATTTCGTTTAAATTACCACCTGTTTCACCATGCTGGTCCATTAGAGGTTGCTCAGGATTCTCCTGGGGATCCAAATTCTCATCAATTTCGATGTTGCTATCAGTTTCCAACATGTCTCTTTCTTTATTCTCTCTCTCGAACCTTTTTATCTTGTTTCCTTTTGCCTTGTTAACCTTTTTATCTTTTTTATACCTAAATGGATGAAATGTAATTATTAACATCAGATAAATATACAATTTTTTTTTTTTTTGTTTTATACTTTCATTTTCATGCGTAAATTTGACATTGTCATCATTAATATAATTACTATTGTTAAAATTTGTTTTCTTAAAATTATTATTTTTGTTATAGTAGTAATTTTTTTTTATTATATTTATTTTTAGTTTCTTTTACAGAAAACGTTCCTTTTCTGAATAATATATTATTCTGAAGCTCCTTTTTTGTTGTTTAATGCAATGTTATTCAATCGAGATGAAGGATATATAGCTGTGGGGGAGAGGAGGAGACGAATACACTTCATTATTATTATTCATGTTATTTACAATTCAAATTCAAATACAAATTATATTCAATTTCTAATTTATAATTCTTATTTATAACTATAAATGTTATGCATATTTCATTATTGATGATATGATGATAAGTTACTATTAATAATATTATTTTTTTTAATTATTTTTATAGTTGATGTGAAAAATGTTATTCTAAAAATTATAAAAAATATAATAATCGAAATAATAACCATTATTGTTAAAATTATTATTATTATTATTACTTTCCTAAAAAAATAGATATGTCTTCAATGTCAGCCGATTGTTGCACGATTACTGTTTTTGGAGGATCTTATACGCTGAAATATATGAGTTATAACAAAGCTTTTTTTCCGCAAAAAAATTCTTGTTCAAGTCGCGGAATGTTTTCGAGTATTTATTTTCTAATACATTTAACATTCTCTCTAATAATGACATTTTAGTCGAAGGTGCATTTCTTGTTTTGTAACGTAAAGAAATAAATACTTTGGAACTGAACAAATAAAATTGCTGCGAGTTTGGAGGGGGGGGGGGGGATGATACACTCTATTGTAATTACTCCATAAATAAATGTCAAAAATTAAACCTGTAAGTATTTAATATAATATAGAATGTAATGATAGTATTTTATAATAAAATTTTTATACGGGACTATCTCCACGTTGAAAATGACGAAAACATACATACAAAACATACATATTTTCTGGTTTCTTATGATACAAAATGTCCTATTTATCCCTTTTGTGAAAATAATGAACGCAGTGTCCTCAATGAGAGAACTGACATTGATAAGAATTAACATTCTAACAATAGCTTAAGTATAATTTTTGTAAATTTTGCAAAGAAGTTTTAAAAAAACTTTTACAACAGTTTTCGCAAATAATGTATAGCTCAGTCTGGAAATTAATCATATCTGGTTTGCATTTAGATTTTTTTTTTCTTTTGCATTGGATATTTGATGTATTTGTCTACGTTGCTCTTTTTTTTCTAATACTTTTTCAATTTTGGAGAAGATATTTTTATAAGATCATTTTCAATTTCGAGATCGGTTTTGATTATGACAATAACTTTATAAAAAATAATTGCAACCAAAATCAAAAAAGAAAGAAAAGGCGTGATGATGAGATGCTTCTCAGGTATCCAAAGCAAAGAATTTTTTTTTTTTTTTTTTACAAATATCGAAATGCAAAACAGATGTCAGAAAATAACCTCAAACTAGGAATAGCATTAGTGTGCCTAGGAGAAGAACATTAAGCAATTTTTGGATTTTTATGGACATGTTTTTGGATTCTAAAAGACTTTTTAGATTTTTGGGGGTAATTTTGGATTATTAAAAGCATGTGATTCTTAACCCATTAGTGCCTAGCGTCCCATTTTTGGGACAGTTTTAAAAAATTCAAGTAAGCGCATTTCACACCAGTAAAAAGGAGTATAAATAAATACTTTCTTTCTCGAGTCAAAATCCTCGATAAATTAAGATAAAAGTTACTCTTGCTTTAAAAGTGGTGGGGAAATGAAAAATTTGAATTTCAACGAAGAAAATAATTCAGGCACTAATGGGTTAAAAGCTATTTATCAACTTTCGATCTTCCCGTTTTCGATTTTTAAAGATTTTCAAGGTAACTGTCAGCCTATTTTAAATGCAAAAACAATTTTGTCGATGCAAAAGAGAGAGACAGTTCATTTTTTTTCTGAAATTCAGATACAAAAAGCAGACCAATTCTTTTCATAAGGGGCGTTGTTTTTTTTTTTTTTTTTTTTTTTTTTTTTTTCGCGAGGATTAACCCATTAGTGCCTATCGTCCCTTTTTAGAGACGCTTCAAAAGGTGCATTCAGCACTGTTTTTGACACCGGTAAAAAAGAAAAGCAATAGTTATTTTATTTGAATAATGCATTTTCGTGATTAATGAACTAAATTTAAATCTTCTAAAAATAGTGGTACTAACCAAATAAAATTTATGCAAAAGATGCTGGGCACGAATGGGTTAAGAGGATCACAAAATTATAAACCAAAGAGCAGATGGGCTGTAGCACACACCTGGAACTGCCAGAGGGACACTTTAATATTTATATTAGCTAAAAAAGTCACTTTCAGCTATAACTTCATTTTAAATCTTACTGTTGAAAAAAAAGACACATTTTACGATCCTGGAACATTTTAATATATTTACATTTCTTACGAGGGGGGGGGGGGAACTTAAATAAATAAATAAACGTTTAGTGGTGTCTTGTTTATTTAGTTGTACAGTTATATATTTCAAAGTTTTTTTTCAAATAATTCAATAATTGTCATAACTCGATTAATAATAATTCAATTACGACAAAAATTCAAATTATTTATAAATGTATATGAGACTATTCTTTTGCTGATTTATTGAAAATTTTATCTCTTACAGAATTGTAATTTACGAATTATTATTTTTTTAATGAATCTCAGAGTTTTTGTCTTTTTAAACTTCTAAATTTTAAAATATTAATGTTATTGTTATAAAAATAGCATGATTTCTGTATTATATTGTTACATTTATTATGGAATTAAAGAAATAGATTTATTTTTAAAAAAATCAAATTTAAATAACATTAAGAAAATAGTATTTTTTCGGTTAAATTCATTCTTATTTTAACAAAAAATTGAAAAACAAACATTACTTATTTTACTGCAATTTAAAAAAGTTATAAACTCTTTGCATACCATTTAACCCTTCATGCCACAATGGTACTTTAAAGTACCATTACTATAACTTGTTATAAAAATTATTTTTAAGCATCGATTAGTATTAATTTAGTTTAGAATGCGTTATACATACATTACTTTATTTTGTTCCAAAAGGATTATTGATTGTATATTAAAAAAAATCTTTAAAAGGATAATTTCTTTTGCCTTTACATGTTTTCAGCTTTCTTGACATTAAAAGAATATTGGGGGTAGGAAGTACTTTAATTAGGAAACTTTTCTATGTTTATATAGCAAGAACATAATATTTACATTAAATTTTTTCATATCCTTACTTTACAATATGAAAAGAGAGAGGGGCTTTTAACAAATAAAAGATCTGAGTATATTTTGCGATAGTAGAGTTATAAATTTTGCACAAAATCCCTGTAAATTCAAATTTAATTAAATAGTCCCTCAAAATTGAATAGTTCTAGAAAAAAAATCTTTCAAAATTTATTAAATGAATGTTTAAATCTTCTAATATAGTTTTAAAAATACAAGAAAATGCCATAGAAGATGAAATTTTCGTGAATTTGTATTTTGGGACACAAAGGCTTAAATTTAATTTTTATTTTTATTTATTGTCAAATTTGAGTGCTTATTTGATTCAAAGTATAATTACGGATTTCAAGCGTTTCTTTAACATATATTTACGAAAATTAGAACACGACAAGGCAGACAGAAAATTATTAACATTAAAACATTAGAACATATTGAAATCTGTTAAAATTAAAGGACGGACCTCACGCGTTTCTTTCGCGACTTTCATTTACGAAAGTCAGAACATGAAGTGGAAGAGAGAAAACCTAAAGTCATTAAATATATTGGAATGTGTTAAAAAGTAAAACTTACTTCTCCAACCAGATCCTTTGATCTTCAGGTAAGTATTCTGGAATGAGTATCTCCGCATTATCTTCTTTCCCCAGTTTTTCATGGGGATGTACACGGCATTTGCGATTAGGGTGGGCAAATCTGCTGCCACATCCTAGAAAAAAAAAATCAATATTGATTTCAGTTAAATAATAAACAAAATTAAAACACAAATGTTTAATTTTGCTAAATAGAATAATAACAGGTGTAAACAAAAACAAAATGCAAATCAATATTAAATAAATCCTATATAATATAAGAATAAAACTTTATTTTTTTACGTATTTTTTTTTTTTTTTTTTTTTTTTTTTTTTACAAGATGATTTCTTAAAATATTTGTATGTGCCAATCCTAAAACTTTTTTATATTGCGTACATTTTAATAAGTCCAAATTTGCTAGAACAGTACCAAAATTAAATGACAATCTAATCCCATCTTGAGGTTTCTACAGACAATAAATTCAGCGCATTAAGTTCTTGAAAGACAACTAAAACTAAAATTCATGAAAAGTGCAGCACATTAGCGCCCTCTGTTAATGATGTAGACGAAATTTAATCAGCAACAACTTATGTACACGTCTAAATAAATCTGAAAAATTATAAAAAATTCAGAGTTATTACAACCTCACCAGTGACCAAGAGGTTCTGACCTCTCAACTGGTAGAACGCGAGGTGCTGGGTTTGAACCGAATTGCGGCCGTCGGCCTAACCGTTCGGAGTTTTCGTGGTTTTCTTCGAACCTTACGCAAATACGGGTTAGGTTCCCTTAGAAAGACCCCCCACGAAGGGCACTGCCCCCAGGACCTATATCCCTAGTGTAGATAGTCATAGTTATTACAAAAATCGCAACAATTCTGCATATCAGGGCCATCTGTTTATAATTTTACACCAAAAACTGTTATAAACACATTTATATTAAGGACTAACTGAATCTGAAAAATCTGAAATTTGATGAAATTTGATGAATCTGCCCTTGGTGATCAGTTTTTTTCTTCTTTAAATGTATTGCACGCATTAAATCGAATTGCTTTTATTCATAATTTATTTTAATTCCTCTCTCTCTCTCTTTTTTTTTTTTTTTTTTTTTTTTTTTTTTTTTTTTGTAGCCAAATTAGAAGATTTTGCTAGAGTCAAAAAGATAAACGACATATACGCACCACATTGGCGCTATTGCATCAAAATGGCAATTATATGCCTCATATAGTAACCCAGCTATTGTTGTTTATTTATTATTAAACTTTTTATTTACTTTTATTTTCTTTTTTTAATGATTTAATTTTTTATAAGTATTAACAAAACTTTTTTCATTTATTATTATTTCCTTTTTTAAATAATAGAAAATAATTAAAAATATGTATATTCAACTGATATTTGAAAACGAAGTTTTCGCCAAATTGACGTCAGAAAAAAAATGTGCTCATGTGGTGCGTATATGACATCTGCGCAGAGAAATTAAGAGCTCCGTATTTTTATCTTAGCCTTTTCACAGGCGATTAACCGCCAAATATTGTATGCGTGGCATTCTTTCTGTTGCATTAATTTCATTTAAAATATAATAATATAATCCTTTTTACTTATTTCATTTATAATGTATAACTTTTAGTTGAAACTGAAGCGTTAAAAATTCGTGACTTTTATTCATTTGTTTAAGTAAAAAGAACAGAAAAAAAATTGATATTTTGAAACCCCATAAGTACAGCAAAAGAACAAAACACAAACAAACCTAATTTGACTTGGCCAAAATTCTGCCAAAGGACTTTTACACAATAACCAATAAGATGTGTTTCTTCCGGGTGTTGCCATTAAACAATAAAAAATAATTACGATTTTTGTGCCACGTACGATAGCATTATATATAGATAGTTCTTACGATAGAGTTATTGTGATAATTGTGAATGATGCAGCATAGGAACGTCGATTTATATCAGAGACTAAAGCCTCATTTAGAATCTCCAGAGGGATGAAACCGGATTCACACGAAGTGGAGCTGCTCCGCTATCATTCCTGCTTTAATTTTGTACCCATTTACAAACCCAAGTATAAAGCAGCATTAAATTCCTCCGCGCAAGTTTTCGTGCGCAGGTCTCTGTTAAAGAATATCGTCTGCTTGTTTACTTTTGGCCTCGTAGGGTGCAGTTTCGCTATGACCAACACATAATGTGCAGGAATTGGTACGCGGCCACTTGTTTTAATACCTGTACGATACATTATTATGAAACTGTTTTGGTATGCTGCGATTTGTTTTAATATCTGTATATATGAAACAGTTCTTTGAATTTAAAGTTATACAATCTTCAGTTTTATAATTAATTTTGCAATGATAAGCGCTAATTATGTCATGAAAAATATAGTAACACTGTTTTAAACATGTAACCCATTTAAATTGATTATCGATACTATGAGGTTTATATATTTTTATGCTACCTTCGAAAAATTTTTGCAATTGACTTTAAAATATAAGGATAGCTAAAATAATTAAAAGAGTGGATATGTATACTTTTATAATTTGTATTACAACCATACTCACTTTATGTCTGAAAATGTTAACTTGTACTTTATTTGCAATATTTTATTTTGTATTAGTTTTCCGTAATAATTAATTTGTCTTAGTTTTGTGTAATAGTTTTTTTTTTTCCGAAGACTTTTTTTTCTTTTCATTGATTAAAATACAAACTTGTATTTTCTGAGCTTTGCTTACTACTAATAACATATCGCTATTCTATTTAAATTATAGTGGTATTTTATTTTCATTGAACTATGCTTTATTTCATTCTTTTATAAAATTAGCATAAATTATCGTAATCTTTTATTAGTAGTTTTACAAGCTTTTATATAGCTAATAGTTATGTTCTTTTGACATTAGATGTGATTTTTTGCTAATTTATAAGGAGAGAATAATATACACATTTATTATGTTATTCATCTTAAAATAATAATAAATAAATAAATAAAGAGAAGGATATATTTTTAAATAAATATATTTTTTATAGAATCTCATGATTTGTGTTGCAGCTTCAGGATTGGACTTTCATAAATGTTGTTGCAGTTCATTCATTAATGATAAAAAATATATTAATTCAAAATTGATGCTTTTTTTGCTGGTATTTTTTTTAAATCATTAATTTATCTCTCATTTTCTTGTAGCTGTTTTTTTTTTTTTTTTTTTTTTTTTTTTTTTTTATGGACAAAAGGTCAAAATATATTTTTGTGCATAAAGTAGCTACAGAAGTTCAAGCAAGGTTAATTTGAGTATGACTTATTATTCTATATGAATGGGTTTGTGGTGACATGAATTTATAAATTCATCTTTAAACCAATTCTCCTTTCGATTAAAACAGAGATGAAACTCTAATAAGATATCTAAAAATCTTTGCTGAAAACTTTTCAAAGCAACTGCAAAAATTTTAATATAACATTGAAGCAAAGTAAAGAATTTTTATTGACACCAGAAGCCAGTCTACCTACAGAACCCTACTGAAAAATGAAAGTAATTACTTTCTAGTAAATAATTATAGTTATAATTAATAAATAATTTCTAGAAAGTAAATACTTTCTAATACATTTGAAAAGAGTGTTTATAAAATCAATTTGTCAGTCTGTGCTGCAATTAATGTAAACTCAAATTTCCGTTTATGTTATTGAAATTAACTAAAGCATGTTTGTTAGTGAAAATGAAGTGTGCAGCATTTATAGCGACAATGGGAGAAAAACCTTTTGTGGTAAATTTAAATGATGTTACACTATTTCAAAAATGAAATTTATATCCATTTTAAAAATGCACTAACCATGGTTTCTGCATAGTACGGTGTATAATAAAAATGAGATGGTCTCTGTCTGAGCTCAGTTTTTATTCAAGTCCTCGAATAGGTATAATATTACAAATTTATAAATTTTTTTAAAGGAATTTTCAGGGACATGAAAATCGCGAAACATTGTCTTGAAAGAGTATTTAGAATTAATACTTATTTCTATGTAAGAACAAATATTTTAGCAATAATATATTCATAAAACACCAGTATTCAGTTAAATATAATAAAAACTTTAAAACTCCGAAAGTTTCAAAAAGTGTTAAAAACGTGATTTTTATTGTATTTAAAAGAAATATTTTAACGAAAAACTTTTTAAAATGTTACTAACACTTTTATGCAATGTACTTTTAGCATGAGATTCTGATGGCACAAAATTTTTTGGTCTTTCAAATCATCAGACTTCGATTTAAAAAAAAAAAAAGCGCTGAATACTGATGTCAAAACATGTATCATTAATTTACACAATCACTATAAAAATTCAATTAATGGCTATGTGAAAAAAAATGATTTGAAGCATATTTTATAATGTTGCACTATTTCAAACATAATGACATAGATATATATTATTGAGAATTATTACAAGATGCTTACTGTAGAATATGATATGCATAATGGTTATCATTCATTTACAGAGCGACAAAAAATTTTGATTGTAGTATGATGGTCGTACTGTATAATATAAATTAGTTTAATATAAATTATACATATTTATTTAATATATTAAATTAAATTATGTACATTTAAAAATATATATTAATTAATATTAATTATAGATATTTAAATAATAATATTACTTAATATGGATCATTCACATTAAAATATGAATATTATCTATGTATATTTAAATATTAATATTAATAATGTATATTTAAAATCCTTATCAATTATATATTTAAATACTAATAATAATATAGGGAAAGGGAAAAATAATTATGCTAACCTTCCACTACTTTATAATTACAAATGAATGGGTAATTAGTAAAAAGAATAGTAAATTAATTGCAATTTTTATATATGAAGATAAGATTTTAAAAAAATGATAATTTAAGTAGGAAATTAGTAGAATTTACTAATATTTTTCAACAGTAATATAAAATTGTATTTAGTGTAAGTTTAGGATACATTGTATTTTAATAAATGTTCATGTAATTATTTGCTTGAGTAACTTTTAAAAGTATCTTAATTATTGAAAATTTATTTGAAATAAAATTTTATGCAATAAAAATTATTACATTTTATTCATGTTAATTTTAATTTAATTTTGTTTATTTAATTGTAAGTATAATTTAGTTTAATTATCTAATTATCAATTGTATAATAATACAAAGCAACTGATCTTTACATGTTTATAACTATTCTTTATTAACTAATTCAAAAAAGATCATTAAGAAACTCCACAAGAGAGAAAATAGCAAAAAGTGCACAATTTAAAACCTAACAATTAAAAAAATTGGTTTTAACCAACATACTATACAAGGTTTATCTTTCTACAAAGCCCATTGGAAAAAATTTGCCAGTTCTCCTAAACAGATTAGCGCCCGAGAAACGGACACTTGCTTTGTACACCCGAAAGGAATCATGGGTACATGCTGGATTAGTGCCCTAGGAGATAGCAGGGGTGAAAAATGCCCTAGGTTGAAACCGGATCTGCACATTCTAAACAGGTCAGAAATACAATGATGGAATCGATGTGAATTGAATGTGGATTCGAGGGGATATTCTAAATGACCCTTAAGAGAATTTAAAGTTTTATCAAATTCTGTGCATTAATTCTTGAGATAGAGCGCTCACAAAATGTCTGACCGACAGATGACAGACAGGCTCAGAGGTAGAAATTTTGTATAAACATGTTTTTCGGTATTTCTGAAACTCAAAACATGTGAATCTGTTGAAAATTGGAATTCGAAAATTTTTGTGAGTCCAATATTTTCTTTTCGTAAAGGTAAAAGAATGTAATAATATAAATTGCAATTTTCGTTTTGTTCGCTCTCATTTCACTCAATAATCTGAATACATTTAACCTTTGCATTGGCAAAACACTTACATTGGTAAAATTTTAAAATGAATCAATGATACTGGAATTTATCAACAAATTTATTTTGAAATAAGAAGGATCTATATTTTACATAAGTAATAAATGGAAAATTTCTGTACCAAAATTCTGGTGCAATAGTGGCATTTGCTTATTAAAATTAAGTGGTTTCATAAACACACCAGCGCTCTATAAATATTTAACAAGTAACAGGGCATGTAAAAACAAAAATATTATATTGGGTATATGTGCGATGGCAGTGACCACATATATTTAAGAATTAAAAATAACTTTCTTTTTAATGTTAGCATAAGATCACGCAGATGCGTAGTTTGAATGTTCAACTTATGATAAAAGTAAAATTCATTTTTCAAAGGGCTTTTTTGGAAGAAGACATTTTCAAAATACAGTGTTAAAAGCATCGTTTAAAAAAACTTCTTGAATGAACGCGAAAAGGTCAACCAGGAAATAACAGGAGCATCCCTCTGTTGTCAGAGATTTTTCTGTTTTTTGAAGAAAAATCTCAAAATTTTTGCGGAAAAAAATTCCAATTTTTGTTCTCAATTTTTTTGCAAAAAAAAAAAAAAAAGAAAAAGAAAAAGAAGGAAAACGAAAGAAAGAAAGAAAAAAGGGAAAGAAGAAAGCTTTGTGTAAAAATTCAATATTTAATTCGAAAAAATTGCATTCAGTAAATTTACCGGAATATTTCTTAAATTGATGAAATGGCAACTTTAAGTCAGAGGATTGTTTGTAATTTTTAGATGAAATTCGTTTATTTTTTGTATTTTTGAGAAGCGTCTATGAAAAGTTTCGCGTTAAATTAAAGTTACAACTGAGAAAATAAAAAGTGGGGAAGAAACCCTTAATTTAATATTTTTTCTTCATCAGAGATTCGAGTTTTCTTTTAGACGACTAAATTTAGATCTAATCGCACCCGTTACCTTTTAAACGTAAATAAATTCTTATAAACAACGCATAATTTACAATTAATTTTAGCGTAAAATCTGTATCGAAAAGCCACGCATTGATATTTAACTCCAAATGACTTGGTATTGATACAGTTATACAGTTGCTTTTATCAATGAGTAAATAACAAGTTGGAAATTGCACGTGAATCGTAGCAAATGAGGTGCGTTCGTACGATAACGAAGTTTTAAAATAATCAGATCTTGCTGATATAGTAGAGCGTACTTTGGATACAGTATAGTGGTTGAAATCTTTGTGTTCCTGTAAATACGCAGGGAGTAAATTTTATTACACCTCAGCAACGTATATCTTATTACTAAAATGTGAAGTAGTTTAATATAATTAAAGCCCACCCCAAACAGTGTTTCCACGTATAACATTATTTAGTGGAATATATTTGTGTGGCCCTGTAATTTAATAATAAATATTCTTTGCATCACAGATTGTGCAGAATGTATATTTTAGTACATGCTTCATAGATTCATGTCAATTCTATTATGTTCAAATGAGTGTAACACCATTAAAATGCATTTGAAACTTTTTTCCCCATTGATCGTAATGTAGCGGAATACTTTTAATTGTCCCTGTAATTGATCTATGCATCCGATTTTCATAACATTTGAAATGACTCGACAAAATTATGTAATAAATATGCGTTTTAAATTTCAAACGATTAAAATGCATTTGAAACTTTTTTCCCCATTGACCATAATGTAACGAAATGCTTTTGATTGTCCCTGTAATTGATCTATCCACCCGATTTTCATAAAATTTGAAATGACTCGACAAAATTATGTAATAATAATGTATTTTAAATTTCAAACGATTCGGTTGGGTAGTTTTTGCGTTGTTATATGCGGACGGACTGAGCGACAACAATAGGTGCGACGTATTTACATAATTACGAACGCACCTAAAAATGACTATTAACAAAGCTTACTACAAACAAATCCTATTAAAATTTTAAAGATAGGTCCTTACCTTCAGCCATACAAAAGTACGGCTTCTCTTTCGTGTGAACCAAGTAATGGGTTCGAAGCTGTCCACTTTGAATAAATTGTCTGTCACATCCAGGGTAAGTACATACGAATTTTCTTTCGCCTAAAATAAAATAAAATACATAATTTGAGAAGAGACGAAAAAGTAATTCGTCAAGCATAGATTGTGAATCATTTTCCTACACATTCAGAATAATGTAACAAATCTGTCTGTTTAGAAATTTAAAATAATACGCCTCATTTCTTTATATGGAAATGTATAACACATTTGTTTTGTTTGTTTGTTTGTATGCATGTCGGCCAATCATCTACGCTGTGGGATATAGGCCCTAAGGGGTGGGGTGCCCTCCGTGGGGGTCTTTCTGAGGGAACCTAACCCGTATTTACGCAAGGTTCGAAGAAAACACGGAAAACTCCGAACGGTTAGGCCGACGGTCGCGATTGGGTTCGAACCCAGCACCTACCGTCTACCAGTTTGAGGTCAGAATATAACACATTTGAAAACTCAATTTTAGCCTTTTCCATCTAAAATCCTAAAATTTTCCAAAATTTTTAGCAGCCCTTCATATGTATCTGTTAAGTACATGTATTGTGAAATTAAGTTTACTTTAGAAATACATACACATTAGTTGAAAATTCACTTCCAGAAATTACTCTAATAAGAAAAATAGAACGTGAAAAATTAAATGTAAAAACATTATCTAACAGTTTTCTACCAAGCATAAAAAAAGTAATTGAAATTATACTTTTATTTTCTTTCCTGTTACTATATTTTTAAAAAAATTAGTAATAAAATTTATATTTTCAAAAACCTCCAAAACTATTCAAAGATTTAACTTATCAGAAAGATCCAAGATCGAAAGCTTATAGCAAATCGGATAATTCTGCATAAAAACCCATTTATCTAATTTAAGGGAAGGTAATTTTCCGTACTCCCTTTATACCTGAAAAAAGAACCCGACAACTAATCAGGGAAACATCTTATCTCTATGAACTATATGATATTTTTTCAAAGTAACTCAGGGAAGCACCTTATCAGAATAAAACTAATCCAAAATTTGTAGAAAATCGGTAAATTCTGCGTGAAAAATACATTAACCAAAATTAAGTTGGGTATCCCCCATCCCCTCCCATTATATTCATCCAATGAATTTCCAAAACAAATCAGGGAAACACCTTATCAGACTTAACGTCTTAACCTAAAATATGGTTGTTTACCCACCATTCCCCCCTTTATACTTATCCAATGAAAATTCAAAAATCCCTGTCGGCTTGGCCTATAGGCGGAGGTAGATTTCGAAGAGTGCTCATTTCAGCAATAAGAAATAACATATAATTAGAGATAAATCCAGTTTAACAATTTTCTTTGGCCGCTTTTGAAAATTTTTTAATAGATTTTTATGTAAGAACTGCTTTTTATCAAAATCATCTTAAGCGAAATTCGGCTCAAATGCCCATTTTTACAACATACTTTGAAATATATTCTGACTTTATTATAAAAAATCGACCAATACGCAAATTATATTGTTCTTAAATAACAAAAAACTGTCAATTGAATGCTTTTGAGAGCAAAATCGAATTTAACAAGTTGGAAATTGCACGTGAACGTAGCAAATGAGGTGCGTTCGTACGATAACGAAGTTTTAAAAATATTCAGATCTTGCTGATATAGTAGAGCGTACTCCGGTTACAGTATAGTAGTCGAAATCTTTACGTTTCTGTAAATATGCAGGAAGTAATTTTTATTACACCTCAGCAAAGTATATCTTATTCATAAAATGTGAAATAGTTTATATTTCGTAGTCAAATGAATAATAGTCAATTGAATATAATTAAAACACGTACCAAACCATGTTTCCCCGTATAGCATTATATAGTGGAATACTTTTGTGTGGCCCTGTAATTTAATAATAAAAATTCTTTGCATCACAGATTGTACAGAATGCATATTTTAGTATATATTTCATAGATTCATGCCAATTCTATTATGTTCGAATGAGTGTAACATCATTAAAATGCATTTGAAACTTTTCCCCCATTGACCGTGTAATGTAACGGAATCCTTTTGATTGTCCCTGTAATTGATCTATGCATCCGATTTTCATAACATTTGAAATGACTCGACAAAATTACGCAATAATTATATGTTTAAATTTCAAACGATTAAAATGCACTTAAAACTTTTTTCCCTATTGACCGTAATGTAACGGAATCCTTTTGAATGTCCCTGTAATTGATCTATCCATCCGATTTTCATAAAATTTGAAATGACTCGACAAAATTACGCAATAATTATATGTTTTAAATTTCAAACGATTAAAATGCATTTAAAACTTTTTCCCTATTGACCATAATGTAACAGAATCCTTTTAAATGTCCCTGTAATTGATCTATCCATCCGATTTTCATAAAATTTGAAATGACTCGACAAAATTATGTTATAATTAGGGATGCAACGGATGTCAATTTGGCCGGATACCGGATATCCGGCTGCAATTTAAACTGGATATCCGGCTATCCGGCCGCAGTATGTTTACTTTTCTACCCCTTCCTCCTAACTTAGATTAGACATTTTTTAAAGTTATTACTTTTAGTTAAGCAATTAAAAACTTATTATTTTAATTTCTTATTTTATAGAAAACATAAATATTGAATTTTTAAAAATAATTAAATTCATTATCATTAATTATTTAATTAGTACTATTTTAATTAAATAGTTATAAATAACGATAATAATAGTAAAATAACAGAAAAGAAAATGTAAATCTTATAGGATAGATGTAACAGTAATGGACACTCTTGAATTTTCCCTTTTTATCAAAATTAGTGAAAAAATGTCTTTCTCCACCAGCAAGTAGCATTTATAGCGAAAGACTGTTTTCAGAAGCAGGCATCATTTATGAGACCAGGGATAATAGACTGTTACCCAAAAATGCAGAACAATTGCTGTTTTTACACCACAACTTGCCAATCATTAAAAACAGCAAAAAAGATACCCAATGAATATTTTTTTTTGTTATATATCCTTTAAATATGTGTGTACACTGTAAAAAAAATTTCAAGAGGTTACTAAAAATTTCTTAGTAAATTTGTATTCCACAGAATTTTTTAGTAACCATTACAAACTTTTTTTTTGCAAGTGAAACAAATATTTCTTTTGTAAACTGAACAAAAATTTTTTTTGTATAACTAACTTAAAACTTTTTAGTATGAGCCACCAAGCAAATTTTAGTAATAGCTCCAAAATTATTTTTAGTAACCATTAAGTTTGCCCGAAGGGCAGGAGCTTCCTCCGAGCTTCATCCAGTGGTTAAAAAGACAGACTTCTAAAACGGAAGATTTTCGGTAAAGCCGCAATAATGGCAGCACCAAACTAAAACGGAAGATTTTCGGCAAAGCCGCAATAGATGGCAGCACCAAACATTGCTACCTACTCCATTTTGACATGTTTCTAAAGGAGAGAAAAAGTTCAGAGATCATTACCCACGGTAACTGCTACGACAGGATTTTCATAATCCCTTTATTTACATTCGGTGCATATTTGGCGGCGGCCAGAATCGAACCCAGGTACTTTCAGCCTGGAGTTCGGTGCTATGACCACTATGCTGTCACGGCCACACCAAATGAGTTTTAATAATAGCTATTAAAAATGTAAAACTATTAACTCTATTCGTTGCTAGCTTTTTTCTAGTAATTCTTACAGATTCCTTGTAACCGAGTAAGATTACTAAAAAATTTTTAGTAATTACAAGAATTACTAATTTATTTTTAGTAGATCGACCCTTTTTTTTTACAGTGTAGTGTAACTTAAGAAATTATAAAATATTTTAAAAAAATTATAATTCAATCTTCTTTGCAGTCATTCATTAGTCTAGTCTTTCTATCTATAGCCAGAGGTCGATACAGTTTTTTTTTTTTTTTCTTGGGACCCATATTGTGAAAAATAGTAGTTATTTTTGTGAAATTTCTTATTGTTTTAAAAAATAACATGTTGTCATGAAAAATGAAATACAGTTTCTGAAATTCGAACCAAATGTTTATAACTTCTTTAAATCCTACAGCTAAAGTTTTCCTTTCAAGTGAGCTTATTTTGTTTAATTATTAAACATTTTAATAAAAATAATCAATAAAGTGTATGTTTTTATGGAATGGAATTTTGTGAAGGGGTTCTAAATACGCTCCAAATTTTCCCTGGATAGCTGTTAAAAAATGCTATTGAAGCAAAATGTTTGAAATAAATATTTTTAAAAATTAAATTTAGTTTAAAAAATAAAATAAAATACATTTTTTAAATAATATCATTAGTTATTCATTTATTAAAACCATGTCTTTCATCATTTGGAACGTTTCTTTCAAGCCGGATATTCGGCCGGATAATTATAATATCCGGCAACTGCCAAATATCCTGTATGTTGGCCGGATATACCGGATAGGCCGGATACCGGATGTTCACCGGATATCCGTTGCATCACTAGTTATAATTATGTATTTTAAATTTCAAACGATTCGGTTGGGTAGTTTTTGCGTTGTTATATGCGGACAGACGGACAGACAGACAGACGGACGGACTGAGCGACAACAATAGGTGCTACGTATTTACATAATTACGAACGCACCTATTCGACAGCTTTACAAATATATATATTTAACCTTTATCAAAAAAATAACCAATACGGCATATTACGCAGTTCCTAAATAATACATAATTGTCATTGGAATGCGTTTGAAAGCAAAATTGAATTTAAAAATCAGTTATAAAATAACCAATTTGTTATTTTAATACATCTTCAATTCTTAAATCATGATCACTTTTGGAAATTTTGTGCGAAATGCCTACTTTAACAGCTTTTAAAAAATATATATTTATCCTTTATCAAAAAATCGACGAATTCTCAAATTATATAGTTCCTAAATAGTAAAAAACTGTCAATTGAATGCGTTTGAGAGCAAAATTGAATTTAAAAATTAGTCATAAAATAACCAATTTGTTATTTGAATACATCCTCAATTATTTAAGCATGATAGCTTTGGGAAATTTTGTGCGAAGTGCCCATTTTGGCAGCTTTTTTAAAAATATATTCTACCTTTATCAAAAAACTGGCAAATCCATCACATTATATAGTTTCTATATAAGAGGACCTGTAAAATGGATGCGTTTGAGAACAAAAATGGATTTAAAAATGAGTTAGAAAAAATGCAATTTGTTATATTTCCTCAATTTTTTCAATCACCATCACTTTGGGAAATTCTGTTCAAAATACCATTTTTGGCAGTCTTTTTTGAAAAATATTCTGATTTTATCATAAAACTGGCTAATACGTCACATTATACAGTTCCTAAATAGGAGGATCTGCTATTTTGATGCGTTTAAAATCAAAAGTGAATTTAAAAATGATTCAGAATATAAGCAGTTTGGATTTGAGTTTTTTTTCTCCAAGTCCTATTCTTGTTTAATTTATTTTTGCTATAAGAATGGGTCCTATGAAAAACTTGTTAGTATAAAAGTCGAAGATATTATTAAGAAGATGTAAAATAAATTTAGATTTGATTGCTTAAGAATTGAGTAAGTTATGGATTTTTTTCATTTTCCAACCCCCTTTTTCTTTTCGTTTTTAATTTTTTTCATCGGTAAAAGTTGTTCCAATCAAATATTTGTAAGTAGAAAAGTTTTAGATAATTTTGAGAACATTTATAAAAAATTTAGTTGGATTTGATATCGAATAAATTGACGAAGTTATGATTTTTTTTCTCCCAAAAACCCTGTTTTTTTCGCCCCTTGAGCCCATTTTTAACTTTATCAAAAATCTGTCATGCATAAACTTTTGGCCCATTCTTTAGAAGTAATATAAACTTTAAACTGATTCGATATCTATTTTAATTAAGAAGTTATCGCGTTTTTTCTGTTTTCACAAAATCCTCCTAACTTCCACTCCCTTTGTACGATTTTACCCATTAACGAACTCAATCGAGATTTTATGCCCTTGATTTTATGTAAAAGTTTGAAGAAGATCTGAGCATAATTATGGAAGTTATCGTGTCCAGAAGAAAGTGATATACACCGATAGATAGATAGATATATAGATAGATATAAACTTTATTACGGATGGTAGTTTTGGGATCTAGGAGTCATGATCGGTGTAGATCTGCAAAAATTTTTCAGAAATTTCAACATGGGAGAGAATGCAATAGGTAGTATTTCATACGAAATCTACCTAATTATATTCTAAGAGACCCTTAATCAGAATGATCCCATATCTGAAATTTGGATGAAATCTGATAATTCTGCATGAAAAACCATAGGCGGGAGTTTATCCCCCGACCCTTCTTATACTCCTCCAATGGGTTCTCAAAACTTATCATGGAAAAGCCTTCTGAGAATTATGCTATAACCAAAATATTCATAAAATTTGATAATTTTGCATTAAAAACCTTTTTATATATATTAAGGGGAGGGGCATTAGCTCCCTTCCCCCTTTTCTTATACTTATCAAATTAACTCCCAAAACTAATTAGAAAAGCGCCTTATCAGAATAAAACTATATCCAAAATTTCAATTAAATCGGATACTTTTATCATGAGTTATCACGTTAGATACATACATACAGAATAGACGGGCACATAAACTCTCAGGCTTTGAGAGCCTGTGAGCTAAAAATTAAAAGTTATGTTTTTTTTTTTTTTTTTTAAGATTGCATTTCTACTAAGCGTAAATTTAACCGATTAAAATTATGCTTTTGTTGCCCTTCCAGTTATAATATCTTAATAAAGAAAGATTATATAATTTTTAAATAAAATCTCAGAAGTTCGCGTTTTCGATCAAGCGTAAAATGAAGCAGTTGAATTATGCTTTTATTATTTTTCCTGTAATACCATAAATTGATAAAGAAAGATTATAATTTTTTAAAATAAATTTTTTTTAAGTTCTCGTTTTCTATGAAGCGTAAAATAAAGTAGTTGAAATTATGCTTTTATTGTATCTACTGTTACTACATCTTAATAAAGAAAGAGGTCAAAAATTACCATTTTTTTACAATAAATTTAATAGCTCATGTTTTCCATGATGCGAAAATTAAAGTAGTTAAAATTATTCTTTGCTGTCTTTTTTATTGCCATACCTTAATTTTAAAAAATGATTTTAAAAATATATAGTTTTTTTTACATATAAATTCAGTAGTTTGCATAAAATAAAGCAGTTGAAACTATGTTTTTATTGTGTATAATGTTACTATACTGTTAGGGCTTCACCACAGTCTTGTTATCGCGTCTCCATGGCGCATTCTTTTGTAACGGCTTCACCATAACCTCGGATGCCGTGCGTCTCCTTGGCGCATTCTACTGCACTTTAGGTTTGCCGTTTTGGCAACATTAGAATATCGTTTTGTTATTGTTTTGGTTTTCGGCGTTCTTAGCGGACCTATCGTGTATTTCGCTAGATCTGTATTCTTTATTCGAAATGTAAATAATGTGTAAATTTGTATATAAAGAATTTTTAAGTAATTAGTAGTATTAATTGAACCAGCGACCTAATGAGTATTAAATATACTCGTAACATTCGACAGTTCGTTACACATTATTGGTCCGCTCGCCGGTAGGACTTTCGTTTTTAATTCGAACTTGTTCTCCTTGTTCTATTTGAACTAAAATGGCTTCGTTAATTAGTTTGAATAGGACTAGAGGCTCTTTAAAAGCCCAGTTAACAAGATTAGAAAATTCTGTAATTGAAAAAACTGATGAACTGTCTAGAATTCAAATTGAAACAAAAATCAAGAATCTTCAAAAACTGTCTACAAATATCGATGTACTTCGTCGTGATTACAGCACCAGAAGATCATGATTTAACAGAAATTGAAGCTTCATTCGTCGAAATGGAAGAACGAGTAGAACAGCTAGAGGTAAGTTTCAATCAATTATTATATTCTAATAAAAAAGAAACAAAAAATTCGGAATTAAGGATAAGTAACAGTAAAATTAAATTACCTGACATACCACTTCCGCTATTTAGTGGGAAATATGAAGACTGGAACATGTTTAAAATAGAGTTTAATAATATTGTTACGAATAATGAAGAATTGACTGATGTTCAAAAATTACATTATTTGCATTCCGCTCTAAGAAATGAGGCTAAATTATTAGAAACTCCAGATGATACATTTGATTCGTTATTTAAAGCGTTAGAAAATAGATTTGAGAATAAAAGAATTGTGGTTAGTATACATTTAAAGGCTGTGTTAGATTTTGAAAAAATTACACATGAATCATCTAAAGAATTAAGGCGTTTATTAGATGTTATAAACAAAAACATCAGGGCTCTAAATAATTTAGGATTTGAGAGAAATAACCTCTCTGACATTTTGTTTACAACTATAATTTTAGAAAAATTAGATAAGGAAACAAGAAAACAATTTGAATTGTCAATAAACACATCTGAAGTTCCTAGTTTTGACAGTTTAATGGATTTTTTAGAAAAAAGAAGCCAATCTCTCGAAAGCATAAATAGAAGTAATTTAGCTAGATCAAAAATTTCTAGTGAAATAAAATCAAAATCTCTTTTAGTAAATACAAGTTCTGAAAAAAAGTGTATCATTTGTGATTCATTTCATCCCCTATATAAATGTAACAAATTCTTAAACATGAATTTTGGTGAAAGATTTTCTATCGTTAAAAAAAATAAACTTTGTCTCATATGCTTTAACAAATCACATTTAGCAGCTAACTGTGTTTCGAAACATTTATGTAAACATTGCAAATCCCCTCACAACACTTTGTTACATAGAAATAAAGAAATAGGTCCCAGTAATGAAACTCATTTCCAAAAACCAGGTGTTGATCAGACAGTACGTCGCCCAGAATCAAGTCCGATGCCTTCAGTCTCACAAAATCTTTCTAATTGCTTATTCGCTTCAAATAAATCTGTTATCTTGTCAACTGCAGTTATTGACATAAAAACAAATAAAGGAAATTTTATCCAGGCAAGAACTCTCTTAGATTCTTGTAGCCAAATAAATTGTGTGTCGCTTGAATTTGCAAAGAAATTGGGTATAAAGAAATCAAAGGTTTTTGCTCCAATATCGGGTTTGAATAACACAACCACAACATTAAATTATAAAATTAAAACTGTGATTTCAAATAAAAATAGATTTCACAAGGGAACTGGAATTTCTTGTAGTGCCAAAAATTACAGAAATACACCACTTACACCTATTCGTATAGAAATTGCTGATATTCCTACAAATATCTCGTTAGCAGATGCTGAATTTTATATCCCTGGGAAGATAGACCTGTTGGTCGGCGCGCAATGTTTCTTCGATTTATTAAAATCTGGTAAAATTCGCAGCTCATCTCAAAACTTGTTATTTCAAGAAACAGTGTTCGGATATGTTGCTAGCGGTGTCGTGAATAATTCCTCAGATGATTCTCAATATTGTGGTTTATTAACCAATGAAAAAATAGACGAATCCTTAAGAAAATTTTGGGAAATCGAAAATATTAATGATTCTAGTTCTCCACTTAGTAATGAAGAGAAATTTTGCGAAAATCATTTTGAAGTGACTCATTATCGAACTTCTAATGGTCAGTATGTTGTTAGCATGCCTATGGAGGATGCTACACTCTTAGGAGAATCCAAAAAACTAGCCGAAAAAAGGCTCAATCAAGTTTGGCACCGATTAGATAGGGATTCGAACTTACAACCTCTCAATTCGGAATTTATGGAAGAATACAAAGACTTAAATCATATGGAATTAGTCGAAGAATCAAAACCCGTAAAGAACCTTTATTATATACCACATCATGGGGTCTACAGGCCAGAAAAAAGTACAACACGCTTGCGAGTCGTTTTTAACGCTTCAACGCCAACGACATCATGTTTGTCATTGAATGACATTCTTTTAAAAGGAAAAATTCCTCAACAAGAATTATTCTTAATTATGATACGTTTCCGAAAACATCGATATTCATTCACAGCGGATGTAGAAAAAATGTATAGAATGGTATTCATTGACCCATCCCAACGAGACTTCCTTAGAATCTTGTGGAAGGACAATATTAACACGCCTGTAAAAACTTACAAACTTAATACAGTTACTTATGGGACATCTAATGCTCCTTATTTAGCAACTCGTGCTCTTAAACAATTAGCTCTTGAGGAGCAACCAAACTTACCTCTAGCATCGTCAGTCGTTTTAAAAGATTTTTATGTAGACGACCTTCTTTCGGGGGAATCGACTCTCGAAAAGGCGAAAATTTTAAAGTCCCAATTGATTGAACTTTTGAAGCATGGAAATATGAAATTGCACAAATGGTGTGCAAACCACCGAGAATTACTTGAACCTAATACTATGGCTGCCACCGAATATAATTTCGATGATCAAACAGATTGTAGTTCAGTAAAAACTTTGGGTGTTCTCTGGGAACCTTTAAGTGACTGTTTTCTGTATAAATTTAAGATTCATAACAATAAGGAATTTTATAGTAAACGAGATGTTCTCTCTTTGATTTCAAAAATCTTCGATCCACTCGGATTAATTGGCCCTGTAGTAACAAGGGCTAAGATCTTCATGCAGAAAACGTGGCTAGCTAAGATAGATTGGAATGAGCCACTACCAGATTCCATAGCAAAAGAATGGAGTGATTTTGTTTCCACTCTTGCAGAATTAGAAAATTTAAAAATTCCTAGATTTATTTTTCGTGAAGAGCGCATAGTCGTACATGGCTTCGCAGATGCCTCTTCTTTGGCATATGGAGCCGCCATATACATCCAGTATATACCAACTGAAGGTTCTCCTGATGCACATTTACTTTGTAGCAAGTCTAGAGTATCCCCCATAAAAACAGTGACAATCCCTCGTCTTGAACTGTGCTCATGTCTTCTCTTAGCAAAATTAATGCATAAAGTTGTACCGTCACTTGACATTCCAATAGAAAATGTTCTTCTCTGGAGTGACTCCACAATATTACTGGCATGGATTAGAAAATTTCCCCACCAATTGAAAACATTTGTGAGTAATAGAGTGGCTGCTATACAAGACCTCACGGACTCTTATCAGTGGCAACACGTATCATCGGAAAATAATCCTGCTGACGTCCTATCTCGAGGTCTAGATGCTAAAGAACTGACCAACTGCAATTTTTGGTTTAGTGGACCAAATTTTCTTCGGGACAGAATTAAATATGCAGAAGATTGACCAGTAAAACTGGAAAACAACACTGACTATGAATCCGAATTTAGAACAAAAAATAACAGTAACTTTTCACTTAGAACTGAAATTTGTTTTTATAATTGTTTATTCTCCTTAACTAATAATTTTTTGAAATTAATTCGTATTACTAGTTATATTTTTAGATTTCTAAATAATTGTCGAAAGGGTAAGGAAAAAAACTGTGGTGCCTTATCTGCAAGTGAATTGAAAGTTGGAGAAATTTTCCTGATTAAACAGGTACAGTATTCAGCCTTCTCTGAAGAGCTTAAGCATCTGAAAAACCAGAGGAGCATTTCAGGTAACAGCAAATTAAAATTTCTAAATCCTTATATAGATTCCGATAATTTAATTAGAGTTGGAGGTCATTTAGACAATTCCAGTCTGACCTATGAGAGGAAACACTCTATAGTGTTACCACATGATCATAAAATAAGTGAAATGATTTTTGAATATTTTCATTCCAAATTTTTCCATTTAGGGCCACAATCATTGTTACATCATGTCCGGCAAAAATATTGGGTAATAAATGGACGATCTTTGGCTCGTAAAATAGTTCACAAATGTGTAACGTGTTTTAAAAACAAACCAATAGGGGCAAATCAAATTATGGGAAATTTGCCAGCCGAACGAGTAAATCCTAGCCCGCCATTTAAAAAATGTTCTGTTGACTTTTGTGGACCCTTTATGATTAAGTATAAAAATCAGAGAAAGGGGATATATAATAAAATTTACGTCGCGATTTTTGTTTGTCTTGCCACAAAGGCAATCCATTTAGATATAGTAACAGATTTAAAATCTGAATCATTTATTGCCACACTGAAACGATTTTTCGCTAGAAGAGGTAAAAGCTCAACCATAATGTCGGATAATGGGACAACTTTTGTGGGTACAAATAAGGAATTAAAGAAATTACACGCCCTTGTATGCAAACCAGATGAAGCTTTGTCAAATTTTTTGGCTTCCGAGGCTGTCGATTGGAAATTCATCCCTCCTCGTGCACCCAATTTTGGTGGATTATGGGAGGCTGGGGTGAAATCCTTTAAACATCATCTCAAAAGAACTTTGGGCAATTCTCGAGTCACGCTCGAAGAATTTTGGACATTAATCACCGAAATCGAAGGGGTTCTAAATTATCGTCCCTTAGTACCTTTGTCATCAGATCCAAATGAAATTGAAGTCTTGACCCCTGCCCATTTTTTGGTAGGTCGACCCATAACTTCAATTCCTGAACCGAATTTGACAAAAATTAATGATAATAAATTATCACATTGGCAAAAATTAACAAAAATGCCCCAAATTTTGTGGAAAAAATGGAACACTGAATATTTAGTTAATTTACAGCAACGGAATAGGTGGTATATTGAGAAGGACAACCTAAAGGAAGGGTGTATGGTTATATGGATCTGATAAAAAAGTCAGAGTTTTAGATATAAAAACATCAACACGTATAGTTACGAGGTGTGTCTCTAAAGTTTGTCCACTTCCTTTAGAGAATTGATGAATTCTGTTATTTTGAAGGGTTTAAATAATTATATTATAGTTACCATTATTGTATTTGTATTGAACTGTTTATTATGTACAGCAATTTCATTTGAGATTTAAAATATTTTAATTTTTAGCTTCATAATTTGTGTAGCTTAATTTTATAACATAAGTGTAAACTTACGTGTCTTCGTCTCTATATATTCTTGATTAACTATTATTAACTTGTTAAATTTATTAGATTGTTACATTTATTGAGTGTTAATTTGATAACTATCTTGCATACTATTCAAGTGTAATTATTGTTGTATTATAACTTATCTATTTCGCATTTTGGTAAACTTATATTAAGTAATAATATTGAAGAAGTACATTGTATTTTATCGAAAATACTGTATTATTGATTGTAGAATTGAAATTTCTATTATTTGCAATTGTTTATTGTTACATTTAGTATTATTGTTGAATGTTGGCACATATCAACGGGGGCCGGTATGTTACGGCTTCACCACAGTCTTGTATATCGCGTCTCCATGGCGCATTCTTTTGTAACGGCTTCACCATAACCTCGGATGCCGTGCGTCTCCTTGGCGCATTCTACTGTACTTTAGGTTTGCCGTTTTGGCAACATTGGAATATCGTTTTGTTATTGTTTTGGTTTTAGGCGTTCTTAGCGGACCTATCGTGTGTTTCGCTAGATCTGTATTCTTTATTCGAAATGTAAATAATGTGTAAATTTGTATATAAAGAATTTTTAAGTAATTAGTAGTATTAATTGAACCAGCGACCTAATGAGTATTAAATATACTCGCATCATCGACAGTTCGTAACACATACATTAATAAAGAAAGAGATTTAAAATGATGTATTTTTAAAATAAACTCAATAGCATGTGTTTTCCAACAAGCGTAAAACAAAGCGGTTGAAATTATGCTTTTTATATCGTTTACCATAATTGTATTTATTATATCTTAATTATATATATATATATACAGGGTGAATCTAAACTTGTGGGCAAAAATTTAAAGGGTGATAGTACACATCAAAACAAACAATATTATATGAGAAAGTAAGAACGTTCGAAACGTCTTCCGAGGAGATAGGCGCCATTAACATTTAGGGTTCAAAATTTCAAATGATTATAAAAACTGGGAAAATTCGTTTGCGGTTTTCGCTGAAACTATTTTCATGTCAGTATTTTCTTGAAAATAAATTTTAAAGACAATGTTTTAAAAATTACTAAAGAAGGCGCCCTCGACTTTGGAGAAACAAACAACTATTTTCTATCGTTATTTTTTTGTATCTCATTAAATGCTTTCTAAAGCTTAGACATAAATTTTGAATTCGAAATCTAAATTGTTGGGAGTGGTTAAGTAGTGCAACTGAACTGTGTTCAGAAGTTGAAATTTGAAACCTCCTCCCCCCCCCCTTTTCAAAGGCTAAAATGAAGCGATTGAAACAATTCTTTTACTGTCTTTCCTGTTAGCAAAACTTAATAAAGAAACATGTTATAAATCATTCTTTTTCAAAATTCGAGTTTTCTATCAATTTTACATGTAAAATTTAACATTACAGAAAAAATAATAAAGAATCAAATTTCTTGGGTTTTCGTAATAAAAAACCGAATTAAAAGGAAATCTCATTAAATTTTCCAAATGATAAAGAGTGTAACAATAAGTTATGAGATTTTCAAAAAATGTTATGAATTCTCTATATAATGATAGAGAAAATAAGACAAATATATAGAAAAAATTTTTGGGTATTTTTATCGGGAGTTGAGGGTGGAATGGCAAATTTTAAGTTTAAAAATCTATATACTGGTTTTATTTAAAGAAAAAAAATATTATTATGTAATTCAATAATTTTTCGAAAAATGTGTATAAAAATACTGGTTTCATTGGTTTATTGTTATGGTAATATCTGAGTTACTTGGTTATATCTATAAAAGTATTTACAATGCTGCTAACAAACTTCTATTAGTAATTCTTAATCAAAGATATAACATTACAAAAAAAAGTGATAATACACATTGCATAAAAAATAGTTATGAACTGGTCTATATTATGAAATATCTTAAATGTATAAAAAATATCTCTACTTATGATTTTAAAGATTTATTTAATAATATCGATTTATCGGATTTACATAATATCATTAATGAGCTTTTTAAAAAATGTCAACACGAGTTGGATATATCACATAATATCGATTCTGATTATTTTCATACCTTAACCAATTTCATTATCTATAATTTTATCATGCATGATAACAATATATATATTCAAAATGTTGGTATACCACAAGGTGGTAGTACATCTAGTGTATTATCTGACTTATATTACTATGAACGTCATTATTTAAATAATAAAATACATTTATATAGATATATAGATGATGTAATATTAATTGATACTGATAACACCTGTATATCTCTATTCCCCGTTGATTATCCTTCTAATCTAGAACTTTCAAAAAACCTAGTTTTTAATAATACAATCAATTTCTTAGATATTAAAATTATATTAAAAAAGAACAAATTTATCACTGATATTTATGACAAAAGAAAAGAATTTAATTTTAAAGTCAATACCTTTACTAATTTTAAATCTTGTCTTCATAATTCTGTATATCGTAATATAATACTTAACCATTTATATAGAATAAAATGTCTATGTTCTTCCCATTTAATTAATACTAATATTAAAAAGCTTGTTTATGATGCTATAAATAATGGTTATCCTAAAAAATTCATATATTCTTTAATTTATAATTACTGATTACATGATCTTATAATTAGCTATTACATGATCTTATAATTATTTCTTTGAGTAAAAAATGTATAAAAATTTATAAAACATAAAAAAATAATAATAAATTAAAAATGTTATAAAAGTAATAAAAAAATATATAAATAGGTCGGTTGGGCGGGTAGATGTTAGAGTACGGAGGAGGGTGGTGTTGTCTGGATAAAAACGCAAAGGTTAATTTAATAAAAAAAAAGAGAGAGAGAGAGTGGGTTATTTATTTTTACATTATTTTTACATTATTTTAACATAATTTTTAAATAGTTTAATTGACACCAATATATGGATATTTGTCTATTTTTATCTATAGTTAAATAGTTATATTTTAATTATCAAATTAATTTTAATGTTATTGATATAATTTTTGGTATTATTATTACTATTATTGCCGAAACGTTAGTGAAGGCTTACTTTGGAGACACGAAATTTTTTTGAGTCTGTCTGTCTGTCAGTCAGTCTGTCTGTTCCGCGATAACTTCCGTAAAAAGCATCCGATTGGCTTGAAATTAAGTGGGTATGTTAGTGAGGCACTGGGATTAAGCTGTATAGTTTTTTGTAAGGTTTGGTTCATTCGTTCGAAAAATATAGAATATTTTATTTTGCGCAATAATGCTTTCCTATGTCAAATCCAATGATTTCCATTTTTTTTCTTGAGAGAAAATGTCACATTATGATAAATGGAAGCTAAAATTTACCGGTTAAATTATTCGTATTGTTTTGAAATTTTGTCTATTTATTTGTCAGATTTTTTAAATTATTACTGTAAATTTTGGAGATTTTTTATAAATGTGTTCCAATAATATAGACTAATTTGTTTCAGAGATTTACTTATATGAAATGTATTTATTTCATTTTCTTTATTTTCTTTTAATGGTTGCTAAGCAACCATTCATCTTAATGCTTATCCTTATAATGCTATAAATTTGAAAGCGTGTGCGAAATTTAAATGAAGTCAACATCAAAACTTATGAATTAATTAATGTTTTTGTATCTTTGCGTATAAATATAGCATAGCCCAGAAAAAAAACATAGGCTATGTTTTATTAATTTTATTCAAATATTTTCCTTAATAATTCAAAATTTCCTTCTTTTTCATGCAGAATCAATAGGGATTTTTAAAATAAAATTTAAGCAATTTCCTTTATCGTTGCCAAAAAAAATCAAAATTTGGAATAATAATTTTTTAACAGCAATAAGTTTGAATTGAGCAATTTCCATTCGAAAAATTAAACTATGAAAAAAAAAATATATATGACGTCAGAATTAAAATAACTATAGATATAGTACTTTTTGCTAAATTTTAAACACGGGTATTCGTTTCGTTAATAGGAATTTTTCTCACAAAAATGGGGACATAATTAGAAGTAAAAGAAATAAAAAAGAATTATATTTGTAATAAATATTTCACTAAGTAAAATATGACGTCATAGTTGAACAAAAACAGGTATTTTATAGTAGCCGTTAAAAATACAAGAAACATGAATATCAATAACTCATGAATAATGAGGTCATTGCCGAAACTTCAGTGAAGGCTTACTTTGGAGACACGAAATTTATTTTTTTCATATGTCAGTCTCTTCTTCTGTATGTCTGTCTGTCCCCTATAACTGCAGCAAAATGCAATCAAAACTTTTTTTATTCGGAAACAAAATTGTAAAACTCTAGATTACTGAGTTTACACTTACAAAAGTTCCTGATGCATCAGGTTTAGGTGTTTGTGGCTGGCAGGCATGTAGAAGTATATAGATAAAGAAAAATATTTGCCCAAACTGGTACTTATTCTTATAAATCAAAATGTATAAAGAAATGCAAAATATACAATAATCATTAGCATAATTATTAGAAAGTGACAAATTTAAATTAAGTGAGGTCGGGGGGTTCAGGGGGGCGGAGCCCCCCTGAAGAAATCTACTATGTTATAATAAAGAAAACAAAAATAATAGATCATGAAAATTTCAGAATATCCTAACATAACTAAATTTTTAATTTACCGCTTTTGATGGCTGAAAACTTCTAATTCCTATTTTATTCTTATAAATAATTACGCAATTTGAAAATTTTAAATTACAGTTTCCAGGGAGTTGAATATTACCCAAAGTGTGTTTTAAAAAAAAGATGTGAAAAGCTGACGTTGAGGCTCCTGATCTGCAGATTTACTAGTTTTTATTTATTTATTTATTTATTTTTATTTTTTTAATAATTATTTATTTTTTATATTTTATTTTTTATATATTTTTTTTATTTTTATTAATTAATTAATTAATTTTTTTATTTTTATTTATTTTTATTTTATTATTTTTTTAATTTTTATTATCCTATATTAAGATAATGAGTTTATACTATGTAAAGTCACAATAAATGTTACTGATTAAAGTAACAAAATGGTATTTTAAGTTATAAGTTAATATGAATGTTATAACCTAATTCTAATTTTAATTATTTTATTAATTTATTTTATGTAAATATCGATCATTAATTATTTTCTCCGGTTCAATTATATTTCCTTTCAGCTTTATCTTTTTTGTTCGTTATGGGTAAATCATAGCAAGTTTTTTTTCTTCTTTTTCAAATCATTTTTTTCGCCATTTGGCGCGCATGACATTCTATTTAAAAAAAGAGCAACCCTGCTGTTCCTGCTAAGATCCGATGCTTGAACTTCTAACAAACTGGTTTTTCTACGTGATACTGTTTTAGCTCGTATAGTAAACTATTGCTTCTTGCTTTTATAATTTATTAATAATTTTATAGCGCTGTCCTCTACATTAATGGTGATAACCAGATAAGTTTCTTTTTTTTTTCTCAATATCTTATTTTTCATACTTTTTATCGAAATTACATATGAATGTATGTTTATCATTTCCACTTGCATAAATAGGGTTAATTTGTACTCTTGTTACTGACACTATTTGCTGCACGCTATTGTTTTAATATATGTATATTTTCATTTTTTCAACTACAGTGAAATCTGTCTAAGGCGGAATCGCTTGGGACTGAAATAAAATTCCGCCTTAGACAGATTTCCGGCTTAGACAGAAAAACTTTATAGACACCCCATTCACACAATATTAAACCTTTATTTGGATAAAAGTTAAAACTAACGTATCTTTATTTTATTTTTTTAATTAAATAGATATGAAATCTTTACATATTTTTATATATTTGTAATAATAAATAATTTACATTCAAATTGATAGTACACATACATACAGTAAAACCCCAATAATTCAGATTAATTGGGACCAGATCCAATCCGGATTATCGAAAATCCTGATTTTCCGGAGAATTAGAAAAAAAATGAAATAAAATAAAACTTACTTACAGAAAAACACCTTTATGTTAAATTTATTGAATATTTACAGACAGTAAAAATGTTTACTTTGTAACAAAAGAGTTTGTAATTTTCTGCTGTGCTGTGATTTTTATTATTTTATTTATTTATTTATTTTTATTTATTTTTTTTTTAATTTTTAAGAGGTTTAAATAGAAAATTTGGAAAATTGGAATTGCCAAACTTAGTGATACGTTGTTGTTCCTTTGAAAGATAACATCAAAGAGTTTAAATAAGAAAGCTTAAAACTATTTCGGAAAAGTTTTATTTTATATTCAGAATACCACGATGAACCAAGTTAATGTTATATAAATCAGCCAATCGCTTCTCAAACTTAGAAAAAAAAAAAAAAAAAAAAAAGACCTAATTGATCTGGAGATCCGGATTAACGGGGTCCGGATTAGCGGGGTTCTACTGTACCAGTATCAATCAAAATTACAGATTTTAGTGAAAATAAAGTTATACTTACCTTATAAATGCGTTTAAATTATGTTGTCTTAAACTTATTTAGAAAAAAATCGAATAATATTGTTGTCTTTTTTTTTTTTTAATGGCTTTTTTTTCCGTAGCACATTGTGTTTTAGTTCATATTGGTATCATTTCATAATTGTTTCGCCCTTTGTAAAAATACTGTAAATCTGGCACAGCAATGTTTTTGGAAACATCTTGATTTCCGTGATTTTCCGATTACTAATGGCTTTTCCATTTTTCCTTTCATATTGCAGCAAAGCCCAGTCATATATAATTATGAAATCATCCCCAAACTACTGTCAGATATCAGTGACGACCTTTCATAGCCGCTGGGAATGGGACTGGACAATACATTTCTTTATGAAAAGAAAATTTTCCTGCCATTTATATTTCGCAGGAAATTTTTCTTCCGTCTTAAGAAGTAAATTTGCTGCCTGGGACCTAAAATGAATGTCCGGTTCCGCATTACACAGATTCTTTCCGTCTTAGGCAGATTTCTCGGAAATCTGTATGTTTAAAAACGTGGGACTCTAAAATATTTCCGCCTTAGACCGATTTCCGGCTTAGGCAGATTCCGGCTTATACAGATTTCACTGTATTTATTTCTATGTTCCTTGTTTAATAATATGGTTTTTGTGTGCTGGTAGCCCCAATTACGTATTATTTTGCTATTTCATGGCTAATACGTGGATGAAACCGCACACTTCATTTGTAGTTCCAGAGCATTTGGGGCCTGACGATTCTGCTCTGTGGACTACAAATTTCCTTTGCATCCATTTTATTTTATTTATGTATTTATTCAGATATACTCGTTTCACTATTTTTTTTTCTTTTTATAATTCAATTCTATTCAAATCCTTCGTTTTGGTTTATTGTTTTATTGATAAAATTTATTGGTGAATTTTGTCTACTTTTAATGGTATTATATATATATATATATATATATATATATAGCATGAAACTTAAAATATTACTCTAATTTCATAAATTTATGAAAACAGCACACGTCTAAGAAATGTCAGAAAAAAAATGTTGCATAGATAATTATGTTTCAGAAATTAGAATATATCAGGGTTGCTACGCTTCAAGGAAATTTCCAGGTCAAATATCAATATTTTTTTATGAGAAAATAAATCTAGTAAAGAAGCATGAAATTTCGCCGTATTCAAGGAGAGATTTTCTATAGTAAAATACTGGTGCTGAAGAATTTTTTAGTCTGAAAATTCCCTGACCCGTATCAACCCTGTATATTGATACATTAATATTCCAGAAATTGATAAAAATTTTAAAAATCTCTCATAAAAAATCTTTTGAGAAGTTCTTTTTCTTTTCAATAAAAATTATAAAATTATTTCTGTTTCACTTTATATTGCTTTGAATCAGTGTTTTGTATAGTTTTAGTGTTCTATAAAATGTCAAAATCGAAAGCTTTAAACATAGTGAATAAAAAATGAGCGTGAATGAAGGAAAGCGTGAAACACGAAGGTTTAATGGTGGTGAAACCTGTGATGAAACACCAAGGTTTGTGCAGCACATACCACGTTTCACAAATGGGTAAATTTTCATCTACTGTAAAATATAATAATATGGGTTTCTTATGAATCTTTTGTTTTATAAAGGGGGGATGGGAGTATAAAATTATATTTTTCAAAAATGTATTGTTATTATTAAGTAAAAAACGTTAATGTAATACTTATTTGACTTTAAATTTACTGTATATATATTGATATATAATATCAAAACATTATAATAAAGTTATGTAAAATATAAAACACTAAAAAAGAAAAAAAAACTAATTTATTTTGAAAGGCGACATAATTTTGAAGGTATTTAAAATAAAGTAAACGAACAAATGAAAGCCAAACATATATTATTAAAAGATACGGACTTCATTTCTCAAAATAAACTTAATATATATTAATTCTAAGCTTAATGTTTTGGTTGAATATAACAAATTTTGAATGTTTATTAACAAGATTTTGGTACCTATTTTTAAAATGCTATCATTAATTTCTTAAAGATTCTTGCTCAAATTCTATATAAGATCTTTTTTAATATGTAAGAAAAAGAAGATTTTAGAATAAATAATTAAATATTAATCTGATTACTGAACAATTCAATGTCATACAATGAAGAAAAAAGACAAATGGATAGTTACATAAATTAATACATTTACGAGTCAATCAACAAAAACTTCAGCATAAAAAAAATCGGATTTTTTGTTTTATTTTATGTTTATAATAAAGAAAATATATTAAAATGAAAACGCTTTAAATTTTTTAAACAATAGAGAACAAAATAGTTAATTTGAAAAATTTTTAAATATTTTTATGAAAAATATAACAGACTAGAGAAATTTGAAGACAAATACCTAGAAAAATAAATATAAAACAAAGAAAAAAAACCCATTAAAGTAAAAGATCATTCTCTAAAAAATTCGTCATACTAATCCTACAGAAACAACCATTAATTTTATATAACATGTTTTATATATATATATATATATATATATATTTCTTAAGCAGATTCCTCCTTTTTATATAGAGAGAGAGAGTTGCAATTTAAAATCCAAAAATCCATACAATTGATTCTATTTTTAGAGAAAGAATGCAAAATATCTATACATATAATAAAACAGTAGGACCCGGTGTGTCTGTACATTGAAGATAATTGACAAAAATGGAGTCAGGGCGATAAAAGAAAACCAATGAAACACAAAAAAATTTTTTTTGAATTTTTTGTCTGTCTGTCTGTCTGTCTGTTTGTTCGAGGTTATCTTCGTAACTACTGAATGGATTTTTATGCGGTTTTCACTAATGAAGAATGCACACTCCCGGGCAGTGTATAGGCTTTGTTTCATCAAAATCGGACAACAGACAAAAAAGTAACAAAAAGAAACAAAAGAAACTATTAGGTGCGCTGCTCACGTTTTTTAGTACATAACGTTTTTTAGTACATATAAAATCCAATAGATGTCACTGTGCGATTTTAAAACGCGCTATCGTTATGTTTTCGCCAGTCTACTTAAGTATGAGAAAGTTTCAAGCTGGCTGTCGTTCCATGTGGTTTAGTCGGTAGAACGTCAGTGCGCCATACTGATGGCCCGGGTTCGATTCCCAGCATGGAATTTTTTTTCACTATGTTGGCATTAACGCCTATAAGCAATTAAAAGAATTTGAAACATTGTATTCAAGGCGAATTTTCTCTCTGGGAAAATTTCCTTGCATTAATATGTCAGTGTAATTTTTTTTTCGATTTAATTTTTTTTTTCGAAACTTTGTTTTTCTTAAAAAATTACAGTAAATATTTGATATTTCCCAACGTTTTTTGAATGATCGACTTGCTTTTTTTTTTTTTATGTATGTCTGAACCTTATCTAACTACTTCTTCAAGATTTCTTTAGATAAACCGACCAGCGTAGCGGGCGAAGGCCGCTAGTTAAGTAATAAAATGATTTTTCAAAAAAACTCATTTTCTATTAAGGAACTTAAAATATATTTTAATTTACTTTTGTGAATTTGTGAATCCGTTTTTCTCAATAGATCCCAACAGTAAGAGATACTGGAAAAGAAATATTGCCTAAATAATTATGTTTAAAACAAACCAATATATCTATACATATAATAAAACAGTAGAACCCGGTGTGTCTGTACATTGAAGATAATTGACAAAAATGGAGTCAGGGCAATAAAAGAAAACCAATGAAACACAAAAAAAATTTTTTTGAATTTTTTGTCTGTCTGTCTGTCTGTCTGTCTGTCTGTCTGTTTGTTCGAGGTTATCTTCGTAACTACTGAATGGATTTTTATGCGGTTTTCACTAATGAAGAATGCACACTCCCGGGCAGTGTATAGGCTTTGTTTCATCAAAATCGGACAACAGACAAAAAAGTAACAAAAAGAAACAAAAGAAACTATTAGGTGCGCTGCTCACGTTTTTTAGTACATAACGTTTTTTAGTACATATAAAATCCAATAGATGTCACTGTGCGATTTTAAAACGCGCTATCGTTATGTTTTCGCCAGTCTACTTAAGTATGAGAAAGTTTCAAGCTGGCTGTCGTTCCATGTGGTTTAGTCGGTAGAACGTCAGTGCGCCATACTGATGGCCCGGGTTCGATTCCCAGCATGGAATTTTTTTCACTATGTTGGCATTAACGCCTATAAGCAATTAAAAGAATTTGAAATATTGTATTCAAGGCGAATTTTCTCTCTGGGAAAATTTCCTTGCATTAATATGTCAGTGTAATTTTTTTTTCGATTTAATTTTTTTTTTCGAAACTTTGTTTTTCTTAAAAAATTACAGTAAATATTTGATATTTCCCAACGTTTTTTGAATGATCGACTTGCTTTTTTTTTTTTTTTAATGTATGTCTGAACCTTATCTAACTACTTCTTCAAGATTTCTTTAGATAAACCGACCAGCGTAGCGGGCGAAGGCCGCTAGTACTGAATAATATTCAAGAAATCGATGCCAATTTAAAGAATCTCTCATTTAAAAGACCTTTTGTATAGAACTTCGACATTAAATAAATAAGTAAAATAAATCTCTTCTTATTAGCAGTAAATAAAATTATTAAAACTTATTATTTTTTTAGAAAAATTCTAATATAAAGTTTTATTTCCCTTTACGTGTTTTTTAATCAGTATTTTATGTAAATTTAGAGCAATAAAAATGTTTAAAAATGTTTGAAATTTTTTAATATGGTGATTACCACAGAAAGCAGTTTAATATGCTAGAAATTTTTAGAAAACAGGAATGATTGTTTAATCTAGAAAATTACAATTGGAATTTCTAATAAATCTGTTTCATTTAATGGAAGAGCGGAGAGGGTGGGGGTGATGATAAACTACTTGAAAATATATAAAGTTAAGCATATCTACAAATCAGTAAAACAGTTCTTATTTTTCTTTAAAGCATTAAATATACTAAGCTTTTATATTAGTTGGTCCGCTTGGGGCAGGTTATAATAACCTTAATAACACTAAAGTTGGTATGATTTTATATTTCTTGGAAATCTTTTAAATAAATCTAGTTTCGGTGATCCCTATGCTTTTCGCAATGTCTATTGCCTTCGAAATAAACGTTTTTCCGAATAAACCTGTAACATGGGTTCCCGCTACCTAAAGCAGCATGTACTGGAAGTCCTCCGTAATTACAGGAGACAATCAAATATAAAGTTAAGTAAACGAAACCTCGTTGTAATCCTGCCCACAGAATTCGAAAAAGAATGTCAAATTAATGTTAAGGAAGATTGATAATTGAAATCTTAGACAGATTTTCATGATACAGAAAACTGCTTAATTCCCGAAACGTCAGTGAAGGCTTACTTTGGAGACACGTAATGTTTTGGTTTCTGTCTGTCTGTTCCGCGATAACTGCCGCGAAAAACACCCGATTAACTTGAAATTAAGTTTGTATGTTCTTGAGATACCTGGATTTAGCTGTAGGGGAGAGTGGGGATACTTGAGCATAGGGGATACTTGAGCCACCCCTATTATCTCTACAGTTGGTTAATTTTTCTTTCTAAAACTGCCAATATGTTAACACATTTATAGTTCTGAACATATAAAAAAGAAATCACACGTCTTGGTACCATTTTGAAAGTATAGTGATCAATAGTTGTCTTTTCCCTATCTGAAGTAAATTTTTGGGTACATGGTTTTTTTGTTTTTTTGTAATCAAAGTTTTGTTTAAAGTTGCAACTATATACATAAATTTAATAAGCATAATTTCAATTGTATTTTGAATCTAAAATAGTTCTAATAGCTGCATGCTTTATTTAGTAAAACTCTGGGAAACAAAACTAGTGGTAGTGGGGATACTTGAGCCAGTGAGAGTGGGGATACTTGAGCCATGTCTCAACCCTCCCCACTAGAAATTAAACATAGGAGAAACAAACAAAAAATAAAATTCCTTCCTTATATTCACTAATAGATTTTTTTCTGGATAAAAGAGAGAATAATTTTCATTTTATTTTATTTTTCTTAAAACAATAACGACTTAAAAATGTTTAAAAATGTATATCTTTTAAATGAAAATATCCATTTTAATTTTCATTTTGACTAGCAAAATAGCCTGTCTAGATAAATGTAAACATAGTTTTCAATTTAACTTTTATTAAATTAAAATAACTTTTTAAAACTGTTTTACAGGCTGTAATCTCTAATATTTTAATTAGTTAGGTCCAGCATATTAAAATATTTATTTTTTAATATAACATATTAAGATTAATATCTTATATTGAATCGTAACCTCTGTTGCTGTAATTTTTTTTAACTAAGAAAATTGAAGAAAAATTAGTAAAAAGAGCGCACAAAAAACAAGAAAAGCAACAAAAATCCCAGTTCAAACTTACCTGCATGGAGCCAAAGAATAAGACAAAATCTTTTCCTGTGAAATCAAAAAAGTGTTTGAAATAGTAGAATGATACATCTGGCTTAAATTCCGACAGCTACTAAATTAAAAGCATGAGTTCGACATTATCATTAGAGGAAAATTCTGCCAATGATGGTGATGATGTGAAAAGAAAACTTTCTATTGATGGTTGGTTACTAATAAAATATTCCAGAAAGAAAACTGTAAAAATATTTGTTGGATAAGTGCTTAATATTTTGAAAATGAAATTTGCCCGATGAATTGCAGATTCCAAATTTAAATGGCTCTGAACTGAGGGTGTTTCTACCGTCGTTATAACTCAAGTTGAAATTATCATTTGACAACCAGTTCTAGCGACAAAAAATTATCGTATTACTAACTTTGTTTTCTCAATTGGTTTGGAAGGACTTTATGTTTCATAATTTATCATTCTGTAAAATGTTTGTGCAAAAATAAAGCGAAAAAAATTACTTTTGTAGGTATTTTTCCGTAGTGGCTCAAGTATCCCTTCACCATGGCTCAAGTATCCCTCCCATGGGGATACTTGAGCCACCATGTAAAACAAAAAATAAACATTTTTTATACATAGAAAAAATAGTTCAAAATTAATTGAAAGTGGTTTTCAGTTGAAGAAAAAATATCAAATTTTCATTTTCAATATTTTATTTTATTATAAGAAATTATAAAAAATTTAAAAAAAATAAAATTCAAAAAATGGCTCAAGTATCCCCATCTTCCCCTATAGTTTTTTTGTTCTATTTGATTCATTTGTTCGAAAAATACAGGACATTTAATTTTGCACCATAATGTTTTTCTATGGCAATTCAGGCGTTTTTAAAATTTTCATTTGTTGAAACAAAATGGCTCACTTGCTCAATGGCATTAAATGATAATTGGATACTGAAATTTACGAATACGAGGCTGAAATTATTCAAATAATTTTGAAATTTTGTCTATGCATGTCAGATTTTTAAAATTACTACTGCAATTTTTGGATAATTTTATAAATGTGTTCCAATAATATAAAACAAATTGCTTTAGAGATTTACTCAATTGAAATGTATTTATTCCATCTTTTCTTTTACTTTTTATAGTTGCCTAGCAACCCTTTATCATCATAATACTAGTAAATCTGCAGATCAGGAGCCTCAACGTCAGCTTTGTTCATATTTTTTTTTAAACAAACTTTGAGTAATATTTAACTTCCTGGAAACTGTAATTTAAAATTTTCAAATTACGTAATTATTTATAAGAATAAAATAAGAATTAGAAGTTTTCAGCCATCAAAATTGGTAAATTAAAAATTTAATTATGTTAGGATATTCTGAAAATTTCATGATCTATTATTTTTGTTTTCTTTATTATAACATAGTAGATTTCTTCAGGGGGGATCCGCCCCCCTGAACCCCCCGAGCATCACTTAATTTAAATTTGGCGCTTTCTGATAATTGTGCTAATGGTAATTGTATATCTTGCATTTCTTTATACATTTTGATTTATAAGGATAAGTAACAGTTTGGACAAATATTTTTCAATATCCTCATACTTCCACATGCCTGCCAAACACAAACATCTAAACTTGATGTATCAGGAACTTTTGTAAGTGTAAACTCAGTAATCTAGAGTTTTACAATTTTTTGTTCCCGAAAAAAAAAGTTTTGATTGCATTTTGCGGCAGTTATAGCGGGACAGACAGACATACAGAAGAACAGACTGACAGATGGAAAACAATAAATTTCGTGTCTCCAAAGTAAGCCTTCGCTGAAGTTTCGGCAATGACGTCATTATTAATGAGTTATTGATATCCATGTTTCTTGAATTTTCAACGACTACTATAAAATACCTGTTTTTGTTCAATTATGACGTCATATTTTACTAAGTGAAATATTTATTAAAAATATAATTTTTTTACTTCTAATTATGCCCCCATTTTTGTCAGAAAAATTCTTATTAACGGAACAAATATCCGTGTTTAATAGTTAACAAAAAGTACTATATCACAAAGTACATAGAAAAACAAAAGTACAAAAGGTATTATTTTAATTCTGGCGTCATATTTATTTTTTTTCTTAGTTTAATTTTTTGAATGGAAATTGATCAATTGGAACTTATTGCTGTTGAAAAATTGTTATTCCAAATTTTGATTTTTCTTTTGGCAGCGAAATTCCTTTGGCAATGAATTTCCTTTAGGAAATTGGTTAAATTTTATTTAAAAAGTCCCTATTGATTCTGTATGAAAAAGAAGGAAATTTTGAATTATTAAGGAAAATATTTGAATAAAATTAATAAAACATACCCTATGTTTTTTTTTTCTAGGCTATGTTATACTTATACGCAAAGATACAAAGTTATTAATTAATTCATCAGTTTTGATCAGTGTTGGGTATGAACGCGCTCACTGAACGAAAACTCACGAGTTTCGCTCACTATTTGTGAACTTTGAACTGAACTTCGCTCACTATTTTATAAACGAGTTTGAACTGAACGGAAACTCAAAAAATAGACGAGTTTGAACGAAATTTACGTTCAATTTTTTCATAATTTATTTAAAATTTTTCCAGACCTTAGTACACTTTCTTCCTCTTTCATATGCCATTTAGAGGCCTACACGAGCCTCATGACGGGTTAAGTCTGGATATCACTTCTCTGGGTAGTATCCTAGTCTTACTTCTTCTGCAGACTCGGGTCGCGCCGAACCGGACGTGGGCTGTATACAATTTCGCCGAAAATAGATATATACAGTAAACTCTCTGTACAAGGTGGATTGTGTAAGGCTGAAATATGTCTAAATCGGAAAGATTTTAAAGAAATCGGAAATATTTTAAAGGAAAGCATAAACATCGCAGCCTACGGCACTTCTGCATAAATGGAGATTATAAACAGACTAAGATAAGTTTTTTTGGCCAGAACTCTTCCGTAAAGGTAAATATCAATGTCCTGTAGAAATGTACTCGGGGTCGGGCTGGGTTCGGTACGAAATTTCAACTTTTTTTTCCGGGTCGGGCCGAGCTCGGGCCTTGTTTTTAGCTATTATATCGGGCCGGGTCGGGCCTTGTTTTTAGCTATTATATCGGGCCGGGTCGAGTCTTGATTTTAGCTAATATATCGGGCCGCTAAATTTTCTCTACGAGCCGGGCTGGGCACGGGCCGAAATTTTTATTTTAGTTTTGGGAAGGACATTTTTTTCTATGGATCGGGCCTGGAAATTTCCGTCCGTGCATAACTCTATCTTACATATTGAATAATCAAATGATTAGTTCACAAAATTTGTAAATTTGGACAATAATATACAAACATTTTAAAAAAAAGTGAACTTTTTAGTGAATTTTGTTCACTTTTACAAATGAGTTTGATTTGAACGAGTTCGTTTAAAAATTTTTGAATTTGAACGTGAACTTAAATCACTTTTCAGAAATTGAACATGAGTTTGAGTTAGTTCGTTTATTTTGTGAACGTGCCCAACACTGGTTTTGATGTAGACTTCATTTAAATTTTCGTACACGCTTTCAAATTTATAGCATTATAAGGATAAGGATTAAGATGAATGGTTACTTAGCAACCATTAAGAGAAAATAAAGAAAATAAAATAAATAGATTTGAAACAAGTAAATTTCTAAAACAAGTTTATATTATTGGAACACATTTATAAAAATTTTCCAAAATTTACAGTAATAATTTTAAAAATCTGACAAATGTGTTGACAAAATTTCAAAACAATACGAATAATTTAACTGCTAAATTTTAGTATTCATTTATCATTGAATTCCATTAATCAAATGTGTCATTTTCTCTCAGGAAAAAAAAATTGAAAATCATTGGATATGCCATATAAAAGCATTATTGCGCGAAATAAAATATTCTAACGAATGAATCAAATCTAACAAAAAACTATACAGCTTAATCCCAGTGTCTCACTAACATACCCACTTAATTTCAAGCTAGTCGAATGCTTTTTACGTCAGTTATCGCGGAACAGACAGACAGACTGACAGACAGACAGACAGAATCCAAATAATTTCGTGTCTCCAAAGTAAGCCTTCACTGACGATTCGGCAATTAAAAGCATGTGTAATGCGTCAGTGCAATGTTTGAATTTTCATGTAAATAAAGGTAAATGAATAAACATGTATATGAATTAAAAGAAAATTAATATAACTTCATATTGGAAAGAAAATAGAAAATTTCAAGTATCTTTTGATAATAAAAGATAAAGGAAGGTTGATTTTAGGGCACGAAAACAAGCGAATTTAACATCATATACCGAAAATAAAACTAATGCACTTTGGTGCTTAAATTAAATTGTCTTGGATTATGATATTAATCCTTATTTATTTACAGAAATTTATTTTTAAAAATTTAATTTGTCGGATGCGCGTTAAAATAATTTTTTTTAATATTTAAAATAATAATAAACTTGTTGTTATAAGTGGATGGATAGTAAATTTTAATAATATGTCCCACATAAATATAAATGCCATTAATTTGCATCGCATAGATATCGATGTCAAAATGACGTCAGATTAGCGGGAAATAAGTGTCTTTACTAAGTGATTTTAGCGAAGTAAAGTTATCAAAAAGATTTGGATTTATATTTAGGTAAAATCTTAGATCTAAATATTATAGAAACGTAATAAATGTGAAATTTTTGAGAAACAAGTATTGTAAAAGCATTAGAATTCTAAATTATATAACTCCTTTACATAATTTTTTATATCTCTTTTTCTATAAATTACTTATATATCAAATACAGGTTTTTGTGGTTAGTAGGTTAAAAAAAAAAAAAAAGAAATCAATACGGCCGCACATTTAACAGAAAATTACGAAGGTAAATTAATGAGTCAACGGGGGGTTCAGAAGGGCGAAGCATCCCTGAAGAAATGTACTTTGTTCTCTAAAAATTATAATAATATGCAGTTCATAAAATTTTAGAATATCGTTGAATAAAAACGGGATCAATTTAATGCATCAAATTTCTGAAAACTTCTACGTGTTTTTAAATGCGTTCGTAACTATATAAATACGTAGCACTTATAGTCGTGTCTGGTCTGTTCGTATGTCTGTCTATCCTCTTATCTGTCTGTACGCACATAACTATGAAAATAGTACCCAACCAAATGGTTTGAAATTTAAAATATATAATTGTTGCATAATTTTGTCGTGTCATTCCAAATTTTATGAGCATCGGATATATAGTTTAATTATAAGAACAGTCAAAAATATTCCGTTACATAACGCCAATGGGAAGAATACCTTCAAATGGATTTTAAATATGTTACACTTTTCGTACATTTTGAAATTGATATGCATCTATGAAGTACGTTAAAATAAATATTCTGCACAATGTGCGATGCAAAGGATATTTGTACTTAAATTACAGGGCCACACAAAAGTATTTCATTGCCTAATGGTATACGAGGAATCATTGTTTGGAGAGTATTTTAATTAGATTGAATTTTTTAACATTTTATTAAATTGCTATACGTCGATGAGGGCAACTACAAGTTACTTTCTATATAACAGAAAACACATAGTATTTACAGGGACACTCAAAAGATTTATGATACGATACTGCGATGAAGTACTGCATATAATCGATGACTGCTGATGGTTCATTTTTGTTTTTATATGAGCTTTTAATTAAAATTTTGCATGTAACTTTTTATGTATACATGTTACAATTCATATACTGGGTTACACTAAAGTATCCGTAAGGGATACTGAATATAAACGGAAATAGCTAAAAAGTTTTTTTTTTTTTTTTTTTTTTTTTTGTAATTAAGCATTTTCGTATTGAACTACATTTAGTACACTAAGATATTGTTGTGCAATGTAGATAAAATAATATACAAGGCCACGCAAAGAATTGGATGCAAGGCCTTCTATGGATGATAATCTCTGAAACAATGATCTCAGTAGATTTAAGTGTGTATAAGTCTTAATTAAATTACAGATTACAATTAAATAACAGCCAATTAGTATCGTGTAAATAAAAAGTGGGTAAAATACAGGGTTGTATAAAAGTATTCGAGTATGATTCCATTTATAATTTCTTGAAAGTGAAATTTAAATCTGTCATGCGTTTTTAAAGCATCACCAGAAGTTAAAATTAGTTTGTGAATTATGTTTGTTTGTCCATCTGATCGTCTGTCTGTCTTTCTTACCTTGCTTTAATATCGTTGGATTATTCTGTAATTGATATATTTTATTGAGATTTACTATTCCCTGTCCGTTATTGAAAATAAAGTGCGTAAAGCTTGTAGTTTATTTGCTGACACACTTCAAACAATTTTATTAAATTATCGTTCATGGGAAAATATCATAATTTTTCAGCATTGTAGCACCTACAGTCGTTACCTAGTCCACCCATCTGTTTGCCGGTCTGTTCACATATAATTGCGCAAAAACTACCAAGCTGAATGATTTGAAATTAAATATATAAAATCGTTGCAAAATTTTGTCGCATCATTTCAAAATTTATGAAAATACAGTCACAACTTAATAAAAGGTTTCTCCAATTTATCAAAACCTATCATTTTTAAATAATTCAATCATATCCCGTGATAGATATTGATTTCAGGTTACTATGGTGATTATGCCCCAGTTAAGAAGTAGTAATATTATCTTTATAACTGATATCATATCTGTATAACTGAATTTAATACATAAAATCGTTATAAATTTTATATCCATACATTTTTGCATAGGAGTGCAGCAACTCTTGCACCTAGATCTGAATATATTTTAAACTTCGTTATTGTAAGAACGAACCTCATTTGATAGGTTTGACGTGCAATTTTCGACTTGTTTATTCATCTATAAATTTATGTAATTTGAAAACTTTCAATTGCTGTTTGTATAAAGTTAAATTATACGCAAAGTGTGGTAAAAAGCAATCATTAGAAGAGCTGGCGTTCAGGCTCCTGATCTGTAGGTTTACTACTTGTAATTTAAGTTGAATGAACCAAAGCCCTTTGAAATTGGGCCCTTAGAAACTGGGAAAGAATGGTCCAACGAATGGTGGAAAGTACACCCCCCATTCTAAACATAACGAAATATTATAAATATTGACACAATGTTTAATAAATGTTGAAATCACTTATTAAAAGGGCCCCACCAGTGGCCGAGAGGTTCTGACCTCAAACTGGTAGACGGTAGGTGCTGTGTTCGAACCCAGTCGCGACCGTCGGCCTAACCGTTCGGAGTTTTCCGTGGTTTTCTTCGAACCTTACGTAAATACGGGTTAGGTTCCCTTAGAAAGACCCCCAAGGAGGACATCCCACCCCTTATGGCCTATATCCCATAGTGTAGATAATTGGCCGACATACATACAACAACAACAACACTTATTAAAAGTAACACGATTTTCAATTTACCGCTGTCGTGAGTAAAACATAAGCTGTTTAAAAAAAAGAAATTAACATTTGAAAAAGATTCCAGCTGAAGTATAAAAAAAGACCAAACCTGCGGGGCTTTTGAGTTAAGACAGAATTGGGTATAAGGTTTTTTTTATTGTTGTTGTTTAGATTTAAAGTAGTTGGAGGACACTAGAATTATGTTAAACAAGGTTGTTATACAATTGGATTATTTTTAAAACTACAACAAATCCCCAAAACGAGATTAATATTCAAAATTAGTGGTAGCTGAGACGTGAAATTCTTTTTTCTTCCATATAGTAGCTGGAAAACGTTAAGAGTTTAAGAAAAAAAAAACTATAATAGGGGGCCCAAAAGTGTCCAACTAATAGCAGCCTAAAATGAAAACATTGTAAAATATCTTGGGGCTAGATGTTTGAGATCTTAAATTGGTCAAAATTTAGCATACTGTTCCAATTAATCCTTAGAGTATTGGGAGTACAATTAATTCGGTCCGTTTTCAATAGATGGCTCTGGCTGATTTGTTTACTGAATAATGATAGATGTTTTTGGCATTGTTAGAAAGGTTTGACCTTTGTCAAACATATTCAGTCAACGAAGCTTCGAGTTTTATACAACAACATTGGTTTTCTGAGCATTCAATATGTCGAGTTTTGTGCTAAATAAACAACATTTGCGGGAAGTTTTGATTTTCTTTTTTAATTGGAAGAAAAGTACCGCTGAAGCGCATCGATCGCTTGTGGAAGTATATGGTGAATCTGCGCCATCTGATAAATCATGTAGAGTGTGGTTTCGACGCTTCAAAAATGGTGATTTTAGTGTCGAAGACAAGGAGAGCCCGGGCCAGCCGAAAAAGTTCGAAGACGCCGAATTGGAGGAATTGCTCGATCAAGATCCGTGCCAAACGCAACAAGAGCTTGCAGGATCGTTGGGAGTCACTCAGCAAGCAATTTCCGTGTGCTTAAAAAACATGGGAATGGTTCAAAAGCAAGGAAATTGGGTCCCATACGAGTTGAAACCGCGCGACGTTGAAAAGCGATTTTTCATCTGTGGACTGCTGCTCGAACGACAACAAAGGAAAGGTTTTTTGCATCGAGTTGTTACCGGAGACGAAAAGTGGATACACTACGATAACCCCAAGAAGAGAAAATACTATGCTCGGCCTGGTGAATCATTGCCATCGACGTCAACATCAACGCCAAAGTCGAATATTCATGGTCTGAAGGTAATGCTGTGCGTTTGGTGGGATCAGACTGGGATAGTGTACTATGAGCTGCTAAAACCTGGCGAAACAGTTACTGGCCAACGCTACCGACTGCAATTAATGCGTTTGAGCCGAGCATTGCGTGAAAAACGGCCAGAAACCATCGAAAGGCACGACAAGGTAATTTTGTTACATGACAATGCCTGGCCCCATGTGGCAATTGTCATTAAAAATTACTTGGAAACGTTGAAATGGGAGGTCCTACCCCACCCGCCGTATTCGCCAGACATTGCTCCTTCTGATTATTGGTTGTTCCGACGGATGCATCACGATTTGGCTCGACACCGCTTCACTTCTTCCGAAGAAATTCAAGAATGGCTCGATTCATGGTTTGCGTCCAGAGAGGACTCATTTTTCAGAGATGGAATCCGAAAATTGCCAGAAAGGTGGACAAAGGTTGTGGCTAACGATGGACAATACTTTGAATAACATGTTTTTTCATTTTGATAATAAATAAAATGTTTTTTTAACGAAAAAAAAAACGGACCGAATTAATTTGTACTCCCAATAATATTTTAAAGAAATTCTCAAAATATTTGGTAAATATTTTTTAAATGGGCCCTAGGTTCCGGATAACAATATGAGATAGTTCATACGGCTTGAAGAATCCAAAACGCAACTTTAAAATTATGCCCCAAAGTAGTGAGAAAGTTAGAGGATAAAAATAAAAGTAAATAGTACATAAAAGTCCAAAGGTCCCTAATTCGGACCCTACGGAGCCCATGGTTTAGATTAAAATGTAGAAACGAAAGTAAAACTAAATTCTAAAGGGTTTCAAAACTGAAGATAGTGTTAAGGAAGGGTACTTTTTCATAATGCAAAAAAAAAAAAAAAAAAAAAAAAAAAAAAAAATCAAAATTTATAGTACAAAAATTTCGAGGGGACCCTGCACCGGGGTTCAAAGAGACATAGTATTAACTGAATGTAGTTTCGTATAAAAATATTTTCAATAGTTTACAAAGAAATAGGAGGATGCAAGATTTAAATTCAAGAAAAATGAAAGCAATTCGGATCACTTGTAAAGTGGCTGCGGCAAGCGATTAATAATCACAGTTAATGATTTCTAAAATATAAAAGATTTTTTTTCTTCATATGGAGGAATTATGAAATTATTAGGGGGAAAAAAAGTTTAAGAATTGTACTATTTTTAAAGGATCTAAAAAAAAGGGGGGGGGCTGATAGTTGAGCTTTAACTAAAACATGTTAAAATGTCTAAATACTTCGATTTTCATATGTTCTATTCGTCAAAATTAAGCATAGGGTGCGCATGTCAAACTTAATCATAAAATAATATTTAAAAAAAAATGTAAATGCTTAAAAAAAGGTCTTAAGAACCCGGATAAATATATAAGAGTGCTGATCTAGAAGAAGTGTCCAGGACTCAACATTAAAATTACGCATTGAGAAAGTGAGAGAATTAAGGAATGAAAAATGCATGTTGCAAAAAAAGTTCATGGGGGTCCCAAATCGAGATCTATGGGGCATAGGGTTTTACTGGAATGCAGAAACAAGAAAATAATTAAATGAAAAAAAATCAAAAATTAAAATTGGTTATTAAGAGGGTGAAATCTAGGTTGAATGAATTTATATCAGGCTGACATTGGACCCTTAAAACTCGAGGAAAGAATGCGCTACCAATCAATGGAATGGAAGATGTCCCAGTGCAAGCTTCACATTTTTTTTTTTTTTTTTTTACATTAACACGATATTTAATAAACAGATGAAATCGCTTATTTAAAATTGTCTTTAAAATAACGCGATTGTTAATTTAAGGGTGTAGTGAGTAAACGTAAGTTTTGGGGATAAAAAAAATTAATGTTCGAAAAAGGTGGTAGCTGAGTGAATAAGAAAGACCGGGCCCAAACGCAAGAACCTAAATTGAAATGTTGTTGCTTATAAGAAAAAAAAATATTAGTTTTAAAGTAATAAATAGAAGGAGTCTAAATCTATGCTTTAAAAAATCATAATGAAATCGTGCCTTTTTTTAACAGTTGTAACAAAGGATTCAAGAAAGAAATTTCTAAACAAATTTGCTGGTCTTTTTTTTTTTTTTTTTTTGCTATTTATGTTGTAGCTGGAGAACCTAAGACGATATCAGAAAAAAAAAGCCAATTAATCGAACCATTTTTAAGGGATCTATAAAAAAGGGCCAAAAAAAAAAAAAAAAAAAAAAAAAAAAAAAAAAAAAAAAAAAACAACGTGAGCAGGGTTCGAAAATGAAAGCATTTAGAATGGTTTTATTTTTAGCACTTTAGGTCAGACCTTCAATTTCTCAAAACTAAGCACAAGTATAAATTAATCATCATCTTAAAATTTTGAATAAATATGCAAAAATAGGGTGGAGAGGTTTTGCTTAACCCTTTTGGGTCTGGTATTTATTAATATGTCTTTTAATGGAGTATTGTTTTGTTTAAAGAATTACTTTTATTACTATTTAGCTGTAGTAATGTTAGTATACATATATGCATTCACTATCTTACTTAATTTATGTTTAGGCATTAATAATGATAATTATTATTGTTAGCCTAATTCTCCTTGAGCCGTTTGCGATTCTTATATTTTACTCATTAATTATAAATAGAAGTTTTCTTATACGTCCATTAAAAACACTAGTAGATCGAACCCGGGCTTCCCGGGTTACATAGCAAAGATAAAAACCATTTTTTAAATTGAAAACTTTAATGAATTTTCTACATGTAATATGCGTTTTAGATTGCTAACTAACTCCAAAAAAGCATTTTAACCCTTAAACCCCTTGAAAGGGGTGGGATAAAATTTATCCCACTTAATTTTAATTTCACAACGCCACACTGACGCCAGTAATTTGAAATAGCAATTTTATTTTTCTCAAATACGTGAAAAAACGCTTTTAAATATTTTGAAACAAATTTTTTTTTAAATTCTGGTGTCAATCAATCATTTCAGCATTTTACGAACTGAAGTGCTTTTTCCCTCAAAGGGTTAAATGTCTTGCTAATTTTTTCATTCATGTTCCGTTCATAAAATAATACTGTGAAAAGTATTGGTATGAAGATTTGTATTTGATACTTTACATATTTTTGTATTGTATCGTACTTTACATATTTTTTATCTTATAAAATTCAAAAAATTAACATTAATCTCAATATTATATTAAATCAATCTTCGAATTAAAATATTACAGAGCGGAAAAAAATGATTACGCTAACGTGGTTAGGTTAAAGGGTTAAATGAAAATTATTAATTATTAATTATGGAATCAAAAAAAGCTATGAAGTTTATCAAAAATCACATTTCCGTATTAGACGCTTGCCAGAAGTTATTAGTCAAAGATTTCGTTACGGCAGCAATTTTGTTTCTGGTCATTTCAGTGCTTCGAGCACGTAATTTAATTACATTTCTGTTAAATTTGTATTTATTTTATTTTATTATTTATAAAGGAAATTTTAATTTTGCTATATTATATCAGCCGGAAACAAATCCTGAACTGTTTATATTTTTCTAAGGACAAATAGATTAATCATCGTAATCGAGTTTCACTCGGTAGAGATATATTTAAAAATAACTCGCACCTGATTTTTTTATACCACAGCCAACCAGTAAATTGAAATATAGTTTTCAAACAAATTCAAAGCATTTTCAAAGTATTTTTAAAATTTAAATTGTAAGTTGTTTGATTACATGTTGAACTTGTAATTTTAAGTAATTTAATCTGAGTTTTAAACCACTCTTTTATTTTACTACTCATGCAATTTTAATTTTATAATGGGGAATTATTAGGAACAATATTTATAGATTTATGAGTAAATTGTGTATCATTATTTATTAATGGAGATACGTAAAATTGAAAAAAAAATGCTTGAAAAATATAAGCTTGTAATAAATGAGTCAAATGAGATACAGTCTTCAATCAAATTGCATTTGAAAGTAGATTTCTTTTCCTATATTACGAAATAAAAATTTAAAATGTGCGACGTTTAGAAGATTAAAAAATTTCAGCAACAAAAATTTCAAAAAGTCATTTCATCCTGAAATATTGTCATTTGCAAAATAACATCAGTGCTACACACGGACACATTTGTTCATTACAATATAGATTTTGCTCGTATGAAAAATCGGTACTATTTGATTATCCCGTCGACCATTTTTGCCAAATTAAAAAAATTGCCAAACTAAAAGTCAAGTTATATATGTTGACATATTTTTTTTAATAACGGAAAAACGAATAAATTAGTAAAGCATGAATAAAAATACAAATAAAAAGTGGTATTAAAAACCACTTGATGACATTTTAAACATGTGTATCGTGTTTAATATCATTGAATATGACATTCACAATCATCCATTATTGGCATTTAATCTTATAAGTTGGCGATAGTTTTTTGGTCGACGGGATAACCAAGTAGTACCGAAAAATCTTACGCGATTTTAAAATGTTAAAAGTAAAGAAATGACTGCACGTACATTTTTTCGAAAAAGTTTGCTTCAAAGTTAACTCTATGACAAATTTAAAATTCGTTTTATAAATTAAAATACACAACACAAATTAAAAGAATAAACATTAAAATACACAAACATTGCACTCCGTCACTTCAACGTGCAAAGAAAGATGCCTTATTTTCCGTGAAATACGCAAACCTTGATTTTTACAAATCATGCCAAACCAAATTTTCAATTACATTTTAAACATTGAATATTAGCGAATTATGAAATCTCATTTCGTCATTTACATTGTTCTTTTTCTATTTCAGATCAATTTTCTATGTGAAAAATGTACTTTCTTTTCTTTTCTGAAAATATATTTGGAAAATAAAAATGGTTCTAAAAATAAAGTAAAAAATAAATAACATAAAAAATATAATTATTCCCAAAAGAAAGAAAAATTAAATAATTTTGGTAAAATGACAGGTAAGAAAAAGGAACTAAAAAAATCGTCTGCTCTAGCAAGTTTAACTGAAATTTATAAAAAACTACATTAAGCGAATAATGTTATTTTAATATAATTATAATTAAATGTCTTTAACAATTAGGCTAAAATTTGGGGAATTGGACATTACTTTAAACCTGGAACAATTGCCAAGACCACCTTTGTTTGCTCGGCGAAAAAAATTCAACCCGGAGGGAAAAAAGAACCACATTGAACAGGTACTAAATTCTTTGACATCAGATGTGCATTTTTTCTCTAAATAAAAATGATCTGCTTAACTTTACGCATTTTAAAGTAGCATTTTATTTTGTTATGAACAAAAACTACAGTACTAAAAGTTTCCACAGACCTTGTCATTGAAAGTTTTCTTCTTTTTTGCGAAAACACGCGGTTGTGTTTGGGCTTAATGTAGCAGTACATTTTTTGCACCACTCCCAGCCACCACACATAAGTCCTCTCTATTTCTTCTTTTTACTTTATGGCTATTTTTCCTTTACTTTGCACCATGGCCAACTACATCTATAAGGCCCATTTATTTGAGATTAATGTATGAAATCTCCCGCCAGAGAACCCTGATACTTTGCCAAGTTACTCTGACCAGTCGTGTAAACTCTGAACCAAAACAATAACCATGTGCTCAGAACATAAATCAGCTCATACAATGATAATTTGGGCAGGGTTTGTGCCTCGTGATCCAATGAAAAGGTTCAGGATTTGAAGTTGAATCCAGCTTCACTTTTTCGGCGGTTTTTAGCAAAATGCGCAGGCCGTTATATCTAGTTGGTAATGCTTTGCACAGAAATGGAGTACTCAAGTTGCCACCTCCAGAAAAATTAAATTAAAAACTACAAAAAAATTAATATCTTAAAAACAAATTAAGATACCGTTTTCAAACAAATTGCATTTAAAAGCACATATTTTTCTCTACAGAACCGTGTAAAGATTGAAAATGTGCGATGTCTAGGAGTTAAAAAAATTGCAGTAATGAAAATTGCAAACGTGAAATTTCATCAGAAAGTGTTGCCATTCGAAAAATGACGTATGCGTTACGCACAGATACGTTTGGCCTTTATTATATAGATTTCAAAAAATATGCATTAAAATATTTAATTGCTATAAAGGATGTCAAATACTAATAAAAACAATAAAAGACCTTAATAATTTTTACATGTTTCGATTGAATTTACTCAATCATCATCAGAAAAACAAAATACAAATAAACACAAAGATGGAAAATGACAATAAACTATTACAAATGAAATTTTAAAAAAAGTTTAAAAAGTTTTTAAATTTCATTTGTAATAGTTTATTGTCATTTTCCATCTTTGTGTTTATTTGTATTTTGTTTTTCTGATGATGATTGAGTAAATTCAATCGAAACATGTAAAAATTATTAAGATCTTTTAATTTTTTTATTAGTATTTGAAGTCCTTTATAGCAATTAAATATTTTAATGCATATTTTTGAAATATATTTTACTCTTTAAATTTTAAATAAAAGTTACTTTCCAGAAAGAGTCAAGTGTAATAACACACAAAAAAGTATTAGTGGTTTTTTCTTAAAACTGAAAGAGAAATCGGTCCCGAAAGGCTTATAACACGGCCCTCTGATTCTAGTAAAATTATGGGATTGTTAATCTGGAAAGAAGATTCCAAATCTCAACTTTAAATTTTGCATTTGATAATATAAAGGAAATAATGAAATGAAAAATGCAGGCCACGCAAAAAGTTCAAGGGTTCCCGGATCGGGCCCTACGTGATCCTAGGGTGTTCAGGATTTTAACCGAAATTTAGAAACGCGAAAATAAATAAATGGAAACGGTTTTAAAAAATGAAGATCAGATTAAGAGGAAGCAATTTATTAACGATTTAGAGTGAAAACAAATTGGCCGGGTACGGGAAGAAAGGTACCAGGTACTTGACTGAAATATAGTTGTGTATAAAGATATTTTTAGTAATAGACAACAAGGCCAACAAGTTGCTGGAGAAACAATATTTAGTAAATTGGTAAAACTTGTGATCCTAAAAGGCGTCAACAACAGCAGCATATTAAAATCTGTTATAATGTTTAAAAACTTAGAGCTTTAGATTTTCTACTAGTCCAAATCAAATATAATCTATGAATTATTTATTATGTGAATGAATTATATGAATTATAATATTCGAAAATAAATACACAAAAAAATTGCTAAATGCTTACAAAAATGGCCTTAGGGCCCAATAAAAATATGAAAGTAATAGTCAGGGAGAAAGAGTCCAAGACTCAATTTAAAAGTTATACACAGAGAAGCTGAGAAAATTAAAGAAATAAAAATAAATGCATGGCGAAAAAAAATCAAGGAGCCTTAGACCAGGACGCAACTTTACGCATTCAAGGGGGGGAGGGGTCCAAGGGTCTTAACCGGTATTTAGAAACGGGAGATTAAGTAAATGGAAAAATGATCCCTAAAGACAACATCGGAATAAAAGACAGCAATTTAATTATAATTTAGGGTGCAAAAAATTTAATAAGTCCTGTACTGGGGGACAGTAAGTGAGGGTCCTAACTGGAGGATCCAACGGATCAGTGTGTTAAATAGAATATTCTTAGGTATAAAAATTTTTTTTAGTAGTTTTAAAGTAGTTAAAGGATGTTAGAACTGTGTAAAAGAAAAATTGTAATAAAATCGAATCACTTTAAAAGATCTGCACGAAGAAGGTGATCAATATAGAAAATAAGTGGTATCTAAAATCTAAACATTTTTTTTTATCTTTCATCCCACGGGTAATGGACCTTAAAAGTGAAAAAAACAACTGCCCTTCTCCCCCCCCCCCCCAAAAAAAAAAAGTCAATCGGATTACTTTAAAGGAGCAATAACAGGGAGACACAGAAGAGGAAAACTGATATTTAAAAAGAGGACAGGGGCATTATAGGATGTTGAAATGTTTTAGGGCTAAAGCACTAACGCTTTAGATTAAAAAGGTCAAAATTAAAGTAACAAGAGGACGATAGAATTAGGTTAAAGAATATTGTAACCAATTTGGATAGATTTTAACAAAGCTGCTCCAAGAGCCCCAACGAAAGAAATTAATTCAAAATTGAAGAAAGCTAAAAGTCAGAGAAGGCTTTTTTAGCTTTCATATAATAGCTGAAGCACCTAAGAAGTTGATAGAGAAAAAACTAGTAAATTGGATCATTTCTAAATAAGTTACAATAGGATTTCCAAAAGTTGCAACGGATAGTTAAAAACAGGGTGCTAACATGAAAATATGTCGAAAACGTCTAAATTAGCATTAGATTTTCAATTAGTCAAATTTAAGTACATGATATGGATTAGTGGTTAGAATAATATAAAAAATTAATGCAAAAAATGGGTTTATGTCTGACAAAAGACCCTAGAGCACTATTTAAAATATGAGGGTGTTGGTTCGGGAAAAAAGTATCCAAGACTCAACTTTAAAAATATGTTCTAGAAAGTGAGAAATTTAGATTGTGAAAAATGCTTGACGCACAAAAAGTTTAAGGGGCCATGGATCGGGCATTACGATACCCTAGAGGATTGCATGATCTAATTTGGAATGTAGAAGCGAAAAAAATTACTAAATAGAAAAAGAGTTCCAAAAATGAATGCCGTATTAAAAGAGGAAAAAATTATCAACACATTGTTTGCCCCAAAACTACAATCGGCCCTGTACTGGGCATAATGGAGCTAAGGTCCTTCGTGAAGTGCACTGTAAAACATTTGGTGTAACGTTATTCCATAAAACTGGTGGCAGCATTGCTGCCTCCAGTCTTATGGTGGTATGTAACCCATATAAATGGAGTAACATTACTCATGTCTTGTGTAAGTGTACACCGTATTATGAGTAAGGTTACACCACTCCTGTTTAAGGTTACACCACAATTACTTGTAAGCTTACACAGAAGCTGTGTGTAAGGTTACACAGTAGTTGCGTGTAAGGTTACACCATAATATTATGAAATATAACACAAATTCCGTGTAAGGTTACACCACATGTGTCTGTAACCTTACACATTAACTCTGTGTAATATTATACGATGATATTGTGAAACATCACACAAATTACTGTGTAAGGTTACACTACAATTATCTGTAAACATTCACAGTAATTGCGTATAAGGTTACACATCTGTAGGAATAAGCTTTCACTTGATTTGTCTGTAATCTTACACAGTAATTGCTTGATAGGTTACGCCTTAATGTTGTGAAACATAACACATATTTCTGGGTAAGGTTACACCAAATATGTCTGTAATCTTACACAGTTATTTTGCGTTAGGTTTCACCACAATATTGTGAAACATAACACAATTCCTGTGTAAGGTCACACTACAATTGTCTGTAAGCTTCCACATTAATAGTTTGTAAGGTTACACATCTGTAGGAGTAAGCTTCCCCCACATATTTCTGTAATGTCGCACAGTCATTGCGTGTAAATTTATACATTAGTAGGAGTAAGTTTTCCACACACTTTCCTAGAAAGTTATCCATTTTTATGTGTAAGTATTAATTACATTTGACTGTGCAGTTTCACATCATGTAAGCAAGGTTACACAGTACATTAAAATGTACTGTAAGGTAAAACTAATTACCTGTAACTTCTCACAGTATTCGACATATTTCACTATATATTTTTGTATAGTTATGCAACATGCGTGTATAGACAACAGTATTTATATGTTTGATTAAACCAGATTTATTTATTTAGCTATAGAAAAATATTACCCTAAAAATAATCAATTTTTTCATTAAATCTGAAAAATGTGGAACAATTTATAATTTTCCTTAGACTGAAACTTACTTCTTAAAATGTCCATATCTCATCAAATATTCTTGTTTTAATTAAAATATTCCGTTTTACAGTTATATTTAAAGTCTTTTGAAATTTGGTATGAATTTGATTGTTTGTATTTTGCACAGAAATGATACCATGTGTCTGAATTTGCATGCCATGCTTACAAGAATACCAATCTGGACCCACATAGTCATTTGTTTCAGTGATAGACCAATTTGAGCATTTTTCATTACATCGGTGAGCAGATGTACTTTATATTTCCATTCATTATACTCTATTTTCCGTCGCGATTAAAACTTCATTGAAAAAAAATGACTATCATATTGTATATTCCACAATTTCAAGGATGTTCCTTTTAATTCCTCAATAGTTTCAATAAATATAGATATTTGACAAATTGTGTAATATCGAATGCCACTAAATATTAGAACTTGATTGTTCAATTTCAAAAATGTCTGAAGATCAAAGTACAATAAAAATATTAATTTTATAGCCTATCATATTGTATTCTAATGTTCTTTTATAATACAAATTCCTTAGGGTTATAGTTTTTTTTAGTCTTGGAATCTTGCAATTTCTATAAAATGGAGATATAAGGGATCACTTTTCCTACTTGCTATTAATGTGTTAAAAATCTATCCAATTTGTCCCGTACTAAAAGAATTTTAACACAGTATTCCAATTGATAAATAGCTGTATTAATTGTAAACTTCTAATTTTGTTTTCGAATTTTAAAAATGTTTGAGACTGAATTCAATCTTTGACTTTCTTACCTGAAACTGTCAATTACTTCTGGACCAATCTGGAAAACTTAATTCACCCAGCTAACCTTATTGATTACAGCATTTGGTCAGCTCAACAGAATGAATTGCAGGTAATATAAATCCAGTAAATGGTAAATAAGCAATTGAACTAAAATAATTTTAATACAATCATTTTAATGGTTAATGAATGATTTTAATTGTAATTTCCCCCTTGGCTGAAAATATCTGGGCCAGTAAGAAAATTAAAATTAATGCTAATCTGTACTTTTGCTCCCTATGGTTCAGTAAACAGTACATTTCTAAATTTTTAATAGTTGGTTCAAGTACTTTCCTTCATGTGTGCTTAAATAGTAGGTATTTAGTACCTGTTGTTTGGTGTTAAAAATAAGACAATTCTCATTTGTTTTGTGTTTACTTTGGGATACCTTTATTACCACATTCAATGAATTCTCTCTTTTATCTCTTCAGTGGGTCTACAATAGAAAAATGCAAAGGAGCACATTGAAAATGAAAGAACATCTTTACAGTGTATTGAGATCACATACCTTTATTTTTGTTTGCAATAAACCAAAAAGCACAAAGTTTAAGATGGGCGACCGAATGTCGCAATCCTTTTCTCTTTTGCAGATTTTAGTTTTCAACAGACCTTTTTTAGGATTTATAGTATTGCTTAGCTCTTTAATACTTAATTTTATTATAAATAACAGTTAACAAAATGCATAAAGATAGTACAAGTAAGTTATTCTTTAAATAATTAACTGTTCAATTGTAACAGTTAATTATTTAGGATATTATTTTCTATCCATTTTATTATCCAGATTATTTTCTATCCATAAAATGTTTGCCGCAGATACTTGCAGAATTTTCAGCTACTGGAGATATAAATAACTTATAATCTAATCTTCTCAAGATTACATTGATTTAGAATACAGCTAAGTATTACTAATAAAAAGAGCAATTGCGTGATTTTAATCTTTTTTAATGAAATGATTAAAATAAAAACCAGCGTAATCTGTGTTGCAGAAAGAAACATATATATTATGTCAATTAATGAAAAATGATCCAGCTTACATGAAATTGCAGTTGCTTGTACCAACAAATGGACCTTTTTAAAAGTTATAGAATTTATTTTATATCTTAAACAAATAAAAAGGAATTTGGAACATTCTGTATATTTGTAATATATATACTCCTTTTGTTCTGTTTCAAATAGAGAAATTGCTTTTATTAATTATATAATTTATATCATATTTATGGGATACCAAAACAATTGTACTTTCATCTAAATGTTTTTTTAACAGGCAACTTTGATTTTTATCAAATATTTGAGATTGTCTTGCCCTGTAAATTAAGATTCTATGTCCATAGCCAACATATGGACTTATAGGCCAATAATGTTATGAGTCAACATCCTGCATATGAGCTGGCCGACAAGTTAGTTTTAACAAAGCTTAAGAAGATTCGAGATAGATGGAAACATATTTATTTGCCAGATTGGTTCCAGATGATGGACTCTGAATGCATTAAGAAAAACAAAGTTGCATAGGGTTATCTTCTATAAACCCGATAGACTGTAGCCAAGTGGTTGGTAACAAAAAAAATCTGCATACCGTCTTACTGGGCAGTTAGCCCATAAAATGTTAGAAAATTCTGGGTGCAACACAATCTGTTAAAAAATATTCCATTGAAAATAATACAGTAATTTAATTTTTTAACAAACACATTAAAATAAGGAATGCAATGAAAATCTATTTAAGACAAATATTGAATATTTGAACAATACGAACAATACAACTAAATATCTATTAAAATTAATCATAGTGAATTATTTTTCAAAATTATGTTTATTCAAGTAACAACAACTTAACTAGATTGCCTTTAGTTTTAAATATTTCCTTAACTGTAAAAAATATTTAATGAGCAAAAAGTTACTAAAGAATCTATTAAAATTTAAAAGTATATTTTGTTTTAAAAAATAATATTTAGCAAATTTTTATAACATAATTTTTAAAACTTAAAGACTTATATCTGAAATTCTTCCTTGTTTCTAAATAATTTATATGTTTTAATCTTTATGTGATTTTTTTATTATGGTTGATATACGTTTTTTAGTTAATGCTTAAATTTAATAGTCAGATATTAAGAAGGAATAGAATATTTGGCTTTCTATCCTCTTACTATTAATCAAATATTCGGTACACCTCTAAATTGAAATTGCAGTAAGTTTTCACATTTCACTCAAATTTGTTTAACTTAGTTTAAAGTACCTCTGGTACTTTCCATTCATGGTAGTAATTCAAGGTAGTAATTTCCATTCATGGAAATCCAGAAATATCAGCATAAGGTACCCACATAAAATCTTGTTTTTACTACAGCTTAGTTATGAATATCAAATCTGTTTATTTTTAGAGCACAGAACACGTATTAATATTTCAGTTTTAATACACAAAAAAAAAAAAATAAATAAACAAGAAAACATCTACATTTAAGAAAGCAGCTTGCACAATTAGTTATTTCAAACTGAAATATATTTTCACACCACACACAAAAAATTAACATAAATTTCCATTCAATTGTTTTTTTTATTTAAAAAAATACTTCCAAATTGTTTATGAAAACATCTACATTTATGAAAACCAGCTACCAGCATTGTTTATTTAAAATTAAAAAAAAATTACACACCACACACAAAAATAATTCTGAACAAATGTGTGCAGTCTCGCTCTCACCATTAATTTTAAACAGGAGGGGGGGGGGTAGAGAAGAACAAACATATAACATAAAATACAAGTCTATCATTGTTAAAACTCTACTAGAAAAATAAAAGTTCAATAATATGACCAAAAAATTTATACACTGAAGTGCAAACTAATTATAGGGTAGCAAAACTCAATAGCTTTTTTTCATCTTTTAAATTCGGTTATAAAGTGTGCATGCACGTTTACTAGATATGATATATTGATTGCAACTTCACTGTCAGGCACAGTTTTGGGGATTTTCTACAAAATTTTGTAGAAAAATCCTGGAAGTTGACGGCTGCTGGAAATTGCCATTCATGCGTACCATCTCCAGAAGATTATCTTAACCTGTGGTATTTGCTTCCAAAAGCGATAGCAATGTTCTTTCTTTGCACAGAATTTGGGTTGTCCGTGTACTATATTTCTCCATTTATCTTTTTTTTTCTTTTACTCGCTGGAAAATTTTTCATAGCAGAGGATGAAAGGGGACGGCCATGGCAATCTTTCAAATTTGCGACACCTAGTTAAATAAAACATCATAATTAGTGTATTGCATCTTAATAAAATGTTTAGTTTTGATACACTTTAAATTAACTTTATTTTGGTTAAATAATAAATTTCAAAAGTTAGAATGCCCCAAAATAGCAATGTGATTAACTTGAGCTAATTTAAACAGTATATTATATACAAGAATATTTACGGGGGGGGGGTTGTAAAATTTAGGACAAATCTACATCGAATACAATTTTCAAATACAATCATCAGATCAATACTACATCATATACTAGATACTACATGAAATACAATCTCTCGACAAATATAGTTATCAACTGTAAGATATCTTTGAAACAAAATTGAAAAAAAAGCAAATTTTCAAATTAAAAACATGATTTTCTTTTTTAATCGTAATTTTTGTCTGATATAAACGTTTATGAGTATCTCAGCAAAATTACTAGTGGAAGATGTCATTTAGTACCTTTTTTAAGTTTTGCTTTATGTTTATTTTTCTTATTCTTTAAGCATTAAAAATAATAATCATAAAAAAACATTTAAATGCATTGAGGTGAATGTTTACCTTTTTCAGAAATTTTATTTCTTTTTAATAATATGGTTCAAATGATAAACTCAATGCATTTTGATGTTCTACTAAAAGTACATTCTGAAAATCTGCATATTAAAAATAAAATTATTGAAAAATTTAAATTTTTTAAGATTTCTACTATTTTAAATATTTATATATTTTTTACATTTTTAAAATTTTTAAATGTGTACTATACAAGATTGCAAATGGATTTTTAGATAAATCTACCATTGCATTTAATGCTTTTTTTTTTTTCACTGAAACATAAATAACGAAAAATGGAATTTCACACATCTTCACATAATTTTATTTATTTTTTTTTAAACAAAGAAAATTTGAATGCTAATTCCATGTATATATTTATCAAGTCTATAATAAAGAAAATGTACAAAAACGGTCAAATCTCTATTTCAAATAGAAAAAAAGCCTTGTCATTTTTAAAACATGAAAGTAATAAAATATAAACGTTCAGAAAAAGTCATTTAACCCGAGAATACACGCGCCGGGTCTTTTTGACCCTGAGTGCGTATGATTTGTGCAATTGTAATCACTTATCTTTTAAAAGTAATCTTCAACTTATTTTATTGCAAAATTTGTAAGGATTGTCTCTGCCTAAATAAAATGACGGTTATAACTTGATTTTGTTGGTGACAAAGTTAAAACCATTTCTACCTTGGATGAGCGCGCGTTCTCCCTGGTTAAAGTTTAAAATTTTAAAAGTTATTTCCGCTAGCTAAAAACCCACGATGTACGCTAACGGCACCTGGTGCATGTAAAATAAGTCGTGGGTGCAAAGTCCTCCAAGTTACCTGTGAATTATACCTCTGGGGGTGCCTTGTCAGGTGAAGATCTCGTCATCCGATCAAGGCTCTAAATTTGGAGATCAAACTCGAATATCGGTTGTCGTAAGGCAGCTCGTATGAGCTCTGTGGAAGAATTAGCGTTACCCCTTTCTTTTTAATCCCTTCCAATTACAACATTGTATGAATGATCCCAATCAGATAATTAAAAATAACCTAGAAAAGGCCAGGATATTAACTATTATATAATAGCGATACAGTCACTTTCAGGTAGATCTCAGCTTGTGCAATCAAGCTGCTTCTGCCCCGAAGCCAGGTAAAAAAAAAACCGTTAAGCTAGGCATATTGTCCGGCAGGCAGGGGCCTGGTCTGCGGTATAATATTAATAATTTGTGTGGGCAATTGTGCTGGGTTTATTTACAATATCTCGAGATATAATTTTTTGGGGGTAAAAATGAAATATGTGATACATATACATATTTAATATACATATTTAATATATATATATATATATATATATATATATATATGTATGTATGTATATATAAATTTAAAGATAAATAAAGACTTTTTTACCAATTTTGAAGTCCGACATTTCTTTAAAAATGATTTGTATTTGTTTTTCAATCTAGAAAATTCAAATGAAAAACACTAAATCAATACCCGTTATAAATAATGTTAAAGCTATACTTTACGGTACTGGTATACATATATACTAATAAAATAAAAAATCTCTGCGAATATCTGTGATGGCTAGCAAAATCTACCGCACGTAGAAGTCTGAAAATTTAGGTAAAGATATTCTCAGACAGATCCTGGTGCACCTGAGACTCAGACTTTTAATATTTTAAGGGCCAATATCTCTGGGCCCCTTAACATTTTTATGCACTAAATTGTTAACAACGCGACCCCTTTTTATCGAATCTTTTTCATTGTGAGGGACCTTTCTCCACTTAGTTATTTTTGCTATTTTATTTTTCAGTATTGACGCTGGATCCTTGGGGCCCGTTTAAAGGCCCCTTGAAGTTTTTGTGATAATAAATTGATTCCATTCAATCCGATCTTCATTTTTGGAATTTCTGTTCCATTTAGATATTTTCAAGATTTTACATTCCATAATGCACTGGGGCCCCCTAGGGAATAGGACAGGGGCCTTTGAACTTTTTGTACGCCAAACATTTTCCAACCCCTTAATTTCTCACCCTCCCAGAGCAAAATTTTAAAGTTGAGTCTTTTACTTTTTTTCCAGGGTCAACACTCTCACACTCTTACTCGGGCTCTAGGGCTTTTTTAACATCTTTTCCCAATCAATTTACGCATTTCTTTAAAATAATATTCTAACGAATATTTCATACCCTATGCTTATTTTTTACTACTGTAGATATATTGCGCTAAGTACTAAAAAAATTTAACATGTTTTCCTCTTAAGCCCCTATTTTTAACTGCCAGTTGGTCTCTTTAGAGCACCTGTTACACTTCCTTTATAAATGGTCCAATTCACTAGCCTTTTTTTTCAACAACTTCTTAAGTCCTTCATCAACTACATGGACGGAAAAAAATCATATTTGAACTACTACGAATTTTAAATATTAATCGCGTTCTTGGGCCCTTGGTGCAACTTTTTAAAAAATGATCCACACGAATTGCATGTAATTTTCTTTAGTTTTAGCGTCCTTCTATTACTTTAAAAAATATAAATTTAAAAAATCTACCCAACTACATGCGAGAAAAGTTCTTAGCCTCTTTAAACATGGCACAGGGATCCTTGAAGTTTTGTACATTAAATTCTTATTAAATTGCCCCCTCTTAATCTTCCTTTTTTAAACCTTTTTTCATTTAGTTTTTTCCACTTTCTTACATTCCGTTAAAGACCCTGGGGCCCTCTGTGTCCCGTAGGGCCCTTGAAGTTTTGTTCGCCATGCATCTTCCACCCCCTACTTTTCCATCTTCTCAATGCGTAACTTTAAAGTTAGGTTTTGGACTCTTCTTCCACGACCCACAACCTCATATTTTTATTGGAGTCCTAGAGCTTTTTTTAAAGCATTTACTCAATTTTTTAATGCATTTCTTTAAAATATTGTTCTAACGAATAATTCTTAACCTATGTTTATTTTTGACTGATTGTAAATATGAAGTGTTAAGTACAAAGAAATTTTAACATTTTTGATGTTATGGTCCTGTTTTTAACTATCATTTGTTCCCTTTTGGGTCCTTTATTACAGCTCCCTTAAAAATGGTCCTATTAGCTAACTTTTCTAATAATATATATATATATATATATATATATATATATATATACACATTAGCTTTGACGCATTTTGATTTATACTCACCTTCTTGGGGCCTTTGATTCAGCATTTTCAAAAATGATTCGAATTGAATTCAATTTTCTTTTACATCGTTCTAACATCCGCCGATTATTTTAAAAACAGATAAAAAAAAAATCTTTATACTCAACTACATACTACACTGCTCAAAACTATTAAAGGATATTTGAAGTTTTATATAAAATAAAGATATAAGCGAAATTTTTTTTGCCGAAAATAGAGGAAGAGAATCACAAATGAAAATTTTTCTGGTTTTCAAACTGTGGAGTATGCAAATTTTGAGTTCGGCGTCAAAAACGTCGCTTCAGCGGCAGCGAATGAAATTTAACTTTCAACTGGATAAAAAAGAATGAAGACAAGGATGATCGGCATTTAGTGATTGCTTTGTTTCGATGAGTACGATGTCTCAGCGAAATCATTTGACAGATTCAGAAGCTTGGAGAATTATTGGTAGGTTAGAAGGGGGCCAAACTCAAGCCGAAGTAGCGCAAGCCATTGGAGTGTCACAAAGTGTCATTTCCAGGATCTGGAACCGTTTTTTGGAGAGTGGATGTGCAGGCCGAAGACAAGGGCAAGGTCGTAGACGGGCAACAACGCCCAATGAAGATCGGTATTTAGCGTTAACAGCTCGGAGACACCGAAACATGAACGTTACTCTTCTCCAACAACACCTTCGCTCGGCTACAGGCACCACGATTTCAACTCAGACTGTCCGAAACCGGCTCCATGCTGTAGGTCTCTATGCTCGCCAAACCGATGGTATGTGTTAGATTAACATCAAGGCATCGTCGCGACCGCAGGGAGTGGGCAACCGAGCATGTCAACTGGAGGAGAAACGAATGGAGCAATATTCTGTTTTCTGACGAGTTCCGTTTTTCTGTGCATCCGGATAATAGGCGTATTTTCATCTGGAGGGACCGTGGCAGTAGGAATAATCCTGCGTTCGTGCACGAAAGTGTCAGATTTGGCGGTGGAGGAGTGTTAGTGTATGGTGGCATCTCCATTGAGGGGCGCACTGACCTCTACATCTTTCGAGATGGAGCTCTGACTTGTCGCCGATATAGGGATGAGATCCTCAGACCTATTGTAGTCCCTTACGCTGCAGCAATCGGAGATAACTTCATTTTAATGGACGATAACTGCAGGCCACATCGTGCAAACCTGGTGGAGGATTTCCTTTTCGAGGAAGGAATCGTTCGAATGGAATGGCCAGCGTGTTCTCCAGACATGAATCCAATCGAACACGTTTGGGACGCTCTAGGAAGACGAGTTTCTGGCCGCCAACAACCCCCTCAAACTCTCCAAGAACTGGAAAGAGCTCTTCTGGAAGAGTGGGACAGAATACCCCAACTCGTCATTAATAGCCTCATTGAGTCTATGCCTCAAAGGTGTTCAACGTTGCTGGCCGCCTGTGGAAACCATACCCCCTACTGAAAATGATTTTCTTTGAAGAAAACACATTTTCTTATTCTTTTTTTCTCATATGCACAAATTGTGTTTTTTTCCTTTTGTACACAAATGCGCAATAAAATGCATTTTTTTCTGCCAAACATGTGTAATTCATTCTCATATAACCTACTATGTCTGTCGACCATATATCAATCAGCTAAAAAGTTTCCCAGATACAAAATCCACCTAAAACTGCAATATCCTTTAATTGTTTTGAGCTGTGTATATTAGTTACTAGCACATCGGAGATACCTGGCAGGAACGAAAGCTTTTATGTACTTTCGAATAATTTTTTTAATAATTTCTGGTGTCGATCTTTCTTTTAAGAATTTTACGAATGGAGGTACCTTGCCCCTTAAAGGGTTAGTTAGTTAGTTAGTCAGTAGATTAGTCCTCCCCTACACATTTTGCTCTCTCTCTCTCATATGCTCACAATTTGATAACTGTAATTTCATGACATTTAGTACTTTAAAACATTATCTAAAATAATTAAACTGTTGATATTATCATAATCACAGTAATAAATTTAAATTGTAAATAATTCTGAAATATTTTATTAATTTTTGTATCCTAATTGTGAAATTTATTTAAAATAGGCTATTTTGTTTCATTAGAGAACTTTTATTTAGTTCTTACAGACATAAAAACAACTAGATGAAATTAGGCATGTTTGACCCACTTTTAACAAAATCATTTTTAACTTTTTTTAAATATTGAACCTTCAACAAAGTTTTATGTATTATTTTATTCGTTATACAATCGGTTATCAGAATAAACCTGCGACATAAGTGCAATATATTTGAAGAAAGATAGATTTTAATCAGGAAAAAAAAATTTCAAGGCTCCTCACTCATTTGAGGCATGACTCTTTGCATTTTATGTAGATATACAGGCAAAAGTAAAGAAATATACAAATAAACAGTGGCCTCGCTAAGAGGGGGTACAGATGGGAGCCTACACCCCTTCCCCCCAAATGTTTGCACATGCTGTTACAGTTGGCAAATTAGTTCAAAACTTTAATTAAAAACTATAATACACTTATTATTTTTGATAAATTGGACGAAATTCACCAATATAATTAGAAATATTATTAAACTTTTTACAAATAAAAACTATATTACATTTTCTAATTGTGATAATTAAAAAAAGCTATTATATAACTGTATATAAAGCTGTATAATAAAACTAGTTGGCAAACCCCGAGAAGTATTTATGTTTGCTTTTCACTGAGTTGGCAAATACTGAGTTTTGACTTGGCAATTTCAGGCTCTCTCCTCCACCAATAAAAAATCTTAGCGAGATCCCTGCAAATAAAATCATTTTTAGAAATGCAGAATACCTTTATTTTACAAGTTTAAACAAATAAATTAATTTTAAAAATCTCATTTTCAAATCATTTTAAACCTAGAATACCTATAAACTGTAAGGTTGAAAGAAATTAAATAAGTAAAAAAAATATATAGAATACCTTTAAGCTACAAGATTTGAACAAATAAAATAAATTTTAAACCCCCAAAACATTAAAAAAACTAAGAATACCTTTAAGCCACAAAGTTTAAAGAAATAAAATAAGTTAAATAAAAAGAAATTATTTTTAAGATACAAGGTTAAAACAAATAAAATAATTTATAAACTCAAAATATCTTTACGAAGTTTTTATCTTTACAAAGCTACAAAGATTTTAAGTCCCGAAATATCTTCAACATTTAACTGATGTTACAAGTCTTACAGACCGTTGCATTTTTAAATTTTTATAGTTTAACATTCTGTTTAATTATAAACACTACCGAAATTCTGTTTCTTTTCGAACTTTATACTATTACCAATGCCATTTGAATGGGTACATTTAAATTATAACAGCCCTTTATAACATGTTAAGTACAAAAACAGTTTCCAATAAGTTAATCTCCCCTTTTATTCATCTTTCGATGGAGCGGTGTGCCAGACTGGTTTACAGTAGTTAAGTGCCGATTTATGTCACATCAGTTAAAGGTTAATTTTAAATAACATTTTTTGTATCGCTCCTTTATATTTGCAGAATAAATTTACGTTCTTTTACTAATATGAACATTAACCTTTTATTGTATACCAAGTATAATAAACAGATTTCAAAAACATTTAATTAAGGGAGCTTTCAGTAAGGTCAACCCTCCAACATATTGACTAGGTCAAGCCTCTCTCCCTAAGCTATATTCTAAAAAAAAAAAAACCAGTTATTTTTAACATTATTATCCGTTTATTTTAATTATTTCAATAGATGATTCAAAACATCAAATATCAGAATTACAGTTATAAAATTGAAATAATGGAAGAAAGTTAGAAGGATTAGTAGAAAAAGAATAAATGAGAAAAGAGCAAGCGAGTGAAGTTGTATAATTTGCATTTAACAGTTAAGTTTATTGATGAATTAATTGTAGTAATTAATATCACAAATATGAAAATACCACAGATTTATTGATGTTTAATAAATACTATGAAAACTATTTCAAAATAAAATTGCAATAATGATGTTTGAAGCCACGGATCTCCAAATAAAATTGTTTTAATACTATGCTATAAATTTAACAGTTTAATGTTAATTTTTATGTGCATAATAGATGAATAATCAAACATTCAAGAAGCAAATAGATTTTGTGTAGTTTTAAAAAATTGTCGTTTTTCAATTGAATTTGTTTCTAGATCATCCCCCTTTAGCCCCTTCCTTCTCTATATAATATTGTCTACTTTCCGATCAGTTTGATTGTTTGCTACAGTGAAAAATATCAAAAGCAGAGATGTAAATAATAATGATTTGATTACAATATTTAGAAAAAATTGTTTATCAGATAACATTAATTAAAACATTCAAAGAAGCTTTTTATTAAACCATAAGGGGGAGTGGGATGGTGTGGGACAGTTACAAAAGTATTTACAAAAGTAAGAAAATCAACTTTGTTTGATACAAACACTAAAATTTCACTTTATAGAGGGCATTGTGAACGACTTTTTAATCTCCCTGAACAATATAGAAACACAACATAAAAATTTATTTTATAATTAAAGAAATGTAAATTTCAAAATGTGCCCCATACCTCTCCACTTACACGGAGGTATGAGACAGCTATAAAACAAACCTATAAAGCATAAATAGGCTAGTGTCGGCTAAATGTACAATTAAACAAACATTGTAGGATGATAATGTATGTGCCACATCATAAAATTCTTGTAGATTTATGATTCAATAACAATCATGAATAAAAATTCATGATTTTTAGTCGTAGATGACATTAAAAAATCATCACTTCAATTTATTTACATTTTGAAGAAAATTAATTTATAATCAATGTTATAATATATTATCCTCTAAAAATGTTTGCATGGTAGAAATTAGATTCATCTTATGAAAAAAAAAAAAAAAAAAAAAAGAAATGTACATGTCGAATTCACTCTGTTGACATGCAAGTTCTTCCTTTTCTTACCATGTCCCATTCCTCCCCACTTCCTTGTTTTGTATTAAACTTCATGTATAAACAAAAATAGGTCTTTTAAGCTTATTTTAAATTATGAATAACGTACAGTATATTGTTCCATAAATAAGAAAACTATTATATCTATGCATATACAAGTCATTTATATACGAAAAGCATATCAATTATATTAAGCGAATTTATTTTTGATTCTTGAATAAATCTTTTCCGTTATACGACTGCAAGTTTATACTGATCATTTTTTTTCAATTGAAGATTTGGTTATGATTGCTTGGGCTATCGTGTTACGTTTGATTGATGAAATGTTTAGTATATACATAAAGAGAAAAATCTACTGTCCCATTCCTCCTACTGTCCCATTCCTCCTACTGTCCCATTCCTCCCACTGTCCCACTCTTTCCACTCAACCCTACAGTATTGAGTTTTTAATAAAATTTAAAAATAATTACTTTCTGAATTTTCCAAATAAGTGAGAAGATGCTATATGCTATGAATTTATTAAATTATTTTTAGTAATGTCTACATTGGATGTTCATAACTGGAAATTAGTTAAATAAGCATTTCAGTAATGGACACTGATTTTAAAACTTTAGATTATAACAGCTTATATATTTGAAATACTCAATATTTTATCAATAAAATATTAAGAAAATGACAACTTACTTCATATCTCGTTTCCTTGTAAATAGTGCAGGATGATGTTGGTGTCGATCACATGTTTAATGTTTTCTATCTCAATTCCCCATGTCACCTATGTCGACATTTACCACTGAGAATGCGCCTTGAGTACTACATCATACGTCATGCTTCAAGTGGAAAGTTCCACCAACCTCTGTGAAAATATCCTCTGGTTTTGAGTGTTTTTTAAAATAACAAAATAACTTTCTCAAGAATTTGAGGAACGTTACACACATAAATGATGGCAAACTTACACAAATGTTTTACAGTGTAGGTGCGGCCGGCCAATCTGTGAAATTATGTAGAGATTATAATTTCGATTGGTTTTAGGACGCTTTTCGATCATTTCACGCTTTTAAACTAGCTGAACTCGACAGCAAACAATTTTTGATCTCAGTTTTCTTGACTCCATTGAACAAGACGACAGCAACAGTTTAAACAGGCCCCTTTAGAAGTTAGAGTGAGTGGGATACAAACTATTGGTCTTCTGGCATACAAGACCACACTTGTTAAGCCGTGTGCTGCAGTAGAACGGCTAATTCAAGTTCCCATGGCAGCCTGAAATTCTACGACCAAATCTCTTGTAGTCACTTCGCAGATTCTTCGAGCCGAAAAAGAAAAAAAAAACGGTCTTCGGATGCAATAGTTTCTTTTGGTATCCGTTGATCAGGTTATCTATCAACGTTTTAGGTGCTTAAAACTTGGCTTGAAGCAGTTAATAAGACACTTTGAAGAATATTCAATTCTTGGACGACCTCCATTTGTGTTTGATATCTTGACATTCACTTAAATGATGCCTTTGTGCCATACTTAACGAATATTGATCACTATTTGACAAGGCATTCACTTTAAAGAGCTCTATATACAAGAATTCCGACATAAGCCCATTGCGCACTACGATGACATTTACCTAATTTGCATATTTAAAAAGCTAAATTATGCTTGAAAGTGTAATTTTTATTCAAGAGGATTTAATTAACATAAAAAATTGATGCACTGGGCATTGGTTGCAACAATAAATGAGTAAGCATAATTTTACTCATCATCGTTTAATTTTGATGACCAATGGAATGGGTACCTGGAATGGATAAACTGCATAAATCAAACACAGAATTGTAAAAAAATTACAAACAACATTCGTTTATTGGTAGAAATTGCTGAGTGGAAAGTTTCGACTATGCTATTCATTTAACTAAATTAACTTTTACCATTCTATCTAGTATACAATCATATAAGTATCATAATACATAATACAATAATCATATATACAGGGCTGCATGAAAAAATCATATCTTTATTCGACTATTGACACTAATAGCTTAATTCGTGTTTAAAAAGCGACGTTATTCGTTTTAAATTCTTCACATGGAGATTGTTTTTTATCGTACTAAACTGTGAAGATTTGAAGTAGTTGGAAGCATTGGAAAATGTTTCATAATTTATGCTGTACGCATGATTTTTCATTCTTGTTTAATATTGTTTAAACCGTTTATGGCAAATATTCATGTTTTAAATGTTCATGTTGATATAAATTGATAATAATATCAAGATTACGATTTATACTGCGTAAATTTTCTTGCACAATTTTTATTGAAGTAAATACAAATCTGTTTTTTTATTTATTCAGATGGGGAAAAACTATGAAAAACAATGTTATAATAAATTTCTATTTCCTGATGAAAATTCGCCGGTAGCTTTCCGCCTGGCCTTTTTAGGAACTATTGGAATTTGTTTTTCATTCTTTTTGAATTTTGTCACATTTGGAATACTACATGCGTATAACATGTTATTTTAATAGTTTTCTATATTTTAAAGCATATTAACTTCTTAATAGATATTCTTATTTCTGTGGCGACCAGCCGCATCTAAACAACTTTTCTTTTTATGGCTCCTTAACGCCCAAGCAAACACGACTTACCTAAAGACTCGACGATAAATTGCCACTCAACTAGGCTGCCATGAGCAAGATCAGATTGTTTCATTGAAAATTCCATTGTACTTTAAATTAACGTTCTTTTCATATCGATAAACATATAAGAAAAGATTCATATTCTAAAACTAAGCATATGAAGCTAATTACGTATGAAGTTTTTATTACAGAAAAATTCAAAAGTTTTATGGCATCGTACAGAAGAAAATTTACAAACTCTAATATGGTTTTGAAAGAAAAATTTAAACTCTTTAATGAGGTTTTCTGAAACTTATCTAATGATGCTTTCAAGATTCAAACAAGCTTAACGAATCATTTTATTTCTGTCATTTTGTAACGGACAGAATAGTTATTGTAATGCTTTCTTCATTGCAGTTTAAATGATCTTAAAGGCGCATGTGACATCTGGATCGGTAACAGGAAGTAATTTTAAAACAAAGTTAAAAAGTAAGTGTTTCATAAACAATGGAAAAAATAGTAAACTTACAACTTTCCCACTTAAAATATGCAGATTGCTGGAAATACAAGTAATTAACCCATTAGTGCCTAGCATCCCATTTTTGGGACAGTTTAAAAAAATTCAGGTAAACGCATTTCACACCAGTAAAAATGGAGTATAAATAAATGCTTTCTTTCTCGAGATAAAGTCCTCGATAAATTAACATAAAAGGTATTCTTGCTTTAAAAGTGGTGGGAAAGTACAAAATTTTAATTTTAACGAAGAAAATAATTCAGGCACTAATGGGTTAAAAAAATATCCAGTCAATAGTCGATTTCATTAAATATTGCCCATAGAACAACACACTTAAAGCTGCTTATTTTCATTAAAGAAAGATGCAAAATTTTATGACACAAGTTGGAATCTCCTTGTGAGGCTATTTGAGAAAATGCAAAAACTAAATTTTTATACACCCTTGTCAGATGAACTTTTTTGTGGTTTTAGTGAGTAAAAGTCTATAAAGAAACAGTCAATAAATCCTTTGCAGTTTTTTTTATTGCAGATCTGTGTTATCTTTACATAACTAGCAGAAAACCATAAAACAAATCGTTTACATAAGTCGTTAAATACCCAATTCAGCGCCCAGATATTCGGCTGAAAACTATTTTATCCCACACTAACTTACTCTTCCAACTGCCGCGACTGGATATATCCGTTCACTGGCCTCCTGACTGCCGCTGGCTGATTTTTTCGCACACTAACCTGCAGGCTTCACTGCAGCATAAGCAATTTTTAAATTAATATAATTCTACAAATAAAACCCAGTTTTGAAAAATTAAGTTAGGATTAAACTCTTAAAGATTATACACCTCTACATAATAACATATTTTGTATCAGGTTGGAAAAAGAATCTTTTTTTAATATATTTAATAAATTACAGAGAAAACAACATTACAATTTTACCCTTTTGCCGGGCAGTCACGGGGCTAGGCTGCAAGATTCACTTCAATTGAAGCTTTATTTAAATTAAAATAATTCTACAAATATTACCCAGTTTTAAGAAATTAAGTTATGATTGATACTTTCAAGGTTTATAATAATATACGTTACAAAAATATTATACCATATTAAAAAATCTCTTTTATTATCATTTAATATAAAATAAGGCGAAAACAGCATCACATTTTTGCCCTTTTGCTTGGCGGTCAGGGGGTTACTCAATAATTTGGCTGAAATTTCTCTTTTTGATGGACCTGACCCATCCTACCTTCTATCGAATCTGCAACTGTACTCTGGCACTCGCCCATTGTCGCGCTAGAGTATGGTCAACTTCATTAGAGACTTCAGAAGTTGGTTTGTCGTTAGGACGAAATTATAGACATCATATCACGTACGTTGACGCCGACCCGACCTGCAGAGACCGCTCTTGTTTGTAAACGCCCCTTGCAAGGACAACTTTGTGGGAGATCACATCGAGGCTAACGAAAAAGACAGGCTATATCGGTACACTGCATGTATCTTTTTGTTTACAGACCACTGGAGTCTCGAATACACCAATGCGAGTGCACGAATTGATCACTACATCATTTTAGCAGTCTGTAAAAAAATCCTTGGTATGCACCGCGGTAGCCTGTCTTTTTCGTTAGCCTCGATTTATATAATCTGACGTCAAGAACTCCGGCCAAAGCTCCGCCTTAATAAGCAAAAGCTTCTGTGGCCTCTAATGAAGTTGGACATGGCTGGAGCTTTTGTCGAGCTTCTGTAAACCCGCCCTTTGTCGTGACGGAGAGGCCTCCGGCGCACATACCATCGTTGCGATGTGGTCCTGATTCTTGATTCTGAAGTTTTCTTTTTATCAATGGACTTCTTCAACAACAACTCACCACTGTATGTCGCCAAGGAGCTCTGTGTTCAGCAGTTAATTTAATTATGTATTTTATGTGTTTATGTTTTGCTAAGTGCTTCTTTCTCTGTCTGAGAAGTGGAAGTTTTAGTAATGAGTCTTCGCATGACGGGGAACTTACCGTGTGGAACAAATAAGGTCTACACCGGATCCTAGCGATCTGGTGATCTTGATCCATTTATTAAAAAATGGATATTACGTGTTTTTTTAAATCGATTTCAATTATTCATTAAATTGTAGGAAAAAAAACGAAATTTCTCATTAATATTTTATTAGTGTTAAAAATACTTACATTATCAATGCCTCAGGCAAGATTTTTTTGTCATGTTTATAATGAGTTTACTCCTTGCGTTAAACATGCAAATCTTTTATATCAGCATTTTTTTTTTGTATACCTTTAGACAAAATGCGAACAATATGAACTATAATGCCGTTTTTTCCATTAAAATTTCCCCTTTTTACTTACCCATCATACGTAGTATAGGGTAAGTCTTGCAATCGTTTTGAAAATCGAAAAAATTTTTTTGACGGATTTACACATTTCAGACAATGGAGATTCCGAAAAACATATTTTTAGAAAAAAAAAATTGCCGTCCGTCCGTCTGTGTGTCTGTCTGTCTGTCTGTAACCGCTCTATCTCCCGAACAAATTGAGATAGAGATTTGAAATTTTGTACGTGCTTAGTATGTAAGAATGGGACGAAGCCTATTTAATATCAGCAACCTCGATTATACAGAACTATTTTTTTCGGACTCTCGAAAAATTCGTTCTGATGAAAGGTATATAAAAATTTTCGAATTCTTTTATTTTAAGGAGTGGACGTAAAAGGCAATAAAATATCACAAATTTTGCATAAAAAACGAAATCAATCGGACAATTAGTTGTTGAGATATTTCTAATCCTATTTTCCACATTCTTTGATTTTTCATGACCCTGTATTTCATTCAAATTTCAATTCAAAGATATCTTTTAATTGGAAATGAGATACTTAATTCAATGCAAGAAATCGTTAGTGAATATGATTATTATTTTTGGAGTTATAAGGATGTTTCTGTTACGCAATTCAGTGCTACTTGAATAGTTTGGCGTTTCATACAATTTATCGAAATTGGGTCATCAGAAATTCTTTAATAGAGCATGATTATGTGTTAAAAATACTTAAATATACGTTTATATTTTGTTTTGAAATTGTAATGCATTTTATAAATTGTTTACATGTGTTATGTTTTCATATATTGTGCTATGCATATCCATGATGGGTAAGTATTACGGTGCCGCAAGGTAAGGGTAAGTCTTGCAATCGTTTTGAAAATGGAAAATTTTTTTTGACGGATTTACACGTTTTAGATAATGGAGATTCCGAAAAACATATTTTTAGAAAAAATTTTTGCCGTCCGTCTGTCAGTCTGTCTGTCTTTAACCGCTCTATCTCCCGAACAAATTGAGATAGAGACTTGAAATTTTGTATGTAGTTAGTATGTAAGAATGGGACGAAATCTATTTAATATCAGCAACCTCGATTATCCGGAACTATTTTATTCGGACCCTCAAAAAATTCGTTCTGATGAAAAGTATATAAAAATTTTAGAATTGTTTTGTTTAAAGGAATGGACGTAAAAGACAATAAAATAACACACATTTTGCATATAGAACGAAGTCGATCGGATTATTAGTTGCCGAGATATTTGTAATCTTGTTTTCCACATTCTTCTATTTTTCATGACCCTGTATTTCATTCAAATTTCAAATCAGAAGTATATTTTAATTGGAAATGAGACGCTTAATCCGACGCAATTAATTGTTAGTTAATAGAATTATTATTTTTGGAGTTATAAGGATGTTTCTTTTACGCAGTTCGGTACTACTTGAGTAGTTTGGCGTTTTATATAATTTGTCGAAATCGGTACATCAGCAGTTCTTTAATATAGCATTACTATGTATATTAACAATATTTAAATTTTGTTAATGAATTGCAATGCATTGTATAAATAGTTTTCACATGTTTTATTTTCATATACATATCCATGATGGGTAAGTATTACGGTGGCCCCCAACGATTAGTTTTATTTTAACAACAAAATTCGTTGCCCCCGAATGTGATCACAGGACTCTTTTTCATTCTTTCACATTTTGTGATTCATTAACCCCTTCGCGACGGGACACTTTTACGAAATTTGTAATGTTTTGTCACCGGTTTTTAGAATCAGAAATTTTTACTTTATTAAATTGAGAAAATGATCGTAAATGAGACAAATTTTACTGTATTTTTTTTTTCGGAGATAAACAAGTGTGATTTTTGAACCTTTTTGCGGCAAGTATACGTGCCGCTCGTCCCTAAATGGCTAAGGCAAAAAACCCTGTTTAAAAATTTTGGTAGGATGTACACGCAACGATTAGACCCAATAATTTTCTTAATAAAAGAAATAGCATTAAAAAGATTAACTTTTCTTTTTGGTATACCCAAAAAGCTTTTTACAAATTATACTAAGATTCTAGCATTACTTTTTTTTCTAATAAATACATTAAAATGTTTACTACACCCAATAATTGAGTTTTCCATTTGAACAACTTTCATGTTACGAGAGAGGAAAAGGGTTTGATGTTATTAAGACTTTTCGCAAATTTAAATATCTCGGTAATTATTTTGAAAGAGGTGTATATTGGCGTTAAACATAAAAAAGATGTGGAATATAAATTTCTAGAACAAACTGGAACTTTATTTTGACCTCTTTTACTGCTTTGATTAGGTAAGTAGAGGAAACAAGATACTGTATAGTTTGTTTTACTCACAGTTCTTACACATAGTAAAATTTAATTTAAATTTGTGTTATTGTTGAAATTTAAACTAATCAAAAGAGCTAATCAAAATGTTATATGCTCAACTCTAGATAAATTTACACTATGATACATTGCAAGATTTTCTTAATACTTCGAGTGAATTAGGTAATCCAAACTGGTTTTACACGAATATTACGAATAAATGTAAACACTTAAATGCGATATCGAAATTTTGTTTGCTTACTCTTTAAAAATATTTCAGAGAAGAAAATTATTTACATGGGTAAAATTTAAATCATGCGCGTACGTTCTTTTTATCTATTTTTTTTCTTAATTTTATTTATTTTACCTTTTTTCTTTCATTAATGATATACAGTTGATTCTGATTTATTCGACTTTTTCTTTCTAGCTCTGCAGCAGTTAATGGCATCTTTTTTTCTTTTTCTTTCTTTTTTTTAATCTTTAATGAGCAAAAAAGTAAAAGAAACTACTTTTGTTGTAAATACATACGTAAATGTAGGTATTAATTTTAAACTATTTAAAGGGAATACGCACTAGCGTGACTAACATAATGAGCAATTTTGAAAAATTACTCACACAAAAACTGTTACGTTATTCATACCCATATAACTAAATTAATGATGCTAATTTTTAAAATGTTAAAGGCAGAGTATAAATTTAAAAAATATATGTAAATGTTATAATTTTTTACCTAGCTTTATTTATACATTTATTCAGTTAGTGGTAAAATATATTTGTTAAAATATATATGTGGGAGCGATTCTTTCTCCAACAGCCAAGTATCATGTCTTGTAAGGTTCTTCATATCGCAACTCTGATAGAAAAGGTCTTTAGAAAGCAGACGATTTTCTGAAAAAACTCCATTCAGACGAAAAGCCGAAGAAAAAGAAATGAACGGAAGAGATCGTTGGATGGAATGTTGGGAGAGTGGTGGTTGACTTTAGAAGAATGTTGATTAAGATGACGCGATTAAGATGTTTTAATTAAAGTTTCCTTTAGAATGTTCGAATTGTAAATATTAATATGTAAATATCTTTTTTGTAAATATTAACGTTTAATATAAGTCATTTAAAAGTTTAAAAACGGTGTCAGAATTTAATTTACCTCCAAGTTTATTTACTTATGTGTTCGAAAGAACTTTTAGAAGAAGAATCTCCATAAATTTTGGTGTCAGAACCGAGATAAACGAACGCCCACAGAGAAGAAATATATATATTAAATAATCTGGAAGCCGTTATTATTTAGAATTGTGATGGAATCCTTGCTGGAAATTATTATGAGGAAAACGAGGAAATCTTTTTTGAATATATGTTTAATGATATGAAGCTGTTGGATACTACGACAATAATGCTGTTTAAATGTGTGAAGCTGAGCATCTGATTATGAAGTGAGTTTATTATTTCATTTTTCTTTTCAATAATGGAAAAATTAGTTGATTTAAAGGAATTAGAGTTTTCTTTGAAAACTGAAAAATCAGCTAGTATTAAGACATTGCACAAATTAATTTTTGGAGAAATCGGTGACAGAAATAATCGACGTAAAATTCGGAATTTTACTGGGTTTACGTTTGAAGTAGATTCCGATGAATATCAAACTAAATTCAAAGAAATTAAAGATAATTTTTCTGTTAACGACTTAATTACCATTTGCAATGTTTTGTGTATAAATAATTCGGGAACTTTTGATGAAATTGCTGCCAGAATAATTTCTAGTTTATGTGATTTTAATATTTTAAAAATTAATATGATAGCCGATGTAGGTACTCTTAGTGATGACGAAAGTGTCGATGAATTTAATGATGATTTACAAGATAAAACTAAAAATATTTCAACTGTTTTTGAGAATAATATGAGAAATGATTCTGGTAGTTCTAATTGTGAAAGTAATGAATTATGTTATTAAACCAAGCATTTCTATTAATGATATTGAAAGTATGATTACAATGTTTGAAGGTACTCAAGTACAAAATATTAATAAATGGATTGCCGATTTTGAAGATATTGTTTCATTATTTAACGTTAGTGATTTGCACAAATTGATTTTGGCTAAACGCCGTATGACAGGCAAAGCAAAATTATTTCTTGAAAGTGAAACAAATATTAATTCGTGGTCTAAATTAAAAGCCCTACTCATATCTGAATTTGGTCAAACGTGCAATTCAGCTGAATTACACGAATTGCTGTCCAAAAGAAAAATTAGACCACATGAATCGTTAGATGAATATTTTTTAAATATGAAACAATTATGCTCAAAAGGCAATATTGAAGATTCTGCCCTTATTCAGTATGTAATAAATGGAATTAATGACCCCATTTCTAAAAAATCTTTTTTGTATGGTTGTCCCAATATTGCTAAATTTAAACAAAAATTAAAGATTTATGAAAAAATAAGATCGGAGTATGAAAATGCAAAATTTCATAAATATGAAGGAGCTAAGCCTAAAATTAAATCCGAAGTTGAAGTTAAGAACAAATTTAAGCCTGTAAAGCCAAATATGCGTTGTTTTAATGTGGCGGGAATAATCATAAGAGTATTAACTGTGTAAATAAAGATAAAGGGCCGCTTTGTTTTGCTTGTAACGCTTATGGTCATAAATCATTTCAATGTAATAAATCTAAAGATACAAGTGTTAAAAATGTTCAGTCACAAGTAAACATTATTACATCCCAAGATTTAATTCTGAAAGAGATAAAGCTTTATTCTTTGCGTTTAATCTCTTTAATAGATACTGGTAGCCAAAAGACTTTGTTAAAGAAAAGTATTTATGATAATTTGAAGAACTTTGTAGAATTAAAACCTACGAGTATCTCTTTGGCCGGTCTAGGAAAAGCCTCAATTAAACCAGAAGGTTGTTTCAATTCAGAAATCGAAGTAGATGGTTCAAAATTTAAAGTTACTATTTTTGTCGTTAAGGACGGTTGCATTAATTTCGATTTAATTATTGGCACTGATGTTATTCATCAAGCTACATTAACTATTTCTGAGAATAAAATGAAACTGTTTAAAGCTGAAGTTCAGTCTAATGACTTTTTAGTTAATATTGTAAATGTTTTGGATGAGCCTAAAATTGATTTAACTCACATTGCTGACAAAAAATTACGTTCAGAGTTATACTCTTTAATTGAAAATTATGTACCAATTAAAACTAAAACAGTAGATGTTAAAATGAAAATTAATTTAACTGACGAAATCCCAGTTTGTTCTTCTCCTCGAAGATTACCGCCATGCGAGAAAAAAATAGTCGAAAACCAAATTGAGGAGTGGCTAGCTCAGGGAATAATTCGAGAAAGTTCTTCTAATTTTTCTTCGCCGGTTGTGTTAGTCAAGAAAAAAGATAACACAATGAGACTTTGTGTTGATTACAGATGTCTTAACAAAAAGACAGTACGTGAGCATTTCCCCTTGCCAGTTATTGATGATGTAATAGACCAATTACATTCTGCCGAAGTATTTACCACCATAGATTTGAAAAACGGTTTCTTTCATGTAGATGTTGAAGAAGACTCGTGGAAATACACCTCGTTTGTTACTCATGAAGGACAATACGAATTTTTGAAATGTCCATTCGGGTTGACCAATAGCCCTAGTGTATTTCAAAAGTATATTTATAATGTATTTCGAAACCTATTAAAAGATCACATTGTTGTCATTTATATGGATGATTTAATAATACCTGCTAAAAACGAAGCTGAAGGTCTAGAAAAATTAAAACTTGTACTCGAAACTGCATCGGAATATGGATTAGAATTAAATCTTAAAAAATGCAATTTTATGAAGCGTGAAATTGATTTCTTGGGGTATAGAATCATAAATGGTAAATTGTATCCCTCTCCACTGAAGACTAAAGCAGTAATAAATTTTCCCGAACGAAAGTGTACCAAAGATGTTCAAAGTTATTTAGGATTGACAGGATACTTTCGAAAATTTATAAGAAATTATTCGGTTATAGCTAAACCGTTAAGTGACATGCTAAGAAAAGATTCAAAATTTAAATTCGATATAGAAGAACAAAGAGCTTTTAATGAACTCAAACGTATTTTGTCGTCAGAACCAGTACTTTTAATTTACAATCCCAAAAGTGCGACCGAAATCCATTGTGATGCCAGTATTGATGGCTATGGAGCTGTTTTAATGCAACAATCTCCAGTAGATAATCAATTTCATCCAGTTTATTTCGCAAGTAAAAAAACCACCGAAGCTGAACGGAAGTACACTAGTTACGAATTAGAAGTTTTAGCTGTAATTGAAGCCCTGAAAAAGTTTAGAGTATATGTGCTAGGTATCCCATTTAAAATTGTAACCGATTGTAATGCATTTAAAATGACTATGGATAAAAAAGAAATGAGTACAAAAATAGCTAGATGGGCAATAATGTTATCCGATTTTGATTATGTTATTGAACATAGACAGGGTAGCAGTATGAGACATGTCGATGCATTAAGTAGGTATCCTATTTGTATGGTAATCCAAGATAGCTTAACTTTAAAAATTATCCAAGCTCAAGAAACCGATGACCATATTAAAACAATAAAAGAAATCCTAAAGGTGAAATCTTATGATGATTATCTAGTTAAAAATGATGTTCTTTATAAATGTGTTAATGGTAATGATTTATTAGTTGTACCGGAAGACATGCAAATGAATATAATCAAGGCCGCTCACGAAAAAGGTCATTACGCAATTGCAAGAACAGAGAAAAGTTTAGAAAATGATTTTTACATCCCTAAAGTTAAACAAAAAATTGAGAAATGTATAGCAAATTGTGTTCCCTGTATTTTAGTTAATAGAAAATGTGGTAAACAAGAAGGCTTACTTCACCCAATAGAAAAAGAAGAAACTCCATTACATACGTACCATGTTGATCACTTAGGTCCATTAGAAAGCACTAATAAAAATTACAAACATATCCTTTCGGTCATTGACGCATTCACAAAATTTGTTTGGTTGTATCCCACAAAATCTACCGATGCTGCCGAAGTAATTTCTAAATTAGAAATCCAAAAATCTATCTTTAGAAATCCAGTTCGAATTATATCAGATAAAGGTCCTGCATTTACCTCTAAAGCTTTTGAAGATTATTGCATCAATGAAAATATTAAACATATCCCGATTACCACTGGATTACCCAGGTCTAACGGCCAAGTTGAGCGTCTAAATTCTGTCATAATATCTGTTCTGTCTAAATTGTCTGTCGATAATCCTAAAAAATGGTATACACATGTAAGCAACGTCCAACAGGTGATAAATTCGACTTTTCAGAGAAGTATAAGCACAACTCCTTTTGAATTGATGTTTGGTACTAAAATGAAACTAAAAAATAACATTGAAATTACTAGTCTTCTGAATGCTGAAATACAATCTGATTTTACAAATAATCGCGAAGATATGAGAAAAAATGCTAAAAAACAGATTTTAAAAGTCCAAGAAGAGAACCGTAAAACTTACAACCTCAGACGAAAGAAAGCTAACAAATTTAAGATTAATGATGTGGTTGCTATAAAACGCACACAACAAGGTCCAGGTTTGAAGTTAAAATCAAAATATTTAGGTCCGTACAAAGTCATAAAAGTAAAAAATAATGACACCTACGATGTAAAGAAACTTGGATTCAACGAAGGGCCCATGGTCACCAGTACATGTGCAGAGTACATGAAGCCGTGGACGGACGAAGCTTGAAAAAAAAAAGAATTTCACCGATTGTGACACTATACCAACTATGACAAACCTCTGGACTGACAACTAATAGAATTTTAACTTTATTCTCGAAAAGACGAAAAGACGTAAGGTAAAAGAAGATGAAAAGACGTATGAAAGAAGACGAAAAGACGTAAGATAAAAGAAGACGTAAGAAAGAAAAGACGAAAAGACGTAAGGTAATAGAAGATGAAAAGACGTATGAAAGAAGAAGACGAAAAGACGTAAGATAAAAGAAGATGAAAGGACGTAAGAAAGAGAAGACGAAAAGACGCGAAAAAAAAAATATATGAATTTTTTCAAGAAATAATCTAAGCTTTGATAAACAATTTGAATAATGACTTCTTTTTTTCAATTAAGACTTTGGATGCTGCTGTGTTTTTTTTTCTTTATCTTTCCAGATGATCCAACTGCTGCTGCCTCCAAAGAGACGAGCATTCGAGGACGAAAGCCTAGTCAGGACGGCCGTTGTGGGAGCGATTCTTTCTCCAACAGCCAAGTATCATGTCTTGTAAGGTTCTTCATATCGCAACTCTGATAGAAAAGGTCTTTAGAAAGCAGACGATTTTCTGAAAAAACTCCATTCAGACGAAAAGCCGAAGAAAAAGAAATGAACGGAAGAGATCGTTGGATGGAATGTTGGGAGAGTGGTGGTTGACTTTAGAAGAATGTTGATTAAGATGACGCGATTAAGATGTTTTAATTAAAGTTTCTTTTGAATGTTCGAAATTAAATATTAATATGCAAATATCTTTTTTGTAAATATTAACGTTTAATATAAGTCATTTAAAAGTTTAAAAACGGTGTCAGAATTTAATTTACCTCCGAGTTTATTTACTTATGTGTTCGAAAGAACTTTTAGAAGAAGAATCTCCATATATATATATATATATTGATCTTTGTGAGCAACGTAACACAAAATATATTGTTACGAATTTTGTAAATAGTTAGTGTTTGTACTGTAAAATAATGTAAATAATCTTATTAAGCTCCATTCCTTTACTAATATTAGTTTTTGTTACATTGTCTCTGTTATCAAGCAAACTTGTCTATTATTTTCAGTGAACGTCTATGGCAGCTTTGCGAAATATTAGAGATATCGCCAAGTTGGCGTCACTTTTGGCGACTAATTTTGGTCGCCAAATTTGGCGATATATCGCCAAGTTGGCGACAAACTTGGCGATTGTTGGCGATGGTAACCCCCCCCCTTAGGTCTACTGATACGTTGAATGTTGTTCCGTGGTTTTTCCAGTTTTTTCTAGAAGGTGGTAGAAACTTCGCCGCATGCTGCGAACCTATATAAGGAGAGCGATACGAGCTGCTGTTGTTATTATTTACCAGTCAGTCATTGAGTGAACAACGCGTTTGTTAAGCAAGATTGCTTGAGTCTTATTTACGTTATTTTGAATGTGATTTAGTGTTGAGACGTTGTATAAAGAGTCTCTGGAACCTATATCTGCACTTATACGATAGATTTCAACAATTATTTTTGAATATCTAGAAATATTTGTGAGTTTCGAAGACTCTGTTGTTCTGAAGTTCTGTAAATAAATTATTTTCTACTTTTCTATAAGCAAGAGTTTGAAGTTGTCTAACCATAAGATCAAAAGAACTATATATACGCAACAATATAAAGAATAAACGACATCAGGTGGTGTACATACCATCTGTCTTTTTCCAGAAATAACAATTAAAGGTCTAATCTCACAAAATAAAATCAAACTTCAAAGAAAGTTTCGTGAAAACAGTCACATATGTATTTTAATAAAAATTTTATATTACTTAAGAAAGGTACTATAAAAATGAAAAATTAATGACATTGACATGTTTCGGATTCGTTTAATAAGATTCATCTTAACCCATTAGTGCCTGGCGTCCCATTTTTAGGACAGTTTTAAAAAATTCAAGTAAGCGCTTTTAGCACCAATATAACGGTGGATAAATAAATACTTTCTTTCGCGAATCAAATTCCTCGATAAATAAAGATAAAAGTTATTCTTGTTTTAAAAGTGGTGGGAAAATGCAAAATTTGAATTTTAACGAAGAAAATAATTCAGGCATTAATGGGTTAAGATGGATCCGAGATCTTTCGATCTCCCACGCTATCATTTTCAAGACTTAGTTTCTCTGAAATGTTGCATTCACTGTGCTATTTATATACCAATCTGGAAAAAAGGATTCATTGAGTTGATTGTATTTATTGGCGAAAAGAAATTGAGTAAGGTGAAATTAATATAATTAAACAAATTGCAATCGAAAACAGATTTTTATTACAACACATAAATAAATTAATTTATGAAGCACAGCAAAAAAATCAAAAGGATAGATTAAACATAAAAGTTGTTGCTTCCACTACATACCTTAGTTATATGAACGATTAACTTTGGAACGCCCGAAAATTATACTCAAGTTTGATAATAATATTTCTCACCAGAATTTTTAATCACAATCATTTAATTTATTTATTAAACGTAAATCTATGTGGATTACATTAAAAATATTTCAAGAAAAACTTTCTGGTTCGAACTGAAATTTAATCACATGATTGGAGTCGATCCGACTCCATCCTGGCGTTCTAGTGTTAAAATACGCCTAAAGAAAATTGGAATCATTTGCACAGCTAGACCACAAAAAATTTAAAAGGTTTAATTTAGAGGAAAATCGATCTCATACCCAGGAATGAAATTGAACTTTTGTATTCCATCCATCTTAAGCCTTTGAAGCACATTATCCCCGATACACGATACCTAATTTTAATTACAAACTTGCACATGGCATCAATAATATTTTAGTAAAATTTTTGCTTTTACAATGAAAGCTAAAATTAAGAAGTTCATAATATCTAAAAAAGTCGTTTACAAATAACGGTGGCAGTCGATACTTACTCATTTTACTACATAATTTGTCCGTGCCGGAAAGGGTTAAAACAGATCAACACAAACTAACCCTTTGAGCTCTGATGGGTAAATTTCTTCGAAATTTCAAATATCACATTGGCGCTAGTATTTTGCAAAGAAAAAAATCGGTTAAGGGTATACACGAAAAAAAAAATGCATTAAACTTTTTCAAATAAATTTGGTCGAATTTTCTGGTGCCGTTGTGACATTTCGGAATAATGAAAGATTGGGGGAGTACATTAGATATACTATGTTCAACCAACCATCTACTACATTTTCAATGTTAAATCAACTGCAAGATTTAAAAATAGATTTCGAGAATAAAAATGTTATTGTACCTACAGTCCCTGGCCAAATTATTAGACGCACCCTTGTGTAGAATCATAATACTAGCTTCATAGAAACATTGCTGAGTGAATAACTGCAATTTTTTATATACATCATTTGTAGGGTTATAATAAATAAAAATCATGCCTATGACTTTAAAATTATTTATTTTTGCAAATTAAATTAAAAATGGATGAAACTGCAAAATGTATAACTTGAAACTCAAAAAAATTTCAATATTTTTTGGAGTCTCCTTTAGTGGTAATCAGTGCCTCTATTCTTCGTGGCATGCTGTTAATAGAAAATTGAAGAGTTTCTCGCATGTTTGGGTGACAATTACAGACGTGGATAAGATTTTCTATCAACTGGGTTTTGTTTGTTATGACTTCTTAGCCAATTCTCAAGACCAACATAAAGAGGTTTGCAAAATCGATTTATTCTGCAGCTAAAATAATGGTTTTTAAATGAAGAACCTCTTGTATTTTTGCAAGGTAAAGCTTCTTGTTACATAGCACGATTCGTCAAGACCTACTTTCAATAAAAAAATATCCCTGTGCTGAACTGTTTCCTGTAATTCATCAGACATGAATACCATTGAAAATGTTTGGGAGCTTATGAAGAAAAAACTGGTCAAAAAGCTCATAACGAACAAAACACAGCTCATAGAAAAACTTATCCTTGCATGGAAACATCACTCACACATCGCAAGAGACATTTCATTTCTATATTAACACCATGCCACGAAGAATAGAGGCACTGATTGTCGCCAGATGAGGCTCCAAAAAATATTGACATTTTTTAGGTTTCATGTTTTAAGTATTACAATTTCAGCAATTGTTAGTTTAATTTACAAAAATAAATAATTTTAAAGTTATTAGCATGCTTTTAATTTGTTATAATCCTACAGATGATGTATATAATCAATTGCAACTATTGACGCAGTAATATCTGTATGAAGCTAGTAATATGATTCGACACAAGAAAATGTGTGCGTCTAATAATTTGGCCAGGGACTGTACATCAGACTATTGTACTTTGAGAATTAGGAAATCCTTGGAGATTTTAAGTAAAAGAAATAGTATATAGAATGATGTTTTATCCTATGACATATCTCACGTTTGGTTTAATATTAAAAAAATATCCTACACTTAAGCATCAAAATGTCATAACTACTGGAATACCCCTGACAAATAATACACTAATCGGTTGTAATTTTTCCATTTTTCATTATTGGGTGAAAAAAGTCCTAGCCAGGATTCGAACCAGGGATGTATTGACTGAAGCCGCCAATGCTATACCACCTGATCTATCCCGGACACGAACACTGGAGGACTATTTCACCCAATTAACCTCAACGATCACTTTTATCTGGTCTGATACTCTGGATAAGCTCAACAGATTAAATCGAAGGTCAATATATGGAACTGCAGAAAATCGCTGCATGCGAAATTACATTACATTAATTTTGAAACACGATAATTCAATCGGTAAATTAATTATAACAGATGTAATTTTTCCATTTTTCATTATTGGGTGAAAAAAGTCCGGGCCAGGGTTCGAACCAGGGATGTATTGGCTGAAGCCGCCAATGCTCTACCAACTGGGCTATCCCAATTTTCACATAATAATGAAAAATGGAAAAATATATCCATATATTGACCTTCGATTTAATCTGTTGAGCTGATCCAGAGTACCAGACCAGATAAAAGTGATCATTGAGGTTAATTGGGTGAAATAGTCCTCCAGTATTCGTGTCCGAGATAGCTCAGTTGGTAGAGCATTGGCGGCTTCAGCCAATACATCCCTGGTTCGAATCCTGGCCCGGACTTTTTTCACCCAATAATGAAAAATGGAAACATTACATCTGTTATAATTAATTTACCGATTGAATAATCGTGTTTCAAAATTAATCTAATACACTAATCCTTTTTTAGACTGATATATAAATAGGTCAGTGAATGGGACATTTCAATGCAATTTTCCTTTGAATATGATCGAATTTGCGATTGAAAGATCTCATATATACAAATATATACAAACAAACAAACACATAATATATATACCCAAACACGTAATATATATAAACAAACACATATATACAAATGTATTTCGGTTTGCATATGACTTTTCGCATAACTTTTTTTTCGCTTATAAAAATCTGATCCTTTTGCAGCGGAATATTTTAGTAAATGTTATACATTCTTTTAGCAAACAGTTTTATTTTTCTTATACAATTACTTATTTTTATTTTCCTATACAATTTAGATTATTTTATTATGCAATTTATTTACCTTATACGATTAAGCTGCGTCTGTCGCGTGGCTGCTATAGGTGACTATTTTTATATCCTAGGCGCATCACTATTTAAAAAAGTACATTTTGTAGTATATTTACCTTGCAAATGTTGCCAAGTAAAATATTTTTGTTTTGAAAAGATAGCGTGAAATGCAATTAATAAATAGTCATATCTGGCAGCTCTGCTATCGGAATGAACCTTTATCTAGCGACAATAACACTGAATCTAATTTTTATGCAGGGAGATAAAGTGAAATATATATTTCTGGACGAACGTACTTATCTAAAAACGCACGGATCAAGAAGCAATTAATTACAGTTGGACAGTAATTCTATTTTTCATAATGAACGGAAACTTATAGTTAGGATTTGTTCGAATTTGTTTTTCCAACAAAGTGAAAAATATTTAGAAAAGGAGTCGAATATAAGATCTCTGGTTAAAATCTGGAACTCATAGAAAGGGTACATGCAGCTATTATTTTGCGTCGCACATTTTCAAGAAACTACTGTTATTTATTTATCACAGACAATTTAAAAAAATTGCGATAACCTAAATCAAAGATTATTTTACATGAAAGAGGAGTGACAAATGTAAAAATGCACTCACACAAGGTGATCGTATGCAGTGCTCAAACCAACCGAAGTGTCCTGGAAAACATCATTTATTCCATCAATCTTTTAACCCCTAAACTGGATAATTCATTTCCGTTCAATAAATTGAAAATAGCGGATTCACACTACTATTATTTAAATAAAATATTTGTAACATTTAGTCTAGACATTGCCGCCTTTCGATTGTATTAAAATTTTCTTAAAATTAATAGTTGTGTCAAAAAGCTTTAAATGATGCAATAAGCAAATTCGTCTTGCCCGAACGGTGTTCGGGCAAACTAGTTAAGGGGTTAAGCAATAAGTGGTACTAAAAATTTCAAATAGTAGAACTCCTTGAAAGACTATCAAAGTTGGTGTTTCCAAGTGTCTCGCTTAAATCTTGTCTCGAAATATCCTGGACACCTGCATTTTAAAATAAATGTCTTCTCCTTACCTAAAGGCGCAATGATTTGCAACTAATAATGGCGAAATAAACTGTAAGAAATGAGTAGTGTTTGTAGCATTTGGAGCCCTGGTTGAAATGCGACACTATGCAACATTAGCTACAATAAGATATCTGCCATGAATTTATTATTTTTTAAAAGCATTCACACCAGAAAGATCTAGTTGTAATTTACAGATATTTTAAAAATTGTAAAGAGACACTTAGTTTGCAATTTTTTCATAAAATATTCTTGTAACTGGGTCATTCCAAAAATAAAGCACCCTTTGGTGTCCCGACACTTTGAATTGTTATATTTTCTAAAATTTTGTTTCAAAATTAAATTTAAATATTGGAAAAGATATTTTAAAGATATTTTTCTTTAATGCAATTTTTAAATTTGAGATAAATTCCATTTATTGTTATTCAAATTACTTTCATAATAATTGTGTCCTGTAAAAAGCCATGTCCCAAGAACAATTTTTACTTTTTAAACCCTATTTTTTTACTATATGTATCATTTAAGTTATCTTTCAAGATAATTTTTATATCTTTGTAGTCTTTATATTATGCCTATATACTTTAAATATTTTTTGTAAATATTTTTCTTCATTTTATAAGAAAAATTCCTGTGTCCCTTAATTTTTGTCCCCTGTGTTACCGCCACTTTTTTCTTCCTATTAAAATAAGAATTTACAAGCTAAATGTTGTTAACAGCAGTCATTCATGTACTTTTAGAATTAGAATTCATCCTAGGTAGTCATTTTCCTCATTTGTTAAATTTTGAAGAATATTACCAAAGTAAAGCTGATTTTTGAATGTGGGTGTGTTTTTTGTATGTCCCCTGTGTTACTATTGATTTATTTCGATTAATTATTAATTTTCTAGTTTATTGGCATTTAAATTGTAAGTCTTAGTTAAAAGAAAATAATCCATCTAACTTTATGTTGTTCCTATGAAAATAGTAATACATAGGTGATAATTTAATTCATTTTGTCTCCTGTGTTACTAGTCCCCTGTGTTACCATGATATTGGTTGATATGTTGTTATTTTTAGATATTTAAATATTTTTAAAAAAGTGTGCTGCTGATATTCAATTTCTACTCTTGAATATATATACAACCCTCTCAATGATATTTTTATTTCATTTTAAATGAAAAAATTTTTGAAAAAAAAAAATTCTCAAAAGGGACCTTTATTTTTGGAATGACCCAACTAAGCAAGCCCCTCGGAAGCTTAGACAAATGGTGAAGAAAAACTTAACCTCGGCTGCGTATTTCAGAATCGCATTATACAGGAAAAATTTATTAACCCTTTCTGGCACGGGCAAAATTTCTTAGTAAAATGAGAAATTATCGACTGACACCGGAATTTACAAACGAACAATTTAGATGTTTTGAAACCCCTAATTTAAGCTTTTATTGTAAAAGCAAAATTTTACTACAATATTATTGGTGCCGATTGCAAGTTTCAAATTAAAATTAAGTATACCAGGCCGGGCACAGTGTGCCGGAAAGAGTTAATCCTACCGCTATTTTGAAAATCCTTATGTCATTTTTGTATAGTACATGGTAATTAAAATAATCATGAACATTAAGTATTCTGTTTGAACAAAAAAAATTATCCTATATGATGCGACCTTGGTATATTTGTCACTCACTGTACCACGCCAGTGAAGCGCAAATAATTTTGTAGAAAAAAAGGGCAGATTACTGCAAAAATTTCAATAAGAAAACCTTCTACGAACCGAATTCCGGTGATATTACCATGTTAAATCTAAAATGAAATGTTTCGTAATAAAAATAGTGAGAGAAAAAGTTTTGATTCTTCTTCTGCTAAAAGAGACTGCTCCGAAGCTGACTTTACATAGCAAATTTACTCTAAGTATTTAAAATGTAATTCAGTTAAATGCTAAAAACACTCTTTAAATCATGGAATTCGGTAAAGAATTTTTCTTTTCTTACATAGGTGCACACAACTTAAATGACTGAAATGTAATTAACTATTAAGGTACTTCATATATGTGGGTCATTTTCAAAAAACTTGTACATTCTATGTCCCCCAACTTTAAGAATTTTTAATAACTAAAATAAAGTTTTAAAAATAAAATTTAAGCATTTACATTACTTGTCTGACTGTTTAGAGTAAATATGGGCTAAATATTATCAGAAATTAAAAATAATATTTGTGTAGTTATGGTTTTAATGTGTCAGCTATAGCTAAAATGCTATGTCCCCTCTTCCCTTTTTACTTTTTCAACTGCTATAAAATTATAAATCAATTGTCAAAAGTGCTAATTTTTTCAGTTGTGACAATTGTTGTATGTCTTATCTGTAGCACAGACCATATAATATATTTTTTTAACTTGTTTTTTTATGAAAATGGAACAATTTATTGTTGTCCCCATATTTTTCCCCCTCTGTTACTTCCACTCTGTTACCATATTTATTGTAATAAATTATTACTACTAAGTGTTCAACACAAGGTTTTGCAGTTCTTCGAACAGTCTATTTTAGATGATGCCATAATTTTTTTAATTATTAAGTTATTTTCACTGTGGTGTTGAACTAAAACATTTACAAGATAAGGATGTTTTATTCAGTTTCCCCTAGGTTACCAGATTATTTATGTGAAATTTATTTTTTTTATACTTTTATAAAATTTTAACCATAAGACCAAATGGTGCTTCTTAAATAAATAGGCTTAGTTTATCTTGTTTTTAATTCACTTTGTGCTGATAAAATTATTTGCAGTTTTTTTCCCCTCCGTTATCATTCCCCTCTGTTGCCATGCTTATGGTAACAGAGTGGAACAAAGTGGAACAGAGTAAGAAACTACTAAAAAAAACAAGTTTATACATTGTTCTTGAAGACTGCACATTCTCGTTTCATGTTCTTAGAACAGCATTAAAAATATGCATTTTTCTTTTTAAATATAAAATAGGAGTTTTTGTGGTGAGCTAGTTGCCATAAACATTAGGCTTCAATTTTCTCAAACAAAATGCTTCTTTAATGGTAGTCATTTATTTTTATGAATCAATACTTATTTATGAAAAAATGATGCAGCGTCAAATACCACTATTTTCGAATATTAATTTTTGTAAAAGCCTTTAATTCTTGCTTGGTCTGTTTCAAATTTTAGGATATCTTATAACACATGATAAAAATGTATTAAAGAAGAAAAAATCATTATTTGAGTAGAAAAGAATTTATAAAAAGATACACCACATCAAATACTACTATTTTCAAATAGTAATTTCTGTAAAAATCGTTATTCCTTGGGTTAAAGCGTCATCCAATTGGCACGCAAATTTGTTAAAATTTGAAAATCTAAGGCGATCTGTTTGAAATTGAAACACAGATTATAACATATGATAAAAATTTATAAAAACAATACCACGTGAAATACCAGTATTTTCAAATAGTAGTTTTTTGCAAATATCTTAAATTCTGCCTTGATCTGTTTGAAACATTGAAACTTCATGATAGTTTATAGCACATAATAAAAAGTTACATTAAAAAATGCCTGGTCTAATCCCACTATTTTTGAATAGTATTTTTTGCAAAAATCTTAAATTCTTGCTTTAAAGCACAACTACCTCGATTAATATAAGATGAGATTTTTTTAAAAAAAAACAAAGCAGTGCGTTTGTCATAGCACATGATATAAATTTAGAGAATGCCCCGCCAAATACTACTATTTTTCAATAATAACTTTTGTAAAAATCTTAAATTCTTGTTGGATATGTTTGAAACATTAAGATTGTATAAAATACATGATATGAACTTATAAAAAAGTACGCCACATCAAATATCACTCCATTATCAATCAGCGTTCCCTTCGGTTACTTTTTTCCCACTCTGTTACCGTCAATTTAAGCTGGTTTATTTCACTAAAGAATTTATCAATCATCATTTTGAATAATTAATTGTGTAACTTTAACTAATATTTTATTTATGTAATATTGTTTTATAATTTAACTAAAAAAATGTGAATGCACATTTAATTGAAACTTATGATTTTTCCAAAAAAGTAACAGAGAGGAAATCCTTTATATTTTACAAAAATAAAAATAATCATAACAAAATAACAGTTAGGATTTTCTGAAAGTAACAATTAAAGAAAATGTGATATTTACTGTTTTAGGTGTTTTATTTTTTTAAATAAAAATGTTTGACTGTTGGTAACAGAGGGGAACATTTTACTGTTGCAAGTTCATACTTTATTTTTTATTTGATATTCCAAATCAAAAAGTGAACTGCTGCTTTCAGTTTTATATACAAGAAATGTTTTAGAATCATCTAATATTTTTACGAGTTGTATTTAAAAAGAAATTTTATTTGTGGAAAATTTCCCAAATGTACAAGTTTTTTGAAAATGACCCATATAATTGTATGAATTATATTTTTGTATTTATACATTTTTGCATAAAAACTAAGTTCCAGAAATGCATGGATTCACCAGTGGTGACTTACCAATAAAAAATAATGACAGAGACCAGAAAAAGCCGGAAATTTCAACATTATGCATGAGTTAAACATCGAAAGGTTTCGAAAAAGAGACCGCAGATGTTTATTTTTGAATTAGCAGTTGTTTTATCAATGAGTGATGTACTTAGTTACCCAGTCCGTGTTTTCTAACTTTTTTCTTTTACAAAATTCTCGTGCCATTGTGTGCTGTGATCACAACAATTTGACTGGCAGAAAAAATGTAAAAACATATGAACATTTTTTTTTCTCAGTGTTATGCGAGGAAATTTGTGGATTTTTTTGGAGTAATTCATTTTAGATATTTTCAGAATAAGGTGTTCGAAGAATTTTTAACGAGACATATTCATGTATGAACCTGTTATTCGTTAAGTATAAAACTGTGCTTTTATTTCTGCAAAAATTACAAATTATGATACTTTATGGTACCGAGACCTTGACCATTACCCTAAAAGATGAAACGTTACTTATTACACGGTAAAGGAAGATTTTAAGAAAAACATTTTAACCAATTAAGAAAAGCAACATTTGGCGTATGAAATGTAGAGATTTAACAATTATATAATGAAAAAGATAACTATATAAGAAACTCTGTTAAAATAAGAAGAACGCAATGGTTACAGGGTTCGTGCTTGTACAGTTATTTTCAAGGCCAAATACCAGTATTTATTTACAGTAAAGTAAATCCAATTGAAACGGGCGAAAATTCGATTTATTTACCAAGATATTTTCTATAAGAAAATACTGGTACAGAAGAATTTCTTTGTCTGAAAATTCAAGGACCCGTGCGAACCCTACGTTAGGTCATACAATTTGAATGAGGGATGACAGAAGCACGGAGAAAGTACCTAATAATAAATTAGTAGGGAAAAGGAATGTTGGTAGACCTAGGAAAACATGGATAGAAGAGATTGAAAAAACCTAGCAAAATAAATAAATAAATAAATAAATAAATATAAATTATAAAGAGATCGGAAGATATTAAAGAAGTATATTAAAGAAGGTCAAAATGTTTCATTGATTGTAGCACCATTGATGATAATGGTGATGATAGATGTTGTTAAATTTCAGAATTTTTTAAATAAATTTTAAAAATATTATTTATATATTTTTTTATTTATTATGATGAAAAAATTACAACAATGCATTTTGTAAAATGCATTTAACTGCCTGAAATAAAAATGCATTTTCTTACAGCAATATTTCTCTTGCTAATATTGTCAAAGCATAAGGAAAAAAGCAGCCATAAAAAGTAGTGCTAATCTAATAAAATTCGTGTAAGGGATGTTGGTTCCGAATAAATTTTTAATATGCTCACCGCATACGACTCACCGCATGCGAGGGCGGTAAGATAGGGCAGATAAGGGCTAACAAATCCACCTAATTTATTAGCAGATATCTCCAAGAAAATCCAAGATTTACCTACAGAATCACGAGTGGTGAAAAATCAAAACATTTCTCATTTATGCGAATAAAATAAAGCATTCTATTTTTTTCTGAAACTCGAATAAAAAATTAAGCTTATTTTAGATTCAATGCGTCAAACTGCAAACTTACAAGTTAAACTGAAAACTGATGTACAAAAACGGCTCTTAATTAGAAAACTGCTTAGCATTCAACTTATTTTTTAAATTTCTAAGCATTAAAATCTTTTATTTTTTTTCTTTTATTTTAATATAGTTTTCAAGAGTTTTCTATTTTACAAAAGTATATTTGTTGTGTATTGTTTTACAGGAAAATAATGAAAGTTATAAAATAAGTCTTTTGTATCTGTGATATTATTGAAATTTATACTTAACACTAAGTCCGAATCATCTCTTTTTTGCAAGCTATAAACATATGAAAAGCACTCTATTTCACGCCCATAGGACAAGGTTGATAATTTAACTTCCTAACCCTTCCCTCCTCCTCCTCCTCCCTCGCCCCAAGAAGAAAAATGCATTCACACTACAAATTTCCCAAAATATTATTATATTTATTTAATGAGAGGTTTTCCAGGATTGCTTCAAGTAAGCATTCTTATTTTAAAATATCTTGTATTAATGCGAAATTTTCTGAAAAAAAAATGTCAAACTAGCAACTCTTTCTATAGGATTACCATTACCGCCAATTTTTATATTATATTAGTATCAATATTTTAAAAAGATTTTGTTAATTTTTATTTCTCATGAATAAAACTGTGTATTGTATTACTTTTCTGTACGTTTGAAAATACCGTAATTTCGGGTGTATAAGCCGCGGATCAAACAATTCTCTTTGGACCCAGAAATCTTATTTAGTGATTGAAGACAAATATTTACGGCGATCTAAAAAGCTATATTTGTTTCATATAAGTATTCATATTCATATTAGTTTCATAAAAAATTCTGGGTCTAAAAAGAATTGTTTGATCTGCGGCTTATACACCCGAAATTACGGTAGTTTAAATAAATAAATAAATAAATAAAATGAACTATTTATCTTTGGTACCCTGGTACTTATAATAAAACTGCTAAAAGACACTTATAAACAATTCATATATGCCTGGTTTTTCAGAATTATACAGGGTGTTTATAAAGTCCCGGACCCATTTCGATGTTTAATAACTTATAAAAAAATAAAAAAAGATTAAAATTACTAATATAAATGGTTAGATAGACTCAAAAAGCTTCACGACCCTTGTCAATGAACTTCCATGTGTGTCCCTTTCGTTGCACGGAATATATCAAGTCGATAGTCAATTTCACGCAAGATAACGGCAAAGATGTTGGCATCCACAGTGGTTATTGCGGTTGTAATTCTGGCTTTTAAGTCATGAAAGTTCAACACTTTCCTCCTGTAAACATTGTCCTTTGCAAATCCTCAAAGTGAGATGTCCATCGGCGTTATATCAGATGATCTGGAAGGCCAAGGAATTTGCCTTTTCACCCAATCCATCTTCCTGGAAAATGGACATTCAAAGAAGTACAAATGATGGTACCCTAATGAGCAGTAGCGTAGCTATGTTATTTGGCGCCCGGGGCCAGCAAGAAATTTTGCGCCCCCACCCCAATATAGATATATAACAATTTCTCTCAATTCGGCGCCCCTAGGACTTGGCGCCCGGGGCGGACGCCCCTCTTGCCCCCCCCTTAGCTACGCCACTGCTAATGAGGTAGTGCACCATCTTGTTGCAAAAAGACATGTGGCTGTAGCTCTTCTAGTTGTGGAAATACGAAGTTTTCCAACATATCTAAGTATACGACTGATGAGACCGTCTTTTCTGTACAAAAGAAAGGCCCAATGACTTTACGCATTAATTTAACACATACAGATTAATATGTGGCAGTCTACACTACACATTAATCTTTGTACAACATAACATTGCAATTGTTGCGTAAAAAAAAAAAAAAAAAAAAAAAAAGGAAAATGCAATTAATAAGCAGATGATATTTAGATTGGAAAATGAAATTATCTGAAATTAACCACAAGCGCAGACGATATTTACAAAAGTAAAGATATTCAAACCCGAAAAGGAAAATATATGAGTTATTCCACCAATAAATGTCATAAGTTTGTTTATATCTTCATTATTTTATGAGTTATTAAACATCAAAATGGGTCCGGACTTTATAAACATCCTGTATAACTATCAATCTCACACATTCATGATAAGTGGGTTATAATATCATTGATAATAACATTGAAAACTTCGAAATATCTACAACTAAGTAGGTTTCTGTAATAGGTTATTTAATGCTCAAAATTAGGATTAACTCGTGTCAGCGACAGAAGATTAAAGATCTAAAGTTTTCAACTAACAACAGAATAACAGTCACAGAATTTTGAAAACTGTTTATGAAGTTGCATTGAAATATTTCATGGTTGGATTAGCGTCGTGTATTTCGAAATCCGTCGCTTTTGAAACTATATATGCTTGGATTAGAATCATTTACAATAAACTACGATTATTTTTACTTGTATAACAGTGCTCAGTTTATGCGTTTAATTTTCCTCAAGCCTTGTGTTTTAAATTTATATTTTAGGAATGTAACTTTAGCTGCTGTTATTCAAAATGTATTGAATTAAAATTTAAATTTGTAATAGGTAATCTACGTTATGAATTTATGAAACTATCAAATGTGAAGCCATTTTTCTTTGAATTCTATGAAAATAAAGCTTTAATTTATTATTTTTACTTTTCGGTCAAAACAAATCTAGAAACCCGAAGTAATAAAATAAACGATACTAGCATTTTAAGAGTGCTCGTCACAAATGCGAAAACTTAATTTTATTTCAAAAATGTCCACTAGCATCCAGAGTATTTGAATGAACGCGAGAGAATGGAAGCATTTATTTAGTAAGAAATCGAAAAATTCGTTTTAATATCTGGTATGAATGAAGTATTTTACGAGAAAAATTACTCTTTTTCTGAAAAGGTCAAGCAGTTGTTTTTGTTTTATTCAATGATAATAAAATAAATAATAATAATAATAAAGTAAAATAACTGTTCGTTGATATGAATTTTGAAGTTTTAAATAAAAAATCTGCGTGATATGACAACACCAACTCTAAGAATTTTTTTTTGAAATATGGAGAAAAGATTTATAAAATAGCCGTTTTTTCACCTAGAAAAATATTTTTAATAGTCTTTTCGTCTTCTGACCCTTAAATCGATGCCAGTCAATAAGTTTTATAACAATACTAGTTTTATAACAATACACCGCCCCCCCCCTTTTGGCGTTGCCCGAGTCTTTGATAATAATACTTAACGAAACTGAAATTTGTATGATTTTATCTCTAACTCGAAATACATGGAAATATGTTGTCTGAAATACGATTATTATTTAGCGGTAAAGTGCTCAAAATGACTGCAATTGGAAACGGGGGTAGGGATTATGCGTCTAATGATATTGCTTGTTTTTCGTGCTAAAATGATATTTATCCGTAAAAATCCCCGTTAAGTCACTAAACTAACTTCTTCCACATCGAAATCCAAGTGAAATATTTTTATTTTCAAACTAATGATGTCTCTCTTAAATCCATATATACCGCGAAAGAAATCGATGCTCGATGATTACCCAAATGTTAGTACTACGTAATTTTAGACCCATTGCTTAAAATTAAGTATATATTTTTAATTAACCCTTTCCGGCGCAGTGTGTCCGATCAGGACACACCTAATTTTAATTCCAAACATTTTCTTGCAATTGTCACCAATAATATTTTAATAAAATCTTGCTTTTACAGTAAAAGCTTCAATTAAAGTGTTCTTGATTTCTTGAAGATCGTTTGTAAATTCCTGTGTCAGTCGATAATTTCTCATTTTACTAACAGAATTTATCCGCGCCGGAAAGGGTTAAACACGCGTAATATTCAAACTGTGGATACAATCCTATCGATAACCTATTTGTGGCGTAATCATAACCTGTCTGTAACCTAACTAAAACTTAACCCAACATAATCGTATATTAAATGTAGCGTATCCGTCACCTTATCATAACCTATTGGTAGTCTAACTGCAACTTAACTTTAACCTAACTGAAACTTAACCTAACTGTAACTTAACCAGAATTTAAATATAACCTAAAACAACGAATTCTTCGGCGACCTCACCACTCGAGAACCGAGCTTAATAATAAACACGAATCCCGAAGGATATTTCAGTAGCTTCAGAGCGCACAACCCATCCATAGATCTTACCGGTGCCTTTAATTTGTTTGATTTTCTTTTAAAATTTGTCCAGTTTCAGTTTTTTTTTCAACCTGGCTTCAGCTAGAGAGTCAAAATGTGAGAAGAAGATGAAAATGACTACATACGGAGCATGCGCTTCGCGCTCCGCGAATCCCGAGCAAAGGTTCAGATTTTCTTCATACTCTTGTTTTGAGTATGCTTGATTGAACTTGTAAAATGTTTAGAAAAAGCGGCTTAAAGTTTTGAACATTAAAGGAGGAATAAAAAAGTTGACTATAAACTTTTGGGACATTCAAAATTTTTATTTTTTCTCGTAAAACCTAATAATTATAAATTATTTTGTAATTGTCACGCCTCTTTTTGAATTGAAAAAAAAACCCTGTTTTCTATTAACATTTTGGCCGCACTGTGAATAAGATATAAATTGTTTGTTACTGGAATAATTTACGGTAATTTAAATGATCACACAAGTACCACTTAGCCTATTTCAAGAACCAGGCATGCACAGCGATGAGTTTTGGGTATACATAAATAATTTTAGTTTATCTGAATTTTTAACCACTTTAATGAAAGATAAATTGCCGACGAAGCAATAAAGTTATGAAACTCCATAAGTGTGAGGTACTTTTAATTTCGAGCAATGTAAGTAATTTAGGTGACGTTTCTCAATAAAATCGGAGGCAAGTTTTTGCCTCCAATTTTATGGAATAATTTAATTTATACAAAAGGTGCCATTTAATTCGGTACATTGTTGAACTTATCTAGAGTAAACCAGTCGTATCTATTAAATTACTAGATGAAATTGATGGCAAGTTCTCTACTAATTTTATGGAGTAAAGTTACATAACGTTTTCACAATGTGTGATTTAACAATCGAAATATAGGATGGTCATTGTTATGTAATATCACTATTTTGAAAAAGTAAACTGTGTCTTACCTAATCAAAGAAGTTTTATAATAAATAAGGGAAAATAGAATAAAGAGGTTTTGGTGACTGTGTTAGGTAATTATTACTATTAGAATGTAGTAGCACATCCGGTACTCTCATCCCACAGTGAGTGATATGTGCTCCGTTTCCTGCGTTTAAACCGATTAAAAATTTGACCACAAATGCTGTGGTTTAAAGACTAAATGTAGTAAATTTTCTTATTTTTAATAGTGATGCCAGAATCCTTGGAAATTCCAAGGAGTGTGCGAACCTTGATATTGTTCTGTTAAGGAGTAATTCATTTGTAATCGGTTTGAATAAAATTAACTTCATGAGTGTTGTAAAAATGATAAAACTGAAACGAGGGTTATTATTGAATAGTTTATCATATAGCACAATAGTGCTGCATAGTAGAGCTCAGGTGCATCTGTAAACTTAAAGTCCATGGTTTGTCTCATAATAACTTTGAAACCAATCATCAGATCGGGACGAAATTATAAAGACGAAGAGTTCTACTCTAGACCTCAAAATTTATCAAATTCCATCTAGATCCGCCGATTTGTTATGTAGAACCAAAAGTCTTGTTTTGTCACCTTTTCTTCTTCTTGAAACAAGATAAAAGGTAAACCTTTTGTTGAAACTGTCAAAAGATATCCAATATTATGGAAATGTCATACCTTTGAAATTTATATTGCGTTATACCTTCCATAATATTATGGAAATCTTTCCTTTTTAATTGTTAATTCAATCATTATTATGTAATATCACTATTTCGAAATTGTAATCTATGGCTTACCTAATCAAAGAAGTTTTATAATAAATAAGGGAGAATGAAGTAAAGAATTTTGTGACTATGTAAGGTAATTATTAATACTTGGATGTTGTAGCACATAAAAATCTAATACTCTTATCTCATAGTGAGTGATGTATAATCCGTTTCCTGCGTTTAACCGATTAAATATTGGAGAAATTTGTGGACTACTATCATTTAACTTACTGACCACTAGTGCTTCAACTATGTCTTAAATATCTTTTAAAGAACTTGCTTGTCGGGTTGGCGCAAAGTAATTGTTTTCATATTTAAAATAATATATCTTTAAATGTGCCCGGTGGTAGTTTAATAAAATTTTTCATAAGTAATGTTCATTCAATATAAATTTTTCATATTTCCATACTTTTCCATACATAGTTTTAAAACCTGAATAGTTTATTACGGTCAAATTGCATCTAGAAATCAGTATAGTGTGGAAACGGAATCTGCATAATTCAGGAATGTTTTGAAAGCGTTCGCATTCAGTTAAAAAAAAATACCTTTTATTATTGGAGCATTAAGATAAAAATGGTTCCGTCGTCAATAATAATTACTGCAATAACAATTTTCTCATGCATAACATTTTATTCACTTTCTCTACACGAAAATGATTAAACTGAATATAAAAATAAATTGTGTTACGTTGAGTTTCATAATATTTTGAAGTGGTTAAACATGTAGAATTTTGTTGATAATAAAAACATTTTTTGAAATACAGTAGACTCCCTCAAATCCGCACTCCTAAAATCCGCTACTCTCTAAAATCCGCACATAATTTACGGATGTAAACAATGAAACATTCGGTTCAGATGTAGGCGCAAAATTTGACTTTTTTAGTTTTATATCAATTCAATATATTTTTTAATTTGTAATATTTGTTAAGGTTATTGAATTCATGTTTTTTCATGAAGAAAGAATAATTTATTTCTGAAAAAATCAAGATATTGCTGATGCCATTGGTAATCACAATCTTACCAAGTATATTTATGTATTAATCAAGCTTGTTTAGTTAAGTCTGGGCTAAACCTGAAATAAAGCTTCGTTATTTCATTATCCTGATATGAATTAGTAATATACATTTTTATGAGGCAAATTTCATTGAACAATTTAGGAAAAACACATTTCATCTTTATAATGAATATTTAACCATACATTATTGATTATTAACTTGACCTTTGCTTTCAATATTTTAATCATTTAAAAAATATCTAAATTCTTATTATTTTAGTTTATTACTTATTTTAAAATTTTAGTATATTGTAGGCATTCATTAAGCATTTAATTTTATTATTAATTACATTCAAATTACTTTTTAAAAAATATAAACAAAGCAATGACCAAAAATCCGCAAAATTCTAAAATCCGCAAAACCTCTGGTTCCAAGCTGTGCGGATTTGAGGGAGTCTACTGTATATTTAAATTGATTTCTTACATTGTATAAGGTATTACTTTTAAAAAATTGTAAGCATGTGGTAAGTTAGTTTAATTTTAAAAAAATGCATGTATAGATTAAGAAAATTATTTTTTCCCTTCTAATTTTACTCTAGTAAACGTGTATTAATATTCTACTCTATGAATTTATTTACAAAATGCCTTAATAATTTTTTTATGTTGTGTTTCACTTTTTTTACATATTTTTTAACAAAGAGATACCAAAAATCTTGTAGCCTTAATTTCCATTATCTTAATTATTTTCAGATTATTTCTTTTCTAATTAAGTGTAATAAATTTAGTAGTAATGTACATAACAGCGAAAGAAAAAAAATATTTTAATTCAGTAAAGCAATAAGAATATTCCTTCGCTATCATTTAAGAAGATATTGAAATATTTTTCTTTAAAAACAATAAAACTTGAATTTGACGAGTCCGTTAACAAAATATTCCTTGTTTTCCTTCCTCCATTGTTGGATTAACAATGGAAGTAAATTCTTTAAATAATTTTATCGAAATTTTGCTTTTAATGTATTAGGAAAGGGTGATCAAGGCCGGATCCATAGAGTCTTTTTGGGGGAGTGGGGATGGTACCAAATGACCTCTCTACGATCGGACTCGGCAATGATCTAGACAGCCATAGTTTCTGCTGATTATGTGATTACTTGCAGTTAATTATTAAATAAATATGGAATAATAAATGCGAATAAAAATCTATAGAGTCTCAATTATCCGACATCTAATTAACCGACAATCTCGGGAAACTAACCCTCTTTTCCTAATTCCCTTTTTCTTCCTAATATGGATTATTGTTATATATTGTGACAAAATTTGGCGTATAGTCCGAGCGAAAAAAGCTTGAGAATGCGAAAATTATGAGAATCTCAATTTCCTTATTCATAAAAGCTCATTAATGTCCAAATAATTATATTCTGGGTGGTGCAGGTTTATATTATGGTCCAATTATTTTTTGTAGACTTTTTCTCTAAGGCATTGAGTGCATGCGGTGGATTTTTAATATTTTTTTAAAAATAATCCATTATATTAGTTAATATAATGGAAAAAACAATGACATGCATAATCGGCGTTGAGATCCTCTTCAGACGCCGATCCAACGCCGATACTGCTTGTCATTGTTTTTTAGTTTGAGAGAGATAGATACATATTAGTACAGACACTAGATGTAGTTGAGTGTGCAAAATGTGAGGAGTAGTAACTATGGGCGGATTCTGATATGTCTGATGACCTAAATACTAAAAAAGGATTTCATTAAAAATGATCCGTACTTTTGGTGATTTTTCCGAGGTACTTTTTCAGAAAGATCGTGTATTTTTTAAATAGTTTGGAGTCGAGAAAAAAGAATTTATTTTCAATATGTATGACGACACTTCAATAACTTTTTGAGAAGTTTGGGACCTACAGGCGAAATTATTAAAAATAAACGGTGGAGTGCGAGTATTACTCGCGCTCAGCGAGTTCTTTTCAATAAATATATACACTATCTACCAATAAGTATTTGGAAACTTTCAATTTTTGACATTTTGTCAAATATTTAAAAATTTACTTCTGAAAGTATTTTTTCTGAAAGTACTTTTTTTAATCCGAAGCAACAATCAAAAAAGTAAAACAAAAACCCAGCAGATCGTCCTCAACCTTCCTATCCACAAAAATCGTGTGAAAATATTAAAATTCGAGCGAGATATTTGAAAAGAACGCTCCCATAGACTTAACATTATCATCCGGTTCTTTTTACCGCGAGTCGAGTGGCCTCATTTTAAGCAATAAAACTGAAATAAAATTTAGTGGATCAAGAAATTTGTACTTCTAGACATTAATTAGCAAAAGTACAAATCTTTGAAAGAGAAATGTTTTCTTTCGCGGGAGTGAGCAAAGTTAAGTTCAGACAATTTTCTCGGGAGGGGATTTCTGTGGCTCCGGAGTCGACCTTATAGAGTTCTAGGGAGGGAATTTTACTTTTTCAACATTATAAGCATAAACTCTCAAATCAGTAATTCAGGGGGGGGGGTATTCACTCCCTAACCATCCCGCTATTTCAACACTGGGCGTGGAAGGAGGGATTTCCCCCAGCCCACCTTCTACATTTATTTATGATCACAAAATTTGTGAATCGTTGCCAGGACGTAGCTAAGGGGGTGCTCTGGGCAGCTCAGCCCATCCTAAAATATTTTGAGTCCCCCGTGGAAAAGATTCCAAGGTCACTAAATGAATGTATATTCCGAAAATCCAAATGAAATTCTGATGAAAAATCTACTTTAGTTTTGGGATCCTTTTATATTGTTGCAGAATTATTAAATTGTATCTAAAATAAGTGTTTCAACATTCCCTCATCCTATTTGTACATATGAAGTTAACATGATGTTTAATTTTGCACCAGTTAATACACTCAAAATTTTCATCAGCCTATACATTTCTTAGCATAAAATGAAGTTATTACAACAGGTTAATAAGAAACATAGTACCTACAGTGTAAATATGCACTAATTTATCTTTGTGTTTCAGAGAAAGAGAATAAAAAATTGTGAGCCTTGCCAACAATCTCTTGACCCCCCCCCCCCCCCATAAATCACTTCTGGCTACGGTCAGAGCCTGATTACTAACGGGGCACTCTCTCACCAGAAAAAATTTATAGAAATTTTCGTCTTCTTTAAACGCCCTTTTCATACAAGATTACTGTCATGAATAAGGAAAAATTCATTATTTCTTTTTCCTGGTGGGAGAGTGCCCCGTTAGTAATCAGGCCCTGGCTACGGTCCTGATCGTTGCCCTGATGAATTTAAAGGCTTTTGCTTTTATTTTCGTTTTATTTTTCGTTATATATATATTTTCATTCTTTATCGCCAAAATTACTGTCCGCTATTCGAAATATCTGAAATTATTAGTTTCTAATAAAACAACTTGAAAGACAAATAAATATCCTCTTTTTTTTAGTTTTCTTTCTTAGTTCCTTTTGTTGTGATATAGTATTTTTAATATTTTTGTTTTTGAATAAATAGATCTTAAAAATATTCCTGTAATGATCTCAGTAAAGATTAATATTTAATTAAATATATTATAACGGACACTGTTATAACGAATAATATTTATGCTTCCGTCAATTTAGCTATTTCACATTTTAACTGTTAAATGTGAACGAATGGATCTTTCTGAATTCTTTACAAAGTTATTTATTATCAAGTAAAATAGGCTAACATGTAACTTTGAAATGTATTACTTCGAAAGCTTTCGTAAAATAAATATAAATCTTCATGTAGATTTGAATTCTTTACAAAGAGATTCGTAAAATATCAACTTTAATAATTGAGATTAACATTCTTAATCTTACTGAACATTCATTTTCCTGCGTATTGAATAAAATATCAATGGATGCGTTTACAAATTCTAACTCTCGGAAGAAAGATATTTTAATACAGTTTGAAAAAAGAAATTGAAAAGATCAAAAGTTACAGAGAAATGTCTATTTGAATATTTAAACAATACATTATGTTATAGTTTCGTATGTTTAAAATATTTACCATTATCTCTTTTAGAGTAAGTGCCTAATCTTTTACAGATTTAAGTTTGAAATAAATTCCACTTAATACGCAAAAAAAAAAAAAAAAAAAAAAAAAAAACTGATGCAGAAGGAGGAATTCAGCCGGGTAATAGAAATATGAATAATTAATAAATGCAAGTTAGTAACGTGTTACTGCAGTTGAAAGAACTATATAAGTAAATGATTGTTTATTTAAGGGCAGAGATGAAGTCACTTAACAGACAGAACAATTTTCAAAGTAATTTAATCAATAAATGAAACATAAGTTTGGATATATGTTGTATAAAGGCATTGTTGAAACAAATATTGAACTTTAAATTACGACTTTAATAAGGAAAGTCATGTGGGGCTAATTTTTTAATGGATTTTAATTTATCAAATATTAGCCCCTTGGAACGAACGACATGTATACGTGCCGCAAAATTTTTAAGAATTCTCGTTTATTCCCAGCAGCAAAATTTACTGTAAAATTTGTCTTATTGAATCCGGGCAGTGATGGTAACCTCGCCAGCCAGATTTTTCCTCAAAAATCCCCACGTCTGCCTGATTTTCCCCTCACAATTAAGTCTAACGGTGCTGCCCTCTATCGAACAACATTATTTGCTATTTTATCCCCCCCCTCCTCTTTTAAGCTTTTGATCATTTAAAAAATATGTTTTTCAAGGAAATGTACAGTAAAACTAAACAACTGAAAACGTTTTAAAATTGTTTCTTATTTTATTTAAAGAAAAAAACAGTAACTTTGTTTATTCTTTCAACGATCTGTAATAAATTGAAATATTTGATTTAAAAAAAATTAATACACCTGCAAGAAAATTTTGAAAATAAAAAAATCAAGTTCCACTATTATTTATTATAGAAGTTTATACAAAAAGAAAAAAATGAAATTAGATATATCAATGAAAATCTTTAATAATGGATTTAATTAAGAATTATTTTGGTGATTTTAGGGGAGGTGTGTTATACCTGTTAACATAACATTTTAAAAATGTCGTACAAGTTGTTATTCCGCTTTGAAAAGAATATTTCTTTTTTTGAGGATTCTCTCTTAAACGGAGAAAAGTAATTTCACAATGCTTGTTACAACTGCATAGGTAATGCAGTTTCATTTTTTCATTTTTTTTTTCTAATCACTTTTAGTTCGATTATGTGGTTTACCCATAAGTAGATGCAGTATAACAAAGAAAATGTTTTTATGTTTGAATCTGTACCTCCATCCTTTAGAAAAGATCACATTCAGCATCAAAAAACAGATTTTAGAAATAAAGTGCATTGTATCAGGCAGCAGTTAATCCTTACTGGGATACAACAGATCTGTTTCACCTTCCTAGAATTAACAGTACTCATTTATATAATACAACTGCGATGTTCAGATTTTTTTCTCATCTGTGACAGGTTCATCAAAGTTGCGAGCTACCATTTGGATTTAATATTATTTGCCCCATCCACCCCTGCTATCACCAATAATCATCCAACATGTATGAGCACCACTTCATACAGTGAAGAATTAAGAATTATGCTCAATAATTTCGTCAGCAGAAATATTCCGCCGCTTATTTCGGAGGAAAAAATTGCTAAGACAAAAGCTGTAGAAGAAAAATTTCAAAAACATCGAAATTTTCCACAAAAATACAAAAATTCCCTCAGACCCAGTATTTTCCCTTCAAAAAGGGAAATTTCCCACGATTTACCATCACTGAATCGGAGCATTTTCTCGATTTTATAAGGTACAAATTTCTGTTTTTAAAAACCGATGGCACCGATGGCACATTAAAAAATTCGTAAAATGCTCCCGTCGCGAAGGGGTTAAAAATAATATGGCTTACAGATTTTCTAAAGACTAGGGGTATATATTTCGGCAAAATGTACCAATATTAAAAAATTATCCTCGAAAGTCGCTAGGGCAAGAACTACTGCTTACTTCGTTAATTAAAGATTTAGGACGCCACTAATTTTTGACTATGAAATTTTCTTTATTAATTGACAGATATTTCCCGAAAGAGAAAGAATAATCATTTTAGTATGAAAAAGGTGCTATTCGTCTCTATTTTTAGTTTATTGTGTAAAAATTAGTTAAATGTTAAGGTATAAAAAAGAAAAAAAACATACTTACACTAAAAAAAATATACAGGGTGATTCTAAATTATTTTTACAAAAGAGGGGTTATAATACACATCAAGACAAACAATATTAAATAGGAAACCAATTGACTCAAACGTTTTGCGACAAAATTTGAAGTAATCATAAGAAACGGAAAAATTGGGCGATCAATTTTCGGGTTTCACTAAAACTATTCTTTATGTCCGTATTGTCTTGAAAATTAATTATAAAGATAAATTTCAAAAAATGTCGATAGAGGGAGCTTTAGACTTTGGAAACAACTATTAAACAATTATTTTTTACCGTTATTTTTTTGCATCTTATTATTCTTTATTAGAAACTTAAAAGTCATAAACTTAAATTTTGATCTAAAAATCTGAATTGTTGGGAGTGGTTAAGTACCGGAAACTTAACTGTGTTCAAGGGAGGGGGGCGGCGTTGCGCTACTTAATCACTCCCAATGATTAAAATTTTGAGCTCAAAATTTAAGTTTACGTTTAAGGTTTTGAAAGCATTTAATGATATACTTCAAAAAATAATGGTAAAATACAGTTGTTTGTTACTCCATGGTCTAAACTCTTCGGCCCCTTGGTCCCCGTTCGAAAACCTCTGTTCTTTTCCATATAAAAATTAAAATGTCCTATTGTTTAACATTTTCACATCATTTCTTATTAGCTGAATGTTTTTTGAGTTAAATGCAAACAAATAAATGGCTGCATCTAAGCTGAATTCATCCTAAAACAAACGTTATTTTCACCATGAATAAAAATGCAAAATAGAGGGCGTGGCCAAGAAAAGGATATATTTTGGGAAAAGGAATAAATTTAATCTTTTTCTATAAAAAAAAGTTTGAGGATTTGTAGAATATTTACTTGTTTAAAACTCTTTTTGTGATTGCGTTAATTTAGATAAACGGTTATTAAATTGGTGTTTTAAGAGGATTTGTAGTTTTATATCCCTATTTTTGGACCTAAATGTCTAAGCGCCTAAAGGATCCATTTCATAAAAGATATTTTTTGTGTCATTTATGATGTCATTTTGCTTGTACATAATCAATGAGTATGTATTTACGTTATTATTTTAGCTTCGAAAATGAAGAGATTAATCCGTTCGGGACAGACGCTTTCACAAAAAATTTATTCAGTTGTCACTACTTTCTTTTAAAAAGTTGACTTTACTTAAATAATCACGAAATTGCTTTGATTAAGAGAAAGCAAGTAGTTACTTTTTTTACTGGTAAGAAAAGAGAAAGTCTTTATCCTCTTTTTCACGGTACATATATGCAACCATGGTCCCGAACGGTATTTTTTTAAATTTATCTTTAAAATTTATTTTCAAGAAAATACTGATTTAAAAAGTAGTTTTAGCGAAAACCGCAAACTAATTGACCAGTTTATAATAATTTGAAATTTGAACCTCCTCCTCCCCCCCCCCCCCTTCTAAGAACTCTGTTCAGTTTGCACTGTTTAACCACTCCCAACTATTCAGATTTCGATCTCAAAATTTAAGTTTAAGTCTAAGCTACCGAAAACATTTAATGATATGCAAAAAATATCGGCAAAAAATAACTGTTCGTTACTCCAAAGTCTAAAGCGCCCTCTATCAGCATTTTTTAAAAAATTTATCTTTGTAATTTATTTTCAGGAAAATACTGATATAAAGGATAGCTTTCGTGAAAACTGGAAAACATTCGACCAATTTTTCCATTTTTTATGTTTATTTGAAATTTTGGACCCTAAACTCTAATGGTGAATATCTCTTTCGGTAAACGTTGGGATCCTTGGTTTCTTATTTAATATTGTTTGTCTTGATGTTTACTATCACCCCTCTTTATTTGTAAAAAAAATTAGAATCACCCGGTATATTAAATTTTTAAATGGCGGATGAAAAGTTTATGAAGAAATTTTTCTTATGTCGCACCATAGTCACGACTGCAATAAGTGGTATTTCTTACGAAAACTACCATCAATGCAAAACATTCAATCATAAATTTTTTGATATTCTTTTTCAGTTGTTCTAATTCTTCTTGGCACGGCAATTATGTGTCTATGTATAAACTTTGACTTTTAAAGTTGACATTGTACATGAGTGGATATGATATGACTGCTTTGCTATTATGTTTTCTCGGCTTTAAATTAGGATTTGAAATAGGTTTCAACTAGCTGATCCGCTCGGCGTTACATGGGTTCATACATGTTTTCAAACATATTGCGAATTATTAAAATCTTCATTCTAAACCAGGGATGAGATATCCGCTTTTTTGGACACCAGTATAATCTTAGAGAAAATGTTGTTCTCTTAAATCACATAAATGTTCCGATTCAACAATGTAGCATTTTGTCTAATATTTTACTGGTGTGAAAAAAAGCAGAAATCCCTATTCTAAACTAAACTTCATTCATACTAAAGTAGAAAAAATAAAATTTTATATGGTGAAATCTTTAGAATATTTTATATTTTATCTGAATGAACAAAGTCATTCAGTTACGAAAACCATGTTTTGGAAAGATAAAGAAATATAGTCGTTGATTTTAAATGTTTTGAACCACAAAATAATACAATAATTAAATTATCTTAAATTCTTTTCTTCAATAATACCTACTCTAAACAAAATCTTATAAGAACGCGCGCCACGTGCGCTGCACATCTTAACAAACCCTAAGAAAACAGAAAAGGAGCAATTACCTCATTCACAAATTTTTTGGGGTGATTCCATGTATGGATTTTGAAAAGCGATTGTAAATCAACCAAGAAAAACAAAATCGTCAAAATAGAAAAATTTAACAAGTGTGTGTGCAATTTACTGCTAGCATTCAGCCATGAAATGAAGTCCTTAAATTCTATATTTACTGACAGCTCTCATTGGCTGGTTGCTTCGTTGCCGCGGATTGGTGGCTACCTGCAAATAACCTCGTACCTGGCAGTATCATTGCGTGGATTGGTTTAACCCTTTGCGGCGCAGGGCAAATTCATTGCTTAAGAACTGAAATTAATGACTGACACCGGAATTTGAAAACAACTTTATTTGTAAATAAGAAAAGGCTATACTTCACGCATTCAATAAACCGTAATTTTCTCTAACAAAATTCCGGTGCCAATGTGGCGTTTGGGAATTAAAATTAAGTGGTATATCTATGAAACCACTGCGTCGCAAGGGGTTAAAGGGGCCCTTACCCAGCAAGTTTTAATTTAAAAAAATCTAAATTGAAAATTAAAAATCTGGCTACGAAGTGCACTTTCCGATGTTAGCATCCGCACAAGACAAAAATTTCAAAGACCTGGATGTTATAATTTCGGCTTTATCCGTGGTCAGGCAGGCAGACATCTCTTATTTTATATATAAATGTATAATAATATACAGGAATATTCAAAATAATACCGTTAATGCTCATTATTTATTTTATGGTTTTTTCCTCTTTTACGTGCAATTAAAAAATATAGATAAGACCGTGAAGCCTACAAAAATCTGTAATAATGCCAAAAATTCAAACAAAAATACGATGCTAAACGCACAAAAATCGTAAAAATCATTAAACATCACATCGAAAATCTCAGTGAATATCTCAGGAATTAAAAAAATCGTAGCAGACAAAATTTAGTAAGTTAGGTTCAAAGTTTTAAACAATTTTCTTTTTATCAATGTGCAGAAAATAGAAGCAAAATTCGAAAAAATACTAAAAATTGCATTAAAAGATTCGTTAAAATTTTAAAAATTGCTGTACGAATTCCGCATAAACTTTATTCAAAAAAGAACTAAATTTACAACATTGGGTTAAAAAAATGAAGCTGCATTCGTTTTACTAATAGTGGAAAAATCACCTTTAAGCATAAAATAGCGCTAAAAATCGCCTGAAAAATTAAATTAAAGAAATCTAATCAAAAAATCGAAAATCAGGCTGCGAGGTGCAAAACGTCACATATAGAGGTAAAATCTTCCCAAATTTCGTAACTCTATGTGCAGCGGTATCTTCAGAACACACTCACAAACGTGTTTCTTTATTATTATGGATGAGGTTCCGCATGTCAGTTTTTACAGGATAGACATCTGAATGGAAAAATCACTGATTTTCGTACAGCTATTCAGGGAACAACACAGACTAGAAAATATCTGGGGACTAAAAATGTCATTGTTTGATCTACTGTTAATGCACGTACATTTATTTATTTACGCATTTTTATTTATTTCGTAAGTACATTATGTATAGTTTACAATTGTTACATAAATTAATTTATACAACTAAAATTATGAAAAATATTTCTTTTAATGCACACCAGAAAAAGTATGTCATAAATATAAATCATAATAAGCATTTGCCGTCTCCCAACTACGTTGCTTTCCAACGTTTTATTGTCGTTCGAGCTACCTTGCTCTCATTTGTAAGAGCAAGTTAGATAACTCCAGTTAGGTACTTTAACCCTTTCCGGCACACTGTGCCCGGTCTGGGATACCTATTTTTAATTCCAAACTTGCAAACGGCACCAGTAATATTTTACTAAAATTTTGCTTTTACAATAACAGCTTAAATTAAGGATTTCAAAATATCCAAAACATTCGTTTGTGAATTCCGGTGTCAGTCGATAATTTCTAATTTTATTACAGATTTTGCCCGTGCCGGAAAGGGTTAAACCCATGAAAAGCGTTGGGATAAAATACATCCCATTTAGTTTAATTGCGAAATGCCACATTGACACCCGAATTTTGCAATAAAAATTTTAATTTCATCAAGTACGTGAAGGAAAGATGTTTTGAAATAAATTTGTTTTTAAATTCTGGTGCCATTCAATCATTTCAGCATTTTAAGAAATGAATTGCTTTGCTCCTCGAAGGGTTAACCCATTCCTTCCAAGAGTAGATCTGTTTAAAATAATTGACTTGCACTAGAATTTATAAACGAATTTACTGGAAAATACTCTAAAACCCCAATAATTCGTATTAATTGGGACCAGACCTAATCCGGATTATCCGGAGAATAAGAAAAAAATGAAATAAATTAAAAATTACGTACAGGAAAACCCATTTATTTTAAACTTATTGATTATTTACAGACAGTAAAAATGTTTATTTTGTAATAAAAAATGTTTGTAAATTTCTGCTGTGCCAATTTTCTACACCTTTTACGAGCCGTACGCTCAGGCATCCGTTTAAACATAAGTAGTACGTTGGGAGTAGTTTAAATAAGAAAGCTGAAGGTATTCTTCAGAAAAGCTATCAGAGCAAGTTTTTTTATTCAGAGTACGACAATGAAACAAGCTAAAGTAATGGCCAATCGCTTCTCAAACTTGAAAAGAAAATGACGAAACCGATCCGGATTAACGGGGTCCGAATAAGCGGGGCTCTATTGTATAAACGTGTATTTTCAAGTGTCTTTTAACATTATGAAGGGCAGTGATGCTGCTGAGGCATCTCATTATTTTGCCACTTTGACACGAGAATTTTTCACTAAAAATTGCCCTTCTATTACATATGAGAAAATGCACGTTTATAAGTTTACAAATCCATTTTCGTATAAAAACTGGCGCCAATAAAATATTTGAACATTTTACAAATACCTTGCCCCTGAAAATATTAACAGGAAAATTTTAATTAAATTTTCTGGTTGCCAGTAAAATAAAAATTAGGTATCCATTTTTAAGAACACCGACCTGCATCAATTCATGTCAAGGAGCAATCGAACATATGAAGTTTGAAGGTAATCCGTGCTATTGTTCTGTTGCAGAAATCTTTAAAAAATGCGGCATAGAAGAGCCACCTATTGAGCGATTTACACCTAAATATAAAAAAAATCAAGATATGTCAAGGACTAACTGAATCTGAAGTTTGAAAGAAATCTGTGCATTCGTTCTTGAGGTAGAGCTGTTGCAAAAAGTTTTAAAAATACGGCATAGAAGAGACATTTATTGAGCGATTTACACTTAAAAGTAAATAAAATCAATTTATGTTAAGGACTAATTCAATCTGAAGTTTGAATTAAATCTGTGCATTCATTCGTAAGGTGGAGCTGTTGCAAAAAATTTAAAAAATACGGCATAGAAGATACACTTATTGAGCGATTTATACCTAAACATAAAAAAATCAATTTATGTCAAGGACTAACTGAATCTGAAGTTTGCGGAATTCTGAAGATAGAGTTATTGTGAAAATCGCACAAAATGCAGCACATCAACGCCACTTGCTGAGCGACTTACGACAAAAAAAAAAAAAAAAAAAACAAAAAAAAAAAAAAAAAACATTATTCTATGTGAACGACTAACCGAATCTGAATTTTCATAAAAATTGGTGCATAAGTTCTGGATATTGACCGATTGCGGAAATCTTAGATAATTCTGCATAGCAGCGCCACTTATCGAGTGATTTACACTTAAACGTAAATAAGCATCAATTTATGTCAAAAAATTACTTAATCTGAAATTTGGTGAAAACCCATGCTCTAAATCTGGAGATAGAGCTATTGCGGAAATCGGACACAAAGCAGCACAGCAGTGCCATCTAATAAGCGATTTACACCAAAAAGTAATCAGCACAAATTTAAATCAAGAAAACCTGAATGTAAATTTTTATTAGCTTCTGTGCATTAGTTCTTGAAATTTATGTCACATACAAATAGACGGACAGATAGACATACATTTCTTAAAAACGTGTTTTTCGTGTTTTCTGACCCTTAAAACGTGTAAATCCATCGAAAACCGGATTACAAAATTTTTCATGAATCCTATACTTTTTAGTAATATGTTACATATTTTGTTTTTATATATTATTTATGAAATCCTCTATTAATAATTTCAAATATATTGCTCAGATGACTTTTAACTATTTATAATTATAGATTAATTTATAGAACAGCGTTATTTTAATGTCAGAACTTTAACGGTTTAACGGTTAGGGAATAGTTACTCTATATAATAACTAGCTAAATCATAGAATAAAATAATTATTACACACTTTAAACGTTTTGATTATTTATTTCAAGAAATAAATAGGTATTTTATGAAATAACTGAATTATATGTTTTAACGGTACAAAGATATACACGGGTTGGTCTTTTATTAATTCTTGCTGCACAGTGATAAGCTAGGTACCAATAAAAGACCTGCACCAGCTTTGGTCCAGATGGCTGGCAACTTTTACTTTTCTCTTATCCTTTTTCGACTGTCTCAATCATGTGTATGTTCCTTCACTGTCAACGCATATTCAAAGAAAAAAAAACTGATATGTTATAATTCCATTTTAACCCGGGAGGACGCGCGCAGGGCCTTTTGGACCCGGAGTGCGTATGGTTTTTGCAATTGTAACCACTAATTTTTTTAAAGTAATCTTCAACTTATTTTATCGCAGAATTTGTAAGGGTAATCTCCATCTAAATAAAAGGACGGTTATAATTTGATTTTATTGGTGGCAAAGTTAAAACCATTTACACCCTGTATAAGCGCGCGTTCTCCCGAGTTAATATGGAAAACTCATCATCTTTAAGAATTTCAGTCTTACTGTTATTTTTTCTCTTTATTAGATCTCTTGTATATCAGAATAATTGACTGCTTGACGTAACAGTTCCCGAGAAAAATTATTTTGTAAGATGTATTTTGAAGATTTCAAATTAGTAAAAATTGTGTGTAAATTATGTGTTATGTTAGGTACTGGGGCACACTTTTAAACGGCATGAATAATGTTTTAATAAAATTTTGCTTTTACAACGAAAGCTTAAATTAAGTTTTTAATTTCTACAAAAGTTGTTTGTATATTCCGATGTCAGTTGATAATTTCTCATTTTAGGAACAGAATTTGTTCGTGCCGGAATGGGTTAATTATGGCCGACTGCGTGCATCAGAGGTCATATTCTGTAAGAATGTTTTATTGATTCTACCACTGTTTTGAACCACTTATTGATTCTACCACTTCATATATAACCTTTCTATATATATAATAAGTGAAATGATTGATACAATAAATGAAATGATTGAGTATAATAGGTGAAATGATTACGAAGATTACTGATTAAGGATTTTAATATGAAAATAAAATTTTCCTTATATAATGCACGCCATGATATACTTGTCATTTTACCAGGCCAGGGAACGATCACACTTCTATCGGCTTCTAATGTTATAAAAAATATATATGACTGTTTCTCCATAAAGAGACAAATTTGAGACGCACTAGAATGAAAATATGAACTACTTACTTTTTTAAATTATTATAGAAATGTTTGTTCTAATGTTAAATCAACACCAAAAATTCTTCAGCAGCGAATGTTTTGAAATCTTTACAAAGCTATCAGGATCAAAGTAAGGGGACAAAGAATGGGGATCTTTCAATCAGCCCATGAGTATTCTTGAATGCTATTGGGTATTTCCATGAGCACTTGTCGTGTAAGTCACATTACTAGTAACTGCTAAGTTGTAGGCCCCCGTTATTTTCGAAAGGTTTGCATGGCCTTATTCAATTAATGAAATATCTCTGAAAAATAAGTTACATTTTTCAGTCCTAAAAATCTGGTATCCAAAAATTATAGTATGCGACATGAGCTCATGGAAATACCCTATTGTATTTATACAGTTTTGATGTAAAGAAATTCGTGTTTGTATGCATCTTAAAACAACAGTAATTCTATTTTTTCTTTGAATTTTTGCACTCCAAAAGAATAAATGTGGTCAAACTTGAAAGAAAAAAACAAAGATTGCCAAAGATTTTCCAAAGATTGCCTAAATAGATTCATACCAAAAATGAAATTTCGAGCTAAAATGCATAAATTTAGTAGGTCACTAAATCACTTTGATTCACTAAAGCTAAACTTTTAAAATTATTTTGTCAAATTCTGTAATTCCATCATCTGTATAATCATCCATCCAAATCAGCAACCATGAGGGAATTATGAAATTCCATATGGCTGTCTTTTTCAAGTTACACAAAATGTTTGCAAATGATTTATGAATAAATGCTTAAAGTATCAGTCATATATTGCACAATATTAGCTACAAATAAATTTTTATGACTTATCTTGAAATGGGTATTCCCATGCGCAAATGTTCGTTTCTTTATTTTATTCTACATCACAAAATGCCCATCAAATTAAAAATGCCGAAACAGAAAACTGTCAATGCAACAAACAAAATATTGGGCAAAGTGCTGCTTTTATGTGGCTGAAATTTAAATTGTTTCCAAAGTGTCAGGGAATGATTTTAAACTGCGGAAAATGTTAAATGTTAATCAAAACAACTTTTTAATCAAGTGAAAAATAAGCAACTAGTATTTGCGATTAATATAATTGTTTAACTTTGCTAAAAAACTTTTATAATAATTATTTTTTTAATTAAATTTCAGGAAAATATGTTTAAAATTACATAGAAAGAGTAGGGAACAAGCGAGGGAATGAATATCTTATATTAAATTATTTTTAAAAACTTTAATAAGTCAACTTGCTGAATTTATTATTTTTTTTAACGCTATTGTAGAAATACACAAATATAAATAAATAAACGATTAAATAAAAAAAATTGATAGCATTTTTCATATTAGGAATAAGGGAATGCACTATTGAATCTTAACGGAGAATCACTCTTATACTAATATTTAAAAAATGTTTATTATGAATAAATTAAAAATATGAATTGTACATTCATTCCTATGCTAATTTTCTATCTTAACTAATTGTTTTTCACTAAATGGACTTGCCCAATTTCAAACTGAACAGCTCATGAATTTGGGTTATTGAGATGCCAAAGAATAACAGTACACGTTTTGTTTACATTATAGTCCTGTATTTTTAAATGATTTTATATTACGTTTTACACACCTTTCATCAATGAATATACATTTATTTGCATTTTTGTGAATATCACTTATTGATCAAGGTGGATTTTGCGCTGAAATTTTATCTTTTATTTCATAAACTTTTTTTAAACCTACAGTCGAGTCTCTACATAACGAAATCTATGGTTCGGTCAAAAAATTCGTTATATAGAAAAAATCGTTGAATAGAGAA